>CM060411.1:149790251-151237107 GCA_030545235.1 Helianthus tuberosus | reverse complement strand
TGTCGTGGCTCTTTGATAATACATAATTTTAATATATTTTAATACAATAATTATAATTATAATTATAATTATTATATAATTTATTTTATTAAAATTACTTTCAAATATATTTTGTTACTTATTTTCTTTATAACTTCTAAATATGTGTGGTAAAATTCTTATTTTTATCTACTTTTTGTTAGAAAATTTATTTAAACCCGAGTCGTAGATAGTAATGTACAAGTGATCGAAACATAGACGTACATGTTATCAAAGCTACCTCATGGTTGATTTTAATTTATTTAAATATATAATGACGTTGTTTACCCTTTTCATTATTTTTAATAATCTAATGTAACACGCTATAAAAATCCAAATATATTATTGTGAGTACGTTTCCATAAAGTTATATATAAAATCGAATGCGTTAAACATAATTAGTTCTATAATGAAATTAAAATATCAAAATCACGAGTCTTGACTAAGGTTCTGCTTGGTATGGGTTAATGGAATGGACGAGAGAATGAAATGGACGAAATAATGGAATGAATCAGTACCATTCATTATCTTGTTTGGTTACTATGTGGTAATTGAATGAATCACTATTTTCCGTTGTATGGTAGACAAGAAAAGAATGAATCATTATAACACTATATGTAGTAATTGAATGAATATTTTAATAAAGGAAAATCACGAAATAGTCATTGACTCACCAATTACGAAAATAGCCACTTGAAACGTCTTTAGAGACTCTACCTGCTATAGCGTCTTTCGAGAGGCTTCAGCCCTTTTATTATTTTCCACCAATATCAAATCCCTAAAAACGGAATGTCAAGTCCGTTGATTGAGATTCATTGATGTTCACTTCTTCACCGGAATAATTCCTACAAAAAAGAACACCGTTAAATTGTTAGTATAACAACCCTCCTAAATATTTTCCGACACCCCTAATATATTTATAATATCCTTATATGTCTTAAAATGCACCCCGTATACGAAACCGAGCCCTAAATACTTTATATAATTAAATTATTTAATAAAAATCAAGTTTTATAGGTCGTTCACGGGCCGCGAAGACTTACTCTTCGGGCTACGCGGGGCGCGACAGTCAGTCACCAGGGCGACACCCTGAGCTGCCATGTGTCACCACTCGTGTCAAACCTAGTTCGACGAATCAGCAAAGCTAAAACCTACAACCCTAGCTCGCGGGCCGCGAAGGCTATGCCTTCGGCTTACGCGGGCCGCTAGGAAGCTCAAATCAGCTCCTATAAATTGGGAGCTGCGGCAGTCATTTTCCGTCGCTCACAACTTCTTTCTCTCTCGAAGTTCTACATAGCTAAAGTAATTTTCGGGCAAAATACCCCCCCCCCCCAATTAACGAGGTTCTGCCCCGTTGTAAGTATTATAACCCCGGTTACGTATTAGATACGTTGCCCGATTGATCCAGGGTTCCGTAACGGCTGTCGTGGTTCTACCCGACGTAGTCGTTGGAATACCGTCTTGGGGAGGGTATTACTAATGTAAATATTGGGTTATTATACTAACGCGTGTGCATTTGTGTAATTAATAGATAATCACCAGGAAATCACAAAGGAAAACCCTAAGATAGCAATGTGAGTAATCTCCTTTTTTGTAAACTGTTTATACAAAACAACATATAATTAACATTATATTAAACAGTGATTGAGTATTTGTATTCTACAATTATCGTCGGTATCTTGGGGTTTTGTATACAAAATTTGTTACTACATTGTGAGCAGTAACATGACCACAAGTCGGGTTGACAGTACCGTGGGTGGTAATTAAAGTAGATGGAAACAAATGTAATTACGAGATCGCTCTCAACGCTGTAGACTGATAAAACCTATTTTGATTAAACTGAGATTTACTCACCAGTATTTCCCACTGACAAAATATTTTTAAACACGTTTCAGGTAACAAAATGTGAAAGCCAAATAGAAGCCAACTGGACAGCACTGAAGGCTTGGAAAAGTGGCTATAAAAGTTACCTAAATAAAGAGATGTTTTATTTGAATAAAATAGGGTTTATCCCTATGAAAATCTGTGTACTTGAAACTTGGGATTTTCCCATGTGTTTAATATTATAAAAGCGTAGTATTTTACTCTGATAAAACATTTCCTAACTACGGTCCTGATGTAAATTCCGCTGCCAAAATGATTAAACACCCGATACCACGAAACTGGTCGCAGCCGCTCGTTCCCAAGGTATTAGGGGACCGGGGTTGCGACAGAAGGTGGTATCAGAGCTAAGCCACTTATTCAGCCACAGAAGTGTTCTGCTGACACCAAAGTATTATTTAATATGTTAGGAAATTAATTACGGAACTACGTGCACATCTGTATATTATTGTTGTGTGTTATTTGACTATTTGTTAGTTTACAGTATGAGCGACCAAGGACCTTCAGACGCTTACCATCAGTTGTCCAGCTCACCTAGGGACGAAGGCACCTCTTCACAGCCATCCCTCTCAGGGTATTCGGCTGACAATGAAGATGGGATATTCGTGTTCAAGGCCCAATCTGAAGAGCCATTCCCCTCCAAGAAAAGAGGATGGTTCAGCAGAGGGGCGCATGAACGTAGGAAAAGGATGAAAAAGTTACAATAGCAGCGAGCCTTAGCAGCCGTTAAGAGAGAAACAGATGCCCACACTCAGGATATCCTCAATAAGAGTCTAGCAAATTTCCATATCTTAGCAACTGCAGCTGCAGACCCTAATCTAGAGCAACTTATAGAACCCCAGCCCTTACCACTGTTTCCCACACAACCAATGGAAATTGTAGCCAACCCAGAAAACCAAATCCCAATGTTTGACATTAACCCAGCTGAGATACCTAGGATACCAGCACCCCATCCCTCTGACCCAGACTATGACCCGTGGTTTGATGATCATAGGGATTATCAGCAACGCTACCCAATAACAGAAGACGAACCCATGCCAAACCTAGCAGCCTACCCAAACTTGGACCCTCTAGATCCCTACTATGATAATGACCAATACATTAGGGAAATTCTAGAGAATCCTTATCCTTACCAGGAACCCATGCCCCAGTTCCCAAACCAAGTACCAGCCCCTGCACCACCCATGAGCACAGAAAATGTGCAAGAACTCCGAACCTTTGGTGAGAAGATTTTAAAAGGAAGTGAGAGGATGAGCCAGATAGGAGAGCGACTCGTCTGGAAGTATGACGAGCGTAATATGGAGTTCTGGATGAACCCATATCAGTAATAATAGTAGTAGTAATAATAATAATAATAATAATAATAATAGTAATAATAAAATAATAATATGTGTGTATGTTTAAAAAAATTTCTTATATAATAATAATATATTGTAGTATAGACCATTTTGTGGTTAGTAATGCATAATAGTATTGTAATTTCAGTTCCAGTTTGTACTAGAAGCATACTATATAAAATAGAGTAAGTCGCAATGTTCGACGATTTTGATCAATATGCGTGTTACGTAATCATTTGCATTAAATATCATTTTGTGATATTAATATGTGGCAAATGTTTACAATTCAGATGGACAACGAAGTGAACCAGGAAAACTAGAATAACGATAACTAGAATAACAATAACAATGGAAACCAAGTGGATAACAGTGCCATCCAACACATAGTGGCACAAGGAATTATAGATGCAATGCCATATATTATCCAAACAGTTAGGGAAGCTGATAATAAAAGTAATCATGACAGTAGACGACCAACCAATGAACTCAGTCACAGCGTAAACAATGGACCATTACTTCGAGTGCCCATTCCAAAAAGAAGAAGAACCATGTCTTATGGTTGTTCTTACAAAGAATTCTGATCCTGTAAACCGATAGAATTCTCGGGCAATGAAGGAGCCATTGCAACTTTACGTTGGATAGAAAAGACTGAGGCAGTCTTAAAAATAAGCAAGTGTGCGGAAGAGGATAAGATAATGTTTGCTTCTAATCAGTTTAAGAACTCAGCTTTAGAATGGTGGAACACTATCCTCCAGTCTAGAGGAAGTGATAGGATTTACAATATGGAATGGGAGGAATTTAAGAACATGGTGGAAAGGAAATTCTGCCCTCCTAATGAAAAAGAACAGATAGCAAATAAGTTCTTAAACCTTAAAATGACTGGAGTGGATAGTAAGGGTTACACTAAGTTATTCTTTGAATATGCTAGAATAGTACCGACCCTTGCATCACCAGAACCTGTGTGACATCCCACATCGGTTGTGAAGGGGAACAAAGGCTTCCTTATAAGGGGCTGGATACCTTCACCATCATGACGCATTGTGAAAACCGTGAGGGGCGGACGCCGGGGGCGTGCTGGCCACCAAAGCGGATAATATCATGGTGCGGTTACGCTGGGCTGTTACAGATGGTATCAGAGCCAGGGCCGGACCGGTGGTGCCAGGTCCTGCGAGGACGCTGGACCCCTTAAGGGGGTGGATTGTGACATCCCACATCGGTTGTGAAGGGGAACAAAGGCTTCCTTATAAGGGGCTGGATACCTTCACCATCATGACGCGTTGTGAAAACCGTGAGGGGCGGACGCCGGGGGCGTGCTGGCCGCCAAAGCGGATAATATCATGGTGCGATTACGCTGGGCTGTTACAACCTGTATTAATCGCCCGCTACATATGGGGATTAATCAGTGAGATTAGACATGTAGTCAAGGCAGCTAGACCTCAAAGTATAGAAGAAGCTGTAGAACTAGTAAACACCTTGCCCGATGAGTTAGTACGTACACGAGAAGAGGACCAGAGGAGAAACTTAGCTCAAAGGCTTACCCAAGAATTTCGTTATGGAAATTCCAACCGTGGGAAAAATATAGGTTCTACCTCTGCACCTTATTGTAAGACCTGCAAGAAAAAGCATTCCGGAAGATGCTCCACCTACTGTAATTTCTGCAAGCTACCAGGACACAAGGAAGAAGATTGTAGGAAGAAACCTAATAATGGAATGTGCTTCAACTGTGGAGAAAAAGGTCACATCAAGCTGAATTGTCCAAAACTAGCTCCAACCATGAACAACAAGACTACTAAAAATGCTAGAGCATTTGTTCTGACTGCAAAAGAAGCCAAGATGATCCCGGACGTGATAGCCGATACATTTTTAGTTAATGATGTTTTTGCTAAAGTATTATTTGACTCTGGTGCGAACCAAAGTTTTATTAATACTTCATTTTGCAAACTTCTCAATCAACCATTAACTAAGATTCCACAAGAATGTCTAGTAGAGACAGCAAACGAGGAAACCATTAAGATTTCTGAAATCTTGCAGGGAGCAAGAATAGAATTTTTAAATCAAAAGTTTATTGCAAACCTTTATCCAATGAATCTGGCAGGATTTGATGTTGTATTAGGAATGGATTGGTTAATAGCCAATAAAGCCAGTATTCTATGTGATCAAAAGTCAATCCAAGTGAATTCACCCAGAGGTGAAAAGATCACAATTAAAGGAGATAAGCCATCTAGATCCACAAAATTCATCTCTGTGATGAAAACAGCAGGTTATGTAAGAAAAGGATCATTAGTGTATTTGATTTCTATAATCATATTAACACTAAAGGAAAAGAACTGAAAGATATTTCTGTAGTATCTCAGTTTCCAGATGTATTTCCCGAAGAATTACCAGGACTACCGCCTGACAGAGAAGTCGAATTCAGAATCCACCTGCTACCAGGGACAACACCAATTGCCAAATCACCTTATCGTTTGGCACCTGCCGAAATGCAGGAACTAAAGAAGCAATTAGATGAATTGTTGGAGAAAAGATTCATACAGCCAAGTTCATCGCCATAGGGAGCACCAATATTGTTTGTTAAAAAGAAAGACGGATCAATGCGTATGTGCATTGATTACCGTGAATTAAACAAAGTCACGATTAAGAATCGGTATCCATTACCAAGAATCGATGATTTGTTCGATCAATTGCAAGGGCTCGATTTTTCTCTAAAATAGATTTACGATTAGGATATCATCAATTAAAAGTACAGGAAGAGGAGATTCCTAAGACCGCTTTCAGAACAAGGTATGCCCATTATGAATTTACTGTCATGCCATTTGGTTTAACCAATGCCCCAGCTGCATTTATGGACATGATAAACCGAATATGTAAGCCATATTTGGATAAATTCATAATTGTCTTCATAGATGATATTCTCATTTACTCTAAGAATAAAGAGGAACACGCAGCACATCTGCATGCACTTCTAAGTTTATTGAGAAAAGAAAAACTCTATGCAAAGTTTTCTAAGTGTGAATTTTGGTTAGAACAGGTACAGTTTCTTGGACATTTAGTTAACCATGAAGGAATTCATGTAGATCCCACCAAGATTGAGACAATTACCAAATGGAAAACCCCTGAGTCACCAACCGAGGTTAGAAGTTTCTTAGGATTGGCCGGTTATTATAGAAGATTTATTCGAGATTTTTCTAGAATAGCTATTCCCTTAACTAAGCTAACCTGTAAATCTGTTAAGTTTGAATGGGGACCAAAACAAGAAGAAGCCTTTAGAATTCTTAAGCAAAGACTAACCAACGCACCTATACTAGCATTACCAAAAGGAACTGGAGATTTTGTAATTTATTGTGACGCTTCTAAGTTAGGATATGGATGTGTGTTGATGCAACGTCAAAAGATTATAGCTTACGCATCTAGACAACTTAAGAATCATGAAGAGAATTATTCAACCCATGATCTAGAACTAGGAGCCATAATTTTTGCCCTGAAAATTTGGAGACATTACCTTTACGGTAGTAAGTTTACCATTTTCACGGATCATAAGAGTTTAAGATATGTTTTCGGGCAAAAGGAGTTGAATATGAGACAAAGATGCTGGATGGAGATATTAAGTGATTATGATTGTAATATCCAGTATCATGCAGGGAAGGCTAACGTAGTAGCCGATGCTTTAAGTCGAAAATATCATGAAAAGCCAAAAAGAGTACGTTCTCTTAAATTAAATCTACAAGTAGATTTAAATGAACAGATTAAGGAAGCACAAGAATCAGTAATCAATGATGATACTGAAAAGCTAAAAGGAATGATTAAGGAATTAGAACAGGGAACATATGGAATATGGAGATTCCATAAGAAAAGGATGTGGATACCTAAATTAGGAAATTTACGCCACCGTATATTAGAAGAAGCCCATAAGTCTAAGTATACGATGCATCCTGGAAGTAATAAGATGTATCAGGATTTAAGAAAGAATTTCTGGTGGATAGGAATGAAAAAGGATATAGCAACTTATGTTTCTAAGTGTTTAACATGTTCACAAGTTAAAGCTGAACATCAGAAACCCTCAGGATTGCTGCAGCAGTTAGAAATGCCAGTTTGGAAATGGGAATTGATAACAATGGATTTTATTACCAAATTACCCAAAACAAGAAAAGGTAATGATACAATCTGGGTGATTGTAAACAGGCTAACTAAGGTGCTGTTTGTTTTTGCAGACATAAATTGTCTGCAAGCTGATTTCATCTGTTTTCATGTCTGCAACTGAAGATGTGGTCTGAAGCTCTTCAAGCTGAAAATATAAGACTGTTTGTTTTTATAAATTGATACCGTGTGTACCTTTTGTAAATCAAGATTCAAGAATCAACCTTTTGTCTTCTAACTTCTAATTCTATTTTGGACTATATGATCTCACAACATTATGGTTTTCAGGATCAAACGATCCATACACATACCCATTACATAAACATAAATCAAAATACAATCATGTACACAAATACACACATTTAAATGAATAATAATTTAACTAGAAAATCTAACCTTTGGTGTTTTAATTCTATCTTGGCCTGTATGATCTCAATGAAAATGCAAACATTCTGGGTCAACTCAATGAAACCAAACACAGCAAAATTATGGGTTTTGAAGAGCAAAGCTACATCTATTCAAGCAACAACCACCACCTGTAAAAAAAAACCCATAAAAATTAGGGCTTTTGGAGCAAAATGAGCAGTGAGAGATCGCAGATGAGGATGATCATGATGACGATGATTCAGAACAAAGGGCTTTTGGAGCAAAATTTGGGCTTCTGAGAAGAATCGATGATTCAGAACAAAGGGAGAGATCGAAGAGAGAGAGAGAGAGAGAGAGAGAGAGATCGCAGATGAGGATGATCGATGATGACGATGATGATGTTGAAGGTTGATGGCAGCCGCGACGGTGGTGGTGGCCGACTGAGGTGAAGATGATGATGAACAGGAGTTGTTCTTATGGCAGTGGTGGTGGTTATTATTGTTGTGAGGTTGTTGTTCTTGAATGGGGATTTTGATTTGGGGAAAACATGGTGAAGATGATGATGAACAAGCTGGTTTTTGAGTTTGTGAAGATGTTTGAAGAAAGGGGAGATAGCTTTTTTTTAAGCTCAAAAAAGCCATTTCCAGATCTGTTTAAAAGAAAAAAAAAACAAACAGTCTTCAAGGGTAATGTCTGCGCGCCTGCAGACATCAGCTCCCTTGAAGATGTTTGAAGAAAAAACAAACACCCCCTAAGTCAGCTCATTTCCTACCAATGAAGGAAACTTTCAGTATGGAACAATTAGCTAAGTTGTATGTAACTGAAATAGTTTCATTACATGGAATTCCTTTATCAATTGTTTCTGATAGGGATAGCCGTTTTACCTCTCATTTTTGGACAAGTTTCCAAAAAGCAATGGGAACCAAGCTAAATCTAAGCACAGCTTATCATCCTCAAAAGGACGGACAAAGAGAAAGGACAATTCAGACAATGGAAGATATGCTTAGAGCTTGTGTAATTGATTTCGGAGGTAATTGGGATGATCACTTACCATTAATAGAATTTTCTTATAATAACAACTATCACACAAGTATTAATGCTGCACCATTCGAAGCACTTTATGGACGAAAGTGCCGAACCCCAGTCTGTTGGGTAGAAATAGGAGAAAAGTAACTATCCGGACCTGAAATAGTACAAGAAACAACCGACAAGATTATTCAAGTCAAGGAATGACTGAAAGCAGCACGCGATCGACTAAAGAGTTATGCTGATAACAGACGGAAACCATTGGAATTTCAAGTAGGAGACAAGGTATTATTAAAAGTTTCTTCTTGGAAAGGAGTGGTAAGATTCATCAAAAGGGGAAAGGTAAGCCCCAGGTATGTAGGACCATATGAGATTACTAGAAGAATAGGACCTGTAGCCTATCAGCTACAACTGCCAGAGGAGATGACAGGAATACATAACGTATTTCATGTATCTAATCTCAATAAATGCTTAGCTGATGAATCGTTAGTCGTGCCTCTTAAGGAAATAGAGGTAAATGAAAAGTTAAAGTTTGTAGAGAAGCCTCTACAGATTGAAGACAGGAAAGTCAAAAATCTCAAACACAAGAGACTGATTCTAGTCAAAGTAAAATGGGATTCCAAGAGAGGACCAGAGTATACATGGGAGCTTGAATCAGAAATGCAAAGGAAATATGCACACTTATTCTAGTAGACCTCGAGGACGAGTTCTAAAACAAGGTGGGGAGGATATAACAACCCTCCTAAATATTTTTCGACACCCCTAATATATTTATAATATCCTTATATGTCTTAAAATGCACCCCGTATACGAAACCAAGCCCTAAATACTTTATATAATTAAAGTATTTAATAAAAATCAAGTTTTAAAGGTCGTTCACGGGCCGCGAAGACTTACTCTTCGGGCTACGCGGGGCGCGACAGTCAGTCACCAGGGCGACACCCTGAGCTGCCACGTGTCACCACTCGCGTCAAACCTGGTTCGACGAATTAGCAAAGCTAAAACCTACAACCCTAGCTCGCGGGCCGCGAAGGCTAAGCCTTCGGCTTACGCGGGCCGCGAGGAAGCTCAGATCAGCTCCTATAAATTGGGAGTTGCGGCAGTCATTTTCCGTCGCTCACAACTTCTTTCTCTCTCGAATTTCTACATAGCTAAAGTAATTTTCGGGAATAATACCCCCTAATTAATGAAGTTCTGCCCCGTTGTAAGTATTATAACCCCAGTTACGTATTAGATACGCTGCCCGATTGATCCAGGGTTCCGTAACGGCTGTCATGGTTCTGCCCGACGTAGTCGTTGGAATACCGTCTCGGGGAGGGTATTACTAATGTAAATATTGGGTTATTATACTAAAGCGTGTGCATTTGTGTATTTAATAGATAATCACTAGGAAATCACAAAGGAAACCCTAAGATAGCAATGTGAGTAATCTCCTTTTTGTAAACTGTTTTTACAAAACCTCACATAATTAACGTTATATTAAACAGTGATTGAGTATTTGTATTCTACAAATATCGTCGGTGTGTTGGGGTTTTGTATACAAAATTTGTTACTACATTGTGAGTAGTAACATGACCACAAGTCGGGTTGACAGTACCGTAGGTGGTAATTAAAGTAGATGGAAACAAATGTAATTGCAAGATCGCCCTCAATGTTGTAGACTGATAAAACCTGTTTTGATTAAACTGGGATTCACTCACCAGTATTTCCCACTGACAATTTTTTTTTAAACGCGTTTCAGGTAACAAAATATGAAAGCCAAATAGAAGCCAGCTGGACAGCACTGAAGGCTTGGAAAAGTGGCTATAAAAGTTACCTAAATAAAGAGATGTTTTATTTGAATAAAATAGGGTTTATCCCTATGAAAATCTGTGTACTTGAAACTTGGGATTTTCACATGTGTTTAATATTATAAAAGCGTGGTATTTTACTCTGATAAATCATTTCCTAACTACGGTCCTGATGTAAATTCCGCTGCCAAAATGATTAAACACCCGATACCACGAAACTGGCCGCGGCCGCTCGTTCCCAGGGTATTAGGGGACGGGGTTGCGACAGTTAGCCTCGTCATGGAGGGCTCAGGGGAGGGGGATCGTGTCCATACTCCGGTGTGAGAATAAGTTTCGTGCCGGGATTATAAGTAAAGAACTTGTGTAATAAATTTGTCGGAATGTTGATGTGGATCCTGACTTGAATGTTCGAATTCAATGCAGTTGAGAGAAGATTCTCTAGTGTTTGTGTTTCAAGGGTGTTGATAACTTACTTTCATCTAATCTCCTCATCGGCTTATAACATGAAGGGTGCCTTATCAAGGTTGCCCACCGCCTGCCAATGACTGTTGAGTCATTCGATGGAAAATAAGAACTTGCTCCCTTTACAGGGCATGACTGGATCTTTCCATTTAATGCAAGTCTCATTGCCAAGCAACCTCGCCACCCATCACATTCGTTCTCTCTCTCCTTCTCTCCCTTCGCCACTATGGCATTAAATGTTGTTGAAAGGTCGTGCCATCTGTTCTTCTACCGGAACAGTGCCCATGCACGCTAGGCATGGGTGTGACTCTAGTTGTTTTGACCAGATCGCTGCTGCATGTGGGAGAGAGTCGCCTTGGGCTTGGGCCCAACTTCCCAACAAAAGCAATGGGTCGTTTTTCAATAAAAGATAATGAGCCCAGGCGAGGGGCTCATTGATTGACCCTCGTCGTCAACCACAATTTTTAATTGACCCTCGTCGTTAACCACAATTTTTAAACGCGCATAACTTTTTTCATACCATATTTTTTTCAAAATAAAATTACACCAAATTAAAGAGAATTTTATCATTTTTAATTTGGTGTATTTAAAAAAAAATATATTATCGTATGAAAAAGTTAAGGTCATTCAAAAATTGTGATAAAAAAATATTGAAGCCTCTCTAGAGACGCTACAACACGTAGTGCTCTAGAGACGTCAAACATGTGGTGTAGCGTCGAGAAGCTTCAACTTTTTTCTTTTCTTTTTTTCCTTTTTTACCATGATTTTTAAACAGACATAACTTTTTCATACGATAATATATTTTTTTAAAAGTACACTAAATTTAAAGATGATAAAACTCCCTTTTAATTTGGTGTAATTCTTTTATAAAAATAGTATGGTATGAAAAGTAATACCGTTTAAAAATCGTGATGAAAAAAGAAAAAAGTAAGGGATTTTCTAATGGCACACCCCCTGTCTATCCGCACACTTTTACAATTCAATACGCATCGTATAGGCCTATACGATGCGTATTGAAATAAAGTAAAAAACATGGCAGGCTGACAGGTGAATCTTATGTCTGGCGGCGGGCTTGATACGCATCGTATAGGCCTATACGATGCGTATCAAGGCACTGATTTTTTAAAGTTTATTTTTTGTTGTGTTGTGACGAATGCGAACCCGAGAAACGAAAGGGATTTCATGCAGTTGGAAACAGGGATTGTAGGAAACAGGTGTGATTATCAAATGATAACTTGAGGGGTCTAGTCCTAGCTAGTTTCTCACACGTGATACGCATCTAATATGACACATGATAAAAGCGCTTCTTTAGACAATCTGGGATTATGTTCCGCAAATTGGGAACCACATATTCGTGTGTAAAAGCTTGGAAAGATGACCGAATAGAGATATGTATACACCCTTGGTTTCTCGAAATCTCTTTCGTGTCGCGTCAAGATCATTATCTATCATGTCATCGACCAACTGCTTGAACCAAGAATATGAAGATCACGGTCCAGGATGAAATATATTAAAACCATTCAAGCCCACTAGTCTACAATGTGTTATGGTCAGATTTTTCAAGTTTGCATAGTGGGAGAAAAGACTAGCACTCCTGTCTGTATTGTCCTTTAAATTCGCATAAAACATATATTCGTTTCATAACCTCCTCCTATAAATCAACCACAACTCACCCGAGACTGAACTCTGGATCACACATGATAAAAGCGCTTCTTTAGACAATCTGGGATTATGTTCCGTTTTGTGACACATGACACATGATACGGCATGGTCAAACCTTTCTAAAAGTTGAAAAAAAAATAAAACAGAAGAAAGTGTTCCTCTTTGTTACCAAGCATGTCATCTAAAACAATTAACAGGACATTGTTAACAGGGGGAATCTATTGGAACACCTGATCGATCGAAACTTCTTCTAGCTAACTGCCGATATCTCATCCTTCAAATCTTGCTATTAAACGAGGTAAATAGCTAATAAAATATGTTTAACTTTTGAAGGTTCTTTATATGCTTCTTTCCTGATGCTATCTCCGTTGAGTTTGAAAGACGCAATCGTTTGTTAATTTTAATGAAGCAATGAAGATTGAATTTTCAAATGAACAGTCTGTTATTTCGGTTGTTCAGTACTTCCGAGACGATTCAAGTGAGTCCTATGAAGCAAGTGTCTGTCTATTCAATTGAGAGAAATCATTATATGCTTCTTTCCTGATGCATGTCTGTGTCGAACAGTTTCTCCGTCGCTAATTTCTCCACTCACCGTGAAATCGAACAGTTTCTTAACAAATTCCGTCCGGTTTCAAAGACGGTTGAGGATTACGAGTGTTCTAGACTCATTCAAGGCATGCTTGTTTGTGCGATTTACAAAAATAAGGATGCATTCCACGGTAAACGATGCAGCTGATGAAACCGAAGCTGTTATTTCTGTTGTTCAGTACTTCCAAGACGATTCAAGTGAGTCCTATGAAGCAAGTGTCTGTCTATTGAATTGAGAGGAATCATTGCATTACATTCCCATTGAAAACAAGTGGTTGTAATGATGGAACCCTTGATTTGAAAAACATTTTTGAGAAATTTATAGTTCAATACGCATCGTATAGGCCTATACGATGCGTATTAATCGATGAATTTACTGAAATACCCCTGTTTTTCTGATAAATTCAGGGGTATTTTTGAGAAAATTCAAAGTTTAATATGCATCGTATAGGCCTATACGATGCGTATTAAGCTGATATATGATACGACATAGGCCTATACGATCGTATATGGCATTATTTCAAATTTAGTTTTATCGTGTTTCCCTTGGTTCGACGTGTATACGTCTCGTTTTTTGCCGAACTTTCGCATATTTTGTCATTTTATGACATATATGATGGGTTGGTAAATTTCCAAAGCTTAATGTGTTTAATTTTATCGATTTGTGTGAAATTGAGTTTTAGAATACACTACTTTGAGATGGTTTGTATTTTATAGGCCTTGACATGTTTAAGGTGTATTTTGGAAGCTTAATGGAGCTTGGGAATGAAGTTAGGAAGAACGATAATGAAAAACGAAGCTAAACGGCGAAAACCGGATAAAGACTTCAGAGACTGGCGTCCCAGAAGCCCAGACCAGCGTCCAAGACGCTGGTCCCCAGCGTGAATTTGGGGAAACCTTTAGTGAAGAACCCATTTCGAATATCTATCAGGGCATACTCCATTCTGGACTTCCAGAGGCGATTTGGAGATATTTTTGAAGGATCTAATTGATCCATTATCATATTCCATCAAGTTTTGAAGATTAATTATCAACCATGAGTGCCTAATTTCTTCATGATCATCCCCGGGTGAAAGGTTGTGAGTTTCTAGGGTTTGTTTTTCATGTTTTGGTTTGATACAAACATTTGTTAATCTTTGATTGAAATTTTGTGAATCATTTGTTGGTATTGCTTTGAACTCGAAATTGTTAAGTTTTCTTGCAACATTGACGTTGAGAGATGATTGCTACCATTAAGTTGTGATTTACGTTAGGGTTTGGTTTTTGTTCTTGATTAATAACGCATACTATTGTCTCATATTGTGATGGTTATCTTACACCGGTTGCATATGATAGATGATTGTTGATGTCTAAGATTAGGATTCAAATTAACAAACTCAAGAAGTCATTGGTGTTCATAACATAATCAAACCATTCATGGTGGATAGCCCTAGATACTTATTAATCCAAACCCGGGTGTGATTCTTTTCTAAATAGTGTTTATAACTTCATTTTAGTTACCATTTTGATATTCATCATTCCAAATAACATCATTAGACCGTTTTCTACAAACCAATTAGAATCACATTGTTGGTTCGCACTTTCGAACACAATTTTAAAGAAAATTAGCAAGCTTCATAATTACTTTGTACATTTTTGTAAATATTCTAACTAATCGAACAGGTCTTGCAATACTGACCACATGCTCTTCATGGATACGATACCCGACTTACCCTAGCTACCTAGGTTAATTGGGTTTTTGACTAATCGGGACGACACGGTCACGTCAAAATGGCGCCGTTGCCGGGGAGCTAGTGCGCTTAGTATTTCATTGCTTGTTCGATTTTAGTTTAGTTTTTTTTTCTTGTATTTTTGTGATTTTACTTTGGGTGGTCGAGCTTGTTTGTGTAGGTATATGTTTTGCAGGTACCATCTTTCAATATGAATTGGGTAGATGATGATCCGTGTGAGTGTTGCGGAAGCGGAGAGCATTATTTAGAGGATTGCTCTGTTTTCTACGAAAAAGTTCAAGTCTACAAGGATCGGGAAGACTACCTCAGCGGATTGTATGAATATAGGAGGGCGGATTATAAAGATTTCTATGGTCCATCCGCACATTATCCATACGCTAGACCACCACCACCACCAACTTATCAAGACTACTACTATTCGGAGATTGATTACCATTATGAGCAAGAGCGGGGTTACAACAACTATGAACCCAACTTGCCATATTTCCCAAGTTACCAGGAGGAGTATGATGAATATTATTAGGGGTGCTAAACGGGTCGTGTTCGCGGGTTCAACCCGACCCGAACCCGAAAATTTAACACAAACCCGAACCCGACCCGAACCCGAAAATCGTATCCTACATAAGAACCCGAACACGACCCGAAGTTTCATGGGTTGACCCGAACACGACCCGTTCAACCCGAATTTTTTTATTTTTTTCTGAAATTAATATATTAAAATTAAAATTTACACTAAAAATACAAATGTATATAATAATATCATATTTAAATTATAAAATCTATGTTAATTTCACTTTTTAAGTTATAATCATTGCATAAAATACACACCCCATTTAATTTATGACATAAAATATATTGTAAAAAAATATAATATAGTATAAATGTGTTAAACGGGTCAACCCGCCAACCCGACCAGGTTGACCCGAACCCGACCCATTAACCTAAACGGGTTCGCGGGTTCAACCTGAAACTGACCCGAACCCGTTTAGACTAAACCTAAACCCGCTAATTTCGTGTTAGGTTCGTGTCGGGTTTTCGGGTCGTGTCAGAAATTCACGCCCCTAAATATTATCATGACTCCCCTCAGCCGACATACGAGAAGCCTCAAGATTCGTTACACTCTAAGCTCGATCCAGTCATGGACATGATGATAGAAATGAAAAAGAAAGACGAGCTGAGGGACAAATCATTTGAGACTTTGGTTATTCAGGTTGGTCAACTAACCGAGGAAATAGCCCAAATTAAACGCGAGCGGGAGGTTTTGGCTAATGGTACAATGGTGGATGGTGATGTGGTGGAAGAGGTTATAGATCTTCCGGAGCAAGAAACTGAATGTTTGAACCAAGCGGAAGACATAATGCCGCGAGACGGATCAGAGCCAAAAGAAGCCCAAATTCATGTCTATCCTTCTTCTATACTTATCACTCCAACCAACAAAGTTGGGGATGAAGGTTCGGGCATAAGGATTCGAAGGGTGGCGTTGCAAGACCTTGGCCAATTTGTTAAGAAATGACCCCAAAGCTGCTTAATACGCATGCCACGTAAAATAAAAAGAGGGTGGATTCGGCATGCCAACTACCGAGCGTATGTTGGAAACTCGGTAAGCAAATGTGCACTTCGACCACCATGAGAGGCAAATCAGGTATGATTGTTGTAGAGTTTGTACTATTATTCCTTTTATTTTATTTTCTTAGTTAATGAACGTTGTGGGTGTGTTCCCTATATAACCGTCACGAGACCTACTCATCCTCCTGAACTATCGGGAGGTTTAAAAGGTCTTATTGCATAAGCTAAATGCAACCGTGATTCCTACGAAAGTGAGTTAGGTTTGTTGTTTTTGTACATTATTTTTTCACATAAATCAAAGTAAATTAACGTATGGCGTGGTAACAATTTCATAAAAGTGGTAGAACTAGGTAACTAATAAATTTTAATGGTTGTGAGAAGCATGCTTCTACATAAGTGTTAAGATTTGTAGGTACATTATGTTCGTTGGACAACCGCTTTCTTGAAAAGATGAAGAACACATGAGCCACTAGCGAGAAAATCAGGTGCATACGTTTCTTTTTACCTTTGATTTTTTTAGTTAGCAAATAAGTGGATTGTATTTTGTATTTTATTTTCCGGGGTGAAATTTTGGGGAGGTTAGCCGTGTCACATCCCTTGTGCGTTTAAAAGCTCCATTCTTACACATTGAGGACAATGTGTACCTGAAGTGTGGGGATGGGGGAGTAAAATTTTTTCGATTTTTGACCCGTTCATTTAAAACTACACATTGAGCATGATGTTGACCTCAAGTGTGGGGATAGGGGAAAATTTCAAAATGTCTTTGTTTGAAGCGATCTTAAAAGCACAAGTAACTAAGTTAATGAGGGATGACACAACCCATTTGGTCTTTTGTCATAGTCAAGTTCGAACAACTAGCTTGACGGGTATTTAGCCAGTGGTTATTTGGGAATAATTTGCCTAAGAAACTAACATATCATGCATGTCACATATCATACCCATTATATGTGAGGTTTTGAGCCACTCTTACATCATAGAATTATATGTTTATGTTTCTTTGTTTGAGTGGACCATTAGTTACGTATTGTAGAACTTGCAACTTTTGATACGTTTGAGACCATAGACCGAATACAAGCACGAGAATGATTAAGGCATTATATGAACCTTTTCCTTTAAAACCATTCATCTATCCTTATCCAAACAAATCCCCTAGTTGCCCACTTTGAGCATAACCCTTTCGTTTGACAACCCTTTTAACCCACAACCGTTAAACCTTTTCTTTTTTAAACCCGTATGATGAAAATTCGATTATAGGATTATATGTTTGTATAGTTGTGATTTATATTCATAAAAAAAAAACAAAAAGTCAGAAAATGTTGCGAAAAAGAATAGAAAATCTTTGAGAAAAGAACAAAAATATGTGTTTCTAATTTGTGGAATAAAAGGCGAAAATTGTTGCCTTCTAGTTTAATGTTGGTAATTAGTCATGTTTAGAATAGTCATTTTGCAATAAAAATCGAATTTTCATCACCTTAACCACTTTAAAAACATCCTATTCCATACCCTTAACCTAGCCCCATTACAACCCTTTAAAGACCTTTTGACTTGTGCTTAGTATTCGTGTTCGGTGGTGGAGAATGATTGAGTTGCAAGCCTATGTGGGTACGTGTTCTAAACGGTTTGAGTGACTATTTCAAAAGTGCTAATGCATCAACTATTAGCCAATTTAAACCGAGTGGAGAGAACATTGTGAGGGATGTGCATGATTTATTGGTTTCAAGGGCGGGTTAATCTTGGATAACTATTTTATATGTGATTATTCTCTTTACAGTTAGATATTTTGTAAATTGTAAAAAGTTTGAACCGGGTATGACATTAGACCTTAACCTTAGTCTCGGGAATGGGATGTGTGTTTCTCGTTCGACCCATGTGAAAGTGAAAAACAGATTTACTTGAGGGCAAGCAAAAGACAAGTGTGGGGATGTGATGGGTTGGTAAATTTCCAAAGCTTAATGTGTTTAATTTTATCGATTTGTGTGAAATTGAGTTTTAGAATGCACTACTTTGAGATGGTTTGTATTTTACAGGCCTTGACATGTTTAAGGTGTATTTTGGAAGCTTAATGAAGCTTGGGAATGAAGTTAGGAAGAACGATAGCCAAAAACGGAGATAAACGGCGAAAACCGGACAAAGACTTCAGAGACCGGCGTCCCAGACGCCCAGACCAGCGTCTGGCGCTGGTCCCCAGCGTGAATTTAGGGAAACCTTTAGTTAAGAACCCATTTCGAATATCTATCAGGGCAGACTCCATTCTGGACTTCCAGAGGCTATTTGGAGATATTTTTGAAGGTTCTAATTGATCCATTATCATATTTCATCAAGTTTTGAAGATTAATCATTAACCATGAGTGTCTAATTTCTTCAAGATCATCCCCGGGTGAAAGGTTGTGAGTTTCTAGGGTTTGTTTTTCATGTTTTGGTTTGATACAAACGTTTGTTAATCTTTGATTGAAATTGTGTGAATCATTTGTTGGTATTGCTTTGAACTCGAAATTGTTAAGTTTTCTTGCAACATTGACGCTGAGAGATGATTGCTACCATTAAGTTGTGATTTATGCTAGGGTTTGGTTTTTGTTCTTGATTAATAAAGCATACTATTGTCTCATATTGTGATGGTTATCTTACACCGGTTGCGTATGATAGACGATTGTTGATGTCTAAGATTAGGATTCAAATTAACAAACTCAAGTAGTCATTGGTGTTCATAATATAATCAAACCATTCATGGTGGATAGCCCTAGATACTTATTAATCCAAACCCGGGTGTTATTCTTTTCTAAATAGTGTTCATAATTTCATTTTAGTTACCATTTTGATATTCGTCATTCCAAATAACATCATTAGACCGTTTTCTACAAACCAATTAGAATCACATTGTTGGTTCGCACTTTCAAACACAATTATTTTAAAGAAAATTAGCAAGCTTCATAATTACTTTGTGCATTTTTGTAAATAGTCTAACTAATCGAACAGGTCGTGCAATACTGACCACATGCTCTTCGTGGATACGATACCCGACTTACCCTAGCTACCTAGGTTATTTGGGTTTTTGACTGATCGGAACGACACGGTCACGTCAGTATACCTTCAACATAAGTCGTTTCAGTGTCGTTCGGTTGCGTGCGAATATCGTATTCTCTGATTACGTACAGTTTTGTTTGAAATCCACTTGTACTCCATAGTGCCGTGTTATATCTATACGTGTGTGGAAATATCGTTAGTCGCGTATTTTGACGTATTTTTGCGTATTTTGACGTATTCTAACATATTGTTGCGTATTTAATAGTATTTTTGACGTATTTGAGCGTATTCTAACGTATTTTAGCTTATTTTAACCAATTTTAGTGTATTTTACGTATTTCGGCGTATTTCGGCATATTTTAGCGTATTTTAACGTATTTTGGCGTATTTTAGCGTATTTTGGCGTATTTTAGCGTATTTTGGCGTATTTTGGCGTATTTTAGCGTATTTTGGCGTATTTTTGCGCATTTTAGCGTATTTTTGCGTTTTTTAGCGTTTTCAGCGTATTTTAACGTATTTTGGCGTATTTTAGCGTATGTTAACGTAGTTTAGCTTATGTTGAAGGATAACGCAAACAAGTTCTCCACAGTTTGTTATTCAGATGTCTATTTGGTCGTCTTTCCAAACTCGTTGCGTGCATTCATATTGTTTAGACAACAACAGATAATAAACGGATTGTTGGACTTCTTGTTCCAAATGCAATTGTGAATATTGAATGTGCAAGCTGAAACATCTTGACACGATATAATTGCAAGACTGCTTGCCGGGCTTCTAATGCTCACACAGGGTGATAAACAACGCTGATACGAACACATACCAACTGATTCAGACTTAAACAATGCACGCCTCAATTCATATTTTTACTCTTTTCTTCGATTTCAACAAATCTTTTCCTTTTCCTTCAATTTCGAGAACATTCTCCGTAACATGAAGACGTGTCGGGTTCTTCTACTAGTGATATTTTAATGAAGCATTGAAGATTGAGTCTGCAAACCGCAACCGTTTTTTACTACGGAAAAGGTGGCTATGCGAAATACAAACCGCAATCATTTGTGACTATGGGAAACACAAGTTTTCTTTTTGAGCTTGATGGATGTCCGTTATCTCAACGCTCTCCTTACATTACTGATCTGGAATTGGAGAACCGTTGTTAATCTAGTGCTTCTCAATCAGTTATTATTTATTGAAATATAACTGAAACAGTCGGAAAAAAACTGAAACAATCAGATATTATCTATCTGTGTGAGTCACATCTATCCTGTTATAGCAATCGATATTGTTTAATTTTATAGATTTGTTTCTTATTGGCCATTATTCGACCGAATATTTGGGTACTTCTTCTAATGGCGCCTCATTAGCGTTGTTAACTACCAAAAGAATGCATACACAAATAGTTCTAGTGGGCGAAGCAAAGAGACCGCCTTGTTAATTTTAATGAAGCAATGAAGATTGAATGTGCAAACCGCAACCGTTTTTTACTATGGGAACGGTGGATATGGGAAATACAAACCGCAATCGTTTGTGACTATGGGAAATACAAGTTTTCTTTTTGAGCTTGATGGATGTCCGTTATCTCAACGCTTCTCCTTACATTACTGATCTGGAATTGGAGAACTGTTGTGTATTTGCTTGCTGATCTGGAATTGGAGAACCGTTGTGTATCTGAATCAGGTTCTCAAACAAACACTACTAAAGATGAGTTGGTATTGAACCAAGAATATGAAGATCACGGTGCATACACGGGGGAAGAAAGTCAGTGGACTGCCGCAGATGAAGTCAAATGTGATCAAACATGGACATCAGACGTAAATCTTGAAGCAAATATGTGCTTCCCAATTTGCGGAACATATTCCCAGAATGTCTAGAGAAGCGCTTTTATCATGTGTCATATAGTAACAAGAGTATGTTATTCCAAGATCAATTTCAATTGCAGTTTTTTCAACTCTCCTGTTCCAAATGCAGCTGATGAAACCGGAGCTGTTATCTCGGTTGTTCAGTACTTTCGTGATAAATACAATGTTCATCTTCGTTATCCTTTGCTTTCTGCAATTCAAGCAGGCACGGATGCTAAACGTACTGTTATTACATCCGAGACGATTCAAGTGAGTCCTATGAAGCAAGTGTCGGTCTATTTAATTGATAGGAATCATTGCATTACATCCCTGTTGAAAAACAGAATCGATAAATTTTAGGGAAATGGGGGTTGAAAGATGATAACCCAACAGTGGAGGATATCATTCTACAGCTTCGATGAAGTCAAATGTGATCAAACATGGACATTAGACGTAAATTTTGAAGCAAATATGTGCTTCCCAATTTGCGGAACATAATCCCAGATTGTCTAGAGAATCGCTTTTATCATGTGTCATATGGTAACAAAAGTATGTTGTTCCAAGATCCACTCCAATTGTAGTTTTTTCAACTCTCCTGTTCCAAATGCAGCTGATGAAAACCGGAGCTGTTATCTCGGTTGTTTAGTACTTTCGTGATAAATACAATGTTCATCTTCGTTATCCTTTGCTTTCTGCAATTCAAGCAGGCACAAATGCTAAACCAACTGTTATTACATCCGAGACGATTCAAGTGAGTCCTATGAAGCAAGTGTCGGTCTATTCAATTGAGAGAAATCATTGCATTACATCCCTGTTGAAAAACAGAATCGATAAATTTAGGGAAAATGGGGTTGAAAGATGATAACCCAACCGTGGAGGATCTCATTCTACAGCTTCGATAAATTAAGGGGTATCCTCAAATAATGTTTCTCAGATGTTTGAAGACCGACAAATGTCCAAAGTGCCGCTTCTTCGTTCACGTGACGGAAAGCTAACGCGTGACAGAAAGCTACCTTGCAAAAATAAAAAAATTAAATTGACACCTTCAATACGCATCGTATAGGCCTATACGATGCGTATTACTTTTTGGTTAGGGGACATTGGCAGCCTTTGACAGACATAAAAGTTTGAACCCACCTCAATACGCATCGTATAGGCCTATACAATACGCATTGAGAGTGTCGATTTAATCCCCTAAGATGTGCCAATAATACGACCCAAAAGTAATCTGTTAGTGGTGACGTTTAAGGCAGATTTCAGCCAGGTGACTATTTTCATAGGGGCCCTATTTTCGTGAATTTCCTTGAAATAATAATAAGAGTAAACAGCCATTTTGGTCCCTGTGGTTTGGCCAGTTTTGCCACTTTAGTCCAAATCTCAAACTTATTACATCTGGGTCCCTGTGGTTTGCATTTTGTTGCCATTTTAGTCCAAAAGTGAAATTTGACCAGATTACCCACTTTTGACCCTGCTATTTTGTCTTTACCCTCAGGGGCATTTTGGGCATTTTAGGTTTATTATAACTCAAATTAATAAATAATAATGCCATTGCCAGAACAACAACAATAATGCACTGCCAGAACAACATCAACAACAAGCACCACCACCACCACCCCCACCACCGGATCTGCAGCGCCACCACCACTCTGTCGCCACAAGCACCGCCACCTCCTCCCCCTTCTCACCGCCGCGACCATCACCACCCTCTCTCTCTTTTTCTCTCTCTCTCTCTCTCTCTCTCTACACCACTGCCACACCTCAGCCACCACCACACCTGTGTCAACTCCATACATCTGCCACCACCACACCTCCGCCACCGACCCCCGCTGCCCACCCCTGTGTCAACTCCATACCTCTGCCACCACCGACCCCCGCCACAACCACCTACTACTACCCAACCTCAACCACCACCACAGTTATCAAATTCCAATTCATTCAAAATCAACTTCATTATGTGTAACGTCTTAAGAAAAGAATCAAATACATACAACTCAATCAATTAACAAAAACTCTAATAATAGCTTCTTCCCTACTACAACCTCCACCACACACCGTCCAAACACACTGTTAAAATCACCCCTGCAACCACCACCATTGCACCTCCGAACAGCTTGTCAATCAACACAGCGAAGAAATCCCCATGTGTCCCCCCTCAATTTCACCTGCTTCAATCTAGGGTTTCAACCAGGACACCCCAGGATTTCCCTTTCAGAAAATGGACCTGATTCCGATTCAGGAGGAGGTGAAGGTGGAGGAGGTGAGGGTGTCGGGGGTGGCGGCGGTGATGGTGGAGGCGGTGAGGCCGACGGTGGTGGTGGTGGATCTTTAGTGGTGGTGGTGATTGACGGAGGTGATTCAAATCCGATTCAGGAGGAGGTGAAGGTGGAGGAGGTGAGGGTGTCGGGGGTGGCGGCGGTGATGGTGGAGGCGGTGAGGTGAGGGTGACGGTGGTGGTGGTGATTGTTTGAGAAGATGATCTTCAGTGATGGTGGGGTGGGGTTTGATCTTCAGTGATGGTGGGGTGGGGTTTATATATTAATGGGGTTAATTAATATTAGGTTATAATAAACCTAAAATGCCCAAAATGCCCCTGAGGGTGAAGACAAAATAGCAGGGTCAAAAGTGGGTAATCTGGTCAAATTTCACTTTTGGACTAAAATGGCAACAAAATGCAAACCACAGGGACCCAGATGTAATAAGTTTGAGATTTGGACTAAAGTGGCAAAACTGGCCAAACCACAGAGACCAAAATGGCAGTTTACTCTAATAATAATAATATTGGAATCAGCCATTAGGAACGGCTATGGACTTCTACTGAGTAAATTCTAAAATTGCCCTATTATTATTCGCTCTCGTTATTTTCACACACATATTTTAATTTCACACCCTTTTTCACTTTATACAAGAGAGATAGAGAGAAGAGATATGTGAACAATTTTCTTATTGTTTTATACGTTCTAAAATTGTCTGATTATTATTTTACACGGAGTAAATTACGATTTTACCTCATGTGGTTATATCATTTTTACCCTTTTAGCTCAAAAAGGAATCTTTTAACATCTGAGTCTCCAACGTCTTTTTTTCTAACCATTTTGACCCCTAACACTAACCCCATCCATTTAGTTTTAGGGGCCAAAAATGTTAGAAAAAAATGTTGGGGTTCAAAAGGGTTAGAAAAAAAAGAGTTGAGAACTCAGATGTTAAAAAATTATTTTTTTAAGATAAAAGGGTAAAAATGATATAACGACCGCTAAAATTATAATTTACTCTTTTATACGTTATAATTGCTCGTTTGTGCTTGCTTTTTCATCATAGTTCCTAATATCCCTAAATTGTCCTTTTTAAGATCGTGTACTTGCTTTTTCATCACAATTCCTAATATCCCTAAATTGCCCTTTACTGGCTTTTTTATCACAATTCCTAATATCCCTTATCCCTAAATTGCCCTTTACTGGCTTTTTTATCACAATTCCTAATATCCCTAAATTGCCCTTTACTGGCTTTTTTTATCACAATTCCTAATATCCCTAAATTGCCCTTTACTTGCTTTTTTATCACAATTCCTAATATCCCTAAATTGCCCTTTTTAAATCTGTGTACTTGCTTTTTGAAGTTTTTTCAACTTTCTGGCCATTTTGAATTTCAACGTTTATTGTGTAATTCCTAAATTACCCTTTCCGATATCAACCTTTCGTGACATTTGGGTTCCTAAATTGCCATTCACTCAGCAGCATAGCACCTAAATCTAATACCAAAATTGCTTTCACATCTAACTATTAAATGCCATTCAGAGTTTTATTTTACATAATCTATACTATTTTTTATTAATATAATTACTTATAAGCCTATTTTGTTTTTCTTTAATTTATAAAATTTTGAATATGTTATTGTAACGTAGTTACTTTTATCCACGTTTTCCATACAAAGTTTATTTAAAACCAAGTCGTGGATCGTAATATACAAGTGATTGAAGCACATATGTATATGTTATCAAAACCACCTCATGGTTTAGTTTTTTTTTTTGTCGTGGATGGTAATGTACAAGTGAATGAAGCACATATATACATGTTATCAATACTACCCCATGGTTTAGGTTTTTTTAATATAAAAAGTGACCTCGATTATATTTTTTCTGTTTTAATAATATATTATAACGCTCTATAAAAATTCGAATACAGCGCTGTGACTGTGGTTTTTTTAATAACTATAGCAACACATATTACATATGCTTAAAAATTGATTGAAACTCGAGGGGTTTTCAAATTAACCCTCCCGTACACACATACACACACAAGAGTAAATTGCCAAAATCGCCCATGAGGTTTGGTCTTGTTTGCCATTTTCATCCAAAACAATTTTTTTTGTACAATATGGTCCTTCACTTTTGGGATTTTTTGTCATTTTCATCCAAACAACTAATTTGTTTTATTTTTCTATCAAGCATTTGGATGAAAATGATAAAAAATCCCAAATCTCAGGGACGATTTTGGCAAAAGTCAGACGTTTGGATGAAAATGACAAAAAATCCCAAATGTGATGGACTATATGGTACAAAAAATTTGTTTTGAATGAAAATGGTAAACATGACTAAACCTTAGGGACGATTTTGGCAATATACTCCACACACAATTTTAATGAATTTTACTTAACAACTGTTCTACCATGAATTTTACTTAACTTCTACCCATTTCCATTATTTGATCCTACTCCTTGTTTATATATCTTTTTTTTTTAATTTTTAACAAAACTCTCTCCTCTTTCACGGAAATCGAATTGTCTCGTCACTGTAAGATTAAATATATTATGTAACAATATTTAATCTATAGCCATTATAATCATTTACATAATAAAGATCAAAATATATAATAACCTATTATTTAAATTAGTTGGTAATTGTTGATGGACCATATTACCCTTAGTAACTAATTAGGTTTCCTCTTGGGTGCTTATATAAGGAGAATTATGTGGAGGTTTAAGGGTTACTCAGTTACACATTAGACACAACCCATTAGCCATAACATCATAAAGAATTCGACCTCCTCTCCTAATCGAATCCCCTATTCGATTTCTAAGTCCCCATCATCAGTCAGCACCCTAAGGAGGAACCAGATCACGATGACAAGCATGTCGAACTCCATTACTGGATTCTCCACTGCGTTGAATGCTGTGACAGGTATGTGTTTTACTGTTTTCCCTCATGATTAAACAGAACTGAACCAACATGTGGTATCAGAGCATATGTTGATTAGTCGGTTTTGTTTTCGTATCCATAATTCTGGGATTGAAACTTGGAAAACGGAATTTTTATAACTAAATGAATATCACAACAGTTTCGAGTCACATAAATCCACTCGAAATCCCTGTTTTCGGAAAAGGAATAATCATATGTTTACTCAAAATCTAATGGGTTTATGTTTTACAACCGAAATCTGTTTAGAAGTCTTAAAATTTTCAGGTTTCGGGTTCCAGAATTTTAGTTTTTATGTTTAGGGTTCATCGCATGTTCTTAGAAAATTCGAAAAATTCTATTATGATTTGGAATATGATTCGGATTATTAAGTGTTTTTCCTATTTTGATCTAATTTTGTCCTCTAAAATTTCTGAAAACTGTTATTAGATAAACAATTATGATTTTCGAAATATTTGGTAAAAATTAGATCAGCACTGAAATAGGAAACATTATCACATAATCCCTTAGATTTCGACTCGAGACAACAAGGTCTCGACTCGAAATAATCAGGCCATTAAACCATTACAACTCGAGACAGAGGTCTCGACTCGAGACCATTAGATCTCGACTCGAGACCATAACGTGACAACTCGAGACCATAACGTGACAACTCGAGACCATAAGGTCATAACTCGAGACAAAGGTCTCGACTCGAGACAACAAGGCTGTGACTCGAAACCTCATTACTTTTTTAAGCTGTTTAATGTGAACTAAATGGTTTTGCTATTAAATAAATGGCTTTGTAATTTACTTAGTTAATTAATCAGAATCAGATAATGTTTTGCAAAACCAGAATAGCTTAACTTGAATGAGCTTTTGATATATCATTTCTGGCCAAAGTTGACTTGATACATCTACTTATCATTCAAGTATTACGAAAGCTATGTTGTGTGTGCATCATAAGCATGAATGTCTTAATTTCTGGCCAAAGCTGATTTGATTCATTCATAGATGGGATACTCAACGAGTGCATAACTAAAGTGATTGTCTCAATTTCTGGCCAAAGCTGATTTGTTACAACCACTTTGCACATATGCTTAAATGATTACACTTCTGGCCAAAGCTGTTTTGTCTTCGTTTAAGTAGAATTTTTTAGCTAAGTCTATTATTTTGATGTTAGTAATAGACAATATCACAGCTTCATAATGTAAAATGGTCATTATTTATGCCTGCCTTAGTTTAATGTGCCCTTAGATCACATTAGGACTTCTTCATTAGTATCATAACTTGCTCATCTTATTTCCACTATCAGCACCCAATTGCGGGATTCCACCTTTAACTGGTGATAACTTTGCTGCATGGAAGGATGCTCTCATGCTTACTCTTGGGCTGCTGGACTTTGATTATGCTCTAAGAGAGAATAAGCCAGCGGATCTTACTGCCACAAGTACTGCTGCTGAGGAGTTGACTCATGATAAGTGGACTAGGTGTAACCGCATGTCTCTCATGTTTATGAAGCAGTCCATCAGCAATGCAATTAGAGGAGCTATTCCTGATTCTGAAGATGCTAAAACCTACTTGGAACATGTGGAGGCTCAGTTCAAGGGGACGTCTAAAGCACACGCTAGTACTCTTATTCTCAAGCTGTTGACAACTAAGTATGATGGGAGGAGCGGCATTGGCGAGCACATCATGATGATGAATGACATGGCCAATAAGCTGAAGGGGCTGGAAATGGAAATCAGTGATGGTTTCCTTGTTCATTTTATCATCACTTCGCTTCCTTCGTCCTTTGAAGCATTCAAGATCAATTACAACACTCAGAAGGACAAATGGACGATGAGTGAACTGGTCGCTATGTGCGTACAGGAGGAAGAGCGTATGAGGATGGATCGCCATACTGATGTTGCAAACTTCACCACCTCCAACTCGAAGAAGAGGAAGAACAATCATCAGAGGAAGGATGCTTCAAAAGTCCAAAGGCCTAACCCTCATCCTAATACAAGTGCACCCTCCAGCTCTAAGAACTCCTTAGGCAGTATCCGCTGCAAGTTCTGTAAAAAGACAGGACACATGCAGAAGGAATGCCCTGACTTTAAGGAGTGGCTGGCTAAGAAAGGTAACGATTATTTTATGATACTTGAGTCCTATAATTTAAGTGTTCCTGCTAATTCTTGGTGGTTTGATTCTGGTTCTATGGTTCATGTTACCAATTCTACTAAGGGATTCCTTTCAATCCGGAAGCTGGAAAGAAACCAAAGAACGCTTAAGGTTGGGGATGATCGAGAATTAGAAGTGAAGGCCATTGGAACATTACAATTAGTTATGAAAACTGGTTTATGTATTAAACTTTATGATACCTTATATGTTCCTGAGGTAACTCGGAACCTTGTATCAGGACCAAAGTTAGACATGGACGGTTTTATTGTTTCCCATGGTTATCGCAAACTCTCTATCCTTTATGATTCTGTTCTTTATGGTACTGGTATTCTGGATGGTGGTCTCTATAGATTAGAACTAGAAGATAACTTTTCCAAATCTTTGTTGTCATATAACATAAATGAATCACTCACAAAGATGGAAGAGAAACGAGACTTAGAAACTTCATCCATGTTGTGGCGTCAGCGTTTAGGCCACATCTCAAGAGAACGATTAAATCGTCTCGTAAAGGATGAAGTCTTACCTCCACTCGATTTCTCTGATTTTGGAACATGTGTCAAATGTCTTAAGGGTAAAATGACATTAGCGAATAAGAAAGGTGCCACTAGGAGCTCTAATTTATTAGAACTCATTCATACTGACATTAGTGGTCCCTACCAAATCGCTGGCATAACAGGGCATACTTCATTTATCACTTTTATTGATGATTATTCTCGTTACATGTACTTGTATCTAATTAAGGAGAAATCTGAATCTCTAACAACTTTTAAAGATTATAAGGCTGAAGTTGAAAAGCAATTAGATTGTCAGATTAAAGTTGTGAGATCAGATAGAGGCGGTGAATATTATGGAAGACATACTGATGTGGGTCAAGCTCCTGGTCCATTTTATGAGTTTTGTAAGGGCCAGGGGATTGTGAACCAATACACCATGCCTGGTACACCTCAGCAGAACGGTGTCGCTGAAAGAAGAAACCGTACCCTTATGAACATGGTGCGCAGTATGTTAGCCAACACTAATTTAGCATTATTCCTTTGGACTGAAGCGTTAAAAGCAGCTGTTCATATACTCAATAGAGTTCCTTCTAAGTCTGTCCCTAAAACTCCTTATGAACTTTGGACAGGAAGGAAACCGAGTCTTAAATATATGAAAGTATGGGGCTGCATTGCTGAAGCAAAACTTTATAATCCTTTCCTAAGGAAACTTGACCCTAAAACAGTTACCTGTTTCTTTATCGGGTATCCTGAGAACTCTAAGGGTTATCGTTTCTATTGTCCTTCCCATGTCACCCGTATTGTTGAAACCAAGCGTGCCGCGTTCCTGGAGGATTTCAAGGTCAGTGGGAGCAGTACCAACCCTTACGAAGAATTGCAAGAAGTACAAGACGCGGGGGGAGAGACTCGTCGCTTACCATTACTCTGATTACTCCTCTTGTACCCAATGCAACTACTGTACCTGAAGCTACTGCACCAACTCCAAATTCACCTCTACAATCAGAACCCATTATATCTCATGATGAAGGCACATCAAACGCTCAAAACCAAGACAACGCTGAACCCGATAATCCACTCAGGAGGTCATCTAGGCAAAGAAGGCCTACTAATTGGGATGATTATGTTACCTACCTGACTGAAATGGATGCTGGAAAGCTCAATGATCTTATCTCTTACAATGAAGCCATTAGCAGTGATCAGTCTTCTGAATGGAATAAAGCGATGATTGACGAGCTTGAATCCATGAAGAAAAATGACGTTTGGGATTTGGTAGAATTACCCTACGGAGCCAAACCCGTAGGATGTAAATGGGTATTCAAAACAAAACTGGATCCGAATGGGAACGTTGAACGCTACAAAGCGAGATTGGTTGCAAAGGGCTACACTCAGAAAGAGGGAATTGATTATCAAGAGACGTTTTCACCTGTCTCTCGTAAAGATTCATTAAGGATCGTCATGGCCCTAGTAGCTCATATTGATTTGGAGTTACATCAGATGGACGTTAAAACCGCTTTCCTTAATGGAGATTTGGACGAAGATGTTTACATGAAACAACCTGAAGGCTTTAAACCTGAAGGTGAGGAGCATCTAGTCTGTAAGTTGAAGAAATCCATTTACGGGTTAAAACAAGCATCACGTCAGTGGTACCTCAAGTTTGATGAAGTCATGAAGAAACAAGGTTTTATGAAGAATCAAGTGGATCAATGCACCTACCTCAAGATGAGTGGGAGCAACTTTACTATACTTGTCCTTTACGTAGATGATATTCTACTGGCAAGTAATAGTTTAGACATGTTGCATGAGTCGAAGCGGTTACTTTCGCATAACTTCGACATGAAGGATCTCGGAGAGGCTTCTTACGTCATTGGCATCGAAATTCACCGAGATAGACACAAAGGGATCTTAGGATTGTCCCAGAAGGCTTACATAGATCGTGTCCTTACACGATATAACATGCAACAGTGCAAACCCTCCGTCGCTCCAGTAGTTAAGGGAGATGTTTTCGGTTCATTCCAGTGTCCGACAACAGAGGTTGAGAAGGAGCAAATGAGCCAGATACCTTACGCGTCAGTAGTAGGGAGCTTGATGTATGCTCAAGTCTGTACTCGCCCAGATATCGCTTATATTGCTGGAATGCTAGGCCGTTATCAGACTAATCCTGGCCTAGATCACTGGAAAGCAGCTAAGAAGGTACTTCGATATCTGCAAGGGACGAAAGACTATAAACTAACTTATAGAAGAAGTGATCATTTAGAAGTGGTGGGCTATTCTGATTCTGACTTTGCAAAGTGCAAAGATGACAAGAAATCCACTTCGGGCTATATCTTTATGTTAGCAGGCGGCCCTATCTCATGGAAGAGTCATAAACAACAGTTGACCACAACTTCCACAATGATGGCAGAGTACATTGCTGTTTATAACGCAACCTGTCATGGAATGTTGCTTAGAAATCTGATCACTGGACTCAAAATTGTTAATTCCATTTCTAGACCATTGAAGCTTTACTATGATAATTCAGCTGCCGTTAATTTCTCGAACAGTAACAGTTCGACTGGAGCTGGTTTATATCTCGATACAAAATATCTGTTCGTACGTGAACGAGTTGAGGAAAATAATCTTTGTATTGAGTATATTAGTACTAAGGATATGCTTGCGGATCCGATGACTAAAGGTCTCCCTCCTAAGGTTTATGAAGAACATGTTCGTAATATGGGATTTTGTAAAGACCTTATTTGAGCATATTGTACTAGCTTATGTTTTATGTTAATGAAATTTCCTCAGTTTGATTTTGTATGTCTCTTAGAATATGTTCAACCGGTATAATGGCATATTGACAAATAAAGTTACAAATCAAACAAAGGGCTTACGCGTATTTTGATCATGATGATTAGGTTTTAAATTAAGGCTATAGTATGATTAATGGGGGTCCTGAGTCGCATAATGATTCAACGGCTGTATTTCTCTGCTATAGTACTTGTTTAAAGCTAAAATGAGTGTTAACTCCTGATCAGGCTTATCTAATACTCATAGTAAATGATTACTCGGCTAAGTGGGAGAATGTAAGATTAAATATATTATGTAACAATATTTAATCTATAGCCATTATAATCATTTACATAATAAAGATCAAAATATATAATAACCTATTATTTAAATTAGTTGGTAATTGTTGATGGACCATATTACCCTTAGTAACTAATTAGGTTTCCTCCTGGGTGCTTATATAAGGAGAATTATGTGGAGGTTTAAGGGTTACTCAGTTACACATTAGACACAACCCATTAGCCATAACATCATAAAGAATTCGACCTCCTCTCCTAATCGAATCCCCTATTCGATTTCTAAGTCCCCATCATCAGTCAGCACCCTAAGGAGGAACCAGATCACGATGACAAGCATGTCGAACTCCATTACTGGATTCTCCACTGCGTTGAATGTTGTGACAGGTATGTGTTTTTACTGTTTTCCCTCATGATTAAACAGAACTGAACCAACAGTCACTTCTTCAAAGGTTTATCGCATTATATAGTCTACACATTAAACGATTATTGCATCTAATCAGACAAGGTAAATCACATTACATAATCGCAATTCCTAATTGTTTATTGCGTCCTACTGTTTATCACATCTGATTGTTGATTAACGTGAGTTTGATATGATATTTACGCTCAATAACTTGAGTATTTTTGTTGATGTAATTATGTGTGTAAAAGTTATGTTAGGAGCAGACGTTGCTATTATTTAGCAACACGAGCGCTAGGAGTTTGGGATGATCGCAATTCTGTGACGTTATGTCTTTTACGTTGTCGCCCATACACAAAACAAAAGAATATTTTACTGTTTTGGGTTTGGGCCATGTTTGTCAATTGGACCTCTTTTAATTATATTATAGTTAATTTGGGATAACTCTATCATTTGGGTCTAATTATTATACACGTTTGGTGTTTGTCACACCCTGATTTCGCGTTGAGCCCGGGCTTGGGGTTTATGCGTTACGAGTAATAACAGTATCACAATAGCCAACAGAAGATGAAATATGTGACAACCCGTAATTTCGTGGTACTGGTTTTCTTGCATGCATGGTGAATTGATGTACTTTACGTGTATGTGATGTGAAGTGTTTAAGTAAATGAGAATGATTACGAGTCTATGTGTTACATGAACGTTATAAGTTGTATGTCATTACGTGTATGTGTTATAAAGTATATGAGGTGACTGGCTTTATAATAACGTTACGAACTATTAGATGTTGGTGCTTCACACACTTCGTTACATAATGCATAGGGGTCGCACACCCTCCTTCACTCCCAACCCCCCCTGTTATTGCGGACGTGTACTCGGCCCAAACCAATACCCTTATGTTGCTATTAAACCCTTCGGCCCACACTTAAGGTTATAGGCCCGAATCACTTGAGAGTTGAGCCCAATCCATTATGTTATGCATATTTGTTATTAAGGTACGTAGGTATAGTTTTTGGGAAACAGAAAGATAAACAAAAACCCTGGTGTCTTCTTGGATTGACGGCAACCCCGTTCCTCATCTCGAAGCTTTACGAACTGTTCTATCTCGCCATTCCTCTCGATCACACTTGCGGATATACGACCTCTTGGTTAGCATTCATTATTGTTTGATTTGTATGTGTGTTACTTGCTATGTTTGTTTTGATTAAAGAACGTATGCTATGCTTGTTGTGATTAAAGTAGATAAGGAACTTGAATTAGATTAATTATGTGGAACTAGCATAACTTGTGACTAAGATTTTATGTTAATGGAGCCGTTATATGTCGACATGATGGTGTGGAATCTCTGATTTGAAATTGATTAGTTATTAACTAATGATAAAGAGGTTCATGAAAACTTAATTAGTTGGATCTGTAAGGAATTATATATGGTCATCATTGATGTATGAAATCCTGGAAAAACATGATTAGGATAGTGATGTAACTGAGTATCGAAATTCAAGAAGGAATAGATCTAATTGCACATGATTTCGGGCTATCTTGGGCTGCATAGATCAGTCCAATTTCACATGGTTTGGGTCCCTCTCCCACGAGCTGGGCTGCCACATGCAACCAGACCGCACGTCTGGGCCACGGGTCCATTTCCCTCCTCAGAAGCCCAATCACATAGATTAACGGAAGGGCTGACCTTAGTTGGGCCTGCATGAATAATGGGCCGCATGACATATGCAACGAATCCTGTTTTAGAGCATTGGGCCACACCCCTCGGTCCATCACACACACACCCACTTATTATTATGTGAACTTGCAATATGTATATGGACTGGGCCATATACGGAATGGGCTGCACACCGAGCCCAGATACACATACACACGCTGAATTGATTGGGCCTGGTCTAGTGGGCTGTGTTATCTAGTTAAATTGTGGGTGTTAATAAAATATTGAGCCACACACATAATGTTAATACATACTGGGTCGCACGCAATGTAAGCAATACATTGGGCCGCACGAGTCAAAAGCTGGATCATTGGTTTGTACGATTTCATATTTTCGGGTGTCAACGAATGAGCTGTCTATGAATTATATATATATATATATATATATATATATATATATATATATATATATATATATATATATTATTGTGATGAATTGGCTTATGAACGAAGTATACACTAGAGACTATTCGATTGACTGTTATGGCTTGAACTTCACGGGTGTGCTACATGTATCTTGACTATGTGATAAGTGAATAAGGAATACATGACTTGTTGAATGTGAAACATGTGGTTTATGTGTACGTAGAACTGACTGTTATCGGTAACCCTTTTGGGGTGTGTTTGTTCAACTGATAAACAAGATACTTAATCTTACCGAGCAAACCAAAGATGAGTTCATCTCTTGAGCATGCGTCCCGGTGGTTGGGACAGTCTTTGGGTATCCCTGCGAGGGATGGGTTTTTGGGTAAAATACTGGGTATTCCTGAGAGGAATACAAATCTTGATTAAGACGTGAATGTTAGATAATACACCTTTTCCTATCTCTTTAAGTCCCATCTTATACCGAATAGTTACCGGGGAGGTAACGGGGTTATTAGTTGATAGCGCTATTAGGTTTGGCACCCTCACACCATACCGGGGAGGACGGGCGTGAACTAATAACCTTAAATCATGACCATTGCTTAGATAGGGGGCAATGGGGACGGGCAAAACAATCTGGCAGCCATCTTGTACGGTACTCGGGTTATTATCTACATTACAAACTGTGAACTGAACTAAACACTTGGTAACTAACATTTTCGTAAAAATATGAACTCACCAGCGTTGTCTGATACACTTGTTGCATGCTCGCAGGTCGTTAGATATCTTGGATTTGGGAACTTGCTGTCTGGAGTAGCTGGAGTGGTCATGGGTCGACTGGAAGGATTTATGTGATTGGATTCTTGATATTATACTTTGGTTTTGAAACAGTTTAACTTGGTTTACTATTTGCTTCCGCTGAACACGTTGGTTTTCATCTAAACTTGTTGATGATATTTTTCATTAATAATTGGGGATTTTATTTATAAACTTGAATGGGTTCAATGTAATTAGCGGCTCGTTGTCGGTACGTCACACGCCTAACAGGGACATTCCCTAGGTGGTATTTTGAGGGTCTGACCGTTTGGTATCAGAGCCACTGGTTATAGTGAACTTGGTTTTAAAACGTTTTTATAAAACCAGACTATAACCGAACAGTTCCGAAATCGACCATGACACTCAGCTCCAGATTGCAAGGTTCGTCTTTCTCACTTGTTGCATACATTACATGATTAGTACACAATTGTTTATGACACAACATACGAACACACACTCGTCACTATAGCATGATTGCATGAATTACTTGCTTATATTATGACTCGTTTTGAAAACCAGGAGGGGCAGACGCTGGGAGCGTGCTGGCTGTCAAAACGGACAATATCATGGTGCATTGTTAGTATGCCATAGTCTTTGGATTCCTGTGATTTTATTACCTTGACAACCTCTGTCTGACATTTGAGTTTGAAGAACTATTTGACATGAGTTAGGAGGAACTGAGATGAGCATGCAAATCACAGTATTATTGTGGGTGCACACATAATAATAATGTGGGGTGCATGCGAGTCCTAGTGAGGCTTAACAAGTGAAAAAGGGGTTCCGTTCTGTTATTTGATCGATGTGAAACACAACAGTCTACAAGAGTCATAGCAGTGATTGTCTCTTACTTGAACGTGATCTATTCGCTCCATTCTGAATCCTTACGAATCTCGATGCTATCGAGTATTACCTGAACGCCCATCTGAGTGCCTACCGAACTGTGTAGAATGTTAGGTGCTTGTACGAACATCCCTGAGTTGGATGTTGTAGCGTCGAATGATTGGACGATACCTTTTCACTCCTTTTCATTGGTTAGAACTCAATGTACCGACGTCTTAGACCCCAGAGTGCGACCACTTCTGCAACACTCTGGAAACATATCGTGTATTACTCAGTCAACTTGCAAGAACGATGGACAAGAGGATGAGCGTAGTGCCTTACCAACCTTAGTATTAGAACGACCCTGATTACCAGCAACGAACTCCAGCAGATTGACCTCAACCGAATCCTTAACCCTAGTAAGCGACTTATGGGAGTCGACTCTTACGAATCAATCGGGACACGGAATGTGTAACTTCCCACGCAGTGAGTAGTGCCTTAGGTCGCAACACGGGATGGGGCAAGATGGACCCTGTTGTTGAAAGATCGTAGGGCCCCGTTTTAAGCAACGACAGTAGAGGCGACGGTCACGACAACATCAAGGAACTCGTAATCATAGCTTACAGTATGGAAACGAAGTTGACCTCGACAAGGATTGAATGTGTTAAGTCAAAGTGCCAACATCCAAGGGAACAAAGACGGTACTAGGAATTCTCGCAATGAAAACAACAACACTGAAAATGATGCCTACCGAAGGGCATTTAGGATTGGCGTAGGTGACGCCAGGCATAATAGCAGCATGGTAACTTGTATAAGTAGCCCTATTTTGGTCAACCCTGATGCTTCTTGAAACCGAACCTGTGGTGGCAACAACTGATGGCAAGTCAAATGAAACTCATATGTTCGTAGGGATGTAAACTCGACCTTGAGGACAAGCGTTCGACGTCAACCTTCTTTCTGTTATCCTCGATAATTTGATGCAGTAGTTAGTATGGATTGGTTATCCATACATCGCGCAGATATACCCTGCGAGAAGAAAGCTTTGCGTACCCCTCTCCCTAGTGGAGAATCGTCTTCTGTTCCAAAGTACCAGAGTTGTGTAAAGGTTAGCATCAATTCTGCAATGAAAGCCCAGAAGTGTCTACGAAGGGATTACCCCACTGTGTTAGCAACCGTTTCTGATTGTCAGGCTAAGGAAAATAGGATCGGGGAGCCACCAATTGTTCGTGACTCCTCTCGGTGTGCTACTCGAGGAACTTTCAGGTTTACTCTCATAACTGTTAGTCGGAATCTCAGTTGATCTCACGACAGAGGCGGCTCTGAATACTCGTACATTGTACCATCTTGCACATAAGGGTTGCAAGAACTGTTTAATCAACTACAGGAAATACTGGACAGGAGTTTGTCGGACCTAGCTTTTCGCTTTGGGGAGCCCCAGTTATATCCGTAAAGATAAGCCTTTTCGTATGTGTACTGATTATCCAGAACTTAACAAGGAGACAGTTAAGAACCGTTTGCCTCGATCATGTATTGGCAACCTGTCTACCAGTGCGAGGGTCAAGCTTCCATTCGAGGAATGACTAACAAATGAACTATCATCAGATGGGAGTCTAGAGGGGAGAATGTTCCGACAACGGCATATCAGACGCAGGGTGGCCATTGCGATGTTGTATTCCAAAACCTCTGGGCTAATCATCACACCGGCAGCTACATGGATCACATTAATCGACTATGCTTATTGACAACGTGTTGAATCATTTCCAGGAGGAAGGAACATCATAGACGACATCTGTATCTTATTTCAGGGCTCCTGAGGGGGGAGCCATTACGTGCGAAGTCTTGTTTAGTGTAACATCTAGATTCGAGAGATGCATTTGATCATGTAACCAACGAAGTGGGAATACACGTAGATCTTGCTAGGATCCATTTTGCTAGAAACTGATCGACACCAAGGATTCCTTCAGGGATGCAGCGATTTCTTGGTTTCGCTGGATACTATCGTAGATTCATCATCGGATTTTCGAAGATCGCGCAGTTTAAACCTCTTTAGCACAGCAGGGTGCTGTGTTCGTGGAAGACAAAACAGGAGAACGTCTTTTTAGCTTTTGGAGTTCAACTCTACCATACACTGAGCATCGCCTTTACCCAAGGGTGCGGGTGACTTAGTGGTATACCATGACGGTTCGAATCAGGGTCCCAGTTACACGCCGACGCAACACGAAGAAGGTAATAACTTACTCGGTGGGTTTACAAGAAGATTTACACGCGTCGCAACCTGGGGGTGGAAAGCATGGCTTTAAATTTAATTGGGGGCATTACTTGGGCGGTACCAAATGCATTACCTAGACCAATCACAAGGGCCTCCCGTGTACCTTTGTTTTGAGAGAGATAATTATGTGATGGCATTGCTGGGTGAGACTCTCGAGCGAATACGACTATGGAACCTAAACGTGTATGAGCTTGCAACTCACCATCGACTCTAGCCTATCTGATCAGATTCGCCTTATTTACATCGAAGCACGGAAGAAAGAGAATTTTCAAGTTGAGTCCATGCGGGGCATGGAGGAGCAACTTTTGGCAAGACGGATGAGATTCGCTACTTCATGGAACGAATATGGACCCCACTATATGACAACCGTAGGGAACTTGGGTTGAGAAAAACACATCGGCCTCGAAATCCTAATCGTTTGGGTTCTGATGGGGAATATGGGGATCTATGAATCTCGTATTGGTGACCGGGCGTGAAGGCCCACCTAGCAATATATGTGAACAATGCTTGACTGGTGCGAAAGTCAGGACGGAACATCAGAGACCTTCTGGTTGATATCAGCAACCAGAAACATCCATGTGGAAATGGGAACAGGCTGCCATGGACTCTTGTCACCGCTCTACCTAAGACACGAAACGAAAATGTTAGCACCTGGACAATCGTTGTTTGCCTAACGTAACCAGCACACCTTCTTGCAATCAAGGAAACTGATGAGTCTATGTAACTTGTGAATATCCCCTATGAGAGGCGATTTCTAGGCACGAGGTGCCAACTTTTATTACCTCCGATTGTGACCCGTGCTATATCCGATGTTTGGCAGGCAGCACACAAATCCTGTGGTTCACGTTTAGACGTGAGCACTGTTTATCACCCTTGGATCGATGGTCAGAGTAAAAGAACCATTCTGACACTTGAAGACATGCTGCGAGCATGTGTTTGATTGACGCTAGTAGAAATTGGAAGGACACTTATCATTCTGGTATTCAGACAGCTCTGCTTAAGGCTTTGCATAGATGATAATGCCAATCTTCTTGTTGGACTAAGGTGGGTGACAACCTAATCACAGGTCCAAGACTTGTACTCAAAACTCTTGGGAAGATCGTTTAGATCGGAAATCATTGGCGGCAACGTGTGACCGTCGAGAAAGCTGAAAAGCTCAGGAAACACTTGGAGTTCGCTGCAGGCGAACGTGTCATGATCGAAAGTCTCGCCCTGGGAGGGTGCGGTGCGCTTTGGGAAGCGTGGCAAGCTTGATGTACGTTATGTTAGGCCATTCAAAAATTCTGGAAAAAATCGGTATCATGGCTTACAAACTCGAGCTATCTGGCAAATTGGGTAACATTCGCGATGTCAGTTATGTCTGAAATCTAAGGCAGTAATTGTCTGATGAAGCACTTGTGATACTTTTGCTAAGAGCCTAAGGTTAACGACAAGTTGCAGTTGTCGAGGAACCTATTGGAATCATGGACCAGGAAGTTAAGGCTCGTTAACCTAGTCGAATCCCAACCATGAGGGTTCGTTGGGACTTAAGACGTGGACCAGAGTTCACGTGAGAACGCTAAGATCAGATGAAGCTCTATTATACCCGATTGTTCAAACAGTTAAATCAACTTCTGATGTCATTGGCGAATTTCGGGACGAAATTCTCTTTCAAGTTTTGTGGATGATGTGGCACCTGGGGAAAATCCACAATCATCCTGATCTAACACCTTGCTACTTGGTATTGCTTATCAAATTTCGAGATGAAATTTCTTTCAAGTTGGGGATGATGTGACAACCTGTCACACCCCCAAAATCCACCATGCGGAGTATCACCGCTTGGAGGCGTGACATGACCAGGATCGAGCCACCAATCATATTGAACAACGTAATTAAGTAATTAAAATCAACCACAATACAATTGGTGACCAACAGCTAGTTAACCAAGTTCAATTTAAACAGCGTAAGCATAAAACGTGAAACCAAAACATAAGTTCCATAGTTCATAAGTTTAAAGTCCAAAACGTAGGTTTAATAAGATCATAAGGATTAAATTTTTAGCACGGGACATAACAGTCCATATCCCACAACGACCTCCTCCTCGTGCAAGCTCCATAAGCATCTAACGACCTGTAAGGCATGTAACAACGAGTCAACAACAAAGTTGAGTGAGTTCACGTTTGGTTATTTAGTTTTAAGTTGTTTCCGAAAACATGGTTTGTCTTTTGCTGGCTTACTTGCCGTGGGGGTTACCCCATAGTTGAAAATTTGATTAACCAATTCCTTCTTTATTACCCAAACCATATTCATGATCAGTGGGGGCTTCCCCATGTGAACCACTAGACCGTTACCATATCGACAACTGACGAACAATAGTTGTGCCCTACGTCAATGTCTATTATCATTGACAGTTTGCCATAGTCCATTAGTACACGCCCGTCCTACGTACGGTTTATCTACTCATTACTTCTACCACGTACCACACAATTCTAATGTCAAGGTACTTTGTTAAGTTATATTATTTTACCCTAAAATAGTATAACTATCTCACAAAATAAACAAGTATCCACACAAGTGTTCTAGCATAACATATATATTCTAAATATATATTTAACCATTTTACTTGTAAAAATCAACCTCCGATACTTTGTATTTTTGTAACAAACTCATGGCGAAGTTTATTTTAAAAAGCAAAGTTAAAACGTATATGTGAACACTTGTTAGAAACGTAATTTCTAAGTGTTGGAATTTTTAGAAAATTTCGTCAGAGTTTCCTTTGTAAATGAAGGTGTCCATGCTAATAAGCATATCATTTTCTTTTCCAAAAATCATTCAACAATCAACGACAAGTTACTAAACAACATTACCCTAGTCAAGTGCAAAAACAATGCACTTTTCATAACAACATGAACTTGATGTTTCATAAAAAACGCGTAGTAACTTGGTATGGCGTTTAGTGGGTTTAGTTACCCTCCAAATGGTGTTTACTTTATTTAAAATCTCATTCTCGGGATTTTTATATGTTCACAACTTGTGAACATATTTTATAAAATTATTTATTCACAACATTTTCATGCGTCACTAGTATCCATATACTTACTTTATTTCCAAATGTGTAAGGATCATGATCTTTCAAAAGTCATCCTTTAAACTTGGTTTATTTAGGAAAATCATTCACAAGGTTTAGATCTACAAGATCACTAGTTCACTTGGTTTATTATTTTTCAAGAAACATCATTTTTCTTTCAAGTTCATGTGTAGGCTAGAAGATGATTATTTCATACAAGCACATAATCACCTCTAACTTTTTAAACCATGTTTTTAATCATGCTTTAACAAGTTCCATATGATGATCAATCATCATATTACTAGTAATCACCAAGTAACATCATACATACTCAAAATAACATCATTCTAGCATTATTTCATCTTATGTAAAGCTTATGTTCAAGTTTTATTTTTATGATCTTTAGTGTTCATATGCTTTCATCAAGATATAACTATTAACCACTAAAAACATGAAGTATCAAGTGTGTATAAGAAGCTTACTACTAGCTTGAAGCTAGGGGAAGAAACAAGTGAAAATGTGGATGATAAAAGCTTGTGAAGGAGGTCCTTCAAGATCCGTGAACACCGAGCTTCTTAATTCACCTCCTTGCACCTTGAGAAGCACTTGAAATGGATGAACAAAATCGAAAATGGTGGGAGTATAAAGAGGGGTGTTCGGCCGAGAGCTAGCCAAGGGAAAAGGGGAGTGTTGTGTTGGTGTGTTGTGATGAGGAAGATGGTACTTAACAAGTCTTGAGCTTTATCCTTTGGTCACTATGTCCCTCCAAGTACAAACCAAATCCAAGCAAATCCCAAGAGAGATTATAGAAAGATCTAGGAAGATTAAGTAATCTTTGATGTTGGGGCCCCCTATGGGCCGATTACATAAGGGGGGAGTGGGTTAAATGAAAGTTGAATGATAAGTAGGTGATTTAGTAGGGTGTTAAGTGTAAGTCTTGAGTTTAGTGTGTACCATGTATTATGTAGTGTGTTTAAGTGTTCGGGAACCATTACTAGGTCAGAAAAATAAAAACAATGTTTCTTGCAATATCTTAGTGTTCCGGGTAATGTCCGGTTGTTCGGTTAGATACCGTTCCGTTAAAGTGCTAAGTTATTCCATATAGTGTCCTATATATATCTTTTTGTAACATTTTTAATTCCCAACACTTAGGGAAGCATACAGGACCATTTAGTCAATTTTCTACACAAGACTAGTATGTTAAAAAGCACATGTAAGTATAACACGGTAATCAGAAAGCAGTTAAGTAATTTAGCACAGTCATCAAGCACTTTAATTAACATAAATAAATCGTACGGATACATGTAATTTTTGGAGGGTTGTCACATTCTCCCCCTGTTAAGAGAATTGCGACCCGAAATTTAGCACGTGGTTACTAAGGAAGCTAGTTAAGTTGCGTTGGTTTCCTAGTTTTCCTGGGGTGTCACATCATCCCCCCGTTGGTTTGGAATTTCGTCCCGAAATTCTGCAGTAGCTTCAGCCTCAGTAGTGGTTGTACTTTTCTTAAACAATTGGGGATACTTGAGTTTCATTTGGTCTTCCCGTTCCCAGGTATACTCTGGGCCACGACGGGAGTTCCAACGAACTCAAACCAGAGGTATCCTGGTATGCTTGAGAACCTTAATATCTCAGTCAGTAATCTCTACTGGTTCCTCGACGAATCGCAGCTGGTCGCCGATAGTGAGCTCCTTGAGAGGAGCTATGAGGGTCTCATTTGACAGACACTTCTTCAGATTCGACACATGGAAAACATTGTGAACTCCGCTGAGTTTTTCCGGTAGATTCAACTTGTAGGCCACCTTGCCAATTTTCTCAATGATTTCGAAGGGGTCCAACCTGGAACTCGAGTGACTTTCTTCGCTTATCAGCATAGCTTTTCTGACGGTCACGAGCTGCCGTCATTCGTTGTCGTATCTGAGAAATCCTTTCGGTTGTATCTACTACAAGTTCTGGACCAGTGATTTGACTGTCGCCAACCTCTGCCCAACAAAGAGGTGATCGGCACTTCCGTCCGTACAATGCCTCGAACGGAGCGGCCTGGATACTGGTATGGTAACTGTTGTTATACGAAAACTCCACTAACGGGAGGTGTTTTTCCCAGCCATTACCAAAGTCGATTACACATGCCCTAAGCATGTCTTCAAGGGTTTGGATGGTGCGTTCAGATTGCTCGTCCGTCTGTGGATGATATGCCGTGCTCATGTTGAGAACCAAAGGACTTGTGCATAGCTTGCCACAACTCAGATGTAAAACGTGAGTCACGATCAGAAATGATGGAGGTTGGCACTCCATGCCTTGATACTACTTCCTTTAGGTAGATGTCTGCTAGAGTAGAAAACTTGTCGGTTTCCTTGATAGCCAAGAAATGTGCAGACTTAGTCAATCGATCCACTATCACCCAAATAGTGTCATTTCCGCGTTAAGATCTAGGCAGGCCAGTAACGAAATCCATGGAAATTTGCTCCCATTTCCATGTTGGGATCTCTGGTTGTTGGAGTAGGCCTGATGGTTTCTGATATTCAATCTTGACTCTCGCACAAGTCAAACATTTACTGACGTAGGTTGCTATGTTGGCTTTCATGCTAGGCCACCAATATGTAGTCTTTAAGTCGTGGTACATCTTATCCGAACCAGGATGTACTGAGTAACGAGACTTGTGCGCTTCATCCATCACAAGCTCGTGTAGGTTCCCGTAAAGTGGGACCCAAATGCGCCCTGTTACGTAGTAAGCGCCGTCTTCCTTTTGTTCAAACCGTTTCCTTGATCCTCGTAGGAACTCAGCCCTGATGTTTTCTGCTTTCAATGCTTCGACCTGAGCATCACGAATTTGAGCGGGAAGGCTAGATTGAATGGTAAGCTGTAACGCACGTACACGCTTAGGTATAGTGTCCTTTCGACCGAGGGCGTCGGCCATAACATTGGCCTTGCCCGGTGGTATTTGATCGCACATTCATAATCATTCAAGAGCTCGACCCATCGGCGTTGACGCATGTTTAACTCCTTTTGCTTAAAGATATGCTCGAGACTCCTGTGATCGGTGAAAATGGTGCACTTGGTACCGTACAGGTAATGTCTCCATATCTTAAGTGCGAAAACAACTGCTCCCAATTCCAAGTCGTGCGTAGTGTAGTTCCTTTCGTGAACTTTAAGTTGGCGTGATGCGTAGGCAATGACCTTGTCACGTTGCATCAATACGCAGCTAAGTCCTTGGATGGAAGCGTCGCAATAAACCACAAAATCATCTGTGCCCTCATGCAACGAAAGAATAGGCGCACTACAAAGTCTCTCCTTCAAGTACTGGAATGCGGACTCCTGTGCATCACCCCAACGATAGGTGACACCCTTCTGAGTCAGTGAGGTGAGAGGTTGCGCAATCTTAGAGAAATCCTTGATAAATCTTCTGTAGTAGCCTGCCAAACCCAAGAATTGGCGGATTTCTGTTGGTGTACGGGGTGCAGGCCAGTTCTTGATCGAGTCAACCTTGGATGGATCAACATGAATCCCATCCTTATTTACCACGTGGCCTAGGAAATGTACTTCCCGAAGCCAAAAGTCGCATTTCGAAAACTTGGCATACAGTTGCTCTGCTCGAAGAAGTTCCAGCATAAGTCGTAGATGCTGCTCGTGTTCTTCCTGACTCTTAGAATAGATCAGGATGTCGTCGATGAAAACAATAACGAACTTATCCAGGTAGGGTTTGCATACTCGGTTCATGAGATCCATGAAGACCGCAGGTGCGTTTGTCAACCCGAAAGGCATGACCAGAAACTCGTAATGGCCGTAACGAGTTCTGAATGCTGTTTTGGAGACGTCCTCATCTCAGACTCTCAGCTGATGGTATCCCGATCTCAAATCAATCTTAGAGTGAAAGCTCAACCCCTGCAACTGGTCGAATAAGTCATCAATGCGTGGAAGAGGATAACGATTCTTCACGGTCACCTGGTTAAGTTCGCGATAGTCAATACACATTCTGAAAGTACCGTCTTTCTTCTTCACAAACAAGACTGGAGCTCCCCAGGGCGAAGAGCTAGGACGTATGAAACCCTTTTCCAAGAGTTCTTGTAATTGCGTGGACAGTTCTTCAAGTTCTGACGGAGCTAGTCGATAAGGTGCACGAGCTATTGGTGTTGCTCCAGGAGCTAGCTCGATTTGAAACTCGACTTGTCGATGAGGCGGAAGACCAGGTAATTCCTCAGGAAATACCTCAGGAAAATCGCGCATAATAGGAATGTCTTCAATTCTCTTCTCTTCCATTGATGCGTCGGTAACGAGTGCTAGAATGGCAGTGTGCCCCTTTCGCAAACACTTATGGCCTTAAGGAAAGAGATAATGCCTACGACAGCACCACTCTTGTCGCCATGAATCACGAGGGGTTCTTTACCAGAACGAGGGATGCGGATAATCTTCTCGTTGCAAAGAATTTCCGCTTGCTGATGAGATAACCAATCCATCCCAATAACAACGTCGAAACTACCTAGAACGATAGGAATGAGATCGATAGAGAAGGTCTGACCAGCTAAGACGAGGTTACAACCCTTAAATATGTGTGTGGCCTCGAGACTTTTACCGTTTGCTAGCTCTACCGTGTGTTTGGTGGTCAAAAGTGTTGGGGTGCGCTTAAGCATTTGGCTAACTTTTAAGGACACATAACTAGTATCGGCACCCAAATCAAATAAAACAGTAACAAAGAAGTCGTCCAGAAGAAACTTACCCATCACAACGTTGGGATCGTTCCTTGCATCACCCTGACCCAGCTCGAACACACGTCCCCTGGCACCATTGCCATTATTGTTACCCCCGTTGTTGCCTCCATTGTTGCCTCCACTGTTGTTCCCGTTTCCTTGGTTGTTGTTGTTCTGATTCTGGTTCAGTTAAGGACAGTTCTTCTTAAAGTGGCCTTCAGTGCCACACTGAAAGCATCCTCTATTGCCCTGTTGTTGCTGCTGCTGGTGGTTCTGTGGAGCTTGTTTTTGTTGTTGGCGATTCTGATTTACTGGTCGCGTACTCCTGCAATCCTTTGCTTCATGACCAAACTTTTTACACCTCAGGCAACCACCCTTGTGGCACTGCCCGCTGTGGTGCAAATTACATCGATTGCACTTAGGGTGATTTCCCTTGTACCCACCCTGACCTTGATTCCCAGAAGACTGCTGACCGGGGCTCCTGTACTCATCTGTCTTTCGCTGCTGGGTCTGAGACTGAACTGAAGTAGAACCTTTGCCCGAATTTCCATCCCACTTCTGCTTGTTATCACTGGGAGCATCAATAGTAGTAGCGCTGATACGCTTGGGCAGCTTGTTCTGTTCAACTGCCTGATCAGTGAGACGATGAGCCAACCGGATGATTTGCTGAATGGTGCCCAGGTTAGCTGAAGTCACGTGACTCTGAATCTCTGGTACAAGACCCTTGAGGTACAGCTCAATACGTTTGATAGGAGGGTCCACCATAGTAGGACACAAGATGGCTAATTCGTTCGATCTCTTTGTGTATGCCTCGATTTCAGACCCCGTCATCTTCAAATTGAAAAATTCCACCTCTAGTTTGTGGATGTCATCACGACTACAGTACTCTTCCTTGATCAAATCTTTGAAGTCGTTCCATGGGGTGGCATTAGCAACCGCCAGTCCTAGCAGTTGAACCTGTGCTTTCCACCAGGTTAACGTAACACCTTTGAGTGTTCCGGTAGCAAATTTCACCCTACGATCTTCAGGGCATTCACACATCTCAAAAACAGACTCAATCTTCTCAAACCAGTGAAAAAGGCCTACAGCTCCTTCTGTGCCCCTGAAAGTACTATATCGGCAATCCATGAATGTTTTGAACGTACATACGGGAGGCTGAGCATGTTGACCTGTGGCGCGAGAATAAAAGACAAGTTTAAGCACAAGGGTTGGTTTGCGAGGGTAGGGTCTAAACGTCCTAAGATGGGTTGATATGGCAGGTTATACCTCCTGCAGGGATAGCTGCGAGTGCCTCAGCCACTCGTTCGTTGATTAGAGCCGTCAGCTGGGCTTGAGTTAGGTTGATACATCCTCCATGTCCGCTCATGATCTTCACAATGAAGCAACGTAAGTGAGAAAAGTGTCCCGAAAGCGCGTAAACGAGGGGTGACAGAAGAGAGTAAGCACACAGGGTTCAAATAGCAGTTATCACGTTAACTAATGCACAGTGTGAACTATCTAACCGACAATATAAACATAAATCATACCATTTATTGTGTCGAGTCTTGCACGTGGAGCGAAGCATCGTTGTGGATCGTTGAGCACTGTACAGGTTATAGTCTGGTTTTGTCAAAAAGCTTTTCTCTTTTTAAAACCAAGTTCACTATAACCAATGACTCTGATACCAATCTGTCACACCCCCAAATCCACCATGCGGAGTATCACCGCTTGGAGGCGTGACATGACCAGGATCGAGCCACCAATCATATTGAACAACGTAATTAAGTAATTAAAACCAACCACAATACAATTGGTGACCAACAGCTAGTTAACCAAGTTCAATTTAAACAGTGGAAGCATAAAACGTGAAACCAAAACATAAGTTCCATAGTTCATAAGTTTAAAGTCCAAAACATGTTTAATAAGATCATAAGGATTAAATGTTTAGCACGGGACATAACAGTCCATATCCCACAACGACCTCATCCTCGTGCAAGCTCCATAAGCATCTAACGACCTGTAAGGCATGTAACAACGAGTCAACAACAAAGTTGAGTGAGTTCACATTTGGTTATTTAGTTTTAAGTTGTTTCCGAAAACATGGTTTGTCTTTTGTTGGCTTACTTGCCGTGGGGGTTACCCCATAGTTGAAAATTTGATTAACCAATTCCTTCTTTATTACCCAAACCATATTCATGATCAGTGGGGGCTTCCCCATGTGAACCACTAGATCGTTACCATATCGACAACTGACGAACAATAGTTGTGCCCTACGTCAATGTCTATCATCATTGACAGTTTGCCATAGTCCATTAGTACACGCCCGTCCGACTGGCACGGTGTGAGGTTTGTTAAACGTAAAAGCGCTATTAACTAATGACCCGCTCACCATTGGCCTCGGCGATTAAGTCGATATAAAATGAGGAACTTAATGATAGAGTTTTGTCTAGTAAGTTTTAAGGTTGTTGTCCTACCCAAGGAGGACGAACGTACGTATTCTACCCAAGGAGAATACGCAGGATTAATATTGGCATCCTACCCATGGAGGATGGCGGTACATATCCTACCCAAGGAGGATATCTAGGTTCCATTTTAATTCTTTAACCCATTCCCAACCACCGGGAATCCCATGCCTTAGAAAGTGTGTGAACTCACCTTGGTTTGCTCGGTTAGATTAATTACTCAAATAATCAGGAAATCAAGCACGTCCTAATAAGGTACAGATAACAATTAGTTTCTCATGCATAACACGTATCCTACGTACGGTTTATCTACTCATTACTTCTACCACGTACCACACAATTCTAATGTCAAGGTACTTTGTTAAGTTATATTATTTTACCCTAAAATAGTATAACTATCTCACAAAATAAACAAGTATCCACACAAGTGTTCTAGCATAAAATATATATTCTAAATATATATTTAACCATTTTACTTGTAAAAATCAACCTCCGATACTTTGTATTTTTGTAACAAACTCATGGCGAAGTTTATTTTAAAAAGCAAAGTTAAAACGTATATGTGAACACTTGTTAGAAACATAATTTCTAAGTGTTGGAATTTTTAGAAAATTTCGCCAGAGTTTCCTTTATAAATGAAGGTGTCCATGCTAATAAGCATATCATTTTATATTCCAAAAATCATTCAACAATCAACGACAAGTTACTAAACAACATTACCCTAGTCAAGTGCAAAAACAATGCACTTTTCATAACAACATGAACTTGATGTTTCATAAAAACGCGTAGTAACTTGGTATGGCGTTTAGTGGGTTTAGTTACCCTCCAAAGTGTGTTTACTTTATTTAAAATCTCATTCTCGGGATTTTTATATGTTCACAACTTGTGAACATATTTTACAAAATTATTTATTCACAACATTTTCATGCGTCACTAGTATCCATATACTTACTTTATTTCCAAATTAGTGTAAGGATCATGATCTTTCAAAAGTGGTCATTTAAACTTGGTTTATTTAGGAAAATCATTCACAAGGTTTAGATCTACAAGATCACTAGTTCACTTGGTTTATTATTTTTCAAGAAACATCATTTTTCTTTCAAGTTCATGTGTAGGCTAGAAGATGATTATTTCATACAAGCACATAAGCACCTTTAACTTGTTAAACCATGTTTTTAATCATGCTTTAACAAGTTTCATATGATGATCAATCATCATATTACTAGTAATCACCAAGTAACATCATACATACTCAAAATAACATCATTCTAGCATTATTTCATCTTATGTAAAGCTTATGTTCAAGTTTTATGTTTATGATCTTTAGTGTTCATATGCTTTCATCAAGATATAACTATTAACCACTAAAAACATGAAGTATCAAGTGTGTATAAGAAGCTTACTACTAGCTTGAAGCTAGGGGAAGAAACAAGTGAAAATGTGGAGGATAAAAGCTGGTGAAGGAGGTCCTTCAAGATCCGTGAACATCGAGCTTCTTAATTCACCTCCTTGCACCTTGAGAAGCATTTGAAATGGATGAACAAAATCGAAAATGGTGGGAGTATAAAGAGGGGTGTTCGGCCGAGAGCTAGCCAAGGGAAAAGGGGAGTGTTGTGTTGGTGTGTTGTGATGAGGAAGATGGTACTTAACATGTCATGAGCTTTATCCTTTGGTCACTATGTCCCTCCAAGTACAAACCAAATCCCAAGAGAGATTATAGAAAGATCTAGGAAGATTAAGTAATCTTTGATGTTGGGGCCCCCTATGGGCCGATTACATAAGGGGGGAGGGGGTTAAATGAAAGTTGAATGATAAGTAGGTGATTTAGTAGGGTGTTAAGCGTAAGTCTTGAGTTTAGTGTGTACCATGTATTATGTAGTGTGTTTAAGTGTTCGGGAACCATTACTAGCTCAGAAAAATAAAAACAGTGTTTCTTGCAATATCTTAGTGTTCCGGGTAATGTCCGGTTGTTCGGTTAGATACCGTTCCGTTAAAGTGCTAAGTTATTCCATATAGTGTCCTATATATATCTTTTTGTAACATTTTTAATTCCCAACACTTAGGGAAGCATACAGGACCATTTAGTCAATTTTCTGCACAAGACTAGTATGTTAAAAACCACATGTAAGTATGACGCGGTAATCAGAAAGCAGTTAAGTAATTCAGCACAGTCATCAAGCACTTTAATTAACATAAATAAATTATACGGATACATGTAATTTTTGGAGGGTTGTCACACAACCCGTAATTTCGTGGTACTGGTTTTCTTGCATGCATGGTGAATTGATGTACTTTACGTGTATGTGATGTGAAGTGTTTAAGTAAATGAGAATGATTACGAGTCTATGTGTTACATGAACGTTATAAGTTGTATGTCATTACGTGTATGTGTTATAAAGTATATGAGTTGACTGGCTTTATAATAACGTTACGAACTATTAGATGTTGGTGCTTCACACACTTCGTTACACAATGCATAGGGGTCGCACACCCTCCTTCACTCACAACCCCCTATTATTGTGGACGTGTACTCGGCCCAAACCAATACCCTTATGTTGCTATTAAACCCTTCGGCCCACACTTAAGGTTACAGGCCCGAATCACTTGAGAGCTGAGCCCAATCCATTATGTTATGCATATTTGTTATTAAGGTACGTAGGTATAGTTTTTGGGAAACGGAAAGATAAACAGAAACCCTAGTGTCTTCTTGGATTGACGGCAACCCCGTTCCTCCTCTCGAAGCTTTACGAACTGTTCTATCTCGCCATTCCTCTCGATCACACTTGCGGATATACGACCTCTTGGTTAGTATTCATTATTGTTTGATTTGTATGTGTGTTACTTGCTATGTTTGTTATGATTAAATAGTGTATGCTATGCTTGTTGTGATTAAAGTAGATAAGGAACTTGAATTAGATTAATTATGTGGAACTAGGATAACTTGTGACTAAGATTTTATGTTAATGGAGCCGTTATATGTCGACATGATGGTGTGGAATCTCTGATTTGAAATTGATTAGTTATTAACTAATGATAAAGAGGTTCATGAAAACTTAATTAGTTGGATCTGTAAGGAATTATATATGGTCATCATTGATGTATGAAATCCTGGAAAAACATGATTAGGATAGTGATGTAACTGAGTATCGAAATTCAAGAAGGAATAGATCTAATTGCACATGATTTCGGGCTATCTTGGGCTGCATAGGTTAGTCCAATTTCATATGGTTTGGGTCCCTCTCCCACGAGCTGGGCTGCCACATGCAACCAGACCGCACGTCTGGGCCACGGGTCCATTTCCCTCCGCAGAAGCCCAATCACATAGATTAACGGAAGGGCTGACCTTAGTTGGGCTTGCATGAATAATGGGCCGCATGACATATGCAACGAATCCTGTTTTAGTGCAGTGGGCCACACCCCTCGGTCCATCACACACACACCCACTTAGTATTATGTGAACTTGCAATATGTATATGGACTGGGCCATATACGGAATGGGCTGCACACCGAGCCCAGATACACATACACACGCTGAATTGATTGGGCCTGGTCTAGTGGGCTGTGTTATCTAGTTAAATTGTGGGTGTTAATAAAATATTGGGCCACACACATAATGTTAATACATACTGGGTCGCACGCAATGTAAGCAATACATTGGGCCGCACGAGTCAAAAGCTGGATCACTGGTTTGTACGATTTCATATTTTCGGGTGTCAACGAATGAGCTGTCTATGAGTTATATATATATATTATTGTGACGAATTGGCTTATGAACTAAGTATACACTAGAGACTATTTGATTGACTGTTATGGCTTGAACTTCACGGGTGTGCTACATGTATCTTGACTATGTGATAAGTGAATAAGGAATACATGACTTGTTGAATGTGAAACATGTGGTTTATGTGTACGTAGAACTGACTGTTATCGGTAACCCTTTTAGGGCGTGTTTGTTCAACTGATAAACAAGATACTTAATCTTACCGAGCAACCCAAAGGTGAGTTCATCTCTTGAGCATGCGTCCCGGTGGTTGGGACAGTCTTTAGGTATCCCTGCGAGGGATGGATTTTTGGGTAAAATACTGGGTATTCCTGAGAGGAATACAAATCTTGATTAATACGTGAATGTTAGATAATACACCTTTTCCTATCTCTTTAAGTCCCATCTTATACCGAATAGTTACCGGGGAGGTAACGGGGTTATTAGTTGATAGCGCTATTAGGTTTGGCACCCTCACACCGTACCGGGGAGGACGGGCGTGAACTAATAACCTTAAATCATGACCATTGCTTAGATAGGGGGCAATGGGGATGGGCAAAACAATCTGGCAGCCATCTTGTACGGTACTCGGGTTATTATCTACATTACAAATTGTGAACTGAACTAAACACTTGGTAACTAACGTTTTCGTAAAACTATGAACTCACCAGCGTTGTCTGATACACTTGTTGCATGCTCGCAGGTCGTTAGATATCTTGGATTTGGGAACTTGCTGTCTGGAGTAGCTGGAGTGGTCATGGGTCGACTGGAAGGATTTATGTGATTGGATTCTTGATATTATACTTTGGTTTTGAAACAGTTTAACTTGGTTTACTATTTGCTTCCGCTGAACACGTTGGTTTTCATCTAAACTTGTTGATGATATTTTTCATTAATAATTGGGGATTTTATTTATAAACTTGAATGGGTTCAATGTAATTAGTGGCTCGTTGTCGGTACGTCACACGCCTAATAGGGACATTCCCTATGTGGTATTTTGAGGGTGTGACATAAATAAAGTAAAGTAATGAACGTAAAAGCTTGAAGATAATAAATAAAATTTATACAAGCTGTCGATACAAAATATCCACAGGCGGGATCGAAACAACACCTACTTGAGACTAATATTATCTTCGCTTCAAAAGATCAACGTGTATATTAATGTTCGGGAAAAAAATTGTTGATGGCGTATTGTTTTATATTATAATATACTAGTATTATGTCCCCCGCGCATTGCGGCGGGGGCATAAACCTTGTCAAATAGCACTAATGCTACACAACTACCAGCGACCAGTAAAACCGGAAAAGCACATAAAAACAAAATAAACAAAAAGGAAAAAATAATACCGAATGAAAAGCATATGTAAATCGTTGAACCACGCCTGCCTGTTGCGACATTTTAATGCGAAGAAATTAGACTAAAACGTAAAAATAGAAAACAAAAACTAAGTCGATCTAAGACCATGCACGTGGCGACAAACCTATCAAACAGGGAAAAATAGACGCATCGTGACAGCCCTATCAAACGGAAAAAAAAAAATAGACAAAAATGTTGAAACCCACAAGCACATTGCGGCGTGTTCACTCGCAAAATTAGAACGAAACGTAAAACGAAAAATTTACAAAAGATGAAAAATATGGGGATCAAAGTTTAAAAGAAAATTGTGTTGTGTTAGGTGCTGTTTGTTTTTTCAGATGTAAAATGTCTGTAGTCTGCGAACCACATCTGCAGGCATCTGCAAGAGAAGATGTGGCCCAAATGTCTGCAGTCTGCAAGGAGAAGAGGGTTTGTTTTTTTCCTTAAAAAACAACTTCACACACACACACACACAACACACACAAGCTCTCTCTCTGCTCTCTCTCTCTACAACCACCACCACCACCGCACCACCTCTGCCACCACCACTGCACCACCTCCGCCATCACTGCCACCAGCTCCGCCATCACCGCCGCACCACCTCCTTCATCACCACCGCCATCACTGCCACCAGCTCCTTCATCACCTCCGCCATCACTGCCACCAGCTCCGCCATCACCGCCGCACCACCTCCTTCATCACCTCCGCCATCACTGCCACCAGCTCCGCCTCACAGCTCTCTCTCTCTCTCAGCTCTCTCTCTCACAGCTCTCTCTCTCTCTCTCAGCTCTCTCTCTCTCACACAGATCTCTCTCTCTCTCTACGATCTCTCTCTCTCTCACAGATCTCTCTCTACGATCTCTCTCTCTCTCGCCCAATCTCTCACAGCCCTAAATTGGTGGTGGGTTTTGACGATGGTGGTGGCGGAGGTGGTGCGGTGGTGGTGGCGGAGGTGGTGGTGGCAGGAAGAAGAAGAAGGGTTGGTGGTGTGTGAAGATGGTGTGTGAAGATCTTGAAGCAATGGTTCATAGCTTTTTTTTTTAAGCAAACAAAAGCTATTTTAAGATCTTTTTTTTTTAAACAAACCGTCTTCAAGAGCTTATGTCTGCCCGCCCGCAGACATAAGCTCTTTTCAGCCAATATAAGCAAAAACAAACAGCACCTTAAATTGCAAAAAATGAAACTTTTTAGGTTAAAAGTAAAAAAAAAACAAAGAGGTTAAAGTGTAAAAAATGAAAACCTTTGGATTAGAAATGAAAACTCAAAATTTTTTTTTGGGAAAACTCCCCATGCTTATTATACAAGTTTATAAAACGCCAACATATTCCTAATTTATAATATGGTAATGGCCAATGATTAAATAAGAAGTTTGATCGTTGTACGAATCCTAAAAAGGTATCTTGGCCTTCAGTGGCAGAGATAGCCCATAATTTTAGGGGTGTCCAAAAAATTAATTTTTTTACTGGTCAACGGAGTAGCAACACGAGCGCTGGGAGTCTGGGATGATCGTAATTCTGTGATGTTATGTTTCTTACGTTATCGCCCATACACAAAACAAAAGAATATTTATTGTTTTGGGGCTTGGGCCATGTTTGTCGATTGAGTCTCTTTCAATTATATTATTGTTAATTTGTGTTAACTCTATCATTTGGCCTAATTATTATACAAGTTTGGTGTTTGTCACACCCTGACTTCCCGTTGAGCCCGGGCTTGGGGTTTATGTGTGACAATTGAGAACAGTATCACAATAGCCAGCGGAAGATGGAATAAAGTAAAGTAATGTACGTAAAAGCTTGAATATAATAAATAAAATTTATACAAGCTGTCGGTACAAAATATCCACATGCGGGATCGAAATAAAAGATACTTGAGACTAATATGCGTCTTTTATCGTAGAGTTGCAAATTCCAACTTCTAAGACCAAGCCTGCTACAGCCTATTCCGTATTTGCTTTTAACATGTGTTTAGTCTTTTGAAAATACGTCAGTTTTCACTGGTATATACAATTAGCCGACTCTTTTGAAAATATGTTCATTTCAATGAATATTGTTTAAACATTTGTTACAGGTGATTGATATGTTGCTGTTCAAGGGAATGGAAGAGCTTAGCAACATAACCGAGCATGTAAAGCAACGACACCATATATTTGGGCAGTATGTGGTGGGTAGACCTGGCAAACGGGTCGGTTCGGGTCGGGTCGGGTCATGGGTTAAAACGGGGTCGGGTCAAAACGAGTCAATTACAAAAAAGGGTTGTTTTGGTTCGGGTTGAAACAGGTTCGTGTCGGAATAGGTTCGGGTCAGAACGGGTTCGGGTTGAAATGGGTCCGGGTCAGAATGGGTCTCGGGTCAGGTCAGGTCGGGTTGGTTAAAAATTGCTTTCTTTCACGTCTAAGTTAGAAAAATGAATAGATTTGGTTAGCCGAGCACTAATGTTCAAAGCTAATTTCTTTTTGTTGATTTCATGATACATGGGTTAAGTTATACCACCTTAATATATGATGCAGTTTTACATGATTTGTTTCTTGTTCAATGTTAACCATGAGATTTATAACGATGCGGGCCTTTTTAAACAAAGAGAGTACAACTGAATAAGAGGGCTAGAAACAAACAGGGCCGGCTTTAAGGTAATTATACTAAAGCAGCAGCTTAGGGCCACCCTTTTCAAAGGGCCACCATATTTAGTTAGGGTTTTCCCTATTAGTATTTGTAGAGAGAAAGAAGAAGACGAAAGCATGAGATGGTATGTTCTAGGAAACAGAATTAAGATGCTATAATCACTCCCTGCTAGCTGTTATTTACAATTAGTCAATCACTTCCTTTTTTAGTAATTAATAATTAGACCAGTGGGTATGGGAGGCTCATCCCCATGAGGATGGGCCGCCACGTAGGAGAAGCTTGGAGAGGATGGACCTAGGGGGTGGGGGATGAACCCCTTTATATATATATATATGTATGTATGTATATACAGATGTGTGTGTGTGAGGAGAGAGGAAGTTGGCCCGTCATCATCGGCTGGGGGAGGACGATTTGGACGGGGCTGGGACGGCGACAGGCATGGGGGGTGGTCTTTTCGAGGCGACGGCGGGAGGATGGCCCGGAGGACGGAGCCCATACCCTCCGGTCTTATTATTAGTTTTTCAATAAATACTGGATACCTAAACTTAGTATTTATTTTCCTTTTATTATTTGATTTATTGATAGTATTGTTTATCTATCATTTTAGTTTGCATCAGTATTTCATAAAATTTTTGTCAAAGATTTTTATCATATTTTCATAATATAAAAAATCTATTACGACCTCCCAGTTAAAAGTTTTGATTTCACCACTGCCTTGACCAGCCACCCAACCCAACCATTTTGCTAGGCACCATACACTATAAGAAATACCTAGCAATAGGGGCGACACCCAATAAGTCGCCGCTATTGCCCCGATCTTATATATAGAAAGGGCCCCACTTTTAGTTTTCGCTTCAGGCCTCCATAAAGGTTGAGCTGGCCCTGGAAACAAAGGAAAACTTAAGATGGAAGCAGAAGCCAAAAGGATAAAAGACTTCTCTAAAGATCTTAAAGTTAAAAGACTTCTCTCGAACGAAACCGAATAAACCTACCAAACGGAAACAAAAAACCGAAACCGAAACGAAACAAAAAAAAAACTGAAAATATTGAAACCGTGTCGGCCTAAAACCCGTCCCGTGCGAAAATTCGTGTCGGCCTAAAACCCGTCCCGTGCGAAAACTCGTGTCGGCCTAAAACCCGTCCCGTGCGAAAACTCGTGTCGGCCTAAAACCCGTTGCGATCCGAAACCCGTCTCGTGTGGAAACCCATGTCGGCCCGAACCCGATCCGATCCGAACCGACCCGATCCGATCCAAAACCCGCCGCGTGCCAAAACCCGTCTCGGTCCGAAACTCAATTCGAACTGAAACCGTTCCGATCCAAAACCTATTTCGTGCCGTAACCCTTCTTGTGCGGATACTTGTGCCGGCCCGAAACCCATTCTGATCCGAAATCTGGCCCGTTTCTTTAAGGTGCTAACCCACATTGACCCTTTCTTTAAAGTTGTCGACCCGCTTTGACCCGAAAATAACAAGATGGAATTTCAATTGACCCGTTGTGACCCGTTTAGTTAAAATATCTTACCCTAACTAACCCATATAATTTTAAAAGCAACCCAAACTAACCCACTTGAAAGCTTTTGGGTCAAGATTGCCACCTCTAGTGGTGGGTAATTAGGTTCTTGTTCAAGACGTCGCCAACAAGGATAAGAATATCTCCAACATCCTCAAAAATTTCTACAAAACCAACTACTTTTGAACCGTTTTTTGGTGGTAGCCTGGTGGGCGTGGGTCCCGCCTTTCATTTAGCCGATAAATATGTTATTGGACAGGGGTTCTTGTATTGCCTGTATGAATAACATCCTTCTGCTGAATGTTGTTGGATATCAAAACTTGTTGTTTCTTGTTTTCTGCACCAAAAGTCTAGAACTTGATGTTTGCAAAGATTGTTCAATATGACAAGTAGTTGATTCCACTTTAGGCCTTATGTTTGAGGAGTGTGTTTTGCAGGCATCGTGAATTTAAGAGTGTAAATTGAGCTCGACTCGTTTACTTTTGAGTGTTCGAGCTAGAAGTGATTTCTAAGATTTGGTTATAGGCTTCATTACACGTATAACCTATGTTAATCGCCTAAAGTCCAATTATCCAAATCTGCCCTCGTTCTTTTATTATTCGTCTGGAGAAGCCCATTGTGAGCCCACAAGAACTAATTGCAGAAATGATAAGATTAGCCAAATAACTAATAATTAGTTTAAGCCCAATTGACATTCAATTCACTTGATTTTTTTTTATCTAATGGCCCAATATTAAATTCAGCCTTTTCTCTTCCTGTTGTACAAATCCATCAAGTAGCAGCTAAAACATCTGTATTTTTTTCTTAAATGATTGTAATGCAAGAGCCCGTTAAATTTGAAGCAAATTAGAGCATATTTGTAATTAGTTAATTTGATGTCATTTTTCATTTCATATACTTCACACTTCACCGTAGATCGAGAACCAAAGCATAGCATATTTTATTATTTTTCATTTCTAAATTCAGTTGAATTTGAAAAGGATAAAAGTACCCAAAAAGGCATTTGCATTTATTTATCTCAATACTTAGTTTAATTATATTATTTTAAACTTATATTCTCTAACTACTTACAAAATATAAAAACCGATTAAAATAATATATATTCATCTATTTATCGGAACCAAAATAGAGCATGACACGATCTAAGCTCGAGCTCAAACTATCATAAGTCACACCCGTTCAACGACGATGTGAACCAAAATCGCCTTGATCAAAATTTTGTTAAAAATAATTTTTATTATTTCACTTTTATATTTGATTCTTATAGTTGGTTTTAATGTTTGTTTTATGAGATAATGTTTCTGTGGGACTGAACTAAAGACTTGGATTACTCGATTTGGGCTAGATGCTGATTTGGGCTGGAAGTTGTCTTGGGCTAGAAGCTGTTATGTAAAGATGGGCAGATGCAGCGAATGGGCTGGCAGTTTGTATCTACGGGCCCAGCTATATAAAGAGTAGTTCAGCTAGGGTTTTATAATTCACACATAACACAAAAACTCCGAAAATTACAAAAGATTATATAGACAGGCTTATGACTGATAGTGGTGGTTCCACCCCTGATACCATCTTGATCAGAGTCGCCTGCTACAATCTCAGGTTCTCTTAGCGAGTCTGTTACTTTCTTTTTCTACGGTTCATGTCAGGAACTGGAGATTTAGGGTTGTTGACCAGTTTGTCTTCGTAACCTTGTTAAATCATGCTTAGAGTATGAATCCAATCATCGTGTTGATGTTCTGAAACTGAGAGATAGTGTATTTGTTGATGATCCGAGTTTGAGTGTGAGTTTTTTGTCGAGTCTTTGTTCTTTGTTGTTCAAAGTAATACAACCTGAGTTGTTTTATCTTATTGATTGAAGTCTATCTCCAATGCTTCCATTGAAATGATGTCCTTAAAGCCCTTAGCATTGTGAGATAATATCCTTAAATGCCTTTGGCATACAAGCCCTTACACAAAGGGCTTTGTTTTTGTAAGTGAGTGGGTCCCAAAGTAGAAGAACAAAACGTTTTATTTAAGTATTGTGGGTAGTCGATATGTAATGAGGTGGAAATTAAGAAGGGTAATGATATATGTAGGGTTGGAGATGAAATAATGGTTTTTAAGGATTTGTAAGAATATGATTTGGCATATGACGTGGCAGCTAAGGGCGTCTTAGGGCGTACATAGCATTGGAGATAGTCTATGGCCATCCGTAGTCATAAGGCCCTTTTGGGGGCGTTATGCGACATGTGGCATGCCATGTCACCAAGGAGCTTTATGGGGCGTTATGTAAGTTGAGGCCGTAATAATAAAGCCCCTTTGTCATCATTACTTAATTATTTTAATTTTCATTTTTTAATTATTTTCTAAGTTTTTTAAAATTAAAAATCATTGCATTAAATAAAAAACAATACATTAAAATAAAAAAAAAAACGGTAAAGAAAAAGAAAACGTTACACCTAAAAAGATAAATTTATTCTCCGTCTTCATTGTCGTTCTCTCCTTCTTCCTCTTCGTTTTCCCCAGCATCCAAACCTACGTCTTCAAAGTTCCCGTCTTCGAATTCCTCACCTTGTTCTTCCTCGGAATCTTCTTCGTCGTCACCGTTGTATCGCATTGGGCGAATCGCCCAAGCATGCTCAACCAAATCTGCCTTCAACGTGTTATGTATTTCCTTAGATCGCAATAGTTGAGCATTTGCGAGTCTCTCTTCCATTGTTGCTTGGGTTCCTTCGACTAAATCTTTCGGAGTATAGTTTTGGCATATCGCTCTTCCATCATCCTCTATGATAATATTATGCAAAATGATGCAAGCATACATGGTCATTCGTATTCTATCCTTATGCCACATGCGACAAGGATTTCTGATAAAATGTCATCGTTGCTGTATAACCCCAAAACACCTCTCGATATCCTTTCTCGAAGACTCTTGTAATTTTTTAAAATACTTTCTTTTCTCATCGATGTGACCTTTTGAATTGAGGTGAAGCCTAAATATCCTCGCGCGTCCATTCTTTGCTTAAAGAAATCATACTTATTTTCCAAATCATTATTAATGCGCAAAAATAACCTTTGCCTCATCCGAAAACGCCGTCTAAAAACATTGGGTCCGTGAAACAGCGTCGCATCAAAATAGTTTTTCATCAAACGCTCGTTCGCGACTTCACGATCTCGCAAGATATAGGTGCGCCGCAAGATGGGTCGTGGAGGGGGAGTAGGCCGAACGTGCTCAAATGCTTGTATCACAAAAGTACATGCACTCGTAACCGCTTCTTCCTCCTCCGCGTCTTCTTCGGGTGAAAAAAATCTTCGGTAAATATCGGTGAAGGAGTCTTCCGACGGGGAACCCATTTTTTTTAATAGGGTGGGAGTAGCTTCAACACTTTTTAAAAAATATATAGAGAATGAGAGAATAGTTGAGTATGAATTGTAAAAAAAATGGAAGAGTTGGGAGTTATTTATAGAGTGAAATAAAAAAAATTGATTTTTTTAAGATTATGACCGTTGTAACGGTCAAATATTCAAAAAAACAAAGCATGGCGCCGTTATAGAGGTCGCACCCCACCTCCATTTCTCTTTCATACCGCCCCTTGTGGCGGTGTTCTTGGGCGCGATTGGGCGCTATGTCCCTTCATACCACCCCACTACAGAGGCACTAAGTACCAATTTTGACAAATTTAGACCAAGCGCTTGGAACAAAAAGCCCTTAGACCGTGGGGTATGGTGGGGCGGGGGTTTGGGGCATGGGTTGACACGTGGAGTTCGAGCCCCCCCCCCTGGTGAGTGACGTGTCCGTGAGGTATGGCGGGGCGTGGCTAGCCCGCATGGGTTAGCCAGGTTTATTAAAATTAAAAAAAAAAACTAAAATTAAAAAATACACACAAAATTTAAAAAAAAGAGCCTAAAATTATTATTAAAATTTCCTAAAAATTACAAAATTCTACAAAAACTAAAGGATTACAAAATAAAAAAAAAAGCCTAAAGCGTGAGGTAGATTTCGAAAAGGGCGAGCTTGTCAAACGGCTTCCGCTCCTTGCCCCGGAACTCGATGTTGGCCACCGCCACCCAATCTTCGTGACTTATATCACCGCCCGGGACGCTGTCGTAGTAGGCTTTAAAACGATCGAGCTTCGGTCGTAGCTCGCGCCACTTGTGTTGGCACGCGTTTAAATTGTGCCGGTAGCTAGCGAAAGCTTCCGGCCAGTAACGGGTCTCACCGGGTTGGCGGCCATTCATCGCGTCCACGACGCTCGTGACAAGGGCTAGCTCTTCCTCGTGCGTCCAAAAGGCCATTGATCAAGTGTGTGTGGGTAGCGGTTCGGGTAGGTGGAGTGACTTGGGTTGGGCTAGCGATGTGGAGAGGCGGTGGGGTTGGGGGTTTTATAGCGAGTTGGGTGAACCGTTTGGCTTGGCCAAACGGTTATTTTTTAAAATTTAAACATAGCCGCTATGCCCTAGCCAACAAGCCAATAAGAGCCGGCCACATAGGACCGCTAGGCATGCCCAACGCCCGGGCTGAGTCCCCCGCCCAAGGGGCCACGCCGAAACCTAAGCCCACCCGAGGTGGTGACTTGGGCGTTTTCACCCAACCCGCCCCATACCCCATAGTCTTAAAGCAAATTATAACTTTCGAATTCAATTGCTTTGATCAAATTTTGAAAAAAACAAATTTTCGCTTACCCTGTTGGGAAATCGATACAACCTTCCATTTTAGTTGCTAATAAAATATGCACAAAATCTAGACTCTAAACATAACTTACCGAGATTACAACCTTGGCTTCATTCCTCCACTCTAAAGACAAGCTACATTTTGTCGAATCCCCAAATCCCTGGTGACGTTCAAAGGGTCTTCGCTGACGTCGTAATATCCCTGCCTTTGCTTGCTACAAAAAAGGAAACCGTTAGCCTCGTCACGGAGGGCCCCGGAGGGGGATCCGTGACCAAGCTCCGGCGTGAGAATAAGTAAACTTGCCGGAAAGTGAAGGAAGCTTATTCCGATGAGTATGATCACCGGAATATTCCTCGGTGGTGTGAATCAAGTATAAATGAGGATATTTATTGTGAGAGTATTATGGGAGTAAATGAAGGAATAATGCATTAAGTGAGATACCTTAGACTTGTTTTGTAGATCTTTTCCTTACCTTCCTTATATAACTAGGATCCCTTATCTCTCCTATGGGACGATACCGAGACGATCCAACGGATTCCGATCATCTTTGGCGGACTCAGACACGTGTCTGAGCCCCAACGGTAGGATGGTTACCCTCATTTAATAATACCGGCTCGGAGGTACTGTGCCAGCCGGAGATGCCTTTCATGTCGCTCATTTAATGCACCCTGTATTTTCTGATAATTCCTTTTTCCCGCCCGTTTCGCATAAGAGAACCCTTAATGGGCAAGTATTACAATTTTGGGCTTTATCTGTTGGGCCTACATGGGAGTAACCCAAGACGGGTCAAAATGGGGCAACCTATTGGTCCGTCGTCACATTTGAAATAGACTGTGTATTGAATGTAAATAATCATAGGGATTTTACTCTTTCTGTAAGATTATAATTAACCAAATATGCATCATGACGTAAACGCCAAATAGGGCTAACTTAACCTTGAACTTGCAAGAAATTCCATAAAAGGGGACGATATGGCTTCGGGAGTAGTTCGGGTGTTGCGGGACCAGAGGAACACCAGCCCGCCTCCCTTGGTACCAATCAAGACTAACGGGAGTCGGCGTAGTTTCCGAGCCTCTCCCGATTGTATTTCTTCTCTTCACTCCACTTGTACATTATGTTGTTTGACTTGTAGGTAGAAGAGTGTTTAGAGATGGACATCATGTCCTTAGGGATAAAAGAAGAAAGTTTATAAAATAGCAAGTAAAAACGAATAGTATATACAATATGAAAAGTTTCAAAATTGATTCAACACAAATACAAAGTCAAATCTACATAGAAAACATTTCCAACAAAATAAGTTCATAAGTAAAAAGAAATTAAGTTTAAACACCAAAAGTGTAATGCAGAATTGCCCAATCTAGGTTGTTGTGAATAACACCACTAACAAGGATATGAATACCACGTTGCAAGCGATATAGTAAAGGCCTTTCAGCATTTTGTAATCTGAACGGTCGTGTACCCAATACAATATACTTAAAGTCACGTAAGCGATGGGAGAACCAACAACAGATAAAAGCACAAAGGGATTTGCAAGTCGAAGATAAGTGTTTTCCTTGGTGAACCCCAAAAATGATATAACTATGGTAAGTGCATACGGAGCTACATTAGGGGCATTTAACCTGGTTTGATAATAAGTTAATAGTTGGGACTGCTAGTGGTAATTTTTAGGAACCTTTTCCTGGCGACCGGTGACTAACGCCGTTAGGGTTCCGTTAATCAGCGTCCATTGAAGGCCAATATGTTAATAGTTGGGACTGCTAGTGGTGTTTTTTGTAGTTGGGACAAGTGGCAGCCAATTAACAATAGTTGGGATTATCTAAATCCATTATTCCTCAAATTTAAGATAATAAAATACTTGTTTTTATGGTGTATTTTTTTAAATATTAACGTACAAAAAAATTATGACGGTTTATAATTAAATCGTGGGGGGTAGTTTTTATAAGGAATAAAGTGTAATTCCTAACTAATTATCTATGCTTTTGTTAAAGATGAGAGATTTAAAGTGTACTTATGATGATGCGATTAAAGTGTAATTAGTATTTGAAATACTAATTTACCCTCAATTTTAGGTGTATATTATTTTGGCTATCTTAAAATACCATTGTGTTATGCATTATATATGGTATAGATAAATTTTGGACCCCGAAAAGTGGGTCATGGACGGTTGCCCACTTTGCCCCTCCCATACGGATAATGCGATTAAAAGTTGTGATTACGGTAGGAGAGCCTGTCTTTCTCTTCGTCAATCATCACTACAGATAGGGGAAGGAACTTACTACATATAACGAGCAAAATCGCAGAACCGACTCAACAATGGTCCAGGAATGTTTCCACTGTTCATAAATGAAAGACAGTTACTAGTATGCAATTAGTATTTTGTAATACATAGCTTTCATTATCTATAAAACATCCAACAATAGATTACAGATTCACATTACTATATATATTTCTCAAAAGCAAAAGTGTGTGTGACTTGGAGATTAAAGAGCAAAGAGCTTACGTGATAGCCCGAAAAGTTTATACAATTTATGTGAGGTGACTTGTCACTCTATATTCCGAATCACAGTTTATGTTCATTTCAATGAATACTGTTTAAATGTTCGTTGCAGGTGATTGATATGCTGATGTTCAAGGGAATGGAAGAGCTTAGGAACATAACAGAGCATGCAAAGCAACGCCACCATATAATCGGGCAGTATGTGGCGGGTAATCAGGGTCTTGTTCAAGATGTCGCCACTAAGGATGAGAATATCTCCAAGTTCCTCAAAAAATTCTACAAAACTAACTACTTCTGAAACGTTTTTTGGTGGTGGGACCCGCCTTTCGTTTAGCTAGTAAATATGTTATTGGACAAGGGTTCTTGTATTGCCTGTATGAATAACATCCTTCTACTGAATGTTGTTGGATATCAAAACTTGTTCTTGTTTTCTGTACGTAAGTCTTGAATTTGATGTTTGCAAAGATTGTTCAGTTGATTCCTCTTTAGGTCTTATGCTTGAGGAGTGTGTTTTGCATGCATCGTGGTTAGGGGTGTAAATGAGCCGAGTCAACCTTGAGCTCGTTTGAGCTCGAGCTCGACTTGTTTACTTTTGAGTGTTTAAGCTAGAGACGATTTCTAAGATTTGGTTATTGGCTTAATTAAGTATAACCTATGTTAATCACCTAAGGTTAAATTGTCCAAAGCTGCCCAAGTTAACTTTTTTTTTATCCATTTGGACTCTGGAGCAGCTGATTGTGAGCCCACAAGAACTAATTGCAGAAATGGTAAGATTAGCCCAACAACTAATAATTAGTTTAAGCCCAACTGACAATCAATTCATTTTTTAATTTGCTGGCCCAATTTTTAAATTCAGCTTTTTTCTTCCTGTTGTACGAATCCATAATCCATTAGCAACAAATAAATCTGTAAACTTTTTTTTTTTCTTTTCTAAAATGGTTGTAGTGCAAGAGTCCTTTAAATTTGAACCAAATTAGAGCCTATTTGTAATTAGTTAATGTGATGTTATTTTTCATTTCATACTTCACACTTCAACGCCCCGCTTGCGGTATGCTCATATAATGTACATATGTGTGGGCGCTCGGGGGGCAAAAGTGAAAGTGCACTAATTTTAACATTATTTTACTAATTTTGTGAAAATAATGTTAAAAGAGGGGAATGGTTAATCATGCATCATGTGGTGGCGTTGATAGCCAAAAGACAAGGGGGTACATGCACTGATCGGCGTTTGTCTCAATTGCTGAGTGTTATGTGCCTTATGTCCAAGGCTTGATGCAAAACTACAATCGAGCCGGGGGTCTCATTGGAAGCAGCCTCTCTATTCCTACAGGGTAGAGGTAAGGCTGTCTACATCTCACCCTCCTCAGACCCTACCTTAGCTTTGCTATTGGTGGGATATACTGAGTATGATGATGATGATGATGACTTCACACTTCACAGTAGATTGAGAACCAAAACATAACTTATATTAACAGTTTTCATTTCTAACTTATATTTTTCATTGAATCTGATTTTTAATATATTTAGTGGTTTATTTTTTATTTTTTTTACATCGAAATGTCGTTTTTCTTTTCAGATTTCACACTTCACAGTAGATGGAGAACCAAAACATAACATATTTTATTACTTTTTTTTATATGTAAATTCAGTTGAACTTGAAAAGGATAAAAATAACACTACTTATACAAAGAATGTCGTTTCAATTTAACCAAAAGGGCATTGGCATCTTTTTATCTCATACTCGATTTAATTATATTATTTTAAACTCATATTCTCAACCGTGGCTAGTTACTGGGACTTTTTCTGCAGAGCCTGGGCACTAGGGGTGTTCAAAAAAATCCGAATCCGAATTTGAATCCGAAATATCCGAAAACCCGTATCCGAAATATCCGAAAATCGGATTTTCGGATATCCGAATTTTCGGATTCGGATATCAATTTTAAAATTTTTCGGATAATCGGATTATCCGAATCCAAAAACTTAAAAGACTATATATATTTATTAATATATTTTGCCCACTAGTCCAATAAGGCCCAACCCATTTCCTCTAATACACTTACAGTAATACGCCATTTTTGACATCAGTTATTCACAAATCCAAAAGAAGAAAAAAACTAGGGTTTATGTTTCTCAAGTCTCAGCCACTTTCTCAATTCTCAGCCACCCCGTCGCCTCTCCCACCCTTCATCGCCGTGAGTTTGTGACCCCTTTCTCTTTCTTCGGTCACAAAGCGTCTACATCTGGCATGTAACCTCTCTTAAGTTCGATCTTCTGTAACACCTTGTCCATATCTATTGTAGACCTGCTCGTTTTTTATGTATGAATGTGTAAATCTAACTTGTACTTCTAATTGATTATAGATACTTGTTTTGAATCTTTGAAACTTTTAACTGTTTTAAATGTTTGTGGTTGTTTTAAAGTTTGAATGTTATTTAAAACAGGCTTTGATTTGATTTTGTCCATGAAACTGATTTTTGTTTTTTTGTTTTTAAATTCAGGTATCCTAAATAACAAGCTTTGATTTAACTTTGTCATGAAAATGATTTTTGTTTTTTATTTTAAATAAATTCGGATATCCGTTTAGATATCCGAATCCGAAATTTTCGGATATCCGAAATTTCGGATTCGGGTTCGGATATCAATATTCACTATCCGAAAATTTCGGATATCCGATTTTTGGATATCTGAAAAGCGGATAATCCGATCTTGAACACCCCTACTGGGCACGGGACGTGTTGGGCTGAGCACGGCCCCGTGCTGCACATGCTGTAATGCTGGAAGAGTTGATGGAAGGCTCTGTTTTCATGCATGGGGTGTGGTTTTAACATCCCTTTGGCAACTTCCATCTTTTCGAGTGTGATTTATTCCTGAAAAGTAAGACTAAACTAGAAAACATAAAAGTTAAACTAAATTAAAATGAAATTAAAACTAAGGATAGTTCCGCGGAATGCCTCCGTGGTGCGCCACGTTTATAAGGGTCCTTGGCTAGACCCAAAGTCAATCATATGTTACCCGAGCGGGATGTCTCGCATCCCGTGTTGCACCGTCGGAGAGCGTCATCCAAGCTTGAGTCTATGACATCCATGTAGTTGACCGGGTATTCCCCCACTCTTTTCCCAACCACGAACTTCATCTCCTTGTCTCCAACCCTCAATGTTAACTTCCCGTCACTCATATCCACCATGGCACGAGCGGTGGCAAGGAATGGTCTTCCTAGAATGAGTGGAACTTCGGTATCTTCTTCCATGTCGAGTATGAAAAAGTCGGCCGGGAAGACAAAGTCTCCGACTTTTATCAATAGATTCTCAACGACACCTTGTGGGTGTTTGATAGACCTATCGGCGAGTTGTATGCTCATCTTTGTGGGGCTCGTTTTACCTAGTCCGAGTCGGTCAAACATTGATGCGGGCATGAGATTGATGCTAGCCCCAAGGTCGGCTAGTGCATTTCGCACGGGCGATCCCCCAATGAAGCAAGGGATGGTGAAGCTTCCGGGTCAATTTTCTTTTGTGGGAGTTTGTTGAGGAGTACGGCGGAGCATTCTTCACTTAGGTTGACTAATTGCAATGTTTCAATCTTTCTTTTGTGGGTGAGGACGTCCCTCATGAATTTTGAGTACTTCGGCATTTGCGTGAGGACTTCTACAAATGGAAGACTGATATGCAATTGTTTTAGTAAGTTTATGAATTTTGTGAATTGCTCGTCGGTCTTTTGGGGGACCCGACAGCCTAGGTCTATTATCAATGTAGTTTACCATTTCCGTTTGATTTTCCATTTCTTTCATACAACTCCAATTTTCATGTGGCCCACCACACCCTTCACAAGCCATAACCAAGGCCGTTTTTGCCATTTCTAACTTTTTGATTTTTGAAGATAGGGCTTCGATTTAGGCTTTTAAAGAGGTGCTCTCATCTACTTTATGGGCGCCCGGGGCAATAGATTTTGAGCCTCGGGGGGTGTGCCATTGAAAATTGTTTTGAGCAATTTCCTCAATTTGATTATATATTTCATTTGAGCGTCGATTACCTAGGAGTCCCCCGGAGCTTGAGTCGAGTGTTTGTCTCGTCTGTGGCAACAACTCATTATAGAAAGTGGATACTTGTTGCCACACTGCGAGACCATGATGAAGACATTTTCTCAATAGCTACTTGAATCTTTCCCAAGTTTCATATAAGGATTCTCCGTCCTCTTGTGAATATGTATTGATTTCAGTCATTAATTTAGCGGTTTTAGAGGGCGGGAAATACTTATATAGAAATTTTTGGGCAAGTTCATCCCAAGTATTTACCGAACCATTTGGGAGGGTGTTTAGCCAAGCCTTAGCTCGGTCTTTTAGTGAAAATGGAAACATTTGGAGGCGGATGGCGTCGTTTGAAGCTCCGTTGATCCGGAAAGTGTCACATATTTCCAAAAAGTTGGTAATATGTAAATAGGGATCTTCATCAGCTAGGCCATGGAATGTTGCGGAATTTTGGAGCATTTGAATCAAATGCGGCCGAAGTTCGAAGTTGTTGGCATCGACATTCGGTGCATTGATGGCGACTCCGAGATTACCGACCGTGGGTCGTAGGTAATCAATTAGGGTACGCTGATCCGCCATTGGGAGTTGGTCCCCTAAAGCCTCTCTTGGTTTTTGGCTTTTAGTCTTTTTCTTAGAAAGCGTTCGAGTTCGTCTAGAGGTTCTTTTATGTATTTATTGGAACTGGAGCTCATGCATTGCGTAGAGAGTTCAGGCCTTGCGGTTGAGTTCCAAGTCATACGATAAAAACAAAAAAGAATGTCGGTCAGATCTCTCACCACGGCCCCGTGGTCAATGACCATGGCCCGTGGTCGTGGTTACAGTAGCTGTTTTCTGGATCCAGTTACTGGGGAGTTCAGCACGGCCCCGTGGTGCACCACCACGGCCCTGTGGTCACTCGTCTGTAACTTAGAAAACAAAAACTGCCAGTAAGAATGATGGGCACGGCCCAGTGTCCGACCGAGCACGGGTCCCGTGCTGAAGTCTGTAGAAACTGAAAAATTAAGAAAAAATCCAAAAATAATAGAAAAATAAAAAAAATAATTAGGCCGTTGATTTTAAACTTTCTTAAAATCCTTGTGTCCCAGCAACGGTGCCAAAAACTTGGTGTGTACGAAGCGTGATATGTTTTTATTAATATTTTGAGCCCCATTTTACGCATTAGTCAAGTTTTAAATTTATAAAACACGATATTCTACTAACACTAAACACACACTTGGGCAAGTGCACCGATCGTGAGCGTAGTATAGTGTTGGTAAGATACCGAGGTCGTCCAAGGACACAAGAGCTTTTCGTACCGGTTTATCCTCAACGTCTAATCAATCTAAATTTTTGAGAAAAGTTTGAAACATAAAAATAAAACTAAAAATGAAAAGATAAAAATAAAAACAGATAGACAAGATAGAATCACTTGGATCCAACTCGTCTTTCATGTATCCTTTGATGATTTTCGCACTTTCGGACTTTTTAAGAGATTATCTTAGTTATAGTAGTAGGCCCCTCTTTTGAAGGTGACGTTACCCTCAACCCAGTGGTTTGAGTCAGCAAAGATACAATCCCAAAGGGTCGGAATATTGAAAGATAATTAAGTAAGTTATTAATGCGAAAAATGGTAGGCCCCTCTTTTGAAGGTGACGTTACCCTCGGCTAAGTGGTTTGAGTCAGCAAGGATACAATCCCAAGAAGCCGGTTTAAAGTATTAATACTAGTTTACATATGAGGGGTTCAAGCTATCCGCACCCCCGCCATCCAATACCAGTGGGTATTGAAGGAGGTCCTAGTAAGCTTGAACCAGGTCCTCGTAGGATCTATACACTGAACCAGACAAGAACTTTACCAAACCATCCCCCTAACCCCCGACCAGGTAGTCAACGCGCCTTTATATAGACCGTAAAGACACGAATGATGCAATCTTTTGCTTTATATAGACAGTAAAGTAACCTCAAGACACCACGGAAAAATGGTAAAGAAAATTCACCTTCAACATAAGAAACTAGTTATTAAAGTCATTAATACAAACCCAAATAAAAAGTGCTGAAAGATTAAAAATCAAAAGTAATACATAAAAGACTTGTCTTCACCAAGTGATGTAAGAGGCTTAACCAAACATGGCCTTTGATTGGCAAGAACCAATCAATCTTGGATCCCGAGACTACTACACATTCTAAATATGGATGATGGATGATGGTGGTGGGTGTTGGTGTTGTAGTGGTGGTGGAGTGGTGGCAAAGTGGGAGAGTAGAGGTTTGCCAAGGGATGCCTTTCAAGTGAACCAAGCACCCTTATTTATAGCCAGTACAGAGCTCTGGCCACAGCCCCATGTCCAGTGGGCACTCCCCGTGGCCAGCATCTTCTCTTCCTTCATTAATTGCAATTGTCAGAAGAGGGCCCCACACAACCATGTGTCTCCTAGGCACAGCCCCGTGGTCAACTCTTTGTTGTACTATCAAGATTCTGCGTATCTTTGCGTTGACCATGCCCCGTGTTGAGCTGGGCACACCCCCGTGTGGGCGTGGAAGCTTCTACAGGTTTGTCTTTTGTGTAGGCTTCTGACCACGCCCCATGCCTAGCTGGGCACGGCCCCGTGGTCAGTCTCTGTTTCCTTGTTTTTGCTTTGGGAGATGCTGCCGAGGGTCGGGCATGTCACGTTTATTCCTTCTTTTTGTATTTATGTTGATTTTGGCTGCTTATTTGCTACTTTTGTTCTTTTAAGCTCGTTTGGTCCTGTAAATTCAAAAGGAAGAAAGAAACACGCTTTTTCCAACATTAGTACTAAAAAGGGTTAGTTTTATGCCTCATTTGATGTAATTTATATGTTGCATTTTGCACACATCACTTAGCGAGGATAACGATGGCCAGTTATCTAAGAACGTCAGGATTAGAAGATTTCAAGTGGGAGACTTGGTGTTAAGGAAAGCATTTCTGAAAACTATAAACCCAACTAATGGCAAGTTGGCACCTAAGTGGGAAGGTTCCGATCTGATAGAAGCAGAGGCTGGAAAGGGGGCATACCGCCTACTAACCATGGAAGGTGATTTCTTACCAAGGGACTCGAATGCTATCCATCTCAAGAAGTATTTTATATAATAAGGATCAAGGATCCTTAATGTATTTAGGATCCTAATATCGATAACGTTTTACTTTTATTTCATTTCTACTTTTTATAGTTTTTCGTTATAAGTAAAGGATGTTAAGCTACTTAACATCCATGCTCACCAAGTTTCAAGTTTTATAGAAATCTTTGGCATAGTTTGCATCTTCAGAGGTCTAAGGGGTTGGCCACCTCTCTCCTACGTTTAAGGTATCTAATACCTTCTAAGGTTTAAAGGTTTTCATATTTCATACGAATTGGGGTTTTGACACCCCACCAATAGCTCACGATTATCCAAGTATGGTTCGAGGCAATGGGACCAGTACACGCTTAGTGACTGACAATTTCATTGCTATTGGTCATATGTAGGATCTTAAGTATAATGGTAGATGTACCATACATCCGTTATCCTAAGGTTTCTAACGTTTTCACGTTAGCTAAGGTTTTGGCATTTTCATGTCACTTAAGTTGGCCTTGTCCCCAGTTTGGGCGAGACCCCAGTATCTTTTGGGCTTGTCCCCAGTTCTTTTGGACTTGTCCCAAGTTATAATGGGCATGTCCCCAGTTTCTTTGGCTTACTCCCAAGTTTATCTTAACAGGTTTTAGGGACTTTGAAGACTCGCAAGTCCTTTCAAGAAGGATCCTAGATCCTCGAAGTCTAAGTCATGGTGAGTAGTTTATTTACACTATGGTAACGATCTAGGACTTATTATCCTAACTTGGATTTTATGGCGTGTCTTATCTTTGTCTTATTTATTTTTATTAATTGATTCCACCCTACATTTTTTACAAGTAAGGATAAGTGATTCATTATTACTTATACAACCTAAATATTTCTAAGCTTCTATGAACAAGAATTGATGATTTTTCATACAACAACCTGATTTTTGGCAAACAACCTACTTGAATTTGGAAAAACATATTTATCAAGCAAAAGCTATAAAAGAACAAAGAACACAAGATATAGTCAAAAGCTTAAAATTTTATTTAAACACTGCCATCGTTACCAAAATCATTAGCCCGAGCTTCACCAGCAATACGTGGACCATCCACCCAGGCTGAATTGGGGTGTTATCAGTTGTTAATGTCTATGCAGGAAACGTTAAAGGATAAGGGTGTTAAAGGCTTCATCCTCCACAAACATAAGGACCCATCCACCTTTTCCACCCTCCATATTGTTTTAAGGATCATGGATCCTTACCCTAAAAACTATTCTTCAGAGTTATTACAAACCAAACCATTGTTCACCAAAAAACATCAACAAAAGAAAAAAACTGTAAAAAAGTTGGCTCAGGCCTAGGCATCAACATCCTTCATTGCGCAATGTTGCAGCCTCCACAGCTACATCACCACCAGCTCCACCAGTCACCTCCTTCACCTCACTCGTTCTAGCCTCGGTAAGCTTCTCAGGTGCAGGCTCCTCTTCTCCACCAAGCTTAAGAAGGGTCCGCTCCCATAGAGCCAAATCCCAGGTGGACATGTCGAAGTTAGGATCATTGACTTCCTTTGCCATCTTGATCCTTGCCTGCAACACCGTTCTGGCAGCACTGACCTTAGCCTCATCCGTCGCCACCATAACAGCCTCATGAGTTCCCACCTCAGCCATGAACAACTACTCCTCAAGCCCTTTGTTGTCCTTCTCTAGCTGGGAAAAGGCCTTCTCTTTGGCAGCAGCTATAGACCTCATGTCAGCCAGGGTCTCTTCAAGCTCAGCAATCTTCTTTTCATGATGGGTCTTGATACGGGTGAATCCCTGTGAGCAACAAAGCAAAGACTAAGATACAGGAACATTGAAAAAGATACCATAACAACATTAGGATCAAGGATCCTTACCTCAATCAGGGAGTTATGAAGTTGCTTCTCCACATCGAAGAAGTCCCTCGCGGGCTTGGAGAGCTTCTTTCTCTTGGACCCAGACTTGGCTCTGGTGGTCACGGCCCTAGGCTCTTAAAAGCTAAGGCTCTTAGACTCCTTCTTGGCGGTCCGGGGGGGGGGGGAGATGAAGCTATCAATGTCATCGAGACCAAACTTGGTGGCGGACCTCGTTGTGGATTTTCGAGCTCCTAGACAACCAACAAACAAATAAGATAAGCTTTTCAATCTTATACTTTAATTATTTAAACTAAGAATACTATAACAACTTACTTGACATGATGTAGGAGGATGAGGTTTGAGCTTCTTCTTCTTCTCCTATTGAATCCTGGATCCTGATCTTGAAGGTTCTCACAATTAGGTCAAGGGCTAGGAATGCCTCAGCTCTGAGCTCAGCAACTCGTGCAAAGTTGGTTACTGCATGTAAACAAGAGAAAAGGATGAGTCAGAAAAAATAATAATCTCTACATTGGTCATCTAAGGATCCTATATCCTACCCTTCGGAATCCACCTTAGGGGCAGGGTATCCCCGTTGGGAATTGAGTCTCTCCGCAAGAAGAAAAACTAGTTTTTCCAGGTAGAATCATTCTGTGTGGTTTTGTGGATGGGGATCGGCTAGTGAGGCTTGGATTTGAACAAGAAATGATTGGAACCATGGGTAACAAGTGAGTAAAGGTAGGCAAGTTCTGAAAGACCAAACTCCAATCTCTCCTTCTCCAAAATCTTTTCAATGGTAAAGAGAGTTCTCCTTGACATTGGCATAGCTTGACTATAGCTCATGCCGGTTAAGGTGAAGAAGCGTTGGGTGAGATCAGGGAAGGGATACGAATACCCTAGGATAAACGGGAGTGCCAGGAAGCAAAACCAGGTCTTTGAAATCGCATCGTTATGAGTAGAAGGATCAAAGGGTCTGAAGACTATTCCAGGGCAAAACAGAATACAAGGTTCAGAATTTTAGGGTCGGTGAACTTATAGACTTCCGATGAAGGATCTTTTAACAGGATACTAGTTTTCTCATGATCCATCCCCTATATATATACATATATATATATATGTATATATATATATATATATATAACAACTAGTAACGTGACCCGAGGGTGATGCGTCGTGGGTCTGTTCCAAACATCAAATGGATTAATCCAAGCGTTATATAATGCGTCAATCATCATGTTTCAACGTATCTGATCTAGTTCAATGTAACCTATATAAGCACTGTGCTTGGATCAAAAAGTGAAGTAAATGAAATTTAAATAGTATAAAAGAAACAGAATCAAACCCCGTTGGTTCGTTTAGTGGGGTTCCTGCCTTACCACTTCACCGCCCTTATCTTTGAATCAAGAATTAGCGGCGTCAAAACGTGCAATAACGCGGTACGTCAAACATAGACCAACTGAAAAACATGCATAAAAATAATAATGAAAATGTATTATATTTGACCCGACTCGAATCCGAAAAAAATTACGTTGAAACGTGAATTTATACCGACATGTACATAAAAATAAGCTCGTGAGAAAATAGCTTTTTTAAATTTATGTTAAAAATAGACTAACTGGAAACGCATATAAAAATAAGCATGGGAACGGATTATATTTGACTCGACTTGTTTCTATAAAACCTTAGGTCAAAACATGAATTTTTATCGATTATGTCGAAACGTGAATTTATACAAACATGTACATAAAAATAAGCACGACGTAGACCAATTGAAAATGTATATAAAAATAACCATGCAAACGTATTATATTTGATCCGACTCGTTAAAGAATGAAAATTTGGAGGTGAACTTGAAACATTAGAAACTTAAGGTGGTGAAAATGACAACTTATAAAGTTTTTAGAAGTGTAGGGATGATCAATGTCTAATTTCAAAGTTTAGGAATTGTTTTAAGAAGGTAATGTATAAACATTACAAAAGAAAAGGCAAGGGGTGAAAGTGTAAAAGCAAAATGAAAAAAGCCAAGGGGTGAAAATGTAAAAGAAAAAAACCAAGGGGTGTAAGTGTAAAAGAAAAAAAAGGTAATGGGTGTAAGTGCAAAAACAAAAAAGGAGGGATGCAAAATAGGAAAAAACACCGACATTTATATTTAAGATAGACAAGCAAAGGCTCTGGCACATTGCGGGAGGGGGGGGGGGGGGGGACACCGATGTGGTTAAGTACTTAAAAATAATGATATGAAGTCAAGTAGATTAGGTTATGAAAATTGAAACGTATGAAGCTGTTGCAGATTGGTGTAAGATTTTTGAAAAAGTAATATAATGGAAGAAAACGTAAGAAAAGGTAGTCAAAACTTTAGAAATTTGAGAAGATGAGGGGTAAGTTCCGGCATTTTACAAACTTGAGGGGCTAGAAATGTGCGGTAGCAAAATGCAATTGTACAAACTTGATGGGTTAAAGTCAAAATTTTAGAAAGTTGATAAGTTGAGGGGTGAATTATCACATTTGACAAATTTGAGGGACTAGAAGTGGACATTGACAAAAAGTTGTGGGGTAGAATCATGCAGTGAAAGGTCAATTTATATATACTACTAGGAGTAAAATCAAAACTTCATAAAGTTGATAGTGTTAAAGTTGTTGTGGATGAATATTTCAATTAATATTCAGGATAATGACTGATTATCTGAGATATTTGACAGGTTTAATATCCTGAACTTGTTCCATATTTTCAAAATAACCTATTTTGCACATGTTGTTAATGTCTCGCAGGCTTAACGATAAGAGACCAAGTCTAAGCATGATTTTCGCTTACTTAGTTGAAGGAAATGACCATTGAGCTCGATGACCATGACTCAAACGGTCACAAAAGCATATACCGGAGCATCCGCAGAATACTGCATATTTAGTTATATTTGTATCCTATATATAATGGGGCTATGTGATCGATTAGACTCTTACGAACACTACTTACCCACAATCGCAAGCTCCCTTGTTCTCTTTTGCAGATTACACTCTTGAATTCACACCAACACTTACACTATAGCAATATTGTATCATCTGTCACACTAGTTCTCGAGTTATATTTCCTTTCTTGTTACAATAATATCGACTCTGGTAGACGACTTTTATAGTCATCTCCCGGGGTTTTGTGTTGGCGATCTATATTGATCAAGGGCTTTCCTCGCTAAAATCGTTCTTGTCCTTTATGTTCTAACGTTTCGTCAGGCGGTGTCCTTTAACTACTAAAATCTCACTGGTTATCCATTACGTTTACATATGAAATACAGGTGGTGTCCTTAGATCCAAACTAGTTAAATTTTCTTGTTAAATCCCCTCATGTGCATATCACATGAGGGTATTATTATCTTTTTACACCCTAAAATATCTTATTAAATTAACAAACAATAAGAATTAAAAAATTATCAAATTAAAAAAAAAAAAGAATTACGAGTTCAAGATATAGATCCACATGTACTTCTTGAAGACCAAATCTTCTACCATGCCCATGTCTGAATCTGGATGATTTTCTTGGAATGAATTGCACCAAGCAGCCACCACCACCACATCCTCGTTTCGTTCTTACCGGCCGAAGATGGTTGGTGGTTGCTGGCCAGAGATCTAGGTTTTGGTATAACTGGGTTTGTAGTTTACGCTCTAAAAGCTTCAATTTGGTTCTTGGGTTTTACTTTATTCGTTTTTTCACTATATAATGCAATTAAAGAAACTGATGATGAAATCACTATCAAGAAATCAGAATCAAGATGGTTTGGTTCTTCAAAGGAAAAAAATGCAATTTACTCTTTTAATAAATGAATTGTCACTTAATAAAGAGGATAATATATTTTTACGGTGTAAAAAGAGAATAATACCCTCACGTGATATGTACATGAGGGGATTTAATAAGAAAATTTAACTGAGTTGGGATCAAAGGACACCGTGTGTATTCATGTGTAAACATAAATGATAACTAGTATAATTTTAGTAGTTAAAGGTCACCACCTGATGAAATGTTGAAACATAAAGGACAAAAAATGCAATTTTCTCCTCTAAATAATGTCTAACCCTAACTTAGTTTATATAGGCTAACCTTCACTTGGTGGCCAGGACATTACCATATTATTATAATGTCATTAAGAAACTTAACCTATTTGTCAAATTTGGTCCTTCAAGTTCACCGATTTGTGACTTGAAGTCCGTAAATTACCAACAGAGTCTCCCCCAATTATTTTTTTCTTCTCTTCACTAGTACATTAAGTTGTTTGATTTGTACCAGGATGACATGAATGCTTAGAGATGGATACTATGTCTTTGACAAAGAAAGAAAAAAGATTATCGAATAGCAAGTACACACAAACAACATACACAACAGGAAAAGTTTTACAATTGATATAACATAAATACAAAGTATAAGTCTTTAGAGAAAACATTAACACCAAAATAAGTTCACAAGTCCAAAGAGAATGAGTTTAAACACATAGACATAAGTGTAATTGATGTCGAAACTAGGTAGTAGTGAATAACGTCAACAACAACGAGATGAATGCCAGGTTGCAACCGATATAGTAAAGGCCTTTTAGCATCTTGTAATCTGAATGGTCGTATACCCAAGATAATATACTGAAAGTCACGTATGCGATGCCAAAACCAACAACAGATAAAAGCATAAAGGGATTTGCAATGTGAATATGAGTGTGTTTTTCATGTTTAAGATTGAAGGAAACAACTCCTAACAGTGATAGAACCATGGTAAGCACATACGGAGCCACTCTAGAGGGAGTTAACCTGGTTAGACAAAATAAAGATAGATATAATAAGAAATAGAAACAACTCAAACCTATAAAGACACAAGTAAAACATAATTGAGCTTACCTTGTAGTTTGTTGGTCATTTATTCCTATAATGCTTGCATCATCAACAGGGAGTTCTTCTTCTTCTACTTCATCTCCAATGGTTATGGAATGATCAAGCATGCTTTTAACAAAATGATAACAAAAGGTTATAATATGTATATATAGATCGTTTCAAACTTTCAGTCTTGATATCGAGTAGATGTAAAAATGTAAGAACATATCATAAAAAGGTCATGACCATATATATATATATATATATATATATTTATCTTCGTACAAAATTTACAACAGCGCGTAAAAAACTTGCCCGACCCGAAAAAAAATTTTACTTATTTTTTACAGATGTGTTTATAATATTTTCATCTACGTTTGTGGAAAAAAAATTGGCCTAGCTTGTGCGGGAAGAAAAAGTTCTCACAACTCATGGTGGTTCTCATTTGAACCGAGCCCTATATATATATATATATATTAAAAACCTAGTTAAAATGTTACATCATAAAAGGTTTACTTATACATGCAATAACAATTGGACAATGTTATAAATAGAGTAAGAGCTTACCCTGCACCATCTAAAAAGTTGCGATTTTCTTCAATTGAGATGTTCAAAATTCCTGTGCTTGTGGCCGGTTCTATTCGGTTGTTGAGTGCTAAACCCCTTCAAGTAAAACCATGAAACAATTGGCGTTTAAAAACATTGAAAACGAAACAAAAACATAGTCCTCCGCCATCTCCTACACCTTAAATTTGCAGGTTCACTTAGTGACCCATATTACTCTAATCTTTAAATTAGATGTTATCATCATGATGCATTGACTATAACAGTCCAAACACATCAAGCATTATAAGAAATTACCACAAAGGATATTGGAAAAAATGGAAAGTTTGGAACACAAATCGAACGAATAGCATGTGGATGATTTCCGTGCCATCAAACTATTTAGATTAGTGTTGATGCAACAAATACTAGACCAATGATAGTAGCTGGGCCGGTTAGGCAAAAGGGTTAGAGGATTCCAGTTTGCCTAACGCAGGTCGTGGGGTCCCCCCACGTTTGCAAGACGTGGAGAGAGGTTCACAAGTTATGTTTTGTTGTTTGCTCAAGATCCTACACTGAAATGTGTTCAGCTTCGGATGTGGGAGCAATGGAGACGTGTGTGTTGAATGTGAAGAAGAGATACTTGCATGGGCCAAGTATTCGAGAGCAAAGACCAGAGATCCCAATGGAATCAGAGCTGATCGGAATGTCCTTCATCACTAAATGAAGTGTCAATTTATAGGGAAGGTCATTGCTCAAAGAGGAAACCATTGACTAGTGAAGTATGCTTGCAGTGGGGGACTTACCCTTTTAGGGGTTGAAGCGTTTGGACCTGCGGGTAAAAGACTACACTCTGTGCACATGTCTTCTTTTACGGCTGTGAGAGCTTGGGCCAGCAATCAGTGAGGTGATGTTTCACTGTTCACATCCTTTTTGCTGCTCACCCGAGTTCGTGAGATTTGAACCTTTTAACCCTTTAACCTTTTAAGCGTTCATGTGTTTAAGCCATTTTATTTAGTCTTGGGCTACCCCCGTCATCAGTCCCCCAAGTGAGAGGTGTTTGGGAAATGAGCTCAAAGACTTCTGACTTTCACACATTTATTTGTATTGCTTAAAGGCTTCAAGGCTTGAAGGCTTGAAGGGTTCGTTACAGTTGAGTTTTTTTTTTTGAAATTTGAATTTTGACAAGACGTTTGATGTGACTGACGGCGGTTTTTGCAGAAGGCAGGTTAATTAACTGCCGAGTAATCTCAACTTCTTTTGGTTTTTATTTTTCATTTATTCCTTAAGGTAATCAACAATCTTCTTCTATTATCTCTCAAGTTCCTTCCATATCTTCCTTTATTTCGCCCAGGTTAGTTCTGATTTCCTTCTTCTTTGTGGTTATTTTCTTGTATCATGGGTGCTCGTAAGGATTTAGCAAAGTCATTTTCTCGATTAACTCAAGAGAAAGTTGAGTTGTTTTGTATGGAATGGTGGATTGGGAAGAAGTTTAAATCGGTTGCACCGGCTTGTGACGTTTCGATCGATAAATGTCCCCCTGGTTCCATTGCTCTCTATTGTCGCCATTTTGAGTTTCTAACCTTCGTCACCCGTTTTCGAACTTTGTTTTGAATATCCTGGAGTATTACCGTGTATCCTTTGGCCAGATTCACCCTCAGGGTCTGGCTAGGGTTTTACATTTTGAAGTTTTGTGTCGGGCTTCTGGGTATGATCCAACCATTTTATCGTTGCGTCGTTTTTTCCGATTGGCCAAGAATGGTGACTGGTTTACCTTCGAGACATCCCAAGTTGACACTTTCTTAATTTCATCTATGGTTTCTAGTCTTGGTTTCTGGAAGGACCGGTTTTTCTGGGTGTCCGAGGAGATTGTTCCTTTCAAACTTGTTTGGAGGCACCCGGATGCCGTCTTGAATGAGCCTGAACCCTCTACCTCTGAGATAAACACTCGTTTTCTTGAAACTCTTAGGGAATGCCCTTCAAGGCTTCGTCCCTTTCCTGAGCACTTACTGTGTTGTTGGGTCTCAGTAAGTTGTGGGACAAACGTGATCGAGATCCGGTGCTTATGAGAGATGGGCAGGGTATGCATTTATCTTGTTGTGCTGTTATGTTCTTATTTTTTGCTTGCTTATATATTTTGTTTTTGTTTATTTTGTAGTGATGTCTGCACTTGATTTTATCAAAAGTGACTATACCTCTGAGGTTGCATTTGTGGATGCTGCGGCTACCCCGGGTGAAGATGCTGTTGTTAGGGGGTCCGAGCATAAGTTCGATGGTTCTAGCTATGTGGGTGTTCCTAATGTTAAGGGTTTCACAAAGGCTCCAGGTTCCAAGGTTTCTGTTCGGCGTTCAACCCGTCGTTTGAAAGGTGCTGATCAACACTCTGGGTCAGAGGCCGTTGATGTTAGTGATGACATAGAGGTGTCTGCGGAACAGGTTCTTGAGGTTGAAGTGGGAAAGGGTAAGGAAAAAGAGTTAGTTGTTTCCGGCAAGAAGAAAAAGTTGGTTAAGAAAGGTAGCACCCCTACTATCCAGGGTTCATCTGTCAAAAGTGTTGAGAGCTTCGAGGGTCCAGGGGCTGAAGAGGTGTATGTTCCCAACTGGGGGGGTGAAAGTTGGAGATAGCTTCAAGGATCCAGCTGTTTGTGCTGAGGTGTTGGCCCATTTTGCTCATCCTAGTGTTCGGAGTGCCATTTCTAAAATGGAAGCTGATCACTTTATCTCAAGATTGATGCTAAGCTCTTGCAACCTTCAGGCCCTGTTGGCCGAAGGTGTTACCCGTTTCACCAAGGGTATGTAGGAATATGAGGAAGCTTCCAAGAAGAAAGACAAGATGAAGGCCTCTATGGCTGCCATGAAGAAGGAGGTTGAAGGGTTTTCCAAGAAAGAAGAAGCTTGGGTAAAAAAGGTTGGAGAACTGACCAGGAGACATGAGATTGAGGTAAACGATCTCAAGAAGAGTTTTGAAGCTGACCGGTTGAAACTGAAGGCTGATAAGGAAGCCTTGAATGTCCAGCAGAAGGCCTTTGAAGAAGAGAAGGATGGTTTAAAGTCTTTGGTTGCCCAAGCCACTGGTGATAACCAATGGCTTATTGAGCAGGGTTTCCACCAAGTTGTTACCTACCTTCTTCACTCCAATGAGTTCAATTCTGCTCTTAGAGAAGTTTACACCAAGCTGCTCAACTTGGGGAAACATCAAGGCCTTATTGCTGATTATAAGCTTCATGAATCTGGTCATCCCTTGGAGCAATCTTCCTTGTATCGTCCTGAAGCTTCTGATGTTTTTAAAATTTCGTTTAGCAAATGGAAAGGTTGACTTACCTTTATGTAAGTCAGGTTGCAGCTTGTTTTGGCAAACCTCTTTCTGTTTTGCAGGAGCTGAAGCCGGATGGTCTCAATGAAAAAGTTTGTGCCGAAGTGCTTGGTTCCCTTACGAGGAAGCATTCTCATTCAGGGGATAGTGAAGAGACCTTTTCGGGAGAACCCGATGCTTCAAAGGATCCAAGCCTCGAAGTCTCAGCAGTTGGTGGTGATGGTGGTTCGAAGGCTAAGAAGTCTAAGAAGGCCAAGAAGGCTAAAGGGAATGGTTCCGGGGCTTCTAAGCCTCCCGTTGATGCTTGAAAAACATTCGTAGCTTTCTTAGCACCCCAAAAACAATTTAATGGTTTGAATGTTACCTTAAACAATACTAGATTTTGCAGGAACCCTTAGGGTTCCTGTTTTGTGGTTGTGGTTTGGCCTTGGTGGCCATTTGGACAATTCCTAGGTTTACAAGCCGTTAAGGCTTGTTTTAACTTGTTTGAATGTTTGGAAGCCTTTTAAGGCTTCTTTTCTTATGTTACTAAGTTCCTACTTTTTGCCTTGTGTTGTGATTTTTGTGCTGGTGCCTGTTTTAGTAAGGCAGCTTGGTTGGGTTCAAGCCTTCAAGGCTTCTGGCTATTTGTTGAATGTTTGTAGCTTGAAGCCTTCAAGGCTTCCGGTTACTACTTTATTTTTGTGACCTGATGCTTTGGTTTGTATTTTTGAGATTTGGGTTGTGTGCAACCTTTTTACTTGTGTTGTTGCCTTGCCCCTTGAGTTATTTTTATCTTTGTGTTATTGTCTTTGTTTGTACTTGTGTTGTCTCTATGTTTTTTATACCTTAAAGGGTTCAGTGCTGCAGTCACTTAGCCTTGGTACTTTTAACAAGGAGACATAGCACCTATCCTATTCGTTACTTTCCTTGGTTTGATTTCATTTCGTAAGCCTGTTTTTTATTATTTTTCTAAGGCTTAAGGAACATTTGATGTAGGCTGTTCGGACCCGTCTATGAGACAACTTTGTTTTTGATTATAAGTCTCATGGAGTTGTATTGATTTAGGAACTCACCCCTTATATAGGTTCACTCAACCCTTGAACCTATTGAGCGATATGGCCTGGGAGCTCATCCCCTTACATGGCCCTTGCCATGGAGTTTTTTGCTAGGTTCTCAACCTGATTTTAGGATAGAAAGACAAATTTGATAAAACATTATCATTCATTCAAGAGATATTGTTTTACAAAAAGTGATCATAGGACGACTCTTGAAATACAACTTGTGAAATACAAACCAATCTTTCTTGATCAAACATGGAACCTTTTAAGGGTCTTTCCATTCCAATGTCTTGGAAGCTTTTTACCTTCTGTGTCGGCTAGCTTATAGGATCCGCCCTTATGTGCCTCAAGGATTGTATATGGCCCTTCCCATTTTAGGCCAAGCTTTCCTTGGTTCTCTTTTTTACTAGCCTCATTGTTTCTGAGCACCAGGTCTCCTGGCTTGAAGCGTTCATGCTTGACTCTTTTGTTGTAGTAAGCTTCCATCGTTTGTTTGTATTTGGCTTCTTGAATTGCAGCTTGGTCTCGTGCTTCCTCTAGGAGTTGTAAGTTCAACATGGTCTCTTTTTTGTTTGCTTCGGGATCCATGTTAAGCGTTCTTTGGGTTACAACTCCTACTTCAGCTGGAATCACGGCTTCAAACCCAAACACCAAGCAGTAAGGTGTTGTTTTGTGGCTTGTTTTTTCGGCTGTTCTTATAGCCCATAGAACACTTGGCAATTCTTCGAGCCAATTGCTCTCATGCCTTCCCAATCAGGCTTTTATTCCTTCAACTATGCTTCGATTCATCTTTTCAACTTGGCCGTTTGATTATAGGTATGCCACTGAGCTGAAAACCTGAGCTATTCTGAATTCTTTGCACCAAACGCTGAAAGGCTTTTCAGCGAATTGCTTTCAACATGGTCTCTAGGAGTTGTAAGTTCAACATGGTCTCTTTTTTGTTTGCTTCGGGATCCATGTTAAGCGTTCTTTGGGTTACAACTCCTACTTCAGCTGGAATCACGGCTTCAAACCCAAACACCAAGCTGTAAGGTGTTGTTTTGTGGCTTGTTTTTTCGGCTGTTCTTATAGCCCATAGAACACTTGGCAATTCTTCGAGCCAATTGCTCTCATGCCTTCCCAATCAGGCTTTTATTCCTTCAACTATGCTTCGATTCATCTTTTCAACTTGGCCGTTTGATTATAGGTATGCCACTGAGCTGAAAACCTGAGCTATTCTGAATTCTTTGCACCAAACGCTGAAAGGCTTTTCAGCGAATTGCTTTCTATTATCGGTGACAAGTACTCCCGGCAATCCATAGCGACAAATGATGTTTTCCCAAACGAAGTCAATGACCTGTTTGCCCGTAATTTTTGCAAGTGGTTTAACCTCCGGCCACTTGGTGAAGTAGTCTATGGCAACTAATAAGAACTTCACTCCACCTTTAGCTGGTGGGAATGGACCGACAATATCCATTCCCCACTTATAAAATGGCCAAGCCGAAGATATTGGGACAAGGTCATGCTTGGGGCTCTTTGGGACTGGTGCATGAATTTGGCAAGAATCACATTTTCTCAATTGTTCAGCGGTGTCTCGGTGCATGGAGGGCCAAAAATACCCAAGGTTCATTAGTTTAGCAACCACCGTTCTTGCTCCAAAATGAGCTCCGCATATCCCTTCATGAACCTCTCTGATCAAATACTGGCTTTGTTCGGGACCGACACATCTCAGCAAGGGTGCAAGGTAACCCTTTTTGTAGAGGATTTCACCTTGCAACACGTATTGTCTAGACTGGATTTTAACCCTTTCAGCCTCTGTTTGATCAGCAGGTAATTCACCATTTTTAAGGAATTTTTTAATTGGAGTCATCCAATTGGGGCCTTCTTCGGTGATTACGCCTTGAACTTCCAATTCTTCAATTGATGGAGTTTTCAACACTTCTACCAGTACCTTTTTGGTGAGATGGGCAAAGGTGAGAGAAGCGAGTTTACTCAAGGCATCAGCTTTCTTGTTTTGAGACCTGGGAATTTGGTGGATGGTACATGTTTGGAATGTGTTCATCAGCTCCTTAGATTTTTCTTTGTACCTCTTCATATTGGGCTCCTTTGCAACATAGCTGTCATTTACTTGACTTGACACCAGCAACGAGTCTGTGAAGACATGAATCTTTTTAACCTTCATTTCCTTGGCTAACCTTAAGCCGGCCATCAACGCTTCATATTCAGCCTCGTTGGTGGTGGTCTGAAATTCAAATTGAAGAGCATACGTGAATTCTAACCCTTCCGGGTTGATCAGAATGAGCCCAGCCCCTGACCCTTCAACGCTTGAAGCCCCATCGGTAAAAAGCTTCCAGACTTCAAGGTCTGAGGGTTCAGTGGCAGCTGTGTTTACTTCAGTGATTGTTTGCTTTAGGACTTCTACGATGAAATCAGCCAAGACTTGGGCTTTGATGGCTTTTCTTGGAACATAGGTGATGTTATGTTCACCTAGTTCCACTGCCCATTTGGCTAATCGTCCTGAATTCTCTGGTTTTTCAAGCACACTCCTAATGGGTTGGTCAGTGACCACTTGTATAGGGTGTGCTTGGAAATACCTTCGAAGCCTTCTAGCCGTTTGGACTAGGGCTAGAGCAAGTTTTTCTAAAGGAGGATACTTGATTTCTGCCAATTTTAGAGTTTTGCTGAAGAAATAAACGGGACCTGAACTTTGTCTCGTTCGATGGTGAGAACCGTACTTATCGCTTCTTCAGCAATTGAAAGGTATACATAGACCAGTTCTCCCGTTTCTGGGGCTGCAATGTCTGGGAGTGAAGCTAGGTGTTGCTTCATTTGGTTGAAGGCTTCCTCAGCTTCTTCAGTCCACTTGAAATCCTTTTTGTCGGAGCATCCTTTGGGCGTTTTGAAAAAAGGTAATGACCTTTCAGCCAATTTTGAGGTGAAACGCTTTAAGTCTGCACGCTTCCCGTTTAAACTTTCTACCTCCTTTTTGCTTTGTGGTGGCTTGGTTTCAAGGACAACTTTTACCTTGTTTGGATTGGCCTTTATGCTTTGTTTTCGACGATGTGCCCCAGGAACTTTCCTTCTTCAAACCCAAATGAACATTTCTCGGGGTTGAGTTTCATGTTGACCTTCCTTAGGTTCTTGAAGGTTTCTTGGATGTCATCTAGCATTTGGTATTTCGTTTTACTTTTGATAACCAGATCATCGACATATGCTTCCATGTTTTTGCCAATTTGACCGGCAAAAGCCTTGTCGACTAGGCGTTGGTAGGTTACACCCGCATTTTTGAGGCCAAAAGGCATCTTTTGGTAGCAAAAGATTCCTTTGTCCGTGTGAAAGGCAGTTTTTTCTTCATCTTCTTCTTTCATGAGAATTTGATGGTAACCCTTGTAAGCATCGAGAAAACACTTGAAAGGGTAATCGGTGAGGGAGTCAACCTTGAGGTCAATTTCTGACAACGGATAACAATCTTTAGGACAAGCCTTGTTTAAGTCCTTAAAGTCGATGCACATTCTCCAGGAATTATCGGGAAACCCAGGACTGGTACTTTACTTCTCGGAGAATTCCTGCTGAGACAAGCTTTTCAACCTCTTGGCAGGCTGCCAAGCTTCTTTCGGGTGCTAGGCTTCGTTTCTTCTGGATAACATGCTTGACTTCGGGTGGTATTCTCAGCTCATGTTCAGCAATGCTTCGAGGGATACCCGTCATGTCTTCCGGGCACCAAGCTAAGACATCGCTATAGTGTACTAGCAACTTTTCGAGATACGAGAGAGTTTCTTGCGAAAGGCTAGGGTTAACCCTTATCTTTTGTTCAGGATACTTGGGGTTGACTATCAGCCTTTGCTTGTCTTCTTCATTTTTGGAACTTTCTCCTTCAACCATGTAAGCCTCTTGAGTAGATTGAAGGGTTGCAATCCCTCTCTCGGTAGGAAACTTGACTGTGCCATGGCCAACAGAAACAGCCATGTAGAATGCACACTGCCCGGCCTTCCTATGATGACATCATAGTTTGAAGGTATATTGATGACCACAAAAGTGAGGGGTTGTACTCTCTCCATCTTTCCTTCGCTAAAACGGACATCAAGGGTTAGCTGCCCTACAGGCTTGAGGGGTATATCAGCATTACCTTTTATGGAGGTTCCGGAGGGTTGAAGCTTCGAACGTTCTCAAACGGATGAAGAACTTCTCAAACATGATTTCGGTGGCTGCTCCAGTGTCTATGTGTGCTCTGCTTGTCTTTAGTGTTCCCACAGTTGCTTCAACCACAAGAGGGTCGAAAAGTGGGTTCTTTTCCGTTGGAGGGAAGCAGACACACTGAAGCTCCCAAGCTTCCAACCGTTGTCGCTTGTTGGGAACCTTACCATCAAAATCCACCATGTTAACTTCCTTGCCCTTTGACTCGGCCATCTTGTCCCTTACTCCCTTTACTAAGTGGGCAAGCTCCCCTGACTTGACGGCCTCTTCAATCCTCTTCTTGAGCTGAAAGCAATCATTAGTATGGTGGCCCTTCTCTTCATGAAATTCACAAAATTGGGTGGAATTTTCATTTCTTTTGCTTTTAGGGAGAGGTCTGGGAGGTCGAAAGCTTTGTTTCACTTCCTCTGTCGCTAGAATCTCTTGAGGGGTTTTGGTAAGAGGTGTGAAATTCATGCCTTTTTCCCTGCTGGGGGGGGGGGGGTTCCGGCCTTCAAGCCTTCGTTTCTCTGAACCATTTTGGCGTCTGTCATAGGGATGAAAGCTTCCCCTTTTTCTAGCTGGACTGTTGCCTAGCCAGCTTGGTCCCCTTTTCCTTTGCTCTTTGATGTCTACAGCCTCCTCTCTTCTTATGTGGGCTTCGACCTTTTCGAGAGCCTCTTCCAAGGTCTTAGGCAGGGATTTGTTGAAATCTCTTGTGAGATATTTGGATGTAATGGCGTTCATAAATCCGGCCACTCTCATCTTTTTCGTCTGACCTTCTTTCTTGTACCTTTCTATGAACTCTCGAAGGCTTTCATAATCCCTCTGTTTTATCTGAAAGATTACTGTAGCATCTTTGACGTATCGTCTTTGTTGTGAGAAATTGGCTAGAAACCCTTTGCTCAGATCATCGAAGCTCCGAACTCTTCTGGATGGTAAATCGTTGAACCTTATCCAGGCTGACCCGACGAGGGTTTGCATAAACATAAGGCAGCATTCAGCATTTGACCATTTCTCAATTCTAGCGGCACCAGTGAAGAACTGAAGGTGATCTTCTGGATCCTCAGTTCCGTCATATGTCTTGATATGGGATGGCATCTTGATCTTCGTTTGAAAATCATAATCGGCTATTTGCTGCGACAAGCACGAAAGATTACTGGGTTTGTAAGGTTTGGCCAAATCCTCTTCCACCCTTGCACCCATGTTGTTGTTGTTCCCTTGAGTGGCCAGCACTTGATTAATGAAATGTTGCCATGGGAAGCTTGCCATCATCTGAGGCATAAGGTTGAAGCCTTGAAGGCTTTCGGGTGTAACTGGGCAGTTTACCTCTAAAGGGGTGCTCGTAACGGCACTTCGTGCCAAGGGAAGCACAGACAAAGCTTGTTCCCATGTAGTAGTTGCTGGGGGTGGAAGGCTTGATACTGGAGATTGTAGAAGCTGGTCCAAAGTAAGCTCGTGCTCTAGTGGAGCACCGGTTGTAGCTTGTTGGGAAGAAAAGAGAGGAAATGTTGTCGGATTTGGCCTCGTGTACAGGTATGGGTTAGGATTTGGAGGAGGATTGCTGGGCCCAGCCTCGTCCCTGGACGCAGCAGGTCATGAATTTGCAAAAGGTGGAATGGGGGGGGGGGGTCTAGGAGATAGTGATGGTTCTGGTTCGTCATAATCCAGAAGAATCCTCACTCCCTTGTCTCTTTCCCTACTCACATATTGGTTGAGGAGAGACCTCAACTCTAGGAAATTGTTGGCGACCCCTTCAGGAGTAAGGTCAACACGTGAGGGGGTGTTAGAGACACCGACATTAGGGGATGGAACCCCTGATCTAGACGGAGTTGGTGTCTGGAAAGTGAGAAACTCGGGGTATGTTGCTCTGGTAGGAGTGCTCCCCGGTGTCGAGAAGGACGTTGGTATAGCCACATGAGCTTGGCTAGTGCTTGGGTTAGAGGTATTCGGGACTTGATTTACCTCTCCCGGAGATTCACTTTCCGACACGGTAATTTTGAGAGAATGGAGCTACACTACTAGGTCTTTTGAAGAAAATCAGTGGTGTAGCCCCACGGTGGGCGCCAACTTGTTGATGCAACAAATACTAGACCGATGATAGTAGCTGGGCTGTTTAGGCAAAAGGGTTGGAGGATTCCAGTTTGCCTAACGCAGGTCGTGGGGTCCTCCCACATTTGCAAGGCATGGAGAGAGGTTCACTAGTTATGTTTTGTTGTTTGCTCAAGATCCTCCACTGAAATGTGTTCAGCTTCGGATGTGGGAGCAATGGAGACGTGTGTGTTGAATGTGAAGAAGAGATACTTGCATGGGGCAAGTATTCGAGAGCAAAGACTAGAGATCCCTATGGAATCAGAGCTGATCGGAATGTCCTTCGTCACTAAATGAAGTGTAAATTTATAGGGAAGGTCATTGCTCAAAGAGGAAACCATTGACTAGTGAAGTATGCTTGCAGTGGGGGACTTACCCTTTTAGGGGTTGAAGCGTTTGGACCTGCGGGTAAAAGACTACACTCTGTGCACGTGTATTCTTTTACGGCTGTGAGAGCTTGGGCCAGCAATCAGTGAGGTGATGTTTCACTGTTCACTTCCTTTTTGCTACTCACCCAAGTTCGTGAGATTTGAACCTTTTAACCATTTAACCTTTTAAGCGTTCATGTGTTTAAGCCATTTTATTTAGTCTTGGGCTACCCCCGTCATCAATTAGGTTAGTTGTATTTAGGGCTGTAAACGAACCAAACGTTCAGCGAACAGTTCGTGAACCGTTCGGCGGGAAGTTCGTTTATGTTCTTTCGATTAGCTTAACGAACGAACACGAACAAAAAATTCCGTTCGATTAGCTTAGCGAACGAACACGAACATAGGTCTCGTTCGTTCGACTACGTTCGTGAACGTTCGGTAATATGTTCAGTTACGTTCGTTCGTGTTCGTTTGATTATATATAAAAAATATTAAATATCAAACCATTTATATAAACATATTGAAAACTTGAAACCCTATTTGTTTATTAGTTAGCTAAAATTTGGACATTCTAAAACATTTTTGGGGATAATTATGTGTAAGTTAGTTAAACTTGATTCATCATCTGGTGGTGTAGTAGACTTCTTGTGTTTTGATTTATTATTTGATGGTTGCATTTATCTAGTTATATCCAATGTTTAAGGATAACAATGTTTTTATTTTTTTTTATTTTCAAGTTAAATGTTCGTTTGCGTTCGTTTTTATTTGCTTGTGTTCGTTGGTGTACGAGACTAGTGTTCACGAACTGTTCGTGAACAACTGAATTTCCTTAACGAACGAACACGAACAAAATCTTATTTTCGGTATGCGTTCGCGAACATGTTAATTTTCTTAACGAACGAACACGAACATGGCCTTGTTCGTGTTCGTTCGGTTCGTTTACAGCCCTAATTGTATTTACTTGAGAGCAAGAGCTTCTAAATTTCTCCACAAGCATCTTGCATTTTTAATTGTGTTAGAATAGAATACAAAAATAAATTGTTTGGATATCGTGGTCTTAACTAAATGTTTGTGTATCCTTAAGCTTACTTGGTTAGTGGTTTGGAGTGACCATAATAGGGCAAACACAAGTAGTTAATGCATATTGGGGACCATGGGATGAAAATGAGTGGATAATGAGATCATAGGATACTGCATTTTCTTTGTTGTACCGTACAAGTAAGTAATGCATAAATGTTGGTGGTGTTTTTTTTATGGTATGTTGCTAAACTTAACTTGAATTTTGGAATATGTTTATTAGTTTTTACTCGGTAATCCATTTTACAATTATGATTTACTGATTTCCCTTTTTTAAGATTGAATACTCAATTAGGATAAATTTTCTGGTATTAATTCTGCTGAAAACAAAATTATATTAGAAATAAAGTACTTTTAGTATCATAGACTATATCAAATGTTTGTATCGTGATGAACGGAACTATACCGACCTAATGGTATTATTGGACCAGTAACGATATTCGTTTAAGCAAAATTAATACCAGAAATAAAGTACTTTTTAGTATCATAGACTATATCAAATGCTTGTATCGTGATGAACGGAACTATACCGACCTAATGGTATTATTGGACCAGTAACGATATTCGTTTTCTAATGATTTTTGATCCATATAAACATGATTTTTAATCAATGTAACAATGTTAGCTTAGAACATATGTTATGTGTAATAGATTAGAGGTTAGATGTTAGATGTTTTATAAACATCTGAGCAATCTTTTTTGTTAGAAATGTTAGATGTCACTATCAAGATGACGTCAGCTGATTGCAAACAAAGCTTCATACTTGTATAAATAGATCTCATGTGTTAGAGATCTATTTCATCACTCATCATTCCTTTTGTACGAATAGTAAAGTGTGTGATCAGGCTGAGGGTGAGTTTTAAAATCATTTCTATAATTTTTAATCATTTGATTATTAATACAAAACAATTTTGATATAAGACCGTGAGGTATGGTGGGGCTTGGGTTGGGGGCATGAGTTGACACGTGGAGTTCGAGCCCCCTCACCGGTGAGTGACGTGTCCGTGGGGTATGGCGGGGCTTGGGTTGGGGCGTGGCTTGGTAGTTTGTTAAAAAAAAAGCGAATAGGACATGGCCAACAAAGCGAATAGGAGCCCGCCACATAGGATCGCTAGCCCGCCCCACGCCCGGCTTCAAACTCCCGCCCCTTGGGCCACGCCCCAACCCAAGCCCCCGGGGTGGTGGCTTTGGCGTTTTCAGCCAACCCACGCCCCAATCCAAGCCCCATACCCCATAGTCTAACTTTCGACTCTTTTATGCTATATGATTTCGCATTTCCATTTATAACTTTGAGTTTACATTCATTCTTGTTCACCTAAACCATACAAGGTTGGTAAACTCAGATCCTACACACTGTTTAGTCAACAATTAGAATCCGATATATAATTTTTTGACGTACGATTTAATATTTTTATTATTTTTATTTTTATCTATTATACGATATATAATATCTTTAACCCATACTTTTTTTTATAAATTTGATAAACTGATTTCGTTATTTTTTAAGAAAAAACTAAATACATAAACTATTACAAATATATAATAACGGAGTAAAGAGAACGTAAACAAAATAGTGGATAGATGAGAGAGAAAGAAAGTAACCAAAATATTAGATACAAGTCAACAAACTATGCAGGAACGGTTCGTCTTGAAAAAATGAAGACGTTCATATAATTTCCCAATGTCCCAAAACCAGGATGGAGGGGTTCAAACATTTTCCAAAGTACAACTCCCAAAGCTAGAGTGATCACGTCATCCTATCCCAACGTACAACTCTCAATCTTTCTATATAACATTTACTAAGGGTGTCCGGAGTGGGGGCGACAAACCCACCCGGGACCGATCTTTCATCAATCGGCAACCAATGCCGAGCCCCTTGCCGCATGAAGGTTTGACGAAATGGGGTTTGATTCGGTGGGTGCATGCCGACGCGGGGAAGGGAGGAAGGAGAGAGAGAGGGTAGTGTGGGGTGGGGTCCATTCCAATCTCAACCAATCACACCTTTTTCCTTTTTTTAAGTTTACCACTTCACCAAATGTTAAACCATTGCCAACACTTTTCACCAAAGTTTAAACACTTTTCACTGATTGACGTGGCGCACTCTGATTGGTCAATTTTTTAGTTTGCCACTCTCAAGTGTTTAACCACTCCTAACACCCTAAGTGGGCGACGTACATTTTGAATGTACCATAAAAGTAGTTAATGCATGTTGAGGATCATGGCATGAAAAGGGGTGGATAATGAGATCATAGGGTACTGCATATTTTGATTGTACCATACAAGTAGTTAATGCCTAAATGTTGGCGGTGTTTTTTTTTTTTTTTGTATGGTATGTAGCTAAATTTAACTTGGATTTTGGAATATGTTTATTATTTTTTACTAGGTCCTCTGTAATGCATCTTACAATTATGATTTACATATTTGATTTTTTTTTCTTTTATACGCTTTGTTCGTTACCCTTTTTTAAAGATTGAATATTCAATTCTGATTTTTTTGACACTCTGTCATTAATTTTGTTAAAAACGGAATTATATTTGAAATAAAGTGTTTCTTTTAGTATCGTAAACTATAACAAATGTTGGTACCATGATCAAATGAGCTATTCATTTTATTTATGATTTTCAGTTGATATAAACATAATATTATTTTTGGGTTAAAGTGAGGTAGTAAGCGTTCTGTATTAATGAACTTAGCCTTCATATATTCTATGTAATCACTATAAAACATGGTGGTAAGTGAGTTTTAAACAATCAATCAATCAACAAACGATTACAGATTCACATTACTGTATTGTTTTCAAAAATTTCCAACAAATTGAATATCTTGAAATGGGAATATGTATGTTGATTTAAGAAAGTCATGAAATCTGATAAAACAGTGGAACAAATTCATAAGTTGTAATTAGTAAATACGAATCATCAAACTCAAGCCAACAAACTTGTATCATACAGGCCATATAGATGGATGAAAAAAGGTCATACCGGTCATATGAGTCATTTTTTCCATATGGGTCGTATGATTTATATGAACACCCTCTCATACGAGTCGTATAGCCATCTTAGCCATCTGAAACGACCCTTATGTCCGATATTCGCCTTGTCATACGGCTCGTATTAGGGACGAACTATGTATGGTTTGTTAGTGGTGCATGGATATCACCACCGATTCACTATTCAATGAGTGCAAGTTACACTTTGGACTTTCGAGAAAGGGGGTTGTATTGAGTATCAACTCATGGACTCATGGTGATCACAAAGAATAAAGGGTTTCCTAAAAAATAAAAAAACTAAAGTAAATTGCTATTATTATTTATTTGAAAATATTTCCTAAACAAAAAAAATCAATAGATTGAAAGCGCCTTAGATGATAAGGACAATGTGAGATGTGAAATCTTGGCTTCCACTTTTAAAATATATTATAGAGTAAACTAAGGGGACTGGGGGTGGTACGTGATGGGTGATCCATCACGCGTGCTCGACAATTGCACACCGCCGCCACCAGCATTTACAACGCGTGGAATATCACACGCGGGGAAGACATCACGCGTTGAACAATTGGAAAATTCGACCGTTTGGCTTTTTGACCGTTTTCTAACGGTAATATTAAATAAAAAAACCTTTAAACCTTTATATATACTTCTCAATGTTTAACCATTTCACCCACACCAAAACACAAACACATTTCACACAATCTACATCTTTCTCAAATGGAGTTTCCTACGGATTCGACGTTTCCGATGGACTGCGATAGCGATACCCAGTCGTCTTCTGATAATGAGACGCTTAAATATTTTGTGTCGGTGTATAACGAACTTGAATCTAGTTCGTCCCGCCCAAAGAAGAAGATGGTAGATCGTGATCGTATACATGCCAACGAAGTGTTAATGAACGATTATTTTGTTGAGAATCCGCTCTACAATGCCGAAACGTTTAGAGATCGGTTTCGTTTACCCAAAGAATTATTTTTAAAGATTGTTGGAGACATCGAATCAAGCAAGGAATGGTTTCAAGAAGGTTACGATGCGAGGGGCAAACCAAGTTTCACGGCGATACAAAAATGCACGTCCGCAATTCGCCAACTAGTGACAGGTAACCCTCCCGATCAATATGATGAATACCTAGCTATGGCGTTCAGAACTTCCCGTGAGTGTCTGCAATTTTTTTTGCAACGAGGTTATAAAATTGTATGGTAAAGAGTTTTTACGTAAACCGACGAGACACGACATCTCACGTATTTACGCCGCACATGAGGCTAGATGGCATTTTCCAAGGATGCTCGGTAGCATCAATTGTACACATATCGAGTGAAAAAATTGTCCAAGAGAGTTGTGCGGGGCGTATGTTAGGGGTGACATCAAAAGACCAACCATCATACTAGAAGTGGTGGCGTCGAATGATTTATGGTTTTAGCATTCATATTTCGGGGTTTCGGGGTTCAAACAATGACATCAATGTGTTGCACACGTCGCCGTTATTTCAAATCGTAACGGATGGTACCGCACCCTTCTATCCATTTTATGTTAACGGACGATATTACAGACGAGGTTTTTTTCTTGTGGATGGTATCTACCCATCATGGTCTGTTTTTGTGAAAGCTCCTTCCTTTCCTGTCGAGGCTAAAGAAATCGTGTTCAAAAAGTTACAAGAATCAGCAAGAAAAGATGTTAAGAGGGCTTTTGGTGTTTTAAAGGGTAGATGGGGCATACTACGCCGACCGATTCGTGCGATGAACAAGAAATCAATACATAGCATAGTATATGCATGTATCATATTGCACAATATGCTAATCAAAAAAGACGAACGTGCAATATCTCCGGATTGGGTGCCGGATCCTCCTACACAAGTTCAAGTTCCAGAAAATATCCAACAAGAATTGTTTGATGAAGAAACTCACTTTCAGTTGAGATACGATTTAATCGAACTAGTAGGTTCTTTAGGTTTGGAGTTTCATGAGTCGGACGAGGAGTAGAGTTTTTTAGTATTTTTTTTAAAATTGTAGCCTAAAATATTTCTAGTATGTTAAATTGAACTAGTATGTTTTAATTTTAATGAAATTTATAATTTTAGTGTTTTATTGTTAATTTCTAATTTAAAAAAAATTAAAAAAATTTGTGAGTGATGGAATTCCATCACTAGTGACACCGCCACTAAAAAAGGTTGTGAGTGATAGAATAATGGTTGATGACATGGCGGAACTTGATTGGATGTTGTGAGTGATGAAATTTTTTGCAAGTGATACCACCCCCAGTCCCCTAAGACTAAAGGGTATGGGGGCCGGCTTAGGCCCGGCTTGGCCCGGCGCTGGTCCCCAACACCGCCCCCTCGGTCCGGCTAGTCCCAAACGGCTGCCACTCGCTGGTCTTGACGGGCCTCCTTCTCTCACATATACCTATACATACATATATATACATAAAGGGGCTCATCCCCCACCCCCTAGGTCCATCCCCTTCAAGCCCCGCTTACGTGACGGTGACGTAGCGGCCCATCCCCTTGGGGATGAGGCTCTCCATACCCTCCAGTCTAATAGAGATTTTAGTAAGAAATCCATTACGAAGTTTCAAGTCACAAATCAATGTGAAGTCTTTAAGATGCGAAATTAGGGTTGTAGTAGAAGCCCTTAAGCCGTGCCAAAAAAAAAAGAAGTAGAAGTGTCACACCCCGATATTTCCACGTATTACCGGTGGGCCCGGTGGGGAGTATCGTGACGTAGTTGATATCATCATAGTCAAACAACACAATTCAAATGCACAGCGGAAGCAAAAGATAAATATATTACAATCCGATATAGAGCAATATCAAAGTATTACAAACGGAATGTAAAGGATCCACATGCGGATCGAAAATAAAAATGAAACATTGTTCAACAGACTTTAGGCATCCAAGCTTGCAAGACTCTTATTGATGCTCAGGAGAAGCCAGCCTATTACGAGTAGTACCTGCACTTAGTCTTTTTGGGAAAATACGTCAGTTTACACTGGTAAATACAATTAACTGACTCATTTTGAAAAGGTTTAGAAAATTGATTTGAATGCACATGGCATAAAACATTTTATAACTTGGGATAATTATTTGAATATAATACTTGTAAAAGAATTACATGTTTCTTATGCGTTCAGTAGCCCGATCCGTAGACCGGGTTAAAGATTAATAGACACACCACATTATTTGGTTAGGCACTGACGGGTGTACGGCTACACCCCGTGCTTAGGTCGTGGCCATCTCGTAAGATGATGTCAAGGATATCCGGGACATGGTCATTAACCCCCCAAAGGCTTTAAGCAAACAAAACATTTCAAAACGTAGCATATCAATGATTTAACCTCTATTCGATTAAAGATTCAATGCCGGACCAAGCGGTATTTTATATACCGTACCCCAAGCCCGTATAGGGAAAATAAGTTAAAGTATTTACCTGAGCTAAATATAAATTCAATCCCAGCCGTATACCACCAAGCAAGTACAGATAGCTTTTACTGGACTCCTAAATCTGGAACGAAGGTTTTTAATAACCTATTAGATTCCTAACGGTCCTTAATTAAGCCTAAGCTTAGACCGGTTAGTTTTCAAAAATGAAGACACGGTTCAAACGCATGATAAAGCGAAGACCGGTTTAGAATGTGGTTTTGACCCGACGAGCTTGTATGCTTGTTTAATATGGGTAACTTAAACACATTCTGAATTTTGGGGCAAAAACGATATGGTTTGACCCGTTTCGGCTAATATATGCAACTAGTTACATACGCCGATTCGAACGCGAAAAGTGCGTAACGAGTAACCAAATGAGTCATATACAAGTTTCCTAAGTTAATATGCCCTAAATATGTTGTGATATCAGTAGGATACCTTCCATTATGCCCAAGACGAGTTTAAGACCAATTTATGCCTTGTAGGGGTATTTTGGTCATTTTAAAGGTTATAAGAGAGTTTAAATATCATTCTGAGTTACAGGTCTGATTAAATCAGTAATTATACTTAATTTAATAAGTCATATCAGTAGGGTAACATATATATGTGAAATTTATTAATTATAACCATACTATGCACCGTAGGGGCATTTTGGTAATTCCACTTAGGCTTAAAAAGGGCAAAACGGAGAATCTGAGTTTAAAACTTTTGCTTACTGTTAAAATATAGAAATTTACTGAAAATATCAGTAGGTATCAACCTTATATGTTTAATATGGTTTTAGTACATACTATGCGTTAAAAATGCTTAAAAGGGCGATTTGGAGCCATTTCCGGGTTTTGCATAGAAAGCTGATATTTTTATTATTCCAGAAGGCTCAAAATATTTTATTTATCATATTAGATCAGTAGAAAAAGGTTTGGGGTCAAAAGGATTTGTAAAACTCATTTTATAGCCCAAAAGGGCAAAACCGCCAATTACCGAATCAAGCCTAGAACCCTATGTTATGCTCAGCCTAAAAATAAATAAAAATCTTTAAAAATCCCAAAATATTATTTTATATCAGTAGGTAAAAGGTTTGGTATCAAAAATTGGGTTTAGATAGGATATACGCTAATTATGCCGTTTAATTAACAAAAAGCTTTCAAATTACGCTATTGAGCATAACTCCTAATCTAGACCTCAAACTGATGTCAAATTTTAGGGACAAGTTTATAAATCAGTAATAAAGATTATTGTTCTCTCACATTTTCAAAATTCTCGTTTTAGGGTTAGAAGGGCATAACGGTCAACAATTAGGCATATAACGGAAACACGCATGAACTAGGATTTCTATGGAACCAAGTTGTATAACCTTGGAGGGTTATACTAACTTATAACATGGTCCTAATGGAATCCTAAGGCATATCTAACTAAGCTGAATCGGGTCAGAACTGAAAGTCAAAGCAAAAGTCAACTTTTGCGACTTTCGGTTCCGAACCGAGCCTATACTTAGAATTGTCGGGTTGAATCATGCTTAGGCATGTTCAACTAATATTTACCAAGTTATTAAAGTGAGAAAACTGATTTTATGGTTTCTTATATTAATAGTTATGAATTTGTTTAAAACTAACCCGTTTGACTTTTATTTGACCCGACAATTTAACTAAGTAAACGTGGTAATTAGGAGGTGCCCTTTTGAGGGTTAAACACCTACCTAATTACGGTCACGTAGCCATGTTCGTTGCGAACCATGGCTCAACCATTTAAAAGTCAAAGCGTTTATCGAAAACGCTTGACTTTTCGGTCTAAAACGCTAAATAATTAAACTAATGTACGAAGAACACTTACAAAGTGTCCAAAGGACAGAAGAAGGTTCTCAAGAAGCTCAAGATCCTCCAAGAATTAGAGAATAAGCAGATTTGAAAGGAAGGTGCAAGTTGAAATGAAATGGGGGAAGGGTATTTATAGGTTTTTGAGGACCGTTAGGATCGTTCCTCGATAACCATGATCAAATCTGAACCATACACCTCTTACCCATGGTTTTATGATACCATGGGCAGCCCCTAGAATGAATTCTATGAGAGTGAAAACCATTTTTCAGCAAAACCAGCCATTAAACAGAATTCTACAGCTGTTTTCCACATCTGGACAGGTCTCGCGGCCCGCGTAGGGGACCCCTGAGGTCTTCGCGGCCCGCCTGACAGTTCATATCAGCAAACAGCTTTCAAATAGTGACAGAAATGGTCCCTGTGAGCTTTAAAAGTCATTTTAGGCACGTTTAAGGCCCGTTAACCTCATTTTAAGGCTCCACTATGATGCCCAAGCATAGGTAACATGAAACATGCTCAAAAACATGTCGGATGTCGGTTCGTTTGGCCGTACGGTCACATTGTGCGTCGAATTACGACGAAACACGGACGGACGCTAAAAACGGTCCAAATCACGCGACGAGTGGAATTTTATCAAGGCGATCACTAAAATAAAACATTTTAGTGCTTACATAAATTTTTGGGTGTCCGGGGATATTCAGAATGCGAGATATGCGCAAAAGTGCAAACTTGTGCACTTTTTGACACTTTTAGTCCCTGCATGACATAAAAGTTTATTTTTGCGCACCAAACACCTCTAAACCTATATCTAAGATATATAAAGGATAAATAGGGTATGTTTAACTTATGGACATATTCCGGAAGGTCCGTTACCATACGATTCGACCTCCTTTTGCAGTTTGACGCAATTAGTCCCTTAATTGCGCAAAGTAGCGCGAAATGCCGTTTAATGATATCTAAGCCTTCCATGGCCCATAATAATCATTCCCAAGCATATATTTAAATATTACTACGCTCCCGTTTGCTTAAATGGTCACCGAATGGTGTAGATTCAAAAGTTGACGCTTTAGGACCCTCTATTGCGCAAACTTGCGCATTCCATCATTTATTAGCATCGAAGCCTCATCTAATCCATATTAGGCATCCTTGAAAGTATTATTAAACATTAAAATGCTTCGGGTTCTCTAAAAGGTCATTCAGAGGTACAATTAAACATATTGACACTTTCAGTCCCTCTAACTTGCAAAGTTGCACGTAACTTTACTTATAGGCATAAAAACCTTAGACAGCCATTAATTGGCATTTCCGAGAGTTATAATTAAATATCATGAAGCTCCCGGTTTGTTAAATGGTCACTCAGAGGTAAGAATTAACATGTTGACGCTTTTAGCCCCTTTATTGCGCAAACTTTCAATTAATTACGCAAACGGCTACACTTAATCATCAAGTGGCACATTTGTGAATATAAACATTGTAAGAAACTTATTTTAGGTAAGTTAACACTTCCAGTCCTTTCATAATCAAAGTTTTCGATTTTTCAAAAAAATTTGTCCCTAAATTTCAGTGTTTGACTTCATTAGGATTTATTACACGTGTCAATACATCATTGGACGTGATTTTACGAGGTGTTACAAGAAGCCCTTTAACTAAACTTAAAACTCGGATACCTACATAGAATAAAGGCATTGTTGGCGATGGGAGTGCAGTCTGTTTCTGGCTTGACAGGTGGTGTGGGACAGAAGTTTTTAAAGACTCTTTTCCAAACTTGTTCAGGCTCGCTATTGATAAAAAGAGCAGGATAAATGAAGCTGTGGAAAGTAGTGTTAATGCGGGTCGCTTGATTTGTAACTGGAAAAGGGAACCGAGTTCTGAGGAAGAATTACAAGAGCTTGATCTTTTGATTGCTTCCTTACAGCAGGTCCGCTTATCCGTCGATGTTGATAAGTGGAGGTGGGATGGTAATGACAGTGGCAGCTTTACAGTTGCTGATTTCAAAGCCTTACTTCTCAAAGACAGAAACCAGCGTAGGGAGCATCATATGCATTGGCTAGCGTGGATTCCTTTAAAGGTCAAAATTGTTGTTTGGAGATCCGAGATGGATCGTCTTCCAACTTGTATGGTTCTGATTAGGCGAAGAATATATGTCACAGATTCAACTTGTGTTCTTTGTGATGTAGATTCTGAGAGTTCTTTGCATATCTTCACTGGCTGCGGATTTTCCTTTGGGGTTTGGTCTTCGATTATCAGGTGGTGCAGGTTGGATCCGTTGTTTGCTCTTGAGATAAAGGACCTTCTGAATATGGCTTCGAACAAGAAAGGAAATGCATGGGTCAAGAAAGTCATTCATGGTATTGTTATGATAACTATGTGGGTGATTTGGAAAGCTCGTAACGAGAAGATGTTTAGAAGAAAGGAGGCGAATGTGGTCGACGTTATTGCTAGTATTAAATCTTTGGCTTTTTTGTGGCTTAGGTCTCGCTCCAGATTTAAGAATATTGTCTGGAAAGATTGGGCTTTAAATCCGTTGTATATGTTGTAGATGGTTTGCGGTGGTCCTTGCTTTGAGGTCCGCTCGCCTTTTTAATGAAGTTCAATTTTCAAAAAAAAAACATAGAATAAAGTTTATAAAATAGCAAGTAAAAACAAAAGGCCTATATAATATGAAAAGTTTCACAATTGCCACAACATTTAATAACATGAAAACTTTTACAATTGGTACAACATTTAAAACAAGGGTATATGCATAGAATAAAATTTATAAAATAGCAAATAAAAACAAAAGACCTATACAACATGAAAAGTTTCACAATTGGTACAATATAAATAAAAAGTCAAGTCTCCAATGTAAGTACATAAATCTAGATAAGTATATTTACGCATATAGACATAGATCTCTCTTCCAAGTAACATCAAAAGGGCCATGCAATTGTTCTCAATCTAGGTCATGGTGAATAACAACAACAACATCGAGATGAATGCCATGTTGCAACCAATATAGTAAAGGCCTTTAAGCATCTTGTAATTTGAACGATCATTAATCCAAGACAATATACTGAAAGTCATGTAAGCGATGTCAGAACCAACGACAACTAACAGCACAAAGGGATTTGCAATGTGAAGAGGGGTGTGTCTTCCTTGTTTAAGACCGAAGAAAACGAACCCCAATAGTGATAGAACCATGGTAAGCGCATACGGAGCCACATTAGGGCCATTTAGCCTGGTTAGATAAAACAAAAATAGCTATAGTAAAAAAATGGAATCAAAACTCAAACCGTCAAATGTTTAAGTAAAACGTAATCGAGCTTACCTTGTAGTTTTTTGTTCATTTATTCCTAGAACGTTTGGATCATCGACAGTGACTCCTCCTCCTTCCTCTTCTTCATCTCTAATGGTTATGGATTGATCAAGCCTGTTTTCAACAAAACAATAACGGTTGAAATATGTATATCATATTCATTTCAATCTTGATATTATTAAATAGATGTTAAAATGCAACAATCATGAAGAAGATCATAAAAGATCAATCACAATCATGGCCAAATCCGTATGAGTAAAACTAGCCATATCTCAAAAGATATATATATATATATATATATATATATATATATATATATATATTTACTTACAAGTGTAATAATAATTGGACAAATGTTATAAATATAGTAAGAGCTTACCCCACAATGTTAAGAGGACGATGATCCTCTTCAATTGAGTTGTTCGAAATCTCTGCGATTGTGACTAGTTCTGGATGAGTTTTGATGCTGGGTGCTAAACAACTTCACACAAAATCATGAAAACAACTTGGGTTTAAAAACCTACAAAACATAACAAAAACACTGCCCTCCACCGTATCCTACTCCTTAAATTTGCATATTAAGCACACATTTGCAGGTTCAATCCGAGAATTGGAAGAAATTAATGGTTCGCTGTAATTAAGACAATAACAATCTAAACATATTAAGAACCATAAGAAGTTTACGATAAATGTATCCGCTCAGAGATATCCCAAGAAGATCTTGAAGAAAAGGAAAATTTGGATCATAAATCGGATGAATAACTCGTTGATGATTTTAGTGTTATGAAGTCATTTGAGTTATTTGGATTTACTTGCATCTTGTTTTTTTATTGTGTTAAAATACATCATGTAAAATTTTAGTTTGGAACTTCGGATGTTTTGTTCCATCTAATTGCATTTGTATTCTTAAGCCTATTGGGCTGATGAGGTTCTAGGTTGGGTATTAAACCGGCATGGCCGGCCCTAGGGTGGGCGGGGAGGATCACCGGCCAGGGCCTGATATTTCGAAGTGCACTTTATTTTATGAAAAAACCCGATATGTATATGTAAAATATATTTTTTAATATGGTATACCCATACAAACACTAACATAGGCCCACTTACAAAACTATTCTTATGGGTTTAGATTAGTTATTAGCCCATTGACATTAGGTTTAGACCTTTAGTGAGCCCAATACCCAATTTCGTTAAGGTGTAAGGACACGTTTTTTCGAGCTTGAACAGGGTACACGAATTCTGAGGGCCAGCCCTGTAAACCGATTTCAGTTGGTCTAAAAAAATTGTCAAACCGGTTTCGATTTCAAACCGGTTCGGGTTCAGTTGGTTTGTTGACTATTTTAATACCGGTTTGATTCCGGTTCATTCCAGTTTTGACAAAAGATTAGAGAACCACATTAGTGACTGTATACTTGTTAAAATCATCCAAATAATTGAATTATTCGAAAAGAGAATATAATATGCATGTTAAGTTATGAAAGGCTTGAAATCTAATAAAATAGGGGAAGAGAGAAAAACATGTGCACATACTCTGTAGTATGTTCAGAGGCGATGAATGGCAATTCAACCCTACAAAATAAAAACATCTGGTAATCAGTAATCATAATCTAAAACAGAATCTGCATCACCAAATCTTAAAGTAGATAGATCGGCACTCTGTTTCAGTTAATTAGTAAGTATGAATGATCAACGTGCTTACACAGTAGTGAGGAGATGAGGATCACGCTTTTCTTCAACTGAATTGTTTGTAATCTGTATGTTCACGGCTGTTTCTAGCTGAACAGGGTTGATGGAAGCTGAAAAACTTGAGAGAAAATGATGAAAACGAATCAGATAGATTTGTATGTGGAAATTTAAAGAAGGAAAACCAAATTTTGAAGAAGGCTATCTATGGAAGCGAAGGATCGTGGCCTGGATAGCGATGGTGTGCTCCGATGGCATTTGGGAGAGCTAATGCTGTCAGCTCCATACCTTCTTCATTCGAGTGTAAACTCAAGTTGTTGGTTTCGCGGGAGTCGTTTAAATAGACGAGGATGTATGATGGATGGTTGGATGGTGTGAGGAGATTACTTTCTATAGATTTGACACGTAGGCGGAATATTTTAAAATGACCTGTCTCTGTCCTTCAAATAAAACGCGGGGTGTAGAATGATTTTTCTGAACTAATAACTGACGTCGGGTTCATGAGATAAGTATTTATTTAGAGAGAGAAGGACGAGGGTTTAGAAAATTGTACTTAATGTGTACTTGGAAAAGACATTTATATTTGCTAGCTTTAGATGACGTCATCTGGTAGGACGCACTCTATGATGTGCGTCATTTTGTTGGAAGGGGGGACAGACCTTCTTGGTATTGGTATAGGTGCCTTGAGTGTCTAGACTCTGCATGAGTACATATCTGTTCAGCCTCTGACGGAGGTTCGGACTCAGTCATCTAGCGATAAATCCCCCACTTTCATTAAGTTCCACAATATTATTTTCATTTATTTTCTTTTTATACGTTGCATTATTTCATTCAGATTAAAATTATCTTGAAGTTACACAATATAATTTTTATTTTTTCATTCAGTTTGTAATAAATCCAAGATTTCCTTTTCAAATTTGATTTATTACAATTAATTATTAACACTTTTTTTTCATAAGTGTCGGATTATTATTTCACTCATATTTAAAATACTAATTTTATAATTATATATTTAACTTAACTTTTCTCTTATTATAGACCCCTGCCCTCTAATATTTTTTTATAAAAGATTTACGTTTATATCCATGTACTTTAATAGATATATCATACAAATTTTTACTAATGATTATTTTTCTCTAAACGATTTACGTTTCAACCCCCGAACTTTAATAGAGTTATCATATGACTCTTGAAGTTTAATAAAGTTAACTTTTTTTCTTTTTTAACAAATATTTGTTGTTTTATCTTTTTTAAAAGTTCAATTCTTTCTTACTTTATTTAACCTATTATAAGTCTAGACATATTTACTTAATCGTAATTGTCCTTTAGCCTAAAGTCTGCATGGTCTATATTACTCCTTCGATATATAAGGTAAGAATTTTAATTATTTTTTATTTACAAAATTTATAGTTAAAACTAACTTTCAACTCTAGACATATTTACTTAACTGTGTTGATTGTTTATTTTTAACGTCGTTTATTAAAGTGTGCATGGTTTATAATAATCTATCAATATATCATGTAACAAATATATCATCCCCAGCACCCTCCTACGACCCCGCCGCGAAGCACTGGTACAATACTAGTTAAATACAATAGTGATTTTATATTATAAAATATTAATAACTACAAATATAGACAGATTACCTATATATTAAATTTAGAATGGAATAAACAGTAAGATATATACTAAAATTAGAAATGGAAACTAACATATGAGCAAATGGTATTGGATACTCGTACTGGTACCAAATTTATCAAACCGGTGTATTTTCGGTACCGGTTCGGCACCGGTATTCATCGGTTTTTACCCTCAAATACCGGTGTCGTACCAATACCAAACGGTACCGAACCGAACCGTACCGTACCAGGTATATTCGGTACCGGTACCCACTTTTGGGGATTTTGGTAACGGTATTTTCGGTACCGGTTGGTACCGAGCTTATCAAATCCTATAGCAACGCATCAATGCAAGTAATTGCACCGTTTAGATTACTTTTCATACACACAGTAAGTAAACTGTATTTCGTTTAAATGGGGTTTTATATACACAACAACTTATTTTGGTTTCCTTTTTGTCTTTTTCTGTAATGAATGAATTGTAGCGTGCAAAATTAAGTTGGATATTTAGAATATTGTTGAGCAAATCGTATCAAATTCTGTAATCAAGCCGGTATCGTATCGGTACCAAATTTACTATACCAAATCATTTTCGGTACCTATTTGGTACCCACCTTTTGGCGTTTTCAGAATCGTTACTTTCGGTTCGACACCGGTCTAGCACCATACCTGTATTTATTGATTTTTACCTTCAAATACCATACCGTATTGTACCGAGCATTTTCGATGCCGGTACCTAATTTCGATAATTTTCTGGATCGGTACTTTCGGTGACGTTACCGGTACCAAGCTCATCCATATTTTAACGTGTTTGCACCTGTAATAACTAAACTGAAAACAACCGAATTTCCAACTTGTGGGTCCTGTTATTATATATTAGATTATTTAAAATCACTTTTTTAGGAAGGAGTATCTATCCTTACCACGTCATTTTTATTTATGTTTTGATATTCGATATCTGCTTGCCGTTATTGACACGCCTTTTGTAGTCATTGGGTCCCCGCCGCAACGCGCGGGCGGAAAATCAACTTGTTTGAATTAAATAAAAATCTACACAATGTAATATATACGTCATAAAAATAACAATGAACTAGAATGATCAATATAACTAGTTATAAAAACCGTCGCCGCGTTGCGGCGAACTTATTTTGTTATTTAGTCTGTGTTTATGTGTTTGAAATCACTAAGAGCGCGTTGCACACGAAATCGTTGACAAAAAAAATGTAGAAAAAAAAAACACTAAAAAATAACCGAAAGAAAATCAACTAAAAAGTTGTATGGTAATGATGTTCGGTAGAAACCCGTAGTCAGAGATGAGCAAATAGTAACGGGTACCGGTACCGAATTTCCTGAACCGAAAGATCCTAAGTACCAGTTCGGTACTGACGTTTGGCGTTCCTGGTACCGGTTCGCTACCAGTTTTTATGTTCATATACCGATACCGTAACCGGTATTTTCTGTACCAATACCGATTCGGTATCAGTTGGCACCAAGCTCATCACTACCCCTGAAACTAAAAAAAAGCTGGGCTTGTACGGTACCTGTGATCAGGGATGAGCAAATGGTACAGGGTAGCAGTACCAAATTTCTTGAACTAAAAGTTACCAAACTCAATCCGGTACCGACTTTGGTGTTTTATGTACCACGCTGGTGCTGGTTTTTACCTTTATGTACCGATAACGAATCAGTATTTTCGATACAAATACCAATTAACACCAAGCTTATCAAACTTAAAAACTAAAGAAAATAACAATTATTATAACTATAATATTAAAATAATAAAAATGTAAATATTTTATTATATTATAACATAATGTACTGTTCATTTCGTTTACTTATCAATATATAGGAGAATATCATTGGTAGTTTTTTTTTAAAGTGAGAGTTGGTGGTCCCTGAAAGCCTTATTTAAATGTCATGGAGAAACCTGGAGAAACCTATTAATGTCGCTATGCATGTAATGGTAGATGAATCCTAAAATTCAAGATTCCACTATAAAATTCGTCAATGTTAGCTAAAAACAGACTACTTTCAATGTCATGGAGAAACCTATTTGTCACTATGCATGTAACGTTAAAAACACTTTTTTTATTCTATACTTTTAATGTCATGGAGAAACTTTTTTTTAATTGATTTATGTTAACTTGTTTGGAAGTGGGTGTTAGAGTCAACGGGGCGGTTCCGTTATTCTATCACGGAAGAAAGTATAACGCGTGGAAAACCCATAGTTCCCACCCCGCCTGCTTGCTATAACGCGTTATACATTAACGAAATCAAATTTTCGTTATTTTTATCACGCCGTTTTGTTTTATTTTGTGAGGGTAGTTGTTGGTTGGGGGGAAATTGTTGGGTGTGGTGGTGAGTGATGACCACCCCGACTAAATAAGGTTGTGAGTGATGAAAAAATGGTTGATGACATGGCGGAACTTTATTGGTGCTTGTGAGTGATAGATTCTATCACTAGTGAACCACCCCCCTCCCCTTAGGAAATTATGGATTCTTCCGTTTTGTAGCCAATAATTTGCACAAACTTTAACCTCATAGCATAACGTATGACAATCTAAAGAAAAGCTACACCTGAAATAGTTTTTTTTTCGAGAAAATTACCATTACCCAGATACACATCATGACATGAAGGACAAACATAGCCAAAAAGAAATTCGATAACGAAGTTTCAAGTCACAAATGAATGAATGTGAAGCCTTAAAATTATACTGAAAGTAAATAGACCTACTTTCAAAGAAGAAATTTATAATATAGCAAGGAAAATAAAATGGCATATAAAACATTAAAAGTTTCATAGTTGATTCATCACAAATGGAAAGTCAAGTAGGTCACCCTTCAGAGAAAACATCAACACACCAAAATAAGTTCACAAGTTCAAAGAATATAAGTTTAAACATAAACACATAACTGTAACGCACCAAGTAACACCAAATGTGTAATGCAGGTCAGGTGTACCCAATTTAGGTAGTACTGGTGTACAACATCAACAACAGGTAGATGAAACCCACGGTGCAACAGATATAGTAAATACCTTTGAGCATCTTGTAATTTGAACAGTCAATGATCCAAGAGTATATGCCGTAAGCAGCGTAAGCGATGCCAGAACTCGCAACAAATAAAAGCATCTAGGCCTTTGCAATGCGAAGAGTGTTTTTTCCTTGTTTAAGAACAATGATAACCGACCCCAACAGTGCTAGAACCATGGTAAGCGCATAGGAGCCAGTCTAGGGTTAGTTAACCTGGTTAGACAAAACAAATATAGATATAAGTAAAAATATGAACAACTCAAACCTGCCAAGGCACAAGTACAATGTTGTGACACCTGTGCCTCCACGGCCATCAAACAAATACCAAATCAATGAAATATTGTATTTCATACTTTGGATTTGTATAAATATGTGTATCATTTGCACATATCAATTCTCGTTCGATTTCGAGCTCTAAATCGCTTTCTGGAGAGTTACACGCGAACCGATGCGTAAACGTAATCAGTTTAATGCGACAAACACTCCGGAACATCATAGGCTTAACATACCTTAAATAGCCTTTACATAACTTAGAAATAAGTTTTGGAAGGTTTGGTATGCTGAAATCAAGTTTATTCGCTTACAGGGACTAATTTCGACAAACTGTGAAAGTATGCCGATTTGTACTGTAACAATCATTCTGGAACTTGATCATAAGTTAAACATGCCCTAAATATCCTTTACATAGCTTAGATATAGGCTTTGAAGGGTTCGGTGTGCTAAAATAAACTTTTTGGTCATTCAGGGACTAAAAACGTCAAAAAGTGCATAAGTTTGCACTTCGCGCATAACTTATGTTCTGAATACATCCAGACATCCACAACTTTATGTAATCATTAAAATATTTTATTTTAGTGATTGGCATGATAAAATTCCATTCGTCGCGTAATTTGGATCGTTTTTCGCATTCGTTCGTGTTTCGTCGTAATTAACCGAACAACGCAACCGTACGACCAAACGAACCGACATCCGAGATATTTTTGAGCATGTTTCATGTTCCCTATACTTTAACTTCATTTTAGAGCCTTGAAATGGGATTAACGGGGCTTAAACGTGTCAAAAATGCATCAAAAACCATGTTTTACACATTCAGGGACCAAAATTGACAATCTGCCATAGTTATCTTAGGAAGGGACCAAAGTTGAAAATCTGATTTCCATCTTGTTCCAGCTGTTTCCCTCATTTGTACATGGTTTTAATGAAACTAGGGGCTTGTTTTGGGGTACCCATGGTATTCTAAAACCATGGGCACACATGTAAGGTCCAGATCGAAGCTCGGTTTTCGATGAACGATCCTAACGGTCTTGGTTTTCCTATAAATACCCCCACCCTCTTGCTTCAAAACTCACATTTGATCTGATTTGGCTCTCTAAGTTGAAGTATACACTTCATACCTGAGAGTAATCGGATAAAAAACTTCCATTATTGGACCCGTTGTAAGTCCTCTTTCGTTCTTTTTCGCGTGAAAGTCAAACTGTGTTTGACTTTCTGCTTTGACCAGTTTATGGTCAACATGAAGTTCGTTTGAACTTCATAACGTGAGCGCAATCACGATGGTTTTAGTCTCTTGTGACTATATCTACTGATTACCACGTTATCTAGGCATAGTGGCGAGTCGTAGTTTCGGCCAAAATGCGTATTCTTGCGTATTTTGTAACCAAACTACTTTTAGGTATCAAAACCGTTTGTTTTGATACCAAACCTGTTTTCAAACCTCGTTAAGCATGTTTTAACATGTTTAGCTTGTCACTTTAGGTTTAGTGCTTATGTAGGGTCGTAAGGTAAGCGGTCTAAACAACTGCTTATACTTTCGAACCCGACCCGTTTGGTCGATCTTTAGGATCCGACCAAACATATTAGGTGACCATAGTTGCATAGGGAATAACCTTCCGAGGCTATACCTTATGGTCACGTTGTTTAAGTAGCTGTATGATAGGTAGTTTATATGCCTTAGGTAAATGACCAAAATGCCCTTTTTACGCCAAAATTCATTTTAAGCATATGTAACATAATTTTTGATATCTAAACTGATTTGGCAACAATATTAGACATGTTAAGGCATATTTTACTTATCATAGGACTAGTTAGGCGGTCTAAACGCGTTTTACGCGAACGACGCGTTAAAGTGGCGTAAGCTACCTTAACGAGTCGTAATGGGTCGTAAGCACTTAGGTTAGGTTTCGTTTTAGAATGTAGGCTTTGTTAAACCATGTTACATGAGTCCCTACACTCATTTGGTTTACGAAACCTCATTTTATCCGATCCTCCAATTTAGGTCCGTTTATTTACATAGTTATCTATATTAGGTGCCGTTTGATTTCCATGATCCCTCTAGCTTTGCTTGGTTGTTATTCAAGACTTCTAAGCACCCTCAAGTGAGTACATAGTCCCCTCTTTTACTGTTTTCAAACTGTTTTGGGGTGAAACACATGTGCCTACTTGTTACTTTCGTACTTTCCACGTTTTTATATCATATGCTTGGTATGTTCATTAGTACACATATAGTACATGATTTCATTATGTTTTTGCTATGTATGTTTACTTAGCATGCTAGCATATTGTTTTATATTGCATTTGTTTTGCTATGTATGTTCACTTAGCATGCTAGCACATTGTTTTACTTTCATTTCTGTTGCATTTGTTTACTTAGCATATGGACACATTGTTTTACATTACATTTTATGCTATGTATGTTCATTTGTTGCATACTTAGTACATTGTTTCACATTGCATTTCTGTTGCATATGTTCCAGTAACATATGGGTACATTGTTTTACATTTCTACCTTGTATGTTCACTTAGCATACCAGGTACATTGTTTTCATAAAACATGCTTACATTTGGTATAACATTTGGTTTGTTTGACGAGAGTAATACATTCATTAACACCGATCATGCCGCTCGGTAGTAGGTAGTGGTACCATAGGACTTGACAACTCCCGTTCCTGAAATCCTAGGTTTGTTTAGGTGGAAGGAATGACCGAATCCGAAAACATTTTGATAACCTTTACTCTAAGGTTATCCTACTATCTCAAGGCTTGGATGTAGACGTTTAACATTACCGCATAAGTGTTTGTATCAGTAAAGCATGCATTATTTTACAAAGCATAACTTTTGATTATAATTTATCAAATGCATTGTTTTGTACATTTCTTTCTTATAGGTCGAGTAAATGCTTTTAACTAATAAAGGCTTTTTATTCACTATACATTACATTTGTTTACACAATAACATTTCAACATTTGTTTAAACATTACATTTAGTTATACATGAACATTTTTATATTGGTGGTTTGTTTGGGTAAGTGATTTAAATAATGAGACGTGTGTAATATGATAAAAGCATGGTGGATACGTCACTGGTACTTCCTATATATAAGTGTTTTTATGATATCACATATCGTAGCGTTATTTAAACCATTTCAATTTTGACATATTACATTTTACACAATTAACATATCTTTACAAAACATTGTTTTACAAACAACACATTATATACAAATTTATTTTTACTTGGTTATTTACTTAACCATACATATTTCTTTTATATCATTTGTTTCCTTATCGATTTTTATATGATTTATAAAACAAAAACATTTTACAAGGTTCATGACTACTTTTGATAAACATTTTCTTATAAACTTACAAGTCATGAATCCTAAATCAATAAAACCTATGTATCTCACATGCATTTTTATGCTGACGTACCTATTTTCACATGTGTTTTAGAAAATGATGCATAGGATTAATCAAGATACACTTAGGCGGACTTGGGCCTTAGTGACAGTAAAAGATGCAAGACTAGCTAATTATGTTAAACTTCCTTGTTGTTAAGAAATTGTAACTTCTTTTAATCAATAAAACAACATTTAAATTTCCATGTGTTACGAAACAATGATTCTGTTACAACACTCCCCGACGATTCCGCCACGATTTGTTGTTTTACGTGGTCGGGGTGTGACAAATGTAATCGAGCTTACCTTTGCCCATTTATTCTTGGATTGTGTGGATCATCGCTGGAGTCTCCTTCTCCTTCTGCTTCGCCTTCACCATCTGCTTCTCCTTTGCCTTCGCCTTCTGCTTCTTCTCCTTCTCCTTCTTTTTCTTCTCCTGTTTCTGCTTCTGCTTCTCCTCCTTTTCCTTTTCCTTCTCCCTGAAACTTTTTTTCAACAAAACAATAATATCAATTGAAATAAGTATGTGTAAATCGTTCCAATCTTGATATCGAACACATTTACTAGTTATGTCATACAATTAGCTACTAGTTAGAATGTACTTTCGCATAGTTGTAAATAACTTGATTACGATAGGAGAAGACAACAACAACAACCATACCCAGTAAATCACACAAATAGCAAAGCTACTTATAGGGTCTGGGGAGGGTGGGATGTAGACAGACCTTGCCTCTATCCATAGGGATAGAGAGGCTGCTTCCAGAGAGACCCTAGGCTCGAAAATGAACAGCATGCCAACACACCAAGTCAAAGAATATAGAAATAAGAAGTCACCCATACCAAGAAAGTGATCAGAGTGACACAATATAATGTAAATCATGTATAATAGCATACAATATCATTTGGGCATAAACACGAAAAGGCTATTGTCACACCCCAACCGATGGAAGAAACATCAGGGCGCGGCACTGAGCGAAACAGATTGTCCAAGAGAATCCATAACAACTATAATTACCAAATATTTAACATTCATGTTCCATACCATAAACATATAAAGTAAAAATAGTTAATACAGACATTGTTCTCAAAGACAAATAACAGTTCCGACAACTCAGATTTTATTTGTGGGTTTCTAGACCACCTAACTTGATTCCAGAGACAAGCAGCAAACATGGCATCCTAAACACCTGTCACATACGTTAAAATAAAGTCAATACACATAGTGTAAAGGTGAGCATACAAGTTTAATAGCATATAGTATAGTGAAAGCGTTTACGCATAACCAACATGTATCACGTTGGGGGCAAATCTAGTAAGTTATCGACAAAGATACTATTAGTACCTATGATTGCGAGTTGTAGTGTGCGCAACACATGTTCACCACTGCAAACACGTGAAGTAAAATAACCTTAACAAAGAATAAAGGGTTTCCTAAAAACTAAAAAAATTAAAGTAAATTGCTATTATTATTTATTCAAAAATATTTCCTAAACAAAAAAAATCAGTAGATTGAAAGCGCCTTAGATGATAAGGACAATGTGAGATGTGAAATCTTGGCTTTCACATTTAAAATATATTATAGAGTAAACTAATAGAAATTTTAGTAAGAAATTTCACTACTAAGTTTCAAGTCACAAATCATTGTGAAGTCTTTAAAGTGCGAAATTAGGGTTTGTAGTAGAACCCCTTAAGTCGTGCCCAAAAAAACGTAGAAGCCCTATAACTAAACTTAAAACACGGATATCTACATAGGATAAAGTTTATAAAATAGTAAGTAAAAACAAAAGGCCTATACAACATGAAAAGTTTCGCAATTGGTACAAATTTAACAACATGAAAAGTTTTACAATTGGTACAATATTTAAAACAAGGATATCTGCATAGAATAAAGTTTATAAAATAGCAAGTAAAAACAAAAGGCCTATACAACATGAAAAGTTTCACAATTGGTACAATATAAATACAAAGTCAAGTCTCCAATGTAAGTACATAAATCCAGATAAGTATTAAGTATATAGACATATATTTCTCTTCCAAGTAAGATCAAAAGGGACATGCAATTGTGCCCAATCTAGGTCGTGGTGAATAACATCAACAACATCAAGATGAACGCCATGTTGCAACCAATATAGTAAAGGCCTTTAAGCCTCTTGTAAACTGAACGATCGTCGATCCAAGACAATATACTGAAAGTCATGTAAGCGATGTCAGAACCAACGACACCTAACAGCGCAAAGGGATTTGCAATGTGAAGAGGGGCGTGTCTTCCTTGTTTAAGACCGAAGAAAATGAACCCCAACAGTGATAGAACCATGGTAAGCGCATACGGAGCCACATTAGAGCCATTTAGCCTGGTTAGATAAAACAAAGATAGCTATAATAAAAAATAGAAACAACTCAAACCTTCAAAGGTATAAGTAAAAAGTAATCAAGCTTACCTTGTAGTTTTTTGTTCATTTATTCCTAGAACGTAAGAACGTTTGGATCATCGACAGTGACTCCTCCTCCTTCCTCTTCTTCATCTCTAATCGTTATGGATTGATCAAGCCTGTTTTCAACAAAATAATAACGGTTGAAATATGTATATCATATTCATTTCAATCTTGATATTAAATAGATGTTAAAATGCAACAATCATGAAGAAGATCATAAAAGATCAATCACGATCATGGCCAAATCCGTATAAGTAAAACTAGCCATATCTCAAAAGATATAGATTTACTTACAATTGTAATAACAATTGGACGAATGTATAAATATAGTAAGAGCTTACCCCACAGTGTTAAGAGGACGACGATTTTCTTCAATTGAGTTGTTCAAAATCTCTGCGATTGTGACTAGTTCTGGATGAGTTCTGATGTTGGGTGCTAAACAACTTCAAAGAAAATCATGAAAACAACTTGGGTTTTAAAACCTTCAAAACATAACAAAAACACTGCCCTCCACCATCTCCTACACCTTAAATTTGCATATTAAGCACACATTTGCAAGTTCAATAAGAGAATTGGAAGAAATTAATGGTTCGTTGTAACTAAGACAATAACAATCTAAACATATGAATAATCATAAGAAGTTTACGATAAAGGTTTCCGCTTAGAGATATCCCAAGAAGATCTTGAAAAAAAGGAAAATTTGGATCACAAATTGGATGAATGACTCGTTGATGATTTAGTGTTATGAACTCATTTAAGTTATTTGGATTTACTTGCATCTTGTTTTTTTATTGTGTTAAAATACATCATGTAAAATTTGTAAATTGTTTTGGATTACTACTATTCGAATCGAACTCGAAAAACTCGAAATTCGGATTCAGGTTTTAAATATTTAAATTTTAGATTAGTTCGAGTATATGAAATTGGATTCCCTTGAACTACCCGCAATTTGGAACTTCGGAAGTTCTTTTCCATCTAATTGCATTTGTATCCTTAAGCCTATTGGGCTGATGAGGTTCTAGGTTGGGTTGTTGGGATCAGTGGCGGATCCAAGAACTTCTTTCGGTGGGTTCGTTTTGGTAGATTCTCGTTATTTTTCCAAATCATACAAAGTTCTTATTATTTTTTTCCAAACCGAGTGAGTTCATGTGAACCCACAATACAGGGCTGGATCCGCCACTGGTTGGGATCAAGTTTAGAGCAACTAAATATATGACTTATTATACCAGTTTTGGTTGGTCTAAAAAACTTGTCAAAACCGGTTCGGGTTCAGTTGGTATGTTGACTATTTTAATACCTGTTTGATATCTATTTCATTACTTATCATTCCTTTTGTATGAACAGTAAAGCGTGTGATAAGGCTGAGAGGGAGTTTCTAAAATCATTTCTGTAATTTGTAATCATTTGATTATTAATACAAAACACTTTTGATATAACTTTCCACTCTTTTATGCTCATATAATTTCACATTTTCATTTATAACTTTGAGTTTACATTCATTCTTGTTCACCTAAAGCATACAAGGTAAACTCAGATCCTACACACCATTTAGTCAACAATTAGAATATAATTTTTTGATGTACGATTTAATATTTTTATCATTTTTATTTTTATCTATTATACGATATATAATATCTTTAACCCATACTTTTTTACAAATTTGATAAACTGATTTCGCTATTTTTTAAGAAAAAACTAAATACATAAACTATTACAAATATACAATGGAGTAGAGAGAACGTAAACAAAAGTGGATAGATGAGAGAGAAGAAAGCAACCAAAATATTAGATACAAGTCAATAAACTACGCAGGAACGATTCATCTTGAAAATGAAGGGGTTCATATAATTTTCCATGTCCCAAAACCAGGATGGAGGGGTTCAAACATTTCCCAAAGTACAACTCCCAAAGCTAGAGTGATCACGTCATCCTATGCCAACGTAAAACTCTCAATCTTTATATATAACATTTACCAAGTGGACGACGTACATTTTGAATGTACCATACAAGTAGTTAATGCATGCTGAGGATAATGAGATGAAAAGGGGTGGATAATGAGATCATAGGGTGCTGCATATTTTGATTGTACCGTACAAGTAGTTAATGCATAAATGTTGGCGGTTTTTTTTTGTATGGCATGTAGCTAAACTTAACTTTGATTTTGGAATATGTTTATTACTTTTTACTAGGTCCTCTGTAATGCATCTTACAATTATGATTTACATATTTGCTTTTTTTTTCTTTTATATACCTTGTTCGTTACCCTTTTTTAAAGATTGAATATTCAATTATGATTTTTTTGACACTCTGTTATTAATTTTGTTAAAAACAAAATTATATTGAAATAAAGTGTTTCTTTTAGTATTGTAAAGACGTAAACAAGGCCGGTCCAATGGGCTTCCGACCCTAGGCACAGGCCTAGGGCCACCCAGATTGAAAGGCCTCCAAATTTGTTGTAGGTTTTTTCTATACTAGGCTCATTTTTAGTTTTATACTGAACAACCCATAACATAAAGGGAATAAAGGCCTGTTGCCCAAGCTATCCAAACACAAAAGGCTTATTTGTTGAACTGATCTTGTTATTTATGTATGCTTATTAGCAGCCATAGTTTCTTAATTTATATAAGTGTTTTTCATTAGAGTCTGTTGATGCAATCTACAGATGTGGATCTCACAAACAAAACAAGATAGAATTGGTAGTCAATCATGAATCATTAAATTAACAACTTGAAGGAGTTTATTATCAATGTTGGTACCGTGATCAAAAGAGATATTCATTTTATTTATGATTTTCAGTTGATATAAACATGATTTTATTTTTTGGGTTACACTGGATGTAGTAAGTGTTCTTTATTAATCACTATAAAACATGGTGGTAAGTAAGTTTTAAACAATCAATAAATCAACACACGATTACAGATTCACATTACTGTATTGTTTTCAAAAATTTCCAACTAATTGAATATCTTGAAATGGGAATATGTACGTTAATTTAAGAAAGTCATGAAATCTGATAAAACAGTGGAACAAATTCATATGTTGCAATTAGTAAATACGAATCATCCAACTCAAGCCAACAAAATTGTGTCGTATAGGCCATATAGATGGATGAAAAAAGATCATACGGGTCGTATGAGTCATTTTTTCCATATGGCTTGTATGATTTATATAAACACCCTCTCATACGAGTCGTATAGCCATCTTAGCCCTCTGAAACGACCCTTATGTACGATATTTGCCTTGTCATACGGCTCGTATTACGATGAAGTATGTATGGTTTGTTAGTGGTGCATGGATATCACCACTGATTCACTATTCAATGAGTGCAAGTTACACTTTGGACTTTCGAGAAAGGGGTTTGTATTGAGTATCAACTCATGGACTCGTGGCGATCACAAAGAATAAAGGGTTTCCTAAAAAATAAAAAAAATAAAGTAAATTGCTATTATTATTTATTCGAAAATATTTTCTAAACAAAAAAATCAATAGCTTAAAAGCGCCTTAGATGATAAGGACAATGTGAGATGTGAAATCTTGGCTTCCACGTTTAAACTATATTATAGAGTAAACTAATAGAAATTTTAGTAAGAAATTTCACTACGAAGTTTCAAGTCACAAATCAATGTGAAGTTTTTAAGATGCAAAATTAGGGTTTGTAGTAGAACCCCTTAAGCCGTGCCCAAAAAAAAAAAAAAAAGAGTAGAAGCCCTATAACTAAACTTAAAACATTGATATCTACATAGAATAAAGTTTATAAAAAAGTAAGTAAAAACAAAAGGTCTATACAGAAAAGTTTCGCAATTGGTACAACATTTAACAACATGAAAAGTTTTACAATTGGTACAACATTTATGTGACAATTGTCAAAATTCCATGTATCCGTACAATTATTAAACAGTAATTATGACCTAATGACTGTGCTAATTTACAATTAATGACTTGAATTGCTTTCTGATTATTGTTATTATACATACATGTGCATCACCTATTGCATAATGTCATATCATTATTGCATGCAACACTTTATTGATTCAAATGATGCACGAAACAAAGATACCACGGTTATTAGACAAATCAGAAAAATGTTGATGGAGTTCAGTACATAGACAGACATGGTATTGAGACACAGAATGAGCCAGAAACCAAGAGTTACACTAGTATAGTGTGTAGGAAAGTAAGGATCATAAAACTGCCTTCCTAGTGATAGTTTAAGTGCCGGAAAGTGCCTAAACCTCACATAAACTGCAGAATACTGCAGAAATCAGCAAAATTCAGCATTTAAACAACTTAATATCATGCAGAAATATTGTTAAATGGTCCAGAATGCTTTCCTAAGTGTCGGGAATCAAAATTGTCACAAAAGGTAACATAAAGCACACTAAACTGCATAGTTTAGCACCTTAACGAACCGGTAACCAACCGAACAATCAGACACTACCCGAAACACCAAATTTTCACTAGAAATATTGTTTTATCATTTCCAAGCTAGTTATGGTCCCCGAACATCATAACACACTATATAACAACCTAATACCTAAACACCTAACTAAAACACTTGGATTTCAACCATTAACATAACTTATCTTTACAAACTAACCAAGACCCCCCCCCCCCCCTCATGAACACGGTTACAAGGTGGCCCCACACCTTGATTTTCTTTGATTATTAAATTGGATCTTGTCTCCTACTTTGGATAACACATTACACATTAGAGAATTAGATGTTGGAGTATTATAAGTTTAACCACAAGAACATAACCATTCATTTTCATCACAACACAACACACTTCACTCTCTTCCCCTCTCCCTTTACTCTCGGCCGTAACCCACACACACCACAACCATCATCATCCTTCAATCTTCATCCATTCTCTACTCATACAAAGGTGTAAGGAGCATCACAAGGAAGCTAGGAGCTCTTGGAAGTTGAAGGACCTTTTGCAAGTGCTATTAACCACCTCAATTATCATCTTCATCTTCTTGTGTTCATCCCTAGCCTTGAGCTAGTAGTAAGATCATCTAAACTCCATTTTAAATCTTATTTAGTTGGTTAAAGAATGATACAAGTAACTTAACATGAAGAACACTAATGATCAAGAACCTAAATCTTAAACATAAGCTTAAAAATCATAAGAATACATGTTGTTTAGTGCATGTGTTAGTATTGATTGATGATTACTTGTGTTTATGATGTTAAACATCATATGATCTTGCTAGATGGTGATTAAAGACATAATCTAGCAAGATGAGAGGATGATTATGTTCTGATCATCCTTATGTGAAACATGAACTTGAAAGATTAAATGTTTTTCTTGAAGTATGATGATTAAAGTGTAACGTGAGTCTTGTCTATATGTGATTTCAAGAATAATTTTTCAAGAAACCAAATTAAAATACAAGATTTACATAAACTTGGTTCTTAAAGAAATTAATCACATTTTTAGTGGTTAATCAAGTGTAGAATCATGTGTTTAACAAAAAAAACTCAAGAGGAAATATTTTTAGAAAAATATTTTACAAGTTGTAAACATCTAAATTCTTCAAGAATGTTGTTTTTAAATAAAAAACCACACTTTAAAGGGTAACTAAGCTTACTAAATACACTATTAAGTTACTACAAATTTTTATAAATTTTCAAGTTCATGAAGTAGTGTAAATAGCTTGATTTTGGCAAATTGGTAAGTATTGGTTGATTTGTTGTTGATTGTGATGATTTATAAAAGAAAATGATATGCTTTGAAAGCATGGAAACCTCCATTTTATAAGGGGAAACTATGGCAAAAATTTTCTAGAAATTTAACACTTAGAAAAATATTTTTAAACAAATATTTACAACTATATTTTAACCATGTATTTTCCTATAAAGTTTGCCATAATTTTTGTTACAAAAATTATAAATATTGGATGTTGGTTTTTGATAATAAAAGTGACTAAATATGTATTTAGGAGAATATATATTTAGATGTCACCATGTGTGTGATTATTTGTATATTATGTGTATTAGTTATATTATTTTAGGACTTGAAATAATATAACTCACCAAAATACCAAGAAAATTACAATACAAAATATTACCAAAATTCCAAGGAATTGAATATATAATTTACACCCAAAATATTGGAGAAACCGAACAAAGAATATAACTCATAAAAATATTCCGGAATTAAATTCATGAGTATATTTTGGTAAATGGTATTTTGGGCACCAAGAAAACAAAAATATGATTTTTACAATTATTACAAAAATATATCATATTTTTTACAAGAAGAGAATATATTATTGGGTAAATAAACATATATATGTTTTCTTGAAATTATTAGAAGATATATTATTTTTGGGAGAAAATATACATTTTCTTAAATAAACATAGAATACATTATTTTTGGGTGAAAAATAGATTTATATATATATTTTCTAAGTTAAACTTGAAAATATATTATTTTTGAGGTTTAAATAAAAATAGAATTATTTTTGCCAAAGGAAAAATGATAAATAATTTTTCTATGTAAGTTTTCTTAAAATATATATTCTGAGAATATATATTTTTATTAGAAATATTATTCCAGAAAAATAAATACAAAAATTAAGTATATGAATACTTAATAAACACAATGAAAATACGTATTCTCGTACGTATAAATATACACCTGAATACGCCACCGATACTTGGCAAAAATACATAAGGTTAAGAATACGAGTATGAATACACCCATCCTTGGGAAGTTATACATATACAAATACATAAATGTGTCAAGTTAAAATATATTATTTTAACTAATATTCCAAAATTAATAAATATAATTTAAGTTAAAATATTTATTATTTTAACAAATAATTATATACTTGGAATAATATTGAGGACACAATGAAACGTAACTCAAAGACACTGATTAAGACTAAAGGTCAAGGCACGACCCACTCGTCTAATAAACCATAGTACGTTTGTAGGTAGTCGTGCACTCTAAGGGAAGCTTTGGGTTGTTTGATTAAAGAACGCAAGACTGTGAGTTCATGTCCCCCTTTTCTTTAGCTGTTTTCAGTTTTATAACTTCGGGGGTGAAGTACATTTTACAAATTGTTTACAAACGTTTACATATGGTATGGTTAGCTAAGGAATGTACTGTTAGATCATGTGAGTGGTGGGTACAACGCTTAAGACCATTAATCCTCGTAGCAGGACCGAGGGACATGAGTGATAGATCTATTTGGGTGTTGCGAGCCCCACCCATGAGGACCGGGATTTGGCCCATGAGGTGACTATGTCTTCCAGCCGGAAGCCCGGTACAAAATCCGCTAGGATTGAGCCTTCCTGCATCACGTCACACATATTAATGGCCTTGCAACCCATTAATTGATCTGTTTTCCTTGTTGCTTTCATACCGGGTTTACAAATACATACATACTTACAATGATTACAAGGTTTATTCGTGCACACATACAAAACACATGAACTCACTCAACCTTTGTTGATGTTTTCAAACTACATGTATTTCAGGAAACTAAAAATGGATCTGGCGGGCGTTGGAAGTTTTCAAGTGTTGTTTGAAATAAAAGATGTCATCCGGTGTCTAAGGGTTTGGATTGTGTATCTTATCCTGGATAAGATACATAGTTCAAAGCCTAGTTTTTATTAGTGTCTTTTGTCAAGTCCTCATGGAACTTTAAACAAGTTTGGATGGTTTGTAATATGAATTTGAAGTCTCGAATTTCTGTTAAACAATGTTGGTTGTATGTTTTAAAACTATCTATGGATGAACATCTTGGGTTTTATCATATAGTTGTTTGTTATGGTTGAATGCAATGATATTAAGCAAGTCACACATAATCACGCTTGCGCAAAAGTCAAGGTGTGACAGTTTGGTATCAGAGCTTCGATTGTAGCGAACTAGGATTCCTTCTCGAGTCTAGACTACAATCATTAGGGCTCTCATGAAAATATTTTTACAATATGTTTTCATTGCATACACAAAACACCCAGATCCATGGAACAAACGTTTTACAAAGGAAAGACAAGAAACACAATGCAAGATCACATTGGTGGTTTAGTCTGGGGTAGACTAGGAAGGATAGAAAAGTTTCATGAAGGATAGTGTGGATACATGATTGAGTGATAACTGTCTTGATTGCATACTAAGTGTTAGTGATTAATATATATGCACATGTTATGATTGTTATGTTACAGGCATCATGTCTTCTTCAGAGAGCGGATTATCAGACGTTGATGATCCTATGGCTATCGTCTCAGATGATGAGATTGCACCTAAGCCAGAGATACTTACGTCAGACACTGAGAGTGATCCTGACATGCTATCGGATGACGAGGACGACTTCCAGCCGTTCGCGTTGCCCGAATTTGGTGATGATTTACCCCTTGCTGATGGTTTTCCTGACGAGGATCCTTTTGTCATTCCTGTTCCAGTCCATGATCACCTCATCATTGGGCATCCCGATGGTGAGCACATCGTGGCTCTGATCCTCGATCCTGTTCCTCTCGTGCTCATTCCTCTTGAGGATTGGCCTTTCGACGATTTGTTTGATGACGACGTCGATTTGTTTATAGACGGTCCTCCTGTTGACGCCCAGGGTGATGGAGAGATAGATGAGGATGTTGTTGCTATCCCACCTCCTGAGATTCCTGTTGTTGAGATATCCTCTGATTCCAACTTGCACTCGGTCTCAGACTCCTTTGAGTCTGTGACATCTTCAGCTTTACAGGCGGTCGGATTACAGTATTACGCTACTGATTCTGACGATGACACGGCTATGTCTGCTACACCATCTCCTCTACACGAACCCGAGCCTGGTCCTGAGCCAGATCTTGTTCCTTTTGATCAGCTTGATGTTGCACCTGCTGATCCCGAGCCGATACCCGATCCTGACCATGTTCCTTTTGGTTTACCAGACATTGCACCTCTCATTCCTGACCCAGTTCCTGCACCCGTTGATTTCCCTCTTACTAAGCCATTTATTCCTCCACCCGCACCCGCTGATGTTGCTCTTCTCCCTCCTGTAGAGTCCGACGTCCATCGCACTGATTTGCCTATCGTTTTCTTACAGGACATCCCTGCACCCCGTCCAGGGGAAGGTACTTCAGGTCAGCACCCGCGTGACAATCCTTTTGCTTCAGCAGCTTTTCCTCAGATCCCTCAGGCTGCACCATTTCCTTTCACTTCTTCACCGCTTGATGAGCCATTCCGATGGTTCCCACCGTACTCTATGCCGATCACAGATCCCTATCATCCCTCCCATTTTGTCGGCTACACACGGGATGAGTTGCTTTTATCACTTCAGCTTTAGTTTGAGATTATGAGCCGTAGAGCCTTGGAGCTTGAGCTGACTCCACGTCCCCTACCTTGTCCTTGTCAGTCTACATTCGTTCCTCCACATTCATCACCGTCTCCTTTTGTACATCCACCTGCTCCTCTTACTCCTTTTCCAGGTTTTGATGCTCGATTCCTTACTGTCGAGCAGCAGATCAGTTACTTACTTCGTCGTGTATACGAGCTTGAGGAGGAGCTTGCGCATGTTTGCAGCTTGCTTTTCTTCCCTCCTCCTCCACCTCCACCATCAGCATAGTTGATTTTTGGTCTTATGCAGATTGCATTACTTTTGGTGAGAGCACCACTATTGAGCCGAGATTGTGAAGACTTTTGAAGACCACTTTTTAACAATGTGATTTTGTATATTGACAGACTTATTGGACAAGGGTAGTGTGACCCTGTGTCCCTTTTGATGTGATACACCTTGTAAACAATGTAACTGTGGTCGGTAATTAATGAAAGCTCAATCGTCATGTTCTCACTAAACACATTGTTGGGTTACTTGCTTATGTTGTGATTGTGTTGTTGCATGATTGCTTGCTATGATAAATGCTATTATATATACGTACTATATATTTATTTAACGAATAAGACCTGACCTATCCGATCTTCTTTTTAAAAGATGCCTCCTCGAAGGAACAATCAGCTACTCACAACCGAGGCAGAATTACAGGAACGCATCTCACAGGCAATCGCACAACATGAGGCCCTTCGCTCCGAACACAGCGGGGGCACCTCAGGGAATAACCCATCTAACGGTAATGTTTAAGTCACCTAAGACACATTACAATACGTTTGGACATTTCCAAGTGTGCTTTGCTAATGCTTTCTGTGAATGATGTTGCTTGTGTACAGGCTGTACCTACAAGCAGTTTTTGGACTGCAAGCCTCTGAACTTTGACGGCTGATGCGTGTGTGGTGTGATATATATTTTTAAGTATATTTTAAGCCCTTTTTACACGTTAGTCAAGTTTTAAATTTATAAAACACGATATTTTACTAACACCAAACACACATATGGGCAACACCCATCGTGAGCGTAGTATAGTGTTGGCAAGATACCGAGGTCGTCCAAGGACACAAGAGCTTTTAATACTGGTTTATTCTCAACGTCTAATCAAATCAAAAGGTTAGAAAAAGGTTTTAAGCTAGAAAAATAAAAATTAACTAAAATGCTGAAAAATAAAATAAAAGTAAAAACAGATAGACAAGATGAATCACTTGGCTCCGACTCGTGTTTAGTGTAACATTTGATTATTTCCGCACTTTTGCACTTTTTAAGAGATTATCTTAGTTATTGTAGTAGGCCCCTCTTTTGAAGATGACGTTACCCTCAACCCAGTAGTTTGAGTCAGCAAGGATACAATCCTAAAGGGTTGGATTATTGAAAGATAATTAATTAAGTTATTAATGCATATTATGGTAGGCCCCTCTTTTAGAGGTGACGTTACCCTCGGCTAAGTAGTCTGAGTCAGCAGGGATACAGTCCTAAATAGCCGGGTTAAAGTATTAATAGTAGCTTACATATAAGGGGATCAAAGAGTTTGGACCCCCGCCATCCAATACTGTTGGGTATTGAAGGAGGTCCTACTAAATTTGACCCAGGTCCTTGCAGGATCTATACACTGAACAAGGTAAGACTCTTACCAAACCGTTCCCTTAACCCCCGACCAGGTAGCCAACATATCTCCATATAGACCGTGGAGATATGAATGGTGAAAATATTTTATTTTATATAGACAGTAAAATAATGCCAAGACACCACGGACAAACGATAAGGAAGAATCACCTTCAACATAAGAAACTAGTTATTAAAGTCATTAATACATAACCAAGTAAAAAGTGTGAAAAGATTAAAAATAAAAAAAAGTATTACACTAGACACTTGTCTTCACCAAGTGATGTAAGAGACTTAGGCAAACATGGCCTTTGATTGTCAAGAACTCTTACGATCAATCTTGGATCCCGAGATGACTCACACACTCTATGATGGACAATAGATGATGGTGGTGGATGATGGTGTTGTGATGGTGGTGGGTGAAGTGTGAGAGAGGTGGTGTGCCAAGGGATGGTTTGCAAATGAGCCAAACACCCCTATTTATAGCCTGAACAGCAGCTCGGGCACGGCCTCGTGTCCATTGGGCACGGCCCCGTGTCCACCTTCTTCTCTGTCTTCATTAATTGCAGTTTGTCTGCATTAGTTTACCACGCCCCCGTGTCCGCTGGGCACGCCCCTGTGTGCAGAAGCGTATCTGTACTGTCAAGATTTCCTCAGATTCTGCAAATCTTAGAGTTGACCACGGCCCCGTGTCCACTGAGCACGGCTCCGTGGTGGTTGATAGAAGCTTCTACAGCTTTGTCTTTTCTGCTGACACTTGGGCACGTCCCCTGCTCATTGAGCACAGGGCGTGTTCAGTCTTCTGTTCTCTTGTTTTGCTTGGGAATATGTTGTCGGGGAGGCTGGGCATGCCACGTTTGTTCCTTTTCTTGTAGTTATGTTAGATTTAGATGCCTTTTTGCTTCTTTTGTTCATTTGAGCTCATTTAATCCTGAAAATACAAAAGGAAGACAAAAACGCACTTTTTCCAACATTAGTACTAAAAAAGGGTTAGTTTTATGCCACAATTGATGTAATTTATATGTTGCATTTTGTGCACATCAAATACCCCCACACTTGAATCTTTGCTTGTCCTCAAGTAAAACTCTTTATAATGTGGCTTTACACTCCCAAATGGAATGGGTAGAAGAGAAGGTTTTTGGGCTTGTCATAGAGTGTCGGGATTTCCAAGATTCTTTATTTAGTTTTATTTTTATTTATTTACAATCCTATTCGTCATGATTTATTTAAAACATTACATAAGATAAATGACTTATTAGGGCATAACATGCCTTTTTAAAATTCCATTTATATACAAGTTCACATACCTCACGGGGGATCACTCAACACTCGGCCGAAGATGTATTTTAGTGGATCACTCGAGAGCGGCATGGAACTTACTCCTACCATAAGCTTGCCAAGCAATCAATCCTCCTCCTTTTTAACTATACACCTTTGTAAATATCAAGAGGACTTTTGGGGTGAAGGGTTAGGCTTGGGTTAAAGGTAGGTGGTTGGGTTAGCGGTTAGTAAAAGGGCGAAAAGGCGTAAAAAGCGTCGGTTTTCGTAAGACTTTTTATTTTTGAAGTTTTTATTTTGATGAAGCCATTATTCAAACAAAGTTATTTTTTTGATAAACTTGTTTGTTTATTTCTTTATTGCTTCATCGTCCTTTTTTTTTTTTTGAAAGTCTTGGGAAAAACCGAGCTTGTTACTAAAACAAAGGGTTAAAAATAAAAAGGTTTTGGTGGGTAAAAGGATTTTTGTTTTGGTTTAAAAATTAAAAGGTTTAGGCTCAAAGGGGTTAACTAGGGGGATTTTGGGTAGGTGGTAAAAAAAATAATGGTGTAGAAATAAAAAGGGTTAGTCCTAATGCCTCCGTCATTTACTTACTCGGGTTTAAGTTGGTAAGGACCGGGAATGTATCGTCGTAGCAAGTTCTAGAGTCGTAAGAACCAAATGGCTATTCACACAAGAAACGAAAAATGAGCATTTAGCTTAAAGATATATATTTGTATGCTCAATAAAGGCTCAAAACTCACTTTTTGTGGGAATGGGTTTTTATGTGATCAAGTATATATAATCAAATTTTAACTAAGCTTGTCATGCCGTTTCATAATTTTCTTATGTTGGTTCTTTTTATCACGACGCTATCGGTTGTAAATTTGTAAAAATATAACCTTTTTAGAACTTGAAATTCCCAAATTAAACCTAGCCAAGTAAAAAAATGAAAAATTTTTGAAAAAAATTTGGGGTGATTAGCGGTTCCAATAGAGTTTTGTGTAAGGCTTGTTATTAGGACTTGCAAGATTCAAGGTTTTAGCATCCCCCCACACTTAAATTACACATTGTCCTCAATGTGTCCCAAAAATAAGTTTTTAGGTTGATTGAATGTGTAAAAAGGTGTGAAAAAGAAAAAGTTAATGTTACTGGGCGTCTGGACACGGCCCCGTGGTGTCCGGGCACGGCCCCGTGTTCAGATTGCCAGTAACAGAAATTGTTAAAAAGAAACAGAAGCCTGGGCACGGGGGCGTGTTCATTGAGCACGCCCTGCGTCGAGTTACCTGAACTGGGCATTTCCTGCAGATTGTGCAGCACGGGGCCGTGTTGGGCGGGCACGGCCCATGCTGAACTTGCTGTAATGAAGAAAAATTCGTCGGGTGGCTCTGTTTTCGTGCATGGGGTGCTGGTTCACGTTCCCTTGGTATCCTTCACCATCCCGAGTGTGTTTTATTCCTGAAAATTAAACTAAACTAGAAAACATAAAAATTAATCTAAACTAAACTAAGGATAGTTCCGCGGAATGCCTCCGTGGTGCGCCACGTTTATAAGGGTCCTTGGCTAGACCCAAAGCCTGGTCATATGTTACCCAAGTGGGATGTTTTGCATCCAATGCTACACCGTCGGAGAGCATCATCCAAACTTGAGTCAATGACCTTCATGTAATTGACCGGGTCTTCGTCTTCTACTATTTTTCCAACTCCAAACTTCACTTCCTTGTCCCCAGCCCTTAATGTTAGTGTTCCATCATTCATATCTACCACTGCTTGGGCCATAGCTAGGAATGGCCTCCCTAGGATGAGTGGTACTTCGATATCTTCCTCCATATCTAGTATGACAAAGTCGGCCGGAAAGACAAATTCACGGACTTTGACCAATAGATTTTCAGCGACACCTTGTGGATATTTGACGGATCTATCGGCGAGTTGTATGCTTATTTTTGTAGGGCTTGTTTTCCCTAAGCCGAGTCGGTTGAACATTGATGAGGGCATGAGGTTGATGCTTTCCCCGAGATCGGCTAGTGCATTACGAATGGGGGATTCCCCAATCGAGCAAGGAATTGTGAAGCTTCCGGGGTCAAGCTTCTTTTGCGGGAGTTTGTTGAGTAGCAAGGCGGAGCATTCTTCGCCTAGGTTAACTAATTGCAATGATTCAATTTTCCTTTTATGAGTGAGGAAGTCCCTCATGAATTTGGAATATTTAGGCATTTGAGTTAGGACATCGATAAATGGAATATTAACATGCAATTGTTTTAGTAAATTTTCGAACTTCACGAATTGCTCATCGGTCTTTTGACGAATGAACCGACCGGGGTATGGAACCGGAGGAGTCTTAGTAGGCTCTTGAACTGCCGGAGAAGCCTTTTCTTGTTGGGGTGTGGGTGGAGCTGTGGTTTGGCTAGATTGGCTTCTTTCAGTTGGTGGTAGTGGAGTGTAACACCAGTCTAATTTTACTTGAATTTAATAATAGATTATACCATTGTAAATAAAAGATGCTTAATTAACATAAATTTCATAAAATAAGTTCATAAGTAGCATAAACCTTAGTCAACTAACGACTAAGTTAAAACATTTCAAAAGTTGTTTAACAATTGTTTACAACCCATAAACAAAGTCTAATAAAGATTTAAAACATTGCGGAAGCTTGTAAGTAGTGTTCGGTTCTTCAAAAGTTTGCTCGATCATCTTCCGGTTAGTTACCATCATCACCTAAGATCAAAACCACAACAAAAGTTAGTTTTGATCAAGTTAAAATGGATACAAACAAGTTCCATGGGACAATATTAAAGAAAAAATAAAAATTTTCCGGAATAAGGGCGTCGCGCGACGCCAAGGGTGCTCGCGTGACGCCTAGCCCCTATTTCAACAGGCTCTTTCTTTTTGCTGATGCTGAACAAACCCAGCTCCATGTTTATTCATGTCCCAACTTAAAATGGCCATAACTTTTGACTCGTAAGTCCGTTTTAGGTGATTCTTTTTCCTATGCGTCTGTAAATTCATTGCCGACATGCCTATTACAAATTTCATACCGAAAAATTTGTTTACGGACCGAAAGACTATATGACCATATGAAATTATCCGACCGTTTCTACTTGACACGATTCACTACTAATTGACTAACAAACCTAAGGCGTTTATTACCCAACTTCCGGGGCTTATTATCACCGGCACTTCATTACCAAACCTATGGCTTCGTGCTCTTGTGACTATTTTCGCCATTTCTATTTATTTACAATATTATCATTACAATGTGACATTATTTGACCCGTTTGGTTCATCTACGGAAATCCTCCATTTTGATGACTACCAACCAATTCTTAACATACGGATTAAGTAATGAACAAGGTCGCTACAATCAACACAACTTTTAATCCACAACGCATAGTTTAATAACAATTCATTCAATGTAACGGGTCAAGTTACATACCTTCAAAGTGGGCCTTTCAAACGTGGTTCGCCACCCGCTTGTCCGCTTGACGCTCCTGCGCTCTTTCCTATAGAGTTCATTTAAGACATGTTTAGAACTCTCTTTAAACCTTATATCGCATAATACACCGAAACATCATAATTCTGCGTTTAAACTTTGAATTTCAGTTTTAAGCCTTCTTAGAGGCATTTTCACAAACACTTTAAGGGCAGGTTTTACATGATTAAATATCAAGTCTCTAGCTTATCACTTAGCCCTAATTTCACATCATTCAAACATTTTACACAATTGTTAGCTTCTATAATTCTGAAGTTACCTCACAATTGTCAAATTACACTAGAATAACACCCAATTTCCTAGTGATTATCAAATTCTATATAACCCACTAATCACCTACAATGATGATCATGGATTTTACTAAAAATTTACATGATTTCAACTTGTATTTGTCTAGGGTTTGTCCCTAGACACTATGGTTGTTCCTAAATCATCATAAAACACACATGCAACCATAATTTCAGATTTTCCCAATTTCATGAGAATTTCAAGTTGAGAGTTTTCATCAAATTCTACATTCCTTGTAATCCTCTTGTGATGAGGATCAATAATCTATGCTCGATTTTCGTTTTTGATCAGATTTGGACCTTCAATTTGGTTGTTTTGTGAATATCTAGGGTTTAGAGGGAGCCTGGGGTCGCCCCTAATGTTGGTCGATTTCAACAAACACAGACAAATGTGTTTTATGTTTCTAATTTTATTATTTGAATAAATTAATTTCCATTTAGGCACATTTAGTCCCTCATCTTTCACTTTTTGTTTGTTTGAACCCCTAACTACACATAAGTGACTAACTAACTTAGTTAGTGTCATTTCTAGTTAGTTCATTTTATTATTTTACTTACAACTAAATTGTAAATTTATGAACTCGTATTTTCGGGATGTTACAAGTCTATCCCCCTTAAAAAGGGTTTCGTCCCCGAAACCAAAGTACGTACCAAATAAAACAGGGTAGAGACGTCTCATTTCCTCTTCGGATTCCCATGTGGTATCCGCACCCTTTCTGTGTTCCCATTTAACCTTCACTTGGTTAATCACCTTGTTTCTCCAGCTCTTCTCTTTACGATCTAAAATCGCAACTGGTTTTACGGCATAGTTGAGACTGTTATCCACTTCAATATCATCGTAGTGGATACGAGCAGTTTCGTCTGCTAAACATTTATGGAGATGTGACATGTGGAATGTGCTATGAATCCCACTCAACTCCTCGGGTAATTCGAGACGATATGCCATTTTACCAACCCGTTCGATGATTCTGAATGGCCCAATAAATCTTGGGCTCAACTTCCCTCTTTTTCTGAACCGTATCACTCCTTTCCACGGCGATACTTTCAACATTACTTTATCACCCACTTGAAATTCAATCGGCCTGTTTCGTTTATCCGCATACGATTTTTGTCGATCCTGAGCCGCTTTTAGGTGAGCTCGGACCATGTCGATTTTCTCATTCGTAGTTCGGATTATATCAGTAGGTGCTAGCCCTCGTGGACCCACTTCTCCCCAACATACCGGAGTTCGACATTTTCTGCCATATAACATTTCATACGGGGCCATCTTAATGCTCGTGTGATAGCTATTGTTATATGAAAATTCGACCAAGGGTAGATAGACATCCCAACTACCCCCGAAGTCAATAATGCAAGCCCGCAACATATCTCCCAACGTTTGTATTGTTCTTTCACTCTGCCCATCCGTTTGTGGATGGTAACCAGTGCTAATGAACAATTTAGTTCCCATTTGTTCTTGGAATTCACGCCAAAAATTCGAAGTAAACCGAGTATCTCTGTCTGACACAATGGATATTGGTACCCCATGACATGCTATGATTTCATTGGTGTACACCTCTGACATCTTCTCGGATGTATAAGTCTCACGAATCGGAATGAAGTGAGCGCTTTTCGTCAATCTATCTACAACTACCCATATAGCATCAAACCCGCGGTTAGTTTTGGGCAATTTGGTCAACAAATCCATGGTGATTTGTTCCCATTTCCAAACCGGAATTTCCAACAGTTGAAGTCTACCGTATGGTTTTTGGTGCTCCGCCTTGACTTGTAAACATGTCAAGCATTTTTCTACATACTTCACCACATCTCTTTTCATTCCGGGCCACCAATAGTTTTGCTTTAAATCATTGTACATTTTGGTCGCTCCCGGATGGATGGAATAACGGGACTTATGAGCTTCATCAAGTAGAAGCTTTTTAACTCCACATGTGTTAGGAACCCAAATTCTGTTGAAACGTGTTTTCAAACCATGGTTGCTTACTTCAAGATCTTTAACTTGGCCAACAATCCTTTCCTTTCTCCAGTTTTCCGTCTTTACTGCTTCATCTTGTGCTTCTCGAATTCGTTCGAGTAAGCCTGAGGTCACAATGAGTTGCAATGATTGTACTCGTATCGGGACATAATCTGTCTTTCTGCTTAGGGCATCCGCCACCACGTTTTCCCTTCCGGGGTGATAGTGTATTTCACAGTCAAAATCTTTCACCGTTTCTAGCCATCGCCTTTGTCGCATATTTAACTCCTTCTGTTCGAAGAAGTATTTCAAGCTCTTGTGGTCAGTGAATATGGTGCACTTTACCCCATACAAGTAGTGCCTCCATATTTTTAATGCAAATACCACCGCAGCCAACTCAAGATCGAGTGTGGGATATTTCTTCTCATGTATCTTCAATTGCCTCGAAGCATAAGCTATAACTTTGCCCCGTTGCATCAACACGCATCCAAGCCCCGATAGTGAAGCATCCGAATAAACCACCATGTCTTCAACTCCGTCCGGCAATGTCAGTACCGGAGCTTGAGTTAACTTTTCTTTTAGCGTTTGAAACGCTCTTTCTTGATCGACACCCCAAATGAACTTTTCTTTCTTTCGGGTTAGCTTTGTTAGCGGTGACGCAATCTTGGAGAAATCTTGAATGAATCTCCTATAGTATCCCGCAAGCCCCAAAAAGCTTCTAATTTCCGAAGGGTTCTTCGGGGGATTCCATTTTGATACAGCCTCGATCTTTGACGGATCCACCAATACTCCGTCGGCACTTATGATGTGGCCAAGAAATTGTACCTCTCGTAACCAAAAGGCACATTTAGAGAATTTTGCATATAACCTCTCTCGCCTAAGTGTCTCTAACACCTCTTGTAAATGGTGTGCATGTTCAGCTTCGCTTTTTGAATACACCAAAATATCATCGATAAACACAATGACCGACTTATCCAACATTGGCTTGCAAACCCGGTTCATGAGGTCCATGAAAGCCGCGGGTGCATTTGTTAGCCCAAATGTCATCATGAGGAATTCGTAATGTCCGTATCTCGTACGAAAAGCCGTCTTCGGCACATCTTCCTCCTTGACCTTTAATTGGTGGTGCCCCGATCTAAGGTCAATTTTTGAAAACCAGTTCGCACCTTGTAATTGGTCGAATAAGTCATCTATCCTCGGAAGTGGGTATCGATTCTTTACCGTGAGTTTGTTTAACTCCCGGTAATCAATGCACATGCGCATGCTTCCGTCTTTCTTTCTCACGAACAGTACCGGTGCGCCCCAAGGAGACACACTCGGCCTTATGAATCCCTTGTCTAGCAGATCTTGAATTTGGGACATCAACTCTTGTAATTCCGATGGTGCGAGTCGGTACGGTGCTTTAGCTACGCGTTTTGCGCCCGGAATCAATTCGATCCCGAACTCTACTTCCCGTTCGGGCGGTATCCCCGGTAAATCCTCCGGAAACACATCTTCATAGTCTCGTACTACCGGTACATCTTCAACCTTCCGTGATTCTTTCTCGGGCTCATTTGCGTATATCATGAATGCCTTACATCCTCGCTTCATAAGCTTGTGAGCTTTCAACATTGAGCATACTATGGGGTTACCTCCTTTTTCGCCATAGATGGTGACGTGTTTCCCTCTCGAAGATGTTAGTTTTATCTCTTTACGAAAACACACGACTTTTGCATGGTGCTGAGATAGCCAATCCATCCCAACGACTACTTGAAATTCCCCCATTGACATCGGGATTAAGTCTATCAAGTATTCCTCATCGTGGATGCATAATTTACAGCCTCGACAAACATCATAAACTATAAAACTTTTGTTGTCCCCTATTTCAACTTCTAAGGGCACAGATAATTACGTCAATACAAATGAAGGATGTCGAATAAATCCATGTGAAATGAAGGATTTATTCGCACCCGTATCAAACAATACATGTGCTGGAATTAAGTTAATTGTGAATATACCTGAGACCACATCGGGTTCTGTTTTCGCTTCAGCCGCGGTGAGTTGGAAGGACCTAGCCTTCGCTTTGGGAGCTTCTGTTGGAGACTCTTTTGTGTCTCTCTTTCCTAGCAACTCGGGGCATTCAGATTTCTTGTGACCGGGTTGATAACATTTGTAACTAACAGAAACTTTTCCGGGACAAAGTGATGCGGTGTGCCCCGTCTTCCCACATACCGGGCACGGCTTGTCTTTGAAGCGGCACTCACCCTTGTGCCCTTTTCCACATACTTTACAACTTGGCGACCCGCCTTTAGCCTCCACCTTCTTCCCCAATTCAGCAGTTCTAGCTTTCTTTGTAGGGCTTGGATTCACATCTTGTGCCCTCCGCTCGCCTCTTTCTACTTGTTTCTTTAACTCTATTTCCCGCTCCCGGGCGGTGTTGATAATCTCCGTGAGGGTTTCATACTTTGACGGAGTCATGAACTCACGGTACTCGGCACTCAACATGTTGTAATAGTAGTATATCTTTTGCTCTTCAGTGGTGACTAACTCGTCACAGAATCTCAGCTTATCCATGAAGATGCCCGTGATCTTATCAATTGATTCTCCCTTTTGTCTTAACTGGATAAATTCTTCTTTGATCCTGTTAATAACCGCTTTGGGACTATGGTGTTTAAGGAATGGTACCTTAAACTCGTCCCAAGTCATAACCCTCGCCGCTTCGGCTCCCATTTCCTTCTTTTTATTGTCCCACCAATCCTTGGCTTGATTTCTCAATTGACCCGTTCCGTAAGCAACAAAGTCACCTACGTCACAATGGGTTCGTTCAAACAACCCTTCCACATCACTTATCCATCTTTGGCAAATTATCAGGTCAACCTCCCCGTTATAGATTGGCGGTTTACACGCCATGAATTCCTTGTACGAACACCCTTTGCGTTCTCCCGACCTTTCTTTTATAAGGTTGACATTATCTTCCAACCTTTTGACTCGCTCTTCAACAAGCGACAACACCGTGCTTTGAATCTTGTCTATAAACCCGGATAGACTTCCTTCAATTGCCTTCCCTATCTCTTCGGCAATTATCTCTTTCATTTGTTCGGTGCTTGTTTGCACCGGATTATCATCATTCCCATCAGACATCTTGAAACTGAAATGTTTACATTTAAACGTTAAACATTTCATTTATAACATTGCTTCATTTGTTTCGGTTTAGCCAAGTTCCTAACTTGCTTTAACCGTTCACATTTAATGCAATTTCCGGGTTTGAGTGTGTTAACACACTCTTCCCATGCATCTCAATTCATTTCTCATTTCTTACATAAGACCTAATTTATTAGTATAACGAGTTAATTCTTACCGGACGATTGATCAAGCTTGAACCGAACACTTTGTTGACAACCTTAAGCTCTGATTACCAACTTGTAACACCCGTCTAATTTTACTTGAATTTAATAATAGATTATACCATTGTAAATAAAAGATGCTTAATTAACATAAATTTCATAAAATAAGTTCATAAGTAGCATAAACCTTAGTCAACTAACGACTAAGTTAAAACATTTCAAAAGTTGTTTAACAATTGTTTACAACCCATAAACAAAGTCTAATAAAGATTTAAAACATTGCGGAAGCTTGTAAGTAGTGTTCGGTTCTTCAAAAGTTTGCTCGATCATCTTCCGGTTAGTTACCATCATCACCTAAGATCAAAACCACAACAAAAGTTAGTTTTGATCAAGTTAAAATGGATACAAACAAGTTCCATGGGACAATATTAAAGAAAAAATAAAAATTTTCCGGAATAAGGGCGTCGCGCGACGCCAAGGGGGCTCGCGTGACGCCTAGCCCCTATTTCAACAGGCTCTTGCGTTTTGCTGATGCTGAACAAACCCAGCTCCATGTTTATTCATGTCCCAACTTAAAATGGCCATAACTTTTGACTCGTAAGTCTGTTTTAGGTGATTCTTTTTCCTATGCGTCTGTAAATTCATTGCTGACATGCCTATTACAAATTTCATACCGAAAAATTTGTTTACGGACCGAAAGACTATATGACCATATGAAATTATCCGACCATTTCTACTTGACACGATTCACTACTAATTGACTAACAAACATAAGGCGTTTATTACCCAACTTCCGGGGCTTATTATCACCGGCACTTCATTACCAAACCTATGGCTTCATGCTCTTGTGACTATTTTCGCCATTTCTATTTATTTACAATATTATCATTACAATGTGACATTATTTGACTCGTTTGGTTCATCTACGGAAATCCTCCATTTTGATGACTACCAACCAATTCTTAACATACGGATTAAGTAATGAACAAGGTCGCTACAATCAACACAACTTTTAATCCACAACGCATAGTTTAACAACAATTCATTCAATGTAACGGGTCAAGTTACATACCTTCAAAGTGGGCCTTTCAAACGTGGTTCGCAGCCCGCTTGTCCGCTTGACGCTCCTGCGCTCTTTCCTATAGAGTTCATTTAAGACATGTTTAGAACTCTCTTTAAACCTTATATCGCATAATACACCGAAACATCATAATTATGCGTTTAAACTTTGAATTTCAGTTTTAAGCCTTCTTAGAGGCATTTTCACAAACACTTTAAGGGCAGGTTTTACATGATTAAATATCAAGTCTCTAGCTTATCACTTAGCCCTAATTTCACATCATTCAAACATTTTACACAATTGTTAGCTTCTATAATTCTGAAGTTACCTCACAATTGTCAAATTACACTAGAATAACACCCAATTTCCTAGTGATTATCAAATTCTATATAACCCACTAATCACCTACAATGATGATCATGGATTTTACTAAAAATTTACATGATTTCAACTTGTATTTGTCTAGGGTTTGTCCCTAGACACTATAGTTGTTCCTAAATCATCATAAAACACACATGCAACCATAATTTCAGATTTTCCCAATTTCATGAGAATTTCAAGTTGAGAGTTTTCATCAAATTTTACATACCTTGTAATCCTCTTGTGATGAGGATCAATAATCTATGCTCGATTTTCGTTTTTGATCAGATTTGGACCTTCAATTTGGTTGTTTTGTGAATATCTAGGGTTTAGAGGGAGCCTGGGGTCGCCCCTGATGTTGGTCGATTTCAACAAACACAGGCAAATGTGTTTTATGTTTCTAATTTTATTATTTGAATAAATTAATTTCCATTTAGGCACATTTAGTCCCTCATCTTTCACTTTTTGTTTGTTTGAACCCCTAACTACACATAAGTGACTAACTAACTTAGTTAGTGTCATTTCTAGTTAGTTCATTTTATTATTTTACTTACAACTAAATTGTAAATTTATGAACTCGTATTTTCGGGATGTTACATGGAGCCTCTTCGGGACCCACGATACAGTTTCTCAATGTTATGAGATGTACTTGCGCCTTTGGGTTGGTTTCGGTATTACTTGGTAACGCGCCTTGCGGTCTCTCGGAGAAATTTTGAGCTATTTGATTTAATTGTTTTTCAATGTTTTAAATGCTAGCTTGTTGATTTCTAAAATTCGATTCCAATTGCTGAAATCGATCCGAGTTTTTCTTTTCGGTATCGGAGATGAGGCGAGATACAGTATCTTCAAGCCTTTCTCGTCCACCTTGTTGTTGAGAGAAATTTTGTGGTTGTTGAAAGTTTGTTCGTTGGTTTAGATTTTGTTGGTTACTACTATTGCCGGGTTCTCTCCAACCAAGGTTGGGGTGGTTACGCCATCCTTGGTTGTAGGTGCCCGTTGGAGGACCCGACGGCCTAGGCCTATTATCAATGTAGTTTACCGTTTCCGTTTGATCATCTAATTCTTTCATACAACTCCAATTTTCATGTGGCCCACCACACCCCTCACAAGCCATAACCGAGACCGTTTTTGCCATTTCTAACTTTTTGATTTTTGAAGAAAGGGCCTCGATTTGAGCTTGTAAAGAAGTGCTTTCATCAACCTTATGGGTGCCCGGGGCAATAGATTTATTGCCTCGGGGAGTGTGCCGCTGAAAATTGGTTTGAGCAATTTCCTCAATTTGATTATATATTTCATTTGGGCGACGATTACCTAAAAGTCCCCCGGAGCTAGAATCAAGTGTTTGTCTTGTGTGTGGCAACAACCCATTGTAGAAAGTGGATACTTGTTGCCATACGGCAAGACCGTGATGAGGACACTTTCTTAGTAGCTCCTTGAACCTTTCCCAAGTTTCATATAAGGATTCCCCATCCTCTTGTGAATATGTATTAATTTCAGTCATTAATTTAGCCGTTTTAGCAGGAGGGAAATACTTATATAGAAAATTTTGGGCTAGTTCATCCCAAGTGTTTACCTAGCCAACTGGGAGGGTATTAAGCCAAGCCTTAGCTCGGTCTTTTAGTGAAAATGGAAACATTCGAAGGTGGATGGCGTCGTTTGATGCTCCATTGATCCGAAAGGTATCACATATTTATAAGAAATTAGTAATATGTAGATGGGGATCCTCGTCCGCAAGCCCATGAAAGGTTGCGTAGTTTTGGAGTATTTGTATCAAATGCGGTCGAAGTTCGAAGTTGCTGGCTTCGACATTCGGTGCATTGATAGCGGCGCCGAGATTACCTACAGTGGGTCGTAGATAATCCATGAGGGTACGTTGGTCCGCCATTGGAAGTGGGTCCCCCAAAACTTTCTCTTGGTTTTTAGCTTTAAGTCTTTTTCTGAGAAAGCGTCCGGGTTCTTCAAGAGGTTCTTTTATGTCTCTACTAGAACTGGATCTCATACACTACGTAGAAAGTTCAGATGTGGCGCCTGGGTTCCAAGTCCTGCAATAAAAACAGAAAAGAACGTTGGTCAGAAGCTTCACCACGGCCCCGTGCTCAGATGAACACGGCCCGTGGTCGGAGATACAGTGATTGTTTTCCGGATCCCTGTTACTGGGGAGTTCGACACGGCCCCGTGTTGCACTGACACGGCCCCGTGCTCAACTCCCTGTAACTCGGAAAATAAAAACTGCCAGTAACAATGCTGGGCACGGCCCATGTCCGACCAGGCACGGCCCGTGCTGAGCTCTGCAGAAACTGAAAAACTAAGAAAATCCTAAAAAAAAAAAATTAGAAAAAACGTTTAGGCCGTTGATTCCTAACTTTCTTAAAATCCTTGTGTCCCCGGCAGCGGCGCCAAAAAAGTTGATGCGTGTGTGGTGTGATATATATTTTTTAGTATATTTTAAGCCCTTTTTACACGTTAGTCAAGTTTTAAATTTATAAAACACGATATTTTACTAACACCAAATACACATATGGGCAAGTGCACCCATCGTGAGCGTAGTATAGTGTTGGCAAGATACCGAGGTCGTCCAAGGACATAAGAGCTTTTAATACCGGTTTATCCTCAACGTCTAATCAAATCAAAATGTTAGAAAAAGGTTTTAAGCTAGAAAAATAAAAATTAACTAAAATGCTGAAAAATAAAATAAAAGTAAAAACAGATAGACAAGATGAATCACTTGGCTCCGACTTGTGTTTAATGTAACCTTTGATTATTTCCGCACTTTTGCACTTTTTAAGAGATTATCTTAGTTATTGTAGTAGGGCCCTCTTTTGAAGGTGACGTTACCCTCAACCCAGTAGTTTGAGTCAGCAAGGATACAATCCTAAAGGGTCGGATTATTGAAAGATAATTAATTAAGTTATTAATGCATATTATGGTAGGCCCCTCTTTTGGAGGTGACGTTACCCTCGGCTAAGTAGTCTGAGTCAGCAGGGATACAGTCCTAAATAGTCGGGTTAAAGTATTAATAGTAGCTTACATATGAGAGGATCAAAGAGTTTGGACCCCCGCCATCCAATACCGTTGGGTATTGAAGGAGGTCCTACTAAATTTGACCCAGGTCCTTACAGGATCTATACACTGAACAAGGCAAGACTCTTACCAAACCGTTCCCTTAACCCCCGACCAGGTAGCCAACATATCTCCATATAGACCGTGGAGATATGAATGGTGAAAATCTTTTATTTTATATAGACAGTAAAATAATGCCAAGACACCACGGACAAACGATAAGGAAGAATCACCTACAACATAAGAAACTAGTTATTAAAGTCATTAATACATAACCAAGTAAAAAGTGTGAAAAGATTAAAAATAAAAAGTATTACACTAGACACTTGTCTTCACCAAGTGATGTAAGAGACTTAGCCAAACATGGCCTTTGATTGTCAAGAACTCTTACGATTAATCTTGGATCCCGAGACGACGCACACGCTCTATGATGGACAATGGATGATGGTGGTGGATGATGGTGTTGTGATGGTGGTGGGTGGTGGGTGAAGTGTGAGAGAGGTGGTGTGCCAAGGGATGGTTTGCAAATGAGCCAAGCACCCCTATTTATAGCCTGAACAGCAGCTCGGGCACGGCCCCGTGTCCATTGGGCACGACCCCGTGTCCACCTTCTTCTCTGTCTTCATTAATTGCAGTTTGTCTGCATTAGTTTACCACGCCCCCGTGTCCGCTGGGCACGCCCCTCGTGTGCAGAAGCGTATCTGCTCTATCAAGATTTCCTCAGATTCTGCGAATCTTAGAGTTGACCACGGCCCCGTGTCCGATGAGCACGGCCCCGTGGTGGTTGATAGAAGCTTCTACAGCTTTGACACTTGGGCACGCCCCCGTGCTCATTGAGCACGGGGCATGTTCAGTCTTCTGTTCTCTTGTTTTGCTTGGGAAGATGCTATCGGGGAGGCTGGGCATGCCACGTTTGTTCCTTTTCTTGTATTTATGTTAGATTTAGATGCCTTTTTGCTTCTTTTGTTCATTTGAGCTCATTTAATCCTGAAAATACAAAAGGAAGACAAAAACGCACTTTTTCCAACATTAGTACTAAAAAAGGGTTAGTTTTATGCCACAATTGATGTAATTTATATGTTGCATTTTGTGCACATCAACGGCACTGGAGGTGTCATAGCTTTTGTGAGATGGGTTGAGAAGACAGATTCTGTTTTGCGGATGAGTAAATGTGCACCAGAGCATCAAGTCACGTACATTTCTGGACTGTTTCTAGATGGGGCTCTGTCATGGCGGAACCTTCAGGTTCAAACTTTGGGTGAGGCTGCTGCGTATGCGTTGTCATGGGATGAATTGAAAGAGCTGATACGAAAGAAGTACTGTTCCCGAGCCGAAATCCAGAAGTTGGAAACTGAATTCTGGAATCTGAAAATTGAAGGTCCTAAGGTAGCTGAGTATGTGTAGAGATTTCATGATTTGTCTCGCGTTGTTCCTTACTTGGTAGAACCAGAGTTCAAGAGGATTGAGCCTTCCTGCATCACGTCACACATATTAATGGCCTTGCAAACCATTAATTGATCTGTTTTCCTTGTTGCTTTCATACCGGGTTTACAAATACATACATACTTACAATGATTACAAGGTTTATTCGTGCACACATACAAAACACATGAACTCACTCAACCTTTGTTGATGTTTTCAAACTACATGTATTTCATGAAACTAAAAATGGATCTGGCGGGCGTTGGAAGTTTTCAAGTGTTGTTTGAAATAAAAGATGTCATCCGGTGTCTAAGGGTTTGGATTGTGTATCTTATCCTGGATAAGATACATAGTTCAAAGCCTAGTTTTTATTAGTGTCTTTTGTCAAGTCCTCATGGAACTTTAAACAAGTTTGGATGGTTTGTAATATGAATTTGAAGTCTCGAATTTCTGTTAAACAATGTTGGTTGTATGTTTTAAAACTATCTATGGATGAAAATCTTGGGTTTTATCATATAGTTGTTTGTTATGGTTGAATGCAATGATATTAAGCAAGTCACACATAATCACGCTTGCGCAAAAGTCAAGGTGTGACAGTTTGGTATCAGAGCTTCGATTGTAGCGAACTAGGATTCCTTCTCGAGTCTAGACTACAATCATTAGGGCTCTCATGAAAATATTTTTACAATATGTTTTCATTGCATACACAAAACATCCAGATCCATGGAACAAACGTTTTACAAAGGAAAGACAAGAAACACAATGCAAGATCACATTGGTGGTTTAGTCTGGGGTAGACTAGGAAGGATAGAAAAGTTTCATGAAGGATAGTGTGGATACATGATTGAGTGATAACTGTCTTGATTGCATACTAAGTGTTAGTGATTAATATATATGCACATGTTATGATTGTTATGTTACAGGCATCATGTCTTCTTCAGAGAGCGGATTATCAGACGTTGATGATCCTATGGCTATCGTCTCAGATGATGAGATTGCACCTAAGCCAGAGATACTTACGTCAGACACTGAGAGTGATCCTGACATGCTATCGGATGACGAGGACGACTTCCAGCCGTTCGCGTTGCCCGAATTTGGTGATGATTTACCCCTTGCTGATGGTTTTCCTGACGAGGATCCTTTTGTCATTCCTGTTCCAGTCCATGATCACCTCATCATTGGGCATCCCGATGGTGAGCACATCGTGGCTCTGATCCTCGATCCTGTTCCTCTCGTGCTCATTCCTCTTGAGGATTGGCCTTTCGACGATTTGTTTGATGACGACGTCGATTTGTTTATAGACGGTCCTCCTGTTGACGCCCAGGGTGATGGAGAGATAGATGAGGATGTTGTTGCTATCCCACCTCCTGAGATTCCTGTTGTTGAGATATCCTCTGATTCCAACTTGCACTCGGTCTCAGACTCCTTTGAGTCTGTGACATCTTCAGCTTTACAGGCGGTCGGATTACAGTATTACGCTACTGATTCTGACGATGACACGGCTATGTCTGCTGCACCATCTCCTCTACACGAACCCGAGCCTGGTCCTGAGCCAGATCTTGTTCCTTTTGATCAGCTTGATGTTGCACCTGCTGATCCCGAGCCGATACCCGATCCTGACCATGTTCCTTTTGGTTTACCAGACATTGCACCTCTCATTCCTGACCCAGTTCCTGCACCCGTTGATTTCCCTCTTACTAAGCCATTTATTCCTCCACCCGCACCCGCTGATGTTGCTCTTCTCCCTCCTGTAGAGTCCGACGTCCATCGCACTGATTTGCCTATCGTTTTCTTACAGGACATCCCTGCACCCCGTCCAGGGGAAGGTACTTCAGGTCAGCACCCGCGTGACAATCCTTTTGCTTCAGCAGCTTTTCCTCAGATCCCTCAGGCTGCACCATTTCCTTTCACTTCTTCACCGCTTGATGAGCCATTCCGATGGTTCCCACCGTACTCTATGCCGATCACAGATCCCTATCATCCCTCCCATTTTGTCGGCTACACACGGGATGAGTTGCTTTTATCACTTCAGCTTTAGTTTGAGATTATGAGCCGTAGAGCCTTGGAGCTTGAGCTGACTCCACGTCCCCTACCTTGTCCTTGTCAGTCTACATTCGTTCCTCCACATTCATCACCGTCTCCTTTTGTACATCCACCTGCTCCTCTTACTCCTTTTCCAGGTTTTGATGCTCGATTCCTTACTGTCGAGCAGCAGATCAGTTACTTACTTCGTCGTGTATACGAGCTTGAGGAGGAGCTTGCGCATGTTTGCAGCTTGCTTTTCTTCCCTCCTCCTCCACCTCCACCATCAGCATAGTTGATTTTTGGTCTTATGCAGATTGCATTACTTTTGGTGAGAGCACCACTATTGAGCCGAGATTGTGAAGACTTTTGAAGACCACTTTTTAACAATGTGATTTTGTATATTGACAGACTTATTGGACAAGGGTAGTGTGACCCTGTGTCCCTTTTGATGTGATACACCTTGTAAACAATGTAACTGTGGTCGGTAATTAATGAAAGCTCAATCGTCATGTTCTCACTAAACACATTGTTGGGTTACTTGCTTATGTTGTGATTGTGTTGTTGCATGATTGCTTGCTATGATACATGCTATTATATATACGTACTATATATTTATTTAACGAATAAGACCTGACCTATCCGATCTTCTTTTTAAAAGATGCCTCCTCGAAGGAACAATCAGCTACCCACAACCGAGGCAGAATTACAGGAACGCATCTCACAGGCAATCGCACAACATGAGGCCCTTCGCTCCGAACACAGCGGGGGCACCTCAGGGAATAACCCATCTAACGGTAATGTTTAAGTCACCTAAGACACATTACAATACGTTTGGACATTTCCAAGTGTGCTTTGCTAATGCTTTCTGTGAATGATGTTGCTTGTGTACAGGCTGTACCTACAAGCAGTTTTTGGACTGCAAGCCTCTGAACTTTGACGGCTGATGCGTGTGTGGTGTGATATATATTTTTAAGTATATTTTAAGCCCTTTTTACACGTTAGTCAAGTTTTAAATTTATAAAACACGATATTTTACTAACACCAAACACACATATGGGCAAGTGCACCCATCGTGAGCGTAGTATAGTGTTGGCAAGATACCGAGGTCGTCCAAGGACACAAGAGCTTTTAATACTGGTTTATTCTCAACGTCTAATCAAATCAAAAGGTTAGAAAAAGGTTTTAAGCTAGAAAAATAAAAATTAACTAAAATGCTGAAAAATAAAATAAAAGTAAAAACAGATAGACAAGATGAATCACTTGGCTCCGACTCGTGTTTAGTGTAACATTTGATTATTTCCGCACTTTTTCACTTTTTAAGAGATTATCTTAGTTATTGTAGTAGGCCCCTCTTTTGAAGATGACGTTACCCTCAACCCAGTAGTTTGAGTCAGCAAGGATACAATCCTAAAGGGTTGGATTATTGAAAGATAATTAATTAAGTTATTAATGCATATTATGGTAGGCCCCTCTTTTAGAGGTGACGTTACCCTCGGCTAAGTAGTCTGAGTCAGCAGGGATACAGTCCTAAATAGCCGGGTTAAAGTATTAATAGTAGCTTACATATGAGGGGATCAAAGAGTTTGGACCCCCGCCATCCAATACTGTTGGGTATTGAAGGAGGTCCTACTAAATTTGACCCAGGTCCTTGCAGGATCTATACACTGAACAAGGTAAGACTCTTACCAAACCGTTCCCTTAACCCCCGACCAGGTAGCCAACATATCTCCATATAGACCGTGGAGATATGAATGGTGAAAATATTTTATTTTATATAGACAGTAAAATAATGCCAAGACACCACGGACAAACGATAAGGAAGAATCACCTTCAACATAAGAAACTAGTTATTAAAGTCATTAATACATAACCAAGTAAAAAGTGTGAAAAGATTAAAAATAAAAAAAAGTATTACACTAGACACTTGTCTTCACCAAGTGATGTAAGAGACTTAGGCAAACATGGCCTTTGATTGTCAAGAACTCTTACGATCAATCTTGGATCCCGAGATGACTCACACACTCTATGATGGACAATAGATGATGGTGGTGGATGATGGTGTTGTGATGGTGGTGGGTGAAGTGTGAGAGAGGTGGTGTGCCAAGGGATGGTTTGCAAATGAGCCAAACACCCCTATTTATAGCCTGAACAACAGCTCGGGCACGGCCTCGTGTCCATTGGGCACGGCCCCGTGTCCACCTTCTTCTCTGTCTTCATTAATTGCAGTTTGTCTGCATTAGTTTACCACGCCCCCGTGTCCGCTGGGCACGCCCCTGTGTGCAGAAGCGTATCTGTACTGTCAAGATTTCCTCAGATTCTGCAAATCTTAGAGTTGACCACGGCCCCGTGTCCACTGAGCACGGCTCCGTGGTGGTTGATAGAAGCTTCTACAGCTTTGTCTTTTCTGCTGACACTTGGGCACGTCCCCTGCTCATTGAGCACAGGGCGTGTTCAGTCTTCTGTTCTCTTGTTTTGCTTGGGAATATGTTGTCGGGGAGGCTGGGCATGCCACGTTTGTTCCTTTTCTTGTAGTTATGTTAGATTTAGATGCCTTTTTGCTTCTTTTGTTCATTTGAGCTCATTTAATCCTGAAAATACAAAAGGAAGACAAAAACGCACTTTTTCCAACATTAGTACTAAAAAAGGGTTAGTTTTATGCCACAATTGATGTAATTTATATGTTGCATTTTGTGCACATCAACGGCACTGGAGGTGTCATAGCTTTTGTGAGATGGGTTGAGAAGACAGATTCTGTTTTGCGGATGAGTAAATGTGCACCAGAGCATCAAGTCACGTACATTTCTGGACTGTTTCTAGATGGGGCTCTGTCATGGTGGAACCTTCAGGTTCAAACTTTGGGTGAGGCTGCTGCGTATGCGTTGTCATGGGATGAATTGAAAGAGCTGATACGAAAGAAGTACTGTTCCCGAGCCGAAATCCAGAAGTTGGAAACTGAATTCTGGAATCTGAAAATTGAAGGTCCTAAGGTAGCTGAGTATGTGTAGAGATTTCATGATTTGTCTCGCGTTGTTCCTTACTTGGTAGAACCAGAGTTCAAGAGGATTGAACGTTTCATCTGTGGATTGGCACCCCAGATTCTTAGCATGGTCACTGCTTCTAAGCCTCCAACAATTACTGAGGCAATCACCTTGAGTGTGGCATTGACTGAAGAAGCAATCAGGTTGGGCAAGTTTTCAATCTCTAAGCCAAAGAAAAAGATACTCATGTGGAGTCGTCTGGAGAAAACAAAAGGAAGTTTTCGAATTTCAAGAAGGGTACTCGGGCAAGCAACAACAATGCCAACAAGCGTAGGGACGCTAATCCACCAGTTGAGGCACAAGCTGGCACTGCAAATGCTAAGAACAAAGGGAAAGGGTATATGGGCACTCTGCCCAAGTGTAATGTATGTCAGTTTCATCATGTCGGTCAGTGTAGGTTTAGGAAGTGTGGTAACTGCGGAAGGAATGGTCATTCCAAGGAAACGTGTTGGGTTGGAACTGGACGTGGAAACGGTGGGCAATGAGAAAATGAAAGTGGAAACGGTAATGGTAACCGTGGTGGAAATGGTTATGGGAATAGAAATCAGGGAGGAAACAATAATCAGGGAGGTAATGGAAACAGGAACGGAAATTGGAATCAGGCAGGAAATGGAAACCGCGGGGGAAATGATAACAACAATCAAGGTGGAAATGGGAATTGACGCGGCCAAGGTTCTTATGGTTGCGGTGATGTAGGGCACTTCAAGAAGGATTGCCCAAAGAATAACCAAGCTCATGGAAGAGTGTTCAACATTGGAGCTAGGGAAGCACGCCAGGATCCGAACGTAGTCACTGGTACGTTCCCTATTAATCAACATTTTGCATCTGTGCTATTTGATACTGGTGCCGACTATAGCTTCGTATCTTTAGAGTTTAAGAATATACTTGGTTTAGTAGCAAGTAAGTTAGACATCCCGTACTCGATAGAACTAGCTAATGGAAAGCTAGTAGAAGACAAAGAAGTGATTAGAGGCTGTGTTATAGAGCTTGGAGAGCGTGAGTTTTCGTTAGATCTTCTGCTAGTGGAATTGGGAAGCTTCGACGTCGTAGTTGGGATGGATTGGTTGTCGAGTAATCATGCAGAGATTGTATGCCATGAGAAGATTATCCGCATCCCGTTGGCGAATGAAGAGACGATCGTGATTCATGGGGAGAAGCATGATACGCCTCTACGGATTATCAGTTGTTTGAAGGCACGAAAGTTTTTGCGTAAAGGATGTGTTGCCTTCTTAGCTCATGTCATGGACAAAGAGGCCGAAGAACCGAAGCTCGAAGATATCCCTGTGGTAAGGGAATATCTTGAAGTCTTCCCCGAAGACTTGCCAGGATTACCTCCTCAACAACAAGTCGAATTCCACATTGACTTGGTTCCAGGCGTCGCGCCTGTAGCCAAGGCACCTTACCGACTTGCACCTTCAGAGATGCAAGAGTTGTCAACGCAGCTTCAGGAGTTGTTAGATAAGGGATTTATAAGACCAAGCTTCTCGCCTTGGGGAGCTCCAGTACTGTTCGTCAAGAAGAAGGACGATAGTTTTCGTATGTGTATCGACTACCAGGAGCTGAACAAGTTAACCATCAAGAATCGGTATCCCTTGCCGAGAATTGATAATTTATTTGACCAACTTCAGGGATCAAGTTACTATTCCAAGATCGATCTTCGATCAGGTTATCACCAGCTGCGGATTCAAGAAGAGAGTATACCGAAGACTGCCTTCAGAACTCGTTATGGACATTACGAGTTTCTAGTGATGCCGTTTGGGGTGACGAATGCGCTGGCAGTGTTTATGGACTTGATGAATCGGGTTTGCAAGCCATATCTAGATAAATTCGTGATCGTATTTATCGATGATATTTTGATCTATTCACGGACAAAGGAAGATCATGATAAACACCTTAGAGCCATCTTAGAGCTGCTAAAGAAGGAGAAGCTCTATGCTAAGTTCTCGAAGTGCGAGTTTTGGATACGTGAGGTACAGTTCCTTGGTCACGTGGTAAATGAGAATGGAATTCATGTGGATCCCACCAAGATTGAGGCAATCAAGAATTGGGAAACTCCGAAGACGCCAACAGAGATCCAACAGTTTCTGGGTTTAGCAGGCTACTATCGCAGGTTCATTGAGGATTTCTCCAAGATAGCTCAACCGCTGACCTCCCTTACTCAAAAGGATAAGATGTATGAATGGGGAGACAAGCAAGAAGAAGCATTTCAGCTGCTTAAGAATAAGCTATGCGATGCACCTATATTATCCCTATCCAAAGGCACCGACGACTTCGTGGTCTATTGTGACGCCTCGCGTAAGGGTTTGGGTTGTGTGCTAATGCAACGCCAAAATGTTATCGCTTATGCTTCGCGCCAACTGAAGGTCCATGAGAAGAACTACACCATGCATGATTTGGAGTTAGGCTCAGTGGTGTTTGCTTTGAAGATTTGGCGACATTATCTGTATGGAACTCGATTTACTATTTTTACGGATCACAAGAGCCTTCAGCACATATTTGATCAGAACGGGCTTAACATGAGACAGCGACGATGGGTTGAGTTGTTAAATGATTATGAGTGCGAGATTAAATATCATCCAGGAAAAGGAATGTGGTAGCAGACGCCTTAAGTCGAAAAGAAAGGATCAAGCCCATAAGGGTTAGAGCTTTAGAGATGATTATTCAGACATATCTCTCGTTACGTATTCATGCTACACAGAAGGAAGCTCTTAAGAAAAGAGAAAATTAAGGATGAATATCTCCGAGGAATGGAGAAAAAGTTGGTACCCAACGAGGAAGGAACCTTGTATTTCATGGGACGTATTTGGGTTCTGCTTTTTGGTGGTCTTAGAGAGGTTATTTTTGATGAAGCTCATAAATCGAGGTACTCGATCCATCCAGGATCGGACAAGATGTACCAAGATTTGAAGGATTACTATTGGTGGCCAAGACTCAAAGGTGATGTTGCTACTTATGTTGGGAAGTGCTTAACTTGTGCCAAGGTGAAGGCCGAGTATCAAAAGCCTTCAGGTCTCCTGCAACAGCCAGAAATACCCATGTGGAAGTGGGAGCATATTTCTATGGACTTCATAACCAAGTTACCCAGGACTCCCAGAGGTCATGATACGATTTGGGTAATCGTGGACCGATTGACAAAGTCTGCGCACTTCTTGCCGATTAGAGAAAAGGATAACACTGGTAAGCTAGCTGAGTTTTACCTCAGAGAGATAGTGGCACGTCATGGAGTGCCTATCTCGATAATATCGGACATAGATGGATGGTTTATGTCAAGGATTTGGCAATCCTTTCAAGAAGCTTTTGGTTCTCAGTTAAAGTACAGTTTTTCACCCGCAAACGGATGGACAAAGCGAGAGAACTAATCAGACGCTAGAAGATATGCTACGTGCTTGTGTAATGGATTTAGGTGGCAGTTGGGATACTCATCTGCCTCTGGTTGAGTTTTCCTATAAGAACAGCTACCATACAAGCATCCAAGCTGCACCGTTCGAGGCTCTCTACGGACGCAAGTGCCGCTCGCCGCTATGCTGGGCAGATAAAGGTGACAGACAGATGGTTGGTCTCGAACTGGTTCAAGAAACAACTGATAAGATCACACAGATCCGAGAGCGCATCAAGGCGGCTCGTGATCGACATAAGAGTTATGCGGACCAAAGACGAAAACCCTTGGAATTTGAAGTGGGTGATATGGTTTTGCTAAAAGTTTCACCTTGGAAAGGTGTAGCACGCTTTGGGAAGCGTGGTAAGTTAAACCCATGATATATCGGGCCATTCAGGATTCTGGAAAGGGTTGGTTCAGTAGCATACAAGTTGGAGTTACCAGCAGAACTAAATGGTGTTCATGATACATTTCATGTATCTAATCTGAAGAAAAGTCCAACTCAAGAGACAGTGGTCATCCCTGCGGATGAAGTGCACATTGACGATACACTTCACTTCACCGAAGAACCCGTTGAGGTTTCAGATCGGAAGGTTAACAAGACTTGCAGGAGTAGTGTTAAGCTTATCAAGGTTCGTTGGAATGCACGTCACGGCCCAGAGTTTACTTGGGAGCGTGAAGATCGTATGAAAGCAAAGTACCCACATTTGTTCCCTAACTCCCCTGCAACTAATAGTAAAGCTTAAAATTTTGGGATGAAATTTTCTTAACAGGGGGAGAATGTGACTAAACAGTAATTATGACCTAATGACTGTGCTGATTTACAATTAATGACTTGAATTGCTTTCTGATTATTGTTATTATACATACATGTGCATCACCTATTGCATAATGTCATATCATTATTGCATGCAACACTTTATTGATTCAAATGATGCACGAAACAAAGATAGCACGGTTATCAGACAAATCAGAAAAATGCTGACGGAGTTCAGTACATAGACATACATGGTATTGAGACACAGAATGAGCCAGAAACCAAGAGTTACACTAGTATAGTGTGTAGGAAAGTAAGGATCATAAAACTGCCTTCCTAGTGATAGTTTAAGTGCCGGAAAGTGCCTAAAACTCACATAAACTGCAGAAATCAGCAAAATTCAGCATTTAAACAACTTAATATCATGCAGAAATATGGTTAAATGGTCCAGAATGCTTTCCTAAGTGTCGGGAATCAAAACTGTCACAAAAGGTAACATAAAGCACACTAAACTGCATAGTTTAGCTCCTTAACGAACCGGTAACCAACCGAACAACCGGACACTACCCGAAACACCAAATTTTCACTAGAAACATTGTTTTATCATTTCCAAGCTAGTTATGGTCCCCGAACATCATAACATACTATATCACATCCTAATAACTAAACACCTAACTAAAACACTTGGATTTCAACCATTAACATAACTTATCTTTACAAACTAACCAAGACCCCCCCCCCCTCATGAACACGGTTATAAGGTGGCCCCACACCTTGATTTTCTTTGATTATTAAATTGGATCTTGTCTCCTACTTTGGCTAACACATTACACATTAGAGAATTAGATGTTGGAGTGTTATAAGTTTAACCACAAGAACATAACCATTCATTTTCATCACAACACAACACACTTCACTTCACTCTCTTCCCCTTTCCCTCTACTCTCGGCCGTAACCCACACACACCACAACCATCATCATCCTTCAATCTTCATCCATTCTCTACTCATACAAAGGTGTAAGGATCATCACAAGGAAGCTAGGAGCTCTTGGAAGTTGAAGGACCTCTTGCAAGTGCTATTAACCACCTCAATTGTCATCTTCATCTTCTTGTGTTCATCCCTAGCCTTGAGCTAGTAATAAGATCATCTAAACATCATTTTACATCTTATTTAGTTGGTTAAAGAATGATACAAGTAACTTAACATGAAGAACACTAATGATCAAGAACCTAAATCTTAAACATAAGATTAAAAATCATAAGAATACATGTTGTTTAGTGTATGTGTTAGTATTGATTGATGATTACTTGTGTTTATGATGTAAACATCATATGATCTTGCTAGATGGTGATTAAAGACATAATCTAGTAAGATGAGAGGATGATTATGTTATGATCATCCTTATGTGAAACATGAACTTGAAAGATTAAATGTTTTTCTTGAAGTATGATGATTAAAGTGTAATGTGAGTCTTGTGAATATGTGATTTCAAGAACAATTTTTCAAGAAACCAAGTTAAAATACAAGATTTACATAAACTTGGTTCTTAAAGAAATTAATCACATTTTTAGTGGTTAGTCAAGTGTAGAATCATGTGTTTAACAAGAAAAACTCAAGAAGAAATATTTTTAGAAAAATATTTTACAAGTTGTAAACATCTAAATTCTTCAAGAATGTTGTTTTTAAATAAATAACCACACTTTAAAGGGTAACTAAGCTTACTAAATACACTAGTAACTTACTACAAATTTTTATAAATTTTCATGTTCATGAAGTAGTGTAAATAGCTTGATTTTGGCAAATTGGTAAGTATTGGTTGATTTGTTGTTGATTGTGATGATTTATAAAAGAAAATGATATGCTTTGAAAGCATGGAAACCTCCATTTTTTAAGGGGAAACTATGGCAAAAAAAATTCTAGAAATTTAACACTTAGAAAAATATTTTTAAACAAATATTTACAAGTATATTTTAAACCATGTATTTTCATATGAAGTTTGCCCTAATTTTTGTTACAAAAATTATAAATACTAGAGGTTGGTTTTTTATAATAAAAGTGACTAAATATGTATTTAGGAGAATATATATTTAGATGTCACCATGTGTGTGAATATTTGTATATTATGTGTATTAGTTATATTATTTTAGGACTTGAAATAATATTACTCACCAAAATACCAAGAAAATTACAATACAAAATATTACCAAAATCCCAAGGAATTGAATATATAATTTACACCCAAAATATTGGAGAAACCGAACAAGGATATAACTCATAAAAATATTCCGGAATTAAATTCATGAGTATATTTTGGTAAATGGTATTTTGGGCACTAAGAAAACAAAAATATGTTTTTTACAATTATTACAAAAATATATCATATTTTTTAAAAGAAGAGAATATATTATTGGGTAAATAAAAATATATATGTTTTCTTGAAATTATTAGAAGATATATTATTTTTGGGAGAAAATATATATTTTCTTAAATAAACATAGAATACATTATTTTTGGATGAAAAATAGATTTATATATATATTTTCTAAGTTAAACTTGAAAATATATTATTTTTGAGGTTTAAATAAAAATACAATTATTTTTGCCAAAGAAAAAATTATAAATAATTTTTCTATGTAAGTTTTCTTAAAATATATATTTTGAGAATATATATTTTTATTAGAAATATTATTCCGGAAAAATAAATACAAAAATTAAGTATAGGAATACTTAATAAACACAATGAAAATACGTATTCTCGAACGTATAAATATACACCGGAATACGCCACCGATACTTGGCAAAAATACATAAGGTTAAGAATACGAGTATGAATACACCCATCCTTGGGAAGTTATACATATACAAATACATAAATGTGTCAAGTTAAAATATATTATTTTAACTAATATTCCAAAATTAATAAATATAATTTAAGTTAAAATATTTATTATTTTAACAAATAATTATATACTTGGAATAATATTGAGGACACAATGAAACGTAACTCAAAGACACTGATTAAGACTAAAGGTCAAGGCACGACCCACTCGTCTAACAAACCATAGTATGTTTGTAGGTAGTCGTACACTCTAAGGGAAGCTTTGGGTTGTTTGATTGAAGAACGCAAGACTGTGAGTTCATGTCCCCCTTTTCTTTAACTGTTTTCGGTTTTATAACTTTGGGGGTGAAGTACATGTTACAAATTGTTTACAAATGTTTACATATGGTATGGTTAGCTAAGGAATGTACTGTTAGATCATGTGAGTGGTGGGTAGATCTATTTGGGTGTTGCGAGCCCCACCCATGAGGACCGGGATTTGGCCCATGAGGTGACTATGTCTTCCCGCCGGAAGCCCGGTACAAAATCCGCTAGGATTGAGCCTTCCTGCATCACGTCACACATATTAATGGCCTTGCAAACCATTAATTGATTTGTTTTCCTTGTTACTTCCATACCGGGTTTACAAATACATACATACTTACAATGATTACAAGGTTTATTCGTGCACACATACAAAACACATGAACTCGCTCAACCTTTGTTGATGTTTTCAAACTACATGTATTTCAGGAAACTAAAAATGGATCTGGCGGGCGTTGGACGTTTTCAAGTGTTGTCTGAAATAAAAGATGTCATCCGGTGTCTAAGGGTTTGGATTGTGTATCTTATCCTGGATAAGATACATAGTTCAAAGACTAGTTTTTATTAGTGTCTTTTGTCAAGTCCTCATGGAACTTTAAACAAGTTTGGATGGTTTGTAATATGAATTTGAAGTCTTGAATTTCTATTAAACAATGTTAGTTGTATGTTTTAAAACTATCTATGGATGAACATCTTGGGTTTTATCATATAGTTTTCTGTTATGGTTGAATGCAATGATATTAAGCAAGTCACACATAATCACGCTTCCGTAAAAATGTGGGTGTGACATTTTAAAACAAGGATATCTGCATAGAATATAGTTTATAAAATAGCAAGTAAAAAACAAAAGGCCTATACAACATGAAAAGTTTCACAATTGGTACAATATAAATAAAAAGTCAAGTCTCCAATGTAAGTACATAGATCCAGATAAGTATAATTACGCATATAGACATAGATCTCTCTTCCAAGTAACATCAAAAGGGCCAAGCAAATGTGCCCAATCTAGGTCGTGGTAAATAACATCAACAACATCGAGATGAATGCCATGTTGCAACCAATATAGTAAAGGCCTTTAAGCATCTTGTAATCTGAACGATCGTCGATCCAAGCAATATACTGAAAGTCATGTAAGCGATGTCAGAACCAACGACAGCTAACAGCATAAAGGGATTTGCAATGTGAAGAGGGGTGTGTCTTCCTTGTTTAAGACCGAAGAAAACGAACCCCAATAGTGATAGAACCATGGTAAGCGCATACGGAGCCACATTAGAGCCATTTAGCCTGGTTAGATAAAACAAAGATAGCTATAATAGAAAATAGAACCAACTCAAACCGTATAAGTAAAACGTAATCGAGCTTACCTTGTAGTATTTTGTTCATTTATTCCTAGAACGTTTGGATCATCGACAGTGACTCCTCCTCCTTCCTCTTCTTCATCCCTAATGGTTATGGATTGACCAAGCCTGTTTTCAGCAATCATGAAGAAGATCATAAAAGATCAATCACGATCATAGCCAAATCCGTATAAGTCAAACTAGCCATATTACAAAATATATAGATTTACTTAAAAGTGTAATAATAATTGGACAAATGTTATAAATATAGTAAGAGCTTACCCCACAGTGTTAGGAGGACGACGATTTTCTTCAATTGAGTTGTTCTAAATCTCTGCGATTGTGACTAGTTCTTGATGAGTTCTGATGCTGGGTGCTAAACAACTTCACACAAAATCATGAAAACAACTTGGGTTTAAAAACCTACAAAACCTAACAAAAACACTGCCATCCACCATCTCCTACGCCTTAAATTTGCATATTAAGCACACATTTGCAGGTTCAATCTGAGAATTGGAAGAAATTAATGGTTCGCTGTAATTAAGACAATAACAATCTAAACAGATCAAGAATCATAAGAAGTTTACGATAAAGGTCTCCGCTTAGAGATATCCCAAGAAGATCTTGAAGAAAAGGAAAATTTGGATCATAAATAGGATGAATAACTCGTTGATGATTTTAGTGTTATGAAGTCATTTAAGTTATTTGGATTTACTTTCATCTTGTTTTTTTATTGTGTTAAAATACATCATGTAAAATTTGTAAACTGTTTTGGATTACTAGTATTCGAATCGGACTCGAAATTTGAATTCAGATTTTAAATATTTGAATTTTCGATTAGTTCGAGTATTCGAAATTCGATTCCCTTGAAGTACCCGTAGTTTGGAACTTCAGATGTTTTGTTCCATCTAATTGCATTTGTATTCTTAAGCCTACTGGGCTGATGAGGTTCTAGGTTGGGTATTAAACCGGCATGGCCGGCCCAGGGGTGGGTGGGGAGGACCACCAGCCAGGGCCTGATATTTCGAGGGGCACTTTATTTTATGAAAAACCCGATATGTATATGTAAAATATATTTTTTAAAAGGGTATACTCATACAAACACTAACATAGGCCCACTTACAAAACTATTCTTATTGGTTTAGATTAGTTATTAGCCCATTGACATTAGGTTTAGACCTTTAGTGAGCCCAATACCCAATTTCGTTAAGGTGTAAGGACACGTTTTTTCGAGCTTGAACAGGGTACACGAATTCTGAGGGCCAGCCCTGTAAACCAATTTCAGTTGGTCTAAAAAGTTGTCAAAACCGGTTTCGATTTCAAACCGGTTCGGGTTCAGTTGGTTTGTTGACTATTTTAATACCGGTTTGATTCCGGTTCATTCCACTTTTGACAAAAGATTAGAGAGCCACATTACTGTATACTTCTTAAAATCATCCAAAAGAGTTATGCTGATTATTGTTTGTTAAATGGTCACTCAGAGGTAAGAATTAACATGTTGACGCTTTTAGCCCCTTTATTGCGCAAACTTTCAATTAATTACGCAAACGGCTACACTTAATCATCAAGTGGCACATTTGTGAATATAAACATTGTAAGAAACTTATTTTAGGTATGTTAACACTTCCAGTCCTTTCATAATCAAAGTTTTCGATTTTTCAAAAAAATTTGTCCCTAAATTTCAGTGTTTGACTTCATTAGGATTTATTACACGTGTCAATACATCATTGGACGTGATTTTACGAGGTGTTACAAGAAGCCCTTTAACTAAACTTAAAACTCGGATACCTACATAGAATAAAGGCATTGTTGGCGATGGGAGTGCAGTCTGTTTCTGGCTTGACAGGTGGTGTGGGACAGAAGTTTTTAAAGACTCTTTTCCAAACTTGTTCAGGCTCGCTATTGATAAAAAGAGCAGGATAAATGAAGCTGTGGAAAGTAGTGTTAATGCGGGTCGCTTGATTTGTAACTGGAAAAGGGAACCGAGTTCTGAGGAAGAATTACAAGAGCTTGATCTTTTGATTGCTTCCTTACAGCAGGTCCGCTTATCCGTCGATGTTGATAAGTGGAGGTGGGATGGTAATGACAGTGGCAGCTTTACAGTTGCTGATTTCAAAGCCTTACTTCTCAAAGACAGAAACCAGCGTAGGGAGCATCATATGCATTGGCTAGCGTGGATTCCTTTAAAGGTCAAAATTGTTGTTTGGAGATCCGAGATGGATCGTCTTCCAACTTGTATGGTTCTGATTAGGCGAAGAATATATGTCACAGATTCAACTTGTGTTCTTTGTGATGTAGATTCTGAGAGTTCTTTGCATATCTTCACTGGCTGCGGATTTTCCTTTGGGGTTTGGTCTTCGATTATCAGGTGGTGCAGGTTGGATCCGTTGTTTGCTCTTGAGATAAAGGACCTTCTGAATATGGCTTCGAACAAGAAAGGAAATGCATGGGTCAAGAAAGTCATTCATGGTATTGTTATGATAACTATGTGGGTGATTTGGAAAGCTCGTAACGAGAAGATGTTTAGAAGAAAGGAGGCGAATGTGGTCGACGTTATTGCTAGTATTAAATCTTTGGCTTTTTTGTGGCTTAGGTCTCGCTCCAGATTTAAGAATATTGTCTGGAAAGATTGGGCTTTAAATCCGTTGTATATGTTGTAGATGGTTTGCGGTGGTCCTTGCTTTGAGGTCCGCTCGCCTTTTTAATGAAGTTCAATTTTCAAAAAAAAAACATAGAATAAAGTTTATAAAATAGCAAGTAAAAACAAAAGGCCTATATAATATGAAAAGTTTCACAATTGCCACAACATTTAATAACATGAAAACTTTTACAATTGGTACAAAATTTAAAACAAGGGTATATGCATAGAATAAAATTTATAAAATAGCAAATAAAAACAAAAGACCTATACAACATGAAAAGTTTCACAATTGGTACAATATAAATAAAAAGTCAAGTCTCCAATGTAAGTACATAAATCTAGATAAGTATATTTACGCATATAGACATAGATCTCTCTTCCAAGTAACATCAAAAGGGCCATGCAATTGTTCTCAATCTAGGTCATGGTGAATAACAACAACAACATCGAGATGAATGCCATGTTGCAACCAATATAGTAAAGGCCTTTAAGCATCTTGTAATTTGAACGATCATTAATCCAAGACAATATACTGAAAGTCATGTAAGCGATGTCAGAACCAACGACAACTAACAGCACAAAGGGATTTGCAATGTGAAGAGGGGTGTGTCTTCCTTGTTTAAGACCGAAGAAAACGAACCCCAATAGTGATAGAACCATGGTAAGCGCATACGGAGCCACATTAGGGCCATTTAGCCTGGTTAGATAAAACAAAAATAGCTATAGTAAAAAAATGGAATCAAAACTCAAACCGTCAAATGTTTAAGTAAAACGTAATCGAGCTTACCTTGTAGTTTTTTGTTCATTTATTCCTAGAACGTTTGGATCATCGACAGTGACTCCTCCTCCTTCCTCTTCTTCATCTCTAATGGTTATGGATTGATCAAGCATGTTTTCAACAAAACAATAACGGTTGAAATATGTATATCATATTCATTTCAATCTTGATATTATTAAATAGATGTTAAAATGCAACAATCATGAAGAAGATCATAAAAGATCAATCACAATCATGGCCAAATCCGTATGAGTAAAACTAGCCATATCTCAAAAGATATATATATATATATTTACTTACAAGTGTAATAATAATTGGACAAATGTTATAAATATAGTAAGAGCTTACCCCACAATGTTAAGAGGACGATGATCCTCTTCAATTGAGTTGTTCGAAATCTCTGCGATTGTGACTAGTTCTGGATGAGTTTTGATGCTGGGTGCTAAACAACTTCACACAAAATCATGAAAACAACTTGGGTTTAAAAACCTACAAAACATAACAAAAACACTGCCCTCCACCGTATCCTACTCCTTAAATTTGCATATTAAGCACACATTTGCAGGTTCAATCCGAGAATTGGAAGAAATTAATGGTTCGCTGTAATTAAGACAATAACAATCTAAACATATTAAGAACCATAAGAAGTTTACGATAAATGTATCCGCTCAGAGATATCCCAAGAAGATCTTGAAGAAAAGGAAAATTTGGATCATAAATCGGATGAATAACTCGTTGATGATTTTAGTGTTATGAAGTCATTTGAGTTATTTGGATTTACTTGCATCTTGTTTTTTTATTGTGTTAAAATACATCATGTAAAATTTTAGTTTGGAACTTCGGATGTTTTGTTCCATCTAATTGCATTTGTATTCTTAAGCCTATTGGGCTGATGAGGTTCTAGGTTGGGTATTAAACCGGCATGGCCGGCCCTAGGGTGGGCGGGGAGGATCACCGGCCAGGGCCTGATATTTCGAAGTGCACTTTATTTTATGAAAAAACCCGATATGTATATGTAAAATATATTTTTTAATATGGTATACCCATACAAACACTAACATAGGCCCACTTACAAAACTATTCTTATGGGTTTAGATTAGTTATTAGCCCATTGACATTAGGTTTAGACCTTTAGTGAGCCCAATACCCAAATTCGTTAAGGTGTAAGGACACGTTTTTTCGAGCTTGAACAGGGTACACGAATTCTGATGGCCAGCCCTGTAAACCGATTTCAGTTGGTCTAAAAAAATTGTCAAACCGGTTTCGATTTCAAACCGGTTCGGGTTCAGTTGGTTTGTTGACTATTTTAATACCGGTTTGATTCCGGTTCATTCCAGTTCATTCCAGTTTTGACAAAAGATTAGAGAGCCACATTACTGTATACTTGTTAAAATCATCCAAATAATTGAATTATTCGAAAAGATAATATAATATGCATGTTAAGTTATGAAAGGCTTGAAATCTAATAAAATAGGGGAACAGAGAAAAACATGTGCACATACTCTGTAGTATGTTCAGAGGCGATGAATGGCAATTCAACCCTACAAAATAAAAACATCTAGTAATCAGTAATCATAATCTAAAACAGAATCTGCATCACCAAATCTTAAAGTAGAGAGATCGGCACTCTGTTTCAGTTAATTAGTAAGTATGGATGATCAACGTGCTTACACAGTAGTGAGGAGATGAGGATCACGATTTTCTTCAACTGAATTGTTTGTAATCTGTATGTTCACGGCTGTTTCTAGCTGAACAGGGTTGATGGAAGCTGAAAAACTTGAGAGAAAATGATGAAAACGAATCAGATAGATTTGTATGTGGAAATTTAAAGAAGGAAAACCAAATTTTCACAGAAGGCTTACTATGGAAGCGGAGGATCGTGGGCCGGATGACGATGGTGTGCTCGGACGGCATTTGGGAGAGCTAATGCTGTCAGCTCCATACCTTCATTCGAGTGTGAAGTTGTTGGTTTCGCGGGTGTCGCTTAAATAGACGAGGATGTATGATGTATGTATGATGGACGGTTGGATGGTGTGAGGAGGTCACTTTCTCGGTTTTCTAAAATGACATTTGGGACGGTTGACGAGGATGTCTGATGGATGGTAGGATGGTTTGAGGAGATTACTTTCTATAGATTTTACTTTCTATAGATGTTGAATATTTTAAAATGACCTGTCTCTGTCCTTCAAATAAAAGAAATAAAAGACGCGGGGTGTAGAATGATTTTTCTGAACTAATAACGGATTAAAATTATCTTATCTTGAAGTTACACAATATTATTTTCATTTTTTTCATTCAGTTTGGCCGATAATAGTCCGCCGTTAAAAATAGCTTAACGGAGTTAAGCTTTTTTTCCGAATTACAAACCGATGTTTTATGGATTTTGATCAGAACGAGGATACGATTCGATTTATGTAAAACTTACCTCGAAACGGTGCTTAAAACGCCTTGATTTTTGTTAATTGAAAGTTTAAACACCCGAATTGAAGCATCGTTTTCGTCGTTTGTGGCAGTATTTCAAGGTAAATTTTATATCAATCAACTCGTATCCTCGTTCTGATCAAAATCCATAAAACATCGGTTTGTAATTCGGAAAAAAACTTAATTCCGTTAAGCTATTTTTAACGGCGGACTATTATCGGCCAAAAGTGGACCAGTTCGGATTATTATCTGCCAATAACTGAGTTCGGATTATTATCGGCTAAATTGAGCAAGTTGGGATTATTTAAATCCAATTTGCCTTTGATTTATTACCACATATAAATAAGAAACATTTTGTTGGTTTTGTTGTTATACTGTATGGATAGGGAGTGTTTCAAAAAAAAATTGATTTTTCATTTTCAATCCCAAAATTTTTATCTTTTTATTTTAATCCTTTTAAGTTTTTAACTTTTAACTTAAAGTTTTTCATTATTTGCAATTTAATCCCAATTTTTTTTTTCAACTTTAATCCCCTATACTTTTCATCTTTTGCAAGTTTTTCGTTTAAAAATTCGTGAGTCAACACGCCACAACTGCGTGTCTCTGTGGTTCAACGTTTTTGTCTGTTGTTCCCGTTTGACAGGCCCATCGCAACACGTCTATTATTCAAAGTTTGACAAGTTCGTTCCAATGCGCGGGAGACCCTAAATCAACTTAGTTTTTTCTTTCTACGTTTTAAAGTTCGGTCTAATGTCTTCACATTAACACACCACAATGGGTGTGCGTGATTCAACGATTTTACGTATGTTTTTCGTTCAGTGTTATTTTTTCTTTTTTTTATTTATTTTATTTTACGAGCTCTTCTGTTGTTGGTTGTGAGGCACTGGGGATACATGGCACGAGTTTACAAACGTATTTAACCTATTAATTTTTTTACTACAAATAATTTGTTTCAAGTTCACCCCTATACCTCCTTTACTTAAAAAAAACTATTTTTACGTGCATATTTTTATGTACGTGTCTGTATGAATTCGATTTGCTCTACGTTTTGACGTAAACTATTTTCTGGAAACGAGTCAGATCAAATATAATACTTTTTGTTTAAAAAAACATCTTTTATGTGCATATTTTATGTACGTTTCGGTATAAATTCGAGTTGGCGTATGTTTTAACGTATTTTTTTTGGGAAATGAGTAAGGTCAAATATAATCTGTTTCCGTGCTTATTTTATGAATGTTTCGTTAATTTTGTTTCGAACCGAGTGGAGTCAAATTGTGGTTTTTTTCAAAAGTTCTAATTAATCTCTTTTGATTATATGTGTCATCTTTTCCGTTATACCCGTTACGTTTTCTATGTATGAGTCGGATCCTATATAATACGTTATGATTGTACGGTATAAATTTGATTTACTTTATGTTTTGATCTAATCGCAATGTTTATATAGGTTACATTGAGTTCGATCAGATATGTCGAAATGCAGGTTTTCATATGGTTAACGCATCACATAACGTTTAGACTAATTCATTCGATGTTTGCAATGTACCCGCGCCGCAACACGCGAGGGTGTTATTCCTAGTTACAATTAATTATTAACACTTTTTTTTCATAAGTGTCGGATTATTATTTCACTCATATTTAAAATACTAATTTTAGAATTATTTAACTTAATTTTTTTATTATTATAGACCCCTGCCCTCTAATATTTTTTTTATAAAAGATTTACGTTTATATCCATGTACTTTAATAGATATATCATACAGATTTTTTCTAATGATTATTTTTCTCTAAACGATTTACGTTTTAATCCCCAAACTTTAATAGAGTTATTATATGACTCTTGAAGTTTAATAAAGTTAACTTTTTTCTTTTTTTAACAAATATTTGTTGTTTTATCTTTTTTAAAAGTTCAATTCTTTCTTATTTTATTCATTATTTATTTAACCTATTATAAGTCTAGACATATTTACTTAATCATGATTGTCCTTTAGCTTAAAGCCTGGATGGTCTATATTAATCCTTCGATATACAAGGTAAGAATATTAATTATTTTTTATTTACATAATTTATAGTTAAAACTAACTTTCAACTCTAGACATATCTACTTAACTGTGTTGATTGTTTATATTTACCGTCGTTTATTAAAGTGTGCATGGTTTATAATAATCTATCAATATATCATGTAACAAATATATCATCACCAGCACTCTCCTATGACCCCGCCTCGAAGCGCGGGTACAATACTAGTTAAATACAATAGTGATTTTATATTATAAAATATTAATAACTACAAATATGGACAGATTTGAATTAAATAAAAATCTACACAATGTAATATATATACGTCATAAAAATAACAATGAACTAGAATGATTAATATAATATCATTGGTAGTTTTTTTTTAAAGTGACAGTTGGTGGTCCCTGAAAGCCTTATTTTAATGTCACTAGAAATCTATTAATGTTGCTATGCGTGTAATGGTTGAATGAATCCTAAAATTCAAGATTCCACTATAAAATTCGTCAAAGTTAAGCTAAAAACAGACTACTTTTAATGTCATGCCTATTTATCACTATGCATGTAACGTTAAAAATACTTTTATTATTCTATACTTTTAATGTCATGGAGAAACTTATTTTTAATTGATTTATGTTACCTTGTTTGGAAGTGGGTGTTAGGAAATTATGGATTCTTCCGTTTTGTAGCCAATAATTTGCACAAACTTTAACCTCATAGCATAACGTATGACAATCTAAAGAAAAGCTACACTTGAAATAGTTTTTTTTTTCGAGAAAATTACCATTACCCAGATACACATCATGACATGAAGGACAAACATAGCCAAAAAGAAATTCGATAACGAAGTTTCAAGTCACAAATGAATGAATGTGAAGCCTTAAAATTGTACTCAAAGTACATAGACCTACTTTCAAAGAAGACATTTATAATATAGCAAGTAAAAACAAATAGCATATAAAACATTAAAAATTTCACAATTGATTCTAAACAATTACAAAGTCAAGCAGATCACCCTTTAGAGAAACATTAACACACCAAAATAAGCTCACGAATCCATAGAAGATAATTTTAAACATATACACATAACTGTAACGCATCAAGTAACACCAAATGTGTAATGCAGGTGTACCCAATTTAGGTAGTACTGGTGTATAACATCGGCATCAGGGAGATGAAGGCCAGGGTGCAAAAGATATAGTAAATACCTTTGAGCATATTGTAATCTGAACGGTCAGTGATCCAAGAGTATATATTGTACGCAGCGTACGCGATGCTAAAACTCACAACAAATAAAAGCATGAGGGGCTTTGCATTGTGAAGAGTGTGATTTCCTTGTTTAAGAACGATGATAACCGACCCCAACAGTGCTAGAACCATGGTAAGTGCGTACGGAGCCACTTTAGGGTTCGTTAACCTAGTCAGACAAAACAAAGATAGATTGATAAGTAAAAATATGAACTCAAACCTTCAAAGGCACGAGTAAAATGTAATCGAGCTTACCTTGTACTTTGTTGCCCATTTATTCTTAGATTGTTTGGATTAGATCTGGCAAAACAAGCACATCCATTCCATTTTGGGTTGATATGGGTATTTTAAATTTTAAGATGGACCAAACAAAATTAGTCACTAGGTTAGGATGTGTTTGAAGTGGTGGATAAAAAAAAAGAGTAAGTCAGGATAGGTATGAGATAAAATCACTAAACTAATTATCACTCGTAGATATCTCTTCACAATCGCCGCCATAGTACTGTCCCATCGTTTTTCATTTAAAAGTAATGAAAAATTCAAAAAAAAAAAAAACTAAAAATAATCAAAAAAATTCTAAAAAAATGTAAAAAATTAAAAAAAAATCAAAATCAAAAAAATCAAAAATTTCTAAAAAAATAAATAAAAAATCTAAAAAATATTAAATTTCAAAAAAATATAAAAAACCCAAAAAAATATAAAAAATCAAAAAACTCTAGAATATAAAAAAATTTCTAAAAAATATTAAAAAAATACGAATAATATTAAAAGACTTTAAAAAATAAAAAAAATCAAAAAACATTGAAAAAAAGTCAAATATAACAAAAAAACAAAAATATTTTAAAAAATTCAAAAAAAAAAAAAAAAAAAATCAAAAAAAATTATACATAAAAAATTACAAAAAACTAAAATTCTTAAAAAACCAAAAAATGTTAAAAAAAATTAAAAAAAAAAACTTAAAAAATCTAAAAATTATAAAAAAATATAAAAAATCGAAAAATTATAAAAATTTCTAAAAAATCAAAGAAGTTAAAAATAATTTAAAAATCAAGAAGATATTTTTTTAAATTTATAGTTTTTTTATTTTTAGATTTTTTTAATTTTTTTGATTTTTTATAATTTTTTTAATTTTTAATTTTTTAGATTTTTTTGACTTTTTATAAATTTTTGAATTTTTTTTTATTTTTTTAGATTTTATTTATTTTTTGAAATTTTTACAGTTTTTTGATTTTTTAGAATTTTCTTATTTTTAGATTTTTTTTATTTTTTAGAATTTTTTGGATTTTTTATTTTTTGATTTTTTTAGAATTTTTTGAATTTTTTTTAGGATTTTTATACTTTTTTTTGAATTTTTTTATTTTTAGAATTTTTTAGAATTCTTTTGATTTTTTTAGAATTTTTATATTTTTATAGTTTTTATTATTTTTTTATATTTTAATTTTATGTTTTTTTTTTAATTTTTAATTATTTTTTTATTCATCTTTACCCAAACCTATATTAACCTAAACTCATCCTAACCTAAACCCATCTTAACCCATTACCCCTCCAACCCTTTTTTTAAAATACTCATCCTGACCTATACTCTTCATAACCCAAACCTACCTAGTCCCATCCAACTTGCCCACTGTACCACCACTAGTTTGGATCATCACCGGAGTCTCCAGGAGACTGTCTCCTCCTCCTCTTTCAACTTCAACTTCTCCTTTTTGTTTTTCATCTCCAATGGTTATGCATTCATCAAGCCTATTTTCAACAAAACAATAATAACGGTTGAAACATATCTAAATTGGTTCATTCTTGATATCAAATAGATTTACTAGTTATGTCATATAGTTGGACATATCATACAATCGAGTAAGAACTTACCCCACGGTGTTAGAAATGTTGTGATTAGCTTCAGTTGAGTTGTTCAAAGTCCCTGCCCCTGTGCCTGTATGTGGAAGAGTTCTGTTGTTGCGTGGTGAACCACTTCAAAGAAAATCATGAAAACATGTGGGACTTAAAAACCTTAGACACAAAAACACACAATCCTTCAACGTCATACGAATCACCTATTGGTGTCATCAAAATCAACTCAAGTGAGTGTGGTAGCTACTAATTACAATGTACTTTCACATAGCTGTACAAATAACACGATTAAAAGTCCTGGTTACGATAGGAGAGACAGTCTTTACATTACTATATGTATCTCAAATCATCCAACTAGTTAAATAGTTTGAAATGGAATATGTATGTTAATTTAGTAGAAACATGGCATATGATAAATCAGGGGAAAAACAAAATAACATGTGGACGTACCCTGTAGTATGTTCATCCTCATCATTGGGATTTTCAGTGGCAATGATAGGCAATTCAGGTTGGATTTGGCCATTGGAAGATCCAAACCTACAAGATAAAACATCTTCCAATCATCTATATATCTATTTGTATTCGTACCAAGATCCTTTGTTTAAGTTACATCTAATTAGTAAATATGAATGACCCAACTAGTTAGTAATCCAGCAAAATTGTGTCAATTGGAGAATACAAGTTGATTTGGATATGAGAGATAGCCATTAGTTAACTATCTATCATAACCGACTACAACTATCAACAGCTACATATATACATACAAACCATATGGTCCATACACATAATAGTTAGGATATTGTGTTCTAACTTAATGTGTGTGTATTATTAAGCTGTTGCGCTTGCTATTGATGGTTTGATGGGCTCAAGCTTTACACCAGACAAATATATAAACCCGAACGAAAACCGGTTTTGACTTTTGTTGACACAAATCATTACCAATTGAATAACGAATTCATTAGTTCGAAATGGGAATATGTTTTTTACTTCTTCTTTTTTTAATCTGTCTGTCTGTCATTACTATATATGGATTTCTCCAAATCATCCAACTAATTTAACAGTTTTAAATGGGGATATGTAATGTAAATTAAAATAAACTCATAAAACAGGGGAAAACAAAACTAATACCCTGTAACTTGCTCGTCCTGAAAGTTGAGGTTTTCAGTTACAGTGAGTTGCGCTTCAAGTTGATTTTGGCCAAACCTGCAAATAAAACATATGCCAATCATCATCTGAGAAAAACTTGAGAGAAAAGAAAAAACAGAACCAGTTAAAATCTTCAAATTTAAAGAAGAGAAACAGAGCAAAGGTTTACTGTGGAAGAGGAGGAGGATGATGATCAGCATAGCCACTACGTGCTCTGACGGGATTAAGAGGAGGAAATGTGCTGAAGCTCGACTTCATGTTGTTGAACAACTGAAAGCCCTACGGTGTATTTCCTATATACAACTTTCTAAGCAATGCTTACAAAAGTGGGACCTCATAGCGGGGATCAAGAATTTGGAAGTTTTCTAAGATATGGGAAGGTTCATTTGAGAACAAATTTAATGTGAGAAGAAAAAGAAGAAAGGGCATATTAGTAAAATGTTATTTCATTTATAACTCATATCATTAATTTTTCTCTATTTAGGGGGTGTTTGGCTTAGCTTATTTGTGACTTATAATAAGTCATTTTCACTGTTCAATAAGCTAGAATTTCTTGCTTATTGACTTATTGCCTCACATACACACATTTCCCAAACACTTCAATAAGTCCTTTTCACCCCTTTTCACTGTTCAATAAGTCAATAAGTTGAAATAGAAGCTAAGCCAAACACCCACTTAATTAATTAGTCAACTAATCATTAATTATCCTACATATAATCTACAAAACCTACACATATCAAAATTTTCCTACATATACCCTACACATTATAGAATTTTATCCTACACAGTCGAAATTTATCATACACACCTCGAAATATATCCTACACAACTGGTAATTTATCATACACAACTAGTAATTTATTCTACACTTTAAATTAAGTTGTTTTTTTAATTTGGAAAAAAATATATATTTTGAAAATGAGTTACAAATTTAATTTAGCTAGTTATTAAAGTGGAAGAATACAAATTAATGATTTATGTAAGTTTACCAATATACCCTTATATTAAAATTAACTACAAATATTAAATGAACTAAAATGAAGGATTCTTATTGGTTGAAACTTCTTCGTTTTTCTTCTTACAAAAAAAATTCTTTTCATTTGAACCCTCCACTTCTAAGATATGTATTAAATTATATATTTGATGTAATGTACTATTTACTTATTCAAATTTTCATTTGTTTTATTTCTTTATTATTAGGTTACAAACATGTGTATTACTTATGGTAGAACCAACGAAATATTATATGATTATTAATCAACAAAAAAATAAAATAAATAGTAAATAAATAAGAGAGATCCATGAATGTTTGTAATTTAATATAATGTATAAATACAATAAAAAACGTGTGAAAGAAGGTAAAAAGGGAAATGATGTGAAGCCATGTATATTACTATTTATAAGCTTTCTTAATTAATATACTTTAATTTAATTTAGAGTAAATTTCTGTTTTCGTCCCTGAGGTTTGTCCATTTTAACTAATTTAGTCCAAAAATCTAATTTATAACAAAACCATCCCTAAGGTTTGCATTTCTTAACGCTTTTCATCTCTAAGGTTTGCATTTCTTAACGCTTTTCATCCCTAAGAATTAAATGAAAAAGCACCCATAGGGATGAAAAGCGTTAAGAAATGCAAACTTCAGGGCTGGATTTGTTATAAATTAGATTTTTGGACTAAACTAATTAAAATTGACAAACCTTAGGGACGAAAACTGAAATTTACTCTTTAATTTAATTTAATTTAGTTTAATTTTAATATTAATTTTAATTTAATTTAATTTAATTTAATTTTCTTATTTATGTATCTTATTAAATATTAAATAATAATAGTATTAAAAATAATTTAACTAAATCTAATTTAAATGAGAATTAAAATTTATATATTTGTCTGGTTCTACAAAGGAAAAAACTTCTTCTATCTCCGAGAAAATACAAATTATATACTATTAATAATTCAAAGTTTAATAAAAAAAAAAATTGTTATCCTTATCTAAACTAGTTTAATACCCGTCTGGTGGACGGGTTACGCTAACAACATAACAAACAAAGATAATGTATATTAAATAACATGTTATATAGTTTTTTAAAATCTATAGTTAGAAGTTGACACGTGAGATCGAATATTTAAAATGAGAAAGAGACGAAATGTATAAATAAACTGGTTATTTATTAAGAGTTTTGAAAGTTTTGCAATTATTTAAAATTTTGAAATGAATTCAACCCTTTATTTACTTAATCATGATTGTCCTTTAGATTAAAGTTTGCATGGTCTATATTAACCCTTTAATATACAAGGTAACAATTTTAATTATTTTTTATTTACCTAATTTATAGTTAAAACTAACTTCTAACTCTAGACATGTTTAATTAACTGTGTTGATTGTTTATTTTTACCGTCGTTTATATTAAAATGTGCATTGTTTATAATAACCTATCAATATATCATGTAACAAATATATCATCACCATCACCCTCCTACGACCACGTCGCGAAGCGCGGGTACAATACTAGCTAAGTACAATCCATATTCATAGTCCCTGAATAAAATTCTTTTACAAAATAACCTCTAGAAAGGTGAAATGACAAAATGCTCTTATGTGCAAGGCACATGACCATACTTTACTAAAAAATCTAATTGGGTTTGGCCTAAATGATAGAACGTGCAAGATTTTGAACATTAAGTACAGAACTTGTCAACTTTTATGCTAAAGGACACCGCCTGCAAAATGGTGTAAACATAAAGGACAAAACTTATAATTTACTCTATAAAAAAAATCCTAACACATCTTTGTGGTGTGCTTATTTTGTATCTACGTTTCAATAAAAGTTTTGCTCAAAATCGAACGCGTCAAATTTAATTGATTTTTTTTGTTCTTTACCCTGATAAACCGAACGGGTTATAAGCGTTACAAATATTCTGTGTTGTAAAGAAAAGAAAAATGTAAAGTTAAAAAATTGGATTACTCTAAAAGAGAGGTATGATAAGTTGGGAATATAACTGTTTATTCAACGAATTTTATATCGCCATGCGAATAAACCTATAAGAAAAAATATGGTACATAGTTTAAAAGTTAAATTATATTTTATATAATTTAGATTATATTTTAATTTATTTTTGTAATTTAATATCAACAATGATTAAGTTAAATAGAAGATATTTACATAGCTTTTAAGTTCAAATTTGAGCGATTATATAAATTAATGGGGTGGGTTTTATTTGGATTAAAAAACAATAAATTAAATAAGTAAAAAGACAAAAATGCTCCTCATTAACTGACTTTTTGATGAAGTTAATGGGCTGGATGAATGTTAGTGCAACTTATGTCTATCACCTTCGTCAATCCAAGCCGTAGCGAGAAACAGAAGAAAACGACTCGTTATGATGTAATATCTAGACAAAAGGCAAGGTGGCAGTATTGTAATTAATGAGAAATCTCATTAAAAGCCAAGGCCTATAAATAGGAGCTTTATGTTTAGATTAGAGACTTTTGGCTCATTTGTGTTTAGGAGAACTCTAGATCTAGAGAGAGAGTCTAGAGAGAGAAAGTGATTCAAGGTGCTTGTTCTTGTTAGATTTCTAATAGAATCACGTTTATTTTACATCGTGTGTGTTAGGTCACGTTCGTGTACGGATTCCGCACGTTATACGTTCGTTTCGCAATCGTTTCGGAGTTAAAACCGGTCCTACAAGTGGTATCAGAGCAGGAGCTCGATTGCACTGACCAAACACATAGATTCGTACCAGATTACATCGATTTCAGATCCGAATTGCATCATTTCTTCATCTTCTATTCATTCTTTCACGTTTTTCCCTGATTTTCGTCAAATTGAACGGGTTTTTATGGTCCAAATCGTCTGATTTTTTGATATGTTGTCCGAAAACACCTGATCTATAACCCTACCAAGTTTCAGATCCTAATTCCTAGCCGTTTAGGAGAAATCTGAGTTTTTAGGTCCGTTTTCATTTGAAATTGACATATTCCGTTTGAAAACAAGTGCTTCCGTTTGAAAACAAGTGCTTCCGTTTGAAAACAAGTGATTCCGTTTAAAAATCGATCTTATTCCGTTTGAAGCCGACATATTCCGTTTGAAATCGGGTATCTCGTTTGAAAATGCATGGTGATTACGTTTGAAACATGTGGTCCGTTTGAAACATTGGGTTGATTCCGTTTGAGGAATGTATTCCGTTTGAGAATCTCGTTTGAAAGCATCATTCTCGTTTGAAGGAGTAATTTTGTTTGAGAAAACCGTTTGAAACACGATTTCCGTTTGAAAGTGGTTCAGTAGTTCACGTGATACTTGTTTTGATCTGATCAATTGTCATCAGCCCATGTGAAACGACTAAAGGCACCAACTCATTAATTGTTAGAAGAATCGGCCCAATGAAATAATAATATGAACATTGATTGTCGGCCACTCACTTTGTTTACATAAAAATCAAAGACATAAGCCCACTAGTTATAAAAGGTCCAATAAAAAGTTATTGAATATCTTTGTTGTCGGTTATTAATCTTGTTTGCAAAAGGCTGTGTTTGTATTAATCTTAGGGTCATACATCGCATCAAAGTCATTCGGTTCAAAGCAGTTCAGTCAAATCGCTTGAAACAGTTCACAAGAGGTGGTTCAGTTCATTTGAATTCAAACTTGTTCCAGGTCGTGTGGTTTAGCCAGGTCATTGGAAAAAGGTCATTTGAATTTGATCCGGGTCATAGCAGTTCGCAATGTCTGTCAATCTTCAGTCCGCACAGAATATTCATCAGTTTGAGTATTATTTTGATTCAGTTATTTGATAGTGTTTAAACTGATAAGAGTTTGTTTGTTTGTTGATTCAAGGTAATTCAAGAAGTTCAAACCATGGCTGAAGAATTTTACAACACGTTTTTCAACGCATTCACATCCGATTCTTCCGAAACATCAACGGTCACACCAAAAACTATCACGAAAGCAATCAATGAGAACATCAAGCATGATAATTTCTACGGAACACATTCAAAGCCACCAACTCTGGAAAGCATTGAGGATTATACATGGTGGAAAGAACGTTTTCTCAACGGGGCGAAAGCATATGCACATGAAAGCTGGTTCTGTTTAGAGTTTGGATATGAAAGACCGAAGGATGATAAAGGTGAAGAGATTCCATTCAAGAAATTACCTAAAGATGACAAAGCATAATAGGCAGCCGAACAGAGGATGATTGCTTTGATTCAGACGGCAATTAGAAATGATATTTTTGCATTACTTAATCATGACGGGTCATCAAAATCTGTTTGGAAAGCTTTACAAGCTAAAGCTGAGGGGGGGGGGGGGGGTAAACAGATTAAAAAGAACAAAATTGCGTTGCTTGAAAAAGAATTCGATCTATTTGATAACATTAAAGGAGAGTCGGTGAGGCAAATGATAGAGTGATTCTGTCATTTAAAAATTGAACTTGAACGTTTCAAAATTGAGAAAACAAGAGAGGAAATTATTGATAAAGTCATTGAAGCGTTACCACGAGCTGATCAGTGGCATACGTTTGTTTTTATCTTAAAAAAATGATGCTTTGTATGATGAAATTTCTCTTGATGCATTGTTTGAAAAGATAGAGAGTCATGATCTGGAGCTACAAAAGCAAAGCAAGATGACTGGTTCTTCACATCAACAGAATGTTGGCTTGTACTACAAAGGCAGTGTACCTTCGGAGAAAGGTGTTGGTTCACCAAAGACAGCATTCAGTGGTGAGAAGATGAAAGAACCACAAACAACTTCATCAAGTTACCATTCTGGATATCATTCATCTTCAAAATCAAGTTCTGATGAAGCTGAGGAGATTCTGTGCAACATCGCTCTCAAACTGAAGAATTCTCCATCGATGAGCATCAATGCAGCTAAGCATCAAATGAGTTTCCTTGCATCTGTTCTGGAGTCATATGAAGGTCTTGTAGCTGGTAAAATTGGAAACTCAGAGTTGACCAAAGAAGACTACGACCAAATTGATCTGGAAGAAATGGAGCTCATAGATATTCGCTGGTGTTTGGCAAGTTGCATTCGCAGAGCTCAGAGATATATGGAGATTACTGGGAAGCAATCATTGGGTGGTCCTTCAACGAAGCTTGGATTTGACAAATCCAAAGTGACCTGCTTCAGATGCAAGCAAAAAGGTCTTTTCAAAAGAGAATGCAGAAATTCTGAAGTTGCTGAAGGAAATGAACGTCCTTTCAACGATGTTTATTATCGAAAAGCAATCTACCACCGAAGCAAAGAAGAGCCGAAATTGATTGAAGATAGTAATTCAAGATGATGAAGGTTTTGACTGGAGCTCAATTTTTCCAGAAGAAGATCGTTTGGAGAATGTTCGAAAAACAGCTCATGGCAAAGCTATAACAAAGGAAAGAAAGTTTGTTTTTGTTGCTGAGATTCAAGATGAAAACAAAGACAAAGATACAGCTGAGATCAAAGTGAAAACCAGAGAAGAGATTCTGAAAGAAAAGACCTACAAAGAAAGAAACATTGTGTTGAACAGAATGGATGAAATGCAAGAAGAGTATGAGAGTGCAGTGAGCAACAAAAGATGGGATAAAAAGAGAGAGTGTTACTTCAACAGAGAAGGTGAACCAGTTGTTCCAAAGAAAGACATAATCTTTGATGATGTTCTTCTCATAATTCCTTTGAGAGCCGAATACTATAGAAATGTGATGAAAGATGACACATATGCTAAAAGGCATGAAAAGGAGATCAGATATGCCATGACATCGTGTCTAAGAAAAGGGGATGAAGAGAGAATGAAGAAGAATGTTGAAGAAATGGTGAACAATTTGAAGAAGGTTGCTGAAGAGGTTAAAGCAGAAGTTGTTGAAGTTGAGATTGTGAAGGAAATCAAAAGTGAAGAAATTGTTGTGAATGAAGAGGTTGAGAAAGCTGTTACTGAAGAACAGCAAATTGGAGAAGATGTGAAGAAAGCAGAAGAAGTAAAGAATGAGAATTTGGAAACTGATAATGTTGGTGATGAAGTCGGTGTTGAAGAAAAGCAAGATGATGCTGATCAGAAGCAAACTGAGGCAACTGCATCAAACCCCGAAGTGCCAATTACTGAGGTACATTCTGATTCTGAAATCTTAAAAACGATTGATCAGTGCAAGAAATGCATGGAACCGTGCAGAGCTTGTACTGAAAAAGATGAGCAATTCAGAACAAGAGATCTTGAATTCACTAAAATTGAAAACATTTTTAAAGAAAAATGCAAGGAAATGCTAGAAAAAGAAAAAGTTTTAAAAGAAAATGATGAAAAACTTTCAGAAAAATGTAAAAAGTTAGAAACAGAAAATGAAGTTTTGAAAGAAAATGTTTCTAAAATGACAGAAGAATGTTCACAAAACGAAATTGCTTGTCAAGAAATGAAGAAAGAATACGACTCAATGAAATTAGCATATCATATTACGAAAGAGTCATATGAAAAAGTGATAGATGAAATGAAATATGCTCAATCAAGAATGAATTATCTTTCTGAAACAACTAAAGAACCTAAACGAATGTATTCCATAAAACAAGATGTTGTTAATTCCTATATTGAGGATGTTGCTAAGCTAAAGAGACAGATTGCTGATTTAGAACAAGACAACAACAAGTTAAAAAGTTACCATGTGTCGTCATATGTGCTTGAACGAATTTTCAATATAAAACCGGGAGATGGTGAGTCTGAGCAAAACAAGAAAGGTATTGGCTCAGAGTTTCATCAAGTTCCACCACCGGGAAAATTTGCATTTTATGATGAGGAAAAGGTCGAAAAAGCTTTCAACATGGTAGATCAATTGCCAGACAACATTGACATAACCTATTCCAAATCTGATGATTCTCATGATTCAGAGGTGGTAGGTAAAGTCGTTGAAAGTGTGTTGAAAGAAGAGTCGGTTGATACAGGTAAATCTGAATCACAGGATGAAGATGAAGGAAATCTTCATGATAATTATCTGAAAAACACAAAATCCGAGAAAAGTTTGAATGATGATTCAAAAGGATTGGTTTATACAATGATTGGATCGGACAAATTGTTCTTAGATGTTGTATTCCCGATTCAGAATGTGATTTCAGAAAAGGTTGATAAAGTTTTCAAAATGGTTGAGATTGAGAAGTCTGAGATTTCAAAGTTTGTTGGTAAGTGTCATAAAGGTTCGTATAACAAACCTGGTTACAAGAAGAAAAACATGAAGGCTAGGTTGGGTTATAAGAAGAAATAGAATCAAAACAAAAATGAAACGCCAAATTATCAGGCAAAAACGAGTTTTGTTCAAGGAAATAGTTTAGCAGAAGAAAAAGAACTCAAATTGAGACAGTCTAATGATGAGTTCTTTGCTAAAAAGAAAAAACAACAACCACAGGTCAAAGATGTGTCCATGAGAACATGTTTCAAATGTGATAAAAAAGGACATCTTGCACGCAAGTGTCCTAATCTAAAACCTGTGGATGTTGACAAAAAGGAGTCTGAAAATGTTGAGAAACAAAAATCTGAGGATGTGAAACACAAGTCAACCAGCTTTGACTCAAAACAAACTTGGAGGTATAATACAAACAAGTTTGCTTCGAATCAAAATTGGAAGTCAAACCCGTATAGGTTCGATTTAAGACAGACCTGGAATTCTCACACACCCAGAGTCAGAACAACTCAAAGTTGGAGAACATCTGTTGATATGAAAAAACCACAACAATTCTGGAAACAGAATGTTGGTAAAAAAACAAAGTGTTCAAAAAGATTCACATTTTTACAAACGTGGTACTCCTAAAGGTCAAACATGGAGTGCAAAGAAACAGGTGATTTTTGAAAAAGATGAAAAAGTTGAAGTAAAAGTTGAAAAGATTTTTGTGAAAGATGACAAAGAGTTTCCAGCATTGAATGAAAATTATTGTGTTGAAATGCCTAAGGTCCAACAGACCTGGGCTAAATTGTTCAAGTAATTGAGTAGTTTGTTTGTGCAGGTGCTCATGGAATTTGAAGAGTGCGAGTTTGGAATTCAGAGCAGCCTTGCACAACAAGAGGAGGAGGCTGCTGCTGCTGGACCCTGGTTTGGTTGAAACAGGGAGTTTATTTTTTTTTCTGTACATAAATAACCAATATTTTCAAAACCCTAAAAAATTTGAAAAAAAAAATTAAAAACAAAAAATATGTTTGTTTTTAATTTTTGTCAAATATTCAAAAATAAAAAAATATGTGTTGATCGAATACGCCGAAACCCTCACGGCTGAACAAACATGATTACTTTCACAAGATTGAAAAACGGTTTTCAAACTGTCGAAAATCAATGGGTTGTAAATCATGGGGTACTTTATATTAGATTTTCTGCAAATCAGAGCACTTTTAGCAGAAAATGGATGGTGAGACAAAGCTATCAGTGTTGGTTGTCAAATTTTCTTTATATGATTTTGCATTTTAGGGGGAGAAAAATTGTCAGAAAATACAAAAACATTTGAAAATTTGAAAAAGCCAAAAACATGATAAAATGAAAATTGAGTTTTTGCGTAAAAAGAGGAAATGATAGTACATCAGTAGACAGTTACAGTATGCTAAAGAAATGTAATGTTTAAACAGCGTTAAACAATCTCACTGATGATATGCCGATAGGTTTTTATACATTTAGTAAACTTTTTCGGGATATAAACCTAAATTCAAACTTGCTTATTTCGTGGGGAACACTACTTGGATATATAGGTAACCCCTGAAATCTTGTTTGAAAGGTCCCTCTTTCTGAGATACTAGGTCTTTATGCTTAGTGATATCTGGGGTATTATTCCGGGACTTCTGCTGAATGGAAGTTCTGACCTAGTCTCCGAATAATACTTTTCGCATTGCTTGAAAAATAGTGCCGCCCTCAGCAAATTGATGAAACAATAAAATTGATAGTCATTGCTGTTGTAACAAAAGATCCTCTAAAGGGGACACACCAAAAGTCGAGCCGTCATCTCTCTGCTGAACGGAAGTTCTGACCTGAGCTCTCACGGTTTCGTACTATAATTTATTCCCCTTACAGATATCATCTAGGTATACTCACCTGTAAGACTGAATATTGGGATCTGGATACGGGAGTATATTCAAGAGGTCGGACACATGAATGAGTTTAAGTCTTTAAAACACCTAATTCGTATCCTGAATCAGTTGAAATTTGTGTGAAAATTTAAGTGGATCAGTATATCGACAATCTAAGTGAATTGTTTAATTCTTAATGTGTAACTAAGCTCAACGGTACTTGTGACTTGTCAAAAACTGATATGATCATCTGACGCATACTCAAACAAAAATATTGTCTGTAAATATGTTTGTACATATTTCTTTACTGCTTTATATTTTCAGAAAAATACAAAAAGATTTTTTATTCTGCTTTATTTTCGACAACCGATGTCTGAAATGCTGAGTTTCAAAATCTAAGTAAGCTGATTGTGTTTCTGAAAATAAAACAAGTTCATTAATTTGAAACTTGAATTAAAAATCAAAAATCAAAAACAGTTTGTGATATCTCCAAGGTCATTAGTTTGGACTTGGATGATTAACTATGAGGGATTTTGGGTACTTAACACTGCCAAATCTGTAAAGATTGTTGATAGGGGGAGTGATTTAGAAAGTTGAATAGAACCAGATTACGATTTCTGGAAAATTGAATGTTCAAAATGTTGTTATTTATAAATGTTTGAGAATTGCAGATGTTATACCAGACTACGATCCCGACAGCCGAGTCTAAGGGGGAGTCTGAAGACGAGCTCAACGCAAGAGGAAGCGTGGATTCTAGAAGCCATGTAACTATCCCAGAAGAGCTTGTATACGAAAAGCAAGGTGTCGATCCCAAAAGCACGGAAGCTTGACGAAAGGGGGAGCCTGATGAAGAAAAGAGTCTACAGAAAGGAGAAGCTGAAGCTGAAGACAGATCCACGGGGATTCTGTTCGAGCAAGAGGGAGTCTACATTGATGAAAACGTGTTAAAGCTTCAAGAAGACTCAAAGAGAGAGAGAAAGACAAGGCGCTACGAGATTGACTGCGGCAATATCCAATGGGGAGTCTGTTAGTGCAACTTATGTCTATCACCTTCGTCAATCCAAGCCGTAGCGAGAAACAGAAGAAAACGAGTCGTTATGATGTAATATCTAGACAAAAGGCAAGGTGGCAATATTGTAATTAATGAGAAATCTCATTAAAAGCCAAGGCCTATAAATAGGAGCTTTATGTTTAGATTAGAGACTTTTGCCTCATTTGTGTTTAGGAGAACTCTAGATCTAGAGAGAGAATCTTGAGAGAGAAAGTGATTCAAGGTGCTTGTTCTTGTTAGATTTCTAATAGAATCACGTTTATTTTACATCGTGTGTGTTAGGTCACGTTCGTGTACGGATTCCGCACGTTATACGTTCGTTTCGCAATCGTTTCGGAGTCAAAATCGGTCCTACAATGAAAATAAAAAAAAATGCAAAACTCAGAAACAAATGAGAAAAATTGTTATTACTATTGTTATTATTAATAAATCGTTCGCCGCGAAGGAACCGTCGGTCAATAGGGCCATAACCGTCTTTTTAGAAGATCCTGACCGTAATAATTCAGATGGTTATCTTCGAGATTTAATCTCATCCGTTCAAACCCAAAAAATTTGGCGGTTTTTTTTTTCAACGCAAGTTAAGGTTTCCTGTGTTTTCTGCGTTTTTCTAGCTACGTGGGTACGCTCTCTCAACCTTGTCAGTTCATCTTGGATAACTTCTACGTGGAAGTTAGCATACAAGATGTATATATATGTCCGTGTATGCTTTGTATTACATCGTTTTCAATAAAGGATATCAATGTAAGGTCGTTACATATTTTATGTGTTTATGATGTTTGTTATGTTTCGAAAATAGTTTCTTATTTAGTTTGGTTGTTTTGCTTCAGTTATGATCGATGGATAATGTTGTGTATGATGAGGATTCAATTATGGGGAAAAATGTAAGTAAATAGACCTACTTTCAAAGAAGAAAGTTTATAATATAGCAAGTAAAAACAAATAGCATATAAAACATTAAAAGTTTCATAATTGATTCATCACAAATGAAAAGTCAAGTAGGTCACCCTTTAGAGAAAACATCAACACACCAAAATAAGTTCACAAGTTCAAAGAAGATAAGTTTAAACATAAACACATAACTGTAACGCACCAAGTAACACCAAATGTGTAATGCAGGTGTACCCAATTTAGGCAGTACTCGTGTACAACATCAACAGCAGGGAGATGAAGCCCACGGTGCAACAGATATAGTAAATACCTTTGAGCATCTTGTAATTTGAACGGTCAATGATCCAAGAGTATATACCGTAAGCAGCGTAAGCGATGCCAGAACTCACAACAAATAAAATCATATAGGCCTTTGCAATGCGAAGAGTGTGTTTTCCTTGTTTAAGAACGATGATAACCGACCCCAACAGTGCTAGAACCATGGTAAGCGCATACGGAGCCAGTTTAGGGTTAGTTAACCTGGTTAGACAAAACAAAGATAGATATGAGTAAAAATATGAACAACTCAAACCTTCAAAGGCACAAGTACAATGTAATCGAGCTTACCTTTGCCCATTTATTATTGGTTTGCTTGGATCATCGCTGGAGTCTCCTGCTTCTGCTTCTTTTTTCTTCTCCTGCTTCTGCTTCTCCTTCTCCTTCTGCTTCTCCTTCCCCTTCTGCTTCTTTTTCTTCTCCTGCTTCTCCTTCTGCTTCATTTTCTTCTCCTGCTTCTGCTTCTTTTTCTTCTCCTGCTTCTGCTTCTTTTTCTTCTCCTGTTTCTACTTCTGCTTCGCCTTCTCCTTCTGCTTCTTCTTCATCTCCTTCTCCTTTTTCTTTTCCTTCTCCCTAAAACCTGTTTTCAACAAAACAATAATATCAATTATGTGTAAATCGTTCTGTAAGATTGGTATTCCACATAATTTGTGTTGCTTTACAGCAATTTGAATATATACACCTTACAGCGAGATCTCCTCTCAGTATAATATAAATCGCCTATCAAACTAAACAAATCATTACTGTATATATACGCTAGCTAATACACCCCCGCAGTCGAAGCGGGAGGAGAGCGGATGCTGAGACTGGACCGAAAGTCTTCAAATAAGATCCACGGGAGCCCTTTGGTGAAGATATCAGCAGTCTGGTAACGAGATGGTACATGGAGGATACGAACATTACCGCGCTGAACATGTTCCTGAACAAAGTGAATATCCCGTTCAATATGTTTTGTACGCTGACGATGAACCAGATTGCCAAATAAGTAAATTGCATTGATGTTGTCGCAATAGATTAAGGTTGCATGTGAGAGCGGATGGTTCAACTCAAGGAGTAGGTTTTGAAGCCAACAAATTTCAGCTACAACATTAGCGACGCCTTGGTATTCAGCTTCTGCACTGGAGCGGGAGATGGTAGACTGACGTTTGGAAGACAAGGAAATAAGATTGTCCCAGAGATAAACACAGTAGCCGGAAGTTGAACGGCGAGTGTCGGGACAACCAGCCCAGTCAGCATCGGTGTAGGCAATCAATGATAACTGTTGCGTTGGTCCAAAAAGTAAACCAAGATCAGGGGTGCCCTGAATGTACCGTAAAATCTTTTTTAGGGTGTTCCATTGATCAACCCAAGGGGAGTGCATGTGCATACAAATCTGCTGAACTGCATATGTAATGTCGGGACGCGTGAAAGTAAGATATTGTAGCGCACCCACAAGACTCCTGTAGTAAGTCGGGCCGTCGAACAAAGGACCTGAGGAATCACTCATCTTAGATTCAGTGTCAACAGGAGTGGGAACAGGCTTGCAAGAATCCATGGCGCCCCGATGCATAATATCTTTAGCATAAGCTTGTTGAAATAAGAACATTTGATCACCTGTGCGAGTGACAAAAATACCGAGAAAGTAAGTCAAGGGACCCAAATCCTTCATTGCAAATTCACTAGCAAGAGAAGACATCAGGCGTTTGCGAAGATCATCAGACGAGGTATTGAGGATAATGACATCCACATAGATAAATAAATATGTTGTGTGTGATCCCTGGTGATATATGAAAGGAGAGTTGTCGGACTTGCTCTGCACGAAACCTAACGGTAGGACAAAGTTCGTGAAGCGTTGATACCACACACGAGGAGCCTGCTTTAGACTGTACAGAGACTTCTTGAGGCGACACACATGATCCGAATAATTCCGATGTCGAAACCCCATGGGCTGATACATGTAGACTGTTTCAGCCAAATTTCCGTGCAAAAAGGCGTTGGTGGCATTGAGTTGGTGAATTTTCCATGACTGAGAAAGAGCTAAGGATAACACCAACCGTATAATTGCCAGTTTAACCACCGGACTAAATGTTTCTCCATAATCAATACCAACCTATTGTTTTCTACCATCACATACCAACAGTGCCTTATAACGTTCAAGTCTTCCATCCAATTTAAACTTATGATTGAAAAGCCACATGCTGCAAATAATATTCATATCTAGTGTTCTAGGAACTAGTTCCCAGGTCTCATTTTTAATGAGAGCACTAAACTCATCGTTCATAGCATTGTACCATTCATTGTACCATTCTAGTGAGGACAGAGCAACCTGCGGGTTTTTAGGAATATGAGCAATGGTGGAAGCGTGAAGGTTAAGGTTTGGTTTGATTTGCTTAGAAATGCCATCCATTGCGCGTGTGCGCATGGTACGGGTAGGGGGTGGAGGTGGTGGAGACGGAGGAAGGATATTGGAGGTGGATTAATGAGCCGTAGCATTACCCGGGAAGAAGACAGACCTGGGTTGGGTGGTATTATGCTGTCTGCGGGTATATGTGTGAATTTTAGGAGGCGAGTTGGGCTGGGAGGGTTGGGTGATAGATGTGGGTGGGACGGTTGGAGAAACAGTGTTTGACATAGCCGGTTGGACTGGGGGTATGGGGCTAGTTGGAGGTGATGGGTTTGGTTGAGAAGGTGTAATGGTTTGGGCCACGGTATGACCGGGAGAGGATAGATGGGTCGAGACAGGAGTGGTGGGAGGTGATTGAGAAGGTTGGGAGTTTGGTTAGGAGACATGAGACCACAAAAGTGGATGTGGGGAGGGGAAAGAAAATCGTATGATTGGGTAGGGATGGGGGAACGAATTTGATACGGGAAGACGGATTCCTCGAAGTGAACATGGCGGTTAATGAAGATTTTGTGACTTTAAAGGTCGAGGCATTTGTAGCCTCGGTGGTTAATAGGGTAACCAAGAAACACACAGGGTTGGGACCGGTTAGCTAATTTATGAATTGTGATGGGAGGGAGAATGGGATAACACAAGCAGCCAAAAACACGTAGGTGTTCATAGGTGGGCTGACACTTGTAAAGGAGAGTGGTGGGTGAAAGGACGTTGTGATTTTTAGTTGGGAGAATATTGAGAAGGTAGGTGGCAACTTCTAGTGCATGATGCCAAAGGTTTGGTGGCAGAGAAGATTGAGCGAGAAGGGTGCGAAGCATGTTGTTGATTGTGCGGATTTGGCGTTTCGCCTTTCCGTTTTGAGGGGAGGTGTGAGGACAGGAGAAGCGGAAGGACATGCCGTTTTGATGACAAAAAATTTTGGAAATTATTGTTTGCATATTCTTTCCCATTGTCGCACTGGAATTGTTTTATTTTCGCTCAAATTGGTAGTTATGTGATTGTTAAAGCGTGAAAAAATCTCGAAAACTTGTGAATTGTTACTTATTAGGTATGTCCATAGAAAATTAGTAAAGTGATCAAGAAACAATATGTAATAACGATGCCCACCGGTGCTAAGAACCGCGAGGTCCATAAATCACTGTGAAAAAATGTCAAACGGTAAAGAAGTCTTATTCAAGGAATCATAAAAAGGTAGCTTAACACTTTTTCCAAAAACACATGATTGACAAATAGTAGTACTAAGTTTTCCATAATTAATACAAGAAGAAGATTTTAATGAATGCAGTAAATTTTGTCCCGGGTGTCCAAGTCGTTGATACCAACGGTCTTGGGTAATGGCAGCAAATGTTGAAGGTGGAGAAGAGTGACTTTGGAGAGGAGTGGTGAGAGGAAAAAGATCACTCGAGCTATTGCATCGTAAGATAGGGGCCTTGGTCTTGAGGTCCTTCACGAGAAAACCGAAAGGGTCAAATTCAATAGATATTAAATTATCAGTGGTAAGACGACGAACAGATATAAGATTCTTAATTAATTGAGGAGCGTAGAGAACATTATTAAGTTTAAGTGGAAGGAACGGGGGTGGTAAGGTATGGTTGCCCTGTCCAAGGACGGGAATGGTCATGCCATTCCCGACTATAATATTTTTAGAAGTGTAATCATTAAAAAGAGACGAGGAAAAGTTACCTTGTTGATTATTCATGTGGCCTGTCGCTCTGGTATCCATGTAGCCGAGCGGGTCTTGCTGAATTATAGATAAGGTGTAGAGGGCCTGAGCGATGTCGGTTAAGACTGGACCAGTAGTGTAGGCCTGAGCGGGGGCAGGCCCAAGTAAACCCGCACCTGTATTGGGTCCGGGCGCTAATGGGTACGGGCAGGGTGGGCTTGGGATTGCTGCTAGCCATTGTGGGGCTGGTGATTCATGAGACCAGCCCACTGATTGTTTGTCCAAGATTGTGGGAAAACAATGTATGGGTGCTGGGTATTCTGAGCATTGTAAGACTGACCCTCGCGACCATTGTTTTCGCGCCCTCTACCACGTCCACGGTTCCTTCCCCGTCTACGGTTACGGTCAGCATGTGGTGTGTTGTTGCTGTCAGACTAAGAGGGGCTGGCTGAGACAGCCGTAAGTGCAGTGGCGGAGGAATGGGTAGCCTGAGCAACATGGTGTTTCTTTTTGCTTTCCTCCATTGTGAGACTTGATCAGGCCTCATGAAAATCAGGCAAAGGGTCCCGTTTTTGTAGGATCGTTGAAATCCCACCTTATTGTTCGGTAAGACCGGTTATAAGCTGAAGTACCGGTCTTTGATTGTCAACGGGGGACCCCACACTAGCAAGTTGGTCCACTTGGTCGGACAGGAGTTTAACCTGTCGACAGTAGGCTGACATTTTTGGAAAGTTTTCTAAACGAATATTGGAGAACTCTTGCTGAAGAAAGATAAAACAGGTGATTTTGTTGTCCCAGAAGAGGTTGGCCAGAGTAGTCCAGACATCATAAGTAGTCTGACCCAGAGTAAGTATGATAAGAAGGAGATCTGGCGTGATGGTGCCATATATCCATTGTTTGACAATGGCATCCAGACGAGACCAAAGAGCTTCAACATCGGAGGAAGGAGCAGTGACCTTGTCCTTGTCAGAACCAGAGGAGGAGGCAGTTGCCGGAGCCATTTTTCTGGGTTCCAGATGATCGTGAACCTGGTAAGCCTTGCAAGAATTCTGAAAAAGTTCTGCCCAGGTTGTGTAATGGGCAGTTTCAACTTCGAGGGTTATAGGCACAACGTTTTTGATGTTGGCCACATTGTCATGGCTGGATGAAGTTTACTGTCCATGATAGAGGATAGGGTGAAAACAGGATATCGGAGAGAGGAGGAGAGGCTGCAGGAGAGAGGAGCAGCTGCGGAAGGGAGGTAGGGTTAGGGTATGGATCGTGAATAGGCTGATACCATGTAAGATTGGTATTCCACGTAATTTCTATTGCTTTACAATAATCTGAATATATACACCTTACAGCGAGATCTCCTCTCAATATAATATAAATCACCTATCAAACTAAACAAATCATTACTATATATATACGCTAGCTAATACTTCCAGTCTTGCTATCGAACACATATACTAGTTATGTCATACAATTGCACAAATTATATAAATCGAGTAAGAGCTTACTCCATAGTGAGAGAAAATTTGTGATTCTCTTCAATTGAGGTGTTCAAACCCCCTGTCCCGGTGACTGTTTGTGGAAGAGTTCCGTTGTTGTGTGTTGAACCACTTCAAAGAAAATCATGAAAACATGTGGGGCTTAAAAACCTTAGACACAAAAACATACAACCCTTCAACGTCAGGCGATACGATGATTTTATTGTCATCAAATTCAACACAAAATCAAGTGAAGTGAGTGTAGTAGCTACTAGTTAGAATGTACTTTCACATAGTTGTACAGATAACATGATTTAAAGGCCTGATTACGATAGGAGAGACTATCTTTATCTTCTTCACGATAAACGGGGGAAATGACTTACAACATATAACGAGTGAATGAATCGCCTATCAGACTCAGCATTGTTCCAAAAATGTTTGCACTGCTCAATTGAAAGATAGTTATTAGTATGCATCGTATTCATGTTTTAAGCTTACTAGCTTACATTCTCTGTCGTCACTATAAAACATTGTGCTAACTGAGTTTCAAACAATCAGTTAACAAAACATTACTAATTCACATTACCATATAATCATCGAACGAATTGAATAGTTTGAAATGGGAATATGTATGTTACACAAAGAAACTCACGAAATCAGAACAAATTCATACGCTGTAATTAGTAAGTATGAATCGTCCAACTAAACCCATGCCAGCTAAAGTGTGTTAATTGGAGATTACAAGTTGTGCCGGATATGTGAGATAGCCATTACTTTACAATTGAACAAATTTATAAATAGAATAAGACATTTTCAACATATCATCAAAAACAGAATCTACATAACAATTATAGAGATAAAGAATTCTTAAAACCACCAATGCTATCACCAAACGATACCGTTTAGTGATGGTGACTAAAAGTCTACAACCATACCATTTAGTAATTCCACTACTAACTACTAAGCAGTGTTCAGCTCTCTGTTTTAAGTTAAAAAAAAAAAAAAACATGAAATGATAACGGATTCGTTGTTATTAGTAATTGTTGGCCCATTATAATTTGGCCCAGTATACAAAGTTACCTAAAATTAATTTGCTTGGGTTTCAAGCAATGTGGGAGTCAAGATTGGTGTCGGCTAGGCCACTGGATGATTTAAATTCAAAAGTTGAATTTATCTTTAAAACTTATTTTATTGTTTATCTAGTTAGATTTCCTTACCTAAGTCAATTAGATTAGTTTTGCTTTGCTTTGCTTGTTCAAGTTTGTTTTGAGTATTTAATCAAGAATCTGTAAGCAATTTTATTTGAATCATTGGAAATAAAAAAATAAAAAAAAAAGAGTCGTGATAGTTTATCACAAATACCGTGTTCATTTTCAGGCCAGGTTATCAATAGGGGCAGGTAGGGCATTGGACCCAGGCCCAAAGTTCTTGAGGGCCCAGAGTTTTTAAAAAATATCCTATATACTATATGTTTTTGTAATCTGTTATTGGGCCTTTAACAGTTTAACTGGTAACCTAATTATATTTAGAACTTGGATTGTATGTTTATGTAGCCCAATGATAAGCCCAAAAAGAAAACCCAATGTGAAAGAGATTGAGTTAAACGCTGTTGACTGTTGGAATTGGGAGGGCACGGACAAAAAAAAAATTAAACAAACTGCTTGCTGCTGCTAACTGGAGACGAGAACAGAAGAAACAAAAGAGAAGAAAACGCAGGTGCGGGCGTGCGGCTGGAGACGAGAACGAGACGAGGTTGGGCTGCTCTAATCGATTAATCGACTTCAACTCTTCAAGGTATGTGTTTTTTTATCTTTAGGTTTAAATTAGGGCTTCAATTTATGTTATTTAGGTTTAAATTAGGGATGAAATTCGACCGAATTATTGTGTTTAAATTATATGGGCCCGATTTATTTTTCGTGGCTCCAGGCCCAAAACGTTTCGAGATTTCTCGGAGACGGCACTGTTCATTTTCTTCTTTCGATCCAATTGAATCTTTCAGTAATTAGTTACGAATCATACAACTAATAATTTTTGGATGAGGTAACCATTATATCCGTACTGAAATTATGATCAAAGTACTTACGAAGCAGCATGGGGATGGGGATCCTCCATTATTCCTCCTCAGCTAAATTCTGTATGTTTACGACTGTTTCTGGCTGACTACGGTTGCCGAGTTCTGGAAACCTACAGAATCAGTAATGAAAAAAAATCCGGTTAGGATGTGGGGAATGCATCGAGATCAAGTATGTGAAAGACAAATTTTTACTGACTGTGGAACCCAGTCGGCAAAACCGGGATGACTTGATATGAGCTCCATACTTCCAGGGGAAGTGAGATGAAGAAAGACATGAGTAGTTTAAATAGATTCTATTTCTGATTAAAATAAATCCATGTAAGAAAAAGCTTTGTGATCAAAATCCATGCAAGTAAAAGCCAGAAAGTGATATATTATTATATTGTTCGAGTTGACGAGTAGCAGAAGTAATCTTTATTATTATATTATATATTAGAATATAAGAATTGAGGTAGATCTTGTGAACGCTGTTGTTTTTTATTTTTTTTTTGTATTTCGTTTCTTATTGTTTTTTTTAAGGTAGTTTACATTTCAGTCCTTTAAATTTGTATGAATCACTTCTGGCCGTTTAAGTTTTGCGTTTTTTCTTTAGGGTCTTTAAAATTAAGACTTTCTTGTAGGGGTGTGAATTTCTGACACGACCCGAAAATCCGACACGAAGCTAACACAAAATTCGCGAGTTTAGATTTAGTCTAAACGGGTTCAGGTCAGTTTCAGGTTGAACCCGCGAACCGGTTTAGGTTAACGGGTCAGATTTGGGTCAACCTGGTCGGGTTAGCGGATTGACCCGTTTAACACATTTATACTATATTATATTTTTTACAATATATTTTATGTCATAAATTAATTAGGGTGTGTATTTTATGCCATGGTTATAACTTAATAATAGAAATTAACATAGATTTTATAATTTAAATATGATATTATTATATATGTTTCTTAAGTAAATTTTAAATTTAATATATTAATTTCAAAAAAAAAATCGGGTTGAACGGGTCGTGTTCGGGTTCATATGTATGATATGATTTTCGGGGTTGGGTCGGGTTTGGGTTTGTGTAAAATTTTCGGGTTCGGGTCGGGTTGAACCAGTCAACCAGTGAACATGACTTGTTTAACACCCCTGCTTTCTCGGTATAAATTTGAGTTTATTAATTTTTTTGGGTCTTTGAGTTAAACATTTTCTTGGTATAATTCGAGTTTTTCTACATTTTAAGCTAGCTCGTGGTATAAGTTCGTGTTTGTCTTTGCCTATGTTTTACGTCACGTTTCAGTATAAATTCATGTTTTTTATGATTTTTTTTCGGGTTTTGATCGTTGTTTGCTTACTACTTAGCATGGTTTTACGAGCCCCGCACCCGCAACCTAGGGGTCAAACACTAGTTAAAAATAGAAGCTAATGAATGGTAATTTTAATATTATAATAATATATAGTTTTTTTTAATACTTTTATTATTTTAATATTATAATAATAGTTATTTTCTTTACTTTTTAACTTTAATCATTTTTTAAATATCACGGGTTGGGATAAGTTATTTTTAATTTGGTGTATACACCGTAATTTAGTGTTTTCTAAACGTCTGTTGTGGTGTAAATCAATCTGCGCCGTCTTCGAAAATCACAAAAAAAAAAAAAAAATTGGTTCTGTGCGAGATAAAAATTTTGGGCTCTATTGACAAAATTTCATGTATTATAAACTCATCAATTATTTAATCACTAAAATTTATGTAAAAGTAATATAAATATTCATTTTTAGCTAAGTTTAGGTAGTAATTTATTAATTAAAGAGAAAGATGTAGTTGACAAAATTAGGTATTAAATTCCATATGCAACTAATAAAAAAACAAAAAATGAAGCTAAAATAGAGAATTTGGAGCGCCAGGATCAAAACTCGCGTCACCTTGTTGTTTAAGCAAGGCAGTAACCACCCGTACAAGAGCTTGCTTGTGTCATCTATCAATTTAGTGCATATATATTCTAGCTTATTAATGTGTGCAAAATGCAACATATAAATTACATCAATTGTGGCATAAAACTAACCATTTTTAGTACTAATGTTGGAAAAGGTGTGTTTTTGTCTTCCTTTTATATTTTCAGGATTAAATGAGCTCAAATTAATAAAAGAAGCAAAAAGGCAGCTAAATCTAACATAAATACAAGAAAAGGAACAAACGTGGCATGCCCGACCTCCCCGAAAGCATCTTCCCAAACAAAACAAAACAAGAGAACAGAAGGCTGAACACGCCCCGTGCTCAGTGAGCACGGGGGCGTGCCCAAGTGTCAGCATAAAAGACAAAGTTGTTGAAGCTTCCATCGCCCACCACGGGGCCGTGCTCAGCGGACACGGGGTCGTGGTCAACTATAAGATTCGCAGAATCTAGGCAAATCTTGATATTACAGATATGCTTCTGCACACGGGGTCGTGCCCAGCGGACACGGGGCTGTGGTCAACTAATAAAGACAAGAGCAATTAATGAAGAAAGAGAAGGATGTGGACACAGGGCCGTGCCCACTGGACACGGGGCCGTGCCCGAGCTTCTATGCAGCCTATAAATTGGAGTGCTTGGCTCAAGCTCAAACCATCCCTTGGCACACCACCTCTCTCACACTTCACCCACCACCCACCACCACCATAACACCATCATCCACCACCATCATCCATTGTCCATCATAAGTGTGTGAGTCGTCTCGGGATCCAAGATTGATCGTAAGAGTTCTTGACAATTAAGGCCATGTTTGCCTAAGTCTCTTACATCACTTGGTGAAGACAAAGTGTCTACTGTAATACTTTTTATTTTTAATCTTTTCGCACTTTTTAATTGGTTATGTATTAATGACTTTAATTACTAGTTTCTTATGTTGAAGGTGATTCTTCCTTATCGTTTGTCCGTGGTGTCTTAGCATTATTTTACTGTCTATATAAAATAAAAGATTTTCACCATTCATATCTCCACGGTCTATATGGAGGTATGTTGGCTACCTGGTCGGGGGTTAAGGGAACGGTTTGGGAAGAGTCTTGCCATTGTTCAGTGTATAGATCCTGCAAAGGACCTGGGTCAAATTTAGTAGGACCTCATTCAATACTTAACGGTATTGGATGGCGGGGGTCCAAACTCTTTGATCCCCTCATAAGTTAAACTACTATTAAAACTTTAACCCGGCTACTTAGGACTGTATCCCTGTTGACTCAGACTACTTAGCCGAGGGTAACGTCGCCTTCAAAAGAGGGGCCAACCACATTATGAATTAATAACTTAATTAATTATCTTTCAATAATCCGACCCTTTAGGATTGTATCCTTGCTGACTCAAACTACTGGGTTGAGGGTAACGTCACCTCCAAAAGAGGGGCCTACTACAATAACTAAGATAATCTCTTAAATAGTGCAAAAGTGCGGAAATAATCAAAGGTTACACTAAACACGAGTCGGAGCCAAGTGATTCATCTTGTCTATCTATTTTTATTTTTATTTTTATTTTTCAGCATTTTAGTTAGTTTTTTTTTTCTTAGTTTAAAACCTTTTTCTAAACTTTTGATTTGATTAGACGTTGAGGATAAACCGATACTAAAAGCTCTTGTGTCCTTGGACGACCTCGGTATCTTGCCAACACTATACTACGCTCACGATGGGTGCACTTGCCCATATGTGTGTTTAGTGTTAGTAAATATCGTGTTTTATAAATTTAAAACTTGGCTAAAGAAAGTGTAAAAGGGCTTAAAATATACTAAAACTTATATACACACTTCACACGCATCAAGTTTTTGGCGCCGCTGCCGGGGACACAAGGATTTTAAGAAAGTTAGGAATCAACGGCCTAATCGTTTTTCTTATTTTTCTCTTTTTTTAGGATTTTTCTTAGTTTTTCAGCTTCTGCAGAACTCAGCACGGGCCGTGCCCGCTGAACACGCCCCGTGCCCAATCATTGGAACTGGCAATCCTGTTTTAAGTCAGACAGTAAGCTGAACACGGGGCCGTGCCCATTCAACACGCCCCGTGCCCAAGATTCAGTTACTGAAAACAGAACCGTAAGATCCCGACGGTTGGTAATTTCTGACACAAACATGAGTGATACTGATACTTTTTACTTTCGGCACTCTTATGGTACGTGGTGTCAATTATGTGGTGGTACCCATAATGAATTAGAATGTTATTTTCTAAATTATAAGCCCCACTATATAGACCCATCGTTTCCTTGTATCCTTAAGAGGGGCGAAAGTAAAAATAATCCATATCTCTCCCTCGAATGCTCCCAACCAGATTTTCTAGGAGAAATGCTTCTTGATGAATTATTTCAATTAGAAGATCTAATTCTTAATTGGTTAAAAGAACTTAGGATAGATTTCAATAATTTATCTCAAGATGATAACCAAGAAGAAGTGTTGGAATCGCATTCAAACAACTTCGTTGTCCCCGACGATATTTCTAACTCTAGTGAGGACTTGAGCGATAGTCGTCCCTGTGCCGATTGTGCCGTGAAGGATTCCCCATCGACTTCGTTCGATGCATACATAGACCTGAGCGATTCGGCATACACCTTCTTTAACGAGAGCCCGGGAAAGGCTTGGACTTGTCCACCTACATATAGCATAGGAATCACCCTCACCGACAACCTCTTGCGTTCTTGTCTCAATCTAGGACAATTAAGGTATCTTAGGCACTTTGGGGTTGTTCCATCCAGTAAGGAACCACCCGATTTGAAAAAGTTCCTTGAAAATAGCAAAACTTCATAAACAGCCTTTCGACACGGGGCCGTGCCCAGGTCAACACGCCCCCGTTTCCACCAAAAGATTCCCTTCTGACTTTTGTCAGAATACGGACAAAACGTGTCAGGATCTTGCCTGCACACGGGGCCGTGTCCAGCCGACACGGGGCCGTGTCCAGTATGCTGTCGTTTTCTATAAATACAGCCAAGAATCCTGCACATTTGGACCATCCAGGGACAGAGATTTGAAAGGATTTTCTAACTTACCATCCTAGGTATGTTCTAAAAGAAGTTTCTAACAAACATCTTGTCCCTTCCTCTTTTATCCATTACCTTCTTCTTCATCTTTCTTGCAACAGCACCTCCATTGAAGCTTGATTTCAAGCTTTATTGTGATGTTTGTTAACTTTTTGTTCAAGGAATCTTGTTAAAAATAAGTTACACAACATTGTTTTAAGTTATTTCTGTTCAAAAACGCTTCATGAGTTAGGAAAATAATTTGAAACTTCAAGATTCCTTGTTCTAAAAAAACTGCAGAAAGGTGAACACGGGGCCGTGCTCATTGAGCACGGGGCCGTGTCCGTGGTACTGTTTCATTAGAATGAACTATTTCTGGTTTGTTTTCGTAGAATGTCTAGCCAAAACAGTGGAACCTCTTCTGCGCACTCCAGAAACAGTCGAAGGGAAAGGAGGCCATCAATTGAAGCGACTCTCGTACGATACGTGATGGCGTTACGTGAAGCTCTTGATGAGATGACTTCGGTAGAGGAGGTCCTAATAGACCGTATAAATTATCTTACGGTGGGGTTGGAAAACAGTTTTCAAGAAATAAACCTCTTGCACCAGAGGTTAAACATTCTTGTGACACCTCCCATGGAACCAATCCTCCCTCAGGAGGATTGAAACCTAGCACTTGGAATCAACAATCATACCAGTTGGGACGACATTCTAGCGGAACCTCCTCTTGAAGATCTACAAGAAGTCCCGGTGGAGGTTGCACCTCCTCAAACAAATGCCAATGAGCCCGCTTTTCTTCTCCCTATGGAGATAGAAGAATGGCTCGCCGACGTGTGAGGAACCCATGCCCGGAGAAAGAAGTTTTTCAAGCCACATCTAACAGAGGGATTTACCTTTTCAGAAATTTTGCTAATAGAATAAGTAGTAGGCTAGAACTTCTTGGTTTAGATTTCTTGTGTTTCTTTGACCTAATTATTTAGTATTTTAATTTCTAGGACTACTATGTAATTCTCTCTATGACTTAATGAATGATGGTTTTAGTTAACTTGGTGTTTGGATGGTGTTAAAAGGAATAAAATACACTTAGGATGGCAAAGGATAACAAGGGAAACTTGAATCAGCGCCCCATGCAGGAAAACAGGGCCATCTGACGATTTTCTTCATTAACAGTAAGCTCAGCACGGGTCGTGTCCGCCCAACACGGCCCCGTTCTGCACAGTCTGCAGAAATGACCCAGTTCAGGTAAACTGGACACGGGCCGTGTTCACCCAACACGCCCCCGTGTCCATGCTTCTGTTTCTTTTGTTTAATTTTTGTTACTGGCACTTGAACACGGGGCCGTGCCCGGACAACACGGGGCCGTGTCCAGCGCCCAGTAACACAATTTTTTTCTTGATTCACACCTTTTACACATTCAATCAACCTAAAAACTTATTTTTGGGACACATTGAGGACAATGTGTAATTTAAGTGTGGGGGGGGGGGGGAGATGCTAAAACCTTGAATCTTGTAAGTCCTAATAACAAGCCTTACACAAAACTCTATTGGAACCGCTAATCACCCCAAATTTTTTCGAAAATTTTCATTTTTTTAACTTGTCTAGGTTTAATTTGGGAATTTCAAAATTCTAAAAAGGTTATATTTTTACAAATTTACAACCGATAGCGTCGTAATAAAAAGAACGAACATAAGAAAATTATGAAAAGGCATGACAAGCTTAGTTAAAATTTAATTATATATACTTGATCACATAAAAACCCATTCCCACAAAAGTGAGTTTTGAGCCTTTATTGAGCATACATATACATATCTTTAAACTTAATGCTCATTTTTCGTTTCTTGTGTGAATAGCAGCTTGGTTCTTACAACTCTAGAACTTGCCACGACGATACTTTCCCGGTCCTTACCAACTTAAACCCAAGTAAGTATATGATAGAGGCATTAGGACTTACCCTTTTTATTTCTACACCATTATTTTCTTTGTTTTACCAACTACCCAAAATCTCCCTAGTTAACCCCTTTGAGCCTAAACCTTTTCATTTCTTAACCCAAACCAAACACCTTTTCACCCATCAAAACCTTTTTATTTTTAACCCTTTGCTTTAGTAACAAGTTCGGTTTTTCGTATGACTAAAAAAAAATGTGTTGATGATGAAGCAAAAGAAATAAACAAGCAAGTTCATCAAAAATAACTTTGTTTGGAATTATAGCTTCATCAAAATAAAAAAAATTGAAAAAAAAAGGTCTTACGAAAAAACCGATGCTTTTTACGCTTTTTCGCCCTTTTTCTACTAACCACTAACCCAACCACCTACCTTTAACCCAAGCCTAACCCTTCACCCAAAAAGTCCTCTTGATATTTACAAAGGTATATAGTTAAAAAGGAGGAGGATTGATTGCTTGGCAAGCCTATGGTAGGAGTAAGTTCCATGCCGCTCTCGAGTGATTCACTAAAATACATCTTCGGCTGAGTGTTGAGTGATCCCCCGTGAGGTATGTAAACTTGTATATAAATAGAATTTTAAAGAATCATGTTATGCCCTAATAAGTAATTTATCTTATGAAAAGTTTTGAATAAATCATGACGAATAGGATTGTAAATAAATAAAAATAAATCTAAATAAAGAATCTTGGAAATCCCGACACTCTATGACAAACCCAAAAACCTTCTTTTCTTCCAATTCCATTTGGGAGTGTAAAGCCATATTATAAAGAGTTTTGCTTGAGGACAAGCAAAGATTTAAGTGTGGGAGTATTTGATGTGTGCAAAATGCAACATATAAATTACATCAATTGTGGCATAAAACTAACCTTTTTTAGTACTAATGTTGGAAAAAGTGAGTTTTTGTCTTCCTTTTGTATTTTCAGGATTAAATGAGCTCAAATTAACAAAAGAAGCAAAAAGACAGCTAAATCTAACATAAATACAAGAAAAGGAACAAACATGGCATGCCCGACCTCCCCGAAAACATCTTCCTAAGCAAAACAAGAGAACAGAACTGAGCACGGGGCGTGTTCACTGAGCACGGGGGCGTGCCCAAGTGTCAGCATAAAAGACAAAGTTGTAGAAGCTTCCATCGCCCACCACGGGGCCGTGCTCAGCGGACACGGGGTCGTGGTCAACTATAAGATTCGCAGAATCTAGGCAAATCTTGATAGTACAGATATGCTTCTGCACACGGGGTCGTGCCCAGCGGACACGGGGCCGTGGTTAACTAATAAAGACAAGAGCAATTAATGAAGAAAGAGAAGGATGTGGACACGAGGCCGTGCCCGAGCTTCTGTTCAGCCTATAAATAGGAGTGCTTGGCTCAAGCTCAAACCATCCCTTGGCACACCACCTCTCTCACACTTCACCAACCACTCACCACCACCATAACACCATCATCCACCACCATCATCCATTGTCCATCATAGAGTGTGTGAGTCGTCTCGGGATCCAAGATTGATCGTAAGAGTTCTTGACAATCAAGGCCATGTTTGCCTAAGTCTCTTACATCACTTGGTGAAGACAAAGTGTCTAGTGTAATACTTTTTATTTTTAATCTTTTCGCACTTTTTAATTGGTTATGTATTAATGACTTTAATTACTAGTTTCTTATGTTGAAGGTGATTCTTCCTTATCGTTTGTCCGTGGTGTCTTGGCATTATTTTACTGTCTATATAAAATAAAAGATTTTCACCATTCATATCTCCACGGTGTATATGGAGGTATGTTGGCTACCTGGTCGGGGGTTAAGGGAACGGTTTGGTAAGAGTCTTGCCATTGTTCAGTGTATAGATCCTGCAAAGGACCTGGGTCAAATTTAGTAGGACCTCCTTCAATACTTAACGGTATTGGATGGCGGGGGTCCAAACTCTTTGATCCCCTCATAAGTTAAACTACTATTAAAACTTTAACCCGGCTACTTAGGACTGTATCCCTGCTGACTCAGACTACTTAGCCGAGGGTAACGTCGCCTTCAAAAGAGGGGCCTACCACATTATGAATTAATAACTTAATTAATTATCTTTCAATAATCCGACCCTTTAGGATTGTATCATTGCTGACTCAAACTACTGGGTTGAGGGTAACGTCACCTCCAAAAGAGGGGCCTACTACAATAACTAAGATAATCTCTTAAATAGGGCAAAAGTGCGGAATTAATCAAAGGTTACACTAAACACGAGTCGGAGCCAAGTGATTCATCTTGTCTGTCTGTTTTTATTTTTCAGCATTTTAGTTAGTTTTTATTTTCTTAGTTTAAAACCTTTTTCTAAACTTTTGATTTGATTAGACATTGAGGATAAACCGGTACTAAAAGCTCTTGTGTCCTTGGACGACCTCGGTATCTTGCCAACACTATACTACGCTCACGATGGGTGCACTTGCCCATATGTGTGTTTAGTGTTAGTAAATATCGTGTTTTATAAATTTAAAACTTGGCTAAAGAAAGTGTAAAAGAGCTTAAAATATACTAAAACTTATATACACACTTCACACGCATCACTTATCCAACATAATTCTATACAAAATTCAAATTCGTATCCGAAATATCTGAAATTTTGGAATATCCAAAAACTCATATATCCGAAAACAAGATAATCCGAATTTTTTTGGATTTGGATATGAATTTCTAAAAAATTTGGATAATCGAATTATCCGATATCCGAAAACTAAAAAAATGGTGTGTATATATATATATATATATATAGAGTAGGAGTTGGGTGGAAAGTCTATTTTTCCTAGAAAGTCTAGGAAGCAATGAGAATTGGACATGTGGCATTGAGTTATTTTAACTAAAAGGGCAACTATGTAATTTCACATTTTAATTTTATTTTTGGAATTTATTTTTCATTAACTAACATTCCATGATTTTCGGAATTTTTGTTGTTTTCGAATTCAAATCTGGAGGTCAATGTGTTTATCTGGAAAACTATCAGCAGGTCTTGGTGATGTGTTTTACCAGTCAGAGAGGTTGAAGTCAGTGTGTTTTAACACTCTGAAGTCAATATATAATCAGGTTGCATTTTAACAGTTCTTTTGCATTTTTAACACTCTGAATGTGTTTTATGTTGTTGTCTATGTCACATTATATCAGATTGTGTTTTTTGATGATTAAATTACATCATAATGTGTTTTACAACAGGTTGTTTTATACTGAAGTTTAACAAATCTGATTGTGTTTTAAGTCAGCAGATTTGCTGAAGGATTCTTGATATTGTGTTTTAAAAGCATGCAGATTTCTTGACATTGTGTTTTAACAGCAAGCAGATTTCTTGACGCTGTGTTTTAACAGCAAGCAGATTGCTGGCCATTGTGTTTTAACAGCAAGCAAATTTCTTGACGCTGTGTTTTAACATCAAGCAGATTGCTGGATGATTCTTGACATTGTGTTTTAACAACAAGCAGATTTCTTGACATTGTGTTTTAACAGCAAGCAGATTTCCTTGACGCTGTGTTTTAACAACAAGCAGATTGCTGGACATTGTGTTTTAACAGCAAGCAGATTTCTTGACGCTGTGTTTTAACAGCAAGCAAATTTCTTGACGCCGTGTTTTACCATCCATGCTGGTAATCCTTCCATTTATCAAGAACGACTCAGAAACCACGGTACAAGCCTCTTCACAATCATCAATTAAAACAGCAAAAATGCAGCCAAGTTACAAGCGGATTACGACCGAAAACGTATATGCACTTCAAGAACTTTAATCACAACACAAGATATGAATACCTAGTGAAGAAAAGGGGTATGAACAAGCTTTGGAACCGAAATCTGAATGCTTTTTGGGGTCCTGTTTTGCGTCGCCAGCAGCAAGGGGAAAGAGATCTGTTTAGAGAGAGAGAGAGAGAGAGAGAGAGAGAGAGAGAGAGAGAAAGAAGGGGAAATCGCATGATTTTAGGGATTTAGTTATTGATATGGCAGTTTCTTGACTTATTTAAAACACTTCCAATTACCAAAATACCCTCACTATATTAAAAGTCTATAATTATATAACTCAGATATTACGAAAATGCCATCCATTTGATCTAAGCCATTAAACACACCAATCGGATGGCCCAGATCGCTTCCTAGACTTTCTAGGAAAATCACACTTTCCGCAGGAACCCTACTATATATATATATATATATATATATATATATATATATATATTATGAGTACTATGTTAGTTTAAATATAGGAAAAAAATAGTAAAGAGTAGTAAATAGTCGGATTTGAATGTGGATTTATGGTTTTTTTCAATGTTGGAAATTTGGATAATCCAATACAGGTTGAGTTTTAACCTATGCATGAATCGGATTTTTCTGAATTTTTTTTTAATTCAGATATCTGCTTGAATAGCCGAATACTTATCCGAAATTTTAGATACGGGTTCGAATATTAATATTCACTATCCGAAATTTTTGATATCCGGTTTTACCGTATAATCCGATCTTGAACACCTCTGATGGTGTCAGTCGGACTTTGAGCGACACTCGTGTCCTCATAATTGAACTTCTCAAGCATTTTGCCCACTTGGTGAAGACCATCTTGGGTTCTAGCAAGCTTAAGTAAAGTCATGATATGTAACTAAGGTGCTGTTTGTTTTTTCAGATGTAAAATGTCTGTAGTCTGCGGACTACATCTGCAGGCATCTGCAAGAGAAGATGTGGCCCAAATGTATGCAGTCTGCAAGGAGAAGAGGGTTTGTTTTTTTCCTTCAAAAACAACTTCACATACACAACACAACACACACACCCAAGAGTTCTCTCTCTGCTCTCTCTCTCTCTCTACAATCTCTCTCTCTCTACAACCACCACCACCACCGCACCACCTCCGCCACCACTGCACCACCTCCGCCATCACTCCACCGCCTCTCTCTCTCTACGGTCTCTCTCTCACAGAACTCTCTCTCTCTCTACAACCACCACCACCACCACCGCACCACCTCCGCCATCACACCACCGCCTCTCTCTCTCTCACAGATCTCTCTCTCTCTCACAGGTCTCTCTCTCTTACAGGTCTCTCTTTCTCTCTCAGATCTCTCTCTCTCACAGGTCTCTCTCTCTACGATCTCTCTCTCTCTCACAGATATCTCTCTCTCTACGGTCTCCCTAAAATTGATGGGTTTGGTGGTGGTGGGTTTTGACGATGGTGGTGGTGGAGGTGGCGGCTGAGAGGTAGGAGGTGGTGGCAGGTGGTGGCGGGGAGGTTGTGGCAGGGGAGAAGAGGAAGAAGAAGGGTAGTTGGTTTGTGTGAAGATCTGATCTCATTTGTGAAGCTATTATACATAGCTTTTTTTAAGCTATTAAAAGCTATTTGAAGATCTTTTTTTTTAAACAAACAGTCTTCAAGGGCTTATGTCTGCCCGCCCGCAGACATAAGCTCTTTACAGACATTTTAAGCATAAACAAACAGAACCTAAATAAAGTAAAGTCGTTGTTATGTGCGTATAAAAGTAAAAGGGTTGATGGATTTTAATAATCCAAAGTTTCACTAGTTGGTCGATAATAATCTCAACTTCAAAAATTTCCTGTGACAATCCCAACTTGTAAGATTTTGTTCTCCATTGATCCTTTTGTAACTGGGTTATAACCCAGTTAGTTCTTGATGACGTGGACGCTGTTTTGATCGGACGGGGAGAGGATCATGAGAAAACTACATATAAATGAGAAAACTAAAAAACTAACTAAAAAAGCCTAAAAACATACCAATTTTTTTTTACAATTTTTTATTAAAAATCCTTATTTTTTATATATAAAAAAATTAAAAAAAAACTTGTACTGCACATATGCATTATATGTGTACTACACATGTGCATTACATGCTTAAAATTAGTTTTTAAGTTTAGTTTAGCTTTTAGGGTTAGGTTTTTTGGAGGATTAGGATTAGGTTTTTGGGGGGTGTCGGTGGGGGTGGATTTGGTGGTTTAGGCTTTTCCGTATTATTGCACATGTGCAGTATTAATTTTTTTTTTTGAATTTTTTTTATATATAAAAATTAGTGAAAACTGTTAAAAAAACTGGTATGTTTTTTAGGTTTTTTTAGTTAGTTTTTTGTTTTTCTCATTTAAACTGGTTTTCTCATAATCCATCCCCTATATATATATATATATATATATATATATATATATATATATATATATATGAGAAGCTTTAAATGAGAACACTAAATATTGTGAGAACCATGAGAACAAATGAAAAAACAACGAGAACTTGGTCAAAAACAATTCAAAAAAAAAAAATTACACTTATCATTATTATTCGAATACAATGTTAGAAATTTAATCTACTCTTTTAAATTTACGTGAATTCGTAAATAAAGAAAATTTACACATGTGTAAGTTTGACATTTATATATGTGTAAATTTGTTATATTTACACATGTGTAATAATCACAACTATTTGCCGTTGGTCGCCAACAGTCCCATCTTTAAAAATAACCACTGGTAGTCCTAACTTTTAACATATTGGCCTCCAATGGACCCTGACTAACAGAACCCTAACGCCGTTAGTCTCAGGTTGCCGAAAAAATGTTTTTTGGCCGGAAAACTCATTTTTAGTCGTAAAACTCAACATTTTTGTCCCGAACCTCTTTGTAACCTTATTATGGACCTTTGGGAACCATTTTCTAGTAAAAGCCCCAATTATTAAAGTCGCTGGAAAACTCAACTTTTTGGCCAGAAAACTCAACATTTTCGTCCCAAACCTTTTTGTAACCTTAGATCGGACCTTTAGAAACCTTTTCCTGGACAAAAACGGTTTTCCGGCGACCAGAAACTAACGACGTTAGGGTTCTGTTAGTTAGGGTCCATTGGTGGCCAACATGTCAATAGTTGGGACTGTCAGTGGTTATTTTTGAAGTTGGGACTGTTGACGTTCAACGACCAATAGTTGGGATTATTAAATTCCAATATTCCAAAAATCTAATAAGAGTGATTTTGAGAGGATAAATGAATTATTTGATGTTGTAAATTCTTTTTTTGATGTTGTATCTTAATTACAATGAAGTTTGTATTAAAAAAAATTGGATTTGATTGGTTTTTCCATTTGTTCTCACGGTTCTCTCAATATTTAGCGTTCTCAAGATAACCATCCCATGTGTATATGTTTTGGGCTACCAGATTTGTTAGTTTGGATTTGGACTGGATTAGAGAAGCAGCGAACCCTAGTGCTATTTCTTTCCATGTTTTGTAAAATTCACTTGATTGTTATCCGGTTAACTAGTTTGATTACTGAACTTTGCATTTCTGTCTAATTCTTTAGTATAAGTGTAGACTAATAAAATAATTTAGATTATAAAATTTCTTAAAAGGCTGGGACTTTTTTCTTTAACTTGGAGCCTCTAAAAACGTTGAGTCGGCTCTGTTTTTATTTGATTATTCTTATTAAAACTTGGTAAAACTAAACTTTGATTATTATTTAGTTTGGTGCTGTTATAGGTAAAGCAATTTTTTTTTGCTACTTTCTACACCCCCTATTTACTTTTTTCACCCCCTCCTCTCACATACTTACAGGTGGGGCCTGCGTGGGACCGACAGTTTTCCTCTCATAAGGGGGGGTGTAATCAGGAAGGGGGTGTATAGAATGAGACTTTTTTTTTAATCAATCTCATATGGACCAACTTTTCTGAACAACTTTGTGGTTGTTTGGGTGGGTGGGTGGATGTCATATGGATTTGTAATTTGTTAACGCTAAACGACACCATTTAAGAAACGGAAAACACGGTTACCGTCTTAGACTCTTACCCGTGGGACCAAGTTGAAAAATTATATTTATTGTAAATGTAAATATTATAGTTTTAAGAATCAATTCGATTTGACGCATCGTAAAACTATAATTCAACTTTTTAGCCCAACTTCATCTTTATTATTGAATTGGTGTATTAACCTAATAATAAATTATAAAAACAAAATAAAGTTAAAACAAGTAGGGAGGACTGAAGCGGCTTAAAGAAAAGGAGGGAGGACTGGCAAAGTGAAAACGACTTGGATATTGGATATAGAAAACAATATTCGATATAGAAAACAATTTGGATATTGGATATAGAAAACAATATTTGATATTGAAAACAGCTCTAACTTTAGGTGATGAAAACGACTTGGATACTGAAATGACTAGCTACGGCTATGTACAACTTTCAAAGCAAGAATGAAAATCTCACGTGCTATGCACACGTACAACTCCGAAAGCCAATTTATAAGAACATATATGTACAAAAGAGGAAGTCAAAGGGATTCGGTGGCCGTCCTGTGTTAATACCATGGCAACGTGTCCCTTCTTTAAAAGCTATACACATGAAGACACGTAAAACACCCACTAGTGTTTTTTTTTTTTTTTTTTAAGGTAAACTTCATTAACAAACCGTCAACCCAAGCTGGGCCGACAAAACAAACTACAAGAAAATTACATATTTACAAAAGAACACCATTCACTCCATTCTATCCCTTTATACTTCAATCTAGTAGAAAACCATAGAAAACTCAAAACCTTGATCTCGCTAACTATACCTTCTATTCTAACCGGAGAGTTCAAAAACCTAGCATTATTCCTTGCACGCCATAAACTCCAACAAGCGATGAAAATAATACCAAGAACCGCTTTCTTCTTCTTATCCGAAACTTTGAGGTGACTATGAGATGTGAGGAGATCTTTAAGGGAGAAAGCAATGATGTTAGGAATTTTGCACCACATGCTAATGACAATCCAAACCGTCGAGGCAACGAAGCACGCAACGAAAACGTGATCAGCAGATTCAACATCCGAGAGACAAAGAGGGCAAGAAGCATCACTCACGTCAATGTTCCTTTTCTTTAAAGCCTCCGCCGTGGGGACTCTGTCCATCTCCAACCTCCAAACATGGATATTAACCTTCGCTGGGATCCATTTGCACCAGTCAAGAACAAAACTATTATCCTGCATAACCTCTTCTTTCAACAATTTTTTTTACCGCTTTGACGGAGAAAATTCCATCCAGATCCGAGCTCCACCTCCACCGATCCTTCTCAACAGAGAGCTGGATGCCATTAAGCGCGGCTGCCAACTGCTCAAAAGCAGACTGCTGTCTAGATTCGGACACATCCGAGCTCCAACTCCAATTAAATTCGGCCTCCCTTCCTTGAGTCTTTATCCTATCGGCCACTCTGCACCTTTTATCAACTTCCAGCCTAAAAAGAGCAGGGAACTTAGATTTTAGGGGCTCATTGAAGAGCCAAGAGTCGAGCCAGAAAGCTATATCTTTACCATCACCGACCGAACCTTTCATAAGATCCTTTAAAGGTTGACCGCTAACTTTAGTGTTAATAAAGTTTTTAGCTATGTTGTTCCATACCCCATTAAGCAATTTTTTGAAGGGAATACCCTCCCATCCCACCCTACTCGAATGTAAAGCCTCAATAACTTTCTTCCAAAGACAATTCTTCTCCGTCTTGAACCGCCATCCCCACTTAGCAAGATGGGACGTATTCACAACTTGAAGCTTCGAAATGCCCAAACCTCCGTTTTTTTAGAACGAGAAACCTTATCCCATGCAAACCAATGAAGCTTTTTTTCCTCCACTGAACCACCCCACAAGAATTTTCTAATCATAGACTCCAAGTCGTTAATGACTTTTTTAGGCGCTTTATATAAAGAAAAATAATAGGAAGGAAGACTCTCCAAGACCAACTTGATCAACACCACCCTCCCTCCAATAGAAAGAAGATGCGACTTCCAGCTAGCTAACCGACCTCTAAAAATGTCAATAACCGGCTGCCAATTATTAACCCGGTTCATGTTGGCTCCAACTTTAAGACCTAGGTACTTGAAAGGAGGACAATCTAGTTTACAACCCACCACACTAGCCATCTCCCCGATCTCCGCCGTCCCAACTCCAATACCAAAAAGATTTGACTTATCAATGTTAATTTTGAGGCCCGAACAAAGATAAAAGCACCGGAGAATTCTAACAATATTCACCACTTCATTCCTTGACCATTCACCCATCATAATAGCATCATCTGCATACAAAAGGTGGGATATGTTAGGCCCGTTACAAGGAATCGAAATACCTCTAACAATACCCACCTCCTTAGCCTTATCAATCATGCACGAGAGAGCCTCCATAACCACCAAGAAGAGAAACGGAGATAAAGGATCCCCTTGCCTCATTCCTTTTTCACACATGAAAGCAAAAGTTGGGGAACCGTTCACCAACACTGAAGAATTAGCCAACTTCAGAATTCCCATGATCCATGAGCACCACTTATTGTGAAAACCCATTTGGTGAAGGATATCCACAACCGACTGATCTCGTTGAAAGTCAATTAACATTATCGTACGCTTTGTCAAAGTCAATTTTAAGAATGATCTCGTTGAAAATTAGAGGACCATCCAAAATGAATCTACCTTTTAAGAAAGCCGACTGCGATTCCGATATGACACCATCCAAAACCCCCTTCAAATGATTAGCGAGCACTTTAGAAATCAACTTGCTAATCACACTAACCAGATTAATGGGCCTATAATTGTTGACGGAAACAGGATCATTAACCTTAGGAATGAGAGCAATAAAAGAAGCCCCACTTCCTAACGAAATATCCCCGACACTATGGAACCAGTCAAAAACTCTACGGAAATCTTCTTTGAAAAGTTCCCAGAAATGTTTGATGAACCGAAAATTCAAACCATCCGGACCCAGGGCTCTTTCGTCCCCACAGTCAGAAACGGCTTCTTTTATTTCAGACTCTGAGAAGGGTTCAATGTAACACCCCAAAACATGTAATTTAACTTTGTTAACTAAGATGTCTAGTCATGTTATATTTAACCTAGTTAAGTATGTATATGTTAGTAACTTGATTAGAAGAAAGGTTATATGACAAATAACTAACTAGGAAACTAGAAGGACCAAACTTGTTAAAAAGGATGGAAGATTAATAAAAACAAATAAATAAAAGAAAAACACCAACACACACTCTGGTGTGATGGTGGGGATCGATCAGAGCAAAGGAGGGAGGAGACAAACCCTAACTTTATGAAATTCTCAAGAATTGAAAGAGATTAAGAGCCCAAATTAATGCATGAACTCGAAACCCTAACCATCTAAGCTTGTACAACAAGTGGTAAGCCGAATTTTCTGTTTTGGATGAATTGTAGGAAGTGGGTTTTTAACCCAATCCTGAAATTATGTGGAAAGTATATGTAATTGAGAGTTAGGGTTCATAATGGTTCGAAATTGTGCTTGAATTCTGATTGTTTGAATGATTTAAGAGTATTACTCAATAGTGGTGAAGAGACCATAAACCTAATGTTTTTGCATGTATGCTATTAGATGAAATTTATGCATGATCTTGATTAGAGATAGAAAAATTAGACAAGATGATGTAGGATGAAGGAAAGCTATGAACTTGATTGACTCTAGATAGATTAGAAGATGAATAAGTAGAGTTATGCTATAAATACTTGTACCTTGTGCTTTGTTGATGTTGTGCACACCAAGTGTTTGATGAAATGCCTTAATAAAGATTTCAGCCATGTTAGTCATAAACGTTATGTGTTTCGAATGTGTATATGATGTAGAGGTAGATTACATGAAATCTTGCCAATTAGAGTAAATGGACGAGTATGAGATATTAATTCTAAGTATGAATGGTATTGTTTAGGTGTAAAGGAAGAAAGTTCGAGCCAAGCAAAACAACAAGGGAATCAAGATCGAGGTACGCTACTTGTACAATTCAGGTTTATATTTTATTGATGTGTTTAACATTAGATGTGTCGAATTGGATCATGTGTGGATGTATATGGTGTGGGCCCTTTTTCGATTGGGGTCTAAGTATGTGAATGTAAGAATAGAAAGAATGGTATGAAGTTCCTTATGGAATCAATTTGTGTGAAAGAATGACAGTATGAAGTGAATTAACAAGTTGTGTATGTCTAGATGGTTACAAGTCGGTAAGTTAAATTCTTGATTTAATGGAAAGAAATTAAAGCTAATAAGTTCACTTTGTTGTGGAAATGTAGGTAAATCCCATGGATAGCTTTCAAGCTTTGCCCGGTTCGAACACACTTCAAGACCCGCCTCATGTTCCGCTACTTTTGTAAAGAAGACAACGCTTAACATTTTGGTCGTTAAATCTAGGTCTAGTAGTTAAAGATTGGTTTTGTTATGTACTTTGAATCCATCAGAATTTCGTATGCGTGTCAATTGGTATGGCGATATATATATTATGTCCTTTGAAAAGTGTCTTGTTAAACTTATAGTTTTGGGTATGCAAAATAGGAGAACGCTCCTTTTACGAATAGGTCATGTCTAAATTTCTTTTGATAAGTGCGTTGTTATTTAAATAATTTAAAGAAAATTTTTAGGGGCGTTCCAAGTTGGTATCAGAGCCTAGGTTTGAAGGATTTAAGTATTAACTGCTTAAATTCAAACCGAAAGCTCGTGTGAAGTGTGTGTTCGTTCTTCGGCGCAAAGCAAGTAAGTAACTTTAAAATTAGAATTTTGGCAATCATGAATAATTAGGTTGTGGAATGTTATGAAGTTGTTTCAGGATGATGTGATATGGTGAGGGATGAAACAGATCCGTTGGGGTAAAGCGGGACGGAAATGGCTGTAACAAAATAAAAAGGAAATCAATCATGACTTGCTGGGCGTCACCGTAAGTTACGGTGTCCACCGTAACTTACGGTGGCCCCTGGGACACTTATTCACCGTAAAACAGAAGGATCACACCGTAAGCAAAATAATGCCACCGTAAGTTACGGTAGAACCGTAACTTACGGTGGAGACTGTTTTTAGCCCATTTCAATTTTGATGTCCTGTTTAATGTTTTCTATCATGTGGGAAGTATTGAAAGCGTTATAATATGACTCTAAAGAATGATGATATGCATGAATGTTAACTTTTTAAAGGAAGCTAGGTATTATTAGTATGATTATATGATGGAAAGAATGAATGAATGCTTGAAATAAGAATGATGTTATGTGTAGATGGCGGATACTAATGAAGATGAAACGACACAACAAGAAAAACTGAAAATTATGATTTCGGAAGAGATTGGGAAGGCAATGCAGGCGAGTATTCCTCATTTAGCCCAAGAAGTAGAAAGTCATGTGTTGGAAGTGGTGGAAACAATGATGGCGAGCAAGATGGATGAGTTGAAGGGAATGATTGGAGAGATGCAAGGAAGGAAAGGAACTCGTAAATGCACTTATAAAGAATTTATGGCATGCAACCCATTACCTTTCAAAGGAGAAATTGATCCTATAGCATGTCAAAGGTGGATTGCAAGTACTGAGGCGGTGTTTGTAAGGAGTCATTGCGAAAAGGAGGATCAAGTGATGTTCGCCACTGGTTTGTTACAACTCCAAGCTAAAGACTGGTGGGATGCTCATAGTAAAGAGATTGGGGAAGACAAAGTTCAAGTCTTGACGTGGCAAGAATTCAAGGAACCTTTCCTAAAGTACCACTGTCCGCAGTCTGCCATCGACAGGATTCAAGAAGATTTCCTACATCTCCGTTAGAAAGATGAAACCATTGATGAAATCACTAACACCTTTCTTGACAAGCTGAAATTCTGTAAGGAAATAGCGGGAACAGAAAGGATGAAGATAAACCGCTATCATGGTATGTTGAAGGCCGAGTATCGTGAGTTCATAATTCCCGCTAAATGTGAAACCTTAAATGAGCTCATTAACTTGGACCGGGATAGGGAGATTGAGCTAAGAAGACAGGCAGAAAGAGGTGAGAAGAGGGTGTCTGAGAATGTTTCCAGTTCAAGTCCGTCAAAGAAACAGAAATTTCAAGATCAGGGAAAGAAGGATAAGGCGAAAGGTAGCATTCCAAAATGCAAAACTTGTGGAAAGTTACACACGGGGGAGTGCTTGAAAGGGAAGAAGGGCTGTTACAATTGTGGTCAAGAGGGACATCCTTACTATAGGTGTCCTAATCCTTCCAGAACGTGCTATAACTGTTTCCAACCGGGTCATATTAAGGCTGAATGTCCCAAGCTTCAACAGAAAACCGATAAGGAAGCAAGAAAGGAGGAAACCCCAAGAGCTAAGGGGAGGATGTTTCAGATCACGACTGAAGAAGCAAAGGACCACCCGAATGTTGTATCAGGTATATTCTCAGTGAACTTGATGCCTACGTACGTGTTATTTGATACTGGAGCCAGTAGATCATTTGTATCAAGTGAATTAGTGTCACACCCCTCTTTTAGAATCGAAAGAATGCATGTGCCATTAGAAGTAGAGATAGCTGATAGTAAGAGTTATTTGTTGCACGAAGTTTGTAGAAATTGTGAGATTGTAATTGAAGACGAGAAGTTTGTCATTGACCTTATTCCCATGGTATTGGGGGAATTTAAGGTTATAGTTGGCATGGATTGGCTAGCTAAACATCATGCTGAAATTCAATGTGAGAGGAAGGTGATTCATGTGTTAACACCGGGAGGAAAACGAGTAAGTATACAAGGGGAAAGGAATGTTAATCCGAAGCTTTGTTCTATAGTCCAAGCATACAAGTATGTACAAAATGGAAGCAAGGCATTTCTAGCCTACGTGGTGGATACTAAGCAGAATACCCCTAAGATAGAAGAGATTGAAATCGTGAACGAGTTTCTTGATGTTTTTCCGGAAGATTTGCCAGGGCTTCCACCAGAATGTGAAGTGGATTTTAAGATTGAATTGTATCCGGATGCCAAACCCGTAGCCAAGGCTCCTTATAGGTTGGCCCCAACTGAGATGCGGGAGTTAATGGTTCAAATACAAGAATTGCTCGAAAAGGGATTTATACGCCCGAGCGTATCGCCCTGGGGTGCGCCTGTACTTTTTGTCAAAAAGAAAGATGGCTCGATGCGCATGTGCATCGACTATCGAGAGTTGAATAAGCTGACGGTGAAAAACCGATACCCGTTGCCCCGAATAGATGATCTCTTCGATCAGTTACAAGGGGCAAGTTGGTTTTCGAAAATTGATTTACGGTCCAGATACCATCAGTTAAGGGTACGAGATGAGGATGTGGCGAAGACGGCATTTAGAACACGATACGGACATTACGAGTTTTTAGTAATGTCCTTTGGGTTAACGAACGCGCCCGCCGCATTCATGGACCTTATGAATCGAGTTTGTCGAGCCATGCTAGACAAATTCGTTATAGTTTTTTTTGATGATATCTTGGTTTATTCCCGAAGTAAAGCCGAACATGCATGCCATTTGCGTGAAATTCTTGAAGTGCTTCGTAAGGAGAAATTGTACGTGAAATACTCTAAGTGTGCTTTCTGGCTTAGAGAAGTACAATTTCTCGGTCATGTGATTAATGCGAATGGTATCTTAGTGGATCCGTCAAAAGTGGAGGCTGTTATGAAATGGGTGCCTCCAAAGAACCCAAGTGAAGTGAGAAGCTTTTTGGCTTTAGCAGGCTATTATAGGAGGTTTATTCAAGACTTTTCTAAATTGGCCCTGCCATTGACCAAGTTAACCAAGAAGAAGGAGAAATTTGTATGGGGTACTGACCAAGAAAAGGCGTTTCAAACTTTGAAAGAAAAGTTGTCGAGCTCCCCGGTGCTAACTTTACCTGATGGAACGGAAGACTTGGTGGTGTTTACTGACGCATCACACCAAGGGTTGGGATGTGTTTTGGTGCAAAGGGGTAGAGTCATTGCCTATGCTTCAAGGCAATTGAAATCACACGAAAGTAATTACCCAACCCACGACTTGGAATTAGCTGCAGTAGTGTTTGCCTTGAAGATATGGAGGCATTATCTATACGGTACGAAAAGCGCAATTTATTCTGACCACAAAAGCCTTAAAAATATTTTTTCGAGCAAAAAGATTTAAATATGAGGCAATGAAGGTGGTTAGAACTTCTTAAAGATTATGATTGTGAGATCCTTTATCATCCGGGCAAGGCAAATGTAGTGGCCGATGCCCTGAGCCGAAAGGACTACCCGCCTCCAATCCAAGTGAAATCCATGAAGATGGTAGTTACACCACGATTTCTCGAAATGATTAAGGAAGCCCAAATCAAGTCGCTGAGCGAAACGGATTCAAGAAAGGAAAGAACAAAAGGTTTTGTGGATAAATTAGAAGAAAGATCCAGTGGAATTAAAACAATGTATGGCCGGATATGGATACCTCGGTTTAGTGAAGCAAAAGATGTGTTACTCAAAGAAGCTCACAAATCCCGATTTTCGGTTCATCCTGGAGCTACAAAAATGTACTTGGATTTGAAGAAAAGTTATTGGTGGCCCGGTATGAAACGTGATGTCGTCAAGTATGTTGCGAAATGTTTAACCTGTCTGCAGGTAAAGGCAGAACATCAGAAACCATATGGGAGGTTGCAACCGTTAGAGATTCCGGTATGGAAATGGGAAGAAGTGACGATGGACCTAGTGACCAAACTCCCTAAGACAAGGAAAGGTCACGATGCTATATGGGTGATCGTGGACCGCCTCACCAAGAGCGCGCATTTCTTACCCATTCGGGAGACTTACTCCTCTGAAAGGATGGCGGAGATTTATGTAAACGAGATAATATCTCGACACGGAGTCCCTGTATCTATTGTGTCGGATCGAGATACCCGATTCACGTCTCGATATTGGCAAGGTTTCCATGAAAGTATGGGCACAAAGTTGCATTTTAGCACCGCCTACCACCCCCAAACGGATGGTCAGTCTGAGCGAACCATTCAAACACTCATTGACATGCTGCGAGCGTGTATTATAGATCTCGGGGGAAGCTGGGATGATCACTTGCCGTTGGTGGAATTTTCGTACAATAATAGCTACCATAATGGCATTAAAATGGCGCCATATGAATTGTTATACGGGAGAAAGTGTAGAACTCCCATTTGTTGGGAAGAAGTGGGGCAAAGAGAAATGGCGCCCAATGATGTGATAGCAAAGACTAATGAGAAGATTGAACTCGTCCGAGTCCGTTTGAAGGCGGCTCAGGATCGACAGAAAGTCTATGCGGATCGAAGAAGTCGTCCTATTGAGTTCCAAGTAGGGGATCATGTGTTATTGAAGGTAACCCCATGGAAAGGAATAATTCGTTTTCGGAAACGGGGAAAGCTAGGTCCTTGTTATATAGGGCCATTCAAGATATTAGCTCGAGTTGGAAAGGTAGCTTATCGGTTGGAATTACCGCCGACCTTAAATGGAATACATGACACATTCCATGTGTCCCAATTAAGAAAGTGCTTAGCTGATGAGACAACATACGTGCCCCTTGACGATATTGAATTGGACGAAAGATTGAATTACGTTGAAAGACCGATAGCTATCAAGGATTCCAAGGTAACCCACCTTCGGAACAAAACTATAAAGCAAGTCTTGGTGCAATGGCAACATCGGAAAGGATCGGATCTTACATGGGAACTAGAAGATGAAATGAGGGAGCACTACCCGACATTATTTGGTACGTATTAAGGTTTCGGGGACGAAACCTCTGTTAAGGGGGTAGACTTGTAACACCCCAAAACATGTAATTTAACTTTGTTAACTAAGATGTCTAGTCATGTTATATTTAACCTAGTTAAGTATGTATATGTTAGTAACTTGATTAGAAGAAAGGTTATATGACAAATAACTAACTAGGAAACTAGAAGGACCAAACTTGTTAAAAAGGATGGAAGATTAATAAAAACAAATAAATAAAAGAAAAACACCAACACACACTCTTGTGTGATGGTGGGGATCAATCAGAGCAAAGGAGGGAGGAGACAAACCCTAACTTTATGAAATTCTCAAGAATTGAAAGAGATTAAGAGCCCAAATTAATGCATGAACTCGAAACCCTAACCATCTAAGCTTGTACAACAAGTGGTAAGCCGAATTTTCTGTTTTGGATGAATTGTAGGAAGTGGGTTTTTAACCCAATCCTGAAATTATGTGGAAAGTATATGTAATTGAGAGTTAGGGTTCATAATGGTTCGAAATTGTGCTTGAATTCTGATTGTTTGAATGATTTAAGAGTATTACTCAATAGTGGTGAAGAGACCATAAACCTAATGTTTTTGCATGTATGCTATTAGATGAAATTTATGCATGATCTTGATTAGAGATAGAAAAATTAGACAAGATGATGTAGGATGAAGGAAAGCTATGAACCTGATTGACTCTAGATAGATTAGAAGATGAATAAGTAGAGTTATGCTATAAATACTTGTACCTTGTGCTTTGTTGATGTTGTGCACACCAAGTGTTTGATGAAATGCCTTAATAAAGATTTCAGCCATGTTAGTCATAAACGTTATGTGTTTCGAATGTGTATATGATGTAGAGGTAGATTACATGAAATCTTGCCAATTAGAGTAAATGGACGAGTATGAGATATTAATTCTAAGTATGAATGGTATTGTTTAGGTGTAAAGGAAGAAAGTTCGAGCCAAGCAAAACAACAAGGGAATCAAGATCGAGGTACGCTACTTGTACAATTCAGGTTTATATTTTATTGATGTGTTTAACATTAGATGTGTCGAATTGGATCATGTGTGGATGTATATGGTGTGGGCCCTTTTTCGATTGGGGTCTAAGTATGTGAATGTAAGAATAGAAAGAATGGTATGAAGTTCCTTATGGAATCAATTTGTGTGAAAGAATGACAGTATGAAGTGAATTAACAAGTTGTGTATGTCTAGATGGTTACAAGTCGGTAAGTTAAATTCTTGATTTAAAGGAAAGAAATTAAAGCTAATAAGTTCACTTTGTTGTGGAAATGTAGGTAAATCCCATGGATAGCTTTCAAGCTTTGCCCGGTTCGAACACACTTCAAGACCCGCCTCATGTTCCGCTACTTTTGTAAAGAAGACAACGCTTAACATTTTGGTCGTTAAATCTAGGTCTAGTAGTCAAAGTTTGGTTTTGTTATGTACTTTGAATCCATCAGAATTTCGTATGCGTGTCAATTGGTATGGCGATATATATATTATGTCCTTTGAAAAGTGTCTTGTTAAACTTATAGTTTTGGGTATGCAAAACAGGAGAACGCTCCTTTTACGAATAGGTCATGTCCAAATTTCTTTTGATAAGTGCGTTGTTATTTAAATAATTTAAAGAAAATTTTTAGGGGCGTTACATTCAACCAAAAAATTCTTGTTCACCTCCGATATCTTCTTAATATTGGATAAACTAATCTCCGGCCTGGTAGGACAATTTTCCTTAAATTTATCCCTATAAAATGAAAAAACCTGTTTCTTGATTAACGAAGGTTTAGAGCACCATTCACCATTAACGTTTAAACCATGGATAGAATTCACCGCTTTCTGTTATTGACCATAACGTGAAAAAACTTGGAATTTTCATCTCCCTCTAAAGCCCATTTAAGGCGAGCTCTTTGTTTGAGATCCGCATTCTTCTGTAATCCACCTCTCTAATGATTTTCCTATTTTCAGCCAACGTCCATTCCTCTTCTTCCAAGAGATCTCTAGACTCCATTTCCTTCTCTAGAGCTTCTAATTCCGATAACACCAGATTTTCCTTTTCTTTCTCTTTCACAAGAAACTCTTCCCTCTAGGTCTTCAGACGAGCTCTGATGTGAGCAAACTTTGAGGAAAGACTAGCATCCGGAGGATCGAACACGACCAAACTTTCCGAAGCCTCTTTGACGGCCTCCTCGAACCCCGACTGACCGATCCATGAATTATAAACCCGAAAAGGCCGAGGCCCAAAATTAAGATTAATAACCTCTAATAAAATAGGGCAGTGATCCTAGTGTCTGCTAGGAAGAACTCTCACACAAGTCGAGGACCACATATTGAAAAATTCTGAGCAAACCAAAAAACGATCCAGCTTGCTAAGCTTCCTACCGTTATCCCTGATACAAGTAAACTTGCGCCCATGCATGGGGAATTCCAAAAGCCCGTTCTCGAAAATGAATTTATTAAAATTCTTAGCACATACCATCTTAAACTTAGAGTGTTTCCTTTCATCTTGGGACCTAACCGCGTTAAAATCACCAACAAGAACCCATTGGCCAACAGAAGGATCAATCAATACCGAAAGCTCAGACCATAGTTGACGTTTGGCAACCACACTTTGAGGGGCATAAATATTAACCAAATTAATAGGAGTCCCACTACCCACCAAAGAACCTCTCAACAAAAGGGAACACCTATTTTTAATAACCGACTCTACTTTTAAAATCTTAGGATCCCACAAACATGCCAGCCCCCCAGAAAGACCAACAGAAGCAACGAAATCAAAATCTAAATTTATGTTACCCCAATACCCTAAAAACCCGATTTCACAACATTTTCCACCTTCGTTTCTTGAAGAGCGATAACGCCAACTTTGTTGACTATTCTTAAATCTTTAACCCAATTAGCTTTAGCTCCCCCAACAATGCCTCTAATATTAATGGAAAGACAATTCATTGAAAAACTACATTTTTACCTTCTCCTCTAATCGCATCTCTGACAAGCTCCTCGTGATTTCCAAGCTTAACTCCCACCAGGTTACCGATATTCAGCGTTGCTTCTAACTCCTCTTCGGCCTGAGCTTCAAAAGTATCAGCCACCTCGAAATCCGAAAAATCATCCTACTGGTCTTTGTTAACAAAATCCGCAACTCGATCATCACTAGGATATGGGACTCCTATATTGATATTCTGACCAGTCACGATTCATGATGCTTCTGGAGCACCATCAACCTTATCCTTTACCACATTAGAAACTTCGCTAGGCTGCTCATTTGAAAGTAGATTGAGGTCAAAGTCAAATGAGCCATCATCCCTACTTCTCTTTTTTGGCTTCTCACCAGAATTCGGACTATTCAGCCCAGAACCTGCATGGGCCTTGCCCCTTGGCCTGATTTTAACGCTTCTTTTTTTGGGCCGCCTATCATTATCTGCTGAACTAAAAAAGTAAATATTATTACCTTTGGAATGGGCCTGGACCCCACCTAAGTTCGACTTCACTCCCATAACACTATGGGGAACTGAACCGACCTCCTCTACACTGTTAATATTAAAATTCCCTTCACATTGATTATTGTTGAGCATGTTACTTCCCATATTACCACCTTCATTCTCGAGATTATTACTTGGAAATTCTTTCACCTTCCCGCCGCCTTCGATATTACCGATATGAATGTCGGATGCATTAACTTCTGTAGGCTCTTCAACTTCTGCAAGCGGCTCTTCGATTTCCGGATGTGGACTGGACACACATCCCTGAACATTATCACCGACATCCCAGAAAATATTCCTGTTCCGATCATCTCCATTCCGGCCCGGCTCCGATGACTCCATAGCGACACTTTGAACGGAAACTTTTCCCACAGAATCGGGAGCCCAGTCACTGAGCTCCTTTTCTATCCATACTCTAAACAATTTATTTTTCCATTTCAACGTAACCTGATCATGAATCCTATTGCCATCACCGACCAACAACCCAACCCAACAAACCGATAAATTCCCGTCTTCCGCCTCCAACTGAGCACCATGAACAATCTTACCGAAATGTTCCCAGTGGCGGATCTAGAAAACCTTTATAGGGGCAACGTTTCAAAGAAAAGGGGTAACAAAATCGAAAAAACATCAAAATTTTTCAAAATTTACACTAAATTTATACTACCGTCGGAACGTCAAGGGGCAACATAGGTTACCCCTTATTAAGATATACATCCGCCCCTGAATGTTCCGCAATATTATTCAAAACATCGTTGTCCGCCAAGTGCAAAGGGACGCCAAGTATCTTAACCCACGCCAATCTTTCATAAGGATCTAAGTTACACAACAATAAATATGATGAACTAGCTTCCTCTCTACATGTTTTTCATTATCAAATATCCCTTGTTTAAGTCAAAGTCATTTGTGTATGAATAAAACATTACTAAACTTATCTTTCTCACCAACTTGAAAGCATACCCCTGAAAGAAAAAAAAATATATCAATCATTCACCTTCATCTTCAAGATCCTCGGATCTTCATCGTAGTTGTTGTCATAATTCGATCGTCTATGAACTTTCATCTTCACCCTGCACATTACATAAAAGTATAAATACAACTTCTTGTCTTATCCAATAAACATAAATCAGCAGGTAAACTAGAAAGGATGTTTATATGGCTTCTATTGTTAATGTACAACCTACCGAGATGAAAGATTAAAGGTGTGTTTGTATGTGCATTATGCGTGATTATTTGATTTTGAATGTTCATAATTACAAAACATGCGATTAAATGTCGTTGAAATAGTGTATGAATGTTGAAGAGGTATGACCCAAATCGGGCCCACAAAACCCAAACGAAGCATCCGTTCCACAAAATACTACCCCGTTTTGACCCATGTGCAAAATTTTGTTATGCCAACGTGGCACATAAGATACAGTCATAACAAAAGTAACGTTTATCTCCATCAATAAAATCAGGGATGTCACTATCACGACATTTATACCCACATTAGGCGACAACGCAACAACGTAAAGGTGACATCAACCCTAATTAACACCTTTTAATAGAAAGCTCTAAGGTAACTTATATTCTTCTAGTTTACTCACACACTTTCTGAATACATATCATTGATACTTATTCTCATGCCGGAAGGTGGTTACAGGAGACCCCTCTCCTTCCCCTATGATTAAACTCATTGTGCTCTATTTTGCGGTGTTATTCAATCAGGAAAACAACCAGTCAGTCTACAGCTGAGTCAGAAGGACATTGATGAAGATCATTCCAACCAGTATCAATATTTTCTTCTTCATTGGCGTCATCCGTGTCCGAATTCTACAACCAATGCATGCATCGGGCATAAAGGGAAAACGTACGTACCAGCCTTAACTATGATGACAATACCATTCGTGCTTCATCTAAAAGAGTACCTGGTAACATCACGATATTGCAAGGAGTTATCGACACACCCGTCGATGACATCAACATAACGTTAATCACCAAAGCTACCCTTGTAGGGTTGTAATCGAACTGAGCGAACATGAACATTGCCATGTTCGTGTTCGTTCATTAAGGAAATAAACATGTCCGTGAACTGTTCACGAATGCATGCTGAACATAAGTTTATGTTCGTGTTCGTTTGTTAAGGAAATTCAATTGTTCGTGACTCGAGCACAAAAATGAATAAAAACGAACGTAAACGAACATTTAACTTGAAAATAAAAAATAAAAACATTGTTAACATTAAACATTGGACATAAGTAGTTAAATACAATTATCAAATGATAAATCAAAACACAAGAAGTATACTACAACCACCAAACGATGAATCAATTTAACTAACTTATACCTAATTATCCAGAATTATTTAGACATAATTATTCGAAGTTTAACTTACTTAAAAATAATTATCCAAAAAAAATGTCTTGAATGTCCAAATTTTAGCTAACTTAGAAAAAAATAAGGTTTCAAGTTTTCAAAATGTTTAGATAAAAGGTTTATTATTTCTTATTTTTTTTAATATAATCCAATGAACACGAACAAACGTAGCTGGACATATTATTGAACGTTCACGAACGTAGTTGAACAAATGAGACCTTTGTTCGTGTTCGTTCGGTAAGCTAACCGAACAATTTTTTTTTTCTGTTCGTCATTTAGCTAATCGAACGAACATAAATGAACTTCCTGTTGAACAGTTCACAAACTGTTCGTTGAACGTTCAGTTCATTTATAACCCTATGCTATTATTCCTCTTTTTATTTATCTGCCGAAGCCCATTGTGAGCCCACAAGAATTAATTGCAAAATGAAAAGACTAGCGCAATAACTAGTAATCAGTTTAAGCCCAATTGACATTCAATTTACTTTATTTTTATTCTGTTGGCCCAATATTGATTTCATCTTTTCTCTTTTGGTTGATCGAATCCACAACAAATAATAAGGGTTAGGATCAAAGAACTTTATTTTGGCTAGAAAGTATATGAAGCAATAGGATTAGGACATGTGGCAAAATTTAAAATAAAGAGGAAGGGTATTTTAGTCAATCTTATCATTTTCTTCTTCCTTCTTTTTCCCAGTAACATCAAAACCCACCATTTTCAAAACCCACCATCTTCAACCATTTCTTCACTTTCTATCTCAATAATCACTACATTATAGTGCGATTTTCGTCACCAATCAATGATTCAAACACCCGATCAACGTGTTCTTCAGCTTTTTTTTGAAGAAAATCCAGTTTAATTTCATACAAAATCTCGTTTTTTCCGGTGATTTTGAAGATAATCACTCGATCCGTTCGATTCGATCTCTGATAAGTGTTTCAATCATTCAAATTTCGTCAATCGTTGAAGAAACCGACTTCGATCCATGTAAGAAATTCTTTAATTTCATTTTTATTATCTGGGTTTTTGATTTAGTCATTGCGTTTTACGATCTTGGCGGGGGTCCGGGGGCAGCGCCCCTGGTAGTAGGGTCCCAGGGGGCGGCAGCCCCTGGCGGGGTCCAAGGGGCAGAGCCCCTGGCTGGTTCAGACAAATTCACAGAAATTGCCTCAGAAAATTGCTTTAATAAAAATGCATCGGAAAATTTAATTTTCCAGAAATTGCCTCATTTCGAAGACAGTAATTCGTAGACAGTTTTTGATTTGTTACTCTCTGGTTCAGACAAATTCACAGACAGGTCAGCTTGTGTCCATTGCGTTTTAGAAATAAGAGAGTTTTATGTGTTTTCTGGCCATTGCGTTTTAGAAAAAAACACATTTTTGAAGTGTTTTTAGTTCATTGAGTTTTAGGTAAACACATTTTTATTTGTTTTCAGTCCATTGCGTTTTAGAAAATACACTTTCTTTTGTGTTTTTAGGCCATTGCGTTTTAGAAATAAGACATTTTTATGTGTTTTTTGGCTATTGCGTTTTAGATAAACACATTTTTGAAGTGTTTTTAGTTATTGCGTTTTAGGTAAAACACATTTTTATGCTTTTTTCAGTCCATTGCGTTTTAGAAAACAGACATTTTAAGTGTTTTCTGGCCATTGCGTTTTAGAAATAAGACATTTTTTTGTGTTTTTGGTGCATTGCGTTTTAGGTAAAACACATTTTTATGTGTTTTCAGTACATTGCGTTTTAGAAAGTACACTTTCTTTTGTGTTTTTAGGCTATTGCGTTTTACAAATAAAACATTTCTTTGTGTTTTCTGGAAACAAGACATTTCTTTGTGTTTTTGGTGCATTGCGTTTTAGAAAAATGTCATTTTTAGGTTTTTTTTTCATTGCGTTTTACGCAACTGGGTTTTTTCCATTGCGTTTTACGCAACTGGGTTTTAAATTTTTTTTTCGAAAATATAGCAATAGTATACTCGTTTTAAAGATAAAAAAACGCTCGTTTTTTTGTGCAATTTTTATAAAAAAATAATGTCGTATGAAAGAGTTATTAACGTTTAAAAAATGGGGGGGGGGGGGGAATTGGAGGAGAGAGAAACTATTGCCTTGGATTGACTAGAATCCCCCTAAACAAACCCACGCACCTCTTTTCTTCCCTTCAATTTCCCTCATTTAATCTTAACCCTTGATTAACTAAATGGATGATCAAGATTACTTCCTAACCTTCTTAGCCAAATAAAATCTATCTATACTATAAAAGGAGCTTAGAGGCTGACATAAGAAAAGCTTATGTGTCAACCTCTTAGATATGCCAACTAGGATTTTCTTATGTAATTTATTACATCATCAATTTTACATCTTTAATTAATAAATATTAGTATTTAATATAAGTGTGATTATACATTAAAAAGAGCCAGAGAAATTTTAGGCGGGCAAATTCCTTGCATTCAAAATTTAAAATCCCGCTTCTCATCCCCAAAACTCTCATTAGCCTGCTTCTTCTCACTAGAGAACCAGAGAAAATTAAGAGGGCTAGAGAGAGAGAACCAGATCGAGATCTAGGGTTTCAAGGTAAGATCCAACACCTTAAGTCAGCTTAATTTCTCGGTTGTGGTTGAATCACAACAATCACAATAATTCTCATCCATATAGAAAGAAACCCTAGAGGCAGATGATCTTCAAGTGATTCTCAAATCCAAAGCTCCCTTAAGTCCCCTCTTCAGACGGATGATCTTCAGACGATTCATCGTTCTTCATTACAGGTTCGTTTAATATATGTTTCTACAGATTAATTTCTCGAATTTGATCTAATTATTCATAACCTCTCTCCAATCAATTACTCTCTCTCTTACAGACACATACAATTCGAGATTTCAGGGTTTTAGTAAGCTCAAATTCTCTAAATTCAAGCGTGTAATATTAGTTTCTACAGCTTAATTTCTCGAATTTGATCTGTTTATCTGTATATATATATCTGTAATTTGTTCAATTTTTTGGTTTCTGAAACCCTAATTTCGGTTTGAAGGTTTTGTGGTTGGAGATGTGCTTCGGATTCGTAATTGAGGATTTGGTTGGAGGAAACAGAAGAGTGAAGAAGAATGAGGATTTAGTGTGTTTGTATCCGTTTACTTCGGCTTCGAGTGCGACTCAGAGGAGGATTAAGCAACAATATGATCAGCTTGAACATATATTCGGTAAATGTTGATTTTAATATGAGTGATAAGGTTTATATTTTAAATGCACCTGTTAATACAAGTTAGAGTTGGTTTATATTTCTCTCACAATAAGTTACTCTATACGATATCGATATAACAACTGTTAGTCCTACATCCATTTTTAAAACCAGTGCATTAATAAGGTTTGCTGCATTAGTTCTCTTTCACTTATAAATCAATTTATGTCCTTACTTTTTAAGTTTGAATTTTAAATTTATGGAATGCAGGTCCTTTGAAACATGAAAAGTGGATCGTTTTGGTAATTAACGTGATCAATTGAGTGTTCAAAAGTATGGTCTTGGAAGCTTCTAGATGGACCTGGTGAAGAGAGTGATGCAAAATTAGGCAGAGAATGCTCATCACTAGGAAAGCTTCTCTACTGATTTAATTTTCGATGTTTGTGATCATAAGTTACAAGATGCTACTTGATCGTAAATGTCTTTTATTATGTGTACAGTTTTGTGTGGAAAGTGATTAACTGCATAGATGTTGATGGTGAAAGCTCTGCTCTCATTGATGGTAGTGGTTCTGATCCTATTCTTAGGATCTGGGATCCTCCAAAACCTGGTACTTAATATTACTCGCTTACACACTTAATAGATTAACTTACAGAGTCAACCCTAAAGTAGCTATAACAAATATATATTTCAGGAAGGAACGCTGGCTCAAAGCTTCCGGTTCTCATTCCACGCGTCTTGGATAACAACATGCAAGTGGCACAGCAGGTCGTGATTTAGTTTGCTTTCTTCATCTTACAATGGGAAAGTCATGTTATGGGACTTGAGAACTGCGGTAATTTTCTATACTTTATTAGTTTAAATAGTTTGCTAAAATGTGAATGCAAAGGGAGAACTTCATATATATTTTTACAAACTAAAGTCAATTTATCATATATATACCCTTCTTTAACAGTTAAAATATCATATTTACTCATTTTAGTTTATATAGTATAAAAACAATCCAATATACGACCGTTCTAAATATATTGTAGAAACTTTAAAATTTGGAATTTATCCAACCTTACAACTCACACTTAACATGATTTTTGCCTATAACTGCACAAATACAAGATATCATAATACCAAAATTGAATTCCAATTTGTTAAATGTTAAGGTTTCTTATATTAGCTTAACTATTTCTAGATTGGACATTCAATCTTTGGAATTATTAAATTAATAGGACTTCACATGAAGCCACAAATATTCAGTTAGAAGTTACTAGATACATTATTATTCTGAGCTATGCATCAGTTAGAAGTTACTAGATACAGGCAACATATTTATACGTAAACACAATTCGATTTTTCAGAGACATAATAATATAATATACTTTCTTTTTATCAGAGTATGGCAGGATGTACCCGTTCTTGTGATCGTTAGCATGCTTGCATACTTTTGTTTCTTGGAGCAACTTTTGGTAGATAAAATGGGTGCGGGTGCGATTGCTATATCTCTGCCGTTTTCTTGCATATTGGGTCTCCTTGCATCGATGACATCAACAACGATGGGTATGTTTCCATCCCAATTATAGATTTGATCATATTTATTCGATGTAATAATAGTTTTTTAATTTATGTTCAGTGAAGAGAAGGTATGCATGGGTTTATGCACGCTTTCAGTTCGCTTTAGTGGTTAGTTTCGCACATATTTTTTACTCAAAGGTAAGACAGAAATAGTAAAATACTTCATGTTTGACATTTTAAGTCAAACTCACTGAATCCGTGTGACAAAATTTACAGCTTGATGTGACCGGGGTTCTATCAGTTCTGCTTGCTACATTTGCGGGCTTCGGTGGTGCAGTGTGCGTTACCTCGATTATTTACGAGTTTTTAAAATTGTGGGAAAGGTGGAACAATCGGCCAAGCCAACCTCACGGGACCCGAGAAATGGAACCGGAACCGCCTCAGGAGTCATCGGAACCTGCTCATGCACCACAAAACGAGGCTCAACAATTAGGTGGTTCAGAACAAGTGGTTCAGCCACATCAACCCACAGACACAAGTCATAGACCTGAAAGTGAATCTGACCTACAAGGAAGTCAAACCCAAGAATCGGGTCGACAATATGGACCGTAGCGGGTTTTGTTAGGTTCATTTGTTAAAAAATTTGGTAGCTCTGGTTGCTTAGTTACAGCCGAAGCTAAGATTGTATAGAAACCCGTTAATGGTTTATGCTAATGAAATCTTGAGTGTATAATCTGTCCGTTAATCAGATTTATCCGCAAAACTGATCGTTTCGCAGACATTATAAGTTGCAGAATCTGGTGTGTCCGTCAGTGTATAATCTGTCCGTTAATCTGGTTTAGTCCATCTGAATAGATCTGTCCGCAGAATTTTGTTTCGACTATAATCGTTGCAGAACGCAGAGTCTTTTTGCCGCAGAATTGTTTGTCTATAATTGTGTATGCTCGCTATTTTCAGCAGCAGAATTCCATCCAAAAACAGTATCCATTCGCTCCTATGTGACACTGAACACGAAAGCAGAGGTTGAGCAGAAGAAGCCCACAAAACTGGAGAAAAAACCAAGCATACCTGGTTATATCTCAAGTGTAGCAGCAACAACAACTTTTAGACGTTTTTAAGGTTAATCCAAAGAAGAAGTTGCTGCCATTAAGGTTCAGGCAGCTTTTCGGCGTTTCTTGGTAATGTTTTCTACGTAAACTCTTCTTAAAACTGTTATATCATTGAGTGTCGAGAAAATCATGGCGCAAATAAAAAAAGGAGTGTTCTTCGATCTTACGTGTGATTTTGTTTGAGTTATGTAAGAGGATTTAACTATATTATAAGAATCTCCCTTTGCGGCCATCAATTTCTTCTTATGGTGATATCTTTAAGTATGGATTAAATCTGTAAATATACTAATCATTCAAGTATTACAGTGTATTCCTATAGGAGTATATTATTTGTTATGCTATTTAAATTTGTTTACAAAAATATAATTAAACACTTTCTGCAGATTACATAGGAAAGGTTGAAGATATCAACCATGTTGACACCGAAAGTGACAACCTTATGCTACTGAAGCTCGACTGATGATAAGTGTTGTTTTCTTTTAGGAAAGAGGGATCATGAAGGAAGCTATTCTAGAGAAAAAGCTTCATAATCCAGCTCCTAAAAAAGACTTCTTGTGAAGGTCTAGAATGGGCTAGATTTGGTGTGGTAATATATCCTTATTCCCACCTGGCAGCTACGTATTTGAGCCATGTTCAACTTTTTTATGAGTTATAGACATTGTGGGTTGAATAAAAGCTCATGCTTATTATAGTTATGAGTTTTTTATCTACATTTTGTTCAACTCTTTGTTATGAGTTTTTTATCTACATTTTGTAGATATCAAGTTTTTTTGCAAAACAAAGGAAATGCTTATTATTTGATCATATGTTTGTTATAGACTGAACATGCCAAAAGGATCTTATGGCTCTAGGAGGATTGATTTATCTCAACTTTTAGAAGTTAGTAAATTATCATGATGTATAATTTTTATTTTGTGCCTGGAGCCTAGAGCCGAAATTATTCTCAGTATGAACTTGAACCATGATCATGGGGCTCATTTGATATCCAATAGGCTCAAGGACACATATAAACTCACTCACGCTAAGTTGTGATCTCTTAGATTGCTTATACAAGCCAAAAGATTGTACTCTGAATTGAATTTAAGGTTTGTTTGAAATGTTAATCTCACAAAAGACATTTATTAGTATATGTATATGCTGGATATTGTTGTTTTTTTTAGCAAAAACTAGCAGATAATATGAACTTTGAATTGCCTTTTTATATTAAAATTAATGTCATTTTGTCTATGTGTCATCTAAAGCATGTGTGCTATCATTTGGATTATTTTTTCATGATTACTTTCGTGAAATGTTGACGAGCAGAATGTTATTAATATTCGAATTTATCCCAATGTCACATAGTTTACAGAACGAAAAAGCCATGGAGGTGATGTCTAGCCGACCAAGGTCGGATATTTATATCAACCTTCCAGCGTTAAAGAAGCTCGACGCGCTCCTGTTGGTAAGACCAAAACACCCTTTTCCTCTCATCAAGATATGATTCTTTTTAAATTTGTGATTGTTAACAAAATTGCCTTTTTTTTTTGTTTATTATAGGAAATATTGGATAGCTTCAAAGAGACAGAATTTTGGTATGTGGAGCAAGGAAGCATGTCGGGAAATTCAAGATCGGGGTCATTTCATAGGTTCGTATCAACATGAACTTGACATTTATATATAAATAAGCTCTATATACAATTTACTAAATAAACAACCATATGTACAGCTTGCTAATGCACAAAATATACCATGAACAATTGTTCGGGCTTGTGCCTAAGTGAGGCAACCTTTTTATAACTAAGAAAGTTGTATTTACCTAATTGACTTTGTATTGACTTTGTTTTTTGTTGTAAAAAAAGTTGTATTTACCTAATTGAGTGAACATGGGTAATTTGTATGGCCTGTTAATCACATCAGTTAATTTATTGTTCTAGGTTAGCTCGAGCTAAATCGAGCCGAGCCGTCTCGAATTTAATTCGAGTCAAGCTCGAGCTTCAAACCTTAGCTCACTTTTATCAGTTAATTTATTGTTCTAGGTTAGCTCGCGCTAAATCGAGCCGAGCCGTCTAGAATTTAATTCGAGTCAAGCTCGAGCCTCAAACCTTAGCTCACTTTTAAATTAAAGCTCGAGACGACCCAGCTTGGTTTGAGTTTGAGCCAAGCTCGAGCTAGGCTTGGCTCGACTCAGCTCGCTAACGGTTGATTTTGGTATGTTTAGGTTGCATTTTTTTATCTATGTTTATATTTTTGATTGAATTAACATTTTTGCAAATCTTTTTTGATGATTGTTTGTTTTCATCGAGATATTAGGGGGTGGGGTATTAGTTCACGAAGATGTCAACAAGCGAGAAAATGTTGTGATCAATTCAATAGTTGACAAAAAGTCATCCTACTTAAAATTCATGGCAGCAGTGTTGAGGTATGTAGACTGATTATTTTATGTAAATTTGTTACTTTATCAGGTGGCATTGAAGACATTGATAGTTATCCATAGGGCGTTGCGGGAGGGTGATCCTGCTTTCACGGAAGAGCTGTGTGTTTTGCAGTTAGCTACTTTTAAACACGATTCAAGCCCGATTGGTTACTTATGTGAATGTATCTTACAGTTGTAAACAGATCCATGTCCAACAACAAACACATTTATTTAATTTTATTTTAACTAAATAATAATAGGTTTAAAATTAATTCCTTATGTTATTCAAACATGTTTACTTATAATATGCAGGGCTATAGCGGAACACGCGATTTGGATAGTGAAAAACTATTGGAGCAGTTGCCTTCTTTACAGCAGCTCTTATACCGTCTTATGGCATGCAAGGTTCGTTTCAATCAATATTCTGTTCATTTTTTAAAACTTATACAATTAGTATAGCGTGTGTATTGTGATCACATAAGCACTATTACTATAATCATAATCTAACTCTTTGGGATGAAAAACCAGTTTGGTAGGTTGTATGCATTAAAAATAGTCACCAGGCAGCTTTAACCCCTTTTAACAAGTTTTTTTTCCTTTTTCTTATGCAGCCTGAAGGAGCAACTATCGGTAATTATGTTGTACAATACGCGCTAGCTTTGGTACTCAAAGAGAGCTTTTAAATTTATTGTGCAATTAACAATGGAATTATAAATCTTATGATAAGGTGATTTTACTTGCATTAAAAAGCATCATCCCTTCTTGTAACTTTCATTTATATTTTTCAAAAAATAACCAAGATTCGATCTTTCGCGATGTCAGTTTTTTGAGATGCCAAGCATGAAGCCATAAAAGCTTTGGATATATATAAACGAGCCGTTAATCACGTGACATCTTGAATCATTAATTTTGATTTACAAACCTTTCACTTTGTAATATGGTTATTAGATATGGCAAATCATGTTGACCCGAAAAACTTTTTGTACAAATTTTTATAGGTGGTTTGTATATTAAATTTAAATATACATCATGGGCGAGTTTTAACCCATGTTATATTTTAAGCTACTCTTTATTTTATTTATGATTTTGACCTGTTAGGGGTAACTTATAACCCGAATCGACCTATTCATATAATCAAATTTTCTACTGGCTGAAAGTCTTTCTGACTTCTATGAAGTCTGTAAACAACTCGAGCTCGCTAGAAACTTTCAATTTCCTGTTTTTAGGGAGGTAAGTTTACTATATTACCCATCATCGTTTATTATATGTTCATTTGTTGATTTGGAATAAAACTTTGAATGTAAAGAAGCTTAGGGGCTTTTATTGACTGTGTATCACTACATTAATATATAGCTTATTATGCCAATTTGCTTCCTAACTGATTGTTACAATTGTAATAGGTTTTGTCTATTATTGTGTAGAATTTAAATATGTATATTATAATATATTATAATATGTATTTTAGTATTTGATTCCGATCGTTATTAGAACAAACCCGTGTATTTACACGGGTGTACACCTAGTTTCTATTATATCCTAACACCAAATAATAAATCTATATTTTCTCTAAAATGGATTTCACTCATTTCAGTGCAAGTAAAAAACATTGAACCAAATTAGAGCCCAATTGAAATTTTAATTTGGTGTCATTTTTATTTTCATACTTCACAATAGACTCAGAACCAAGAAATCACATATTTTAGTATTTTTTTTATTTTTAAAGTTCAATTCAATTTGAAAAGGTTAAAATATATATATATATATATATATATATATATATATATATATATATATATATATATATATATATATATATACTACATATACAAAAATTTGAAAAGGTTAAAAAAATATAAATATATTATACAAAGAAAGTCGTTTAAATTTAACCCAAAAAGCATTTGCATCTATTTAATTATTTATACTCTAAGTACAATTTTTTAACTCATATTCTAAACAATCTACAAAACATTAAAAATGATTAAAGTACTATATTTTGTAGTAAGGGAAATTGGATTTAAATAATCCGAACTTTCACCTGTTGGCCAATAACACTCCGAACTTTCAGTTTGGCCAGCAGCACTCTCAACTTTCATCCTATTTTCCCAAAACACTCCCAAACTAACATATCACTAACCAAGTTAGTTTTTAAGTTTTATTTATTACACAAACAGTCCCTGTAGTTATAATTTACTAGTTTTAAGTTTTATTTATTACACAAACAGTCCCTTTAGTTATAAAAAAAAATCATAAAAATAAAAAAAAAATCTAAAAATTCAAAAAAATTCAAAAAAATCATAAAAATTCAAAAAAAATCAAAACAATTCTAAAAAAATAAAAAAAATCTAAAAAAATAAAAAAAAATCATAAAAATTCTAAAAAATATCAAAAAAATTCTAAAAAAATCATAAAAAACCGTTTCGACCCGTACCGTTTTGACGCGAACTGTTTCGACGCGTACCGTTTCGACCCGGACCGTTTCGACCCGTACCGTTTCCACCCGGACCGTTTCGAACCGTACCGTTTCGACCCGGACCGTTTCGACCCGTACCGTTTTCGACCCGTACCGTTTCGACGCGAACCGTTTCGACGCGTATCGTTTCGACCCGTACCGTTTCAACGGTACGCGTCGAAACGGTCCGGGTCGAAACAGTACGGTTCGAAACGGTCCGGGTCGAAACGGTACGGTTCGAAACGGTCCGGGTGGAAACGGTACGGGTCGAAACGGTCCGGGTCGAAACGGTACGCGTCGAAACAGTTCGCGTCGAAACGGTACGGGTCGAAACAGTTTTTTATGATTTTTTTAGAATTTTTTTGATATTTTTTAGAATTTCTATGATTTTTTATGATTTTTTTTATTTTTTTAGATTTTTTTTTATTTTTTTAGAATTTTTTTGTTTTTTTTTGAATTTTTATGATTTTTTTGAATTTTTTTGAATTTTTAGATTTTTTTTTTTATTTTTATGATTTTTTTATAACTACAGGGACTGTTTGTGTAATAAATAAAACTTAAAAACTAACTTCAGTCACCCAAAATGTCCACATCAGCAATGGAAACTGACTTGGTTAGTGATATGTTAGTTTGGGAGTGTTTTGGGAAAATAGGATGAAAGTTGAGAGTGCTGCTGGCTAAACTGAAAGTTCGGAGTGTTATTGGCCAACAGGTGAAAGTTTGGATTATTTAAATCCAATTTCCCTTGTAGTAATATTAATGCTAGTTCTGAACAAGAATAGAGCTATCGTAAATCACACCTCGATGAACGACACCCTGACCAAAAAATGACCTTGATAAAAATTCAGACCAGCCGCTTAAAAAGGGCTTTGAGCAAATTGTCACTTTCCAGTTTCATAAAAAAATAGGACCAAAATTTTAACCTCTAAATGTAACTATTTGATTAGAACCTTCATTCTTCCACCCTAAAGAAAAGCCCATTTGAACCATATTGTGTTTAGGGATGGATACAATGTATCTCTTTAGGGAAGAAAGAAGACAATTTATAAAATAGAAAGTAAAAGCAAATAGCATATACAACATGAAAAGTTTCAAAATTGATTTAAATACAAAGTCAAGTATGTAGAGAAAACATCAACAACAAAACCAAGTTCATAAGTCCAATGAAAATAAGTTTAAACACCGAAACCCATATAGTAAACACCTTTGAGCATCTTCCAATCTGAATGGTTAGTGATCCAAGAACATATATATTGTAAGCGACGTAAGCGATGCCAAAACTCACAACAAATACAAGCCTAAGGGCCTTTGCAATGTGACGACTGTGTTTTCCTTGTTTAAGAAGGCTAGAAATAATTCCTAACAGCATGAAAACCGAGGTAAGCGCATATGGAGCGACTCTTGAGTAAGTTAACCTGGTTAGACAAAACAAAGTTGGATGGTTATAAGTAAAAATACAAACAACACAAGCCTTCAAAGGCACAAGTTCAACCTAATCAAGCTTACCTTGTAGTTTGTTGACCAAATTTTCTTGGTTTGCTGCGATCATCGTCCGAGTCTCCTCCTCCTCCTCCTCCTCCTTCTTCTTCTTCTTCTTCCTTCTTCTTCTTCTTCTTCTTCTTCTTCTTCTTCTTCTCCTTCTCCTTCTCCTTCTCCTTCTCCTTCTCCTTCTCCTTCTCCTCCTTCTCCTTCTCCTTCTCCTCCTCCTCCTCCTCCTCCTCCTCCTGCTTCTGCTGCTTCTTCTGCTGCTTCTGCTGCTTCTTCTGTCTCTTTTTCCTCTGCTTCTCCTTGTAGCCTGTTTTCAACAAAACAATAATATCAATTGAAACATGTATATGTAAATCGTTCCAATCTTGATACTAAATAGATTTACTAGTTCCAAAGTGAAGATATACATCGGATCTCTTGATCTTTAAAAGAAAAGGGAGTGATCTAGTCCCTAACTATCGCAATGATGGTTATAGTCTGCCAAGTCCCATCGCTAGCTAATAACGACTAGTTTGAAATTAAAGGCAATATGACAGTTGTGATCAACTATCACATCCTCCATATTGGGGACAATCATTAGGGCCTAAGTTTTATTTATTATGGATCCCATATCCTCAGGCATATTGGATGAATTATCCTTAATATATAATACGGGGCCTTAGAGGATCAAGGATCCTTAATGTTTACTATGGTTACTGAAGAAACACGGAACTAATTACGGGACTAATCAGTTTGGTTTATGTTTCTACCATGATGGTTAATCTTCTTGAAGGTTTCCTGAGCTCCTTAATGACCGTGGTTATCTGCAAAACAGAACACCGTTACTCGTTAAGAGGGGAATGTGGGGGTTTCCCTCTTAACCGGGCTCCGGCGTGAGAATAAGCGACTGCTTTGGGGAGAGAATTAAGTATTAAGTGAAGAGTAGAGGGAATGGAATGAATAACCTGTGAAGTGAAGGTCTCTATTTATAGCCGGAGAGGTGTAAGAGGGTTTGGGCTGATGGGCCTTGGGCCGGAAGGCGACAACATGGAGGATATGCTCCTTGTCTCACTGGTGTCGACCGTTAATGGCTTCTAGGAGCTTTATGGAGTTGGCGCAACATGATTGGAGCCACGTGTCACTGTTGTCGGCCTGGTCGCCCTTCTGCCATCAGCAGGTAAGTGGAGATCGTGGGGCAGTTGTCTCTGCCCTATGATTGGTGCCACATAGGCGTCCTTAAGTACTTTTTGTCTCCTGCATGTCAGACGATCGTGGAGCACGATTGCGCTGGAACAGAAGGACCCTGATTGGCTCTTTATTTCTGCCACTTGTACCTTGTGTACTATCTGGAAAGCCTTGCGCCGTAATTACGCATGATTCTTGCTGAGCACGTTATTACCTTGCGCGAGGCAAGGGCTTTCAGATGTTCTTTTTAGAATGCTAAGTGTTGCTAACTGGAGTTTACTCTTATGTGGACCTCGCGCCGCGTTACAGAGATGTGTCGTAGCCCGCGCGAGGTTTGGCAGCAAGAAAATTGCTGAGTAAGGAGTATGGTCCCGCGCGACCTTGCAGGAGGTTGCGCAGCTTTTTGGGACCATACCCCTTCAAGTCCCCCCAGTCCAGTGTTGCACCATGCGCAAGGCAAGTGGTTGGAGCTCTGGACTTAAGAAAATAAAGTAGAAGGATGCTTCTGGCTTTGGTAGACGGCGCGCGTGTAAGTTGTTGGTTACTACGGCGCGGTTACCAGGCTTGTTGCTGGCTTTGTTGTTAGCTTTTACATGAAGTTTCTAATGACTTTGGGCGGGTAAAACCTCGAACTTTGAATTTTCTGACAGGTTGGTGAAAAAGTCACGGTTGGTGACGTTTGAGTTGACCTCTGACGGTTGTCATCAACTTGTTGCTGACGGTTTAGCTTTTCGTCAGGAGAGTGAGGCCCACGCGCGCGTGGTAACCGTCACTCCGGGAAACACGCCTTACGTGGCGCTTTCTGGTTGGCCTTGCTTGCGGCGATTTCGGCACGGTTACCCATCGCATTAAATGCGATGGGTATATATATCCGGAGAGACGTGAGGCTCATCACTTTTCTCTTCTACTATTCCTTTATTTCCTCTCAAACTTCTTTGAATCTTCAAAGTTTGAAGAACACGGTTGCAGCAGATCTTCAAGTTCTTGAAGAACATCGTAGCAGATTATCAAGCTTGTTTCCAGAATATTCAAGACCTTTGTTTATCTATCGATGGCTGGAGAACAACATGAAGATAATCCCGGAGAAGAAGGTCCTGTGCCTGTTCTCTGGTGGGATTTAGGGCTTTTTGAACAGCTTTCACGTAGTTTCCGGTTCCCACCGGAGTGGGATGCCTGGTACCCCGGCCAGAACCAGACGGCTGCTGATGCACCACCGGGGTACATCACTTTGTTCGAAGACTTCTTTCATCAGGGCAACTTCCGGTTGCCGGCGACGAACTTCATGGCTCATATTCTTCAGCATTATGGGTTCCATATATCTCAAATGAGCCCACCCGGAATGGTTCGGGTTCGACATTTCGAGTTCCTGTGCTGGGCTCATGGCATCGAGCCAACTGTTGATAAATTCCGGGTTTTCTACCAACTTCAGAGGAACATGGGTTTTTATTCCTTCGCCAGCCGAGGCGCGGCGAAGAAGATACTGTTAAACCCTCCCAAGAGTTTCCATGACTGGAAACCAAAGTTTTTCTATATTCGGGAGGAGGTAATCCCGATACCCATGACGTTTCGCGCCTGGACTGAAGCGATCGTGAAGGAAGACTTGGAGATCCCCAAGACTGAGGCTTGGTATCGGGAGCTTACTGCCACCCCAAACCGAGTGTTTGGGGAGAATGTCTTGGTAGCGGCGCGGATGAGCGATCAGTGGCTGCCTGATAGCAAGGAGGTTCCTATCTTAATGATTGATGACCAAGGTTAGTAATTTTCTTATTTTTACTGATCTTTCGCAGCTTGCGTGTTTTTTTTTATACGCTTTATCTTGTAGAGGTGCGTTTGTATCAAGCTGCCTTCGCCACTTTTGGCGGTAAGATGGGCGTGCGCCCGCTTCAAGACGGAGAAGAATATTGGTATGACCAGATAAAGGTTAACTTTATGTATCCTGCTGCTGATGCGTTCGCCTCGCCGCCTACTGCAAACGATGGTGCGCACATACCGAACCCTCGCCCTTTGCGCTCTGTGACTTCTGCTGGGAAAGAGGTTGTCTATCTTTCCAGCGAGGAGTCTGTAGGGTCTTCGAACGGGGAGCTAAGTTCGTGGTCTAACGTCTTTGCAGGTGTGTTGCGCGACTTGGGTATTGATCCAGAAGAGAAGAAGAAGAAAAAAACCAGTGAAGAAGAAGAAGAAGGATGTTGAGGTGACCAGCAAGGGTGCTGGGAGTAGTCGCGCAACCACTGGTGCTGTGGATAAAGGTATTTTTCGCCTCCGTCAGAGTGACTTAAGAGATTTCGTGATTGTTAGTGACTCACTTGAAGGTTTGTCGCGCGCAGGCGGGAAGAAGACTGGCACTGGTGGCTCAGGGAGCGCGGGTTCTCGCAACCCGGACGCTGGCGCTACTCCTTCCTCTGTTGCGCATGAGGAGGAAGAGGAAGAAGAAGAGGAGGCTGCTGAAAAGTTGATCAGCAGAAAAAGAACGAGGAGCGAGGCACCTGCTGGTGTGTCCGTTGCGTCGAAGGTTGGCGGGGCTCTTGTGCTTGGTAAACAGAGCAATCTGCGCTCACTTTATAGGTTCTCTCCTGGTAAGTTTGTTTTTAGCTCTTCCTTGTTGTTGCTCTTTTTTCTTGATCCCTTGGTTTTTGCAGAGGGTAAGAAGAAAACCCCTAAGAAGGGTGTTGTGTTTACGGAGCCAGAGCCAAAAAGGCCAAAGATTACCGTTAAATCTTCCAAGGCTGCTGGGGCTGAGACTGCCAAAGACAAACATGTTGCTGAAGGTGATAAGGCGAAGGCTGTCGAGGAGAAGAGGAAAGTTTATGAAGAGCGTAGGAAGAAAGCTGATGAGGATAAGAGGAAGAAAGCGGAGGAGGAGAAGAAAAGGAAAGCCGAGGAAGATAGGAAGGCTGAGGAGGCGAGGAGGAAGAAAGCCTCTAAAATGGAGAAGGAGAAGCAAAAGGCTGTTGAAAAGCCTATTGATGATTCCTTGAGGTATACCGGTGCCCCTGCTATCACTATCCAAGAGAAAGCGCAGGGTCCGGAGGTTTTGAGCGTCGTGGGGTCTGCAAAGCCCCATCAAGAGAGAAGGAAAGATCCTGAGGTTGAAAAACCTACCCGCCCTACTTATGTCTCTAGTGGCGCGAGCTCTGGTGGCGTCGGGGGTTATAATCCACAAGCTATCGGGGCAAATGATACACTCGGTGATATCTACTATAAAACTTATACCGAAGAGGAACGCGGTAATGCTCCCCACCAGGCTCCTTGGAATTTGAGGCAAAAGGACACCTTTCAAGAGTTCGGCCCTTGCCGCGATTGGTTCTTAAACTCTTTCACTCCCGGTGAGGTTAATAGGCAGAAGGCGAAAACTCATGAAGGGCTATACCGTACTTATATGCTCGGGGAGGCGAATGCTCGCGCTGCTAACCACCAAATCGTCCGTGAGTGGCGGACAATGGTTAGGGAGCGGTCGGACTGGGAGAGGTACCGCGAGCGGATGTTGAAGCGTATTAGTGATTTTGAGAAGTCGAAAACTGCCCTTGATGAAGAGAAGGCGAAGTTTGAAGCTGATAAGAAGGCGGAAGACTGGGGGCGCGAGGGCCTGAAAAACAAGCTTCACGCTGCTGAACAGCAGCTGGCTAAGGAGAAAGCCGAATTTAAGCGCATGTGCGAGAAGGACAATGAGCGCGTGGCCACGGCTCGTAACAAGATTGTCAACCTTGAAGCCAAGATTGTGGAGTTGACGGCGGAGGTCGAGGGTGTGCAAGCTGTTAAGGCTGCTAAGGAACAGCTTGAGGTTTGTACGACTTATATCCCTTTTCCTTTTGTACTTCTTTGCAAAATATCTTAAGTCCCTTGTCGCTTGTTAGGTTGAGTTGCTGATGTGAAGTTGCAGCTGTCGGGCAAGGACAAGGATCTTCGGGCCAAGGATGTCGAGATCGCTGAGCTGAAACGTCGCCTGCGAGAGCAGGTTGACAAAAGTGAATCTTTGGAGATCGATCTGGAGGCTGAAAAGTCTAAGGCTGCCTCAGCTGAAGAGGCAAAGCAGAGGGCTGAGGAAGCGAGTGATGTTAGTACTGCGGCTCTTAATGTAGCGCAGACTAATTATGCTGAAGCTCAGGGTATCGTGGATACTCTCGTCTCTGATGCCGAGTGGCTGCGCGGCCGGGGAATAGTTCTGGTATATCTTAACTTTGGTTTTACTTACCAAGTTAGTTCCTTATTTGCTTATTTTGATGCAGATGGCTAACTCGATTCTGAATGCTGGCGAGCTGGACCAGACTGTCGCTGCTCTCATTGATGCTTCTCGCGCCGTTGGACATCGCGGAGGTTATATGGAGTGTGCGCAGCATGCCGCAGAAATGTTTGGACAAGAGTTTGATGCCAGTCATTGCTCGGTAACTGATGGAGCTGATGCCGAGTTGGCTCGAGCTGAAAATTCTTATAATCATTTAGCCTTACCTGTGATGGATTTGGTCTCAAAGGCTCTAGAACACGATGACTGGTGTGCACGTATGAGGGGCATTCTTGATCCACCAGAGCATGTAGAACTCTCTGACGAAGATGAAGCGGCGGGCAATGATGGTGGAAACGATGGTGATGACGGAAAGCCTGGCGACGATGGCGATAAAGGCGATAAGCACGTTGGCAGTGGAGATGATGAATTTGAATAGGTTTGTCAACAGGCTTTGTGCCTTGTAAAAAATTCTAGTAGGTTTATGATGTAACTCTTTGCGCGGGCGCGCTTTTATCTAATGAATGACATTGTGTTTCTATAACTGTTGTGCGGCTGCGCTTATTAAATAGTATGTTTGCTTATTTTCCCGTTACAATTATTGCACTGTTGTTAGAAACTTTGGTTAAGTTAGTGCGAATAAATGTAAGTGCGGCTCTTGTGTGAGTGTAATTGTTCGGTGTCGCGCTATGTTCGCGGAGGACCTATGAGGCGTAACTCAAGAGCTCGTAAGCCACTGGAGTGTTTTCGTGCTAATCAGAAGTTTAACATGCATTTGTAACGAAATAAGTCGGATAGTGATAAAAGAGCATGTCGTATGCTTTCATTGATTACGCAGGCGCTTAGGCCGAGATACATTGCTTGTAACATAAAAGGCGTGTAGCCAACATAAGAAAGTAAAGGGCGTGTAGCTGACATTAGTGGATAAAGGCGCAGGGCCTAATATAGTCATATATAGCATTTGCGCAGTTGTTGCGCATTCCACGTGCGCGGGATGATGTGTCCATCCAGGGTGCGCAATTTGTAAGCCCCTTTTCCTAGCACTTCGTGAACCAAGTATGGGCCTTCCCATTTGGGTGCTAGTTTTCCTGGGCGTTCGGCGTTTGAGGCTTCGTTGTCTCGAAAGACGTACTCCCCTGGAGTGAAGGTACAGATGCGGACTCGCGCGTTGTAGTACCTCTCCAGTTGTGTTTTGTACTTGGCTTCTTTTATTCGCGCGATTTCGCGCCTTTCCTCTAGCAAATCCAAGTCAAGACGACGCTCTGCCTCGTTGTCGATTGCGTTGACTGCTGTCAAACGCGGAGAGGGCAGGCCAACTTCTGCCGGGATAACCGCTTCTGAGCCATAGACTAGGCTAAAAGGGGTTTCGCCGGTACTTGTTTTCGGCATGGTTCGGTGAGCCCACAAGATACTCGGGAGCTCATCCACCCAGCCTCTTCGCTTTGTGCCCAGTCGGGCCTTAATCCCATCGACAATACACTTGTTTACACTTTCAACCTGCCCGTTGCCTTGAGGATGCGCAACGGAGGAGAAAGTGTGTTCGATTTTCATCTCCTTCATCCAGTTCTGGAGGTCTTCAGACGCAAAGTTGGTGCCATTGTCAGTTACAATCTTGAGTGGAAGCCCAAATCTGCAGATGATGTGTTCCCAAATGAACTTGCGCACCATCATGGCTGTAGTTGAAGCAAGGGCTTTGGCCTCCACCCATTTTGTGAAGTAATCGACGGCCACTATTATAAACTTGACGGCGCCGGGAGCGTCTGGGAAGGGTCCTACCATGTCAATTCCCCACTGCTGAAAAGGCCAAGCAGTGGATACCGGGATCAGGTCGTTCTTGGGGCGCAGGGTTTTTGAAGAGTGCCGCTGACAGGAGTCGCACTTGCGCAGCTCCTTTAGGGCATCCACATGCATCCCTGGCCAGTAATATCCGGCGTTCATAATCTTCGCAACAACCATGCGTGGTCCCGCATGGATGCCGCAGATTCCTTCGTGAATCTCCCTTATCAGATAATTCGCATCTTGGGAGTCCACGCAGCGCAGTAGTGGCCCCAAGAAGGATTTGCGGTATAAGATACCACCATTCATTTCGTACTGCAGAGCTTTGTTCTGAATCTTTCTTGCCTCTGCCTTATTCTCTGGGAGTATTCCTTCCTTCAAGTACTGAATGATAGGGGTCATCCAGGATGGCTGCCCTATCTCGATCACATTGACTTTTCGTAACAAGACTGACGGGTTCTTGAGTACCTCAATCCTTACATCTTTGGCAAGATGTTGGAAGGACGTTGAAGCAAGCTTGCTCAACGCGTCAGCTGGTTTGTTTTCAGAGCGATTGATGTGGATGACCTTGTGAGACTTGAACTGTTGAAGCAACTCTTTTGCTTGTTCCAGATACAGGGCCATAACTTCACCATTTGCATCGTATATACCGTTGACTTGGCTGGCTATCAAGAGTGAATCAACATGTGCTTGTAGATTTTTAGCTCCCATTTTGATGGCGAGGCGCAAGCCTTCCAGAAATGCCTCGTATTCTGCCTCGTTGTTGGTGTTTTTAAAATCCAACTTGATGGCGTAAGTGAATTCATGGTTTTCAGGGCTTACTAGGCGCAATCCAGCTCCCGCGCCGTCCTCATTTGAGGCCCCATCCGTATAAAGCATCCAAGTCTCATTTGTCGTGTCTTTTTCGGGAGTCTCCACCAGCTCACAATCTTTGATTTTCTCAACTGGGACTTCTGTGATGAAGTCCGCTAGAACCTGACCCTTGATGGCTGGGCGCGGCCGGTACAGAATGTTGTGGCCCCCCAGCTCAATGGCCCATTTTGCCAACCGCCCGGATGTTTCTGGTTTTTGAAGTATCGTGCCGATATGGAAATTGGTAAGTACGGTGATCACATGCCCTGTAAAATATCTGCGCAGCCTTCGGGAGGCGTGTAACAGCGCAAGCACCAATTTTTCCATCGTGGAATATCTTGTTTCCGGGTCAGTGAGTACCCTGCTGACGTAATAAATTGGAGTTTGAACTCCATTTCTTTCCACCAGTAATACCGATCCTACTGCCTTATCTGAAGAAGATAAGTACAGTACGAGTGGTTCTTTTTCAAACGGTGCAGTCAGGGTAGGGAGCTCGATCAAACATTCTTTCATTTGCTGAAAAGCCTTTTCCGCTTCAGGGGTCCATCTGAACTCCTGCTTCTTGACACAGTTGCGCAGCGTGCTGATAAAAGGGTATGACTTTGCGGCGTGATTTGATAAAAAGCGGTTAAGCGCGGCGAGGCGGCCGGCTAGCCGTTGCATCTCTTTGATTGTACGCGGCGATGGCATTCGTTCTATGGCCTGGACTTTTTCCGGATTCACTTTGAAGCCGCCGTTTGTGACTATGAAGCCTAAGAACTTCCCTTCTTCCATGCCAAAAGAACATTTGGCTGGATTCAACTTCATATTTACGCTGCGCAATGAATTGAAGGTTTTTTCGATGTCTTTCAACATTTGGTCCTCTTCGGGACTCTTGACCACTAGATCATCGATGTAAACTTCAATATGCTTTCCGATGTCACCGGCGAAGGTCTTGTCCATCAATCGCTGGTATGTGGCGCCAGCGTTTTTCAGGCCGAATGGCATCTTCGTATAGCAAAAAATCCCCAGATCAGTGCGAAAAGCCGTCTTGTCTTCATCCTCGAGCTTCATTTGAACTTGATGGTACCCCTTGTAGCAATCCAAGAAGCACTTCCATCTGTATGGCGCGAGAGAGTCTATCTTTTTGTCGATCTCAGGCAAAGTGTAACAATCCTTAGGGCATGCTTTGTTGAGATCGGTATAGTCAACACACATTCGCCATCCACCACTAGACTTCTCTACCATTACGGGGTTCGCAACCCAACTTTGATAACGTACCTCTCGCAGGATGCCGGCTTTAAGTAACTCGCATACTTGCTCATTCATTGCTTTCGTTTTGTCTGCCCCTAAGCTGCGCCTTCTTTGGACTTTCGGCTCAACAGAGGGGTAGGTATTTAAACAGTGCTCTGTGATGTCGCGCGGGACTCCGGTCATGTCGGCCGGGGTCCAGGCGAAAATATCCATGTTCTTGAATAGGAGCTGCTTGAGACGAGTTCTGATGTTTGGTGAGATAGCGTGGCCTATCGTCACCGTTTGCTCCGGATATTTGTGATTTAAAACCCATTTTTCGGGCTCGGTTGCTGAAACCTTCGCCGCTTTTGTTGGGCGCATCTCTTCTGTTGACATCACTTCCTTCTTTGCATAAACGATTGCCACCCCCGTCTTGGTTGGGAAACCAATCGCTGAGTGGGGGGTGGAAGTTATCATATTCAGCTCACCTTGCGTCTCTCTCCCGATCAGTACGTCATGTCTTGACTTAACGGGCATCACCATGAAGTTAACGTTCGTTGTTCTTGAATGCTTCCCGTCAGAAAGTGTGACGGGGAAGCTAATTTGGCCTAAAGGGAAGACCATTTCATTGCAGAACCCAGACAGTGGGTAGTCAACTGGTTCAAGTCTTGCTTTATCTTCGTCGTCGAACTGGTTAAAGCATTATTCATAGATGATGTCTGCTGTACTCCCCGGGTCAATGAAGACGTATTCAGTTTCATAATGGCCGATGATACCGGTGATGACGATGGGTCGTGTGGCTCGGGGACCCCCGTGCACCACTGGGAAAATAACTTGTTGTTCTTGCCATGAAGGCTCATAAGGTCTCTTGCCTTTTTCTCTTGCGCTATACCTTGGTCCATTGACCATGTGTGTCTCCAGGCGTCGAACTTTCTTGTGATTTCCTTCATCGTGGCGATGGAGCTGTCGAGTTTCTTTGCGCACGTTTTTCACTAAGTGGCTCAGCTTTCCGCTCTTTAATGCTCTCTCGATCTCCTGACGCAAGCTGTAACAATCATCTGTTAAGTGGCCTGTATCCTTGTGGAAATCACAATACAGATTGGGGTCTTGCCCCTTTTTGTTCGTCATAGGCCTGGGAGCCTTAAAATCATGGTTCTCCGTCATTAGCACCTCTTTTGGTGTTTTTATGAGCGGAGTCCAATGCTTTTCACGATTATCATCTCGGACTGCCTTTCTATAACCGATGCGATCAATGGTATCGCGCGCGTCTACCTTATAGCGGGATCGTTCTTCATAACGGGGTCGTTCACTATAACCGCTGGAGTGGTTGGCCTTCCACCCAGGGTTCTTGCCTTTGTTACGCCTGTTGTCGTCGCGCGAGTGACCCCCTTTAGAAAATCTATCCTCCGAACGATAGCTGTTGTTTCGTGCGAGTGACTCTTCCGTTTGTGCGACTATCTTCGCGGCTTCCATGAGTTTATCCCATTCCTTGTGCATTCCATCCTTCCCCGTGATGGTTCTAATTAGACTATCGCAGCGGATGGCTTTCTTGAAGTGGCAGCGCATAAGTTGTTCGCTCACGCCACCGATCTCCAAACATTCTTTGTTAAAGCGCGTAATGAAATCTTCCAAACCCTCGTTATCTCTTCGCCAGATATCTTCAACTTCAGCTGTGTCGCGCTGGTATCGCCTTTGTTGACTGAAGTGACTCAAAAACTGAGTCCTGAAATCTACCCATGATTTTATCTTTCCCGGAGGAAGGCTGTCGAACCAGGCGCGAGCAGCCCCCGTTAAGGTTTGGATAAACAGATGACACCACATGGGCATGTTCCAACCTCCCATGCAGCCCACGCTAGTAAGCACTCTGACGTGATCATCGGGATCAGTCAATCCGTTAAACTTTCCGACAGTTGGAGGTAATTTTTCTCTCTTGAGCGGCGCTAGTGCTATCTTTGGGATGAACTTCGAATGCTCTATAGCTTCCTCTGGTCGATAGGCGAGGCGAAAGTCACGCTCTGCCTCTTTGGTATACCCAACGTGCTACCTTGGTTTGTAGTACTCGTGATTTCTTTGCAAACGATTGAAGACCGAAGATTCGTCATCGTTCTCCCAGGTTGGATCATTTGGGTCAGTCTCTTCCCACTCATCATTCATGTTGCGCGGCGTGAGCCGGCTATGAACTGGGCCTCTTTGGAAGTTTGACGGTTCGTCATAGTAGCTTTCTGTCTCCCCCCGTGTATCGCGCGTGTCCTGCACGCTTAGTCTTCGGGTAGGGGGAGGTCTGTTGGCTCTTCCCTGGATATTTTGCAGTGGTGGCATCTGGCGCGGCCCGTGACTTGGGCCGTTTGGTGTAACCAAGGAAGGTTCTGCCGTTAGAACTGCTTGTTGCGCGCTCAAGGATTGATATGCCGCGTTAATGGTGGCGAGTTGTTTGGCGTACCATGAGGCTGGGGTTTCGCCCTCTGGTAGCCCTAATAGCGCTGAGATATTCTGAGGTGGAGCTGTGTTCGAAGGTCCAGCACCGTTGTTTCCTGGGGTAGTTTGATTGATGCGGGTGAAGCTCCCGCGCGGACCCCCAGTGTTGGCCATCTCAATCTCGCCGATTTCTTCAACGTGTTGGGGTTGGATGTTTTGGTTGTCCACCCCCAACGCTGCGTTAGGGTCTGCTCCAAGACCAACAAACTCGGGAATGATTCCTTGACCAGCCATGATCGAAGGAAGAAAAGCAACGAAAACTCAGGAAATAAGAAGATGAAAGTGGTTTGTAGAAAAAATCGGTGGGCGCCAATGAAGAAACACGGAACTAATTACGGGACTAATCAGTTTGGTTTATGTTTCTACCATGATGGTTAATCTTCTTGAAGGTTTCCAGAGCTCCTTAATGACCGTGGTTATCTGCAAAACAGAACACCGTTACTCGTTAAGAGGGGAATGTGGGGGTTTCCCTCTTAACCGGGCTCCGGCGTGAGAATAAGCGACTGCTTTGGGGAGAGAATTAAGTATTAAGTGAAGAGTAGAGGGAATGGAATGAATAACCTGTGAAGTGAAGGTCTCTATTTATAGCCGGAGAGGTGTAAGAGGGTTTGGGCTGATGGGCCTTGGGCCGGAAGGCGACAACATGGAGGATATGCTCCTTGTCTCACTGGTGTCGACCGTTAATGGCTTCTAGGAGCTTTATGGAGTTGGCGCAACGTGATTGGAGCCACGTGTCACTGTTGTCGGCCTGGTCGCCCTTCTACCATCAGCAGGTAAGTGGAGATCGTGGGGCAGTTGTCTCTGCCCTATGATTGGTGCCACATAGGCGTCCTTAAGTACTTTTTGTCTCCTGCATGTCAGACGATCGTGGAGCACGATTGCGCAGGAACAGAAGGACCCTGATTGGCTCTTTATTTCTGCCACTTGTACCTTGTGTACTATCTGGAAAGCCTTGCGCCGTAATTACGCATGATTCTTGCTGAGCACGTTATTACCTTGCGCGAGGCAAGGGCTTTCAGATGTTCTTTTTAGAATGCTAAGTGTTGCTAACTGGAGTTTACTCTTATGTGGACCTCGCGCCGCGTTACAGAGATGTGTTGTAGCCCGCGCGAGGTTTGGAAGCAAGAAAATTGCTGAGTAAGGAGTATGGTTCCGCGCGACCTTGCAGGAGGTTGCGCAACTTTTTGGGACCATACCCCTTCAGTTACTAATGATTGTTCTCGATATTTTCTTATGTTTATACGCAGGTACACTAAGTGGTGGACTGAGTCTAAGCTGGAATCTCGCTAAGAAGTAATAACAAGGCTGCACGTGTGGTTATTCCACAACGGTTATGGGGAGAAAACGTGGGTCTAACATGATTTTCGCATTTTATTGTTATCTTTATTTTGAAAGGGGTTGATCAAGTCATATATACGATACACACATATGTATATACACACATTGAGCATACAGAACACTCTCGGCAAACACACATTCAACATTGTACCAAGCTTGATCAACTTCCGAAGTAGTATTTGATTTTGTTAGCTAATATACTTGGTGGTCGATTTTCACCACCCGAGGTTTTTATGCTAGCGATCTACTAGTGATCAACGGCTTTTCTTCGTACAAATCCTTGTGTATCATCTACATTTCAAGTTTTGTATTCACTATATTCATACAAGCAACCCAACTGGGGTAGCCCAGTTGGCCACCGACACCCACCTCTTCCCAGAGGTACCGGGTTCGAGTCTTGGGAGTGGCATATGTCGCCCAGGGTAAGAACTCGGCATGGGGAAGTCACCGCGGAGCTAGCTTGGTCGGGTAGCGGCTCTCGAAGTGAGATCACTCCGGCGGTTGGGAGGACCGTGCACTATCCCCCCCCCCCCCCCCTATATTCATACAAGCACTCTACCTCACAAATATATTTGGTTACATTATCCTTATATTGATTTTTGACCAAAACAAAACAATTTAAGATAATAGTCTACTTTTAAATTAGTAAAAATTATATTCAAGGATTTTCGAATGATATCCTGAAAATTCGTAATTCAACTAATCTAAAAAATTCTCATGAATTTCTAGTATGATTATTCTAACAAATTATAAAGATTAACATCTAGATTATGACAAAATAAATCCTAGAAAAATAGGCAAACAAGATTAATATCATAACTAATGAAATTGAATCATCTAACATATCTAAGATTATCATGAAATGGATTAGTTGGATTAATTTGTAAAAATATAAAAATCCCCAAATTGCCTTCTTTCAACATAAATTGATGGGGGGCTTTTGTAGAGAATGAAAAAAAAACGAGTTAGGCTCAAGAATTACCTCAAACGGATGAAAAAAGAGTTTGAATCAAGAGATAGAAGTTATGAGTGCAAGAATCTTGATCTTCGAAATTGGCAGAGAATTTGTGTGGTTAGGATAGAGGTTTCGGTCATAACATGTTAGATATGTTTAGAGAGAAGGTTATCATGTCTCTTTTTTTTTTTTTAACTAGAAACTTGCGAATTAATGATTAAGTGTGCTAATGGGTCATGAATGTGAGAAAAATATAATTGGGTTGTGAATGAGTTTAGATCCATTAGGATTGAAAGTTGTAACATCTTGATTTTTCTTTTAAAAAAATAACACTACTATCATTATTATAAAAAAATAATGCTAATTGTTTAAGTAAAAATGTACCTGGAGACCGAATTAGTTAAGTTACTTTATGAAATTTTGTAAGTATAGTAATTTTATTAAGATTATGAAATTTGACGTGTACTTGTTGTCAAAAATTTATTTAATTATATTAATTCTATGTTGCAGACTAGGAACATGAACTGTAATAAAAGAGTAATAATCAATGTTTTAAAAACCGATTTTTAAATCGTATCGGGTTAGGCTTAAAAATGGTTTAGCCGGTTGAACTGGCTTGTACTAGGCGGTTCAACCGGGTTGACTAATTAACCCTATAAATCTATAAAATACAATTTTAACTCTAAAAATTATCCAAAACTATATCATTTCAAAATAAAAATAATACAAAAGTTACTACATAATCAAAAAAATAATCCAAAAATTCACTATTGGTACCTTTTTGGGCGGTAGATTTTACTAAGAAGGTAAATCGTCACCTTGTTGGGCGCATAGAATATTAAGAGTCCAAATTTTAACCTTTGGCCTGGTACTGGTATACCGGTCTAAACTGGTATAACCCAATTTACCGGTGGTACAATTTCTTTGCCCTTCCCTCAGTTTACCGGTATGTTTCGTGCCGGCCAAGCTTCCGGCATCCGGTTTAACCGGTTCAACTAGCCGATTTAAAGCGGTTTTCAAAACATCGGTAATAATGAATTAAATCTAATTTGGAGTTGAGATTTTAATAGAACTAAAGGATAGTAAAGGTGTTGTAATATTTAATATTTTGAGTTTGTTATGTGCATAGATATCCGGTAAACTTTAAAGAAATACATATATTTTAAATAATAATAGAATATTTGTATGGTTGGTTAAAAAAAAAATATCTATGGTTATGTAAGTGTCTAAATGAATACGCACATGTTTGGATAATCAATTAAATTCGTAAATACAATGAGATTGATAACATGGAACGAGATACTTTATTGATTTATTAATTACGAATACATTCACAATGGAAAATAAGATTGAATCACAAATACATAAACAAATGATAAAACAAGTCGGGTCACAACCATGGATAGTTACCAAATGTCACAAAAATAAGTTCACAAGTTCAAAGAAAGTATGTTTAAACACATAAGCACAATGTACCAAGTAACACCAAAAGTGTAATGATGTTGTGTCTAATTTAGGTCATGGTGCATAACATCAACAACAACGAGATAAATGCTAGGTTGCAACTGATGTAGTAAAGGCCTTTGAACACCTTATAATCTGAATGGTCGTTGATCCAAGAGAACATACTGTAAGTAGCGTAAGCGATACCAAAACCCACAACAAACAAAAGCATAAAGGGCTTTGCAATGCGAGGAGTGTGTTTTCCTTGTTTAAGAGCAAGGATAACCAACCCCAATAGGGATAGAACCATCGTAAGCGCATACGGAGCCACTCTAGGGACATTTAACCTGGTTAGGCAAAACAAAGATATATGTAATAATAATAGAAATAACTCAAATCTTCATTAGCCACAAGTAAAATGTAATCGAGCTTACCTTGAAGTTAGTCTGTCAGTTATTCCTAAAAGGCTTGAATCATCGTCGGGGAGTTCTTCTTCTTCTTCTTGTCTAATGGTTATAGATTGATCAAGCCTTTTTTCAACAAAACAATAACAATGGTTAAAATATGTATATTCAAATCGTTTCAATCTCAATATTTAATAGATGTTAAAACGTAGCAATCATAAAGCTACATAATGAAAAAGAATACAACCAGTTTTATCATCAAAGGTATAGATATACTTTTAAGTGCAATAACAATTGGACAAATGTTATAAATAGAGTAAAAATGTACCTCGCCTTGTTAGAAAAATTGCAATTTTCTTCAAATGAGATGTTCAAAATCCCTACACTTGGGACTGGTTGTTCCGGAAGAATTTGGCTGTCGAGTGCTAATCCACTTCAAAGAAAACCATGAAAACAACTAGGATTTTAAAACCTTGGAAACAAACTAAGGTCATCCACCTTAAAATTCAATACCACCTGTTTTAAGCAGATTTGGGATCACATATATAGCACTAAGAGCAGGCGGGGTGGTCCGTTATGGACCATCCATAACGCGTTGAACCATCACGAAATACCGCCGCCGCCCCTCCCATAACGCGTGGAAAACAAAACGCGTTAAACATATAACGCGTTGAACTTTTGAAATGTTTGGCTTCTTTTTGCTTGACGAACCCTCAAACCCTCGACGAACCTTATTGCTTGATGACGAACCTTATTGCTTGATGACGAACCTTATTACTTGACGAACCTTACTTGACGAACCCTCTTCTTTTATGTGACGAACCCTTCTTTTCTGTAATTGGGCTTTTGTCAATTTGGGCTTTTGGGTTGGTCATTAATTGAAATTAATTGAAATTTATAATTTTAGTGTGGCTCGGTCATTAATTTAAAATAAAAAAAATTAGTGAAATTTATAATTTAGTGTTTAATTTCTAATTTTAAAATGAAAATTAAAAAAATTTGGGAGTGATAGAATTCCATCACTAGTGATACCACCCCCACTACATTTCTATCACTAGTGATAGAATATTGGGTGATGACATGGCATGAGTTGATTGGTGCTTAGTAGTGATAGAAATGTATCACTAGTGACCACCCCTCCTCCCCTAATTTAGTGACCTGAAATTACATTACACTAATCTACAAATATCATCTTCAAGAATTATACAAAAAAAAAAAAAAAAATCCCCAAAAGATGTTAAAATTGACACTTTACGACACAAATAAGATGAATAACCTGTGGTGCTTTTAGTGTCATCAAACTATCCAGGTTCGTTGTATTGATAATCAAGTCCCAATCGACAATCAAACCGAATAGAAAAGATGAAGAAAAGAATTTAGATCGAATAACTCTCAATCTTATTAATTAGAAAATAACTCAAAACTGATTACAAACTCTCAAACCATAACTCGGCTCTAGTCTTGTCTTGTCTCTTAATAATGCCTAACCCCAGCTTGGTTTATATAGGCTACCCGTAACTTGGTGACCAATACATTACCAAATAACCCTAACTTGGTGACCAAGACATTACCAAATATAATTATAATGTAATTAGGAAACTTAACCAATTATGACCAACTTGTCAACATTGATCCCCAAGTTCACCGACTTGTGACTTGAACTCCTTTGTCACCCTTTCACATCACCGACTTGTGATGAGTCGGGAATTACAGCCAACAATCACCCCCTTAATTTCTGACTCAAAATAAGTAGGCTCCAACATGTCTTCTTTGTCTTGATTCTCATAGAACACATCTTGATCTCTAGCTGTGTTTTCGGCTCCTTCCTAGCTCGAACATTCTTGCGACCTTGTACTCGACTAGTCCTTTTTCCACGACTCGTCCTTTGGTCATAAGAACTCGCACCACCATTGACTCGGCTGCGATCTTGAGCAAACACTAGCTTTCTTGGATCATAATGCGTTCCCTTAGAATTTAGGCTCATCTTGATTCAAACCTCGCGACTAAAAATGGGTAGCGACTTCTTGAAGAAACTCGATCGGCCCTTTGATCTTCTTACAAATCCTCATGTTGGTCTTGATCCTCCCGGTCGGTTCTTCCTTGCCAACTCAAACCTTTGTTTAATCCTTGGTCAAACCGAAACTTGTAAAACCTGAACAATATTCCTTGATTAAACCAACTCGTTTAACTCAAAGACTTTAAACTTTACTCGTTCTGTTCGGCACCATAAATCAACCTTCTTGTCGATGTAAAACAAATGCAATCCGTTGAGTCTCGAACAACTTTTCAAAACCAAACCCGCTTGCTTGCAAAAACTATATTCTTTCCTTTGAAATCTTTTTTTTCTTTTTGAGTTCCTCGTCACCAACAAAATAAAATAAAACCACCTTTATGATTCTTCTAGAATTCTACTCACACTGGGTATATATCTCCTTGAATTTCGAGACACCAACAAAGAATTCAAACAAGATTTCTCACAAGCTCTTTTATTTACAGAAGAAACCAAAAACGTCCTCTTTGTTTCCCTCGGAAATCCTTTATGTGCACGCAAAACAAAACAAGAAGTCCACAAAAGACAGATAACCTAAAAACGGAAACGTTATCTCTCGCAATGCACAATTTGGGACTACTCGTGCACAAAAACTAAATCGAAGGAACTGCTTGTTACCTTGATTGTCGCAGTCGGACTACAGAAACCACCACCGTGGATTCCGGTCACGTCTTTCCTGCCGCCACCGCTATACAAGTTTCACCGCCGTTGATCCTCCTGATTAGCAATGTCTACGATCTTGTCTCCTCCGGTGTCGAGTTCGTCGCTCAATTGTATTGAACTTGGATCACAGGCCTGAGCTTGCCTGTTGATTTCGAACAACCTTTGAAACAACTCCTATCGGAAACCTGCTATTTTCGAGTTGCCGTCGCACGAACAACCTACTCGTTGTCGGCTACCGTAATAGTACCACGCCGCTCCTCCGATGAACCAGTATCGCCGGCCTCGACCTTCTTGATCGCTGGCCCGTTAGACTTCTTAGCCGCCAATTAAGAACCCGAGTACCGTTTGATATCGACGATTGAACTTGGCTCTGATACCAATTCAAGTCCCAATCGACAATCAAACCGAATAGAAAAGATGAAGAAAAGAATTTAGATCGAATAACTCTCAATCTTATTAATCAAAAAATAACTCAAAACTGATTACAGACTCTCAAACCATAACTCGGCTCTAGTCTTATCTTGTCTCTTAATAATGCCTAACCCCAGCTTGGTTTATATAGGCTACCCCTAACTTGGTGACCAATACATTACCAAATAACCCTAACTTGGTGACCAATACATTACCAAATATAATTATAATGTAATTAGGAAACTTAACCAATTATGACCAACTTGTCAACATTGATCCCTCAAGTTCACCGACTTGTGACTTGAACTCCTTTGTCACCCTTTCACATCACCGACTTGTGATGAGTCGGGAATTACCGCCAACAGATAAGAACAAGAGCTCTTATCTTATACAAACCCACTAATTGTGTTAAAATATATTAACACAAATCAGATGAATAACTTGTGGTACTTTTAGCATCTTGTTTACTTAATTGTGTTAAAATATATTGATAAATGATCATGTACAAGAGAGAATTATTGTACGAAGCCATCATTATCATCATCATACTCAGTAAATCCTATCAATAGCAAAGCTAAGGTAGGGTCTGAGGAGGGTAAGATGTAGACAGCCTTACCTCTACCCCGTAGGAATAGAGAGGCTGTTTCCAGTGAGACCCCCGGCTCGATGGTAGTTTTGCATCACGCCTGGGACATAAGTCACATAACACTCGGTAATTAAGACAAATGTCAATTAGTGCATGTACTCCATTGTCTTTCGGCTATCAACGCCATCACATGATGCATGATTAACCATCCTCCTCTTTTAACATTAGTTTCACGAAATTAGTAAAATAATGTTAAAATTAGTGCACTTTCGTAAATATAAGGTTAAAACAAATAGAGAAAAGGTAGGAGACAATCTCAACCATTGAGCTCCCAAGGTCAATGGCTCAAAACTAGGCAGTGGCATTTTCGTAAATATAAGGTTAAAACAATTGGAGAAACAAATAGAGAAAGGGTATTCTGGTCCTTTCTCATTTGAACTCTTCCCCCCTGATCTTCAAATGGATATAACTTTTTTATACGTTAATATTTAAAAAAATTACACTGTATTAACAAGCATTTTATTCTCTTTAATTCGAGCAACCTATTACTATAGTTTTTAGAAGAAAATTACATGATTTCGTAAACTCGTTACGTGATTTTGAATGCCCAGCACATGACTACGTGATTTCATTATAGAATGTGAAACCACACTAAGTACTAAGTGATTACCTAATTATGTAACAATAGTTAACTATATATTACTAATTGACTACGTGATTTTGAATACTTATTTCGTGATTACGTGATTTCATTATAGTATTATATGTGAAACACACTAAGTGATTACGTTATAACCATAATTGTAATAACATTAGTTATAACAAATCACAGTGAATGTGTAATCAAGTAATGGATTTATATTGAAAGTGTAATCACGTAATGGTTTATGTTGAATGTGTAATCACGTGATGGGTATTCAAAATCATGTAATCACGTAATGGACTAATGTGTATTCAAAATCCTGTAATTTTTTTAAGAAAACTATAACAATAGGCTGCTCGAATTAAGGAGAATGAAATGCTCGTTAATACGGTGTAATTTAAAAAAAAAATTAACGTCTGAAAAAGTTATAGCCGTTTGAAAATCAATGCGGGGGAGGGGGATTGTTTCAAGTGGGAAAAAGACTAAATTATCCTACAATCCAATGTCACTTGTCCTCCTCTCTATGTCACATACGCTTCGTACAAAATATCTGTCTTATATGGATCCTTTCTCAAAATATATTAACTCAATTTTATAAATTGTTTAGATATTGTGTTACAACTAAATGTTTGGGTATTCTTAAGCTTAGTGGGCTGATAAGATTCTAGGCTTTGGAGCCGCTGTTAGGCTTACACCAGGCATATGTGTATGATTTCTAATATGGGTTAGACAATATAAAGCAGTCAATAAGGTGCTAAAAATAAAACCGGTTTGGGAACATGTACCCTGGAACTGGTTAAACCCAGATTTAGAACCAAACCCGAACTGATCCTTCCCTCTAAAAAAACAGGCTCTGACTTTTTGTTGACACAAACCATAACCAGTTAATAACCAAACCCGAACTGATCCTTTCCCGCTAAAAACCAGGTTTTGACTTTCAGTGGAGAAACTTCAAGATAGGAAGCAGAGAAGTAGCTGGGGGTTTTTATTGATTTGTGTTGTATATTGTATGTACCTGGGTGAATGAACTGATGTCAATGGTTTTCAGCATCTTGCTGTTACCTTTAAGTTTGATGATGAATAAAATTTTTGCCGTCCATTAAAAAAAACTGAAGAGTTTGAATGGGAATATGCATGTTAATTTAGGAAAGTCATGAAATCTGAAAAAACAGGGGAACAAACCACATACTCTGTAACGGGCTCATCCTGATTGGTGGGAATTTCAGTGACGACAAATGGCATTTCAAGTATGTCAGACCTACAAACAACACATCTTTTAGTGGGAAAATTACGAAAATAGCCATTGACCACCATGACTTTCAAAAATAGCCACCTCATGCGTATTTGGAGCGGCGCATCATGTGCGGGATGTGTCCTTCAAGCACAGGATGAGTTGGGCAAGTTTCTAAAGCGTCCGGCGAGGTTTCCAGTGAGTTTGAAAGATCATATTGCAAGGGGGGTTGGTTTTTGGTTGTGTAAATGATGATTTTGTATTGTTTAAAACCACAAAATCCTCAAAGTCACTGAAGTTTGGTGTGTAGCACTTGATTGTGGTATATAAGCTTTAGGAATCGATCTTCCAGTAGAATTACCTAGCGGCCTAGGAGTATTACCTAGCGGCCTGGATGCTCGTTGGTGATGTTCTAATATTTATATAGGTTATGAAATGGACAAAATCACTTATGAAAACAAAAGATCTGTAAATGCTTAAAAAAGCAACATTAAAGTTGGTTGATCAAAATTTATTCAATCAAAGAGTTGGGTTTCTGGAAACAAAAATTTGTAAATTACATATCGTTCAAACTCGTTAGAAAACTTTCCGGAAACCTGCAACTCGCCGGACGCTACAGAAACTTGCCCGACGCATCCCGTGCATGATGCCTCGCTCCAAGGACGCCTCCCATGCTTGAAAGATGCATCCGGTGCTTTAAGGGCTTATGAAATGGCTGTTTTTGAAAGTCATGGTGGTCAATGGCTATTTTCATAATTTTCCCTCTTTTAATCATCATCTAAAATAGAATCTGCATCACCATTTTTGAAGTACAAATTTATACTCTGTTTTATTTTTTTACTTCTTTTTCTAATCTGACATTACTATATAATCCTCAAAATCAACCAACCAATTCAACAGTTTTAAACGGGAATATGTATGTAAATTTCTAAGGGAACGAATGAAATCATATAAAACAGGGGAACAAATTCATACCCTGTAACTTGCTCAACTTGATCGTTGGGGTTGTCAGTGACATTGAATGGCAATTCAAGTGGATTTTGGTGGAACCTACAAATAAAACATCTCCCAGTCATCACCTAAAATAGAATCTGCATCACCAAATTTTAAAGGTACAAAACTGGGTCCTCTGTAATCGGGAACCAAATCTTAAATGAATTTTGAATGAAGGTTTACTGTGGGTGAGGAGGATCGCAGGACGGATAACGACGCTGTGCGTGGACGGATTTTGGAAGAGCAGATGCTGTGATGTCGAAGTTGTTCTCCATGCTTTCCAGAGAAGTGCAAGGAAAAACTTGAAGAGAGTCGGCGAGAGAATATTGAAAAAAAATCGGTTAAAAAATATTATAATATTGAAGATATTGGAAGGGCAGCTCCATGGTAATATTGAAGATATTGGTCGCCGTACAACTCCCACAGCCAGATTGCCAGAATGATACATCCTATGCCAACGTACTACTCTAAAAGCATGAGTGAAGTTAGATCCATCTGCATAGGTTTTTCAGTTTAAGTAGAGAAGCTTCCTATTTTTTACTTGTATATCCTATAATTAAACCAAAAAATATATAAATAGTCACCGTACCAAATACTATTAAGGGTATGTTGGGCAAAGGTGGCTGTTGGCTGGAGGTTGGTAGCTGGTAATGATTGTAAGCTGGTAGTTAGTAGTTGTAGCCTTTTAGATATATTTGGTGTTTGGCAGAGTAGCTGGAGATTTTAATAAAATGTATAAAATGACCAAAATAGACATAACTAAAAATTTAAAAAGTTTGTGTATTAAAAAGTTCATTATCTTTAGAGGTTAAAATAGTCATTTTTTCCCTAAAAGCTTGTAGTTCCTTCTAAACGCTACTAGTAGGAGCGTTCAACCAAAAGTTTCAAGCTTCTAACCTAAAAGCTTTAAGCTCCTTCAACCAAACAAGACTTTTTATTAAGTAGGAGCGTTTTCTTAAAAGCTTAAAGTTAGAAGCTCATAAAAGCTCCTAAAAGTTCCATGCCAAACATACAATAAATACGCAATCTTCTATTCAATTAAACCTTAAAAAATGTATAGTAATTTGTTGTTTAAAAAAATGTGGTACATCCATTTTCGATTCGTTGTTTAATAAAAACTACTCTTGTTTTTACACGTGTTTTACATCTATTATCTAGTATATATATAATAAATGAAAATAAGTGTGGGACGCGTGTCATGTTTTTACTTAGGGCCTCTAGATTTGATTTTTGGCGGGAAAATAATGGGGCATTATTTTGAGAAAGTAATTGCATACTTAATTTTTTCAAATTTAAAAATCACCAATTTTTACAATAATTTCTTTTTTTTTTAATTTTCGTTTACGATTACAATTATTTCCTTTTCTATTTTTCGTTTACAATTTTTCCCTATATGATTTTTTTTTATTTATGATATAATTCATTTGTATTTTTGAAATTTAGATTGTGACATAATTTTTTAATCAACTTTACAATTATATTTTCCTTTAATCTATACAAGCGACTACACGCTAATTAAGTAATACGTCTATATAATAGATTCAAAATTAAAATCAAATTTGTCAATCAATATTCATCATACGTTTACGTAAACTTTTTCACATATTTTAAAATTTTAATACTTATAAATTTTAAAATGATATATGCAATTGTTTTGGTAGATATCAAGCCATAACAAACTCTAAAAAATTATTCAAATAATAAAACAATGATAATCACATTCCAAAAATAAATATAATTTGAAAGGTAACCACAGTAATTTTCGACAATTTGAATTTCAAATCATTAACTTGAAATGAATGTATTCAAAATTCATCATCAAGGCAACTATTTAACTTCTTTGTTTAGGTTTTTTTCACATGATTTCTTGACATTTATCATTTTTACTATTTACAAATAACTTTATTTTAATAATACAATTTGTTTGTTTATATAACATGTTTTTTTAGTACTCTTTTTAGGGGGCGTTTTTTATGTCACTAATTATTGTGTAGTACTTATTTTTTTTACGAATTTCGTAATCCATTTAATGAAATATTAAATGATAAATTATTGTATAAATGATTTGATGTATCTAGTCTAATAAGTAATTAAATAAAATTTAAAAATATAAGTGTGTAAACATTAATAAAGATTTATATCATACCAAATTACCAAATTAAAAAAAAAAAATAAGTGTGGCAAATTTCACAAATGGTTGGAGTAATTTTGTGTATGAACGTATGTTGGCCTCTAGTGATACTCTCTGTTTCCAAATGCAAAATAAAACATTTTTTAAAACTATAATTTTTAATAAAGATGGTTGTGAAATATTATTGAGGAAATCAACGTTAGATGCCATTGATCTTGAAGATACCTATAACTTATACAATTTCATTGAGCTTCCTAATGATTCAAAGTATCACTTTTTTAAAGTTGTATAGTCGAAACTTGGTAAATGACTCTATTGCATTAATATTTTTTGTACTGCTTTTATTAACTTTTTAACAATTTACATTCTAATATTACTAAAGATCTGTTCTTATTTTGTAATGGCTACCTGAACACATCTGAATTTTCACTGGTTTACATAATAATTCCAAAATAATTATAAAGATGATTGGTGGATCTAAATGAGAATTGAAAGAATGTACAGAAGAAGGGCTTTTAGAAACTACAAGGTTTATAATCTAGTTATAATAACTACAATTTGTAATCTATTTATAATATGCTACATTTTTTTATTTTCATATCTACATTTATTAATTGTTGTTTGTTATAGGTATAATGTTGTCGGTTGGAATGATCTGATAAAATATGAGGGAGTTCCATGGGGTAAGATGGGTATTTTCAAATGGTCAATGAGCCAAGTAAAGATTTTGCTTGCAATAAATCTAGACCTTTAATATTTCATAAGATCGTGTTTATCAAAATCATCTTCGCATAACGTTGTTTTTTTTTATATTCAGTATTGTGTGTTTATTTGTTGATTGAAATATTTGAGCATTATCATTTGTCTTTTTTATTATAAGTTATTTGTACGATTTTAACATTGTGCTATATGTTCAAAAACCCATAAATAATTATACAAAAACTTTAAAATTCGTTTATAAGTAACTTATTGAATTATTTTAAATACGATGTTACTCATAAAATTAGAATATAAAAACTTTCTCGAGCCCGAGGAGTAGTCTTGGGTGATAACCTAGTTATTATAATAATAATATGATAAGGTTATGAGTGAACTGCAATTTTACCCTTTGTGGTTTGGGGCATTGACACCCTTACCCCCTATTTTCAGAAAAAAAATGTTGTCTTACCCCTCCCATTTTCCTGATTGCATCAATGTTTATCCCTCAGCGTGTGAAAAGATGTTTTTGCCCCTGATAATAAAAAAAGAATTAGAGTAAACGACACATTTACATCCTGTGTTTTACCGACACGTTTACACCCTATTTTATTAAAGCCGTCTTCTCCAACGATGTTCCGACCACTCCGGCAACATTCCGACCACCAGAGAAAAACCTACAACTCGTCTCTAAACTAACCGGGTTCATGCTCGCTTAGTCGAACCTATAACCAATGTACATCGCTCTGTTCAGCCGTCTCACCCACAACCTATGACCCGAACCCATGACCCGTTTGCAACCAAATTGCACCAGCCCTACTCGAAATCCCATGAACGCACAAGATAAATACCAAAGATGGAGGTCGGATGGTCGGGTTCGGTTTTGGCCGGCATTTAAACTCTCTGGCGAGTCTCTGAAGGTTATAAACAGCGAAGCAGGAACAAACTGAAAGTGTAGATAGAGTAGCTTAGAACTCTGACGTGCTTCTAAATCGATCCCAGTGGCACCAAGAAAGAAAATGTGTGATGTTTTGGTTACGAGAGGGTGTGGATGTGGAAGACAACTTTAATAAAATAGGTTTTGCTCTGACGTACTTCCGACTCGATCCCCGTGGCACAAGGTTTTGCTTCGGTGGTCGGAATATCGCCGGAGTGGTCGGAACATCGTTGGAGAAGACGACTTTAATAAAATAGGGTGAAAACGTGTCAGCGTAGGTAAAGCACAGTGTGTATAACCGAAGCTTAATATATAAATATGGGTAAAATTACAAAATACCCTTTTGATAAGGTTACAGTTTTACCCCTCGGGGGGTATATTGATGCAAATAGGAAACGTCAGGGTGTAAGGCAGCAAAATTTAAAAAATAGGGGGTAAGGGTGTCAACGCCCTCAAACCACATGAGGTAAAATCTCAGTTTACTCTAAGTTTATTTATAATAATAATAATCCATACTAATAAAAAATTTCACTAAATGTAATGTGGCATTTTTTCCTTTAATGTAGGTCTTTTGGTATTAATTATTATTACTAATTAATATAATATAATAACATAAAGGATATTGATCTAATAATTCTAAGCAGATAATATACACATACCCCTATAATCTTATTTTCACATCCCCTAGGGTATAAGGGCCGTATAAGGTTATACGGCCCGTATAGAATGGTTTTGCACATAAATAAATGCAGTAGAATATTTTTTTTTGTTTTACATGTATACAGCCCGTATAACATTATACGACCCGTATACATGTGTATATGAGCAATATAATGTTATACAGCCAAATGTGTTTGTTTTTTAAGGTTTGATCAGTTTTTTGGGTTTTAAGATCTGTATACGGGCCATATAAGGTTATACGGCACATATATATTTAAAAAAAAATTTGTAAAACCGATCAACCGTTTAATAAATTTTAGCTTAGATAACGTTTTCAGTATCCGGAGTTTGTTGGTTTGTTTGTAGCTAGGGTTCAGAATGGTTGAATATGGTCATATTAGAACACTGTACACTGCATGTAAACACAGTGGCTTTGTGATGCAAGGATCTTCGAATGCGGTATGTACGTTAAATTTCATTAAATGATACTGTTATTCGTCTGTTAAGTACCAGATGGAGTCCTTTCGTGGTCTAATCATATCAACTATGTAAGAAAGAGAGAGACCTTTAAGTACGGATCCTACAGCTACATTTGGAACAAGAAGTCCAACAAATCGTTCATTATTTGTTGTTGTCTCAATGCACATAACACGTAGTCGTTGAAGAGCTTTGCGGGCCTGTTCGTAGCTAGGGTTCAGAATGCTTGAATCTGGTGATATTAGGAAAGGAAAAACACTACCATAGGTGAACCCTCTAGAAGAAATCATAGGCTGATACATAAAAATACATATAACGAGTTATCGTCATCTGAACCCTAACAACTGTCCATGTGGGTTGTCACCAGTATACATCATGTTAAAACAAGATTTTACCATGTGTTAATATTAACACCCTATATGATTCCCCCCACCTCGTACGACACATTCTTTTATTTTCAATTTTAATTTACTTCATACCCCACCACTTTATCTAAAGAATTATTAAAATTTATTAAACGGTTGTTCGGTTTTACACCTGATGATCGTCTGTTAACTATCAGATGGAGTACTTTCGTGGTCTAATCATATCAACTAATCACTACATGGAGCAGATAACGGTTTGTTAGGTTGTTTGTAGCTAGGGTTCGTTCAGAATGCTTGAATATGGTGATATTAGAACACTTTACACTCCATGTAAACACAGTGGCTTTGTGATGGGAACCACATATTCGTGTGTTGAAGTTTCGAAAGATAACCTAATACAGATCTGATATTGAAATTTGTGAGCCTTCAAATTATTCTCAGACAATTCCTAACAACTGTCCATGTGAAAGTTAGGGTTTGTTGGGTTGTTTGTAGCTAGGGTTCAGAATGCTTGAAGCATATTATATAACTTTTTAGATGGTGTTTGTAAGGTTTAATTGCCTTGTGTAACTTTGATTGACATTTATATACGGAATGAGATTCTTCGAGAACTAGAAAACGAGAAAATACGAAACGAGATTCTTTGAGAACTAGAAAACGAGAAAATACGGAACGAGATTCTTCGAGAACTAGAAAAGGAGAAAATACGGAACGAGATTCTTCGAGAACTAGAAAAAGGAGAAAATACGGAATGAGATTCTTCGAGAACTAGCAAAAAGAGAAAATACGGAACGAGATTCTTCGAGAACTAGCAAAAGGAGAAAATATGGAACGAGATTCTTCCACTAATTAGTCAGCAGTCATTACTTCTTAATGATGAGTAGTTGGTCGATGACATGATAGATAAAATGCGGAAATGTTGCATAATTCATTTAGTTTCTGTTTGGCACCTTCGATTTCCGTTGCATAATTCATTTAGTTTCTGTTTGGCACCTTCAATCTCCATTGCATAAGTCATTTAGTTTCCGTTTAGCACCTTCAATCTTCGTTTCATAATTCATTTAGTTTCTGTTTGGAACCTTCTCCATCCATGTATGTTGCAAGTTAAATCCACAATCAATGTATAGAGCTGCAACAACAGATTCAACAATATCGCTGATCTGGAATTGGAGAAACGTTGTGTCTAATCATATCAACTATTCACTATAAGTTTTGTGGTCTAATCATCACATCAACTATTCACTAAAAGTTTTGTGGTCTAATAATCATATCAACTATTCACTATAAGTTTTTAGGTGGTGTTTGTAAGGTTTGTAACAAGTTTGCTGCTAATTGTACTAGAAGTCGCTTTTCCTATTTGGTAGGCACTGTTTTATGTCTTGTGTACGGGCCGTATAAAGTTATATGATCTGTATACAATTAACCAACTTTTTTTGTGAGTAACTTTATTTCATTAGGGGATCAGATTATTAACTTCACGTGTGAGAAAGCTCTTTGAGCCTTGTGTTTAGAACTATGAACTTTATTTGAGTTAGTTAATAACTTTTTTGAAATCAATGGGTAGATAAACAAAGTAATAAGCAGACTTATTACCACCATTGTTGAGCTTCATGTTCTCAAGTTCACAATGAAGGTTCTGAAAATTGAAGGAAAAAGACTTTGTTATGGTTCGGGGAGAATGTTCTGGAAATTGAAGGAAAAGGAGAACTAGATTTGTTGAAATCAAAGAAAAGAGTAAAAAGATAAAATGAGGTGTGTTATGTTGGAAACTGAGGTTGAAATTTCGAAGTAAAATATTTATATTTGCAAGTAAAACATTTATCATCTCATTAACGCAAATGCAATACTTACAAAATCTATCCATTATCCCCTTGGTAGTTATTACTATATCTATCCATTATCCCCTAGATTTCATTAGGGTATAGTTATAATTCCCCAAATATCAGGCCAATCGTTTATCGTGGAATGCATCCGTAAACTTGATAGCAGCAATATGGTGATATTAGAATACTGTACACTGCATGTAAACACAGTGGCTTTGTGATGATATGTTACAAATTGGGAACCACATATTCGTGTGTTGCAATTTGGAAAGATGACCGAATAGAGATCTGAATAACTGATACAACCCATTTGTAACCCAACTTAAATCTCGTAACTATAAATCTCTTCCCTCCAAAACCACTACCTTGTCGCGTATGGTCATTAACATACCACCAAACTCAAACAAACCACCAAACTAGGACATCAACATCAATTGATGAACACGAATGTGTGAAATAGGATTTATTTAAAAGTAAAAAGAAAACTGAAACCAGTTTTCCTTGATAGCAGAAGCCATTCGATTTGATGGCTCTGAACACAAGTTTTCTTTTTGAGCTTGATGGATATCGCTTATCTCAACGCTTCTCATTACATTACTGATATGGAATTGGAGAACCGTTGTGTATTTGCTTACTGATTGTTGAAAAGATTTGTTGAAATCGAAGAAAAGAGTAAAAAAGATGAAATGAGGCGTGTTAACGCAAATGCAATACTTACAATTAACCAACATACATTGATTGTGGATTTAACTTGCAACATATATCAAAGCTTCATGCAGCCGAGACCGCTTTGTTAATTTTAATGAAGCAACAAAGATTGAAGGTGCCAAACAGAAACTAAATAAATTATGCAACATATCCATATCCCCTTGGTAGTTGTTACCATATCTATTGATGTCCAATTGACGAACACGATGTGTGAATGGGATTTATTTAAAAGTAAAAGAAAACTGAAACCATTTTTCCTGATATCAGAAGCCATTCGATTTGATGGTTCTGAACACTATATAGACTGCCAAATCGAATGATCATTATTGACGTAGGCAAACGACCAGTTAATAAACATTAAGCACCTGCAAGATAAACTCGGAAGTTGACGCATACTCTTGATAATCATTGTGAACTTGAGAATAGGAAGCTCTAACAAACCACCAAACTAGGACATCAACATCAATTGATGTCCAATTGATGAACACGAATGTGTGAAATTGGATTAATTTAAAAGTAAAAAAGAAAACTGAAACCCGTTTTCCTTGATAGCAGAAGCCAGTTCGATTTGATGGTTTTGAACACTATATAGACTAGCAGATCAAAACCCAAAATGTGTGAATATCAAGTCATAAAAAAATTCCTATCTATACGGGTTGTATACCATTATATGGTCCGTATAAAGATATCGTATACGTTGTATATGACCAATGTTTGTTTTAACATTGTGTATACGGGCTGTATAAGGTTATACGGCCCATATAGAATAGGATAAATTGAGAATATACGGGTTGTATAAGGTTATACGACCCGTATAGAATAATATAAACTGACAAAGTCTGTGCCCACAGATTTTGTCAGTTCATTTTATTCTATACGGGCTGTATAACCTTATACGACCCGTATACACCATGTTAAAACAAGATTTTACCATGTGTTAATATTAATACCCAAATTCTAATATTATTAATTAATTAATATATAACATAAGGATATTGATCTAGTACGCACGGGTCTAATCTAATTCTAATATTATATATATATATATATATATATATATATATATATATATAGGGAGCCGCTAAAATGAAAACCACCCCCAGTTGAAAGAACCGTGAGAACCACTCTCCACCAATCATATTCTTCCAACAAAAAGGGTAATTTGGTCATTTACACCAATTGTTAAATCCTACCTCTCTCCACATTAAATACCACCACCTTTTTTAAATGTCAGATTGTATTAAATGCCATTTTTGTCTCTCTCACCTCATTCTCATTTTAAACTTCATCCATCACTGATGAAGATTCTCTCTCTCCTTATTCTTATTTGAAACTTCATCCATCACTGATGAAGATTTTGATGAAGCAATTCTTCATCCTCTATCAAAAGCAAACATCCCTGCTCCCTCTCTCTCGATGACATCCAGCCCCAACCTCACACCCACCACCACATCGCAACCACAGCCCCCCATCCCCCGTTACACGCTGAAGAACCACCACCCCCACCACCGTCTGGTGGTGGTGCGATGACGGAAAGTGGTGGTGGTGGGTTTTTGACGGCGAGCTCCGGTGGTGGTGGGTTTCACGGCGGCGGAGGTGGTGTTTGAGGATTGACGGAGCTGGTGGTGGCGGTGGTGGGTTTTTGACGGCGACGGTGGTGGCGTACAACGGCGACAGAAAGAGAGACAGGGAGAGATTGGGGAGAGAGAAAGAGGACGGAGGCGGGCCGACGGCAGCGCCGCCGTGAGCGGCGGAGGCCCTGGTCTCCTCCCGACAAGTTGATGCTCGGGTCGACTTTGGATTCTTGGCATGTGTTCTTGATATGTGTTCTTGAATTATGATGATGATACCGATGGTATTTTGGTATGTTGGGTTTTTTATTTTTGTGTGTCTTGAATCTGATGAGTTTTGCTATGCTGGGGGTTTTTGATATGTGTTCTTTTGATCTCTGATTTGATTTGGTATGTTGGGGATTTTGATTTGTGTTCTTTTGAATCTGTGGGTTTTGATATGGTCGATTGGGGTGGCGATGATGAAAAAAAACGTTGATTTAGATGACGATGGCGCGACAAGGACGGCGGAGGGTAGGTTTTTTGAACCTGCAACCCCACTTTTGCAGCCTTTTGATTATCGGATAATCTGAGCAAAACCCCATTTTTTTTTCGAGATACACTTTGTTTTGATGTTGTTGGTTCCCCCCCCCCCCTAGTCGATGATGATAACGATATATCTGAGACATCTCCCGAGTTTGCGAATTCTGGTTGCGTTCGTTTTTGTGTAAAAAAGTTTTTGTAAAAAAAAATGTTAAACCGTAAACTTTTTAACGTAAAACGTAAACTTTTTAACGTAAAACGTAAAACGTTTTACGCAAAGCGTAAAACGTAAAAAGTTTAACGTAAAAAGTTTAACGTAAAACGTAAAAATGTAAAACGTAAAAAATCTAACGTAAAACGTAAAAAGCTTTACGTAAAACGTAAAAAGTTTAACGTAAAACTTAAAACGTAAAAAGTTTAACGTAAAACATAAAACGTAGAAACGTAAAAAGTGTAAAAATCAGCGTGTTAAAAAAGCGTGTAAAAAACGGCGCCTTGAAAAAACGGCGCGTTAAAAAAACAGCGCGTAAAAAAACGGCGCGTTAAAAAAACGCTGCTTGAAAAAACCCGGCGTAAAAACGGCGTGTAAAAAAACGTAAAATGTAAAAAGTTTAACGTAAAACTTAAATTGTAAAAAGTATATAAAATCTTTTAAAATAATCTGAATTTAAAAATGCTTTTAATAAAAAAATTATGTTTAAAAAATAAAAAGTAATATACTAATACAAAAAACCAATAAAAAACAATCAAGACAAAAAGACAAAAAAGAGTCATTTTACTAAATTACCCTTTTGGATTAAAATATTAAAGACATAATAAAACAAAAAGCATTTAATATTATTTTTAGTTACTTTTAATCTCATCGATTGATCTTGAAGATCTAGTGGCTAGAAAGTGGTTCTCTCGGTTCTTACAACTGGAGGTGGTTTTCATTTTAGCGGTCCCCTATATATATATATATATATATATATATATATAGGAGAAGGATCCGTTAGGAACCACCCTTTATTGCGAGAACCGCGAGAACCAGTGTGAACACAAACAGTAATACCTAAAAAAATCTAAAAAACACCCCCAAGTTCTTTTTACTATTTTTTTTTTTGGAAAAATCGCTATATTTCGTTTATAATAAAAAAAATTCAAATTTTTTTTTGAGTAGCAATTATCCATGCACATGTGCATTTGTATCATTTCTTTGACAAATTCTGTAATTCTTTACAAATATTATACAATTGCACTTTCATTTTCATTACCACGTGTAATACACTACTTTTTACGTTAACAATATTAGAAATGCGCTTGTGCATCTATATGTATCAACATGAAATAAGGTGTGTTAAGGTGTGTTGGTACACTACTTTCTCTTTCATCTATCTTTCCATCCATAATACACAAACATGCACATGTGCATTTTTGTCATTTCTTTGACAAATTCCGTAATTCATTACAAATATTAGACAAATGCACTTTCATTTACACTACCATATGTAATACACTACTTTTTACATTACCAATATTAGAAATGCACATGTGCATCTATATGTATCAACATGAAATAAGGTGTTTTGGTCACTACTTTGAATACACTTTCCCTTCCATCTATCATACCATCCATAATACACTACCATTACCTTCTACCGTCCATAATACAATACCATTACCTCCTACCATTAAAAATACAATACCATTACCAATATTTTCACTTTATTACATGTATATCAACACCATTTATACCATCCAATTCACATATTACATCATAAATTGACAACTATAACCAAACCATCAACCACTAGATACAACTAACCAAAAAACATGTATATGGGCCTACTTCTCCATTCAAAATCACAAACTTTTTTGTACCAAAACACATTATATCATGGTTATACATAATGATGCACATGTGCATTTTGAATATTGGTAATGTAATAAGTAGTGTATAACGGATGGTATTGTAAATTAAAGTGCAATTGTCTATTACTGATAACGTCTTACGGAATTTGTCGAAGTAATGATACATATGCACATGGGCATGGATAAGTAATGATACATATGCACATGTGCATGGATAACTGTTACTCCGAAAAAAAAAGTTTTTTTTTTGCTAACAAAATATAGCGATTTAAAAAAAAAATATTTAAAAAAAATTTGAGTGCTTTTTGATTTTTTTAGATTTTATTTTGTGTTCACATTGGTTCTCGCGGTTCTCGCAATAAGGGTGGTTCTCAAATGAACCTTACCATATATATATATATATATATACACGAACATGATCAGGAGAAAACGCCTCAAAGTGTGAGAGCGGTGAGAACGATTCTCAGCCACAAGATCTTAGTGGTTTGTGGCTGAAATTAATGCGGTGACAGTTTTGTAAATACTTGGGGCCTTGGAACTAATAGGAGGGGTAAAATAGGAAGATCCAAACAAGGGTGTACATGCTAATCACATGCCATTTCCCCCGATCATATTTAAACGCCAATAACTTTTTTATACGCGATTATTTTTTTATATCACACCATAAAATTCAGCTTTTTATATCTTTCCAACGAGTATACTCCTGATATATTTTTCAAAAAAATTAAAGTGGGTTTTTTATGACGTTTTAAACTTTGTTTACGGCGTTTTCGACTTGGTTTTTATGGCATTTTTCTGAAGTGTCTTTTTATGGCGTTTTTCAACCAGTTTTATATGGCGTTTTCTGAACTAAGTGTTTTTATAGCGTTTTCAACTGAGTTTTTCATGGTGTTTTTCTGAACTGAGTGTTTTATAGCGTTTTCAACTGGGCATTTTCATAGCGTTTTTCTGAACTGAGTGTTTTTATGGCGTTTACAACATAGTTTTTATGGTGTTTTTCTAAACTGGGTGTTTTATGGCGTTTTCAACTGGATATTTTTCATGGCGTTTTCTGAACTGGTTGTTTTTATGACATTTTTATTTGAACACCCAGTTCATGTTATTTTTTTTAATTTCAAAAGTATAGCAATAGAATACTCGTTAGAAGGATAATAAAACACTCGATTTTATGGTGTATTTTTTTTAAATAACCACGTATAGAAAAGTTACGAGAGTTTAAAAAAGATGGTGGTATATGCATGTGAGCGGCATGTGCATGGTCTTTGACATGTGAGTGGAACGTGCATGAGATTTTTGACAATATTACCCTTAGTGTAAGTTATCACCAACGCCACATGTCAACACCAAAATCGTTCTCACCGTTCTCACACTTTTAGGCGTTTTCCCTAAATCCTGACCTTATATATATATATATATATATGAGTGGGGATCCTACGGAAAGTGTGTTTTTCCTAGAAAGTCTAGGAAGCGATCTGGGCCATCCAATGGGTGTGTTTAATGGTTGAGATCATCTTGGTGGCATTTTGGTAATATGTGTTTCTTAAAAATAGGATTATTTAATTAATCAGGGGTAGATATGTCATTTAGCTTGTTTTAAATATGGAAATAATTGTCATTCCATAACCACCCCACATTTCTTGGGATTTTCTCTCTCTCTCTCTCTCGCTTTCTCTCTCTCTCTCTCGCTTTCTCTCTCTCTCTTTCTCTCTCTTCCTTCTATCCTTCATGAAGAAACAAATCAAGAAAACACATCGTATTAATCTGCTTGCTGTTAAAACACAGCGTCAAGAAATCCTCCAGGATTACCAGCATGGATGGTAAAACACAGCGTATGAATTTGCTTGTTGTTAAAACACAACTGTATGAATCTGAATGCTAAAACACAACTGTATGAATCTGCTTGCTGTTAAAACACAACTGTATGAATCTGAATGCTAAAACACAACTGTATGAATCTGCTTGCTGTTAAAACACAACTGTATGAATCTGCTTGCTGTTAAAACACAACTGTATGAATCTGAATGCTAAAACACAATTGTATGAATCTGCTTGCTGTTAAAACACAACTGTATGAATCTGAATGCTAAAACACAACTGTATGAATCTGCTTGTTGTTAAAACACAGCTGTATGAATCTGAATAATAAAACACAGCTGTATGAATCTGCTTGCTGTTAAAACACATTACCAAGAACAAACTGTTAAAACACAGTACGAAGAACATGCTGATAGATTCCAGATGCCATGATTTTTCTCTCCGTATAAAAATATGATCAGCGATGAATCTTGTGAGCAAGAAAACGAAGGAATGATTATGAAGGGGTAAGGTCCCAAAAACCTCATAATAAGTATTTGGGACCATACCACAACCTGGCCTTTTAACCTTTTAACCTTGCGCGGCCGCGCACTGGTCTTACAAAAGGAAGAAAGTAATCAGCAGTCTATAGTCGCGCGCCCAAAGGAAATCATAAATCCTTGCGCCTTCTCCCATTAGCAAAGGATAAAAATCCTGAGATCAATACTTCAACCTAAAAATCCAGACTTGGATATTATTTTACCCAGACTTGGATTTATTTATTCAGTGGTCTCCACCCGATAAAGTACCACACCAGATTACAGCAGTAATCTTCTAGAAGAAATACAATCGTGCACCACCCAGACGGTTATAACCGTCTGGACACGTGTCATTACCACAGACACCCCTGAAATCACAACGAAGGCATGCAATTGGAGAGTAATCTCCACTTGATCACATTACACGCGGCAAATCCCCAGCCTTTGATCTAAACCACGATCCGTGTGCTCTCACGTCGGATCAAAGAACTTAAACGGAAGGAAATGTAACCGCTTACGGGGTTAGCATCTTCCGTCAACTTTTCACTAACGGGTTTTCCCGCCTAAACGACTCCCGGCTATAAATATGAGAAGCAACCCAGGTATGAATTCAAGTTACACACACTTCTCAAATACTCATTCTTCTTCACTACCCATACTTATTCTCACACCGGAGTCGGGTCAAGGAGAGAAACCTCTTCTCCCCTTGGCGAGGCTAACGGTGCTCTTTTTTGCAGAGTTCTCGGAGGAGAAGATCGGTTGCACCTGAATCAATCAAGAGGAAACTAACCTTTTTATGCGGATTCAAACCCCCTAGATATCTCGGTTCCGACCATTTATCTAGTGTTTCTTCATTGGCGCCCACCGATTCCTCTGTTTTCTAGTTTTATCTCGTTTCGATTCAGTTATTTTCATCCTCTGTTCTGCACATGGCAGAGAATTCAGTATCCCACCTATCAGATCTGTGACAACCCTCACCAAACCAGGTATCCGTACGAATTAATTAATATTTAATTACTGTTTAATTACTGTGCTTGCTTAAAAAGTGTGGTTAAACTGCTTATTGATTTCTGATACATACGTACTCATGCATCACATTTTATACTGTCACTCTATTATTTATACACGAACGTCAGTGACAACCTTGATGCACAAAAGCACAGTGAGCACACTACACGGGATACCCATTAAACATGCTGATATAACCAGCATCAGGCAGACACTGCCTCTAAGGCCTGTATGAGCCAGAGATAGTTTACTACACCTGTAGGGAGTGTAGGGAAATGAGGGTTGTAGAACTGCGTCACTAGGGGATAATTATAGTGACCGGATGTGCCTAAAACGTACTTTAAGTACAAAAATTCTGCACTTTTACACAAAATTCAGCATTTATCTAAACTAGTAAAGCGCAAAAAAGTTGGAAAGATATTACTAGGCACTTTCCAAAGTGTCAGGAATTCATTGCGCCACTAAAACAAATATTAACGGCACTTTAACGGACTAGTATCCAACCGAACAACCGGACTTGACCCGGGACATAAAAATATTGTCATTGACATTATTTTTCTTTTTCTAAGCCAGTTAGGGTTCCCGAGTACCCTAACACCCATTACAATTTACAACACACATAACACTAATCTTAACACCAACTAACTAACTATACTTAACTAATTAGTTGGAAACCAACCCATTTACCCCATCCCCCCAAAGAAATCGTCCCATGTGGGGACATCCTCACAAAATTTTGAATAATTAAATCCTTCTTTGCTAAATATCTTGAGAACATTGTATCCTAAGGATAAATGGGATGGATGGTTATTATATATATATATGTTGGTTCATCACATTCACTTTACAAACCCACCAACAAAAAAAAAAAAAAATCAATTTCCTCCCCAACCGAACGGTTTCTACAAGCACACCACCACCACACAAATTTTGATTATTATATTAGACTTGTCTAATATCACCATGACATATTATTTGATGGATAATGTGCTTGCATGAATTATAAATTAGACCAAGGGACTAGATTATGATACACTAAAAACAACACCACAACAATACTCACAACTCTTTCCCTCTCTTCCCTTTGAGCTCGGCCGAGAGCCTTCACATCCATCCATCCATTTTCTAGTTTCAATATTGCATTTCCAAGCATACACTAAGGTGAAGGATCTTATACAAGGAAGCCCGGTGCATACGGAATCGCAAGGACCTCACCACAACGCTATTAACCACTCGTTTTTCGACTAGTTTCTTCCCTAGCCTCGAGCTAGTAGTAAGTGACTCTAAACGCCTTTTTGATCTATTCTAAAGTGGTTAATAAGAATTTTGACGGTTGAAATTTATGAGCATGTAAGAACAAAAATTTAAAGTCTACTAAAATAATATAAACAAAGTGGTTAATAGATGAATATTGGTGTAAAACTTATAAGACTTGTTTTGTTATGATTATTTAGTGTTGTTTTATGCTAGTGTTAGTTCGGATCGTCATCTAACCCGACTAAGTCATGTTCATGGAACATGACCTAGTGTATGTTAAAGTGTGAAAAGTGGTTAGATGAAGACCACTACTACTTATAAACACGAACTTGTGTAAAAACAATTTTTCTTACAAAATGGAGTTCTAAACTAGTAGATCTACGGATCTACAAGTGGTATTTTCGAAGGACCAAGTGTAAAATGAAATCATAATTTTAAAGCCGGATCCTTCCTAAACAAAAGTGATTTTTGTGAACACACAAGTGTGTAGACACTTGTGTAACACAAAGTTTTGGCAAAGAATCATTTTTGTAAATTTTTTACAAGAAGTTGTGGAAATGTATTTTCTTTAAAAACGAGATTCTCAAGAAACCGAGTGGGTTTATATAAAGATCTACTAAAAACATGGGAAAAATTACTACATATTTTACACAAGCCACAAGTTCATGTATGTTTGCGATTTATATCCATTTTGACTAGTTTAATGTTGAAATATTGTTTGTTAATGTTGGAAACATTGTTGATTTGATTTATAAAAGAAAATGATACGCTTGAAAGCGTGGCCACCTCCAGTTACAGAGGAAACTCTGGCGAAATTTTTCCAAAAATCTAACACTTGTAAATATTTTTATCACAAGTGTTATGGATATATTTTTAACTTATTTTTCCAAATAAATTTCGTCACGATTTTTATTACAAATTTCTAAGTGTCGGAGGTGGGATTTTCACAAAATAAAACTTGCTAAAATATATATTTAGAATATATATTTTCATAACAACACTTGTGTAAATTTTTGTGATTATTTTGTGAACTACGTAAATATTATTTTTAGGGTAAAAATAATATTACTAAATATTAACGGCTCCAAAATAACACGAACGCCTTCACAATAAATATATAAGTTACACCGGTACTATTTATACCACCCGAACCTTACAACGTAACTTACGTATTTTCAGAAAATACTCATAAGTATGTATTTTGACAAGGATATTATTTTGGAAAATTATATGGAATAAAATATAATATTTTTGGGAAAAATATTTATATTTTGGGAGTAAAGTATTTTGGACAAATAGAATAAAATATATTACATTAAGTGAGACTTAATATATATTTCGAAGTTATACGAACGCACATGTATTAAAACCCCCATCCTTGGGAAGGAATATATTTACAAAATAATTACGAAGTGTAATTACGAAATAGTTGCCTAACTATTTCCCAAACACATTAAACCTTAAGCTAAGGCACGGCCGTCCGTCTAATTGAAGTTAGTACGTGTAGGTCGTCGCACAGCAGATCTTCTGGGAGATACTTTTTAGAGACGCACTTCGGTGAGTTCATGTCCCCCTTTTTTCTTAACTGTTTTCAGTTTTCTAAACTGCGGGGGTGAAATACATGTTACTATGATTACGAACTTTTACTTACACGGTATGATTAGCTAAGGAATTTACTACTAGATCACGTGAATGGATAGGCTATTATCGTAAGACCATTAATCCTTGTATAAGGACCGAGAGGCATGAGTGATAGATCTATCGGGTGTTGCGAGCCCCACACATGGGCCAGCGTGCGGCTGCATGTGGTGACTATGTCGTTCCGCCGGAAGGACCGGTATGAAATACGCGTTACAGGTTTGAGTGCTTCCTAGTCCATGTCACTTATTAATGTATTAGCTGCACATTAATCGATCTCTTTTTCCTTATTTGCTACATACCAGGATTTTATACTTACAAAGGTTTTACTTGCTCACTTACACATGAACTCGCTCAACATTATTGTTGATTTTTCCAACTTACATGTATTTCAGGGAACTAAGGATCTGGCACGGTATGCTACGTTTTCACGCTGCGTAGAGTTATGGGATCATCCGAGTTTAGGGGTTGTGGCTTTTACCTGGACGAGTCACAGTTCTTAAACTACGTCTATCTTAAGTTTGTGGTTGTGTCTTTCAAACAATATTTTTATGTTATTAGGTTGTAATTTCCGTTGTGTGTGTCAACGCCTTAAGACAATGTTGTGGTATTTTACTTTTCAAACTTAAATCAATGGATGATCTGCATGGTTTTATTTTCATATAGCTTTGTTATGATTAAGCTATGGTATTAAGAAGTCACACCAAATAAACCCACGCTTCCGCAAAGCCAGGGTGTGACAGCTTGGTATCAGAGCTCTGATCATAGCGAACTAGGATTCCTTCTCGAGTCTAGACTATGATCACTAGGGCTCTCACGAAAACAATTTTTACACTGCATACCACTCAAGTCCAGATCCAAAACTTTTTACAAACAAATGTTGAGCATATTTATTTATTATTTATAGGCTCAGTCTGGGAGGCTGAGGCTCGGTCTGGAAGACCGAGGTAGTTGTCTAGTGGTACTAGAGAGTCAGTCTGAGAGGCTGGGAGAATAGGCTAGTGGGACTAGGAAGAGCAGTCTGAGAGGCTGGGAGAATTTGGCTAGTGGAACTAGGAAGAGCAGTCTGAGAGGCTGGGAGGCTAGTGGGACTAGGAGAATTATTTGATTGCTTACTTGGTGACTAATGTGCTTATCTGATTGTATGATTGATTATTTATACGTATGTGTTTTTGTGTTACAAACGTCATGCCTTCATCATGTACTAGAAAGATGGACACTACGAATCCCATGGCCATAGTATCAGACGACATAGTTTCATCGGAGCACGAGGTGTACATTTCCGATACTACTGGCACAGACGATGACGACTTTCAGCCCTTTGCGCTGCCTGATGTCATAGCAGAGCCTGCTGATGGCCATCTTGTTGGGGATTTGCCACTCGCGGTGATCCCTGCTCCTGTGCCCCTTGCCGCTTATCCCGTTGTTGATATACCCCCCGACGTGGTCTCTGACGACGATAACGATCTATTAGAGGAGGACCCATTTGAGGGCGAGGCCCTATTGCTGTTGGTGATAGCCTGCTGCTTGCTGACGCTCCTGCAAGAAGAGGCTCATGCCCATTCACCTGTCCCAGACCCATTTGAGTCTGTGGCGTCCGCATCTTTGCATACACAGGGAGTGCAACATCACTCACACGACGCCGACCCTGATATGGCGTCATCAGCTGCACCAGTTCCCGCACACAGCTTTGAGTTTGATCACGATATTGAGAATGATCCCATTTTTCCACCTGGTTTTGATCCAGACCATGACATGGAGTTCAAACACTTAGACCAGCCCTTGGAGGATTCTGTAGTCCCTATCGACCCTATGTTTGTTGATCCAGCTAATTTTAAGATGGAGTTTTTTGATACGGAGCCATCCGTGGCCCCTGAGCCAGGCGTTGCTCCTGACCCCGCATTGGAGCATGACCCTGTTCATGCCGATGCACCTGCTGTTGCTCCTTGATTGATCATCTGCTTGGACGAGAGGAAATTGGGGTAACTGTGCAAGACAATTTATTATTACGGGGGCCCACGTAATAACGGCTTGTAGTGCACAGAAATCCTGGTGGGCTCTGCGGGTCAAGCTAATGAAAACCAATGTAGCAGGAAATAACTTAAACATGAATGACCAAGGCGATGTAGCCTCGAGTTCATTCTATTACAAGCAACAAGCCAAATTGGCAAGCCTATGTGAAGGCTCAGAAATTATTTCCCCACTCATACATTGAGTATATTTACGTGTGAAATTGGGTGATTTCATGATGGCTTATGATGCTATATATCTCATAGACAATTGAAACGTTGTCAAACCCGCTTCATACCACTTCGACAGAAGAGAATGTCACCCAGACGTGACACAAACACCAGTACATTGCCAAGGACAGAAGCCGAGCTGCAAGAACGCATCTCACAGGCAATTGCACGACATGAAGCCCTCCGCTCTAAGCACAGCGATGGCACTACTGGGAACACCCCCCAACTGGCTGCACCTATAAGCAGTTCCTGAACTGCAAGCCTTTGAACTTTGACGAAACGGGAGGCACCGTGGCATTTGTTCGTTGGTCCAAAAAGACCGACTCCATTCTAAGAATGAGTAACTGTTCACCCCAAACAGAGTGCTACCTATATCTCGGGGTTATTTCTGGATGGCACACTCTCATGGTGGGACCTTCAGGTTCAGACCCTTGGTACAGATGCTGCTTATGCACTGAGCTGGGACGAGCTCAAAGGAGTTGAGGAGAAAGAAGTATTGTTCTCATGCTGAGATACAAAGGTTGGAGACTGAGTTTTGGCATTTGAGGATGGACGGTCCCAAAATCACGGAGTACGTTCAGAGATTCCACGACCTACCTCATATGGTACCTTATATGGTGACACTGGAATTCAAGCAAATTGAGCGCTTCATTTGGGGTTTAGCTCCTCAAATCATAGGAATGATGACCTCTTCCAAGCCTGCAACAATCACTGAGGTAATTGATCTGAGCGTGGCTCTTACTGAGGGGGCTATCCGCCTAAACAAGTTTTCTGATGTTGAGCCAAAGAAGAAGGAGACTCACGTCGAGTCGTCCGGGGGTAACAAAAGAAAGTTGTCGAACTTCAAACAAGGCACAAGCGGTGATGGCAGGAAAGGAGAACCAAGCGCACCAGTCCAAGCTACAACTGGTACTGGAAGGAAAGGAAAGGGATATATGGGTACACATTCCAAGTGCAACACCTGCTAGCGTCACCACTCAGGCCGGTGTGGTTTAAAAGTATGTGAAGCTTGTGGAAAGACTGGTTACTCAAAGGATTATTGTTGGGCTATGGCTGGCCGGGGAGGCCAAGGAGGATTTGGGAATAGAAACAATAACCGGGGTGGATATGGAAATCGCACACAAGGAAACAATGGAGGTAATGGGAATCGAGGCAACAATGTGAATCAAGCGGGCGCTGTGAATCATAACCAAAGGAATAACCAAGCTGGAAATGGAGGTGGAAACGGGCAAAGACCTGGATGCTTTAACTGTGGTGATATCGGGCACTTTAAGAGGAACTGCCCAGAGTTGAACCAAGCCCGTGGAAGAGTGTTCAATATCGAAGCGAGGGAAGCGCGCCAGGATCCCAATGTCGTTACTGGTACGTTCCCTGTAAACCAACGCTATGCATCCGTTTTATTTGATACTGGTGCCGACTATAGCTTCGTATCGTTAGAATTTAAGAATATGCTTGGGTTAGCCGCTAGTAAGTTAGATATTCCCTACTCAATCGAATTGGCTAATGGGAAGTTAGTAGAAGCCAATGAAGTGATCAGAGGTTGTGCAATCGAGTTGGGAGAACGTGAGTTTACTTTGGATCTACTACCAGTCCAGCTGGGGAGCTTTGACGTGGTAGTAGGAATGGATTGGTTATCAAGCAACAAGGCAGAAATTGTCTGCCACGAGAAGATCATTCGCATCCCAACCGAAGATGGTGAAATGATTGTGGTTCATGGTAAAAAGCGTGATACGCCTTTAAGAATCATCAGCTGCCTGAAAGCGCGAAAGTGTTTACAGAAGGGATGTGCGGCCTTCCTGGCACACATCGTGGATAAGAAAGCTGCTGAGCCGAAAATCAAAGACATCCCTGTCGTAAGGGAGTATCCTGAAGTCTTCCCTGAGGACTTGCCAGGATTGCCACCCCAGAGGCAAGTGGAGTTCCGTATAGACTTAGTTCCAGGCGTCGCGCCTGTAGATAGGGCACCTTATAGACTTGCACCGTCAGAGATGCAGGAATTGTCGACACAACTCCAAGAGTTGCTAGACAAAGGATTCATCAGACCAAGCTTCTCACCTTGGGGAGCTCCGGTCCTATTTGTTAAGAAGAAAGACGGTAGCTTTCGTATGTGCATTGACTACCGGGAGTTGAATAAGCTGACGATCAAGAATAGGTATCCTCTGCCAAGGATTGACGATCTTTTTGACCAGCTGCAAGGTTCAAGCTTTTACTCGAAGATCGATTTGCGATCGGGTTACCATCAGCTAAGAATACAAGAGGAGAGTATCCTGAAGACAGCCTTCAGAACTCGTTATGGACACTACGAGTTCCTGGTTATGCCGTTTGGGTTGACAAACGCGCCTGCTGTTTTTATGGACCTAATGAACCGAGTCTGCAAGCCATATCTCGATAAGTTCGTGATTGTGTTTATCGACGACATCTTGATTTATTCAAGGACAAAGGCTGAGCACGAACAGCATCTAAGAGCTATTTTGGAGCTGCTGAAGAAAGAACAGCTGTATGCCAAATTCTCTAAGTGCGAATTTTGGCTACGTGAAGTCCAATTTCTTGGACATGTGGTAAATGGAGATGGAATCCATGTGGATCCAACCAAGATCGAAGCGATCAAGAATTGGGAAACGCCAAAGACGCCAACCGAGATTCGACAATTCTTGGGTTTGGCTGGCTACTATCGAAGGTTCATTGAGGATTTTTCGAAGATCGCTCAACCATTGACGCTCCTCACCCAGAAAGATAAGAAGTTTGATTGGGGAATCAAACAGGAAGAAGCGTTTCAGCTGTTGAAGGATAAGCTCTGCAATGCACCAATTCTAGCACTACCGGAAGGTACTGACGATTTCATGGTATACTGTGATGCCTCGCGTCAAGGATTGGGTTGCGTGTTGATGAAACGCCAGAAGGTTATTGCTTACGCATCACGTCAGTTGAAGGTACATGAGAAGAACTATACCACGCACGATTTGGAGCTAGGCGCAGTGATATTTGCTTTAAAGATCTGGAGACACTACCTATATGGTACGAAATGTACAATTCTTACAAATCATAAGAGCCTACAACACATATTCAACCAGAAGGAGTTGAATATGAGACAAAGACGATGGGTTGAGTTGTTAAATGATTACGATTGCGAGATAAAGTATCATCCAGAGAAGGCGAATGTGGTTGCCGACGCCCTAAGTCGAAAAGAGAGGATCAAGCCCATAAGGGTTAGGGCTTTAGAAATGATTATCCAAACCGATCTTTCCTTGCGCATTCGTGCCGCGTAGAAAGAAGCTCTTAAGGAAAGAAATCTTGAAGAAGAATATCTCCGTGGGATGGAGAAGCTATTGGTGCCAAACAAGGAAGGAACGTTATGTTTTGAGAAAAGGATTTGGGTTCCTCTGTTTGGTGGTTTAAGGAAAGTTGTTTTTGATGAAGCTCACAAATCGCGGTACTCTATCCATCCAGGAGCGGATAAGATGTACCAAGATCTCAAGGATTACTATTGGTGGCCTAGGATGAAGGGCGATGTTGCTGTTTATGTGAGCAAGTGTCTAACGTGTGCTAAGGTGAAAGCGGAATACCAGAAGCCTTCGGGACTTCTGCAACTACCTGAGATTCCCAAGTGGAAATGGGAACAAATCTCCATGGATTTTATTACAAAGTTGCCAAGAACGCCAAGAGGTCATGACACTATTTGGGTGATAGTTGACCGCCTAACAAAGTCCGCACACTTTCTACCAATCAAAGAGAAGGATAACACCAGCAAACTGGCAGAAATATACATGCGAGAGATCGTCGCACGTCATGGAGTGCCTCTCTCGATCATCTCTGATAGAGATGGACGTTTCATGTCAAGGATTTGGCAATCCTTCCAAGAAGCTTTTGGCTCACAATTAAATCTGAGCACTGCATTTCACCCTCAGACCGACGGTCAAAGCGAGCGGACTATTCAGACCTTGGAAGATATGCTGAGAGCATGTGTTATGGATTTGGGCGGTAGCTGGGATAAGCATTTGCCACTGGTCGAATTTTCATACAACAACAGCTACCACCCCAGTATTGGAGCCGCGCCATTTGAAGCTCTTTACGGACGCAAGTGTCGATCACCCCTATGATGGGCTGACGCAGGTGATAGGCAGCTTGTTGGTCCCGAAATCGTCCAAGAGACGACAGACAAGATTGCGCAGATTCAAAAACGTATCGAAGCGGCTCGCGACAAACAGAAAGCTTATGCAGATCCAAACCGGAAACATTTGGAATTCCAAGTTGGAGATATGGTTTTATTAAAAGTATCACCCTGGAAGGGTGTGGCACGCTTCGGGAAGTATGGGAAGTTGAATCCGCGTTACATTGGCCCTTTCAGAATCCTGCAAAGGATTGGGCTTGTAGCCTACAAGTTGGACCTACCTGCTGAACTCCATGGTGTTCACGATACATTCCATGTATCAAATTTAAGAAAGAGTCCAACACATGATACAGTGATCATTCCTGCTGACGAAGTTCATATCGACGACACGCTCCACTTCACTAAAGAACCTGTTGAGGTCACGGATTGGAAAGTTAATAAAACGCGCAGGAGCAGTGTCAAACTCGTCAAAGTTCGTTGGAATGCTAGGCATGGACCTGAATTCACGTAGGAACGTGAGGATCGTATGAAGGAGAAATACCCCCATTTATTTCCTAAGAACCCTGCATCTAGAAGCAGAACTTAAATTTCGGGACGAAATTTATTTAACGGGGGGAGAATGTGACAACCCTCACCAAACCAGGTATCCGTACGAATTAATTAATATTTAATTGCTGTTTAATTACTGTGCTTGCTTAAAAATTGTGGTTAAACTGCTTATTGATTTCTGATACATACGTACTCATGCATCACATTTTATACTGTCACTCTATTATTTATACACGAACGTCAGTGACAACCTTGATGCACAAAAGCACAGTGAGCACACTATACGGGATACCCATTAAACATGCTGATATAACCAGCATCAGGCAGACACTGCCTCTAAGGCCTGTATGAGCCAGAGATAGTTTACTACACCTGTAGGGAGTGTAGGGAAATGAGGGTTGTAGAACTGCGTCACTAGGGGATAATTATAGTGACCGGATGTGCCTAAAACGTACTTTAAGTACAAAAATTCTGCACTTTTACACAAAATTCAGCATTTATCTAAACTAGTAAAGCGCAAAAAAGTTGGAAAGATATTACTATGCACTTTCCAAAGTGTCAGGAATTCATTGCGCCACTAAAACAAATATTAACGGCACTTTAAATAATTATTTGGCACTTTAACGGACTAGTATCCAACCAAACAACCGGACCTGACCCGGGACATAAAAATATTGTCATTGACATTATTTTTCTTTTTCTGAGCCAGTTAGGGTTCCCGAGTACCCTAACACCCATTACAATTTACAACACACATAACACTAATCTTAACACCAACTAACTAACTATACTTAACTAATTAGTTGGAAACCAACCCATTTACCCCATCCCCCCAAAGAAATCGTCCCATGTGGGGACATCCTCACAAAATTTTGAATAATTAAATCCTTCTTTGCTAAATATCTTGAGAACATTGTATCCTAAGGATAAATGGGATGGATGATTATTATATATATATGTTGGTTCATCACATTCACTTTACAAACCAACCAACAAAAAAAAAATCAATTTCCTCCCCAACCGAACGGTTTCTACAAGCACACCACTACCACACAAATTTTGATTATTATATTAGACTTGTCTAATATCACCATGACATATTATTTGATGGATAATGTGCTTGCATGAATTATAAATTAGACCAAGGGACTAGATTATGATACACTAAAAACAACACCACAACAATACTCACAACTCTTTCCCTCTCTTCCCTTTGAGCTCGGCCGAGAGCCTTCACATCCATCCATCCATTTTCTAGTTTCAATATTGCATTTCCAAGCATACACTAAGGTGAAGGATCTTATACAAGGAAGCCCGGTGCATAAGGAATCGCAAGGACCTCACCACAACGCTATTAACCACTCGTTTTTCGACTAGTTTCTTCCCTAGCCTCGAGCTAGTAGTAAGTGACTCTAAACGCCTTTTTGATCTATTCTAAAGTGGTTAATAAGAATTTTGACGGTTGAAATTTATGAGCATGTAAGAACAAAAATTTAAAGTCTACTAAAATAATATAAACAAAGTGGTTAATAGATGAATATTGGTGTAAAACTTATAAGACTTGTTTTGTTATGATTATTTAGTGTTGTTTTATGCTAGTGTTAGTTCGAATCGTCATCTAACCCGACTAAGTCATGTTCATGGAACATGACCTAGTGTATGTTAAAGTGTGAAAAGTGGTTAGATGAAGACCACTACTACTTATAAACACGAACTTGTGTAAAAACAATTTTTCTTACAAAATGGAGTTCTAAACTAGTAGATCTACGAATCTACAAGTGGTATTTTCGAAGGACCAAGTGTAAAATGAAATCATAATTTTAAAGCCGGATCCTTTCTAAACAAAAGTGATTTTTGTGAACACACAAGTGTGTAGACACTTGTGTAACACAAAGTTTTGGCAAAGAATCATTTTTGTAAATTTTTTACAAGAAGTTGTGGAAATGTATTTTCTTTAAAAACGAGATTCTCAAGAAACCGAGTGGGTTTATATAAAGATCTACTAAAAACATGGGGAAAATTACTACATATTTTACACAAGCCACAAGTTCATGTATGTTTGCGATTTATATCCATTTTGACTAGTTTAATGTTGAAATATTGTTTGTTACTGTTGGAAACATTGTTGATTTGATTTATAAAAGAAAATGATACGCTTGAAAGCGTGGCCACCTCCAGTTACAGAGGAAACTCTGGCGAAATTTTTCCAAAAATCTAACACTTGTAAATATTTTTATCACAAGTGTTATGGATATATTTTTAACTTATTTTTCCAAATAAATTTCGTCACGATTTTTATTACAAATTTCTAAGTGTCGGAGGTGGGATTTTCACAAAATAAAACTTGCTAAAATATATATTTAGAATATATATTTTCATAACAACACTTGTGTAAATTTTTGTGATTATTTTGTGAACTACGTAAATATTATTTTTAGGGTAAAAATAATATTACTAAATATTAACGGCTCCAAAATAACACGAACGCCTTCACAATAAATATATAAGTTACACCGGTACTATTTATACCACTCGAACCTTACAACGTAAATTACGTATTTTCAGAAAATACTCATAAGTATGTATTTTGACAAGGATATTATTTTGGAAAATTATATGGAATAAAATATAATATTTTTGGGAAAAATATTTATATTTTGGGAGTAAAGTATTTTGGACAAATGGAATAAAATATATTACATTAAGTGAGACTTAATATATATTTCGAAGTTATATGAACGCACATGTATTAAAACCCCCATCCTTGGGAAGGAATATATTTACAAAATAATTACGAAGTGTAATTACGAAATAGTTGCCTAACTATTTCCCAAACACATTAAACCTTAAGCTAAGGCACGGCCGTCCGTCTAATTGAAGTTAGTACGTGTAGGTCGTCGCACAGCAGATCTTCTGGGAGATACTTTTTAGAGACGCACTTCGGTGAGTTCATGTCCCCCTTTTCTCTTAACTGTTTTCAGTTTTCTAAACTGCGGGGGTGAAATACATGTTACTATGATTACGAACTTTTACTTACACGGTATGATTAGCTAAGGAATTTACTACTAGATCACGTGAATGGATAGGCTATTATCGTAAGACCATTAATCCTTGTATAAGGCCGAGAGGCATGAGTGATAGATCTATCGGGTGTTGCGAGCCCCACACATGGGCCAGCGTGCGGCTGCATGTGGTGACTATGTCGTTCCGCCGGAAGGACCGGTATGAAATACGCGTTACAGGTTTGAGTGCTTCCTAGTCCATGTCACTTATTAATGTATTAGCTGCACATTAATCGATCTCTTTTTCCTTATTTGCTACATACCAGGATTTTATACTTACAAAGGTTTTACTTGCTCACTTACACATGAACTCGCTCAACATTATTGTTGATTTTTCCAACTTACATGTATTTCAGGGAACTAAGGATCTGGCACGGTATGCTACGTTTTCACGCTGCGTAGAGTTATGGGATCATCCGAGTTTAGGGGTTGTGGCTTTTACCTGGACGAGTCACAGTTCTTAAACTACGTCTATCTTAAGTTTGTGGTTGTGTCTTTCAAACAATATTTTTATGTTATTAGGTTGTAATTTCCGTTGCGTGTGTTAACGCCTTAAGACAATGTTGTGGTATTTTACTTTTCAAACTTAAATCAATGGATGATCTGCATGGTTTTATTTTCATATAGCTTTGTTATGATTAAGCTATGGTATTAAGAAGTCACACCAAATAAACCCACGCTTCCGCAAAGCCAGGGTGTGACAAGATCCTCGATCTGAATTCAAAGTTTCTACAACCCAAAACACTCAGATCAATGAAATCATGGGAGAAAACAGAAACAACGGTCATTCAGATAGAGAGAATTTCTCAGATCTAACCATAGAAAGATCCCCAGAACACTGGTTCAACAAATGCCAAGTTGCTTTAAACACAATCGTTATGCAAATCGCCAGATCTGAGTTCCCAAACATCAGATCTGGAGAAGAAATCAACACTACAGTATTGAACCCACCAACACCATGTCGGGGGGACATCCAATCCAGTCGTACCATTAAAATACAATCCAGAAATAGCAGCTCTCAGAAACCTAAACAAATAAACATGGTTCAAGGAGGTCCGTCACGAAGGTCAAATAAACGAAACTATGATCAACATTGGAGAGAACAACAAGTTGTGTTTCCTGTTGTTCCTGGGGGCCCTCAGGAAGAACGACCAGTGATTATTACTGGTATCTTCGGACATTACCGGACGGACTATATGTTTATAGATCCGGGAAGCTCGATGGACATCATATACGAGCAATGTTTTAAACAGTTGGACCCAGAAGACAAAGCACGTCTAGAACCGGTCGATTTTCCCCTCACCGGATTCTGCAATGAAGTTGTATTCCCATTAGGGCAAATAGCTTTTCCTGTGACTCTATCGGATGGCGAGCATTCATGAACAGTCACAGTCAATTTCATGGTCATGCCGGCAACATCACGCCATGATGTCCTGCTCGGAAGAAGGTCACAAAGAGAATTTAGCATGATCACTTCTATTCCACATGCTGCATGCGGATTTCCAACGGAAACCGGAGTTGTAATTCTATACTCAAGCAAAGAAGTCATGTACGTAGATGACGAGCCACCGACAAAGGTAGTCAAACCTTCGGCATCAAACGAACCGGAGAAATGGGTCCTGAACAACGAATACCCAGAGCAAGCCATCCTACTAGGACATGCCATTTCATCAGCAACACGAATACAACTAAAAGAATTGTTGACCAACAACAAAGATATATTCGCATGGTGCCCAACAGACATGACTGGGGTTCCACACGACATAGCGCAACATTGCCTGAATATCAAGCGAACAGCAGAACCTGTTGCTCAGGGAAGACGCAGTTTTAGCGAAGAAAAAGCAAAAGCTATAGACGAGCAAGTGACAGAGCTACTCAATGCGGGAATCTTGCGCGAAGTAAAATACCATACATGGGTTGCCAATCCAGTAATGGTACAAAAACATAGTGGCGGATGGAGAATGTGCGTCGACTTCAAAGACCTGAATAAAGCATGCCCAAAAGATTGCTATGCGCTTCCGGAGATAGACAAGAAAGTCGACTCCCTAGCATCATTCAGATGGAAGTGTTTTCTCGACTGTTATAAGGGTTATCATCAGGTCCAGATGAAGGAAGAAGACGAAGACAAAACCGCATTCCGCACAGATAAAGGCATCTTCTGCTACACCAAAATGCCTTTCGGCCTGCGCAACGCAGGCGCAACTTACCAACGCTTAATGGACACAGTCTTCAGCGGGGATATTGGCAAGACTGTCGAAGTATACATGGATGACCTCATCATCATGAGCCATGAGGAAGACACAATGCTCAATAATATTCAGCGCACGTTCGACTCTTTGCGCAACGTGAACTTAAAACTTAACCCGACAAAATGCTCTTTCGGCATGGAAGAAGGAAAATTTTTGGGTTTTATAGTCACAAGAGACGGTTTTAAAGTTAATCCAGAAAAAGTGCAGGCCATCCAGCTAATGCCATCACCTGCAACAGTTAAAGAAATGCAAAGGCTTGCCGGGCGTTTAGCAGCCTTGAACAGATTCTTGGCTAATCACGCAGCAAAGTCTTATCCATTCATCAGCACACTGCGAAACTGCGCAAAGAAAACTGACTTTCAATGGACATCTGAAGCAGAAGCAGCATTCAAGCAAATGAAAGAATGTTTAATCCAGCTACCAACGCTGACCGCGCCAAAAGAAAAAGAACCACTGATTTTATATCTATCTGCTGCGGAAGTAGCGGTCGGTGCTGTATTGATGGTAGAACGCGAAAACATTCAGACTCCAATCTACTATATAAGCAAAATGCTCACCGGTCCAGAAACTCGTTACTCGATGATAGAAAAGCTAGTCCTTGCACTAGTACACGCATCACAGCGCCTGCGCAGATATTTTTCGGGCCACGTCATCACTGTTCTCACCAATTATCATTTGGGCCAAATCTTATCCAAACCCGACGTAGCAGGAAGGTTGGCTAAATGGGCCATTGAGCTAGGAGGATACAATATCTTCTACAGGCCAAGACCAGCAATCAAAGGGCAAGTTCTAGCAGATTTTGCCACCGAAGTTCCCATTGACAAAATTCAAGAGTGCGAAGCAATCCAGAACCCTATACCCGTTTTCGACGATAGAGTCTGGCCCTTACACACAGATGGCGCTTCCAATGACGACGGAGCAGGGGCAGGTCTCCGACTAGTCAGCCCAGACAATCACGAACTCACATATGCCATACGCTTAGACTTCCGAAGCACCAACAACGAAGCAGAATACGAAGCGTTTTTGGCAAGTCTCCGGTTAGCATTAAAAATGGGGGCAAGAAATCTTGAAGCAAACGTCGATTCAAAACTGGTGGCCGAGCAAGTTAATGGCCACTATGATGCAAGAGGGGAAGCTATGGCATTATACCTTGAATAAGCGCGGATACTGATCAGCCAATTCCAAACGTTCAAAGTTAACCACATAAACAGAAGCGAGAACAAGCACGCAGATGCGCTGAGCAAGTTAGCCGCTACCAGCTTCAAGCACCTAGCAAAGGAAGTACGCATAGAGGTACTGTCCAACCCTTCCATTCATCTCAAACAAGTAAACGTCATAGAAATGGGAAATCCATCCTGGATGTCCCCAATGATCTTGTACCTCCAACACGGAAAACTTCCGGAAGGAAAGGCAGAAGCTCGAAAAATACAACACAAAGCGATAAATTATGAAATGGCGGATGGCGTCCTGTACCGGAAGTCATTTATGGGACCATTTTTACGCTGTGTTGATAAAACAGATGCCCAATACCTGGTCAGAGAAATCCACGAAGGATTATGCGGAATACACGCAGGACCGCGCATGGTTGTGGCAAAGATTATGAACGCTGGATACTATTGGCCGGGAATGCACGTGGACGCAGTTGACTTATTGAGGAGATGCGCAGCCTGCCAACACCATGCGCCAAAAACACTCCGGCCAAAGAACCCACTCATACCCGTCACCTCCGCTTGGCCTTTTCAACAGTGGGGCATCGATCTCGTGGGCCCATTCCCCGACGCGCCAGGCGCGGTAAAGTTCATCATTGTAGCAGTTGACTATTTCACAAAATGGGTTGAAGCCAAAGCGCTAACTTCAACAACAGCAATGGTAATTCGTAAATTTATATGGGAACATATCATTTGTAGATTCGGATTACCATTGCGCATCATTTCCGACAACGGCACAAACTTTGCCTCAGAAGATCTCCAGAAATGGTTCAAAGAAATGAAGATTGAGCACAACTTTGCCTCTGTGGCGCACCCACAAGCTAACGGCCAAGTTGAAAGCGTCAACAAGCAGATCGTCGACGGCATCAAAGCACGACTAGGCACAGCGCGCAGGGGATGGGTTGACGAACTTCCCAGCATCTTATGGGCACATCGAACAATGCCAAAGACCAGTACGGGAGAAACTCCGTTCAGTCTAGTCTATGGGTCTGAGGCAGTCATCCCAGCCGAGATCGGTCTACCATCACCGCGCATGATAGCCATGGAAAAACAGAACAATGAACAAGAGCGAAGAATGGACTTAGACCTTCTTGAAGAAAGGCGCGAGAACGCCGCCATAACAGAAGCAAGGTACAAATCCAAACTCGAAAAATATTACAACGTGCGCGTCCGCGTATGTACCTTTGTCCCCGGTGACTTCGTCTTACGCGACAATGAAGCTTCAAACGCTGAAAAACCGGGCAAATTAGCGCCAAAATGGGAAGGACCATACATTATCAACGAAGTCTTAGGCAAAGGAGCGTACACTTTAAAAAGACTTGATGGGACACTAGTCCCACGCACCTGGAACGCGCAACAGTTGCGCAGGTGTTACATATAAACCAGTCTATAAAACGAAAGAACATACAGGCAAAGTTTTTCTTTATTATCCCTTGTATTACGAGCCTTGCGCTCTTATCAATACAAACATCATCTTTACTTGTATCAATGTTTATTACAAATTGCATATAATTTCTTTGGTTCGCGCGAAAACAATATGGTCAAACATTGTACACCTCATGAACAGTCTAAACCAGGCAAGCTATCATGCCTTTTGGACAAACGTTCACACATGAGTACAATACCATTTCTCATTCGCCCTACCTATTCAACAGCAATTAAACATATGCAACATATTGTAATCCAAACATGCAAGAAACAAACCTTACGAGAATAAGTAGTATATATCACAATATACATATCATCAATAGTGTAACATAAACACTTAGCAAGATCATGGCAATGATCTTCAAAAAAAAATTGTTCAGATTTACAACAAAAACATCAACAAAAGGGGAAGAACACACGGTTCCCAGAACCTACCCTATTCAACCATAACATCTTCATCAACAACCGGAGCAAGACTGGTTCGACGCTTCCGACGGCGACGGTACACCAACTCACACTTACCAGGTTGAAGATTTGGGAAACGAGCCATCAAAGCTTCAACCGACAACACACGGGCTCCTTCCCCAGTCTCCGGTAGGTAAGGCTCAGCACTAACTCCGGAGAAGGGATCAACGGCATACATCACCTTTCCGGTTCCGGTAGAAGTCGGCGATGGTGAGTTAGCAAGCAGTAAGAGGCTTTCGGCAGCATCGTAGAACCTCAAGATATTAAGAAGGCGACGGGTACGGGTAGAACCCTTCATCTTCATACTCTCCAAATAAGGGAATGAAATAAGCATTCTAACAATATATAAAGGGGAGCAAGACTCCGGGAAAAGGAAAATAGATCATCATGATTAATTCTCAGAAAAACATCCCATCTAAACGACGCTACAGGAACCAGGGTCATATCTCCATTAATGAAGACTGACAAGCGCCATTTTGTATCCCAATGCAAGAAGGCAAAATATAAATTTTTATTTCAAACTGACGTCACCACACGTCAAGAAATGGTTGCAGAGGGAAACAGTCACGATTCCTTCTAAAAACCCTTCTAATAAAAACTCAATCTTCTCATAGAAGATTCCTTATTTCTCGCGCCCAAAAACAGTTCCCTCTTATAAGTCCAGTGCTCCACTTATTTGCATAAGTACAACACTAGACTGGGGGGACTTGAAGGGGTAAGGTCCCAAAAACCTCATAATAAGTATTTGGGACCATACCACAACCTGGCCTTTTAACCTTGCGTGGCCGCGCACTGGTCTTACAAAAGGAAGAAAGTAATCAGCAGTCTATAGTCGCGCGCCCAAAGGAAATCATAAATCCTTGCGCCTTCTCCCATTAGCAAAGGATAAAAATCCTGAGATCAATACTTCCGCCTAAATATCCAGACTTGGATATTGTTTTACCCAGACTTGGATTTATTTATTCAGTGGTCTCCACCAGATAAAGTACCACACCAGATTACAGCAGTAATCTTCTAGAAGAAATACAATCGTGCACCACCCAGACGGTTATAACCGTCTGGACACGTGTCATTACCACAGACACCCCTGAAATCACAACGAAGGCATGCAATTGGAGAGTAATCTCCACTTGATCACATTACACGCGGCAAATCCCCAGCCTTTGATCTAAACCACGATCCGTGTGCTCTCACGTCGGATCAAAGAACTTAAACGGAAGGAAATGTAACCGCTTACGGGGTTAGCATCTTCCGTCAACTTTTCACTAACGGGTTTTCCCGCCTAAACGACTCCCGGCTATAAATATGAGAAGCAACCCAGGTATGAATTCAAGTTACACACACTTCTCAAATACTCATTCTTCTTCACTACCCATACTTATTCTCACACCGGAGTCGGGTCAAGGAGAGAACCCTCTTCTCCCCTTGGCGAGGCTAACGGTGCTCTTTTTTGCAGAGTTCTCGGAGGAGAAGATCGGTTGCACCTGAATCAATCGAGAGGAAACTAACCTTTTTATGCGGATTCAAACCCCTAGATATCTCGGTTCCGACCATTTATCTAGTGTTTCTTCAGATTAATATTAAGTGAGATCAGAAATCGAAAACAAAAAATTCCAAAATTTATGGAGCAAATCGGTTTCATTATGGATAGTTAGTTATTGAAGATAATTTCCTAAAATAAAAATAGATTGTGAAAGTACATAATTGCCCATCTAGTTAAAATCCATCAATGACACGTGTCGCATTCTGATTGCTTCCTAGACTTTCTAGGAAAAATCCACTTTCTACCCAACTCCTCCTCCTCCTCATATATATATATATATGGTTAGGTTCATTTGTGAACAACCTCCTTTATTGTGAACTGTGTGAACTAATCCTAGCCCTTGATTTATCAATACACAAGTGTAAATCAATGGCCAGGATTTGTTCACTCAGCTCACAAATACACTAGTGTTCACTCTAGAACCCCACCATATATATATAGGGATTAGTTAAAATGAGAACCACTACGAGTTAACGGTGAGAACTTTTTGATCTGGCGCGAGTTGGGCCAAAACTTTTTTGCACAAACGTAGGTGAAAACATTATAAACACATCTGTAAAAAAGTAAAAAAATAATTGTCAAGTCGTTAGTTTTAACTGATTCAAGTTTTTTTTACGCCCTGATAAAAAAATAGTTATCAACTGTAAAATTTTACGCAAGTGCGTAAAAAAACTTGCATCAGTTAAAACAAACACCTCGACAATTTTGTTTACTTTTTTTTACAGATCTGTTTATATATATATATATATATAGAAACGAGATCAGGAGAAAACGCCTCAAAGTGTGAAAATGGTGAGAACGATTCTCAGCCACAAGGTCTTAGTGGTTGGTGACTGAGATTGATGCGGTGACATTTTTGTAAATACTAGGGGCCTAGGAACTACCAGGAGGGGTAAAATAGAAAGATTGAAACAAGGGTGCACATGCTAATCACATGCCATTTCCCATGATCATATTTAAATGCTAATAACTTTATTATACGCGATTTTTTTTTTCAAAAAAATCACACCATAAAATTCAGCGTTTTTTATCTTTCCAATGAGTATACTATTGATATATTTTTTGAAAAAAATGAAGTGGGTTTTTTATTGCGTTTTAATTTTTTTACAGCGTTTTCAACGGGGTATTTATGGCGTTTTTCTGAAGTATGTGTTTTTATGGCGTTTTTCAACCAATTTTATACGGCGTTTTCTGAACTAAATGTTTTTATGGCATTTTCAACTGAGTTTTTCATGGTATTTTTCTGAACTGGTGTTTTATAGCGTTTTCAAATGAGTATTTCATAGCGTTTTTCTCAACTGAGTGTTTTTATGGCGTTTTCAACTGAGTTTTTATGGTGTTTTTCTGAACTGGGTGTTTTAAGGCGTTTTCAACTAGGTATTTTTCATGGCGTTTTCTGAACTGGTTGTTTTTATGGCGTTTTTATTTGAACACCCAGTTCATGTTATTTTTTTTTAATTTCAAAAGTATAGCAATAGGATACTCGTTATAAAGATAATAAAAGACTCGATTTTATGGTGTATTTTCTTTTAAATAATCACGTATAGAAAAGTTACGAGAGTTTAAAAAAGATGGTGGAATATGCATGTGAGCGGCATGTGCATGGTCTTTGACATGTGAGTGGCATGTGCATGAGCTTTTTGACAATATTACCCTTAGTGTAAGTTAGCACCAACGTCACATGTCAACACCAAAATCGTTCTCACCGTTCTCACACTTTGAGGCGTTTTCCGTAAATCTTGACCATATATATAGGGTTAGGTTCATTTGTGAACAACCTCCTTGATTGTGAACTGTGTGAACTAATCCTAGCCCTTGATTTATCAATACACAAGTGTAAATCAATGGCCAGGATTTGATGATGAAAATACACTAGTGTATTTTACGATTTGATGACGTAAATCAATGACCATGATTTGTTCACTCAGTTCACAAATACACTAGTGTTCACTGTAGAACCCCACCATATATATATATAGGGATGAGTTAAAATGAGAACCACTACGAGTGGCGAGAACCGGGAGAACTTTTTGATCCGGCATGAGTTGGGCCAATATTTTTTTGCACAAACGTAGATGAAAACATTATAAATAAATCTGTAAAAAAAGTAAAGACAAAATGTTGAGTCGTTAGTTTTGACTGATTCAAGTTTTTTTACGCTCTGATAAAACAACTGTAAAAAAAAACTTGCATCAGTCAAAACAAACACCTCGACAACTTTTTTTACTTTTTTTACAGAAGTGTTTATAATATTTTCATCTATGTTTGTGCTAAAAAATTTTGGCCCAACTCGCGCCAGATCAAAAAGTTTTCACGGTTCTTGCAACTCCTAGTGGTTTTCATTTGAACCGAATCCTATATATATATATACTAGTGGGGAACCCACGCGTTGCAGCGGAGTTGACAGTATGGGGCGGAAACATAACTCAAACCTTAAACCTTAAAACGATGAAAAAAATCATCATATAACAAATGCAAATGCAAACCAACATAAATAAGATCTTACTCAATTCAGAAAAATGCCTTATTAAACAGTTTTTGATGTAAATTAGTTAATCACATAACAAATGAGAACCAAACTACACTAAAACAACATAAACAGAAATTCAAGAAAAATGCATAATACTTGTGAAATACTTCTTAGCCCATGGATCCTTCTTTTTGCAATTTTTGTTTTAGCTTTCTCACCACCAATAATGTCACACCCCGACCGCGTAAAACAACAAATCGCGGCGGAAACATCGGGGCGTGTTGCAACAGAATTAATGTTTCATAACCATGGATATCAAAAGTGTTTCGTTTTATTAAACATTGAGTAATTACATCGTCTGGAAATCTAAATACACTATTTAAACATAGTCTATCATTGTTATTGAGTCACTAAGGCCTTGTCCAGTCCTATGTGAGCATGCATCTTATCAATCGATATCATCCAACAATACCTGAAACATATGTGAAAACGAGGTCAGCAAAGAAATGCTGGCGAGTACATAGGTTTTGTGAAAATAAGATTCATGACTTCTGTTTAAGAAAATGTTTAGTCATGAACCTTGTAATTTGCTTTGTCTTTGTAAATCATTTGAAAAATAATAAGTTCGGATGATAAGTATAAATAAGAAAATAATGCATGATTAAATGAATAACCATGTAAATGAGTTTGCATAAGATAAGTTGTTTATAAATCAATGTCTTGTGAAAAGTATGTTATTTGTATAAAATGTTCTATGTCTCAAACTGAAATGATTCAAATAACGCTATGATATGTAATACCATACAAACACTTATATATAGGAAGTACCAGCGGCGTATCCACCATGTTTGTATCATATTACACACGCATCGTTACTTAATCACTTAACCAAACCATACCAAACAATGTAAAATGTCTATGTTTAAATCAATTGTCAAATGTATTGAATAATATGTCAAAGTATTCATGTCAAGATATAAATCATGTCAAAATGTCTATGTCAAATATCCATGTATGGCAAGTGAAATGTCTCAACTAAACCATATGCACAAAAACAAAGTATTGAAGTAAAACTTGGTTTAAATCAAAGTTATGTTTTGTGAGAAAATGCATGATCAAATGTCAATCATGTTAAAATGTTTACCCAATCGTTAACCCATTTTGTAAAATCGTTCTAGTCGTTCTTGTTTTAATTGTGAAACTACTTTATGGTCGATTCTCTAATAACATTCAAACCTTCTTGACGCGTTCCTCGCTCCATCTCGCTCTCGCTCTCGTTCTTAACAAACCCTTACCAAAGGATAAGTTAATAATTACAGATTCAGTCGCTACCCACAACCCCCACACATAACAATGGGTGCAGTAAATAACGGGATTTGTCAGATCCTATGGTACCATAACCTAATACTGGTCGGCTTGATCATTGCTAATGAATGTCATCGGTCATGTAAACTACAACCAACAAGTTTTGTTCACTTTTTGAAATTTGTTATTAGTTTTTGAAATCATTGTATTCGTTCTTGAAATCATTGTTAGCGTTCTTGAAATAATTGTTAGCGTTCTTGAAATAATTGTTATTGTTCTTGAAACCACATAGTAATTGTTATTGAAATCATTGATAAAACATTTAGCACATATGAGTCACCCCAAAACAGTTGAAAACAGTAAAAGAGGGGAATAATGTACTCGCCTGGGAGTGCTTAGGAGTCTTGAACAACTACCAAGTAAGCTATAGGAGTCCCGGAAATCAAACGGTACCTAACATAGGTAACTACATAATTAACCCGGACCTAAATCGGAAGATCGGGTAGCATTAGGGTTTGTAAACCAAACGAGTGTAGAGACTCGTGTCATTTGGTTTAACAAAGCCTACATACTAAATGAAACTTAACCTAAGTGTCTACGACCCATTACGACCCGTTTAGGTAGCTTATGCTACTTTAACGCGTCGTTCGCGTGAAACGCGTTCGGACCGTCTAACTAGTCCTATGACAAGTGTTATATGCCTAAACATGTTACATAATCAGTTATGTGACAAAAGTTTAGGTTACATATGCTTAATTACCAATTATACATGAAAAGGGTATTCAAGTAATTTACCTAAGGCATATAAACTACTTATCATACAACTACTTAAACGATGTGACCATAGGGTATAACCTCGGAAGGTTATGCCCTATACTAGGGTCACCTAATGTATTTGGTCGGATCCTAATGATCGACCAAACTGGGTCGGGTTTGAAGGTATAAGCGATTTATCAGATCGCTTACCCTACGACCCTAGACAACGTGGTAATCAGTAGGCATAGTCCCAAGGGACTATAACCAACGTGATTACACTCACGTTGCGAAGTTCAAATGAACTTCGCATTGACCATTACTGGTCAACGCTGAAAGTCAAACAAAGTTTGACTTTCTGACTTGAAAAGCAGTAAAATAAGGAAAAGAACGAAAGAATACTTACGAAGGGTCCCCGAATGCTAACCTCGATTCAAAAATCTTAGGTATGAAACAATAGTTTCAACTTAGAGTTTCTCAAATCAAAGTTCTAGTGATTTTAGCAATGGGGGTGGATGGGTATTTATAGGAATACCCGAACCGTTAAGATCGTTTCATGGAAAACGTGCCTTAATCCCATCCGTACATGTGTTGAAATGTCATGGTGTTTAGGTGTTTAAATTCCATCCATACATGTGTTGAAATGTCATGGTGTTTAGGTGTTTAAATTCCATCCATACATGTGTTGAAATGTCATGGTGTTTAGGTGTTTAAATTCCATCCATACATGTGTTGAAATGTCATGGTGTTTAGGTGTTTAAATTCCATCCATACATGTGTTGAAATGTCATGGTGTTTAGGTGTTTAAATTCCATCCATACATGTGTTGAAATGTGTGGTTGTGAATTAAACAACGGCTAATACATCGAATCTGGTCCTGAATGCGAAAAACGATCCAAATGACGTGACGAATGGATTTTTCTTATGGCGAACACTAAAATAAAATATTTTAGTGCTAACATAATTTTTTTGGATGTCCGGATGTATTCAGAACGTAAGTTATGCGCGAAAATGCAAACTTGTGCACTTTTTGACACTTTTAGTCCCTGAATGACCCAAAAGTTTATTTTAGCACACCGAACCCCTCAAAGCCTATTTCTAAGCTATGTAAAGGATATTTATGGTATGTTTAACTTATGGTCATGTTCCGGAAGGTCTGTTACAATTCAAATTGGCATACTTTCGCAGTTTGTCAAATTTAGTCCCTGTAAGCGATTAAACTTTGATTTCACCACACCAAACCTTCCAAAACTTATATCTAAGTTATGTAAAGGTTATTTAAGGTATGTTAAGCCTATGTCACTATTCCGGAGTGTTTGTTGCATTAAACTGGTTATATTTACGCATCAGTGCGCGTATAACCTTCCAGAAAGCGATTTAGAGTTTGAAATCGAACAAAAATTGATATGTGCAAATGATACACATATTTTTACAAATCCCAAGTATGAAATACAATATTTCATTGGTTTGGTATTTGTTTGATGGCCGTGGAGGCACAGGTGTTACAGTCTCCCCTACTTTAGGAAATTTCGTCCCGAAATTTATTTAGAGGAAACTTGTGAGAGCTTGAAAACATGAAATTGAAAAGATCGAACAACATTGGTTAGGGTTCTGAACTTCTAGTAACCTTTAATAACATCATGATTACAATGTAAGAGGGATACTTATATACAAGTATATGAAGCGTCATTGGTGCGTCCACCGTACCTCCATTACATCGTTGTCATTTTGTTATTGTTGTCGCTATCGGTTCTTACACATAATAAATATTACTGGGTTTCTATGCACTAAATTTCATAATTATGTACGCGTCCATAATCAGACAATTCCTTGCACAGTTCACACAGTCTATTTTAAAATGTGTAGGGGAAAACCAATTGAACAATCCTGTGATGAGTGTGACTAGACCGCCATAGAGTCCTTTTAATTAAATCAATAAATGATCTAAATAGACTATCAAGGAGTCTGTTCAGCTACATCACTAGATGTCGTTCTTTAACCAAATTATGAATCAATCTTTTTGACTAGACCACTAAGAGGGTCTCTTATGAAACATGGAATGGTACTATATAACCCAAGGGTCTTAACTATTACATAGAAGCCCATTAAGGATTGAAGGTAGTACTTTTTGAATATCCTGCTACGAATCCCTCATATGAAGATATGAAAGATTCTGCGAGGATTTGGATAACGAATATCCAGAGTATTAAAAACACAAAAATGCATAAAAGAAAACATAAGATGAATAAACACATAGTCACATAATTGCATACTCGTTCAATCGCATAATCGTTCAATTTGACCTATAATTTGTTATCTTTGGACACGGGTATTTAAAGCATACCAGAAACCCAATCCGTGGATTTCCTTTGGCACTTTAAATATTTTCAAGAATCTAACTATGAAGATAGGAAGATCTTAAAAGGAATTAGGTTTGTCCTAATTGAGTTGTTTTGTACATTTTAAAGTGTACAAGGAATTCAATCAGGGCTCCGATGTCAATGAAGGTGTTGATCGTGATCGGCTCAGGACATGAATAGATCAAGATGTCATCAATAATAACAATGACGATCTGATCCAAAAAGGCTTGCAGACTCCATTTATTAAGTTCTTGAAGATGGCTGGAGTATTTGTCAACCTAAAAGGCATGACTGTAAACTCGTAATGGCCATACTTCATGCAGAAAACCGTTTTGGGAATATCTTCTTCGAGAATACAAAGTTGATGATACCCAAAACGCAAATCGATCTTGGAAAAGCATGAACGCTATGCAGTTGATCGGAGAAATCGTTGATTTAAGGTAGGGGGGATATCGATTCTTGATGGTAAGCTTACTAGGCTTACGTTAATCGATATACATTCGAAAAGATCCATTTTTTTTTCTTTTCACAAGGAGAACAGGAGTTTCTCCAAGGTGAAAAGTTCGGACGAATGAATCCTTTATCAGACAACTCTTGAAGCTGTTTTGATAATTCTTGCATCTCGAACGGTGCAAGACGATAAAATACTTTAGATCTAAAAGAAACCAGTGTTTGAGGTTCTTAGGGAGATCTCAAGTGATCGTAAAAATGACAGAACCACACGAGTAGTTTTGTCTTTGTGTTGACATCACAAGGTTGAATCAAACATTCATACAATTGCATTAGATAGAAAATAAAACCACAAATTTTTATTTATATAACAACTGCATTGTCTTTAAATGTTACAAGATACCAACCAGAGGAAAAACAAAATACTAATTGTTCACTCCTTCATCAATGAGTGCCTCATTGATGTTAAACACTCGACCACGTGCTGGATTCACATTGACGTTGACATTCGCATTTGGGTTTGCGTTAGCATTTGCATTCACCAGTCTTGGGCAGTTGTGGCGGAAGTGACCAATCTCTCCGCAGTTGAAACATGAACCCAGTGGAAATCTCGCAGCATTCCCTTGAACCGGAGCTTGAACCTGAGCAGCCTGATTTTGTCCCAAACGACAAATCTTGGCCAAATGCCCAAGTTTACCACACGTCGTGCATTGCCAGCAAGCTTGTTGTACTGCGTGATGACCGTTGCAGCGTGCACAATAAGGTGCGGTACCGGCATATGCTTTCTTTGCAGGTGGCTGAGCTGGTTGGTTCCGCGGGTTCTGAGCAGTCTGTGCTGTAACAGCAAAATTTTGGGCACCCTTTCGCTTCTTTGATTTCTTTGACGTCTCACCTTCCTTACCCTTCTTGTTTTGGCCTTTCTTGCTATCCTCCTTGTCAGCTGACTGTTTCTTGCCCTTGTCACCCTTCCTGTGTAACTTGTTCTTCCGAATCTGCGACTCAGTCAATGTCGCTGATAACTCGATCGCCTGACGGAGTGTGGCAGGGTTACTACCAGTAAGGATGTCTTGTACCGAGTCAGGTAGGCCGTCGATGTACCTTTCGATAGCTATGTCAAGTGGGGTAACCATTGTAGGGCAAAGCAGACTCAGCTCCTCAAACCTATCAGTATACGCCCTGTGCTCACCACTATCTTGCTTCAACTCATCAAATTCCTTCTCCAAAGCTCGCTGCTCATGACGAGGACAGAATTCCATCATCATCAGAGCCCTAAGTTCAGCCCAGGTCTGTGCGAGAGCAACTTCCGCACCTCGGTCTCTCATTACCCCATTCCACCATGTAAGAGCCCTCTTCTGAAACACGCTCGAGGAGAACTCGACCTTGCGATTATCCGGGCACTGCACGTGGCGAAAAGTATTCTCAATGCTTTCGAACCACTGAAGAAGCCCAGTTGCTCCTTCAGAACCACTAAACTTGAGTGGTTTAGCCTGGTTGAAATCCTTGTATTTGCATAGCACATTGTTGTTGTTGTTGGCTTGGTTCCATTGAGCAAAGAGGTTTGGGAATTGAGCAGCCATTTGCTGCGCAATGATTTCTGCCAGCTCGGCAGTCTCTATCTGGCTTTCGCGTCGAGGAGGCATTGTCTAAAAGAGGAAACATGAAAGGAAACGAGTGAGAGAATTTAGACGAAAAGAATGAGATGAAACAAATCTGATGAAAGCAAGGATAGTGGTCATTTGTTTGTTACTACAAAGCAACAAACGACCTTGGTGATTAGTCAAAGTAAATAGGTTAAAAATAATGTATCGCGAAGACATGCTCGCCTATAAGTGAACACTCATCCCAAGAATTCCCAGGTAAGCACAATTGGTCTCGCGTCTGATGAGATGTATACGAAGTGCTTGCCTAGACAGAAAACCCAGAATACAGGCATTCACCCTTCCAGTTTGCACGTGTTCACATTATTTAAAACCCAAAACCTTGACGAGATTTTGAAAATTCAAAGGGGTTCAAAACCATATAACAGAGGGTTCAAAACTTTACAATAGAGGGTTCAAAACCTAGAAATTAATCATCCTAGAACAGATGATTAGTTTTCAAAGCGGTTTTGAAATTTATGTTCTTGTTGTGGTCGTCACCTAAGGATAGGTGACGGTATTGTTTTATGACTAAACGCAAGTAAACTCACGTTAGGGTCCTAAGAAGGTTATAGACTAGGTCAAAGCATTACTAATAACCTAATTCCCTATAACCATTGGCTCTGATACCATCTTTCTGTCACACCCCGACCGCGTAAAACAACAAATCGCGGCGGAAACATCGGGGCGTGTTGCAACAGAATTAATGTTTCATAACCATGGATATCAAAAGTGTTTCGTTTTATTAAACATTGAGTAATTACATCGTCTGGAAATCTAAATACACTATTTAAACATAGTCTATCATTGTTATTGAGTCACTAAGGCCTTGTCCAGTCCTATGTGAGCATGCATCTTATCAATCGATATCATCCAACAATACCTGAAACATATGTGAAAACGAGGTCAGCAAAGAAATGCTGGCGAGTACATAGGTTTTGTGAAAATAAGATTCATGACTTCTGTTTAAGAAAATGTTTAGTCATGAACCTTGTAATTTGCTTTGTCTTTGTAAATCATTTGAAAAATAATAAGTTCGGATGATAAGTATAAATAAGAAAATAATGCATGATTAAATGAATAACCATGTAAATGAGTTTGCATAAGATAAGTTGTTTATAAATCAATGTCTTGTGAAAAGTATGTTATTTGTATAAAATGTTCTATGTCTCAAACTGAAATGATTCAAATAACGCTATGATATGTAATACCATACAAACACTTATATATAGGAAGTACCAGCGGCGTATCCACCATGTTTGTATCATATTACACACGCATCGTTACTTAATCACTTAACCAAACCATACCAAACAATGTAAAATGTCTATGTTTAAATCAATTGTCAAATGTATTGAATAATATGTCAAAGTATTCATGTCAAGATATAAATCATGTCAAAATGTCTATGTCAAATATCCATGTATGGCAAGTGAAATGTCTCAACTAAACCATATGCACAAAAACAAAGTATTGAAGTAAAACTTGGTTTAAATCAAAGTTATGTTTTGTGAGAAAATGCATGATCAAATGTCAATCATGTTAAAATGTTTACCCAATCGTTAACCCATTTTGTAAAATCGTTCTAGTCGTTCTTGTTTTAATTGTGAAACTACTTTATGGTCGATTCTCTAATAACATTCAAACCTTCTTGACGCGTTCCTCGCTCCATCTCGCTCTCGCTCTCGTTCTTAACAAACCCTTACCAAAGGATAAGTTAATAATTACAGATTCAGTCGCTACCCACAACCCCCACACATAACAATGGGTGCAGTAAATAACGGGATTTGTCAGATCCTATGGTACCATAACCTAATACTGGTCGGCTTGATCATTGCTAATGAATGTCATCGGTCATGTAAACTACAACCAACAAGTTTTGTTCACTTTTTGAAATTTGTTATTAGTTTTTGAAATCATTGTATTCGTTCTTGAAATCATTGTTAGCGTTCTTGAAATAATTGTTAGCGTTCTTGAAATAATTGTTATTGTTCTTGAAACCACATAGTAATTGTTATTGAAATCATTGATAAAACATTTAGCACATATGAGTCACACCAAAACAGTTGAAAACAGTAAAAGAGGGGAATAATGTACTCGCCTGGGAGTGCTTAGGAGTCTTGAACAACTACCAAGTAAGCTAGAGGAGTCCCGGAAATCAAACGGTACCTAACATAGGTAACTACATAATTAACCCGGACCTAAATCGGAAGATCGGGTAGCATTAGGGTTTGTAAACCAAACGAGTGTAGAGACTCGTGTCATTTGGTTTAACAAAGCCTACATACTAAATGAAACTTAACCTAAGTGTCTACGACCCATTACGACCCGTTTAGGTAGCTTATGCTACTTTAACGCGTCGTTCGCGTGAAACGCGTTCGGACCGTCTAACTAGTCCTATGACAAGTGTTATATGCCTAAACATGTTACATAATCAGTTATGTGACAAAATTTTAGGTTACATATGCTTAATTACCAATTATACATGAAAAGGGTATTCTGGTAATTTACCTAAGGCATATAAACTACTTATCATACAACTACTTAAACGATGTGACCATAGGGTATAACCTCGGAAGGTTATGCCCTATACTAGGGTCACCTAATGTATTTGGTCGGATCCTAATGATCGACCAAACTGGGTCGGGTTTGAAGGTATAAGCGATTTATCAGATCGCTTACCCTACGACCCTAGACAACGTGGTAATCAGTAGGCATAGTCCCAAGGGACTATAACCAACGTGATTACACTCACGTTGCGAAGTTCAAACGAACTTCGCATTGACCATTACTGGTCAACGCTGAAAGTCAAACAAAGTTTGACTTTCTGACTCGAAAAGCAGTAAAATAAGGAAAAGAACGAAAGAATACTTACGAAGGGTCCCCGAATGCTAACCTCGATTCAAAAATCTCAGGTATGAAACAATAGTTTCAACTTAGAGTTTCTCAAATCAAAGTTCTAGTGATTTTAGCAATGGGGGTGGATGGGTATTTATAGGAATACCCGAACCGTTAAGATCGTTTCATGGAAAACGTGCCTTAATCCCATCCGTACATGTGTTGAAATGTCATGGTGTTTAGGTGTTTAAATTCCATCCATACATGTGTTGAAATGTCATGGTGTTTAGGTGTTTAAATTCCATCCATACATGTGTTGAAATGTCATGGTGTTTAGGTGTTTAAATTCCATCCATACATGTGTTGAAATGTCATGGTGTTTAGGTGTTTAAATTCCATCCATACATGTGTTGAAATGTCATGGTGTTTAGGTGTTTAAATTCCATCCATACATGTGTTGAAATGTCATGGTGTTTAGGTGTTTAAATTCCATCCATACATGTGTTGAAATGTGTGGTTGTGAATTAAACAACGGCTAATACATCGAATCTGGTCCTGAATGCGAAAAACGATCCAAATGATGTGACGAATGGATTTTTCTTATGGCGAACACTAAAATAAAATATTTTAGTGCTAACATAATTTTTTTGGATGTCCGGATGTATTCAGAAAGTAAGTTATGCGCGAAAATGCAAACTTGTGCACTTTTTGACACTTTTAGTCCCTGAATGACCCAAAAGTTTATTTTAGCACACCGAACCCCTCAAAGCCTATTTCTAAGCTATGTAAAGGATATTTATGGTATGCTTAACTTATGGTCATGTTCCGGAAGGTCTGTTACAGTTCAAATTGGCATACTTTCGCAGTTTGTCAAATTTAGTCCCTGTAAGCGATTAAACTTTGATTTCACCACACCAAACCTTCCAAAACTTATATCTAAGTTATGTAAAGGTTATTTAAGGTATGTTAAGCCTATGTCACTATTCCGGAGTGTTTGTTGCATTAAACTGGTTATATTTACGCATCAGTGCGCGTATAACCTTCCAGAAAGCGATTTAGAGTTTGAAATCGAACAAAAATTGATATGTGCAAATGATACACATATTTTTACAAATCCCAAGTATGAAATACAATATTTCATTGGTTTGGTATTTGTTTGATGGCCGTGGAGGCACAGGTGTTACAAATAATAGCCCAACTACAGAGCATATCTTCAGCCCAATTTCCAAGCTTGTTACCAATGTATAAAACCCATTTTATTCTAAACCAAATAAGCCCAATTCTTACTAATCCAACAATTAACCAGACCATATTAATCGCACTTTTATTTAGCACTTTGCCTTGATGATTACCTCTGGCCCATTCTATCAAAGCCCACTGGTAGCTACCATACAAATTACCCAAAACAACACCAAAACATAACCCATTAAACAACCTATGAATTTCGAAAACTTCAAACACAACACCCAGCCCCCAAACTCTAATTATTCGACTACTAATCAGCCACAGTCCAACAAGTATAGCAACAACTATCCTTGACCAATATAATTCAGCGTTCATGACTAACATTTTGATATACTTCCCTTTATTTTTGCACTCATTAATCAACACCCTGATCCAAACTTTCCAGCATATGAACAATTTAACTGTACAAGGGTGATAATCCGTACAAGGATCAAAAACTAATTCGTACAAGGGTCAAATATGACATCTTTTATCTAATATCGAAACTTCTTGTCAAGCCTTGGTGGGTTTGGTTTATTAAATCAACATATGGTGATAGAGAATTTCATTTTATGGTAAAAAGAGTATCCTCAAGTGCATAATGGTCTTAAAAAAGTTTGAAATAGACCACTATGCCTGCCAAAGCTAATAAATGTGACAAAAGGTGGTTGACAATTGACATCAACTGTCTGTAAAAAGAAATGGTTGATATACTCACATCTTGAGTGTGAGCATCCGAGTGTAAGATTTTCCCTATAAAAAACCAACTGATATCCTGTCATGAAGTTTGCTGCACATATAAAAAGGGAAGTATTCTACATTATTAAAAAGACATCATGAAGTCAACAACCAATTTCAGTAGGTGATACTAAATACCTCTGTGTGTATGAGACTCATCCATGATATCATCAAGCACAAGAAAGTTTGCTTGAAGCTGCAAGATTGAAGATCCATTAACAGGAAGGATTTAAGTATATAATATATCATGTAATGAAAGAAACTACCGGCAACAGTATATTGTTTTTACCCATTCAATGCACCAATCAAGACGGCTTCTCATCACCGGATCAAAGTTGTACCTATAATATATCATTGTTACCCATTGGCAACAGTGAAGTTTTGCAAAATTTTAAATCAGAACCAAAAAACTATATCATACCACCATAGACGGCTTCTCATCACCGGATCAAAGTTGTACCTACAAGACATAAATTAATCAATAAATCAAATTGAACAATATAATATTGCAAAAGTAGAGAACAATGACGACCCTTTACTTATGAAATGGTTAATACGAGTTATGTTTGATCTTTAATGGGTCAAATTCGTTACAAAGTGCAAACCATACGGACCATCCGTGTACTTTTGGAAAGCTAGGGATCAAATCCAAAATTTTGCTAAACCACAAGGACCATTTGTGTACTTTACTCAAGAGTTTTTTTTATTACATTCTGACTTGTTCCTTGTCTAGATAAATCTTTTAACTTATCTCGTTTAACCGCAATCGGCCCATTATTAGGTAAATGGGTCCCAATTGTCACCTCTACTTGATTTATATAACAAAAGGGTATTGTAGTGTCTCCATTCAAACTAAAATGAACATAAATGAAAGGAAGTATATCATTACATGGCGGTCACTTTTGGGGTCATCTTTGTTGCACTGGCACAAGGCGTTCATTAAAAGCTGAAGGTACCGATTCAAATCGAGAACATAGCATGCCAAGTGTATGAATCTAAAGGTGAGAATGAAATTAAAGTTTTAATATAAATTTTAATTTTTAACTGAAGAGGTCTTACAAGTCTTTCCAACTAATTTTAATATAAATTTACCAACTCGCTGCCTTGGTTAAAAATTATGCCACTACCCACTTTTATCACACTTTATTACTTTTGAACATAGAAGGATAACTTCAACCAGACTACTTAAATCTCTCAGAGTTTCAGTCAAAAATCCATAGCCTATTCATTTATTCAAATAAAATTTTTAATAAAATAACAAAAATAAACACACACATTAACTTATGGAAATATAAAGCACTTATTACATCTCATAGTCATACCCTTAAACAAGTAAACAACTGATCTTAAACACTGAATCTCATCATCGACTTACCAATGGATCTTTCAAAACATCAGCAGATAAAAAAAGAAGCAAATGAAACTTACCACAGAAGCTTTAGGCTTTCACCGATGCAATGTGTGAGCATCACGCAACTATGTATATGGACTATAGTAATGAAGCCTATGGTTTCTTCGCCTCTGGTCTCTTCTAGGCGTGAATCACCACCATGCTTGCTGAAGTGATATGACGGTGGTGGAATTCTCCCCTACTCACACCTATCTCCGTCTCTGTCTCTCTTACTATATATATATATATATATATATATATATTGGGTTAGGATCATGAGTGAACAACATCCTTGTTTGTGAACTGTGTTAACTAATCTTGGCCCTTGATTTTGTTTAAGATGATAAGGGGTAGGATTGTCATTAAATATATAAAGTTAATTTTATTTTTTAAATTATATATCATTTTTAAAGAGATTTATCACAATCAACCATCAGTTACCAAACATACCTTTGATCTCTCACCCTTCTTTCACCGATCGCCACCTCTCTTCCGCCGCAGTTGCCGGATAACATTACACCCTTCTATTTCCTTCGCTCTCCAGCCACCTACCAAGATCCCCTCAAACTTCAATCCCCTTACAATAGCGTTATGGTGGGTACCGACAAGTTGCCGGATCCAACAAAGGGTTAATCTGTTTGTACGATACAAATATTCCATCAAGCAGAGGAGGTCCGTCGGAGACTGTCCCTCACCATCGCCGCCGTCATGGAGGAAAATCAGAGGAGATCCGTCGAAGATATCCAGTTGCCGGAATACTCATATGATTTTAAACAACAAAGGTACACAATGCTAAAGTGTAAATGTTTATATGATTTAGTAAATCGTTGCATGTTGTTTATGTTTTATAATTCTTTTAAGAACATCAAATCAGAAGTTAGGGTTTCTATAATCTGTTCTAAAAGTTGTTTAATCACGAGGTTTTGGTACAATGGTGTGTTTTTGATCAATCGTCGTTCGAGTATATGCTTAATTTTTTTAAAGGATATGGTTGATTTAACAAGATAATGGATTTTACTCTGTTTTTATGTGATGTACACATGTGTATCTTGTGCGTATTTTGTTGTCAAGACGGTGATGTACATATGTGTATATTTGTTATGATAATTTATTAATAAACTGGGTTGTGTGATAAAACAAGGGAGAAATAGAGAAACTGATTCAATCCATTTCCTTCATCTGCCATATACATCCTATATATAAACTACTACAATAGAATCCCTAAAAGCCCAAAGCCCAGAAACATTGGGTTGGGCCATAAAATGGTTGCATTCATAACACTCCCCCTCAGACATTTTATATTATACACCATCAACATTATACATTGGAAGATATTGGCTCGGTTCTTCAGGACCGATATTAACTGACACTTCGGGATCAGTTATACTGCCTCATTAAAACCTTGCTAAGAAAACCCAGTGGGACAAAAATTAGTCAAGGAAAAAGAGTACAGTGTGTATATTACTCCCCCTCAATTTTGCATTTATATCTTGATGATGTGGAATCCAATCTTTTTTTACCAAGTGCTTAACTTGATATTTGATGTAGTCTTCTTTGAATTGAGTGGTGCAGTTTGTATTGTCTTCATATGGTATAACTTGGACTTCCCTTGATCATCTCTAATCTACATTCTCCTTGAGTATGTTGAAAACTTCTACCTTCATAAATAAAATTGTATCTGCATAACGGGACTTTGTATTCTTCTTAAGGATCAATCGGTGTTTAGAGTCATGTAGAAATATCAACTTATCAATTTATGCGCTTTATAATTATGACTCGTTAAAAGCCTTGCTAGGAAAACCCAGTGGGACAAAACCGTAGCTAAGGAAAAAGAGTATAGCGCATTATACATTATTAACAACATGCTTCAGAATGATGTTAAGTCGGCACTTCGGGACCTACAAGATAAAGATAAACTGATGCTACTGGATCAGTTATGTTGCCTCGTTAAAAACCTTATTAGGAAAAGCCCAAATGGGAAAAACCTAGTGAAGGGAAAAAGAGTGCAACGTATTAAATTAGAACTGTAATCTTGCAAATACAACTATCAAGAACGCAATACCATGTGTCGTCTTGTTTGCAAGATACATCAATGTTCCGATCGCAGTTAAATAAGGTACTTCTGGACCAATTATTTGACCATCCTCTTCTTAGGGACGATAAAAATCATTTCCATATTTCAAGTAATCCGACAACCATTAGCGTACTCGTAATTGAATTTTATCTATATAACATCTTCTGGATGTAGTCTGATTGATAAAAACAAATATTACACATATATATATACTCGAACTGCAGGTCGAGAACTACATAGTGTAAAGGTCCTTCAAAATTTCCCCTCTTTAGTTTGACAGTTCCTCACGATGATGTTTACATCATCATTGTAAAATGCAATTAAACTTAACATTAAGAGTGAAATCTTAATACGTAGATATGAGCGCCTCATTTCAAAATCAGCTAAGTTAACTGTATCATGTAGGACCATGTTCCCTTTAAGATTTATATAACACATATGGGGTTATTGTTTAATAATGCTTTGGGCATTTTAATCCTTTGGGGATTTTAATGCAAATGTCATTTACAATTGTCTCGTACATGTATATGGTGACGATATCCATAAGTTTTATCTGAAGTCGATTATGAGATCGCAAGGTTGCTTAAACATCTAAAGATTATCGCATCCACTACAGGGGTATACGTTTCCTCATAATCAACTACTGGGATTTGGGAAAAATCTTTATGTTAAAAGTCGTACCTTTCATCACAAAATCTCATTCTTTACGTTTCTTTTTATTTAAAGACACCCATTTATAACCTACTGGTTTGACGTCTATGGGTGTTCGAACGACAGGTTCGAAAACATTTTGTTTGTCGAGCGAATTTATTTCAACCATTAAGTCGTTGAGCCATTTTGGCTATTTCTGTGTGTGCACACTTACACAGTTTCATGTCTGTAACCTTTTTCATCGATTACATTTATTGCATAGCATATGCAAATATATCATTTCACACGTGTTTCATTATGGTTCCATATTGTACTATTTTGTACATAAGTCATTGAGATCTCATACTTGTTTGATAACTGAGTTTCTTCTGGAACTCCATTATCCTCTTCTGGGGCTTCGTTAATATCTTCCAGGATTTCGTTAATCTCTTCTAGGATTTTATCAGCAACCTGTTTTAAGGTTTTGTATGCAACCTCTTCTGGGATTACGCCAACTGCGTTGCCTTGCTCTTTTCATATTTGTGAGATTTTTATATTGGAACCGAGTTTACTTCCCACTTTTTTTTTCTAATATGGTAATCATTTTTTTGTGATTACTTAAATTTGAGCAGGTGAGTTAAGTGCTGGTATATGTAACCTTGTCACTCTGTTTGTGTTTGTGAATGCATCTCGTATTTCATTTGCTATTATTTGCAAAATCACGCTCCTCTGGACTTCAGATTTATATTGACCACTTCAGGGGTCTAAATTCAATAATGATGATGCATTTTCTTGTGTTGCCAGTCTTTCATTTTCTTGTCTCCCCCTAAGACTGGGAATATTGTGTACATATCCCATTTCATATGTTATGGTGGTGCTATTGGTACATAGGCTGCACAACCTAGTATAAAGAATGGAAACTTGGTTCGCTTCAGGAGACCAGTTATAATGGAGAGTATTTGTGATAAGCAGTTGGTTTTGAATGGATTTTATAGTCATTAACAGACGAATTCTGTCTCGACTACGCATGCCACTCACTATACTTCACATTGTGCCCAACAATGGTCCCTACAACTGCGATGTCAAAGAGCAGCGTTAAACCATGTCAAAGACCAACGTTCCATAATGTTGGGCGTATGCTACATATGGGTAGCTGAAAAGTCACATGTAACCATGTATGAATGCCTCAGTTCAGACATCCTATATTTCAGTGGTCCCCTATAAGAGGGATTGTATAAGAAAAATTATTTGCCACAAAAAAAAAACTAACTACACATATGATAAGGCATTTTGGGAGCAATGCTTTTAGATTATTTAGAGATGCTAGTTAGCACATTTGATTGTTTAGCATATCATGATGCTATATGGCCATGTTGTATGGTGAACGTGTATTTTTCTGGTAGCTTCTGGTTGCTCACCATATTTTAGTTGGTAAACCTTTGGTTTTCTAATATGATCTTCTGGCTATGTTGACATATGCAATTTTGGAGATATTCAATATCATTTTTCTTTGTCATCATTCCAATGTGATGACCGTTTATTCGAACATATTTGAAAACATAGTAACTTTCTTCAGGATATACTAGAATATGAGGCATATTTGAAAACTTAGTAACCTTCTTCAGAAAAAAAAATGTTGATGCTCTTCCGGAGCATTTGATATGCTACTAACAGTGAAATAGTAGTGTCACCCATATTTGTGGTAGCTAAATGGGTGTTTATTTTCCTTTTTTAACGGACCTCCCCCATAGCGACTGACTTATATTTTGTATGTTTGACTCAGTGATGTCCGGTTTGATCATGATCTTCCACGCATATGGCCGATACTGGGGCTGAATGACTATTTTTTTTTTTCTTCATTAGCATAAAAAAAATTGCCACACTCGCTTCAGGAAATGACTAGTACCCGCTTAATCAACTTTTATAGTATTTAAGTATGAACTTTCAATTTTGCTATGCGGTTTAGAAGATGTGATATGACTTTCGAGTATTATGAGAAGAAACATTCTCTATATTGTTTCGAGAGAGCATGTGATTTGGGAGACGTAAAAGAAAATGTCTTATTGAACATGTTTTCTCCACATTTTCAATTCTGTTTTTTTTTTTTAAGGATCTGAGTTGTACTCATTAAAAAAAAATACGGTCACAAGTATAGAAAACTTACATCGACCGTTTGAAGGACGACCAACTTCTGGTGGTCACGCATGTTTTTGAGGTTCTCAATGGTAAGAGATTCTCTTTTCAGATATTTATAAAGCCGGTAACGGAGAAAGATTCATGGCTTTAACTCTTGCTTGTAGAAAAGTTTCATTCTCATCAAAGATTGTTTCTTCTAGGCTACTGGCTAGACATTAGCATCTTAGAAGCTAGGGGAGGTAGTAGTCCGAAGGAGTCAAGTGTGACGAACTCAAGTTTGGAAATGTGCATTTGTATAAATTTGGTAGAAATTCAAGTTCGGAAATGTGCATTTCTTCCCATTTGTGGTTGTTTGTCTTTCAAATATTTTGAATACTTTTAATCACTTATTGGTAGATTGACCACATCAAGTCATTTGGGATTCAAATAACTTATTACACTAATAAACATTTTTATATGTATAGGTGTTTGGACATAGGAGTTGCAGGCTCAACTTATGTACTATTGTTGCATATGATATGCAAGAGTTTTGTACATTATATATTTAATAATGTATACTAAGATGCTTAACGTCTCAATCTACCTTCAATTCTATTATATTAAAATAAACACAAATCTCATTCATGGGTAAGTAGTTATCAAGCAACTACATCTATGACCCTTACAATTAATATGCTAAAGCAAAACTCCAAGAAAGTCAGTATTTATGAATTGGTTCTAGTATCACAAATATAAAACTTTCGATGTACATATCCTATTTTAATAAAACGTGACTTAATCACTTAATCATACAAACAATCTTTCTAAAAAAATTACTTTGTATGGCATATATAAGTATTATAGATGATTAGTGGACAAAGTTATAAAGAAATTGGATCGAGGCATATCCAACCAACACTAATTCCCGTCTTTAATGAAATGTAAAGCACATCATAAGCTTGAATGAGGTTTCTCGTAAAAGGCTTATATTATCATTAAAATAAAGGGTAAGAAAACTTTTCATGGAAAAAGGATATTTAATACAATTAATGTGAAATTTAAATTTTATAAATGAAAAAAGTTTAATTTAGTAGTTATTGCATTCATTATGCCACCTTAATTAATTAATTGTAACCGTCAATCCCCTCTTCCCGTTCCTAAATAACTCCATTTATTTTTTATTTTTTTTAATGGCAATAACTCCATTTAGTTTTCATCTCATCCCAGGTAACTACCTTTTTTTTTCTTTGATGATGACAACCGTGATTTCCGGCCATCGAAACTAACCTCCAAAATTCTAACTAACAGTTAGCAAAAATTAAAATCATGAATGGACTTGTACCTTCTTATAATTGCATAGAAAACACAGGTGTGGCGAGAGTCAGGCAGTAACCTCGACGATCGATGTCAGCGATTGGCATCAGGCGGTTGTTGTGCAAATTTACATAAACACATACGTTTACGCCGTTTGGCGGGTGGATTTGGGATATTGTATGACACTCAGTTGTTGTATACGTCTCTTAATCGATATCCGATTCTCAGTCGGATGTGTTTATACGCACATCAATCCAGCATTCATGAATTCTGCAGTGAAATATAGAAAATTACCAAGCAAATTACCGGCTCCTCTGTTGCATTTTTTTTTTCTGTGAAAGATGACCATGGCCACCGAACCACGTCACCGGTTGCATTTGGAAACATGATCGCCGTGTTTGAGAATCCGAAGGTGGTTTCGTATATTCACTTCCTATCTCCCTCAAAAGAAAAGATGGTTTGGGTTGGGTTATTGAAATCATGACAAATCAGAGGAGTGGAAAAATATAGAAAATGAATGGAAAATTGGTTACAAAATTAAGGAATTTGGAGAGCGTCGTGCTGATAACGTGTGATAAAACAAGGGAGAAATAGAGAAACTGATTCAATCCATTTCCTTCATCTGCCATATACATCCTATATATAAACTACTACAATAGAATCCCTAAAAGCCCAAAGCCCAGAAACATTGGGTTGGGCCATAAAATGGTTGCATTCATAACAGGTTGTACACATTTTGTTGATTTTACTTTGTTTTTTTTGTCTATTTTACTCTGTTTTTTGAGAACTTCTGTTCAAGCAATTTCTTAAGTGGCTGATCTTTTCATTTAGGGGAACTTGTAAGAGACTTTCTCGAAAATAATGCGAGTCAATTGACAGTGTATGGTATATGTAGCTTATTCAAGATTCAATATGTTATTATTTTTTTTTATTAAAAATAGATTATGATGTCTTCTGTTACTTATTTTGCTTGTAGGAAGGTCTGCAACTTTGTGTCTTGTTTTACAATAACCACTTCAATGCGATGTTCAAGGTTGGTTCTTGCAATAGAATTTTTAATATCTTACTCTTTTGTATGTTATATCTCAACTCAAATCATACACAATATAGAGGTGCACTGTACCTTTTCGTTACAGTTCTAGGTTACAAAAATCAACCTGGTGTGGTATGGGAAAACGAACCGGCCAACGGTGTAAAATGAACTGGCCGACGGTGTAAAATAAACTGGTGTGGTATGGGAAAATTGATATGGAGATATTAAAGTACTTCAACCTATTATTGCAGCTTGGGGACACAAAAGATAATGCATATTAAGAGACTTTGTTGTATCTTTGAGTGATTGGACTGCACAAACCATACTTATTGGTAGTTTTTTTATAGCTTACAACTATTGATACTTTTATTTTTACTTCACTAAATGCAGTATAGAAACGAGGATTTTAGAACTCGTGACACAGAGCCTGCAACTCCGCAATCCCGTATAAAGACAGGATTGAGGTCAGTTTAATAAGCAGTGCAAAAGTTTACACATATAGTATACATTTGTGTATTTGTAGTCTATACACTGGTGTACATTATGTTGTTATACGGTGTAAATGTACTTAGATTGTACAGTCATTTAATTTTATGGATATTGTGCAGGAAAATGGTATTTGACACGTCTAAGGAAAAAGTATGATATGAAGTTAGTGTACTCCTATGCTAACACGCTACGCGATCGCGTAATGGCTGAATTTCTGGTTTTTTTTATTTGCATTGTAAAGTTGATTGTCTTTTTATTAATTAATTTTGTTGTATTACGATGATCTCAATTATACGTGAAGTAATAACTGATGCTGGATAGTTTCTATAGATTACTATTTTTTTATGTATTGCAAAGCATGTTTTTTTATTGGATACACTTATGTATTTCGCATTACACCAGTGTACAGATGACTACAATACATCTGTGTATACATATTTTACCTGTGTAATGTTCCAGCAAACGCCTAACTATACTCAAATTAAACCATGAATATCTTATATAAAATACGGACGATAAAAAATAAAAACAACATAATACACACAAACGAAAGGATGCTTACTTAAAACAAATTGTAAGTTAAATACATACCCATAAATATAATATGTTTTCTAACCAAAAGACTGTGTTGTACATAATCAAAAGTCTAACAACTTCTTAATCTAAAGACCAACAACTTCATAACTAGTGTCATACACTGAATTGGAATAATAAAATTAACATTTGAAAGCGTTCTTCGCCTTTTCATATTCATTCGCTTTTGCCAGTATTCTTTCATGGTTCTTTGTTTGCCTTTGAGTCACGAGTCACACAATATATTTTTTCCATACTACAGTTAATTTCGCTTTCTTTTTTGGTTTTGTTAGAGGAAACCCACTATACCAAATTTCCTTTGTTAATCATCCATCCTTCCATGTGCCGCATGGCAAACACTCCTTAATCAACCCCATTGTTAGTGGTCACCCATTCCTTTCGACCACCAAGAACAGAGCACTTTCAAACTAATCCAGCCGTTCCGCATCGTCATACTCAGTGTTATATAACACATCCTCAGTCTACATTAAGTGTACAAGAAATCAACATTATTTTAATGCGTCTTTGTACACACATATTGCTAATTTTTTTAAATAAACTAAACAAAGAACTTACAAAACAATATGTGTGGCAGAAAAGGCACGGATTTGTTTCCTTAGATCTATTAACCTCTTCATAATTAAGCACTGAAGCAAAGCAGTTGACAATCGCAGCTCCCATCCACTCACTAGGTGGAAAATCTTTCATCTGAATGCAAATCAGACCTATTCCATACTATATTTAGGAACACCATTTGCCTGAAAATTATCCATAAAATTAAATGATCGAACAGTCTACATATCACTGTTGTGTATTGCAGCAGCCACACCGATTAACAACATCATATACAACAGTGTGCATACTGCAGATACACAAATGTACACTACATATGTACACTTGTGCACTTCTTCCTGAAGATACTTACAATTGTACGCTACAAAAAACACAGAGTAAAATCACCATATCCTACAAAACCATTACAAGAACAGAGTAAAATCAATATACACAAATGTACACTAAATATGTACACTTGTGCACTTCTTCCTGAAGAAACTTACAACTGTACACTACAAAAAAAAAAAAAAAAAAAACAGAGTAAAGTCACCATATTCTACAAACTATTACAAAAACAGAGTCAGATCAATATACACATGTCGGGATGATGATGATAATGCAAAAAAAATAAAATAAAAAAAAACAGGGTAAAATCGCCCTATCCTATAAAAAAGTATTGCTATACTCGGAATAAAGGATGCACAAAACCCACAATCGCATCACAATTATATGACTAAAACAACTATTACAACTTTAAAAGAAACTTTAAACACAGGGTGAACGAAACCCTAGCTTCCAATTACATATAATCAAACGAAATAGAAATTATACACAATCCGAAACGAAGGTACACAATTAAGAATCGTACCTTTTGAACAGAATCCGGTAAATGAAATCGCCGCCATGGATTACTATGTGCACCGATTATTGCAGCAATCATTCGCCAGTGGGTTTCCAAATGGGAGAAACTCTGAATTCGTATTTTTATTAAGGAGATTGATATAATTTTCTAAAACAAGGAAATGTGTGATGATTAGGGAAGGGGTCAATGTTGGTTTTGAAAGAAATTTACAAAAATGCCCTTGTCAGAATTGTTTATTACTAAAATATTACTTAATAATTACAAAATTGCCACTACCCTTAGATCTCATCATCTATTAAATTAAGGGTCAAGATCTGTTCATTTTGTTCACAAATGAACCATTGTTCATTCTAGAACCCTACCATATATATATATATAGTATATGTCAGTGTAAAGGTGTAAGATCAGGAAGGTAGAGGTGAAAGGCGATATTAGCCTCGGCGTGGAGGTGTAAGATCACGAGTTCACGACCATCCAAATTCTCCATTGAAACCAATGATTCATGCTTCAGTTTGCCCCATTGAACTTTCTTCCTCATTGAAGAAGGGTAATCCTGGCCAGAATATGCATGCGACCATAGAGGAAAACAATTCAGTTCAACGTCTTAAAAATATGTGAAATAGCAATTCTACCCGTCGCATATCAACTGATTTCAACTTAAACATGTTCGACCAGTTACCCAACCTATAAATTTAACCTGTTAGCCTTTTTTGATGGGCCTGTTGGGGCCTGAAACTTCACTATTTCCAATCAAATTTAACACATCTTTTTGTTATAACTCTCAAGGAAACGTTGGTAGGTCGACCTGACACGTTTTGATCCAAATCCATTACGACCTGTTACCTAATCCGTCCACCCTCCTCACCAGTTTTCCACAATTCCACCTTTAAAAACCACAACTGAAAACATGAAAAACATATATGAAAGTAAATGAAGAATCACCTAGGCAATTAAGTAAAGTTGAAGCAAAAACATACTTGTGTATGAAATTTGGAGGAGCCCACTTCATTCTTAAGTAAATACCACAAAAGAATTCAAGTATTCATCTGGTAGAAATTTTAAACAGACCGTCAACCCCACGCCCATTGCATTCAACATGTTGTCTACATATATAATGGCACCCATTGTATCCAGGTCGGTCAGTCGGGTTGGTTGACCTGGAACATTTTCAGCCCACTTTTTTTATAGATGTTGGGCCGGAAACAACGTCGTCAGCAGTAATACCGTTGTAGTATATCGATGCAGGTTTGGCAGCCATTGAAGGTAGATGCGTCTCCTTATCAAATGCAAGGGACACACTAATACACTATTATCTACCAAATCAAGTGGCACCAAGCCAGACAAGCATTGTGTAAACAGTGACATTGCACGCATGCTACACACATACTATAATATCTTAATCCTTTCCGAAGAAAAGCCTGCAACCACCAGCACTTGATCATGATCAGGATATTTAGAAGCATTTAAAAAAGGTAAATTCAATGGATAAATTCAACTTACATAAATCCTAATTCTGGTATAATATAAATTGGTGTTTAACCTCTTCCAAAATCAACTTCCCAATAAATTAATTTCATTAAAAGATCAATTCAGCATACATTAACCCTGATTCTGGTAGCCTTTAAATTGGGGTTTAAACTCTTCCCAAATCAACTTTTCAGTCAGTGATTTCATTATTAGATCAATTCAGCATACATACACTGATTAATCAATCGTTAAAGCATAACTAAACAAAATCTTAAAAGATACAAACGAAAATTATCAAAAGGATCAAATTGAATGATTATCATCAGTTGTGTTTTGCGAGGATAGAAATTAGGTTTTTAAAAGATGAACACTCACTACTTTGGGTGCAAACATCTTGTCCAGATTGACCGACCGCAAATCCCACGTCGTCATCGATGTTGTTGTCTCCGGCCGGAGAACTCTTGGCCTCACCCCCCTCTCTATACTCTTCAATTCCTCTCCATCAACCAACAATCTATATATTCTCCTGTTAGGGTTTCAATTTTCAGTTACACTATTAAAGAAGTGCGGGTATGTAATCAATTTCCATTCTTCAGTTTGCAATAAGAATTGATGAGGGGGGGATGGAAATTGAAGCAACGATGGTTGATTCTCCCATTCAGGTTGTTTATAATATGTTGAATTGAAATGGGTGAAGGATAAGGAACGTCGATGGTAGGCACACATTATGGTACGACTTGTATACATTAAATTGAGGGCAAAATTGGGAGAAGAGGATGAAAGAACAGGGAAGAAGGCATGACCGTTCATCCGCCGTCTTAAAATTTCAGGCTGAAATTACAATTCAGTACATAGGAGACGTATTATATAGTATTATAGATATATGTATATATATAAAAAGTGTAACCTACAATTAGGGCTTGTCGTACGCTCGTACGAAATTGTGAAATCGCATATTATAAACAAGTATGTTGGAAATCAGATGTTGGTTTTTTTGTTGCAATTTTGCATGTTGGTAAAAATAACGAAATCGCATGTTGGTATATAAAGCAATTTCACGTGTTGGTTTTTCAGCAAAAATTGCATGTTCAAGATTGAATTCGCACCAGATCGTACGCCTGAGTTGATCGCGTACATATTGTATGATAAGAGCCATTGTACGTTAACCTAACCAAGTCTAAGTACCCGCATTTGTTTCACAACTCCCCTGCAACCGATAACGCAACTTGAATTTCGGGACGAAATTCTTTTAACGGGGGAGAATGTGACAACCGGCATTTTTCATGTAATTCCGTATGATGTGAACAGTAACTTGTAATATATGGTTGTGCATGTTGAAATTATGATATGAATGATTTCATGTTTACTTTCAAAAGACTCACAAATACATTACATGATGCATGCTACTTGTTATTGTTAAATGCAACTCGAAACAGTTCAATTAGTGCAACGACGAAACGAGCACACTTATCAGATAAACTAGTAGTATTGACAGGAGTTCAGTACTCAGACGAACATCATGTTAGGACACAGATTGAGTCCCAGAACCAAAATTTATACTAGAACTCTATGTTGGAAAGTAAGGGTTATGAAACCGCCTTTCGAGTGACGAATAAACACTAAAAAGTACCTGAAACACACTCTAAATGCAGAATTCTGCAGAATTCAGCAAAAATCAGCAAATAAACATAAAAATACAATGCAGAAATAAGGTTTAGATGTCCAGAATAACTTGTAAAGTGTCTAGAATGAAAACTGTCATAAAAAGTACCTCATAACTCACAATACTGCGCAATTTAGCACCTTAACGAACCGACAACCGAACGAATAACCGGACACTACCCGAAACACCAAAAATAAACTAGAAGCATTGTTTTAAGTAAATAAGACTAGTTGTAAATAGGAGGATAATCTTCATCATCTTCCTCTTGCTCCACAGCATGCACATTCTGATTATCAGACTTATTGTATGACTTTGATTTGTTGTTCTTGAAATAGAATCCTTGCTTTTCCTGCTTTGAGGATCCTGACAGTCTTTCCTGTATCCTTTTATCATCCTCTAAACGGATGAACCTAAGGTCCCTGGTTCTTACTTCATCAAGATTCCTGCAAGGTGTCATAACAAGATCATCATAGAATTGTGAATCCTTAAGCAAACCCATTTTGAAAGCTTCTATAGCTGTTGCAATATCTAAGTCGGGATCAGGAGAAAACGCCTCTAAGTGTAAAAAGTGTGAGAACGATTCTCAGCATCAAGATCTTAGTGGTTGGTGGCTGAGATTGATGCAGTGACATTTTTGTAAATACTAGGGGCCTTGGAACTACCAGGAGGGGTAAAATAGGAAGATCCAAACAAGGGTGCACATGCTAATCACATGCCATTTCCCCCGATTATATTTAAACGCCAATAACTTTTTATACGCGATTATTTTTTGAAAAAAATCACATCATAAAATTCAGCGTTTTTTATCTTTCCAATGGGTATACTATTGATATATTTTTCGAAAAAATGAAGTGGGTTTTTTATGACGTTTTAAACTTTGTTTTTTGCGGCGTTTTCAACTGGATTTTATGGCATTTTTCTGAAGTGTGTGTTTTTATGGCATTTTTTAACCAGTTTTATATGGCGTTTTCTGAACTAAGTGTTTTTTTTGGCGTTTTCAACTGAGTTCTTCATGGTGTTTTCCTGAATTGGATGTTTTATAGCGTTTTCAACTGAGTATTTTTATACCGTTTTTCTGAACTGGGTGTTTTTATAGCGTTTTCAACTGATTTTTATGATTTTTTTCTGAACTGGGTGTTTTATAGCGTTTTCAACTGGGTATTTTTCATGGCATTTTCTGAACTGTGTGTTTTTATGGCGTTTTTATTTGAACACCCGGTTCATGTTTTTTTTTTAATTTCAAAATATAGCAATAGTATACACGTTAGAAAAATAATAAAAAACTCGATTTTTTGGTGTATTTTTTTTTAAATAATCACCATATAGAAAAGTTACGAGAGTTTAAAAAAGATGGTGGAATATGAATGTGAGTGGCATGTACATGGGCTTTTTGACAATATTACCCTTAGTGTAAGTTAGCACCAACGCCACATGTTAACACAAAAATCATTCTCACCCTTTTCACACTTTTAGGCGTTTTCCCTAAATCTCACCCCTATATACATATATACGAATGAGTTAAAATGAGAACCACTACGAGTTGTGAGAAGCGTGAGAACTTTTTGATCACGCGTGAGTTGGGCCAATATATATATATATATATATATATATATATATATATATATATATATATATATATATTTTGCAAAAACATAAATGAAAGCATTATAAACACATCTGTAAAAAAAAGTAAAAAAAAATTGTCCAGTCATTAGTTTTGACCGATGCAAGTTTTTTTTACGCCTTGATAAAAAAATAGTTATCAACTGTAAAATTTTACACCAGCTCGTAAAAAAAACTTGCATTAGTCAAAACTAACGCCTCGACAATTTTTTTTTACTTTTTCTACAGATGTGTTTATAATGTTTTCATCTACGTTTGTGCAAAAATTTTTTGGCTCAACTCGCGCGGGATTAAAAAGTTTCACGGTTTTTACAACTCGTGGTGTTTTTTCCTTTGAACCGAATCATATATATATATATATATATAAGATTAGGTTAAATAGTGAACGCTGGTGTATTTTGCGAACTGAGTGAACTAATCTTGGCCATACACGTGTTTAAATAATGACTAGAATTTGTTGATGAAATACACTAGTGTATTTTACAATTTGATGATAAAATCCTAGCCATACACGTATATAAATCAATAGCCAGGATTTGTTCATTCAGTTCACAAATACACTAGTGTTCACTCTAGAACTCCACCATATATATATATATATATATAGTAGATGGTTCAAATGTGAAGAAATTTTTTGAAAAAATAAAAAAAGAAGAAATTTCAACCAATAAGAATCTTTCATTTACTTCATTTAATTTTTGTATTTAATATTAGTGTAAGAGTATATAGGTAAACTTAGATAGATTATTAATTGGTAGTCTTCATTTTCAATAGCTAACTACATTAAATTTGTATCTTATTTTTAAAAAAATATTTTTTTTCAAGAAAGAAAAAAATAAAATAAAATAAAAGTGTAAGATAAATTACGAGGTGTGTAGGATAAATTTCAATATATGTAGGATAAATTTCAAAACGTATAGGATAAATTTTGATATGTGTAGGAAAAAAACTTTAGTGTGGAGGATGATAGCCTTTATTATTAATTAATTGGTCAAAGATAATAATAAATGAGTTGAGAGAATACTCTTTATTAATTTTCTTTTCAATTTAATTCCTTTTCAAATGAAACTCTTTTTTTTTTGGAACGGCCAACAGAAATTTTATTATATCAAACTAGCAAGGAGCTAGACGCCAAATGTACAATTGTTCCACCAGAACCAACTAGACCAAACTAACATAAACACATTACATAACAATAGAGAAATTTCGCCAATCATCCCATGTCCAATGAAGAGACCTCGAACGATTTTTTATCCAATGATAGGCCATCACTTTTGCTTCCTCTACTACCTTCGAAATGCTCGGGGAGTCTCGACCATAAAGCACCTCATTACGCATCCTCCATATACTCCACATCACCACCTGGGTAATAGCATTAAAAACTTTTTTCTTCTTTTTACAACCTTGCAGCAGATTGTGATGGTCCAGGACATCCCTCAGACTAAAAGATAACTCGGAACGACCCCAACCTTTTTCGGCACATAAATGAAACTCTTCCTCTATATATATAATTCAAAGTCTCTAGGTATTAATAGGTTATCAATTTCATCAATTCAAAGTCTCCAGGTATTCTCATTTTTGTAAAACATTCTTTTTAACTTTCGTGTGATTATTTGATTGAGAGTATTAATAGGTTATCAATTTCATCAATTCAAAGTCTCGAGGTATTCTCATTTTTGTAAATCATTCTGTTTGACTTTCGTGTAATTATTTGATTGAGAAATATAACTTTTTCACCTACTTTTCTCTCCGTACATAATAGTAACGTCCAGTTTTTGTGGAGTGAAGGTAGTTGAAGGCGTCAATACAGTTGACGCCCATTATATAGACGATTCCCGAACCTATTCGAGTTGGAAACAAATAAAAATGTCTTGGTGGGCGATAGAGTGAAGGTAGTTGAAGGCGTCAATACAGTTGAGTTTATGTGGAGCAGAAATCCATCAAGTGATGCGGAGGAAGAGGAATTACAAGTGCTATTAGACGCCATTGGGAGCTTCGCGTTTGGGGCCGGGTTGGACAAGTGGAATTGGACTTTGGAGAATTTGGGCAGTTTTTCGGTCAAGAGTCTGAGAAACAAGATTCAGCAAGCATCGTTTTCAGATTTGGGTATTCAGTTTGAATGGAACAGTTGGAGCCCGATTAAGATCAATTTCTTGCCATGGAGATTAATACAAGATAGAATACCAACTGCAGTAGCTCTACAAAGGCGAAATGTTGCTCTACCTTCTGTTCGGTGTAACCTGTGTAATGCGTTTGAAGAATCAGCCTTGCATTTGTTTGGTGCGTGTAGCGTCGCCATCCAGGTTTGGGACTACATTGCTAGATGGTGTAGACTTAAACCGATTTTCATTTTGGAACTGAAGGATCTAGCAAATATTCATAACCAGAATCGCGGGTCAAAAATGTGGAAAAAAGCGGTGTATCTGGTAGTTCAAACAGCAATTTGGTGCATCTGGAGGTATCGTAATAGTACTGTTTTCAACAGGAAGCGTGTTTCGGTGACAAATATAATCGAGGAGATCAAACTTCTCGGTTTTCTTTGGATGCGGAGTAGAATAAAAGGTCGCGAAATCACTTGGGAAAGCTGGGTTTCATTCAATTTAGCCTGGCTGGGGGTTTAGTTTGTTCCTTTAATTACTAGCTGTATGTTTTTGGTTTTTGATGTTTTGGCTGTATCATGGGTCTGGTTAAGAGACTGTTAGCCAACATTTTATGGTGGAATAAAAGTTTTCAAAAAAAAAAAGAAAAGTAACGTCCAGTTTTTCACCGGCCAAGTTGTTTTCGCCGGCAACCAGAAGTTTTGAGGCAACCTTCTGTTCAGGTAACACCTCCACCCTCCCTCTCCAGGCAACTCTCAGTCTCTCTTCTCTCACCTGTCTCGCTTCTCTCTCCCGACACCCACTCTCACTTCATCTTTACATTTCTCCGACGGACACCGAATACACTCACAAACATCAATCGACTCCACAACTACCTGAATTTAGGGTGTGGTTTTAGAACCGGTTAGCTATTTCGCCGGATCACTTTTCCCGTTTCTCCCTCTCTTTTCACCTTTACATTTCTCCGAACTTTCCGGCCACCGAATAAACTCGCAAACACCAATTGACTTCAAAAATAACTCGAATTTAGGGTGTGGTTTTAGAACCAGTTAGATATTTCACAGGTGATACAGACACCAAATTTTGCCGTTCTCAACACGGAGTAGTGTGCCGGAGGTCAATTAAAATAAAAATAATAATAAAAAAAACACCTCGGATTTTTGGAAACAGCGAGTGTTGCTTTTAAAAAACCACATCTCCTCTTCTTCTCGACGAGTTACCATAAACCAACGGACAACCATCGATACGGTTTTGGGGAGCGACAAAAGTAATTGGGCGAGATTAAGCTTTTCTCCATCTTCCCTCACGCAAACAGGTTGTACTGTAAGCAGGGGCGCAGCTTAGTGGAAGTCCGAGGGGGCGCCCGACCCCTCGAACTTTTCGATGCTTAGTGTTATGAATAGTAATTCGTATAGAAAATTTTTAGGTATATACGTTCCCACCCCCGGTTTCGGAAAATTGTGGGGGGGGGGGGGGGGCGAAGCTTCGCCACTGACTGTAAGTATTTTTCTACTAACTCATAGCCCAAGAGCAATGTAAGTATTGCCTGACTAGTTGTAGCTTTTTGCTTATCTTTATTTTGAGTACTTGATTGAATTGCCGGCTAATATTATTAAGTGTGCATTTATGGTGCAATTCACTTGATTTGTGTGCTTCTGTGCATACACCTTTTATAAGTTTCGTGGGGATTTAACATTGACTATTGTGGGGTGGGATTTGTTCTCTCTTTCATCTGGGTGCTTTGTGATAGTGTTGTTTAGGATAACCAGTATGGGGAACTTCCCCTGGACCGTCCCACCCGGCGCCGATCCAAACACCGCCCCCCCTCCCCCCTTGTCCACCCCGTCGCGTACAAGACGTTAGAGACGGCCCACAAAACGACAAAAAATCACGCCTTTCCAAGGCCTTTTGTGACCGTTGGAAAATAAAAAAAAATAATAATTTCCTTAATTTAAAAATAACGGCTATATTCTCAAAACCCACCTAAAACCTTCCAATTTTTATATAAACTCAACATTTTTATACCGCTTTTTACCCACTACCACCCCATCTCTCTCTCAAAGTTAATCATGTCTTCACCTTCTTCACTTTCTTCATCTTCTTCGTCGACGTGGTATTCGTCATCTTCGGGCGAGAATGACGGCATTTTTCGAAAACATGATTATGTACGCGGCTCAGATCTTCATGGCGGAGGATGAAAACTCTGAAGCGTCGTCCCAATGGCAAACTAGGAGAGCAAAATTAAACCGAGACAAAGAAGGTACTTTAATTTTTTACCGTATGTTTATTTAAATTTAATAATCAAAGAAGGTACTTTAATTTTTTACCGTATGTTTATTTAAATTTAATAATGAATTTTATAATGAATTTGATTTATTTTTCGTTTTAAATATATAGCCGCTCACGATAAACTAGTGGCCGATTATTTTGCCGACGAACCCGTGTACACGGACGAGATGTTTCGACGTCGGTTCCGAATGAGTCGTCGACTTTTTTTACGTATCGAAGACGACATGACCCAGTCTGATCCGTTTTTCACACTGCGATACGACGCTAGGGGGCAAAGGGGTTTCACTACTTTACAAAAATGTACGTTGGCCATTCGCCAACTTGCATATGGGTACGCACCCGATGCATTGGATGAGTATTTAAGGATGTCCGAACGAACCGCACGTCTATGTTTGCACAAGTTTTACGAATGGGTCATCAAATTATATAGCAAGAGATACCTGCGGAAACCAAACGCAAATGACGTTCAAAAATTATATCAAGCACACGAACAAAGACATGGTTTTCCAGGAATGCTCGAGAGCATTGATTGCATGCACTGGCCGTGGCAGAACTGCCCTACTGCCTGGCAAGGTCAGTATACTCGGGGAGATCATGGTCATCCCACTATTATTCTAGAGGTTGTTGCGTCACAGGATCTCTGGATCTAGCATGCTTTTTTTGGTCTACCTGGTTCGCTTAATGACCTTGACATCATATACCAGTAACAGATATTTGACGATTTAGTGGCGGGAACAGGTCCAGCACAAGTTTTACGGTTTCGGGGTAAATACTAATGCTATAAAATGTGGTCATGACCCTCCACATCAGTGACATGTCACTCATCTCTAATCCACAATCCAAAACCACTACCCTAAGTAGGGATGAGCAAATCAGACCCGGTACCGGTACCGAATTTACCGAACCGGGTACTTTTTCGGTACCGATTCGGTACCGACTTTTGACATTTTCGGTACCGGTTCGGTACCGGTATTTACCGGTTTTTATCCTCAAATACCGGTACCGTACCGGTACTCACTTTTGGGGATTTTCGGTACCAGACGGTACCGAGCTCATCCCTAACCCTAAGGGTGTGGTCATGACCTAAACCACTATCCACTTATTTATTTTAATTTATTTTTGTCTAAAGAAAAAGGAAATGATTACTTGAAAAATGGAAAGGGGACCATGGTTGCCATGGTTTAATCCATGCAAACCATGGTGGATTAGGGAAGGGGGTGGTATAGCCTTCCATTTATGTTCCTACGTGGCGAATCATGTCCCAACCATAACCCCACACCCTTTAGCCTAAATAATCATATATATTCTAGTTCTCTTTTGAGAAAATTACCATTAACCAGATATGACATGAACGCCAAATAGAGCCTGTAAGATGAGGTAAAAATACTCAATTGATGTCATTAAATCAATAGGTGATTGCACTATATAGAGATGGTACGAAACCCTAGATAGCTAAAGTGGGCACGTGGACTCACACTAATAAACCTTAGGGTGGAGGGTATAGTCAATCACCCTAGGGTGTTTGAGTGAAATCCTACCTAATAATATTATGCTATGTCAACTCCCCATTCTACTCCCCATTTTACACTCAATCACTAGGTATGGTCAAACACCCCACAATTAAAAAAAAAAAAACTTGATTGGTTAGTGATCCTCTCTCCTCACTCCTCCTCTCAACACAATCGGTGACTACACACCGAATTCCCTCACCGAATACCCACTCACCGCATAACTCAATCAAGTGGGGGTGGTCACCGATCGGTGACCCCCACTCACCGCATATGTCCCCGCTTCCTATACCCTCCGCCCTTAATAATAATATAGTCCAATAGAGCCAACTTAACCTTGAAATTGCAAGAATTCCATAAAGGGGACGGTATCGCTTCGGTGGTAATTTGGCGTGTTGCGTGACCAACTGACACACCTCCCTCGGTACCGATCAAGATGAACTCAGAGTGGGTTGTAGTTCCCGAGCTTCACCCGATTGTGTTTCTTCTCTTCACTTGTACATTATGTTGTTTGACTTGTAGCTAGATGGGAGGAATGTTTGCAGATGGATACCATGTCTTTATGAAAGAAAGAAGAAAGTTTATAAAATAGCAAGTAAAAGCATATATCATATATAACATGAAAAGTTTCATAATGATCCAACACAAATACAAAGTTAAGTCTTTAGAGAAAACATCAACAACAAATTTAGTTCATAAGTCCAAAGAAATAAGGTTTAAAAACCAAAAGTGTAATGCAGCGGTGCCCAATCTAGGTCGTGGTGAATAACACCACCAACACCATGATGAATACCATGTTGCAAGCGGCATATAGTAAAAGCCTTTTAGCATCTTGTGATTTGAACGGTCGTGTATCCAATACCACATACAGTAAGTAGTGTAAGCGATGCGAAGCACAATAACAATTAAAAGCGTATAGGTCTTTGCAATGCCAAGAGGATTGTGTATTCCAAGTTGAAGCTTGAAGCAAACGGCCATGAGCAGGGTTATAACCATGGAAAGCGCACGCGAATCAACTATAGGGGCATCTAACCTGGTTAGATAAAACAAGGATATATATAAACAAAAATAGGAAAAGTCAAATCCTGAAAGGCACAAGTGAAACATAATTGAGCTTACCTTGTAATTTGTTGGTCACTTATTCCTAAAATGTTTGGATCATTGTTGGTGACTCCTCCTCCTCCTTCTTCATCTCTAATGGTTATGTATTGATCAAGCATGTTTTTAACAAAACAATAACAGTTAAAATATGCATATATAAATGGTTTCTATCTTGATACCTAATAGATTTTAAAAGGCAGCAATCATGATGAACATCATAAAAAATCAAGAATAGTCATGGCCAAATTCATATAAATTAAACTAGTTATATCATAAAATATATAGATTTACTTATAAGTGTAATAATAATTGAACAAATGTTTTGATAGAGTAAGAGCTTACCCCACAGTGTGAGTGTGAGGATGATTGCAGTTTTCTTCAACTGAGTTGTTTGAAATCCCTGCGCCTGTGACTAGATGTGGAAGAGTTCTACTCTTGAGTGCTATATCACTTCAAAGAAAATCATGCAAACAACTAGGAAGTAAAAACCTTGAAAAGGAAACAAAAACACAACCCTCCACCATCTCCTACACCTTAAAATTGTAAATCAAGCACACATTTGCAGGTTTAATTGGATAATTTGAAGAAATTAATGGTTAAGTAAAATTAAGACGATAACAATCTAAACATATCAAGAATCATAAGAAGGTTACCATAAAGTTCTCATCTTAAAATTTACCAAGAAGACCTTGGAAAAAAAGGAAAATTTGGAACACCAATCGGATTAATAACCCTTTGTTGATTTTGGTGTTTTGAGATCATTTAAGCTAGTTGGATTTACTAGCAGTCTAGCACCTTTGTTTTTTTTTTTTATTGTGTTAAAATGCATCAACTAAACTTCCTAAATTGGTTGAATTAGGGTTCAGTATTAGAATCCAACTCGTAAAACTCGAAATTTGAATTCGATTTGTGAATATTTGAACTCGATTCGTTGAACACCCGGAGTTTGGAACTTAGGATATTTGTTCCATCTAACCGCATTTGTATTCTTAAACATACTGGGCTGGTGAGGTTTTGGGTTGGGTTGGGTTGTTGGGCTCAAGTTTACAACAAGCAAATATATGACTTCTATTTTTGTAATATGAGATCGTGTGATGGACCATACAAAGAAAGGATGATAATACTCTCCAAAGATTTCTGGCATGAATCGGTGCACAAATCGGTTCGTAATCTTAAACCGGTTTAGATAGGTCAACAAAAAGTCAAAACCGGTTTCGATTTTAAACCTTTTCGGGTTCAGTTGCGGTTTGTTGACCGATTTTAAAACCGGTTTGATTTGGGTTCAAACCGGTTTCGACATCTAAAATAGAATCTGAACCACCAATTCTTAAGGTACAAAGATCAGTCCTCTGCTTGAATAACTACTATAAATCACCCAACTAATTACAAACCAACCAACAAAATGTGTCAAGTAGCCAGTTAGTTGAATGTAGACATAATGATCAAAGAGCTTACTCAATAGTACTACTTCTACTACGATGGAGGGAGATTATGCTCTTCTTCAGCTGAATTGTTCGAATGTTTATAAGTGCTTCTGGTTGAATCCGGTTCACCAGAGCTGAAAAACTTGAGAGAGAAAATGATAAAAGAAATCGGGTTAAAACCTGAAAATGAAAACAAGAAGATGGCGAATTTGGACGGAAGGTTTACTGTGAAAGCAGAGGATCGTGGGAGGGATAACGACGTTGTGCTGCTCTGATGGGATTCGGAAGAGCTAATGCTGTAAAGTTGTGCAACCTGAAACTTTCTTCAGTCTATTACAGAGATATTGTTGAGTCGACAAATACAATATTTTGGTGGCAACCAGTGGAAAAGAACACATGAATTATTATTAATTTGTGAACATGACCCACACTTGTACAACTCTCAAAGCCAGAATCAAAAGCTCGCGTGCAACTCCCAAAGCCAGAATTAATAATAATACGCAAGTCGAGAGCCATTGGCAAGAAGCATGGAATCCGCTCGGGGACTCAACGCATATACCCACTCTGTCTTCTTTTGTTGAAAAGGTACAGTGACGAATGAATGGATCAAGTAATGTAGAAGGACCTACGACGATGTCTGAGCGTGAGAAACTACCCATGAGTCTAGCTCAAGCATGAGATACGAAGTTCGGACCTAAGTTAAACCAGCTCGGGCACGGTTCACTTCGTTTGCTCCTCAAGCTACTACCATATATTTTTTTCACTTTTTTTTTAAAATAATAAAATACTAAGAAAGTGATGAAGCTTATTATTTCTTACATACCTCTCTTAAAATTTAAAACTAGTATTTAGGATCGTACTTTGCAACCGGAACATTAAACCAAAAAAAAGTGGACATGAAAAAGTTGAACCAGGCACGTGTGTTATGGCGTGTTAACTCACAAGAATTATACCGAAACGTAAAACATAGAAAAAAATAACTAAGTCAACTTAGGAGAAAGCGCATTGCGACGGGGGTTGTTAAACGTTGGACCACACATGCATTGCAGTGTGTTAACTTGTAAAATTTAAACTGAAACGTAAAACATTATCGTAATATCACGCACAACTCAAATAATAATAATAATAATAAATTAGTTTTATTCTTCATTTAGGTAGAAAACTACTTTTATAAACTCTCGATTCCCAATTCAATCGCTTTGATCTATTTCGGTCTTATAAACAAACTAAGGAACACAAGTAAGGATATATAGTTTGAATGTTTTTTTTTATTGATTTATATTAGGAAACGGGTGGATTCTGGATTCTTCCATTTTACTGCCAATAAATTATGTGCGAAATTTAACCTCAGTTATGGAATGTGTTTTAAATTGCTATTTTCTTCAACATAGTTGTTCGAAATCCTTGTGCCTATGACTGGTTCTTGAAAAGTTTCGCCATTAAGTGCAAAATTCCTTCAAAGAAAAACATGAACTGGGATGTAAAACCCTTGAAAACAGAACAAAAGCACACTCCCATCCACCATCTCATACACCTTAAATTTGCAAATCCAACTTGATCAAGAATCATAACAAACTTACCACAAAATTTTCCTAATGGAATTTCATAAAGTATCCTGGAAAACAAAAAAGAGACTGGATAGCATCTTGTTTTTTTAATTGTGTTAAAATACATCAACTCCCTTTTATAAATTGTTTCTATAGTGTTCTAACTAAGCGGTTGCCATTAAAAGGCCTGACCGATTAAGAGGTGTTTCTAAAACTTAGTCGTTAGACTATGTGTAGTCATAAAGCCTATTTGGGGGCGTTATGCGACACGTGGCGAAATGCGTGAGGCGCTTTATATCAAAAGAGAGTGTAGTGGTAAAGGGGTTATATAACCCCTTCAATTATACATACATATGTATGTATATATATATACGTGTGTGAGTGGGGGGAAACATGTTGGAGAAGATGACGCCGGAAGAAAAAACCCACCCCACATAGCGCCCGCCGTAGTGGTGTTGGCGACGCTATGGAGGGGCTATGCTTGATCACGCCGGGAGGTGGCGCCCCACTACGGATGCCCTTAAGAGGCTCCTGAACCATTAAGAAATGTCTTTTAAGTGAACCAAACACACTATACATCTCACCGATTCAGAGGCGTCACTTATTAAGAGGCTACCAAACAGCCCCTAGATGCATGTGTACTCTTAGGGATACTGAGCTGATGAGAATCTAGGCTTACTAATTATGGTTTGGGTTTTACCTTGTTGGGCTCAAGTTTAGAACAAAAAATATATGACTTGTATTCTTCTAATGTGAAATCGTGTGCTAGACCATATAAAGAAAGGACGATAATATTCCCCAAAGATTTAATCCATAACTTAAGGCAAGAATACCAACAACAATCCATCTCTGTTATCAACTCAAAATCAAGTCAACTGAGTGTAGTAGCTACCGGTTAGCAGGTACATTGCACATACCTTCACAGATAACACGATTAAAAGTTACAGTTATGATAAGACACTCTTTCTCTTCGTCAATACAAATAAGGAGAAAAACTTACTAAGAATAGATAATCAAAAGGAAAAAGTAGATTCTAGTGAAAGGTGTTTTGAACATTTACATAGCTGTTATTTGAGGATGAGATGATTAAAATTGTGTAACTATTAAAACTCAATGGTTGACTAACTGATAACTGGATTGCTTGCCAGATTTACAGATTGCTTCTTATGACAATCCATCTTAAAAATGTCAATCAAATTGTTATTACAAGATGCTTTAACAATGTAAAATTCTCACTAGCAACAAGGACTTGGTATAGATTGTTCAGGAGGAGAGCTAGGAAGTCTTTCAAGACATCCTAAATATATGAAATGGTGGTTCTCATATGTTCTCTCCAAAGGGGAATAAATATCTTCTACCAATATAGTAGTTAGATTAAGAGGATGTAACTAGATTCGATCCAGACTCCCTTGTTCATTGTTCATATTTGAACACAGTCAGAGCTTGATATGCTATAAAGAGTATTACGAATACCCGACACAAAACATACTCACTCGTGGGTACTTCATCTGAATAGATTGCGATCTGAATTGGATAAAATGCAAGAATGAAAATTCGGTTTCATAAAATGCATATCACATAATATATGTGAAAGACCCATGAAAGTTAAATATTGATTCACAATCATTAAGTAAAGACTTAATATATGTACCATAAGTGAAAACTCAAAGGAAACAACTAGGACTTCGGTAAATATCACTTGAGTTCATCGAGCTATGTAACATCAAAAGACTAAGTAATGCAGCGGTGCCTAACCTAGGCCGTGGTGAATAACATCAACAACAGCGAGATGAATGCCAGGTTGCAACCAATTTAGTAAAGGCCTTTAAGCATCTTCTAATCAAAACGGTCGTTGATCCAAGACAATATACTGAAAGTCATGTAAGCAATGCCAGAACCAACAACAACGAAAAACACTAAGGCATTTGCGATGTGAAGAGTGTTGAGAGTGAATCCACTTGATCAAGCTGAGGTCAGAAAAGACTTTCTGATCAAAAGGATAAGAGGATAAGGGGACAGGGGTTATCCAACCTTCTCTGTGACCCATTATTCACGGATCTTGTTTCTTGACTTTCTTCTTTCATCCAATCTTATATAAGAGATTGTTTTGTATCTGTAATATTTGTATCAAGCTTAATAACAAATACTCCTAGTTACCGAGAGTGGACGTAGGTCAGAACCGGACCGAACCACTATAAATCTTTGTGTTCTTAATTGTGTGTGTGTGAGTTCTGTGTTGATTGTTGTTCGTGTTTGACCCGTTCGATCCCCAACAACTGGTATCAGAGCACAGGCTCTTGTTGTTGAACACGAACACAGAGGTGTAGAAGGAGGAAGAAGATACTGACCTGTGAAATCGGAACTAGGGTTCTGATCAGAGACGCTCGTCAGCCTCCGCCGCTCGTCAGCCTCCGCCGCTCGTCAGCCGCCTCCGCTACCGCTCTCTTCATCGCGAAGCTAGGGTTTTTGATTGAAGACCAGAAACAACACACCAGCCGCCGGGTTTCTGATCAGAGACCCCCGCCAGAACCACCATCACCGTCGCCATCAGAATCGCCACCAGCATCGCCTCCGCCGTCGCGACTGTCTAGGGTTCCGACAAACCCGTCGCCTACCTTTTTTCTCTTGGGAGATCGAGCAGGTGGAGCAAAAGAAGAAGAAAAGAAAAGTTGCAGAGCTTTTTTTGTTGTTCTGGTGGAATTGGGGAAGAAGAAGCACGTTCGTGCTTTTATTCTGGTAGAGAAATTGAAGTTTTCAATTGTATAAGAAAGGCCCCTCAACTTTTATTTCTGGTGGAGAAATTGAAGTTTTCAATTTGATCAGAAGGCCCCTCAACTTTTATTTCTGGTGAAGAAAATTGAATTTCTCAATTTTATCAAGAAAGGTCCCTCAACTTTGAAAAAGATCTCATTATCCATCAATAGTTGTCCCTTGCCATTAAAGCTTGAAATAGATAAGTTATTTGTTTCTGACTATTGCTTTCGCTCGTATAAATTACCACTTAGCAGTACAAACCCGTTTGGTTAGTAGTAATTTGGTAATTCTTTTTTAATGGCAGAAGATAGTAAAATCAAGATTGATAAGTTCGATAGAAGTGATTATGGATTTTGGAAAATGCAAATTGAAGATTTATTGTATCAGAAAAGTTTGCATTTGCCTATGTCGGGTGAACAACCAGATGACATGTATGATGAAGAATGGAAGTTGTTGGATAGACAAGCTTTGGGTGTGGTTAGGCTTTCTTTGGCAAAGAGTGTTGCTTACAACATTGTCAATGAAACAACCACATATGGTGTATTGAAAGCTTTGTCCAACATGTATAAAAAACCATCCGCTTCAAACAAAGTATTCCTCATCCGACAATTGGTTAACACCAAGATGAAGGAATGCATGTCGGCTACCGCTCACATAAATGAGTTTAACTCAATTATCTCTCGTTTAGCCTCAGTTGAAATAAAGTTTGAAGATGAAGTACAAGCGCTACTCCTTTTATCATCATTGCCCGACAGTTGGTCAGGCACAGTCACAGCTGTTAGTAGTGCATCCGGCACTACCAAACTCACTTTCGAGAGTATTCGTGACTTGATAGTAAACGAAGATATCAGACGGAGAAGCAATGGTGAGACTTCTAATTCTAGTTCTATATTGCATACAGAAAGTAGAGGAAGAAGAAACGAAAGAGGACATAGTCGAGGCAGGTCCAAGTCCAGAAGGAGGGGACAGTCAAAGAACAGAAAAGACATTGAATGTTGGAATTGCAAAGAAAAAGGTCACTATAGAAGCCAATGTACAAAACCCGCTTCAAAGAAAGAATTAAACAGTGTATCCTCGGAAGAATTAGGTGATGTTCTCATCTGTTCTGTTGAAGATTAAGTTGAATCTTGGATTATGGATTCGGGTGCTTCTTCCCATGCTATTTCATGCCCAGATAGGGTCAAGAATCTACGAACAGGTAACTTCGGTAAAGTTCGTTTAGCAGATGATCAAATTCTTGATATCACATGTATTGGAGATGTAGACTTGAAGACCTCATTAGGAACTATATGGACATTGAAAAATGTCAGGGTTATTCCAAATTTGAGGAGAAAGTTGATTTCAGTTGGTAAACTGGATGATGAAGGGTTTAATGTTCACTTTGGGGGTGGACAATGGAAAGTGATCAAAGGCAATTTAGTGATTGCCAAAGGAAAGAAGCAAGGTACTCTATATATGGCAGAAGTTTCTGCTGAAGGTGTTCATGCAATGACCACCGGTCCGAGTCCATCAAATTTATGGCACAACCGACTCGGACCCATGAGCGAAAAGGGATTGAAGATGTTGGCTCAGAAAGGTAAGTTTCCAGACTTGAAAAAAGTGGAAACTGAATTTTGTGAACCTTGTGTTCTTGGAAAACAAAAGAGGGTTACTTTTGTGAAGACAGGGAGAACAACGAAAGCTCAGAAGTTAGAGCTTGTTCACTCAGATGTATATGGACCAACCTCAGTTTTATCTCTAGGAGGCTCAAGATATTATGTTACTTTCATCGATGATTCAACAAGCAAGGTATGAGTATATTTTCTTAAGCATAAATCTGTCGTATTTGATGCTTTTAAGATATGGAAATCTGTTGTTGAAAATGCAACTAACTTGAAGGTAAAGTTCCTAAAGTCTGATAATGGTGGTGAATACATAAGCAAGCAGTTCACTGACTATTGCACCAAGGAAGGGATAAAGATGATCAGGATAGTTCCCGGAACTCCTCAGCAGAATGGTGTAGCTGAGAGAATGAATAGAACTCTAAATGAGAGGGCTAGAAGCATAAGGCTAAATGCTGGGATGCCCAAGACATTCTGGGCCGATGCAGTTAACACTCCAGCCTACTTGATTAACCGTTCACCAATTGGTCCCTTAGATTTCAAGTTTCCTGAAGAAATGTGGCAAGGAAAGGAGGTAAGTCTCGAACACTTACGAGTCTTTGGTTGTAGTGCTTACGATTTGTTAGAAGTTGGTGACAGGGATAAGTTAGACTCAAAATCCAAGAAGTGCACATTCATTGGTTATGGGTCAGAACAAATGGGTTACAGGCTTTGGGATAATGAAGGCAGAAAAGTAATCAGAAGCAAGAATGTCGTCTTCAATGAAAACGAATTGTATAAAGACAGAAACACCAAAGGACCAGAAGTTCAGAAAGACTATGTTGAATTTGAAAGTGGTGAAATAAGGAAAGAAGCTTCAGTCGACATTCCAGAAAATGGGAATGAGTCAATCGACAGTGGGAGCTCATGGGGTGATTCTAGTAATGATTCTGTAGAAGAAGAAGAGGTCGTTCCTCAAATTCCAGAATCCCCAGAAACTCCTCAGTTTCAACCAAGAAGATCCTCCAGATTCATTAGACCACCAGACAGATATTCACCATCCGTTAATTACATACTTTTGACAGAAAATGGTGAACCCCAGTGTTACTCAGAAGCCATGGGGTTGAAAGATTCATTGCAGTGGGAGTTAGCAATGAAAGATGAGATGAAGTCGCTTGAGAAGAACAAGACCTGGCATTTAACAAAGCTTCCAGCTGGGAGGAAGGCTCTTCAGAACAAGTGGGTTTTCAGGGTCAAAGATAAACATGATGGTACCAAACAGTACAAAGCAAGATTAGTGGTCAAGGGATTTCAGTAGAAAGAGGGAATTGATTTCAATGAAATATTCTCTCCAGTTGTGAAAATGACTACCATCAGACTTGTTCTCAGTATTGTAGCAGCAGAAGGGTTACATCTAGAGCAGCTAGATGTCAAGACAGCTTTTCTACATGGTGACCTAGAAGAAGATATCTACATGACACAACTAGAAGGTTTTCAGGTTAAAGGCAAAGAAAACTTGGTGTGTAAGTTGAAGAAGAGTTTGTATGGTCTGAAACAAGCGCCCAGACAATGGTATTTGAAGTTTGATAACTTTATGGGAAGAGTCGGATACAATAGATGTGACAATGACCATTGTTGTTACATCAAGAGGTTTAAGGGTTCTTATATCATTCTACTACTATATGTTGATGATATGTTGATTGCAGGTTCAGACATGACAGAGATCAAGAAGCTGAAGAAGCAGATGTCTGAAGAGTTTGAGATGAAAGACTTGGGAGCTACAAACCAAATACTCAGGATGAGTATTTTCAGAAACAAAGAAGATGGTTATTTGACATTCTCTCAAGAGAAGTACATTGAGAAAGTGTTAGAAAGATTCAGCCTTAAAGACGCCAAGATTCGAAGCACACCTTTGGGAAGTCACTTTAAGCTTTCTAAAGTTCAGTCACCCAGATCAGATGAAGACAAAGCAGAAATGGCTAAAGTTCCTTATGCATCGGCAGTTGGTAGCCTCATGTATGCAATGGTATGCATGAGACCAGATATAGCTCATGCATTGGGAGTTGTTAGTCGGTTTATGTCAAATCCAGGGAGAGAACATTGGGAAGCAATTAAATGGCTGCTAAGATATTTGAAGGGGACTTCAAAAGTGGCATTACAGTTTAAGGGGAAAAATGCTATTCTGAAGGGTTTTACGGATGCTGACCTTGGTGGTTGTAAAGAATCTTACAAAAGCACCACCGGATATGTCTTTACAGTGGGAGGTACTACAGTAAGCTGGATATCCAGACTACAAAAAAAAGTTGCCCTTTCAACCACAGAAGCAGAGTATATGGCAGTTGCTGAAGCAAGCAAAGAGCTTATATGGTTGAAGAATTTTCTCAAAGAGCTCGGCAAGGAACAAGTTGATTGTGCACTGTTTTATGGCAATCAAAGTGCAATTCATCTTGCAAAGAATCCTGTCTTCCATTCGAAGACAAAGCACATACAGCTGAGATATCACTTCATCAGAGAGCAAGTTAGTGAAGGCACTCTAAAGTTGAAGAAGATCAAAGGAAGTGAAAATCCATCTGATATGTTGACTAAGGTTGTCACCTTAGAGAAGTTGAAACTTTGCATAGCTTCAACAGGCCTTCAGGATAATTGAAGAGAAGGCCGGGTAACTAGGAATGTGCTAAGATCAAAAGTTTTTACAGAAATACTGATGCACGGTTGAAGCACAGGTGAAGATTATTCCGTGGCTTCAAGTGAGAGATTGTTGAGAGTGAATCCACTTGATCAAGCTGAGGTCAGAAAAGGCTTTCTGATCAAAAGGATAAGAGGATAAGGGGACAGGGGTTATCCAACCTTCTCTGTGACCCATTATTCACGGATCTTGTTTCTTGACTTTCTTCTTTCATCCAATCTTATATAAGAGATTGTTTTGTATCTGTAATATTTGTACCAAGCTTAATAACAAATACTCCTAGTTACCGAGAGTGGACGTAGGTTAGAACCATACCGAACCACTATAAATCTTTGTGTTCTTAATTGTGTGTGTGTGAGTTCTGTGTTGATTGTTGTTCGTGTTTGACCCGTTCGATCCCCAACAAAGAGGAGTGTGTTTTCCTTTTTTAAGACCGAAGAAAATGAACCCCAATAGTGATATAACCATGGTAAGCGCATATGGAGCCACACTAGGGCCATTTAACCTGGTAAAATAAAACAAAGACAGATATAATGAAATTAGTAAAATAACGTTAAAATTAGTGCACTTTCACTAACGATATTGCTCTATGATAGAAATGGTTACGTAGATTACGATGTATTTAAAGATACCTAAAATGTTTTTAGTGTCCATTTCAAATAGTGAAAATGAACTTTGACGAAAATAACTAGGGTAACATACTCACATGAAGAATGTGGTCAGTATTTTTGTTTTGATTTGATTGTTAAGTTAAAACTAATGAAAATTAAAATTAATTTAGTTGTGAACAAGATGACCACCCAGTTTTTAAGATTAAAAATCCAGCCGTAAAATATGTTAGGATATTATCTAACCAATTATCACGACCCTACCCAAAATCATACTTGTTGATGTTACACGACCCTACCCAAAATATGTTAAAAAAAAAAATATGTTAGGATATTATCTAACCAATTATCACGACCCTACCCAAAATCATACTTGTTGATGTTACAACCAAATAACTCTCAGATTATAAAGTTGGGCCGCCGATTTTAATCTTCAAAGCTGCCCTCGTTGGTTTTATATCCATCTGGAGCAGCCCGTTGTGAGCCTGCAAGAATTAATTGCAAAAATGAAAAGATTAGCCCAACAACTAATAAGTAGTTTAGCCCCATTGACATTTAAATTTTCTTGATTTTTATTCTAATGCCCCAATATTAAAACCACCGCTTTTTCTTCCTATTGTACGAATCCGTAGCAAGCAATAAATCTATAATTTGTCTAAAATGGACTTTAGTGCAAGAATCCATTATATTTGAACCAAATTAGAGCTAAATTGCAATTAATTAATCTGGTGTCATTTTTCTGTTCAAAACATAACATTATTTTAGTATTTTTCATTCCTAAGTTCAATTAAATTTGATTAGGTTATAAAAATACTATTTATACAAAGAAGAGTAAATTGCTAAAATCGTCCCTGACGTTTGTTCACATTTGCTAGATCCATCCAAAAAAGGTTTTTTCTCATAGGAACCACTAAGGTTTCAAAAAAGTTGCTAAATTCATCCAAAATGACTAACACTCTAACAAAACTAACTTGATAGAGGGGTAATTTAGTCATTCTTTTATTTTATTTAATTTACCCTTTTCTTTGGTTTGTTTTTATAACTGCAGGGATAACAAGATGCTAACTGATGAACTATTGAACTGCCTGATTTGCTTCCTGAGCTTAGACCATATCAAAGGCGTGCAGCTTTCTGGATGGTTCAGCGAGAGAAACGAGCATTGGAATACCTTGCTGGAAGTTAACCTAGTCAACAATCTCTTTCACCCCTATGCACGCCTGTGGATTTAGTTGATTCCTTCTCTAAATTTATTACAATTCATTTAGGTACAAAATCTTATGTTAATATTCTTTATCTTTAATGTAGATCAGTAAAAGTTAATCCACAAAAAATATTTTCGTCATTTCTTTTTTTTGTTTTTTTGTTTCACAGGGGCAGTGTTTCAATGAATCCTGAGAACGATTCATCTTACTTTGCTGGTGGGATTCTTGCAGGTTAGTCCTGCTTTATGTTATCAGCTTTTAAGTGTTTTTTTAATGAGATAATTGCATATTTCCCCTTAAATACACCCTTAATTGCATATTTACCCAAACCTAAATAAAAATTGCATATTTCCCCTTCTCTATTAAAATGACAAAACTACCCTTCCAAAATTAAAAGATCTGAGAAAAATCAGGTTGATAGTTATCATTCTAGATTCACACCCACGACTTTTCAGTTTCTTCTACGCCATTTCGACGATTCCAGCAGCATCTTCAGATTCTTCTACAACGTTTCTTCAGGCAGCTCCTTCTTCAGGCGCCTGTTATCAAATCCATCTTCGTTTGGAATGTGTTCGTGTCCAATGCGTATCTTGACTTCTACTCGAAGCTTGATTCCATAGACGATGCAAAAAGACTCTTTGATGAGATGTTGTTACTAGATTGTGTATCTTATAATGTTATCATCACTGGATTTGTTTGGGCTGGTCGATTGACAGAATCCTTAAATATCTTTCGTGAATTACAACGGACTAAATTCAACAGGAAACAATTTCCTTTTGCAACAATGCTGAGTGTAGCAGCAACTGAAACGAATCTAAAGATGAGTAAACAAATCCATGCTCAAGCCTTGGTGACAGAGGTCAGTTCGGATATACTTGTCGGGAATGCATTGGTGGACATGTATGAAAATGTGACAGATTTCAGGATGCTAATGTGATCTTTGCAAGCCTCCCCTGTGGAAGCGCGGTTCCATGGACCGCTATAATATCCGCGTATGTTCTAAACGGATGCTACGATGAAGCTCTTCAGCTTTTCAAGCAAATGCGTGAAGCTTACGTTTATGGTGACCAAGCAACTTTTGCAAGCACGTTAAGAGCTTCTGCAAATCTGACATCTCTTTCTTTAGGGAAACAGTTACATTCGGTTATGATCACGTTAGGTTGTATATCAAATGTATTTTGTGGTAGCTCTCTACTCGACATGTATGCGAAATGTTGGTACATAAAAGACGCTATACAGGTGTTTGACGAAATGCCTGTTAGAAATATAGTCTCATGGATGCTGCACCGTATGTTAACACGTCGAATATATACGCAGAAGCGGGACAATGGGAAGATGTTAGTAAGGTGAAAAAGGCGATGAAGGATAGGGGCGTTAGGAAAATAACGGCGTACAGTTGGGTTGAGATGAACCACAATGTTCATGTGTTTACCGCAAATGACAGAACACATCCGCAAATTGAGGATATTAGGAAAAAGATTGATGTTTTATGGAGGTTTAATATACAATACTAAGCTTGTGATTCATATGGTCCTTGATAAGAAGTAAAAACGCCTTGAGCTGACTAGATATTCTACCACCCATGTTTCCAACAATTTTGTGGCATGCACCTCTCTTGTACTGTCAGCATTCTGGTCAAAAAATTTATATAACTTGAGCTGTGTATCATTTATTAATTGAATGATTTATGTAAAGACTGAAAAGTATTTGACTTCTGATTGTAACTGAATGAATTATTGCTGTTATTATTGTTCTTCGGTTGGATTGATGATCTTGTTAAGTGGACAAGAGCATCGTGTCTGGTTTTTAGGTATTCTTGAAAGAGCAGGGTGCTAGGTTTCAATTGTATTTTTTATGATTCTTACTCTAGTTCATTACGAAAAATAATGGAAAAAAAATAACTTAATGAAAAAATGCAAGTAGTGAAAAAAAGATAAAAACTAGTAAAAAGGGTAAATATGTAATTTTCTAAAATTTAGTAAAATGAAGGGTAAAATAGTCTTTCTATAATTTAATTTTAATAAATTAAATCAAATGGGTAAATTTGCAATTTTACTAGTTAATAGAGGGGAAATATGCAATTTAATTTTTGGCTCGGGTATATATGCAATTTCAAAGTTTTTTAAGGGGAAATATGCAAAAAAACCCTTTTTTAATAGTTATAATCTTTAACGTTATGTTGATGATTTGTATTTATAACAGATGAGATGGGCTTGGGAAAAAGTGAAAAAGTGAAAAACTGTTAGAACTTCTTGCTTGTATATTTGCTCATAGAGTAAATTAAATAAATTAAAAGAATGACTAAATTAACCCTCTATCAAATTAGTTTTTTAGAGTGTTAGTCATTTTGGATGGATTTATCAACTTTTTTGAAACCTCAGTGGTTCCTATGAGAAAAAAACATTTTTTGGATGGATCTAGCAAATGTGAACAAACGTCACAGGGACGATTTTAGCAATTTACTCTACAAAGAAAGTCGTATAAATGTAACCCAAAAGCCATTTGCATCTATTTAATTAGAGTAAACTGCTAAAATACTCCCTGAGGTTTGGTCAGTTTTGTTACTTTAGTCCAAATCTTAAGCCTTTTGAATCTGAGTTCCTGTGTTTTCAATTTTGTTGCCATTTTTATCCAAAATCAAGACCTGATTAGATTTTTTAGTTAACATCTAGTTTTTTTTTTTTTTTTTTTGTCTTTTTTCTCCATTTTAATGAAGGGCAAAATGGTCTTTTAACGTTTTATTATAACAAATTAAAAAAATCTAACTATTTTGCCCTTCATTAAAAGAGAGGAAAAAAACAAAAAAGTTAGATACTAACTGAAAAACTAACCAGATTTTGCTTTTGAATGAAATGACAATAAAATTGAAACCACAGGGACCCAGATTCAAAAGGTTTAAGTTTTGGACTAAAGTGACCAAACCTCAAGGACCATTTTGGAAGTTTACTCATTTAATTATCTCATACTCTATTTAACTACAATATTTTAAATCGTAAACCTACAAAACATTAAAGAACGATTAAAGTACTATATGTTGTAGTAATATTAAAGCTAGTTCTTAACGAAAGTAGAGCCCGAAATGATCTAAGATCTAGCTCAAACTATCGTAAATCACACCTCGATGAACGACGATCTGACCCATAATTGACCTTGATAAAAATTCAGACCGACCGCTTAAAAAAAGCCTCTGAGCAAATTTCCAATTTCCAATTCCCAATTCAACTACTTTGATTTATTTCAGTTTTATAAACAAAAAAGGACCAAAAATTTAACCTTTAAACATAACTATCTGAATACAACCTTCATTCCTCCACCGTAAAGAAAAGCCACATTTGAAACTGAGAGTGCTTAAGGATGGATACAATGTATGTCATTAGGGAAGAAAGAAGACAATTTATAAAATAGCAAGTAAAAACATATAGGGTATACAACATGAAAAGTTTCAAAGTTGATTCAACACAAATACAAAGTGAGGTAGGTAGAGAAAACATTAACAACAAAACAAGTTCATAAGTCCAATGAAAAAAGTTTAAACATCGAAAGTGTAATGTAGTGGTGCCCAATTTACACAGTGGTGTATAGCATCAATAGCACAGAGATGAAGGCCACGTTGCAACATATATAGTAAATACCTTTGAACGTCTTGCAAGCAGAATAGTCAGTGACCCAAGAGTATATAGTGTAAGCAACATAACCGATGCCAAAACTCACAACAAATATAAGCATATGGGCCTTTGCAATGTGAAGAGTGTGTTTTCCTTGTTTAAGAATGCTGGAAACAATTCCAAACAATGTGGCAACAATAAAAAGCGCATACGGAGCAACTTTTGAGTTAGTTAACCTGGTCAGACAAAACAAAGATAAATGGATGGATATAAGCAAAATTACGAGCAACACAAGCCTTTAAAGGGTACAAGTTCATCGTAATCAAGCTTACCTTGTTTGTTGCCCATTTATTCCTGGATTTCTTGGATGGTCGCCCAAGTCTCCTTCAACTTCATCTTCAACTTGTCCTTCTCGTCCTCCTCCTCCTTCAACTTCAACTTCCATTCCAATCTCTTCTTCTCCAACCCCTCCTCTTTCACCTTCAACTTTTTGTTCTTCTTCACCTCCTCCTCCTCCTTCAACTTTAACTTCTAGCTCTTCTTCCCCTCCCCCTTCAACTTCAACTTCAACTTCTCCATCATCATTATCATCTCTAATGGTTATGGGTTGATGAAGCCTATTTTCAACAAACAATAATAACAGTTGAAATATGTATATATGAACTTTGAAGCTTGATATTGAATAGATTTACTAGCTTGATATCAACGATCCATGAATGTTTCAGCTTCTCAACATTAAAAACAGTTAATCACTATACAACAAGTGTTGTGTATTGATGTTGTTAGCTTAGATTCTCTATCATCACTATCAAACATTGCGTTAAGTGAGTTTAAAATAGTCAATAAATAAAAGATTACAAATTCACATTACTATATATCTCAAATCATCTAACTAATTGAATAGTTTGAAACGGAAATAAGTATGTTGATTTAGGAAACACATGACATCTAATATATCAGGAGGCCTGTAAACGAACCGAACGAACACGAACAGAGGCATGTTCGTGTTTGTTTATATACTTTAACCGAACATGAACACGAACATATAATCGAACAAATTTTAATGTCCGTGTCCATTCATTAATAAAATTTTATAACAATGTGCATGTTCATGTTCATTCATTTAAGACCTAAGCGAGCACTTCACGAACGTAAATGAACATAAACAAACAAACTTAAACGAACATACTTTAACAAACAAAAAATAACACAAATCAACATAAATGACCAAAAATAAAGTAGCTTTTGTATATTAATGATTTATTAATCACGACAAGTACTATTGGAAGGCTTATTTTTGTTATTGGAAACCCAATTATCAATTAGTTATATATATATATATATATATATATATATATATATATATATATCATAAATGAACAAACATAAACGAACGTTCACGAACATAAATGAACGAACAACATGTGTGTTCATGTTCGTTCATTCAATTAAATGAACAAATACTTTTGTTTATGTTGGTTCGTTTATCAAATATACGTCCGATTTGTTTGCGGGCCTAATATCATGGGAACAACAAAGTAACATGTGCACATACCCTGTAGTATATTCATCGGGATCTGGAGTGGTAATGATAGGTGATTCAAGTTGGTTTTGGCCATTGGAAGATCCAAACCTACATGACAAAACATTTTCCAGTCATTATCAATTGATATGTATTCTAATAAAGATCCTCTGTAACTTCAAAGAAAATCATGAAAACAAACAAAACAAAACAAAAACACAGGCTTCCACCATCTCAAATTACACTAATCCACGTATATTGTAACATTCGATCTCGTGTACTACCAACATTGTCCGTTTTGCCCATAAGAAGCTCACAGATTTGTTTTGGATTTCCTTGGTGGAGCCAAATATTTGAGGATTGTTGTTCCTTATAAGCCCAACATCTCTTCTCTACCAACATTATGTTTTTTAAATTGAATCAAGTCAATATTGAAAAGTTATTTAATTGTGTCCGACTAAATGTATATGTATAATGCCATGAACCAAAAGTTTCTTTACTCAAACCACTCGGAATAATTATTAGTTAGTTACCTTCATAATCTTAATTAGACAAATATTTTATTTCTGCCAACATATTTCTTAGGTGCTCAACACATTTAAAAATATGTAACGTTTTATAATTTTTTTCTATCTCTACACTTGATTAAATACTAAAAGTTGTAATCGATTGTTATGTGCTGCACACTATTGATATTTATTTTATATATCGTTTTCTCTTTATAAAACTAATCTATATAAAAATCTGGATATGTCTTAAAGCATCCTTCACCTTAACAAAAAAATAAACATAGATAGTGGTTTAGATAAAAATTTATAAAAATTATGTGACAAAACTATTAATTTTTTTTTATAAAAACTGCATATATATTCTGTTTTATATATATGTGACAAAATTAATTAAATCAAAGAAATTAAAAAGAGTTTGAGTAAATTACCAAAATTATCACTGAGGTTTTATATTTGCTAGTTTCATCCAAATATCCTTCAACTTAATATAAAAAGTAAACTAAGTTAGTGGTTTGGATGAAAATGCCAAAGGTGAAGGGATGTTTGACACAAAAAAAGTTATTTTGGATGAAACTGGTAAACATACCTAAACCTCAGTGACGATTTTGGCAATTTACTCTATTTAATAGGAAAGGATATCAGATTTCTTCAAGATTCGATACATACATACATATATATACATATATATATACATATATATATATATATAGGGAGAAGATCATGCGAAAACCACTTGTTATTGCGAGAACCGCGAGAACCAATGTGAACACAACAAAAAATGCCTAAAAATAGCTAAAAATCACACAAATTTTTTTTTTTTGATTTTTTTAATATTTTTTAGGTTAAAATCGCTACTTTTCGAAGCCAAAAAAAAAAAATTTAATTTTTTTTTGATTCGAAAAGTAGCGATTTTAACCTAAAAAATATTAAAAAAATCAAAAAAAAAATTTAGATTTTATTTTTATTTTTTTAGATTTTTTGTAGATTTTTTTAGGTTTTTTTGGGGTTTAGTTTTTAGCATTTTAGCTTGGGGGTGGGGGGGTGGGGTTAGGTTTTTTTAGCATTTAGCTTGGGGGGGGGGGGTTAGGTTTTTTTTTTTTGGGGGGGGGGGGGTGGGGGTTAGGTTTTTTTTTAGGTTTTTTTAGCTATTTAAGTTGTGTTCACATTGGTTCTCATGGTTCTCACAATAAATGGAGTTCTCGCATGAGCCCCTCCCTATATATATATATATATATATAAGGGGAAATGGATTTTATCACCCTAAACTAACCAATTTTGGCCGTTGCCACTCCCAACTTTCACTATCGCTCCCATCACCCCCAACTTAACACTTGGGTTGTTGTGTCACCTCGTCGTTACCGAACCACTAACTTGGTTAGTTTTTTTATCCTACGTGGCATGTTGACGTGGATCTAAAGCATATCTTTTTAGCTATTTATATTTAATAAATAAACAAAGAGTAATTAAAAATAAAAAACTCTTATATATACACACAAATCAGTTTAGGTGTGTATATATTATATAAAAGATCAGTTAAAGGTTTTTTCACCCATCTTTCTCTCTCACATGCACACTTAGCACCACCACCATCCACCCCACCCTACACCACCATCCTGTCATCTACCCCCCACCATCCTTCGCGGCCATCCACCCCACCACCATACTCCCCTGTTCAAGAACCACCATCCTCCGTTGTCATCTACCCCACCACCATACTCCCGTGTTCAAGTACCGCCACCACCACCACCATGGCTCCCTTATCAACCACCAATAGCAGCTACTTCAACCACCACTACGACCACCACAGGAAGTGGTCTTTTTGGCTTTAGTTCTGCAGTCGCAGCGTCAGCTACTTCAACAGCCACAACCACCGTCACCGCCACAGGAAATGGTCATTTTGGCTTCAGTTCTCCGGCAGCAGCGATGGAGTCAAAACCAGCCAAAATCGTTGCTTTTTCTTTAGGGTTTTTATTTTGGGGAAAATGGGGTTGAGGGTTGAATTTAGGGTTTTGATTTTGGGCGGATTTGGTGGATCGAGAGTTGAATGTAGGGTTTTGATTTTGGGGAAAAAGGGGATGGTGACGGTGATCAGGTGGTGGTGGTTGCGGTGAGAATGATGTAACACCCCGAAAATATAAAGTTTTATATTAGAATTACAAAGTATTAAATAAACGAAAACAAACTGATTAGGATTAAATAACCCAGTTAATTACAAGTCTTGTAGTGACTCACAAGTGGGTTAAAACACTTAAATTATGAACTAAGAAAAATGGAGGTGCCAAACTTGTTAAACTTGAAACTTGATTTAATTAAAACAAATAAAACATACCAAACACACACAAGAGTGTGTGTGTCTGGTCGATTGAAGCAGAGGGCGACCAAAGGAAAATCCCCAACCCTAGTTCATGCTAAATCTCTCAAATTGAAGGTCCAAATCAATCCTAAATCAAAATCCGAGCACGAAATAGTGATCTCCACTGAAAAAGGAGTCACAAGGTATGTAAATTTCATAAGAAATCTCTAGTTGAAATTCTGAGTAAACTTAGAGAATTCGAAATTAAGGTGCATGTTTGTTATGTAGATGATATAGGAACAATATAGTGTCCAGGGATAAACCCTAGACAAGTATATGATGAAATTTATGCCTAATTGTAGAGAACCCCATGAACACCATTGAAGGTGACTAGTGGGTTTGTGAGAGCTTAATAAACACTAGGATTTTTGGTTGTTATGCTAGTGTGATTTGATTTTATGAGGTAATCTCTGGTTATTGATGTTAAAGATTGATATGAAATTGTCCGATTGATGTTAATTTTGGCTATGTAACAAGTTATGAACTTGATAATAAATTGTACAAAATTCTGACCTTAAAGTGTTTGTAAAAATGCCTCAAAGAAGGCTTAAAACTGGAAATTTGGGTTAAAACGCGTATTTGTAAATTTCGGCAAGTTATGCGTTATATGTTAAGAAAAGAGTTCTAAACGGGCTGTGGTTGAACTCTATAGGAAATGATACCGGAGCGTCAAGTGGACAAGCCTGTGGCGACTTGCGTTTGAAGGGCGTGCTTTGAAGGTATGTAACTTGATTTATTACATTAAGTGATTTGATATTAGAATATGTATAGTTGTGTTGTAGAATAAAAGTTGTGTTGATTGAAGTGACAATATTCGTTACTTGAATTAATAGGTTAAGAATCGACTAGAAATCGTTTGGTAGTCATTATAATGGAGGATTCCTTAGATGAGCCAAACGAGTCGAATAATGGTGTAATTAGTAGTGTTAGTGTTTTAATAGTTAGCATTAGCAATAACAATCACAAGAGCATGAAGCCATGAGATTGGTAATGAAATTCCAGTTATAATAAGCCCCGGATGTTGGGTATAAGGCGCCTTATGGTTACTATTGAAATGGTAGCAAAATGGGTGTAAATAGAATGGGGCGAACAATTGTTTAGTGATTTTTAGTCGTTCGGTCCGTAAATAAAATTTTCGATATGGTAATTGTAATAGGCACGTCGGTAATGAAATTACAGACGTATAGGAAAAAGAATCACCTAAAACGGACTTACGGATCAAAAGTTATGGACAATTGAAGTTGAAATTTGGAATTTCCGGAACTGGCAGGAAATGCAGGTCAAAAACCTGCACCTGGTGGAAAATGGTAACCCCCATTTATATGCATTATATTAATGTCAAGACTAACTTTTTAAGTGGTTTTGACCATAGGTAATGATGGGATCTTTCCGGATGGCGATCAAGCATGTTATCAAGAACCGAACACGAACTTTTGAAGCTTCCGCGTTAACTTAACTTTGTCTAGACAATGTTTTTGATGTAAACGATTTGCTAATCATGTTATGAATGTTTAAACTAGTCGGTAGTTGACTAGTATGTGGTTACTTTAAAACTTTGCTTTTGTACTTATGTTGAACTAAAGGACTTTTTATATAAAATTATGTATACTTTATTATATTCGATTGGAAATTAGACGGTTGTTACAAGTTGGTAATCGGAGCTCAAGGTTGTCAACAAAGTGTTCGGTTCAAGCTTGATCGATCGTCCGGTAAGGATTAATTATTTATTTTAGTAAATTTTATCTTATGTAAGTAAAAGAAATGAGAATTAATGTGCACGGGAAGGGTATGTTAACACACTCAAACCCGGAAGGTGCACTAAATAAGAACGGTCAAAGCAAGTTATGAACTTGGCTAAACCGAAGTAAATAAAGCTAAGTTGTAAATGAAATGTTTAATAATTGAAGTAAACATTTTAGTTTCGAGATGATAGAAAGGAATGATGATGATCCAGTGCCGACAAGCACCGAACAAATGAAAGAAATAATTGCCGAAGAAGTGGGAAAGGCAATTGAGGGTAGTCTATCCGGGTTCATAGACAAAATTCAAAACACGGTGTTATCGTTAGTCGAAGAACTAGTTAAAAGGTTGGAAGATAATGTCAACCTTATGAGAGAGAAATCTGGAGAACATAAGGGATGTTCGTATAAGGAGTTCATGGCGTGTAAACCACCGATTTACAACGGGGAGGTTGACCCGATAATATGCCAAAGATGGTTAAGTGACGTCGAAGGGGTGTTTGAAAGGACCCACTGTGACGTGAGTGATTTTGTTGATTACGGAACGGGTCAGTTGAGGGGTCAAGCCAAGGATTGGTGGGACAACAAAAAGAAGGAGATAGGAGCCGAAGCGGCAAGGGTCATGACATGGGTCGAGTTTAAGGTGCCATTCCTTAAACATCATAGCCCCAAGGCAGTCATCAACAGGATCAAGGAGGAGTTCATCCAGTTAAGACAAAGGGGTGAAACAATTGATAAAATCACGGGCATCTTTATGGATAAGCTGAGATTCTGTGACGAGTTAGTAACTATTGAAGAGCAGAAGATATACTACTATTACAACATGTTGAGAACTGAATATCAGGAGTTTATGACTCCCTCAAAGTATGAAACCCTCACGGAAATTATTAACACCGCCCGGGAGCGGGAGATCGAGTTGAAGAAACAAATTGAGAGGGGCGAACGAAGGGCACAAGATGTGAATCCAAGCCCTACAAAGAAGGCGAAAACATTAGAAACAACTCGAAAGACGGATGCGAAAGGCGGGTCACCAAGTTGCAAAGTTTGTGGTAAAGGGCACAAGGGTGAGTGCCGTTTCAAAGACAAACCATGTCCCATATGCGGGAAAACGGGATACACGACATCTCTATGTCCGGGTAAAGTCTCGGTTTGTTACAAATGCTATCAGCCCGGTCACAAAAAGTCCTAATGCCCGGACTTAGTTGGAAAGAAAGACACTAAAGAATCTCCAACAGAAGCTCCGAAGGCTAAGGCCAGGTCCTTCCAACTTACAGCGGCTGAAGCAAAAACAGAACCCGATGTGGTCTCAGGTATATTCGCAATAAACTCGATTCCTGCACGTGTATTATTTTATACGGGTGCGAATAAATCCTTTATTTCACTTGGATTTATTCGGCATCCTTCATTTGTATTGACGAAATTATCTGTGCCCTTAGAAGTTGAAATAGGGGACACCAAAAGTTTCATGGTTTGTGATGTTTGTCAAGGCTGTAAATTAAGTATCGATGATGAGGAGTACTTGATAGATCTAGTCCCGATGTCGATGGGAGAGTTTCAAGTAGTTGTTGGGATGGATTAGCTATCTCGACACCACGCAAAGGTCGTGTGTTTCCGTAAGGAGATAAAGCTAACATCTCCGAGTGGAAAACACGTTACAATCTATGGCGAGAAAGGAGGCAATCCTATAATATGTTCGATGTTGAAAGCCCATAAACTCATGAAGCATGGATGTAGAGCATTTATGATATATGCCAATGAGCCCGAGAAAGAATCAACAAAGATTGGAGATGTACCGGTGGTGCGTGACTTTGAAGATGTGTTTCCGGAAGATCTACCGGGGATACCGCCTGAACGGGAAGTAGAGTTCGGAATCGAATTGGTTCCGGGCGCAAAACCCATAGCTAAAGCGTCGTACCGACTTGCGCCGTTAGAATTACAAGAACTAATGTCGCAGATTCAAGACTTGCTCGATAAAGGATTCATAAGGCCGAGTGTGTCTCCTTGGGGTGCACCGGTACTATTCATGAAAAAGAAGGACGGAAGCATGCGAATGTGTATCGATTACCGGGAGTTAAACAAACTCATGGTAAAGAATCGATACCCGCTCTCGAGAATAGACGATCTTTTAGACCAATTACAAGGTGCGAATTTGTTTTCGAAAATCGACCTTAGATCGGGATATCACCAATTAAAGGTCAAGGAAGAGGATGTACCGAAGACGGCTTTCTGCACGCGATACGGACATTACAAGTTCCTCGTGATGTCATTCGGACTGACAAATGCGCCCGCGGCTTTCATGGACCTCATGAACCGGGTTTGCAAGCCGATGTTGGATAAGTTGGTAATCGTGTTTATCGACGACATTCTGGTGTACTCGAAAAGTGAAGCAGATCATGCGCATCACTTACGGGAGGTATTAGAGACACTCAGACGAGAAAGGTTGTATGCGAAATTTTCAAAGTGCGCCTTTTGGTTACGAGAGGTGCAATTCCTCGGCCACATCATAAGTGCCGATGGAATATTGGTAGATCCGTCAAAGATAGAGGCTGTGTCGAAATGGAGCCCTCCGATGAATCCTTCGGAAATTAGAAGTTTCTTAGTGCTTGCGGGATATTACAGGAGATTCATTCAAGATTTCTCCAAGATTGCTTCGCCGCTAACTAAGTTAACCCAGAAAGAGGAGAAGTTCATTTGGGGTCTCGAACAAGAAAGAGCGTTCCAAACGCTAAAAGAGAAGTTAACTCAAGCTCCGGTATTAACGTTGCCGGACGGAGTCGAAGACTTGGTAGTCTATTCGGATGCCTCACTTTCGGGGCTCGGATGTGTTTTAATGCAACGAAGCAAAGTAATAGCTTATGCATCGAGGCAATTAAAGGTACACGAAAAGAAATATCCCACGCACGATCTCAAACTGGCGGCGGTGGTGTTTGCATTAAAAATATGGAGGCACTATTTATATGGGGTAAAGTGCACCATATTTACTGACCACAAGAGTTTAAAATACTTCTTCGACCAGAAGGAGTTAAATATGCAACAAAGGCGGTGGTTAGAAACGGTAAAAGACTACGACTGCGAAATACATTACCACCCCGGAAGGGCAAATGCTGTGGCGGATGCTTTGAGCAAGAAATCAGACTATGTCCCAATTCGAGTGAGGTCAATGCAGCTTGTTGTAACCTCGGGTTTACTTGAACGAATCCGAGAAGCACAAGCCAAGGCAGTGAAAGAAGAAAACTTGAAAAAGGAAAGGATAGTCGGTCAGCTGAAGGATTTGGCGGATGGTAACAACGGGTTGAAGACTCGATTTGGAAGAATGTGGGTCCCAAACTCGTGTGGGGTCAAGATGCTTCTACTCGATGAAGCTCATAAATCCTGTTATTCTATTCATCCGGGTGCAACCAAGATGTACAACGATTTGAAGCAAAACTATTGGTGGCCCGGAATGAAGAGGGATGTAGCAAAGTATGTGGAGAAGTGCTTGACTTGTTTACAAGTCAAGGCGGAACACCAGAAACCATATGAAAAACTGCAACCGTTAGAAATCCCGGTTTGGAAATGGGAACATATTACTATGGACCTGTTGACCAAACTACCTAGGACGAGTCGGGGATTCGATGCTATATGGGTGGTTGTGGATAGATTGACGAATAGTGCTCACTTTATTCCTATACGTGAGACTTATACTTCAGAAAAGATGTCGGAAGTATATACAAACGAGATAGTGGCACGTCATGGGGTACCGGTATCTATTGTGTCGGACAGGGATACCCGGTTTACTTCACACTTCTGGCAAGATTTCCAAGAACAAATGGGAACAAAGCTTTTTATCAGCACAGCGTACCATCCCCAAACGGATGGGCAAAGTGAAAGAACAATCCAAACACTAGAAGATATGCTGATGGCGTGTATTATTGACTTCGGGGGCAGTTGGGATGTGTATTTGCCGTTAGCAGAATTCCCTTATAACAACAGCTATCATGCCAGCATTGGCATGGCCACGCATGAGATGCTATATGGTAGGAAATGTAGGACCCCGGTGTGTTGGGGTGAAGTGGGTCCGCGTGAGCTGGCCCATAAAGATGTTGTCCAAGCCACTAATGAGAAAATTGACGTGGTTCGAGCTCACTTGAAGGCGGCTCAGGATCGACAAAAGTCGTATGCAGATAAACGAATGAGACCAATCGAATTTCAAGCCGGTGACATGGTTATGTTAAAGGTTTCCCCATGGAAGGGCGTTATCCGATTCAGAAAGAGAGGGAAACTAAGCCCGAGGTTTATCGGGCCATTTAAAATCGTTGAACGGGTCGGCAAGGTGGCGTATCGCCTTGAATTACCGGAAGAATTGAGCGGAATTCATGGCACGTTTCATGTGTCACAACTCCGTAAATGTTTAACTGAGGAAACGGCTTATATCCATTATGACGACATTGAAGTGGATAATAGTCTTAATTACGTAGTGAAGCCAATTGCGATTCAAGATCGTAAAGTAAAAATCTTGAGAAACAAGGTGATTAATCAAGTAAAGGTCAAATGGGAACACAGAAAGAGCTCGGATACCACATGGGAGTCCGAAGAAGAGATGCAACGGCTCTACCCTACACTATTTGGTACGTACTATGGTTTCGGGGACAAAACCCTTTTAAGGGGGGTGGACTTGTAACACCCCGAAAATATAAAGTTTTATATTAGAATTACAAAGTATTAAATAAACGAAAACAAACTGATTAGGATTAAATAACCCAGTTAATTACAAGTCTTGTAGTGACTCACAAGTGGGTTAAAACACTTAAATTATGAACTAAGGAAAATGGAGGGGCCAAACTTGTTAAACTTGAAACTTGATTTAATTAAAACAAATAAAACACACCAAACACACACAAGAGTGTGTGTGTCTGGTCGATTGAAGCAGAGGGCGACCAAAGGAAAACCCCCAACCCTAGTTCATGCTAAATCTCTCAAATTGAAGGTCCAAATCAATCCTAAATCAAAATCCGAGCACGAAATAGTGATCTCCACTGAAAAAGGAGTCACAATGTATGTAAATTTCATGAGAAATCTCTAGTTGAAATTCTGAGTAAACTTAGAGAATTCAAAATTAAGGATGCATGTTTGTTATGTAGATGATATAGGAACAATATAGTGTCCAGGGATAAACCCAAGACAAGTATATGATGAAATTCATGCCTAATTGTAGAGAACCCCATGAACACTATTGAAGGTGATTAGTGGGTTTGTGAGAGCTTAATAAACACTAGGATTTTTGGTTGATATGCTAGAGTTATTTGATTTTATGAGGTAATCTCTGGTTATTGATGTTAAAGATTGATATGAAATTGTCCGATTGATGTTAATTTCGGCTATGTAACAAGTTATGAACTTGATAATAAATTGTATAAAATTCCGCCCTTAAAGTGTTTGTAAAAATGCCTCAAAGAAGGCTTAAAAATGGAAATTTGGGTTAAAACGCGTATTTGTAAATTTCGGCAAGTTATGCGTTATATGTTAAGAAAAGAGTTCTAAACGGGTTTTGGTTGAACTCTATAGGAAAGGATACCAGAGCGTCAAGTGGACAAGCCGGTGGCGACTTGCGTTTGAAGGGCGTGCTTTGAAGGTATGTAACTTGATTTGTTACATTAAGTGATTTGATATTAGAATATGTATAGTTGTGTTGTAGAATAAAAGTTGTGTTGATTGAAGTGTCAATATTCGTTACTTAAATTAATTGGTTAAGAATCGACTAGAAATCGTTTGGTAGTCATTATAATGGAGGATTCCTTAGATGAGCCAAACGGGTCGAATAATGGTGTAATTAGTAGTGTTAGTGTTTTAATAGTTAGCATTGGAAATAACAATCACAAGAGCATGAAGCCATGAGATTGGTAATGAAATGCCGGTGATAATAAGCCCTGGATGTTGGGTATAGGGCGCCTTATGGTTACTGATGTGTGTAAAATGCAACATATAAATTACATCAAATGAGGCATAAAACTAACCCTTTTTAAGTACTAATATTGGAAAAAGAGTGTTTTTGTCTTCCTTTTGTATTTTCAGGATTAAATGAGCTCAAAAACGCAAAAGAAGCAAAAAGACAGCTAAATCCAACATAAATACAAGGAAAGGAACATTAGTGGACTGTCCGACCCCTCAACGGCACCTTCCAAAGCAAAAAGGAGAAGACAGAAGGCTGAACACGCCCCGTGCTCAGCCAGCACGGGGCCGTGCCCAAGAAGCAGCAGAAAAGACAAATCCATAGAAGCTTCTATTGCCCATCACGGGGCCGTGCTCAGCGGACACGGGGGCGTGTCGAAAGTACAGCAGGCGCATTTATTGTAATTGCGAATTACAATTAATGAAGAGAGAGATTGTCAGACGGACACGGGGCCGTGCCCAGCGGACACGGGGCCGTGTCCAGCTCTCTGTTCAGCCTATAAATAGGAGTGCTTGGATTCATTTCATCTCATCCCTTGGCACACCACCTCTCTCACACTTCATCCACCACCCACCACCATCACAACACCATCATCCACCACCATCATCCATTGTCCATCGTAGAGTGTGTGAGTCGTCTCGGGATCCAAGATTGATCGTAAGAGTTCTTGACAATCAAGGCCATGTTTGCCTAAGTCTCTTACATCACTTGGTGAAGACAAAGTGTCTAGTATAATACTTTTTATTTCTAATATTTTGCACTTTTTATTTGGTTTTGTATTAATGACTTTAATAACTAGTTACTTATGTTGAAGGTGATCTTTCCTTATCGTTTGTCCGTGGTGTCTTGGCGTTATTTTACTGTCTATATAAAATAAAGGATTTTCACCATTCATATCTCCACGGTCTATATGGAGGTATGTTGGCTACCTGGTAGGGGGTTAAGGGAACGGTTTGGTAAAGGTCTTGCCATTGTTCAGCGTTTAGAGGTCCTGCAATGGACCTGGGTCAAATTTAGTATGACCTCCTTCAATACTTCACGGTATTGGATGGCGGGGGTCCAAACTCTTTGATCCCCTCATAAGTTAACTACTATTAATACTATAACCCGGCTATTTAGGACTGTATCCCTGCTGACTCAGACTACTTAGCCGAGGGTAACGTCACCGCCAAAAGCGGGGCCTACCACAATACTGCATTAATAACTTAATTCATTATCTTCCAATAATCCACCCTTTTAGGATTGTATCCCTGCTGACTCAAACTACTGGGGTGAGGGTAACGTCGCCTTCAAAAGAGGGGCCTACTACAATAACTAAGATAATCTCTTAATTATGTGCAAAAGTGCGGAAATAATCAAAGGTTATACTAGATACGAGTCGGAACCAAGTGATTCATCTTGTCTATCTGTTTTTTCTTTTATTTTTATTTTCAGCATTTTAGTTAGTTTTATTTTTCTTAGTTTAAAACATTTTTTCTAAACTTTTATTTTGGTTAGACGTTGAGGATAAACCGGTATTAAAAGCTCTTGTGTCCTTGGACGACCTCGGTATCTTACCAACGCTATACTACACTCAACGATGGGTGCACTTGCCCATATGTGTGTTTAGTGTTCGTGAAATATCGTGTTTTATAAATTTAAAACTTGGCTAAAATAAGTGTTAAAAAAGGGCTTAAAATATATACCTAATATATACGACACTTAACCGCACATCAAGTTTTTGGCGCCGCTGCCGGGGACACAAGGATTTTAAGAAAGTTAGGAATCAACGGCCTAATCATCTTTTATTTTTCTTTTTATTTTTTTTAGATTTTCTAAGTTTTTCAGCTTCTGCAGCGCTCAGCACGGGCCGTGCCCGGCCAGACACGGGCCGTGCCCAGCATCATCACTGGCAGTTTTTATTTTCTGAGTTACAGAGAGCTGAACACGGGGCCGTGTCGGTGCAACACGGGGTCGTGTCCAACTCCCAGTAACAGGGATCCAGAAATCAATTACTGCGCCTCTGAACACGGGCCGTGTTCATTGAGCACGGGGCCGTGGTGAACATTCTGACCAGCGTTCTTTTCTATTTTTGTTGCAGGATTTGGAACCCAGGCGCCACATTTGAACCTCCTACGTAGTGCATGAGCTCCAGTTCTAGTAGAGACATAAAAGAACCCCTAGAAGAACCCGAGCGCTTTCTCAGAAAAAGACTAAAAGCTAAAAATCAAGAGAAAGCTTCGGGGGACCCACTTCCAATGGCGGACCAACGTACCCTCATGGATTACCTACGGCCTACCGTAGGCAATCTTGGCGCCGCTATCAATGCACCGAATGTCGAGGCCAACAACTTCGAACTTCAGCCGCATTTGATACAAATGCTCCAAAACTCCGCAACCTTCCACGGACTTGCGGACGAGGATCCCCATCTACATATTACTAACTTCTTAGAAATATGTGATACCTTTCGGATCAATGGAGCATCCAATGACGCCATCCGCCTTCGAATGTTTCCTTTTTCACTAAAAGACCGAGCTAAGGCTTGGCTTAACACCCTCCCAGTTGGATCGGTAAACACTTGGGATGAACTCGCCCAAAAGTTTTTGTATAAGTATTTCCCTCCTGCTAAAACGGCTAAATTAATGACTGAAATTAATACATACTCACAAGAGGATGGGGAATCCTTATATGAAACTTGGGAAAGGTTCAAGGAGCTTCTAAGAAAGTGTCCTCACCATGGCCTAGCGGTATGGCAACAAGTATCCACTTTCTACAATGGATTGTTGCCACACACAAGGCAGACACTTGATTCAAGCTCCGGGGGACTCTTAGGTAATCGTCGCCCAAATGAAATTTATAACCAAATTGAGGAAATTGCTCAAACCAATTTTCAATGGCACACCCCCCGAGGTAATAAATCTATTGCCCCGGGCGCCCATAAGGTTGATGAAAGCACCTCTTTACAAGCCCAAATCGAGGCCCTCTCTTCAAAAATCAAAAGGCTAGAAATGACAAAAACAGCCTCGGTTATGGCTTGTGAAGGGTGTGGTGGGTCACAAGAAAATTGGAGTTGTATAAAAGAATTAGATGAACAAACTGAAACGGTAAACTACATGGATAATAGACCTAGGCCGTCGGGTCCTCCAACGGGTACCTACAACCAAGGATGGCGTAACCACCCAAATCTTGGTTGGAGAGATCCCGGCAATAGTAGTAACCAACAAAACCAACAAACTAATTTTCAACAACCGCAAAATTTTCCTCAACAACAAGGTGGAAGAGAAAGGCTTGAAGATACTGTATCTCGCCTTATCTCTGACACTGAAAAGAAAAACTCGGATCGATTTCAACAATTGGAATCGAATTTCAGAAATCAACAAGCTAGCATTCAAAACGTTGAAAAACAATTAAATCAACTAGCTCAAAATTTCTCCGAGAGACCACAAGGCGCATTACCCAGTAATACCGAAACAAACCCGAAGGCACAAGTACATCTCATCACATTAAGAAATCGAACCGTGGGTCCCGAGGATGCTCCATTGCCGCCAAATGAAAGAAGCCATTCTAGCCAGCCTGTGACTCCTCCTGCGCCAGAAAAGGCTTCCGCACCAAATCAAGAGCCCACCAAGACTCCTCCAATCCCGTACCCCGGTAGGTTAAATCGTCAAAAGACCGATGAGCAATTCGCAAAGTTCGAAAGTTTACTAAAACAATTGCATGTTAATATTCCTTTTATTGAGGTCCTAACCCAAATGCCTAAATATGCAAAATTCATGGGGGATTTCCTCACTCACAAAAGGAAAATTGAATCATTGCAATTAGTTAACTTAGGCGAAGAATGCTCTGCTCTAGTACTCAACAAACTTCCACAAAAGAAAATCGACCCCGGGAGCTTCACAATCCCTTGTTCAATTGGGAAGTCCGTCCGAAATGCTTTAGCCGATCTTGGGGCTAGCATCAACCTCATGCCCACATCAATGTTCAAGCGACTCGGCCTAGGAACAACAAGCCCTACAAAGATGAGCATACAACTCGCCGACAGATCCGTCAAATTCCCACAAGGTGTCGCCGAAAATCTGCTAGTCAAGGTTGACAAATTCGTCTTTCCAACCGACTTTGTCATCCTAGACATGGAAGAAGACACCGAGGTCCCTCTCATCCTCGGGAGGCCATTCCTAGCCACCGCCCAAGCATTGGTGGATATGAATGACGGAACTCTAACATTGAAGTTCGGGGATAAGGAAGTAAAATTTGAATGTGGAAAGCGAGTAGAGGAAGAAGATCCGGTCAACTACATGAAGGTCATAGACTCAAGCTTGGATGACTCTCTCCGACGGTGTAACATGGGATGCAACACATCCCACTTGGGTGACATATGACCGGCTTTGGGTCTAGCCAAGGACCCTTATAAACGTGGCGCACCATGGAGGCATTCCACGGAACTATCCTTAGTTTAATTTAGATTAATTTTTATGCTTTCTAGTTAGTTTTAATTTTCAGAAATAAAACACACTCATGGTGGTAAAGGATGAAAAGGGGAACGAGAAAAATGAACCCATGCACAAGAACAAGGCAACCCGACAATTTTCTCCATTTCAGAAGGTTCAACACGGGCCGTGCCCAACCAACACGGCCCCGTGCCGAACCACCTGCAGAAAAACGCCCAGTTCAGGTACCTGGACACGGGCCGTGTTCACCCAACACGCCCCCGTGCCCAGACTTCTGTTTCTCTTATTTTAATTTTGTTACTGGCACTTGAACACGGGGCCGTGCCCGGATAACACGGGGCCGTGTTCAGTGCCCAGTAACACAAATTTTTGCTTTTTAAACACTATTTTACACATTTAATCAACCTAAAAATTTATTTTTGGGACACATTGAGGACAATGTGTAATTTAAGTGTGGGGGGATGCTAAAACCTTGAATTTTGCAAGTCCTAAATACAAGCCTTACACAAAACTCTATTGGAACCGCTAATCACCCCAAATTTTTTTCAAAAATTTCATTTTTTTTACTTGTCTAGGTTTAACTCGGGAAATTCAAGTTCTCAAAAAGGTTATATTTTTACAAATTTACAACCGATAGCGTAGTGATAAAAAGAACCAACATAAGAAAATTATGAAAAGGCATAGCAAACTTATTTAAAATTTGATTATATATACTTGATCACATAAAAACCCATTCCCACAAAAGTGAGTTTTGAGCCTTTATTGAGCACACAATTACATATCATTTGACTAAATGCTCATTTTTCGTTTCTTGTGTGAATAGCCGCCTGGTTCTTACGACTCTAGAACTTGCCATGACAATACATTCCCGGTCCTTATCAACTTAAACCCAAGTAAGTAAATGATAGAGGCATTAGGACTAACCCTTTTTATTTCTACACCATTATTTTTCTTTTTCTTTTACCACCTACCCAAAAATCTCCCTAGTTAGCCCCTTTGAGCCTAAACCTTTTCGTTTCATCACCCAAACAAAAACCCTTTTACCCACCAAACCCTTTTTCATTTTTAACCTTTTATTTTAGTAACAAGTTCGGTTCTTCGCAAAAAAAAAAAAAAAAAAAATGATGAATGATGAAGCAAAAAGAAAATAAACAAACAAGTTAATAAAAAATAACTTAGTTTGAACAAAAGCTTCATCAAAATAAAAAAAAATTGCAAAAATACGAAAACCGACACTTGTTACGCTTTTAGCCCTTTTTCTACTAACCACTAACCCAACCACCTACCTTTAACCCTAGCCTAACCCTTAACCCACAAAGTCCTCTTGATATCTACAAAGGTATAAAAGTTAAAAAGGATGAGGATTGATTTCTTGGCAAGCCTATGGTAGGAATAAGTTCCATGCCGCTCTCGAGTGATTCACTAAAAATACACCTTCGGCCGAGTGTGAGTGATTTCCCCGTGAGGTATGTGAACTTGTATATAAATAGAATTTTAAAAAGGCATGTTATGCCCAAATAAGTAATTTCTTTTATGAAAAGTTCTAAATAAATCATTACGAATAGGAGTGTAAATAAATAAAAAATAAAACCCAAAAAAAAGATCTTGGGAATCCCGACACTCTACGACAAGCCCAAAACCTTCTCTTCTACCTATTCCATTTGGGAGTGTAAGCCACATATTAAAGAGTTTTGCTTGAGGACAAGCAAAAGTTCAAGTGTGGGGGTATTTGATGTGTGTAAAATGCAACATATAAATTACATCAAATGAGGCATAAAACTAACCCTTTTTAAGTACTAATATTGAAAAAAGAGTGTTTTTGTCTTCCTTTTGTATTTTCAGGACTAAATGAGCTCAAAAACGCAAAAGAAGCAAAAAGACAGCTAAATCCAACATAAATACAAGGAAAGGAACATTAGTGGACTGCCCGACCCCTCAACGGCACCTTCCAAAGCAAAAAGGAGAAGACAGAAGGCTGAACACGCCCCGTGCTCAGCCAGCACGGGGCCGTGCCCAAGAAGCAGCAGAAAAGACAAATCCATAGAAGCTTCTATTGCCCATCACGGGGCCGTGCTCAGCGGACACGGGGGCGTGTCGAAAGTACAGCAGGCGCATTTATTGTAATTGCGAATTACAATTAATGAAGAGAGAGATTGTCAGACGGACACGGGGCCGTGCCCAGCGGACACGGGGCCGTGCCCAGCGGACACGGGGCCGTGTCCAGCTCTCTGTTCAGCCTATAAATAGGAGTGCTTGGATTCATTTCATCTCATCCCTTGGCACACCACCTCTCTCACACTTCATCCACCATCCACCACCATCACAACACCATCATCCACCACCATCATCCATTGTCCATCGTAGAGTGTGTGAGTCGTCTCGGGATCCAAGATTGATCGTAAGAGTTCTTGACAATCAAGGCCATGTTTGCCTAAGTCTCTTACATCACTTGGTGAAGACAAAGTGTCTAGTATAATACTTTTTATTTCTAATATTTTGCACTTTTTATTTGGTTTTGTATTAATGACTTTAATAACTAGTTACTTATGTTGAAGGTGATCTTTCCTTATCGTTTGTCCGTGGTGTCTTGGCGTTATTTTACTGTCTATATAAAATAAAGGATTTTCACCATTCATATCTCCACGGTCTATATGGAGGTATGTTGGCTACCTGGTAGGGGGTTAAGGGAACGGTTTGGTAAAGGTCTTGCCATTGTTCAGCGTTTAGAGGTCCTGCAATGGACCTGGGTCAAATTTAGTATGACCTCCTTCAATACTTCACGGTATTGGATGGCGGGGGTCCAAACTCTTTGATCCCCTCATAAGTTAACTACTATTAATACTATAACCCGGCTATTTAGGACTGTATCCCTGCTGACTCAGACTACTTAGCCGAGGGTAACGTCACCGCCAAAAGCGGGGCCTACCACAATACTGCATTAATAACTTAATTCATTATCTTCCAATAATCCACCCTTTTAGGATTGTATCCCTGCTGACTCAAACTACTGGGGTGAGGGTAACGTCGCCTTCAAAAGAGGGGCCTACTACAATAACTAAGATAATCTCTTAATTATGTGCAAAAGTGCGGAAATAATCAAAGGTTATACTAGATACGAGTCGGAACCAAGTGATTCATCTTGTCTATCTGTTTTTTCTTTTATTTTTATTTTCAGCATTTTAGTTAGTTTTATTTTTCTTAGTTTAAAACATTTTTTCTAAACTTTTATTTTGGTTAGACGTTGAGGATAAACCGGTATTAAAAGCTCTTGTGTCCTTGGACGACCTCGGTATCTTACCAACGCTATACTACACTCAACGATGGGTGCACTTGCCCATATGTGTGTTTAGTGTTCGTGAAATATCGTGTTTTATAAATTTAAAACTTGGCTAAAATAAGTGTTAAAAAAGGGCTTAAAATATATACCTAATATATACGACACTTAACCGCACATCAGTTACTATTGAAATGGTAGCAAAATGGGTGTAAATAGAATGGGTCGAACAATTGTTTAGTGATTTTTAGTCGTTCGGTCCGTAAATCAAATTTTTGATATGGTAATTGTAATAGGCACGTCGGTAATGAAATTACAGACGTATAGGAAAAAGAATCACCTAAAACGGACTTACGGATCAAAAGTTATGGACAATTGAAGTTGAAATTTGGAATTTTCGGAACTGGTAGGAAATGCAGGTCAAAAACCTGCACCTGCTAGAAAATGGTATCCCCCGCGCCACGCGACAGGATCACTTAGATCCGGCCCGACACACGAGAGCCGTCGCGACACGAGACAAGTTGAGAAGGTTCTGCCGCGACACGCGACAGGGCAAAAACTGAAATTTTATTTTATTTTTGACGATTCGATACTAGAACTCGTTTATATGCATTATATTAATGTTAAGACTAACTTTTTAAGTGGTTTTGACCCTAGGTAATGATGGGATCTTTCCAGATGGCGATCAAGCATGTTATCAAGAACCGAACACGAACTTTTGAAGCTTCCGCGTTAACTTAACTTTGTCTAGACAATGTTTTTGATGTAAACGATTTGCTAATCATGTTATGAATGTTCAAACTAGTCGGTAGTTGACTAGTATGTGGTTACTTTAAAACTTTGATTTTGTACTTATGTTGAAATAAAGTACTTTTTATATAAAATTATGTATACTTTATTATATTCGATTGGAAATTAGAGGGTTGTTACAAATGAAGTGGTGGTGGTTGTGGTGAGAAGGACGTGGTGTTGGTGGTAGTTGTGTTGAGAAGGTGGAGGGGAACGATAAGGGAGAATATTGGCGGTGGCAGGGGTGGGTTTGGACGGTGGTTGCAGGTAGGTGGTAGTGGTGGAGGGGAGGTTAGGGTTTTGTGATTGAAGATGGATGAAGATGAAGCTGGTGGTAGAAGGGGTATCTTATTTATTTAGCCCTTTTAATTTTTTTTTAAATGCCACTTCATGTAAGAAATGCCAAGTCATCAAAAATCAGCCATGTCAGTAAAAAAAAGCTAACGTAGTTAGTGTCTGGTTAACGACAGGGTGACACAGCAACCCAAGTGTTAAGTTGGAGGTGGTGAGAGGCAAAGTAAAAGTTGAGAGTGGCAGCGGCCAAAATTGATTAGTTTGAAGTGATAAAATCCATTTACCCTATTTTTAAAACCTTTAAGACACCCTCTAATTCTAATTCTACTCCAATATTCATAACAATTAATTAAGGACCCCCTAACATAATCCATCTCTGTTATCAACTCAACTACAAATTAATATTACTGCATATTTTTTCCAAAATAAAAATAAAATAAAAATTACTGAAATACCCCTACGCTTAGTTGAATGATTTAACTGAGTTAAGAGTTGAGGAGCAAAATGGAAAAAACAAGGTAAACTATTGGAGTAAAATAGCTATTTTTAAAGAATTTGGGCAAAACCATTAAAACAACCAAACCACATGAAGCAAAACGGAAGTTTACTCTATTAGATTTCTTAAAGATTCGATACATTACTAATTACTAATACTAATTACTAATTACTAATTACTAATTACTAAATTACTAAATACTAACAATTTGGGTAGCTTCTTGGCTACAGTAGCAAAAAAAGCCTCTATTGTTAAAATATTTACCAAATTCCCATTCTTTAACTTTCTTTTCAACACACAATGGCACATAATCAAGAAGGGAAACTGCGAAAAAAAAAATGAATTTTAACCTTTTGCTCAAATGAATAGTGGTGGGGTCAGGTGTGATCTTGACAAAGGTAAATTGCGTAATCTATTTTGATGTTTTGTAATAGAATTTAGAAAATTGAATTAAGAAAATCATTATATAAAGTAACTAGAAGACAACCATTTATCTATTTGATCAAAAGTATTTAATGCAATGTATATAGTTAATTTATAATCTGCGTTTTTAATAAATTATTTTTACTTTAAAAAATACAAAACAAATTATATTTCAAACTTTTTATGTTGATAAATTCTGTTAAAATGCCGTTTTCTAATTGCTTACTTTTAATTGTTTATTCTATTAATTAATCCGTTTATGTGTAGTCGATTCGCCATTGTGAATTGTTATATTAGTTGTATTAGCAAATTATTTTGAAAATTACATGAGAATACCCACCGCTTCTATTACAGACGAAATCAACTGCGAGGCACGGGGTTCCTTACTAAAAAAAGTTATTATATATATTTTTAAAACCGTTAGAGACACCCTCTAATTCTACGCCAATAATCATAAGAATTAATTAAGGACCCCCTAACACAATCCATCTCTGTTATCAGCTCAACTACTGATTAATACTACTACATATTTTTCCAAAATAAAATAAAAATCCAACCAACTGAATTGTTTGAAATGATAAAAGAGGGGTACAAATTCGTTACCCCACAACTTGCTCATCCTGGTTGTTGGGAGTATCAGTGACCATCGATGGCCATCCAATGTGGTTTTTTTTGTCAAACAGAGCTCCAGACCTACATGTAACGAAACCACAAATCGTCACCTAAAATACAGAAGAATATCTCATTACCAAAACCTGTTTTAGTAACAAATCATCCAACTAATTACAATCCAACACCAACAACAAAGTGAGTCAAATCAAGATCCTCTGTTTTAAGTTATAAGTAACTAGTAAATATGAATCATCCAACAACTAGTTTGTCATATTGATTAGGATACGATACATAGCCATTATTAGTTAATAATAAATTTAAGAGTTAATTACTGTTTTCGTCCCTGAGGTTTGTCAAAAATAACAGTTTCAGTCCATTAGTTTAAAAATTGCCATTTCAGTCCATTAGTTTCATTTTCGTAACCATTTCAGTCCACTAACTTAACTCCATCCATTTATTTTGTTAACTTTGAGTTAACTAACTAATTCAGGGACGGTTTGCGTCAGTTTTAGAAACACAGGGACTTAAGTGTAAACTCTAAAACATTAAAACAAAAAAAATAGTAAATTCCAAAAAATCAAAAAAATTCCAAAAAACCAAACAAATTCCAAAAAATTCTAAAAAATAATAAAAATTCTAAAAAATCATAAAAATTCTAAAAAATCCAAAAAATCCGTTTCGGCGCGAACTGTTTCAACCCGAACCGTTTCGAGCTGAACCGTCCGTACCATTTCGACACAAACCGTTTCGAGCTGAACCGTTTCGACCCGAACCGTTTTGACCCGAACCGTTTCGAGCTGAACCGTTTCGAACCGAACCGTTTCGACCCGTACCGTTTCGAAGCCATACCGTTTCAAGCCGTACCGTTTCGAACCGAACCGTGCCGTTTCGAACCGAACCCTTTCGAGCTGAACCGTTTCGAACCGAACCGTGCCGTATCGAACTGTGCCGTATCGAACCGTGCCGTATCGAACCGTACCGGTTCGGCTTCAAAACGGTTCGCGTCGAAACGGTTCGGGTCCAAAGGGTTCGGTTCGAAACGGTTCGCATCGAAACAGTACGGTTCGAAACGGTACAGCTCGAAACGGTTCGGTTCGAAACGGTTCAGCTCGAAACGGTTCGGTTCGATACGGCACGGTTCGATACGAAACGGTTCGGTTCGAAATGGTTCAGCTCGAAAGGGTTCGGTTCGAAACGGCACGGTTCGGTTCGAAACGGTACGGCTTGAAACGGTTCGGCTTCGAAACGGTTCGGCTTCGAAACGGTACGGGTCGAAACGGTTCGGTTCGAAACAGTTCAGCTCGAAACGGTTCGGCTTCGAAACGGTACGGGTCGAAACGGTACGGGTCGAAACGGTTCGCGTCGAAACGGTTCAGCTCGAAACGGTACGGACGGTTCAGCTCGAAACGGTTCGGGTCGAAACGGTTCGCGTCGAAACGGTTCAGCTCGAAACGGTTCGGGTTCGAAACAGTTCGCGCCGAAACGGATTTTTTGTATTTTTTTAGAATTTTTTAGAATTTTTATGATTTTTTAGAATTTTTTGGAATTTGTTTGGTTTTTTGGAATTTTTTTGATTTTTTTGGAATTTACTATTTTTTTTGTTTTAATGTTTTAGAGTTTACACTTAAGTCCCTGTGTTTCTAAAACTGACGCAAACCGTCCCTGAATTAGTTAGTTAACTCAAAGTTAACAAAATAAATGGATGGAGTTAAGTTAGTGGACTGAAATGGTTACGAAAATGAAACTAATGGACTGAAATGGCAATTTTTAAACTAATGGACTGAAACCGTTATTTTTGACAAACCTCAGGGACGAAAACAGTAATTAACTCTAAATTTAAATATCAAACATCTTACACAACGAAGACATTATGGAAGTTACGCTCTTCTCCAGCGGAATTGTTTGGATTCGGTATGTTTATTACGATTGTTTCTGGCTGATTCCGGTTGAATAGGGGTGAAAAACTTGAGAGACAAACAATGATAAAACAAATCCAGTTAAAACAACCTGCTAAGTAAAATAAGAGAAACAGAGAGTTTATTTAGAGTAAAGGTTTACTGTGAAAGAGGAGGATAACCACGCTGTGCTCTGACGGGATTAAGAGGAGCAAATGTGCTAAAGCTCGACTTCATGCTTGATGTTTTGCCGGAGAAGAAGGTGGTTTATAGTATGAAAAATGAAAACAAGAGAGATGGCTGTATGTGTTAAATAGAGGCGGGGGTACAAGTTTGAAAGCGCTGTAGTACAACTTCTAAAGCGACATTTAAGAGTTGACCGACTATCAACAAAAAATAAATCACAGTGCGATCAAAAAATTTATCGGAGTCCGATGTTTCACTACACTCAACATTTTAAGAGTTGACCGACTATCAACAAAAACGATTTTTCATTGCACTCAACATTTTAAGAGTTGACCGACTATCAACAAAAAATAAATCACAGTGCGATCAAAAAATTTATCGGAGTCCGATGTTTCACTACACTCAACATTTTATGAGTTGGCCGACTATCAACAAAAAACGATTTTTCATTGCACTCGAAATTTTAAGAGTTGACCGACTATCAACAAAAAATAAATCACAGTGCTATCAAAAAATTTATCAGAGTCCGATGTTTCATTGCACTCAACATTTTAAGAGTTGACCGACTATCAACAAAAAATTTATCACAGTCCGATTTTTCATTGCACTCAACTTTTTAAGAGCAGTTACGTGCCATTTTGTCGTATCTAATACCAAATTGCTTTCACATCTAACTATTAAAATGCCATTCAGAGTTTTATTTTACATAATTTTATACTATTTTATATTAATATAATTATTTATAAGCATATTTTGTTTTTCCTTAATTTATAAAATTTTGAATGTGTTATTGTAACGTAATTACTTTTACCTACGTTTTCCATAATTTATAAAATTTTAAATATGTTATTGTAACATAATTACTTTTACCTACGTTTTCCATACAATGTTTATTTAAAAGTGAGTCGTGGATCATAATATACAAGTTAGAATATCTCATTACAACAAAGTGAGTCGAATCAAATTAGAGATTGCAATTTGATTAGGAAAGACACATAGATTGCCATTAGTTTATTTTAAATCATAAACCAGGGCAACTATAAACTAGACCAACTCAAATGAAAACAAGAGAGGGCATGTGTCATTATTTTATTATAATTATTGAAAAACGTATATCTTAATCTAGTCTTGGAAATTTGGAGGAAGGACATCTAACACAATCACAAATCATAAACCAGAGCAACTATAAACAAGACCAACTCAAATGAAAACAAGAGAGGGCATGTGTTATTATTTTACTATAGTTATTGAAAAAACTTGTATCTTAATCTAGTCTTTGAAATTTAAAGGAAGGACATCTAACACAATCACAAATCATAAACCAGAGCAATTATAAACAAGACCAACTCAAATGAAAACAAGAGAGGGCATGTGTTATTATTTTATTATAGTTATTGAAAAAACTTATATCTTAATCTAGTCTTTGAAATTTAAAGGGAAGACATCTAACACAATCACAAATCATAAACCAGAGCAATTATAAACAAGAACAACTCAAATGAAAACAAGAGAGGGCATGTGATATTATTTTATTATAGTTATTGAAAAAACTTATATCTTAATCTAATCTTTGAAATTTAAAGGGAGGACATCTAACACAATCACAAATCATAAACAATCATAAATCGTAAACCAGAGCAACTATAAAAAAATCAACTAAAATGAAAACAAGAGAGGGCATGTGATATTATTTTATTATAGTTATTGAAAAAAAACTTTTATCTTTATCTAGTCTTTGAAATTTAAAGGGAGGACATCTAACAGAATCACAAATCATAAACAATCACAAATCGTAACCAGAGCAACTATAAACAAGACCAACTCAAATGAAAAAAAAAAAGGTCATGTGATATTATTTTATTGGGAGATGATCAAATAGGAAGTTTATTTTGGCTAGGAAGGATAGGAAGCAATAATAAGATGATACGTGGCAAATAACAAAAAACATAATGAGGGGCATTTTAGTCAAACACAAATTATTCCCGTTTAAGCTAGATCTTAAAAAACACAGCATATTCATATGGTTCATCTCCCCCTCCCCACACCACCACAACCACCAGTCCACCACCATTCCCCGCCCACAGCCACCACAGCCTTCACCCCAACCCCAACCCCGACCTTCTTCCTCCATCTTCTTCAGTTCCGACGACCTCCACCATCATCAACATCAACGTCTTTTTCAATTTCGGTGACCCTCCACCATCATCAACATCGTCTTTTCCGGTTTCCGCGACCCTCCATCTTCTTCAGTTCCGACGACCTGAGGTGAATCTTCAGTTCCGGCGACCGTAACCACCAACAACTCTGTCTATTCAAGGTGTTGGTTGACAACGATGGTTCTAATTTTGATATAGAACGTATGTAACACCCAAAAGTGCGTTGAAATAAAATGGGTTCGAGTATACTCACAGTGTGTGTTTATCAAGTAAACACAGTCTGTATTGGATTGAAGGGAGTGCGTTGAGTTAGCTTGAGCATAGAAACAGAAGCATAAGTGTTGTTCGGTTGAGATTCAGAGTGTCGAATGTGTTGGACCGTTCGGTGACCTAAACGGTCAATCTGAGTAGCTCATCTTCATACATGAAGGCGGAATCAACATATATGAAGTTACAACAGCTTGTTCTTTCTAATTTCTATCTTTTTATTGCTTTCTGAATATAATTTGACAGCGTATCGTTCCACAAGCAATGATTCAGGTTCGCTCCAAATGTTACAAATGAAACACAACATCAGCCTATATATAGAGTGTGTGGTCCGCTTATGTGAACTGCCACAAAAGCGAACCAGCCCACTTGACACATAAGCGAACCAGCCCTAATGACCTATGAGCGAACCTGCTATGTACCTATAAGCGAACCAGACCTAACATGGTCATATAAGCGAACCTGTCAACATTTTTCATGATTTCGACATTCTAAAACCTATGTTGACCCATATTGACCTAAGACTTGATGTAGACGAAGTCAACAGACATTCCGTGCACTAACAGACTCCCCCTTGGATGTTGACGTAGTCTTCAGCAATCTTCAGCACCTGAGTCTTCGGTCTTGGTCTTTTCACCAACTCTGTCTATCTTCACAAGCATTCTTCACAGGTTTCAGCATCACCTTGCTCTAACTTCAACTTCCCAATAATTGTTGATCCAGACTCCCCCTTTCACATACTCCCCCTCTCGATATGCTAGAATCTGAGATATCTGGTTCAAGCTTTGACAGATAGCTTCCTTTGGGAATAATGAAGATCAAAACCTGTTACCCTGCACATCCTCTACCTCAACATAAGTTTCACAAATTTATAACAATTGAATTTAATAAACTTACTGGTAGACAACATTTATTCAACAAACATACTAGTTACATCAAGTTCAAATGAATGACCTTGATTAACTAAACACACAATCTTTTAAAACATTTGTATATGACATTCAAAGTTTTCAACATATTCTCCCAATCCAATTCATCATGTTTAGCACTCGAATTTTGAATATCAGTCCTTCAACATCAGTTGTCGAAAATCTTTTTGGATTTTTGTTTTAAAAAATGCAGTAAACAAATATATACAAACAATATTTTTGTGAGTTTGTGTAAGAGGATCATATCAGTTTATGTGACAAATCACAAGCACCGTTAAGCTTTAATCATTTTAAGCTCTAAACGATTCACCTCGATTATCGATATACTGATCCATCTTAAATTCTCACACAAATTTCAACTTATTCAGGATACGATTTAGATGAATTAAGAACTTAGCTCATTCATGTGTCCCACCTCTTGAATATACTCCCGTATCCAGAATCCCAATAATCAGTCTTACAGGTGAGAATACTACAATGATATCTGTATATAATTTAGGTATGCGAGGGCCGAGGGATCTCAGGTCGATACTTCCGTATACGCAGAGAGATATCAGCTTCGACTTTTTGCTTACAACAGCAGCATTTATCAATTTTATTGTTTCAGCATGCTGAGGGTTTAATGCTGTGTTTCAAGCATTGCAGCAAGTATTAGCCAAGGACTAGGTCAGAACTACCGTTCAGCAGAAGTCCCGGAATAATACCCCAGACATCATTGAGTATAAAGACCTAGTATATCAGATTAAGAGACCTTTCAAACGAGATTTCAGGGGTTACCTATATATCCAAGTAGTGTTCCCCACGAATTCACAAGTTTGAATTTTAGGTTTATATCCCGAATAAATCTACTAAATGTGCGAAAACCTATCGACACATCATCAGTGAGACCGTTTATCACATTTGACATTTCATATCTTTAGCATGCTGTGATAGTTCACTGATTTACTATCATTTCCTCTTTTTCACAACAAAACTCATTTTTGCTTATTCAATGTTTTTGAAATTTTCAAATTTTCAAAATTTTTTTAAAATTTTCCCCCCTAAAATCAAAATATGTTTCAATTTTGATTTTCTGGGAAAATTTGAAAAATAAACTGTACAAGAAACGTGACAAACTGATATCAAATCGCTTCAATTCGCCATTCTCTTGACATAAACAATCAGAACTCCCCCTGACAACAAACTATTTTCCCATTATGATTTCAAAACACTTAAATTTGTTTTAATCAAATGGTTTTTCCGGAAAATTAGTTTTGTTTGTCATTTCACAAATTCAGGGTTTCATCACATTGTTCTTCTTTAACCATTTTGAAAGATTTAACAATTAAGACCCTTGTCAACAACAAACACTAGTAGAAAATCAAGTACAACTTAATGTCCCTGATTTACCACATGTAAATCGAAATATCACAGTTACCATCCTGTGAATTTCTCAAGAAAGATGCCGATACCTGCTTCACGCTTACCAACCTGGAAGCTCCGGCAAGTCAGGAATTCAACCAACAAATTTTGACACCCAAGCCTGACCAGCCTTAGGTGTATTTTGAGCATTTCTCTTTTCTTCATAAAATTCTTTTGCCCCTTTTACCTTTCCATCAGCCATCTTGCTAAAAATATGTTTAACATTGCTATTAAACATTTTTCCAGCATCAACACCTTTTGATTTTAGGTTTGCGGCTCGTAATGATGGAAAGTTCTCATCATTCATTAATGGAACTGTCTCTTCCTTTTTTACCTCAACTTGTAGCTCCTCTGATTTTGTGGAATCAGATTCATTGCCCGAACTTGGCTTGTCTGACTTAGATGAGCCAGATTCATTGCCTGATGGTGGCTTGTCTGATTTTGACACATCAGATTCATTGCCAACCATTTTCTTCTTCTTCTTTTCTTCTTTAGTCCTCAGATTTGCATCTGAAGAATTCAATTTACTCGGCTTTGCAGTCGAGTGAGTTGATTCATCAGAACTCTTATTCAATCTGTCCGGTGAACCCGAAGACAAAATTTTCTCGAGATACTCTCTCGCCTTCTTCCTTTTCTTTCGCAGTCTGTCTTTCTGCCCCTGTGAAAGTTTAACTTTCTTTTCTTGAATTTTCTGATCCTGAACTTTAGGTTTTAGAACCTTCTGTTCATAGGGCTTGACATTGACTGGCTTCTTTGCTATTCTTTGAGAATTAACCCTCAATCTTTCATTTGATCTCCTTGGGCAATCTCTGGCAATATGACCTCTGATTTGACAATTATAGCATCTTCTTGTCTCATAACTCCAATTCTGGCAGTTAACAGCAATGTGTCCTCGAACACCACACGAGTAACACACTCTGTTATCGTACCATTCACCACTTTCACACCAAACACTTAAATCATAGCATTGTCTGGCTTTGTGGTGATTATCACTCCTCCTGAAAACTAGATTTGTCTTTGAAGCACTGTGGTCAAACCTGCACCACTTATTACCAACTTTTTGTGAGTTTTCATTTTTAGATTTTTGTGATTTTTGATAATGATTGGATGACTTATCTGATGAGCTTTTATTTTCATTTTTAAAATTTTTCAAATTTTTAACTTTTTGTTTCTGTTCTACACTCTTCTTAACAGGTTTTTGTTTAGAAGATTCACCTGTTTCAGTAGATTGCAAAACAGTATTTTTAAATTTTTCTTGTAAATCTAAAAATATTTTTCTTTTCTTTTTCATCATCAGATATTTCATCACAATCTTCAATTTTGACTTTGACTTTGTCAAAATTTGTGACATTGTCACTTATTGGAACAGAATTGATCGGTTTTGGAGAAAAATGTGATGTAAAATTCTCAAAACCTTTCAATTTCACCTCAAGCTCTTTAATTTTAATCTGAGCTTTTTCAGCTTCTTTTTCAAGCTGAATGATTTTAGCAAGATGAGAATTGATTTCAATTTGTTTTCCAAGATTATCTTTACCAAAAATATCTCTCTCATCTTCTAAAATCTTGATTTGATTTTGAAAATCTTTTTCTTTTTCTTTCAAACCTTTGTTTTCCAATGTCAAACTGTTCACATCACTCAACAGTTTGACATTTTCAGTTTTCAGTTTTTCACAGTTTAAGCGCAATTCCAAAATATGTTCATCATCAGCTTTCTTTTCAGCTTTCAAAGTCTGAATATCTTCAATCTGTTTCTTCTCTTTCTGAACAACCTCTTTCTTAATCACTGGTTCAGATTTCTCAGATACAGACTTTTCAGATTCTTCTTTCTTTGAAATTACTTCCTCAAAAACCTGCTGTTTTTCAGTCATCACAACTTCACATTTTGTTTGACTTGAAATCTGCTCCTCTTCAGAATCTGAATCACTATGATCAAATATTGGCATGTTTTTAGCTTCTTGATCATCATTCACTGCCAACTGATTACCAGTAGCAACTTCATCATCATGATCACCAGCATTACTATGATCTGCTTCATTGTCATTTAAAATTTCATCTTTTTCTTTTTCTTTCTCTTTTTCGGTTTTTACTGCTTCCACTTTTATTTCCTCTAAAGCTTTCTTCTTCAATTCTTCAACCATCTTTTTCAATTCTTCTTCTTTTCGCTTTTTCATTTCTACCACCTTCGGTAGACTTGCTTCACAAACCTCTCTAATCTTCTTCTCCAAATCAGGCAAATATGCTTTATCAGATAACCTTCGTGTGTTGAACGTAGCCGGCCTTGGAAGCAAATTTGTTACAGCATCGAAATCCACTTTTGATGGGTCAATCACTGGATTACCCCATGGATCCATGTAACATTCCAAATCATCATTCCATCGTTTTGCTCTTTGGGCTTCTTTGAATGGTTCTCTGTAGTTTTCAAGTTCCCATCTTACGTAATCTATTTTCCACCGTCTATCAGGATCAACCTTACTGCTTGACATCTTCAATTACCTATATCAAACAAACAAACTATCAGTTTAAACTGACTGAATACGTAACAGTGTGTTTGTAAAATCAATCTAAGACTCGTGTCAAAGATTGTCCAGATAATCGAATCTATACTGTCAAAATGAGCAAACGAGATAAGGTTCGTTCGAGCGAACCAGAAAAGTACATTCGAGCGAATCAGATTTTGCCCGTTCGAGCGGACCAGCTAATGTTCATTCGAGCGGACCAGCTAATGTTCGTTCGAGCGGACCAGCTAATGTTCGTTCGAGCGGACCAGCTAGTGTTCGTTTGAGCAGACCAACTAAAGTTCGTTCGAGCGGACCAGCTAAAGTTCGTTCGAGCGGACCAGCTAATGTTCAAATGAGCGGACCAGGTATTGTCAGAATGAGCGAACCAGACTTGTTTGTAAAAGCGAACCTGCAATTTTGTCAGCGATTTCGAACAGAAAAACTTAGATTTCTCCTAAACGGTTACGAATTTGGATCTGAAACTTTCAAGGATTACTCTATACACAATTCCGATCACAATGATATGTATAATATCCAATTTCGTCCACTAAAATGCCGTAGATCTGAGTTCAAAGTTTCTGGTTCGTTTATACCTACAATCTGATCAGATTTTATAAAAATTGAATGAGTATTACTTTGTTTTAAGAACTGATATTATTACTGATTGTTTAACAACAAGTTTCGCTCAATATACTTGAACTTCAAACCATTTTGTCCGTCGAAACTTGTTTAAATCGAAAAAACTAAAAGAGAAAGTGAGTAGAAATGAGATAATAGCGCAAAATCAGCTGATGTAGTATGAGCTTCTCGTCCTGATGCTCTGATACCACTTGTTGGACCGTTCGGTGACCTAAACGGTCAATCTGAGTAGCTCATCTTCATACATGAAGGCGGAATCAACATATATGAAGTTACAACAGCTTGTTCTTTCTAATTTCTATCTTTTTATTGCTTTCTGAATATAATTTGACAGCGTATCGTTCCACAAGCAATGATTCAGGTTCGCTCCAAATGTTACAAATGAAACACAACATCAGCCTATATATAGAGTGTGTGGTCCGCTTATGTGAACTGCCACAAAAGCGAACCAGCCCACTTGACACATAAGCGAACCAGCCCTAATGACCTATGAGCGAACCTGCTATGTACCTATAAGCGAACCAGACCTAACATGGTCATATAAGCGAACCTGTCAACATTTTTCATGATTTCGCCATTCTAAAACCTATGTTGACCCATATTGACCTAAGACTTGATGTAGACGAAGTCAACAGACATTCCGTGCACTAACAGAATGGATTAAGTGTTCGAATGGTGATCCGAACGGATGGGTATAACCCATCCGAGCGGATGGTCATCCGGACGAATGGTCATCTGAGCGGATGGCCATTCGAACGGATGGTCATTCGAGTGAGATGTGTTTGTTTGTAAATCATTGAGAATTCAAAGTTTAGTTAAAAGCGTTTTAAACAAGAAATAGTATAAGGGTCAGGTCACCTGGTCGGATGGTCATCCGGTCGGATGGCCATTCGAGTGACTGATCTGTATTTGAAATCTTGTAAAATTTTCTAAGTAAAATTTTGAAATTTAACGGAGACGGCGTGACGACGTGTCAAACAACAGAATAGTACCGAAACCAGTTCATTCGGTCGAATGGTCTTAGCCCATTCGATCAAAGGCGCTGTTCTCGATGAAGATTCAGGTTCAACCCGTTAATCGGTCATCTCTCCGGTGGAAATCCGTTTTCAAGCCGGCTCTCGACTAAGGAACGAGTCAAGAGTCCAATTTAGTCCAGATTCCATCGAAAAATATGCAAAAACTGAAGAAAATTTGAAAACAGATGAAAAAGTGTTGAAATCTTTCAAAACCAAGTTGAAAAGTCAGGAAATCCTTTAGATCTGGAACCAATCTTGATTAAATGGTGTTCCACAACAGTTTGCATAAGCAACCGAGTGGAAACCACCTTCAAAAAGTCCAAACCAGTGATTTCAGGGAAAAAGTTAGTGTTTGTGTGTGATTTTGATGAAGAAGATGATGTAGAAGTGATTAGAGATGAAGATTGTACAAGATTTGAGGAGAAAAGCTTACAAAATGGCCTTCATTCGTGATGGAAAGTGACTGAGAGCGTGTGAGCGGATGGAAGTGTCAAATCAGAGAAAGGAGGGTGTACGACGGTATTTATAGTGGAGGTGCGAGGGTTTAAATCGGTGCGCGAGGTGGTGTTCGGTCGGATGGCCATCCGGACGGATGGTGTAACACCCTGTGTTCTCAGGAAAGTCAAAGTCAAAGTCAAGGTCAAAGTCAACGATCGATCGCGCGACTTGACTTATAGTGAATTCGCTTTATGTGTTTATTTTAGTTGTATTATGTGGAGTAATCATCAAAATCGCAGTAATCGACGTGTAATATTCACTATTTAATCGACTTACGACTGTGAATTATAGGAAGTAACAATGCGATAAAGTTAATTAAACGATAATCAACCTAATGCCAATCAAATCGACATCGAATCATAACACGAATCGCAACTCGAAATATGCATTATGGATACTGTTTATGTGTGTGTGCCCTCTATGTGTTACTTGTGCGTGTTTATTTATGTTTATGTGGTGATCAATCAAAACGCAGTCGAAACTCAATCGCAAATCGAATCGCAAACGCTAAACGAATAAAAGTAGGATGATTGTATGTTAGATATAGTAGTTGCGATTAAAAGTAATTTGATAAGCAACTATATCGCATCGCTCGCTCGAATCACATCGCAACGCGCTACACGCGAATCAAAACAGTAAAACTCGTCGCACCGAGAGCTCGAACCAGGTGCCGTCCGACCGAACTGCCACCCGACCGGGCAGCCACCCGACCAAGGCGCCACTCGGCCGAACTGCCACCCGGGCGAGTTGCCACCTTAGCGACCAGCCTATTCTTCCCTTTCCACTTTGGGAAACCCTATAAATACCCATCACTTTCCACTTTGGGAAAGTGTCAGCTCACACGCTCTCTCCACTCGAACCAGCCTCTATTTCTTCATATTTCTCGCGATTCCTGTAAGTTTTCTCTTAGATTCTTGTACTTTCTTGATCTACACGCACTCCTACACCTTTCTATCTATCGAATCTTAACTTTTAACCGTGAAATCACTAGATTTGAGGTGTTCTAGGATGATGTCATCATGTGTTCTTAGGAACTTCATGTTTTGGCTTCAATTCACCAAGAACAACTTGAATCTGAACGATTTCCACAAGATTTATCAATGTTTTCATACAAATCTAAGAGTTTTCAAGTATAAAAGAGTTAAAAGGAATATCTATCCTAACATGTCACATCTTTTACACTCAATGCACTCGAAACCAATAGAACCGGACCTAATGCTGATCGTCTACTCATTCTTAGCGATGTATCAGTGCTAGATCCAAGTTCCATTTGAAAGATAGTGATTTCGGGTTTGGACACGAACAACCGTCTCGAACCGTGCACTGACGGACTAGGGTGATTCCTGTTCGGTCAGGTCATTAGGGACGAGATGGGGTTCCCATTGTTTAAACCAGTCATCACAACGTCTCGCCCAAGTTACAACACTTCAAGCAAGATCAAGTAACAGCACGACCAAGTCGTTGGGACGAGTTGTCATCCGACCGGACTGTTGTCCGACCGGGTTGCCATCCGCTCGACCCACCGTCCAATCGGGTTGTGTCACGGCCCCCGACCCGGTTTGACCCGTTTCAGGAGCCGCGGGACAGAAATCCCGTGGTATTTATTTAATTGAGTTTAACAGCGGAAGTTTATTATCAGGATCTTTTTAAAACTGAAATATTTCCCGATTATTTTATTTCACAACGCGGGATAAAACCCGGTAATTTAAAATTTTGAGATTTCACGAAGGAAATCTTTTATTTTACAAAACATGTTTCTTTAATTTATACTGAGCCACTTCCTTTAAGCTTGTAGTGCTATATGGCACTTTTCCTGGTTCATAACAGATCACCTGAAACATGTTTGAAAAAGGTTTTGTCAGCGGGAAATACTGAGTGAATCATTCTATTTTGCATAATGATGCATAGTTATTAATTACAGCATAAGAGCGATTACTATGGCTTCTATCTTATTTTTATCTGGCGCTCTGTCACAATGGTGACATGTCACAATGGTGACGATGGTCATACCACTATTAGGTCAATGAACCTAAATAGTGATGATTATCCCTAGTAGGTCAATGAACCTAACTGGGAGAAAATTAGTAATGTGCACAATACCCCACTAGCCATTGATTCAAGATATCCATGACTTAGTCCCTGTAATTATAACCTTTGAAAATAATTTGAGGTATTATAAAATAGTTGATAAAAAGAGAATGACTCACATTGCATATTTAATTTGAGCAGAGTCTAGCCTACTGATTAGCCTTTTTAACCTAAATTTAATAACAGGCACACAATTCTGGGTTAGTAATCAATACAGCATTTACGATAACTCACGAGATCAAATTCTCACAACGAACGACAAAGTGCGATACTTAAACATCCATCGAATTAACGACGAACGACAAAGTATAACCCTAATATGGGCGGCACTTAAACATCCATTGGATATATTGATCGGTCGGAAAATGAATCGTAATAGCGATCGAGTTAATACCCTGATTGCGGCGTCGATTCGTGAATCGTGTGTGTTAATTGTGATAAACAGAAGATATATCGGAGCGTATTACGAATTGGTTCGTTGCTCAAATTCCAGAAATCAAGTCCCACGACCCTCTATTTATACCCAAATTTTGTCAACCCTTGCGCACCGTAACACTCTAACCCTTACGGTCCGTAACGACCCTTGCGCACCGTAACGCTAATTTCCTTACGGTGCGTAAGGAACACCTAAGCACTATAGGTTTGCCACGTTTGGGACTAGGCCTGCTGAGTTGATGAATTTAATAATTTCGAATTTGACAGAGAGATTTTAAGATAATCGTAACTAGGTTTTACCCCCCCTGAGTTTTAGGGGCCCTGATCCTGATTCTGATTGTTCTAAAAATTGTAGGGTTTATACAGAATCACTTGGGTGTCTCAATTAGGGTTTCCTATTAGTCAAATCAATTTAATAAATATGACTTTTGATGAGAGTTGTTACATTCTCCCCACCTTAATAAAAATCTCGTCCTCGAGATTTACTGGAATATTTGAGGATACTTTAGCTTCTTTTCTGATTCCAGTTTTCAAGTATATTAGGGTTCTATCTTTGAATCCCTTTTTACTTGAACTAACACTAATCGTTTGTGTTTTGAAAAACTTAATCTTTCTATCTTTTATCTAAAGAGGTTTCTCAACAAATTTTAATTTTTCATTTACCTCTATATCTTAGAGAGGTACTACCAAAGATTCGTCTGATAGACATTTCTTGAGATTGGATGAAATACATCATGTACTCCAGCTAACTCTCCCGGTAGTTGTAAATGATAAGCAACTGGTCCTATACGTTGGATCACTGGAAATGGTCTTACGTACCTTGGACTTAGTTTTCCTTTCTTATTGAATCTAACAATTCCTTTTCAAGGAGATACTTTCAATAGCATTTTGTCTCTAACTTGAAACTCCAACGGCTTTCGTCTATTATCTGTATAACTTTTCTGACGATCTCTAGCCGTCTTCAGCCTTTCCTTCGTGATACTGAATATCACAGTCGTAGTCCCTTAGGATTTTCATCCATCTCCTTTGCCTCATGTTTAATTCTTTTTGCCCAAATATATGTCTTAAATTCTTATGATCCGTATAGACAGTAAACTTACTTCCATACAGATAATGTCTTCAATCTTAAGGGCAAAATTTATGGTTCCTAATTCTAAGTCATGAGTGGTATAGTTTTCTTCGTGCTTTTTCAATTGCCTTGATGCATACGCAATTACCTTTTTGTGTTGCATTAACACACATCCCAATCCTAGCTTTGAAGCATCACCATATACTTTAAAATTTTTAGTTCCTTCTGGTAAAGCTAAGATTGGAGCATTTGGTTAATTCATGCTTTAAGATCCTAAAGACTTCTTCTTGTTTAGGTTCCCATTCAAACTTAACTGTTTTACAGGTTAGCTTAGTTAATGGTATAGCTATCTTGAAAAAATCCTTAATAAACCGTCTATAGTATCCAGTTAAACCTACAAAACTCCTAATTTTTCCATTGCGGATTACGGAACCTTCCATTTGGTAATTGCTGCTATCTTAGCAGGATCTACATGAATACCTTCATGATTCACCATGTGTCCTAAGAATTGCACTTCTTGCAACCAAAATTCACACTTCGAGAATTTGGCGTAGAGCTTTTCTTTTCTTCACAAAGTTAAGAGTATATGCAAATGCTGAGAATGTTCGTCCTGACTTTTTGAATAAATAAGTATATCATCTATGAAGACAATTACAAATTTATCCAAATACGGTTTACAGATCCTATTCATCATGTCCATGAATGCTGCAGGTGCATTCGTTAACCCAAAGGGCATGACTGTTAACTCGTAATGACCATACCTAGTTCTGAAAGCAGTCTTAGGTATGTCTTCTTCTTGTACCTTCAATTGATGATATCCGGATCGTAAATCTATCTTAGAAAAATATCTAGCTCCTTGAAGTTGATTGAAAAGATCATCAATCCTAAGTAATGGGTATCGATTCTTAATAGTAACCTTATTTAATTCTCTATAATCGATACACATTCTCATCGAACCATCCTTCTTCTTAACAAACAACACTGGTGCCTCCCACGGGGATAAACTAGGTTGTATGAAACCTTTACTTAATATTTCATCTAATTGCTTTTTCAGTTTTAATATTTCTGTGGGTGCTAACTGATAAGGTGCCTTGGCTATCATTAAAATTCCTGGAATTAGATGAATCCTAAATTTTACCTCCCTATCTGGTGGTAATCCTGGTAACCCTTCTGGGAATACATCTAGGTATTCTGAAACTACAGAAATTTCCTTAAGTTCTTTATCTTTAATATTAATGATTACTGAAATCATATATACTATTCCTTGCTTTCGTTCATAATTAGCAACTTTCATTACTGATATGAACTTTAGGGTTTTACATAGCTTATCTCCTGTAATCATTACTACTTCTCCAGTGGGTGCAAAATTTCTTATGGAATTTTTATCACAGCTAATTCGAACATGGTTGTTTACTAACCAATCCATTCCTAACACAACATCGAATTCAACAAATTTTATAGATAATAGGGTTGCAGAAAATTTATGACTTAAAAGTTCTATTTTTACTTTTTGCAGAACCTTATTTATTTTAACTGAATTCCCATCTGCCGTTTCTACTATAGAAATTTGCCTAATCCTGGTTAAAGGTAAGTTAAGAGTTTGGCAGAATGAAGTATTTATAATACTTTGGTTTGTACCAGAGTTAAATAATACTTTTGTGTAAATGTTGTGAACTAAGAACGTACCGGCTATCACATCTGGAATGAGCTCTGCTTCCTCAGCAGTCAGTTGAAATGCTCTTACATTCCTTTTTGCTCCTTCTGCAGGTTTAGCTTTATTGTTAGATGGTTTGTTCAGTTTTGGACAATCTGGCCTAAGATGTCCAGCTTCTCCACAGTTGTAGCAGACTGAAATTTTTTTTCCTCCTGCAGTCTTCTTCTTGATGCCCCAGAATTTTGCAAAAATTGCAATATCCTTTGCATATTCCAAAATGCTTCCTTTTGCAAGAATTGCAAAATGGACTAGTGGAAGATTGCCCATTCCCTCTTTTCTTGAAATTGTTATGGTTACCCGGATGGAATACTTGGGTAATCTTTTGGGCTACTTCCTTCCTTCTATTTTCTTCTCTTGTCCGTACTAGTTCGTCAGTCAGAGTATTGGCTAAATCCACCGCATCATCAATCGTGCGAGGTTTCGCAGCTTTGACGATATTATGGATTTCAGCAATCAATCCCCAAATATAACGAGAAATAAGTACCGGCTTTGGCGAAGCCAGGGTTGGTACCACTCGAGCATACTCGAAGAATGTTGAAGTATACCCTCGACAATCTACATCCACCATCCGGTGGGTTAGAAACTTATTTGTCATTTGTTCCTTTTCATACTCGGGACATAATTTTCTTTCTACAAGGCTCTTAAATTCTTCCCAGTTTATAGCATACGCCATCCTTCTTCCTTTTGCTTGTAACACCGTATTCCACCATTCTAGTGCCCCTTCTTTGAAAAGGTTTGACGCGTACATGACCTGATCATCCTGAGCACATTTACTTATGGCAATTACTGCCTCGGTTTTCTCTAACCAACGCAATGCTGCAGTCGCTCCTTCATTGCCTGCAAATTCAATGGGTTTACAAGCAAGAAATTCTTTGTAAATGCAACCAGGCGTTGCAGCTTTTATTTTCTTAGGAGGAGGAGCTTGTCGTGGTTCATTCTCATGATTAACATGATCATTGCCTCCGTTTACGCTATTACTGAAGTTATCTTCAGAAATACGTTTACTAGGAACGATTTGTTGAGGTTCGATTGGATTTTTAACAGCAGCAACGATTGCTGGAATAGCATTGGCTATCCCTTGAGCAACTATTGCTGGAATAGCGTTGGCTATCCCTTGAGCAACGATATTTTCTATATCCTGCCTAGTCATAAATTGATCCCCCGGTTGTTGCTCAGATTGATTAACCTCATTAACTGGTTCATTATTAGCGTTTTCCATCTGATATCTAATTTATAGATAAATAATTAGTATAAAAGAAATAATCCAATGTCACAATTAATAGCACCTAATCACGTAAACGAATATACAAAGAAAATTGTAAATTTTCTAAAATTTTATTTGTTTTATAGATTATATCATGCTTCTATATACAACCGTTTTATTATTTATTTTACACATACTGATTTTACTATTACTATTACACAACCACAGTTCCTTAAATCCCCTATCCTTTGTCAGATGATATTCTAGTAACGGCGTTCCCTCTCATCGTATTTCCAGGAGATCTGTCCCCCAATCTCTTGGATCCTATTCCCAGTATCCATCAGTTCTTCACCAAAGTTGCGGAGTTCAGCCATATTCTCGTTACTCATTAGTGTATTTGGTAAAGGTTCTGGATTGAACTGAGGAAAAAGCTTATAGGGATTGTTTTGTAACTGTATTTCATTAGTCAACCATTCGTCTATTTGCGAGTGAATTGAAGGGTTTGGAATAGCTGGTTCTAAATTCATTGGTAGTTGTGTTTCAAGAGAGTGAATAAAAATATTTTCATTAACAGGCTTAATAGTATTATAGCTTGCAAATATAAAATCTAGCTCTTCCTGAGATGGTAACCCCTCAATTTGCCTAGAGCTTTCCCCAATTTCCATTTTCTTAGGTTTGAGTTTCTCGAGAGGTAAAGCGTTGAATTCTATAGGTTCTTCTATGTCTAGTATATACCTATTGAAATCTCTGGAAACCTCTAATCTTACTGGATAGAGATTTAAATTCTGAAGGGCGTTAGACAAATTATTCATGCTGTAACACACCTTCAGATCGAAGAAGGACTTTTTGGAATGGGAATGGATGAAGCGGGGTGGAGGAATGGTCAACTCATCAGGCTCATGATCTGAAGACTACAGGTTCGAATCCTGTCCCCGCCTAATCACTTGAGATCTTTTTGGGGTGGTAGCAAAATACACACAATTACTAAGTTAAAAATCATAACAAAATTTTATAGAAAAACTTTTAAATATTATTTCATACTGGGTAACTACCAAAATAACTGAAAATTAAAACACACTAAGTTTTATTTGTAAATTTATTTATTTACCGAATCAGGTTTCTGGTTTATATTTAATAAGGGTGCTAAACTTGAATCAAAATATTTAAAGATTTGTATTCACTGCTACATTGGCTAGCATATAAAGATCTGCCCATACTGTACAAAATTAGTCAGATAATAAAACACATAATCACAAAATAGCAATTAATAAAAATTAAGTATTTTCTAAATACTTAATTGGCTTAAATCAATGGCTCGATCAGTGGCTCTGATACCACCTTTTTCTGTCACGGCCCCCGACCCGGTTTGACCCGTTTCAGGAGCCGCGGGACAGAAATCCCGTGGTATTTATTTAATTGAGTTTAACAGCGGAAGTTTATTATCAGGATCTTTTTAAAACTGAAATATTTCCCGATTATTTTATTTCACAACGCGGGATAAAACCCGGTAATTTAAAATTTTGAGATTTCACGAAGAAATCTTTTATTTTACAAAACATGTTTCTTTATTTTATACTGAGCCACTTCCTTTAAGCTTGTAGTGCTATATGGCACTTTTCCTGGTTCATAACAGATCACCTGAAACATGTTTGAAAAAGGTTTTGTCAGCGGGAAATACTGAGTGAATCATTCTATTTTGCATAATGATGCATAGTTATTAATTACAGCATAAGAGCGATTACTATGGCTTCTATCTTATTTTTATCTGGCGCTCTGTCACAATGGTGACATGTCACAATGGTGACGATGGTCATACCACTATTAGGTCAATGAACCTAAATAGTGATGATTATCCCTAGTAGGTCAATGAACCTAACTGGGAGAAAATTAGTAATGTGCACAATACCCCACTAGCCAGTGATTCAAGATATCCACGACTTAGTCCCTGTAATTATAACCTTTGAAAATAATTTGAGGTATTGTAAAATAGTTGATAAAAAGAGAATGACTCACATTGCAGATTTAATTTGAGCAGAGTCTAGCCTACTGATTAGCCTTTTTAACCTAAATTTAATAACAGGCACACAATTCTGGGTTAGTAATCAATACAGCATTTACGATAACTCACGAGATCAAATTCTCACAACGAACGACAAAGTGCGATACTTAAACATCCATCGAATTAACGACGAACGACAAAGTATAACCCTAATATGGGCGGCACTTAAACATCCATTGGATATATTGATCGGTCGGAAAATGAATCGTAATAGCGATCGAGTTAATACCCTGATTGCGGCGTCGATTCGTGAATCGTGTGTGTTAATTGTGATAAACAGAAGATATCTCGGAGCGTATTACGAATTGGTTCGTCGCTCAAATTCCAGAAATCAAGTCCCACGACCCTCTATTTATACCCAAATTTTGTCAACCCTTGCGCACCGTAACACTCTAACCCTTACGATCCGTAACGACCCTTGCGCACCGTAACACTAATTTCCTTACGGTGCGTAAGGAACACCTAAGCACTATAGGTTTGCCACGTTTGGGACTAGGCCTGCTGAGTTGATGAATTTAATAATTTCGAATTTGACAGAGAGATTTTAAGATAATCGTAACTAGGTTTTACCCCCCCTGAGTTTTAGGGGCCCTGATCCTGATTCTGATTGTTCTAAAAATTTTAGGGTTTATACAGAATCACTTGGGTGTCTCAATTAGGGTTTCCTATTAGTCAAATTAATTTAATAAATATGACTTTTGATGAGAGTTGTTACAGGTTGCATCTTGATTCATTTAAAACTTAAACAATTTTCAACATGTTCAGTAACAGGGTTGCCACCCGGTCGGATGGACATCCGACCGAGTGACCACCCTACTGTGGATTTGTTGTCACTGAGAAACCTCGCCATTCGAGTCGCCGTCCGATCGAACGACCGTTCGACCGACCGACCTGAAGGGTAGAGATACTTCTATGTTTTTCTAAACACTACAACGAAAATTTCAAAAGTCAAGCCATCATACATAAACACATCCTTATCAAAGGAGGAAACAATCCACTCGAAAGGTCAACCGATCGGATGACCATCCGAGCGGACTGTCACTCGAACGAACGGCTGTCCGATCAGACTACTATCCGATCGAACTGCTATCCTACCCACTTGCACTCGGTATCATTTTATGCGTCACTTATCGTTATACTATAAATATGTTCAGGCTAACCCTACTCTCTAGCGCTCCCTTCAATCCATCAACCGCTGTGAGTATACTCGAACCCTTTTTGGCTTTATGCACTTTTGGGTGTTACATACGTTACGAATATTCAAATCACATAGAACACACTACTCTATACTACTTAAACGCTAACCGTTACTGCATGTTATACGTGGCTTAATGAATGCTTGTTTGTTATGTTTACACATGGAATGCTGTCTACCTGCCTTAGTAACGATAGTACTATAGTTTGGACTCAGCACCTGTTCATAGGGGTTGTTAAGGACAATTACTTGCATGGATTACGGTGGTAATCAGGTATTGCGAACTGCCTCGGGCAGTCAACCCGCAGTCATTGGTATCGATAGATCTATGTCGATAACTAACGTGCTTCATTTCACTATGCGTACGTGCTGGTTATGCGTAAACGAATTCGAACTTTATTATATCATATGAAACTTGTATGCTCACCTTTACACTATGTGTATTGACTTTTACTTTAACGTATGTGACAGGTGCTTAAGCTGTTTATAAACTTAGCTGGCTGTGAAATTGAGACTAGGAAAGGTCTAGGACGCTCTTTGTGCTGTGATGAAATCGAAGCTAGGAAAAAGGGGTCCTAGAAACCAATAAATAAACTATCTATGTGTAAATCTGAGTTATCGGAATAGAACTACTTGACTAGATTTTATCTCTAATAATTATATTATCTCATATGACATGGTATGGGACATGTTGCTTTAAATATTTGGTAATTATAGTTGTTGTGGAAACTTCTTGACAATCTGTTTCGCTCAGTGCCACGCCCCGATGTTTCCGCCATCGGTTGGGGTGTGAAAGATTGGTATCAGAGCCATAACTATAGGGAATTAGGCAAGACTCGACCTAGTCCGGGTCGACGTCTTAGAGACCTAGTCTATAGTTAGGAACCAACAGACCGACTTGTGCATATCCAGTAGGGATTATGTATAAGCTCATTATTACATCTCGCCTATGCTACTCTATCACTGCACTCGAATTTTCAGATATGAATGAATGATTAAGTCGAGATTAGGTGTGAAAACCGCAAACTCTCGACTAAATTGCTTGCTCGACCCGCATTTTCATCTATAAACACGAGAAATTGCGTTAAAATAGGAGTGAAATCCATAATTTGACGCATAAATCTCTTGTATTTTATCAAAAACAGGAACAAGGTTGTTAAGTTAGGGGTAAAACCCGAACCTTGACGACTTATCCCGCCTTATTTTGTTTTACAAAACTCTCACCAAGGTCTCGACGGACTCCAACGGCCTGACGACACGCCGAAGCTAGAAGGATACGTGTCATACGCCCAAGAATCGAGGCGAAAGCACAATTCCGAAGGTCAAAGTGTGCGCAGAAGGTCTTTGAGAATATTTGAATCACCTTGGTTAGTCAATGTCTATCTAGCCGCAGACCATCCATTTCTCGATTTTTTTATGTGTTTCGATTCTGAGCCCGCAACTGCTGACTCTGATGATTCGTCAATTTTATGTGTTTATATGTGTGTTTATCTGTTTATGTGTTTAATTTTGGAGACTTATTCGATTCTTGCTTTCACTTCGATCGACACGCATGACTCGCACTGCATTTCTATCTCAAAGCGCTGACAAATAGCTAAATTATGGACGACCTTATGCTATATTATACGCTTATACTATACTACTCGACAAGTTATTCGCGATCGCTATTCTTGAGCATACACGGCCTTTGAATGATAGGTTTCTGTATTCTGACTGCATCTGGTGATTACATGCTTATGTGCTTCTGTGCTTCTGTGCTCTACGTGCTTACATGATTATGTGCTTCTGTGATTATGTGTCAATATGATTATGTGACTATGTTCCTGAGCTTTAGTGGTACTAGACGTGTGAGGTGAGATTCGATTATGATGTGTCTGAGACCTATGACGATGTCTGTTGCAGACAATATCAACTGGACCCTCATCTGGACCCTGTCACCCACGACTCTCTCGCCAAGAGCAAAGAGAGAAACGTCTTGCTGCTATCATCGCTAAGCAAGTAGCAAAAGTCGTGGGTGAACTATACGAGAATGTGAGAAAATCGTCGGAAGAGTCCAGAACTGAAGCTCCTAAAGCTACACCCAAGGCTGCCTTCAGTTTCAAATAGTTTAAGGCATGCAGACCGAAATAGTTCTCTGGCGAAGATGGCCCCACGGCATTGTTCCAATGGTTTGATTCCATCGAGGGCACACTACGACAGAGCGGTTGCCTCGACGAACTCCGTACTCTAAATGCTACCGGCGTCTTCCAGTCCCGCGCACTAGACTGGTAGATGGCCGAGAGAAACAAATGAGGGAACGATGCAGCCTACGGTCTGTCGTGGGACAAGCTCAAGGAAGTCATGCTGGAAGAATTCTGCCCTCCTCATGAGCGCCAAAAGTTAGAAGATGAATTCTGGCACATAAAGAAGAAGGATGGTGAAAACGCTGCTCTCACTGTTCACTTCAAGCAGCTCAGTATTATCTGTCCTGATCAAGTCAAGACTCCGGAGTTCGCAATCAAGAAGTATATCCGAGCCCTGCCTGACTGTGTTGCAGATTTCATGCAAGCGGCCAAGACAACAACAATCGAGGAAACCTACCTACAGGCCGCTGAAATCAACGACAAGCGGGTCAAGGCTGGTGTCTGGGATAAGACTTCAAAGAACCTGCATCAAGCTACCACCGCCGCACCAACTACTGAAACCGCCACCGTATCGAGCAACAAGAGGAAGAACAAGAGAAAGAGCAACTCTAGCAACAAGAACTGTGCGATCACTGCTGCACCAATTCAAGCTGTACCAGCTCAACAACAACAGCGTCAAGTAGCGGCGCCTGTGGAAAATTCCCCGCTTGCTAAGCGTGCATATACTGGGCCACACCTGCTTTGCCCTACTTGCACCTACCACCACCCGACTAGCATCGCTTACCGATTCTGTGCTCATTGCAATATGTACGGCCATTTCACTACCAACTGCCGTGCTCGACAACCTCCTGCTCATCAAGCTCTTCTCACCGCCCCTCAGGGTCAAAAAGCTCCTCCGGCACCCGCGGTCAACGCCAGAGCCTGCTTCGCATGTGGCAATCCTAACCATTTCGCTAACATGTGCCCGAACAGGGTTGTGAAACAAGAGCCCCAGCAGCAGCAGCCTCAGCAACAACAACAGCAGCAGCAACAGCAACAAGCAGCACATGCTCGAACATTCAACATCAACGTGCGCCAGGCCCAAGCTGACAACAATGTGGTTAATGGTACGTTCCTCGTGAATGGTATTTATGCTTCATGTCTGTTTGATACTGGTGCCGATAACTGTTTTGTATCGTTTGAGTTCGAAAAGCTCCTTAACCGTAAGCGCGCCCATCTCCCCTCGACGTTCGATGTCGAAGTTACCACTGGAAGAACCGTCACTGTAAATTCTGTTCTTCATGATTGTACCCTCGATCTCAACAATCACATCTTTCCAATCGACCTTATTCCGATGCAACTCGGAAGTTTCGATGTCATAGTAAGCATGGACTTTCTTCGTGAAAACCATGCTGAAGTTGTGTGCTTTGACAAGATGATCCGATTCTCGCTCACTAATGGAGACCAGTTATGTGTTTATGGTGAAGTCGCTTCGAAGAAATTGCAGCTTATGTCATGCATCCAGGCTAGCAGGTATCTCCGCAAGGAATACCAAGCTTTCTTGACCAATATCGTAGTAGCGGAGAAAAAGGAAGTTAAGGAGGTAAACCTGGTACCCGTTGTTTGTGAATTTCCTAACGTTTTCCATGATAATCTCCCCGGACTCCCTCCGAGTCGTGATATCGACTTCCACATCGACCTCATTCCCGGAGCCAATCTTGTTGCTAGAGCTCCTTACCGACTCGCACCGTCAGAAATGCGTGAACTCTCGAGTCAACTCCAGGAATTGCTTGATAAAGGCTTTATTCGCCCTAGCACCTCTCCTTGGGGTGCACCAGTCCTCTTCGTCAAAAAGAAGGATGGGTCGTTCCGGATGTGTATCGACTATAGGGAGCTGAACAAGCTGACAATCAAGAATCGCTATCCTCTACCTCGCATTGACGATTTATTCGACCAGCTACAAGGTGCCACGTGTTTTTCCAAGATCGATCTACGTTCAGGTTACCACCAACTATGCATTCAAGAGGAAGATATACCCAAAACCGCTTTTCGCACTCGCCACGGCCACTATGAGTTCGTTGTTATGCCTTTTAGTTTAACTAACGCACCCGCGGTTTTTATGGATCTTATGAATCGCGTGTGTAAACCTTTTCTCGATCTTTTCGTCATTGTGTTCATCGACGATATCCTGATCTATTCCAAGTCGAAAACCGAACAAGCACAACATCTACCTTTGGTTCTCGAGATACTCCAAGGGAATCGACTCTACGCCAAGTTCTCCAAGTGCCAATTTTGGATAGAGGAGGTTCAATTCCTCGGACACATTGTCAATAATCAAGGTATTCACGTCGACCCCACGAAGATCGAAGCTATCAAGAGTTGAGTTACACCCAAGAACCCGTCGGAAGTCCGTTCTTTTCTTGGACTATCGGGTTATTATCGTCGATTTATCGAAGGATTCGCTAAAATCGTCGTGCCGCTTACTGCTCTTACGCATAAAGACAAGCCTTTTGTTTGGGGAATTGAACAAGAGATTGCCTTTCGAACCCTCAAGAACATGCTTTGCAATGCTCCTGTCCTCACGCTACCTGAAGGGAACGATGACTTCATAGTCTATTGTGATGCCTTGAACCTTGGTCTCGGCTGTGTTCTCATGCAACGGGACAAGGTTATTGCGTACGCATCTCGTCAGCTCAAGATCCACGAGAAGAACTATACAACCCATGATCTCGAGCTAGGCGCAGTTGTTTTTGTGTTAAAGATTTGGTGACACTACCTCTATGGCACCAAGTGTACGATCTTCACAGATCATAGGAGCCTACAACATATCTTTGACCAGAATGAACTTAATATGCATCAACGCCGATGGGTAGAACTTCTCAACGATTACGATTGTGAGATTCGTTATCATCTTGGCAAAGCAAATGCCGTTGCCGACGCCCTCAGCAGACGGAGCTATTTGCACAGTACCCGTAATGTTTAGGCCCAATTTGATCTTGAATCCCTTATCCGCGAATCCCAGCATGCTTTTTTTAATGAACGCACTCTGAAGAAGGAACGAATCTATCACGATAGAGCTCAGCTTGTGAATAAGCCGAATGGGATATTCCATTATATGGTCCAAATTTGGATCCCTAAACGGACCGATTTGCGAAAGATTTTGATGGACGAAGCCCACAAATCCCAGTATTCTATTCATCCCGGTGCCGACAAAATGTACCAGGACCTTCGCTACAAGTACTGGTGGCCGGGCATGAAAAGGGATATTGCCCTCTACGTTGGGAAGTGCCTGACATGTGCAAGGGTCAAGGCTGAACATCAAAGACCCTCTGGCTTACTCGAACAAGCCAAGATCCCTGTGTGGAAGTGGGAGAGCATAGCTATGGACTTCGTAATGAAACTCCCGCGTACGTCATCTGGTCATGACAGCATTTGGGTTGTTGTTGATCGTTTGACTAAATACGCTCACTTTTTGCCAATACGGGAGGACTATAAGGTGGAACTATTAGCCCGAATTTACACCGAAGAAATTATATGTCGACATGGGACGCCTTGCGATAACATCTCTGACCGTGATGCTCGGTTTACCTCAAGACTGTGGGAAACATTTCAAGCGGCTCTCGGTACTACGCTTAACCTAAGTACCGCTTTTCATCCCCAAACTGACGGTCAGACTGATAGAACGATTCGTACCCTTGAAGACATGCTTCGCTCGTGTGTCATAGATTTCGGTGGTAATTGGGATGCATACCTGCCGTTAGTCGAATTCTCATATAACAACAGTTATCATTCCAGCATCCAAATGGCACCATTTGAGGCTTTATACGGAAGAATATGTCGATCGCCAATTGTGTGGCATGAGACCGGTCACTCACAATTAACTAGTCCCGAGCTATTGCAAGAATCAACAGACCAAATCTTCCAAATTCGAGACAATCTAACGAAAGCTCGGAATTATCAGAAAAGTTACGCCGATAGACGACGCAAGCCCCTTGAATTTGACATTGGTGACCATGTACTCCTAAAGGTATCACCTTGGAAGGGTGTGGTCAGATTCGGAAAAAGAGGAAAGCTCGCGCCTCGTTGGGATGAGTTGTCATCCGACCAGACTGCTGTCCGACCAGGTTGCTATCCGCTCGACCCACCGTCCGATCGGGTTGCATCTTGATTCATTTAAAACTTAAACAATTTTCAACATGTTCAGTAACAGGGTTGCCACCTGGTCGGATGGACATCCGACCGAGTGACCGCCCTATTGTGGATTTGTTCTCACTGAGAAACCTCACCATTCGAGTCGCCGTCCGATCGAACGACCGTTCGACCGACCAACCTGAAGGGTAGAGATATTTCTCTGTGTATTCTAAATACTACAACGAAAACTTCAAAAGTCAATCCATCATACACAAACACATCATTCTCAAAGGAGGAAACAATCCACTCGAAAGGTCAACCGATCGGATGACCATCCGAGCAGACTGTCACTCGAACGAACGGCTATCTGATCGGACTACCATCCGATTGAACTGCTGTCCTACCCACTTGCACTCGGTATCGTTTTACGCGTTGCTTATCATTATACTATAAATCTGTTCAGGCTAACCCTACTCTCTAGCGCTCCCTTCAATCCATCAACCGCTGTGCGTATACTCGAACCCTTTTATGCTTTATGCACTTTTGGGTGTTACATACGTTACGAATATTCAAATCACATCGAACACACTACTCTATACTACTTAACCGCTAACCGTTATTGCATGTTATACGTGGCTTAATGAATGCTTGTTTGTTATGTTTACACGTGGAATGCTGTCTACCTGCCTTAGCAACGATAGTACTATAGTTTGGACTCAGCACCTGTTCGCAGGGGTTGTTGAGGACAATTACTTGCGTGGATTACGGTGGTAATCATGTATTGCGAACTGCCTCGGGCAGTCAACCCGCAGTCATTGGTATCGATAGATCTATGTCGATAACTAACGTGCTTCATTTCACTATGCGCACGTGTTGGTTATGCATAAACGAATTCGAACTTTATTATATCATATGAAACTTGTATGCTAACCTTTACACTATGTGTATTGACTTTTACTTTAACGTATGTGACAGGTGCTTAAGCTGTTTATAAGCTTAGCTGGCTGTGAAATTGAGACTAGGAAAGGTCTAGGACGCTCTTTGTGCTGTGATGAAATCGAAGCTAGGAAAAAGGGGTCCTAGAAACCAATAAATAAACTATCTATGTGTAAATCAGAGTTGTCGGAACAGAACTACTTGATTAGATTTTGTCTGTAATAATTATATTATCTCATATGACATGGTATGGGACATGTTGCTTTAAATATTTGGTAATTATAGTTTTTGTGGAAACTTCTGGACAATCTGTTTCGCTCAGTGCCACGCCCTGATGTTTCCGCCATCGGTTGGGGTGTGACAGTTGGCCATCTGAGCGGATGGTCATCTGGTCAGATGCCCATTCGATCGGATGTCCATTCGGATGACCGAGTTGTGTTTGTTAGTTTTCCAACTTTCGTTTCGTTTGTTAAGCGTTGCGTTGCATTTAATTGAGTTGCGAGTAAGCGTTTGAGCGTATAAGCATTGCGTTGATAACCACATAACATTCAATCAAATAAACACACATTTAACACACATAAACTATAAAATAAATCCGCGTTTTGAGTCTGCGTTGAGTCTGCGTTGAGTTTGCGTTTAGTCTAAACAAGCGATGTCACATGCGATAAAATGCGTTCGAGTAGTAAGCGTTATGAACAACGTTAAAAATGTGATAACTGCGTTTTGAAAAAGCGTTGTATTAAGCGTTTAAAATGCGTTGAAAATATAAGTAACCCATAGCGATAATCGAAATCTCAGGAGTACAAGCGATTACGAATGAAAAGACAACAAGAAGTAACGATCCAAAAAGTCGGGTTGTTATAGCTTCCCCTACTTTAGGAAATTTCGTCCGAAATTAAGGAGCAGGCGTAACAAAGAGTTGTGGATGTTTAGCTTTCATATCACTTTCGAGTTCCCAAGTGAACTTGGCGTCGCGTTTGCCTTCCCAGCGAACCTTCACTATAGGAATGCAAGAGCGTCAAAGTTTCTTGGGCTCTCGATCCATGATTTCTACTGGCTTTTCCACAAAGTGTAGGGTTTCGTTAACATGCAAATCTTCAAGGGGCACGTGAAGATTTTCCTCAGCTAGGCACTTCTTGAGGTTCGAGACGTGGAAAGTCGGATGTACGTTGCTGAATTCCTCCGGTAATTCGAGTCGGTAGGTCACTTTGCCAATTCTTTCTAGAATATTAAAGGGACCCACGTATAGTGGCGCTAGCTTTCCTTTTTTTGCCAAATCAGATCACCCCCTTCCAAGGTGAAACCTTTAGGAGTACGTGATCACCAACTTCAAACTCAAGGGGCTTGTGGCGTTTATCGGCGTAACTCTTTTGACGACTCCGAGATTTCAAGAGATTGTCTCGTATTTGGAGGATCTTGTTAGTCGTTTCTTGTAACAACTCAGGACCGGTGATTTGAGCGTCTCCGATCTCGTGCCATACAATAGGCGATCGACATTTTCTACCATATAATGCCTCAAAGGGTGCCATTTGAATACTAGCGTGATAACTGTTGTTGTAAAAGAATTCTACTAAAGGTAAATGCGAATCCCAATTACCACCAAAATATATAACGCACGAACGAAGCATGTCTTCAAGGGTACGGATCGTGCGTTTAGTCTGACCATCGGTCTGGGGATGGAATGCGGTACTGAGATTAAGTGTTGTACCGAGAGCAGATTGGAATGTCTCCCAGAGACGCGAGGTAAATCGACCATCATGGTCAGAGATGATGTCACAAGGTGTCCCATGTCAACAAATGACTTCATCGGTATATGAAGGGGTAAGGTCCCAAAAAACCTCATATCAAGTACTTGGGACCATACCACAACCTCATTTTCTAACCATCCTTAAAACCTTGCGCAGCAGCACACTGGTTTTACAAAAGGAAATTAAGAAGAAAAGTAAGTAAACACTAGCGCGCCAAAGGAAATTAACAAATCCCTGCGCCGATTCTCCACAAATGGATAAAAATCCTAACAAGCACTTCCGCTTAGTAATACCCAGACTTGGATATTATTTACTAAGCTGATACCACACGATAAGGAGTCACACCGGATTATGGCAATAATCTTCTATAAGACTCATTTGTGCACCACCAGACGGTATAACCGTCTGGGACACGTGTCATCATCCCATGCAACCCTGAAATCACGATGATGGCATGGAATTGGAGAGAAATCTCCATTTTCCCACTTTCCACGTGGCAACACCCCAACCATTGATCTGAATAGCGATCCGTGTGCACTCACGTCAGATTAAGAGGATTAACTGGATGGGAAATAACCGCTTACGGAGTTAGCATCTTCTGTCAACTTTTCAATAACAGGTTTTCCCGCCCATACTCCCGGCTATAAATACGAGAGTAATTCAGGTATGAACTTCAAGTTACACTCACTTCATCAATACTTCTTCTTCTTCATAAACGCATACTTATTCTCAAGCCGGAGTCGGGTTACGGAGAGAACCTCCCTTCTCCCCGTAACGAGGCTAACGGTGTTCTGTTTTGCAGTATTCACCGGAGAAGAAGACTTGTCCCTTCGAACCAAACGAGAGAGAACCACCCTTTTTATGCAGAATGTAACCCTCTGGATAATTTGATTCCGGTCATTTATCCAGTGTTTCTTCATTTGCGCCCACCGATTTCTCTGTTTCATCCGTTTTCTCTCGTTTTTTCGATTCACTTTGTTGATTCCATTTAAAAATGGAGGAAACCTCAACTCATCGGCAAGACGGCCCTCGGCCAAATTTTGCAAACAATACCCAAGGTGAGGGAGTCGCAGAAGAAGCCTCGGACGACAATGAGGTGCAATTCAATCATTTAAACACCCCAGGGGTACAGCCAGAGATCCCTGTAAACTCAATTCTGCCCCCAGGAGAAACCCCAATCTCCTGGTACGTCAGGTCCCAGGGGGCACTAAATGCAATATACACACAACTGTGTGCACAAACTGCTCCCCAAACTCAATCACGAAGGCCAGGATCCCGTGCTCATGCTTCTCAACGTGATGGCCCATCCCAAGTCCAGATCGAAGACACAGAGGTTTACTCTAGATCTCCATCGAGATACGAGTATACTCAATCAGAAAATCATCAAAGAGAGCATCTAGATGAGTCACACTTTCACAAAAGACCATCAGTTCATAAGAGGTTGGGTTCTCAGCGGCACACCCACAACAGTGAATATGATCCAACTTACCGTGTAGGAGAAAATGCCAGCGTGTTTAGTTAGTTACAACCGAATTACAACAAGTGTAGACCCCACGCGGTTTACAATCCCGAGGCTGAGCACAATTATGATCTGATTTATCGTCTTGCTGAGGCGGCGGAGAATTTAAAATTTATTAGCGAAATCGCTCTGGCTCCGCTAGAGAAAGCAAAGCTACCGTCTAACGTGGGCAAGTTCAACGGAATGACAGACCCTGACGATCATCTGCGAGTTTTCACAAGCGCAGGGCTGGTAGGAGGCTGGACCCTACCAATGTGGTGCCACCTTTTCGTACAAACCCTTGCAGGCGCTGCAAGAATCTGGTTTGATAACCTACCCATTGGGAAAATCACGTCATGGATAGATTTACGCGAGAAGTTTCTGGTTCATTTCAGCCAGCAAAGGCGATCCATCCGTGACATAGCGGATGTGATGAACATTTGGCGTCATGATGATGAAAGTCTGGAAGACTTCATCACCCGTTATATCAAAGAGGTACTCGAGATCGGGGACGTCCATGAGCAGCTAATTCGCGCCCAATTCAAATATGCAGTCAGGTGCGACGATATGATAAAAGTCCTGTCTGGGATGGAAGGACCCCCGAAGAGCTGGGAAAAAGTGATGGCGGCGGCTAAGGTCTATACCCAAAAAGAAAAGAATCTCACCACCAACAGGCCGCCACCACCGCACAATCGACCCTCAGATTTAGGCTCAAGTGGTGGGAGGAAATTTAAGAAAGGTTGGCGCGATTCTAGCTCAGGGAACTATTCATCCGAAGATGCTCGAGCCACAATCAATAAGCTCGCCGCGCAGAGAGAAGCCAAACAAGAGAACAGGGAGAGACAATGGACTCCTTTAACCAAAACTCCTGCGGAAGTTTTAAGCACGGAGGATTATCAGTTTAAGCCTCCACCACCCATGAAGAACAAACGTGGACAGGACCCAACTCAGTATTGTGATTACCACAAGGACAGTGGTCATACCACCAATAATTGCATCTCCTTGCGCACCGAGATAGAAAAGGCGCTTAAAAGTGGTGAGCTCACTCACCTACTACAAAATGTGCGCAAGGACATTAAACAAATCACCAGGGGCGAAGAAGGGCCGAGCAAGAAAGCAAAAAATTAAGAAGTAACTCTATGATCTCCTCGCAGAATGGAACAGACTCTACAGTTTATCAAGATTAAGCAGGAAATAGAGTGTAAGTTAAGTCCCGTGTATTTATCTTAATAGACTATGTAACGGCCTCTGCGCCTTATCCCGAAATAAACAACAAAGTTTCTATTATTCTTGTGTTTTTCTTACAAAGTGCATGCAATTTCTTTTGGTAAGCACAAAAACATTATGGTTAATATAATACAAGTCTCATGAACGGTCAACTGATTACATCACACAAGACCACACGTTCACACATGAGCTTTATACCACCTTCATTCGCCTTACCTGATCAAAGTAATTATACCCATGCAAAATATTGTAAACTAAAACACACATCATACTATTCCTGGCGCACCAGTACTCCTTAGAAAACTATTAAACAAGGCAGTGTTTCAGTGTACGTTACTTGCGCGGCAGCGCATTAACAGAAAAGGGGATACACATCCCAAAGGACTACAAAACAATGTTCAATACAATTACAAAAGGAAACCTACGCTAGATCTTCGTCTTCATCTGGGAAGATTTTCTTTAGTTGCGCCACATGATATTCGGATTGCAATGCAACATTTATAAGATCCATGACAGGAAGCTGCAAATTGTTGAATTCTGTTTTTAAAGCTGCAAGAGCGGCACCAGTGTTAACACCATGAGTAGCAGATTTACTAGTATCCCAATCAACTTTCAAGGCATTAGTCACATGGTGTGAACATTCCGCATATCCCTGAGCATACCCGTCACTCCGCGCAGCAACAACTAAACGTGCAACAGTTTTATCTAGCTCTTCAGAATTCAACACTGATTCAGCAACCTACAAAAACGAGAAAGGTAAATAAGAAAAAAGCGCAAAACATTTCCACAAGGAAAACAAGCAAAGACAACTTAAACAGGAAATCCCACGCTCTTTCAACCATAGCATATCGCTTTTCAAAGGTTCAAGCTCGCTCTCTGCTGTGGCCCGCGCCGTTTCAGAATTTTCTAGTTTTTCTTCAGTTTCAGTTAAGCGGCGGGAGGCTTTAGTTTTCTCAGAAAGCGCAAGCTCCAGATATTTCTTGAGTTGTTCCTGGTCAGAAAGCAAAGCAGTAAGTTCTTCTATCTATTTATCTCTAAGAGCAAGAGTGGCGCACGCTTGTACCTCTCGTTGTTCACTTCGCTCCCTGTGTGAACGCGCCTCATCACGCCAGCTTCAGCATCAGCTTTTTCTTTTTTCAACCTTTCGATATCTGCATCCTGTTTCTTCAATTTCTCAACTTCAGCCTTGAGATTATTGATAACATTATGAAGACCTATTTTCTCATTATTATCTTTCTCGCAAATTCTTTTAAAATTCTTGCGCTCCTCGACAAGAAGGGCAGCTTCAGCCTCCGCTTTCCTTTTCCAACTCGCGAGGGACCATTCCTCTGTTTTTCGATCAGCCTCAAATTTGGCCTGATTAGCTTCCAACTTAGCCTTCAGCTGGGCAACACGGTTCTCGTCATCCATAACTTTCTTCTTGGACACCTTGAAGTCAGCCCACTCCTTGTGCATACTATGCCACTCACGCACTATGCGATGCGTAGTGGATGTATAAGAGGCAGCCTCTTCAAGGTAGGCATGGTAAGTTTGCTCATGGAGATGACTTTCTTGGAACTTAATCTCCCCAGGCGGAAATATCCCTTGCAACCAGTCCCGGCACACGCGCCAATCTGAAAAAGTGTCACCCTTCTTTAGATTCCAAACAGGGACATGAATGTCGGAAGCATCCTTTTCCGAATAAGTTCTATGATAATAATCCCCTAGAGTCTCATCTGGGCAGATTGGAGAACTCTTGCCAACAGCAGAGAATGCGCCTTGGTCTTCAGCAGAAACTTTCTCGACGTTTTCAGGCATGAAACCAGAAGCTTTAGAAGGAGAAGTTGTAACAGGGATTTCTTCAGCAGCTTTCCTTTTCTCCAAATCATGAGCGGCAAGTTTAGGGGCTTGTGGGTTACCAGCATCATCCGCAACCTCGGGGTTAATAACTTTTTCTGCATTCACCACAACTTCAACAGGCTTATCAGCCCCAAGATCCTCAACCCCAGCAGCCTTCTCAGTCCCACCCTCAGGAACCTCAGAGTTCTTCAACTTATCAGCAACAGAAGCGCGTGGAGGAGAGGGTGGGAGTTCTTCATTAACCACAGGCAATGATTATGTGGGAACATGAGAAATTAGGTTTTCTGAAAAACAAAGTCTATGAGTCACAAAATATTCAATGTGCATATGAAGAAGAGAGCAAAAGAGGACACTTACCAGGAACAGACTCTGAAATAAAGGCGTCCAGATTGCCTCTCTTGGTAATTTTCTTCCTCTGAATCTTCTTTGTAGGCTGACCTTCAGCCTCAGCGCCAGACTGCTTTCTTTTTCCTCCTTTATTCCTCACTAAGTGCTCAGGGCTTGATTCCAATTCAATGGGATCATCAGGGCTGGACGCAGGGATATCAGCAGTCTCTTTTGGTTCTTGCTTCGGTCTTCTAATAATAACTGTAGGCGCAAGACCCTCCAATGAATCAGAAACCACCACATAATCACACCAGGAGTCAGAAGAGCGGCACATACCTTTCTTCTCTCCCCCAACATTTTTGGCCTTAGAAGACTGAGCTTTTTCAGCATCATTCTTCTTTGGCGCAGCAGTAGCGGTTAGCGCACGCCTTTTCCTTTCAGGGCCTATGCCCAAATTAGACAATTCACCTACTACAAAAACACAGCGTTAACACACGTGCAAAATAACAAGCAAAAAATGCTACTATACAAGATTACCAGCACCAGCAGCAGGTTGCGCGGAAAGATCACTATCCCGCGGAAGAACAAAATTCTTCACAATACGGTGATACCACAATTCCTCATCTGGCTTTTTTGCAATAGTAGACATCTTTCCACCTTCTCTCTCAAACGCAACAACGTATAACGAGACAACTGCAAACAAGAAGAAGTGAAGATAAATTTCCAAAAAAAAAAAGAGAAGCAAAAGTAAGGAAACAGGGCAAAAAATCTTACTCTTGCCAGCCTCCATATACATCGGCTTCTCTTCTCGTTCCATCCTCCAGTTTAGACTCATACCGGCACCAACAAGGGCTTTCTCCGGTAAAGCAATAGACGCAACTTCTTTCAGATCATGGTACCAATTTTCGTCAACAGGAGTCTGAATGGTTTCAGTGGGGACGTCCTCTTTTCCCCTAAAAATCATCTTCATCAGAAAAACCCCTGCTTTAATGTTGGATCTGAGTTTGGTTTTGATTGTATTTTACGTTTGAATTAGAATGAAGATGGATGAGTTGTGCAACAGAATTAAGATGGAAACAAACTTTGCGTACAATCAAACGAGAGTATTGCTTTGATCAAACACTTTTCACAAAGAACCGAAAGATTGAATTTATTTCAATTACGATTACAATGCAATGTTTAATGCAAACTCCCCCTCAGCCAGAGCTCAGTGTTTGTTCGTGCAGAGAAGATGATTTTTCAGAGTGCTAATAGAACAGTATAGAGCACTGTTCTATTTATAGGCACTAGCAAACCACTGAGCATCTAAGCTGGCGTCACCATGAAAGTGACATCTAACCTCCTAACAAACTCTAACTTCTGATCAATACAAACACTGCTATACTAACTACTGCTATTACATTACATTACATAAAGACATAATAAACTACTATTGCATCCTTCCACTGATGTGAACCCAGCAGTACTTGTCCAGATCAGCAGTGCTTAACTCAAGGCAGTAGATTGAACAACAGAGCTTTAGTCTTTCATGAGGCCTTTACTTGATCAACAGTTTGTAGGTCAGCAGTTTGCTCGATCAGTAGATAGGAGGTCAGCAGATGTTGAAACCACTTTCAAGGGGAGAGACTTGTATGTAACATCTGCTTATTCTAGATCTACTACTCTGACCCAGTTTTGGCTTTAATTATCTGTTCCTTTGATAGGGTTCGATCCCAACAATCTCCCCCTGGAACAGATAATGCCAAAACCCTTCATTATTGTGGAACTTTATTGCCTCGTTAACAGTTCCCTTATCTGACCTTTAAGTTGTAGCTCAAAGTCTAGGGCATCTGTGTCATCTTCATCCCTACCAAGTGGAAGATCAAGGAGATCCTGCATATCTTCAAGACTCAGGCCAAGAGCTTGTTCCCTTGTTATTTTCTTCACTTCTCCACCAGACCTGAACATGGTTAATACATGGGTCTGTTTGTCAGTTTCCCACTTTAGTACTTTTGAGCCTGGTGGGTTTCTTGGGAGATTTTTATTTGATGAGGTATTTGGTGATGCGGGCCTATTCATGACTGGCTGAGCAGTACTTGCAGATTGTTCCAATTCAGGATCTTCTTTCATCATTAATCTAATGCCCTCTTTTACAAGGTCACTTCCAGCATTTAGATCTTGAACTGTTTCAGCACCTAACTGGTTTTGACTCCTTCTTTTGTAGATGGCAGCACCAGCTGGAGCAGTGGTTCTTTTGACTTGCAGCTTTGGTGGTCTTTTTGAGACCTCTGCTTTGGAGTAGTCAGGCCTTTTTGGAACTGTTGGATCTTTCTTTCTAAGTTCCTCCAAATTTTTGTAGGTAGCCCTGACCCTATCTTCTCCCCACTTTGTCACAGAATTCTTTGACCCATATTCAGCTGCTATCAGCTCCTCTTTCATTCTCTTTAACTCTAAGGCCTTGTCAGCTTCAAACTGTTTGAATTTTTCAGGAGGAGTCTGCTTGACCTTATTTTTGATCATTTCTTGAATCCTGGCTGCCTCTTTTTCAAGCTCATGAATGGTCCAGTTTTTGTACATGTGTTTCTCCCCCTTGTATTTCTTGTAGGTCATGATGTTCTCAATGTAGTCTTTTCTCAAGGACTCATCTGCCCTTTCTGAGATTTGCTGACATACATTTTTGGCAAATTGCTCCATAGATCTGACCTGTGTGAGTAGAAACTGATAGTTTTTATGATATTCTCTATCAGATTTCCCTTGTTTATTTTTGATTGAGATATCCTCTGCTTGCTTGGCCTTGAGTTTCAAATATTCTTCAATATTGTTTGGCCTGGGATATCCTTCAACTGATGGCAAACTCCTTTTAGCTGGGTCATCCTCATAGTAGAAGGATTTGATTTCTTCCCTAACTGCTATGAGTTCCAGAGGAAATGAGACACCAGCAGGAGGTAATGGCTTTAGAATTTGAGCTGAAGAGAAAGGCATGGGTTTTGGAATTGTGACAAGTGACAGAGATTTTGAAGATGTTGGTGGTGGAGATGTGTCATCATCTTTTAGGATTAGCCTTCTCCTTTTTGTTTGAGGAGGGACTGATGATGCTTTGGATGGAACAGTGGTGGTAGTTTGATTGGCAGTGGTTTGTGGTTAACTAACAGCTGTTGAAACAACTGGTGCTTCAACCACTGTTGTCATTACAGCAGATGTTGTAACATCTGCTGTCTTCTGCTTTTTGACAGGAGACGATGGTGGTGATGTTGTTTTTAGTGGTGATGGTAGTGATGATAAGGCAGGCAGTGGTTGTGGTGTGTGTTGAAGTGGTGCGTGTTGAAGTGATAACAGATGTTGAAACCTCTGAAGTACCAGCAGTAGTTGATACAGCAGGAGTTACAACAGCTGTTTGGATGGAGGTTTGATGTTGGTGGCTTTTGGATGGTGGCTATGGAGTATGCTTTGGAAATCTGGATGGTGTGGACTTGGGTTCCCTCACTTTTGTAGTGGGATTTCTTTTTGGCACAAGATTCTGAACATCCTTTAGCCCAGAACAACCCTGCGCATTCAGGTCCATGTAAGCTCTTTTCTCCTCATTCCACCTTGACCTATCATTTGCCTCTCTGTCCCTTTTTACACTTGCTGTAGCATCATCTAGTGCATTTTGGGTAACATCAACCTTTTTGCTACCATCTGGCAAAGGTATCTGCTTGGTCATATTCTCCATGTCTGGTTCTATGTAGAGACCATCATCTACTCCCTTTTTCTTCCATTCTTTAATTTTCTCCCCCTTTTTGGCATTATCTGGGGGTAATTGATCGATGAAGAGCACAGTGGGAGGAGCAGTGCCAGTGGTTTCCAGTAAACGGGCCTTGAGAGCCTTGATGTCTGCTTGTGTGTTCTTGAACCTAGACTCCATGATGTTTCTCAGCTCTTGTACATGTTTAGCATGTTGCTGATCAGCCATTTGTTTTTGTTGTTGGAGAAAAAGGTTGAAATAGATTCCAGAGCTCATTTGTAGCAGGTGCTTGTGGTGGAGCAATTGTGAATGTGAGGTTTGGGGTTAGAAGAGAATTTTCCCCGGGCATTGGGCTGTGGATGATGGAAACGAGTGATTCCAGAGCATCATATTGTGGTGTCCCAATGTGTACAACCTATTCTTTTTTAGAAGAAGTAGGAGGAGTTTCAGTTATGGATTGAGATATTTGTACCAACTGCTATGAGGAAGAAGCAGCAGTGGTTTCTTGTGACTTTTGTTTTGTCACAGGCAGTTGCTCTAGTATCTCATCCTCCATCGTTGCCTTTTTGATGGGTTTGGGGGGTTTTTGAGTTTTTCTTTTTGTTTGCTTTTTGGTGATTGTAAGTGTGGGTTTCAAAGCAGTTATTTTGCTACTTTGATTACCTTGAGTAGTGGGCTCAGCAGCAGATACCTGAGGAGCAGTGGTAGCTGCTAAATTCTGCTAAGGCACCTCTGCTTGTGTTTTGCAAGGTGTTGACATTCTTGTAAAAGTTTCATCAGTTAAGCTGTGCATTTATAAAGAGTCACCTTGATTTATTACTGCAATATCATCCTTACTGAATTTATTTTCAAAATAATAGCTTAAAAACCTGGGAAACAGTAAGAATGATTTTATTTCAACATTTTTAACCAGATCATTAAAGATTTCCCGAGAATAATTAAAATTTTCTTCTTGAAGAATAGCATATCCCAGATTTTGAATCTTTAATGGTATTTCATTAAAAGCAGTGGTTTTGTTTAAAACACACATCAGGAGGGTATGAAATAGAAATCTTGTTGCAGAAGGGAAATAGCCTTTTTGTAAGGTGTCCTTTTTTACTTCTGCATTATACCCTCTTTCCAGAAAATCATTTTTTAACTCGTTTTTGGGAAAAGAAATTGTACCTTCCTGATCATCGAGTTGAAAGACCTCTGAAATTGATTGTGGTGTAATCTTGACGGCTTTACCCTTTAGAGAAGAGTTGATGGCTATTACAGTGTCTCCTTGTTTATCAAGGGTTGCATTCTTCCAAAACTCTCTTTGGGTTGTCAAGTAAATTGGTGCATCTGCTGTTAACAAAGTTTTGTACTTTGATGCAGATATGGTAGCAAGGATGGAATCGAAAGTGTCTGTAGTGTCGGGTTTTGTGAGGAGACCCAGAAGATTGTGAGATGGTTTGTGTGGAATTTCAGTGGGTTTTGCCTTTTGAGAGGCTTGTTTGGATTTTGATTTGGAAGTGGGTTTTGCAGATGACTTCGATTTTGTCATTTTGGTGATGATGATCGAAGAAAGTTGTGAAGAAATTTGAAGAAAAACTGCTTTGAGAAGAGAATTTTTGAGAATTCAATTCGACAGTAAAACCCTGTTTTAGTGTGAAGTGAGGGTTTTATAGAGAAAAAGTGAATGCTGACGTGGCAGCAGTTACAAAAGGTCTGACCACAATGTACTGCCCACATGCTAACCTCTGAGGAGATGAAGGACAGTACTTTTATGAAAGTTACTGAAGAAGGCAGTGGTTACAACGGTAAAATGGAAGCAGTGGATGATTTTCACTATCAGTGGATAACATATCAGTGGATAAGACACTGCATTTGAACAACAGAGTTTATCAAGGAAATGAGAGGACAGAGGATGGCTATCAGCAGTGGACAGACTTTGAAGTAGAGCAGACTTTTGAACAAGCAGTGGTTATGGCAGACTTTTAAGGATTTTAATGAAAACTTCATTTTTAGCTATTTTTAAGGATGGATTTTTGATTTTCTGAAAACATTTTAATGCTTTTATTTATACAAAAACAAGATGTTGCTTGTTATTCCATGTTTAGCATGCCAATCCTAGAGACCAAGCTTTCAAAAGCGGCTGTGTCTAATGCTTTTGTGAGCACATCTGCCAGCTGGTCTTTAGTTGGAACATGACGCAGAGAAATCAAACCTTTTTCATAGCAATCCCTCACAAAGTGATGTCTGATGTCGATATGTTTGGTGGTTGAATGGGAAACTGGATTTTTGATGATATTTTCTGCTGCTTGGCTATCCAACATGAGTGGTGTCTTTAAGGCAGTGATACCAAAATCCAGCAACTGATTTTGAAGCCACAGGAGTTGGGCTGTACAGCTTGCAGCAGCAATGTATTCAACTTCAGCAGTGGATGTTGAAATAACTGTTTGCTTTTTGCTTTGCCAAGAAACCAAGCAGTCGCCTAGAAACTGGCACCCTCCTGAAGTGGACTTCCTTGTGGTGTGACATCCAGCAAAGTCACCGTCAGAATAACCTGAAAGCTTGATATTCCCATTAGCTGGATACCAGATACCAAGTGTGGGAGCACCTTTTATGTATCTGAAGATCCTTTTTACAGCAATGAGATTTGATTTTCTAGGAGCTGATTGACTTCTTGCACAGACACATGTTGCAAACATGATGTCTGGTCTAGATGCAGTTAGGTACAATAAAGACCCAATCATGCTTCTATAAAGTGTTTGGTCAATCAGCTCATCCTTTTCATCAGACATGACAAGCTTATTTGTTGCCATGGGTGTGCTGCATGGTTTACAATCATTCATATCAAATTTGTTTAAAAGTTCTTTAGCATATTTGCTTTGATGAATGAAAGTTCCATTTTGCATTTGCTGAACTTGGAGACCAAGAAAGCATTGCAGCTCACCCATTGCACTCATTTCAAACTCAGCTGTCATGAGTTCCCTAAACTCTTCACACATTTTGTTACATGTGCTTCCAAAAATAATGTCATCCACATAAATTTGGACAATCATTAAATCCTTCCCTCTCCATTTTAGAAACAGTGTTTTGTCAATGGTACCTCTTTTGAAACCATTTGAGAGTAGGAAGTTGGAAAGAGTTTCATACCAGGCTCTAGGTGCTTGTTTCAGGCCATACAAGGCTTTGTTTAACCTGTAGACATGATCTGGATAAAATGGATCCTCAAAACCTGGAGGTTGACACACATACACCTCTTCTTGAATTGTACCATAGAGGAAAGCACTTTTGATATCCATTTGGAACACCTTCATGTTGTGGTTGATAGCAAAGGCCAGGAACAGTCTTATAGCTTCCAATCTTGCTACAGGGGCAAATGTTTCATCATAATCAATCCCCTCTTCCTGTCTGTAACCTTGAACCACAAGCCTGACTTTATTCTTGACAATAATGCCCCTTTCATCAGTTTTGTTTTTAAAGACCCACTTTGTGCCGATGGGGCTGACATCTTTTGGCAGTGGTACAAGCTCCCATACTTGTTGTCTTTTAAACTGTTGGAGCTCCTCTTGCATGGCTTCTACCCAGCTGTTGTCTTTCAGTGCCTCTTGGTACTTGACTGGCTGATGGAGTGATAGAAAACCAGCAAAAAGACAAATGTTTTGGGTTTGGCTTCTTGTGAGCACCCCTTCATTGATGTTGCCAATTATTTGGTCAGGTGGATGAGATCTCAAGTAGATTAAGTCTCCTTGGTATGGAATGATGGCATTTGTTGGTGAAGGCTGCAAATGTGTATCATCTGAGCTAACCACTGCTTGTGACTTTGATGACCTAGCAGTGGCTTCAAAAGGTGGTGGAATAGGAGGTAATGGTGAGGACACATGCTGACTTTTATCCACTGTTTGGGGACTTTTGTCAGCAGTGGTTGTTGATGTGGAAGCAGTGGTTGATGGGCTACTTTGGTCAACAACTGTTGAGGTAGCAGTGGTTGAGCTTTGACAGCTGTTTTGAACATCTGCTGCTCTGCCCATTGAGACAGACTTTTGTTGAGGAATGATGATCTCATACCCATAGTCTGATGATGAATCCTCTGATGGACCTGCACTGTTAGTCTTGATAGCAGTATTTTCAAAAGTGAATTTATCAAGATCAAACAGATCTGCAGGATTTGCTGGGATTTTCATTGATGAAAGTTCATTGAACTTTACATTCAAGGTCTCCTCCACTACCTTGGTCCGTGTATTAAACACTTTGTAGGCCTTGGCAGTGGTTGAGTATCCCAGATGATAACCACAGTCAATTTTGGCTGCAAATTTTGAAATGGAATCTTTTAAGTTCAAAATAAAGCATGGGCAGCCAAATACCTTGAAGTATGAGATTAGTGGTTTGATTTTTTTACAGAATTTCATAAGCAGTCTTTTTGTACCTGGGGTTTATTAAAACTCTGTTTTGGACATAGCAAGCAGTGTTTACTGCCTCTGCCAAGAAAGTTAATGGCAAACCTGAATCAGCAAGCATGGTTCTGGCTGCCTCAATCAAAGTTCTGTTCTTTCTTTTAACTACCCCATTTTGCTCTGGTGTTCTAGGGATGCTGTACTGCCTTACAATCCCTTTCTTCACACAGAAGGCATCCAACTCCTTATTTTTGAATTCTGTGCCATTGTCACTCCTGAAGACTTTTACTGGAAGGTCAAATTGCTTTTCAACCTGTGTCACAAAGTCTTGCAAAATGCCTGCAGTCTCATCTTTTGAGTGTAAAAAGAAATTCCATGTAAACCTAGAGAAGACATCAATAATAACCAAACAATATCTCTTTTTCTTGAGACTCATGACTTGAACTGGGCCAAACAAATCCATGTGCAGCATTTGCAAACACTGGGTTGTTTTGGACTCTTCAATGGACTTAAAAGAGCTTTTATGTTGTTTTCCTTTTAAACAGGAAACACAATGCTCAGGACATGAAAACAATTTTTGTGGTAGGCCTCTTACCAAACCAATTTTTGAAATTTCAGTGATTGTCTTAAGATTTGTGTGCCCCAGTCTTCTGTGCCAAAGTTCTGTCTCTTTGTTAGAGGCAGCTGAGAACAGACAGGCATCAGCTCTGGGACACTCTTTTGACATATCAACAACATAAACATTGCCACTTCTTTGAGCAACAAGTTTTGTTTGACCAGTTTTTATTATTGCTTCAATCTTTTTGACCATTTCTGGTCCAACAATCCTACAACACTCCTTTGGGAAGAATGACCCATACCCCTTGTCACTCATTTGTGAAACACTCAGGAGGTCGAATTTCAGATTGTCAATCAGATTGACATTTTCAAATTTTAATTTGCCAGACTGTACTGTACCAGACCCCGGAACTTTCCCTTTACTGTTATTCCCAAAGGATATATCACCCCCTCCATGAATTTTGAAATCTTTGAGTAGGGTTTTACATCCAGTTATGTGCCTGGAGCCTCCACTATCAACATACCAGAGGCTATCTAAGCAGGCAGAAGCTCCCTTGGCAGCAGCCATCATGGCACAGTCACATTGATGATTTTCTTCATCATCAGCTCTTACTTCTTTCTCACCTGCTCTCTTCTCTTCCTCTTCTTCTTAGTCCTCTTTGGACCAGGGGTCTGTCAGTGGTTCAATCAGGGTTTCTGAATTTTCTCCCAGCAGTAGTTCACCAGCAACTGCATTAACAACTGCTTCAGCCACCTCATCCACTGTTTCATCACTTAGCTGTTCACCTTCAGTTTCCACCCCCTCTGCTATTGACTCTAATGCCATCAAACAAAATTCATCATTAGAAGGTTCACTAAAGGCATAGAGTGCAAAATTTTCATCACCAAGCTCATCAGGCATGTTGCTCTAGTCAACAAAGCCTTGAGTGAAAAAGCTTTCCTGATCTGGTTGTACCACTGCTGGAGCAGCAGTTTGAGGTGCAACAGGTTGCACTTGTGCCTGGGGGACAGGGGTTTGAACATACTGAATTTGTGGAACAGTGGTTTGGACATAATGCACAGGCACACAGGGGTTGCAGCATAGTGAGCAGTGTTAACATGGGCTGCAGGGGTATATTGGGTATAGTGAACAGTGCTTTGATTTTGTGGTCTAGGGTTTGAACTGGGATGAGTAATTATAGGACCAGTAGTTTGACTCCTGCATTCCCTAGCAAAATGACCTAGCCGATTGCACTTGTAACACATGATTTTAGATTTATCCAACCCCACCCTTAAATTCCCATGTAACCCTGGGAATTTTCTCCTTGTTCTTTTGTAGAATTTGCTTGTTCTTACACTAAGCAATGCCAATTGATGCAAAATGTCTATATCTTCTAAGTCAGTGGGATCAAAGTGTTGCAAGTCATTGAGTTCAAAGCACAAGTTATCTGACATCTGATTTTCACAGTTTGCAGTAAAAGCATAATTTGCAGAGTCAGGATCAGGGTTGTTAAAATTTCCACCAGCAGTTATATAAATGAAGTGATCATAACCCTGATCCTTACCACTGCTACCAGATTCTTCCTGACCCAAAATAGCTGTGCTACCGAATGAATAATCATCAGCAACTTTGCCAGACTCTTACAACTTCTTTTTCTGGTTTAACTCCCTTTCATAGGTCAGGAGTCCACCATGAAGTTGGCTCAGGGTCAGATCTTTGAACTCAGCTGAGTTTCTAGTCACAAATGCAATTGTGTCCCATTTATCAGGTAGTGATCTAAGAAACCTGCTATTTTGTGTTGATTTTGGAATTTCAACTTTAACAAGCCTTAGCTCACTGATGAGACAACTAAAACGTTCAAACTGTTGGGTCAATGATTCACCCTTAATGTGACAGAAGGTTTCATACTGCTGATTCAGAATTTCCCTATTGTTTTCAATAACTTCTTCAGTTCCCCCAAACTGTTCCTTCAATGCATCCCATAGCTCTTTGGCACTGTTACAATGTAACAGTCCAGCATAGATCTCATTTGGTAATGCAGATGCTATGATGCTAAATGCTTTGGCATCGAGTTCGAACTTTTAAAAATCAGTTTCAGTATAGTTTTCAGTTGGTTTAGGAACGAACCTCTTTGCGTCCTCAGCACTTGGCACCATAGGAACATGGGGACCAAAAACAACAGACCTCCAACATCCAGTGTTCTGTTGAGCAAGGATGTGACCCATCCTTCTCTCCCAGATGTTGTATTCATTACGTTTAAGCATGGGTGGTTTAAAAAGCGAGCCAATGTTATTCTTATCATCTTGTGATTGTGACGTCATCCTGGTTGTTTTACAGGCACTGATTAATCAACTTTGATGGTGATTAAACCTTGCTCTGTTTTTCAACACAAACAAACAAACTATCAGTATCAACGATTATGAGCTGAACTATTTATGTCAAAATGATTGTTAAATCAAATTTGACTGTCCAAGCTCTGATACAAATTGTTGGATCTGAGTTTGGTTTTGATTGTATTTTACGTTTGAATTAGAATGAAGATGGATGAGTTGTGCAGCGGAATTAAGATGGAAACAAACTTTGCATACAATCAAACGAGAGTATTGCTTTGATCAAACACTTTTCACAAAGAACCGAAAGATTGAATTTATTTCAATTACGATTACAATGCAATGTTTAATGCAAACTCCCCCTCAGCCAGAGCTCAGTGTTTGTTCGTGCAGAGAAGACGATTTTTCAGAGAGCTAATAGAACAGTACAGAGCACTGTTCTATTTATAGGCACTAGCAAACCACTGAGCATCTAAGCTGACGTCACCATGAAAGTGACATCTAACCTCCTAACAAACTCTAACTTCTGATCAATACAAACACTGCTATACTAACTATTGCTATTACATTACATTACATAAAGACATAATAAACTACTGCTGTATCCTTCCACTGATGTGAACCTAGCAGTACTTGTCCGGATCAGCAGTGCTTGACTCAAGGCAGTAGATTGAACAGCAGAGCTTTAGTCTTTCATCAGGCCTTTACTTGATCAGCAGTTTGTAGGTCAGCAGTTTGCTCGATCAGTAGATAGGAGGTCAGCAGATGTTGAAACCACTTTCAAGGGGAGAGACTTGTATGTAACATCTGCTTATTCTGGATCCACTGCTCTGACCCAATTTTGGCTTTAATTATCTGTTCCTTTGATAGGGTTCAATCCCAACATTTGATGAAAAAGAATTTCTGTTTCCAGTCGTGGAACGATTTTGGATGATGAAGCAAAATCTTCTTCGCCGATGCCCTTTGAATAAACGAATAGAACCCTTGAGTACAGTGTATTTGATAAAAACTCGAAATCGAGGAACCGTCGGTTCAATACGCATCGTACGGCACACAAATTCAAAATGCCAAACCCTAACAATACCAATTAGGTGCATCTGGGATATATGGAACTTGTAATACTCAAGAATTTCGAGAAAAAAATTCGTTACAGGCAAACGAAAGTTGCCTGCACTAAAGAAATCCCAAAACAAGGTCACATACCCGGCCGGAGCATCCGCCGCCGTTTTACCTTCTTCAGGGTAAAGGGCACCCCAGTTTTCTGGAAACCTGAGATTCTGAATCAGACCATAAAAGGTTGCCCTAGACCACTTTAATGGTGGAAGTTCGACAGACATTTCTTCTGTTGAGTCTTCGTGATGATCGCCGGTTGACATAGGAAGGAGGAATTGCAATTCTTTCTAACGAACGGATTAAGAAGACAAAGGGGGAAAGGATTTCCAACAAGGTAATGATTACTGGAAATAGGAAATCCAAAACACTTATATACCCATCGCCATAAATAGCTTCGGTAACTGCAACAACACCTTTTTCGGGATAGCACAGTTACCCAACCGACAGGTGTAACACCCCGTGTTTTCATAAGTGAAAGTCAAAGTCAAGGTCAAAGTCAACGACCGATTTCGTGCAACTTGACTTGTAGAAATGTTTTTATTTTATTTATATTATGTGGAGTAAGTGTTGTTCATTGCTATAATCGAATCGTGTTAACCGTATTTCAATCGATCTACGACCGTGAACTATAGGAAGTAACAATGCGATAAAGTTAATCAACTGATAATCAAGCCATGTTAATCGAATCGACATCGAATCGCAAATCGAACTATGTGTTTACTTATTGTTTATACGTGTGTGTGTGCCTTACGTGTTACCTGTGCATGTTTATTTATGTTATGTTAGGGAAATCAAGCAAACTCAATCGAAACTCGAAATCTAACTCGAATGCAATCGAACTCGAACCCGAATCCTGATCGAACCATGTTACATACGAAGTAGTTGGGACTAAAAGTAATTTGACTAGGAAACCCTATCGAATCGCTCGCAATCGAAACTGAAACGTCAAAGATCGCCGCACAGAACACATCACCAGGCGCCAATCCGCACGGATTGTCAATCCGCACGAACAGCCAATCCGCACGGATTGCCCATCCGCACGGACAGACCATCCGCACGGATGACCGCCTGGGGAGTGTTGAAGGCATCCGGACCAGGATTGCCATCCGCACGGATAACCAATCTGGGTGATGTGCAATCCGCACGAACGGCCCTTTCCCCTTTTGGCATCCAATAAATACACGGGTCACTCTCCAAACTTTCCACTTTTGGCAAGTGACGTCCGACCAGCACCCTTTCTTCACCTTTTCTTCGATTTCTCTCAATCCAGGTAAGATCTCGCCCTAAATCTTGTACATTCTTGATCTATACACACTTCTACACATTTCTATCTTTCAACTCAACTTTTAACCATGAAATCATCAAGATTTGAGGTATTCTAGGGTGACGTCATCATGAAGTTCTCATGAACTTCAAGCTTGACCTCATTCCACCAAGAATAACTCAGATCTGAACGATTTCCACAAGATTTCACAACAACTTCACCTAAATCTGAACTTTTCTAAAGGATAAAAGAGTTGAAAGAAATAAACACAAGTTTTCTCCTTCTTTTACCCTCACAACCAGTTAGAATCGGACCAGTTCTAGCCTTCTACTCAAACATTAGTGATGCACTAGTCCTAGATCCGGATTCTACCTACAAGACATCTGATTTCGGGTTAATCCGGAATGACCATTCCGAGCCGCTGACCGGTCAAGCTAGGGTGATTCCTGGCCGACTTAGTCATGCGGGTAAGAATACAGTTCTAAATGATTGCCACGTAATCAGAACGTCTCGATAGAACGACAAAGGCGACCAAGGGTAGACGAACGGAACAACTAGAACAAGAAGCTATCCGCACGAGGAAGTTATCCGCACGGACAATCTGTCCGCACGGATGGACTATCCGGACGGGTTGCCATCCGGACGAACTACGCTTGGGACCCACAACCAAACGAGATTTGAGTATCGAAGAAACGAATAATCCGCACGGACACGCTCTGAACGGATTACTCTTCGGATCATGAGATGCTAAGACCTTGAACAATTTTCAACATGTTCAACCGCACGGACCGATTGTCCGCACGAACAGACTATCCGAACGGATTGTCGCTGTCCGCACGGACAGCTATCCGGACGGATTGTCGTTGTCCGCACGGACTATCATCCGGACTCACCTTAAAGGCTGTTATCCGCACGGACTACCATCCGCACGGACTGTCGTCCGCGCGACCTGCTTGAAGGGTAGAAATACTTAAAAGTTTTCTAAATGCTACAACGAAAACTTCAAAGGACAAGCCATCATACACAAACACATCCTTAGCTTAGGGAGAAACAATCCACTCGAATAGTTATCCGCATGAGCATGTTATCCGCACGGATGACTAATCCAGATGATTTGCTAATCCGCACGGATTACTTGTCCGCACGAATAACTTGTCCGCACGAATAACTAATCCGCACGAATGACTAATCCGCACGATCAGCTATACTGTTTTACGCGTCACTTATCGTTACGCTCTCGACTCTATTCAGGCTAACCGTACTCGCTAAGCGCTCCCTTCAATCCAACAATCGCTGTGAGTATACTCGATCCCTTTTTGCTTTTAGCACTTTTGGGTGTTACACACGTTACGAATATTCAAACTACAATTATCACACTACTCAAGCTATTTGAACGCTAACCGTTAATGCGTGTTATACATGGCTAATGAATGCTTGTTTGTTATGTTTACACATGGAATGCTGTCTACCTTCCTGAGCAACGATAGTACTATAGTTTGGACTCAGCACCTGTTCACCCGGGGGTTGTTAAGGATCTTTTACTTGCATGGATTACAGTGGTAATCATGTATTGCGAACTGCCTCGGGCAGTCAACCCGCAGTCATCGGTATCGATGGATCTATGTCGATAACTAACGTGCTTCATTTCACTATGTGTACATGCTGGTTATGCGTAAACGAATTCGAACTCTATATGCTATATCAAACTTGTATGCTCACCTTTACATTTTATGTATTGACTTTATTTTAACGTATGCGACAGGTGCTTAGGTTGCTTGTATGCTCTTTGTGCTATGATGAAATCGAAGCTAGGAACTGGAGTCCTAGAAACCAACAAATAAACTAGTTATGTTAAAATCTGAGTTGTCGGAACAAAACATTTGTCTTGATGCTTGTCTGTAATAATTATTTAACTGTTTGAGATACGGTATGGGACGTATTATTTAATTGAATGGTAATGATAGTTGTTATGGGAACTTCTGGACAATCTGTTTCGCTCAGTGCCACGCCCTGATGATTCCGCCATCGGTTGGGGTGTGACAGATTGGTATCAGAGCCATAACTATAGGGAATTAGGCAAGACTCGACCTAGTCTGGGTCGAAGTCTTAGAGACCTAGTCTATAGTTAAGAACCAGCAGACCGACTTGTGCATACCCAGTAGGAATTATGTACGAGCTTACTTCCTCGTTAATTCTCGCTTATCCTACACTATCACTGTACTCGAATTTTCAACTATGAGTGAGCAATAAGGCCGAGAATAGGTGTGAAAACCGCAAACTCTCGACTAAAGTTGCTTACTCGACTCGCAATTTTAACTACAAGCGAGGAAATTATACCAAACTAGGGGTGAAACCCATATTTTGATGAATAATCTCCTCTATTTTATTTAAAGCTCAGGAGAAAAAGTTGTTAAGTCAGGGGTGAAACCCGAACCTTGACAACTATTCCTGACTCATTTTGGTTTTACAAAACTCTCGCCAAAGTCTCGATGGACTCCAACGACCTGAAGACACGATAGAACCAACGGGAGGTGTGCCAACGCCCAAGAATCGAGGCAAGGGCATACTCCTGGAGGTCAAACGTGTACAGTAGATCCTTGTGAATAGTCGAGCCACTTTGGTTAGTCGAAGTCTAATAGGCGCAGACAATCTATTCCTCGAATTTTATGTGTTTCGATTTTGAGCCGCAACTGCCGACTCTGATGTTTCGCTTATTTTATGTGCTTATTTATGTGCTTTCCTGTTTATGTATTTAAACTTTGGAACTTACTCGATTTTGTTTTCTACCTCGATCGACACGGACACGACTCACGCTACAAACCGAACATGTGACGTACGGAATCCGTACACGAACGAGACCGAACACACGAGACGTAATTATAACTATCGCAGACTTGGAACGATAGGTTTCTGTTTTCTGATTGCCTCTATTGGTTGAATGCGTATGTGTTTCCTTGCTTCTGTGCTTACATGCTTATGTACTAAATGATTATGTGTTCTATGTGTTTATGTGATTATGTGATTTCATGATTAAGAATTTCCGTGATTAGACGTGTTCCTGCGCTTTAGTGAGTAACAAACGTGTGAGGTGAGATTCGAATACAATGTGATGAGTCCTGTGACGATGTCTGTTGCAGACCATGTCGTCTGGATCCCGTCATGCACTCTCTCGTCAGGAAAAGAGGGACAAACGCCTTGCTTCCATCATCGCGAAAAGTGTAGCTAAGGCCGTGAGTGATGTTTACGAGAATGCCAGCAAATCATCCGAGGAATCGAGGACTGAAGGTCCTAAAGATGCCGCAAGACCTTTCAGTTTCAAGCAATTCAAGTCGTGTGGGCCAAAAGAATTCACCGGCGAAGGAGGTCCTACTGCACTATTTCACTGGTTTGATTCCATTGAGGTTACTCTGCGACAAAGTGGTTGCCCTGATGACCTTCGAACTCTGAACGCTACCGGTGTCTTTCAGTCCCGTGCTCTAGACTGGTGGACGGCCGAGAGGAACAAGCGAGGGAATGATACAGCCTACGGTCTGTCGTGGGATGAGCTCAAGGAAGTTATGCTAGAGGAATTCTGCCCTCCTCACGAACGTCAAAAGCTGGAAGATGAATTTTGGCACATACATCAGAAGGATGGAGACAATGCTGGTCTCACCGCTCGTTTCAAACAGCTCAGCATTATCTGTCCCGACCAGGTCAAGACCCCTGACATGACCATCAAGAAGTATATCCGAGCTTTTCCCGACTTCGTTGCTGATTTCGTGCAAGCGGCTAAGACTACGACGATCGAGGAAACCTATCTGTTGGCCGCTGAAATCAACGACAAACGGGTTAAGGCTGGGGTATGGGATAAGACCTCGAAGCATCTGCATCAAGCTACCGCTACCGCACCAACTGCTGAACCCACCTCATCAAGCAACAAGAGAAAGAACAAGAGAAAGAACAGCTCCACCAACAAGAACTGTGCGATTACTGCTGCACCGATTCAAACCGTACCTGCCCAACAGCGTCAAGTAGCGGCGCCTGTGGCCAATGCACCGCCTGCAAAGCGTGCATACACTGGGCCACACCCGCTCTGCCCTACTTGCACCTACCACCACCCGACTGCTATTCAATGCCGCTTTTGTGCTCATTGCAATGTCAACGGCCACTTTACTGCTAATTGCGGCATTCGTCAAGCCCCTGCCAATCAAGCTCTACTCACTGCCCCACAGGGTCAACAAGCTCCTCCGGCACCCGTAGTCAAAGCCAGAGCCTGCTTCTCATGTGGCGACCCGAACCATTTCGCCAACGTGTGCCTAAATCGGGTAGTGAAACAAGAACCCCAACAGCAGCAGCCACAACAACAACAACAGCAGCAACAACAACAGGCCGCACGCGCCAGAACTTTCAACCTCAGCGTGCATCAAGCCCAGGCCGACAACAACGTGGTCAATGTTACCTTCCTTGTGAATGGTATTTATGCTTCATGTTTGTTTGATACTGGAGCCGATAACTGCTTTGTGTCACTTGAATTTGAGAAACTCCTTAGTCGTAAACGTTCCAAACTGTCCTCGAAGTTCGATGTAGAAGTCGCTACCGGAAGAACCGTCGCTGTCAATTCTGTTCTTCGTGATTGTACTCTTGAGCTCAATAACCACATCTTCCCAATCGACCTTATTCCGATGCAACTCGGAAGCTTTGACGTTATAGTAGGCATGGACTTTCTTCGAGAAAACCATGCTGAAGTTGTGTGCTTCGACAAGATGATTCGTTTCTCGCTCGCGAATGGTGACTTATTGTGCGTTTATGGTGATACTACTTCGAAAGTTCTCAAACTTATGTCATGCCTCCAAGCTAGGAAGTATCTCCGCAAGGAATACAGAGCTTTCTTGGCTAACGTCGTAGCAGCGGAGAAGGAAAAGAAAGAGAAGAAGGAAGTGAAAGACGTTCCAGTGGTTCGAGAATTTCCTCAAGTTTTTCCAGAGGACCTTCCTGGACTACCGCCAAGTCGTGATATCGACTTTTGTATTGACCTCATTCCTGGAGCTAATCCTATTGCCAAAGCTCCTTATCGACTCGCGCCGTCCGAAATGCGCGAACTCTCCACCCAACTCCAGGAATTACTTGAAAAAGGCTTCATTCGTCCGAGCACCTCTCCATGGGGCGCGCCAGTCCTTTTCGTCAAAAAGAAGGATGGGCCTTTCCGGATGTGCATCGACTACCGGGAATTGAATAAGTTGACTATCAAGAACCGCTACCCTCTGCCTCGTATCGACGATTTGTTTGATCAACTACAAGGCACTACGTGTTTCTCGAAGATCGATCTACGTTCAGGATACCATCAGTTACGTATTCAAGAGGAGGATATACCCAAAACCGCGTTTCGTACTCGGTACGGACATTACGAATTCGTAGTCATGCCTTTTGGCCTAACCAACGCACCAGCGGTTTTCATGGATCTGATGAATCGCGTGTGTAAACCATACCTCGACCGTTTCGTCATCGTATTCATCGACGATGTCTTGATCTATTCCAAATCGAAAGCCGAACATGCGCAACATCTACGTTTGGTACTTGAGTTACTCCAGGGGAACCAACTCTATGCCAAGTTCTCCAAGTGCGAATTCTGGTTGGAGAAGGTCCAATTTCTGGGTCACATTGTTAATAGTCAAGGTATTCACGTCGATCCTGCGAAGATTGAAGCTGTCAAGAGCTGGGTTACGCCTAAGAATCCGTCTGAAGTCCGTTCCTTTCTTGGACTAGCGGGCTATTATCGACGATTTATCGAAGGATTCTCGAAGATTGCTGTACCACTTACCTCTCTTACGCACAAGGACCAGCCTTTTGTCTGGGGAACTAAACAAGTGACTGCGTTTCGAACCCTCAAATACATGCTCTGCAATGCTCCTGTTCTCACGTTGCCCGACGGAAGCAACAATTTCGTTGTCTACTGTGATGCTTCCAACCTTGGTCTTGGTTGTGTTCTCATGCAACGGGACAAGGTCATAGCTTACGCATCTCGTCAGCTCAAAGTCCACGAGAAGAACTATACAACCCATGATCTCGAGCTAGGCGCGGTTGTTTTTGCATTAAATATTTGGCGATACTACCTGTATGGTACAAAGTGTACGATCTTCACCGATCATAGGAGCCTACAACACATCTTTAATCAGAAGGAACTTAATATGCGTCAGCGCCGATGGGTAGAACTTCTCAACGACTACGACTGTGAGATTCGTTGTCACCCAGGCAAGGCGAATGTTGTTGCCGACGCACTTAGCAGACGGAGCTACCTGCTTAGCACTCGCAATGTTCAAGCCCAGCACAACCTTGAAACTCTCATCCGCGACGCCCAACATGCGTGTTTCAACGAACGCACCCTGAAGAAAGAAAGAATCTACCACGATGGGGCCGAACTTGTGAGCAAATCGAATGGGATATTCCACTACCTGGACCGAATTTGGATCCCTAGGCGAACCAACCTGCGACAGATTATCATGGACGAAGCCCATAAATCCCGATACTCTGTTCATCCCGGTGCTGACAAAATGTACCAGGATCTTCGTTATACGTACTGGTGACCGGGTATGAAAAGGGATATCGTTCTCTACGTCGGAAAATGCCTAACCTGTGCTAGGATCAAGGCTGAACATCAAAGACCCTCTGGCTTACTCGAACAACCACCAATTCCCATGTGGAAGTGGGAGAGCATAGCTATGGATTTCGTAACCAAGCTTCCAACCACGTCATCAGATCACGACAGCATTTGGGTTGTTGTTGACCGTTTGACTAAATCAACCCACTTTCTGCTAATACGAGAAGACTACATGGTGGAACGATTAGCCTGAATCTACACCGACGAGATCATTTGTCGACATGGGACGCCTCGTGACATCATTTCTGATCGTGATGCTCGGTTTACTTCACGATTGTGGGAAACGTTTCAAACGGCACTCGGTATAACGCTTAATCTAAGTACCGCTTTCCACCCACAAACCGACGGTCAGACTGAAAGAACGATTCGTACTCTTGAAGACATGCTCCGTTCATGTGTTCTAGACTTCGGTGGTAATTGGGATAAACACCTGCCGTTGGTCGAATTCTCGTATAACAACAGCTACCAGGCTAGCATCCAGATGGCACCTTTCGAGGCTTTATACGGAAGAAGATGTCGATCGCCTATTGTGTGGCACGAGATCGGTCACTCGCAACTAACCGGTCCGGAGCTACTACAAGAAACGACAGACAAAATTTTCCAAATACGAGACAACCTGGTGAAAGCTCGGGATCGACAGAAAAGTTACGCCGACAAAAAGCGCAAGCCCCGTGTATTTGGCGTTGGTGACTACGTACTCCTAAAGGTATCCCCTTGGAAGGGTGTAGTCCGATTCGGCAAGAAAGGGAAACTCGCGCCTCGATATGTTGGACCTTTTAAGATTCTGGAAAGGATCGGAAAAGTCGCCTACAGACTCGAACTACCGGTGGAACTTAGTAACGTCCACCCGACTTTTCACGTGTCGAACCTCCGAAAGTGCATAGCCGACCATAATTTACATGTCTCTCTAGATGATCTACAAGTGAACGAAACATTAAACTTTGTGGAAAATCCTGTCGAAATCATGGATCGCCAAACCAAGCAGCTCAGGTGCTCGCGCATTCCTATTGTGAAGGTCCGATGGGAAGGCAAACGAGGCGCGGAGTTCACTTGGGAACTCGAAAGCGATATGAACGCTAAGTACCCGCAGTTGTTCAAAGAGTGAGGCTAGAGAAAGAAAGTAGTATTGTGACTCTAGTGTTTCGACCGTAGAAACCTGTTCAATTTGACAAAAATCAGTTAAAACCGTGAATAGATGAAAAAGTGAAGAAATTTTGACAAATCTGTATGAATTTGGCTCTAAATCTGATCAATTCTTATACGAACCTGTGCGTTTGATCTTTGCAACCGAGAACCTGCTCAAATACCACTTGTAGGTCCTGCTTTCGACTCAGTCGCGATTGCGAATGACACGTTACACGTTCGGTTCGCAATCGTTTCAGAGTCAAAATCGGTCCAATCAAAAAAAAAAACTTACACGTGATTCACGGCGCTGTAACAGCTTCCAGCTTAATTTCGGGACGAAATTTCCTAAACAAGGGGAGGCTGTAACACCCCGTGTTTTCATAAGTGAAAGTCAAAGTCAAGGTCAAAGTCAACGACCGATTTCGCGCAACTTGACTTGTAGAAATGTTTTTATTTTATTTATATTATGTGGAGTAAGTGTTGTTCATTGCTATAATCGAATCGTGTTAACCGTATTTCAATCGATCTACGACCGTGAACTATAGGAAGTAACAATGCGATAAAGTTAATCAACTGATAATCAAGCCATGTTAATCGAATCGACATCGAATCGCAACTCGAACTATGTGTTTACTTATTGTTTATACGTGTGTGTGTGCCTTACGTGTTACCTGTGCATGTTTATTTATGTTATGTTGGGGAAATCAAGCAAACTCAATCGAAACTCGAATGCAATCGAACTCGAACCCGAATCCCGATCGAACCATGTTACATACGAAGTAGTTGGGACTAAAAGTAATTTGACTAGGAAACCCTATCGAATCGCTCGCAATCGAAACTGAAACGTCAAAGATCGCCGCACAGAACACATCACCAGGCGCCAATCCGCACGGATTGTCAATCCGCACGAACAGCCAATCCGCACGGATTGCCCATCCGCACGGACAGACCATCCGCACGGATGACCGCCTGGGGAGTGTTGAAGGCATCCGGACCAGGATTGCCATCCGCACGGATAACCAATCCGGGTGATGTGCAATCCGCATGAACGGCCCTTTCCCCGTTAATGCATGTTATACATGGCTAATGAATGCTTGTTTGTTATGTTTACACATGGAATGCTGTCTACCTGCCTTAGCAACGATAGTACTATAGTTTGGACTCAGCACCCGTTCACCCGGGGGTTGTTAAGGATCTTTTACTTGCATGGATTACGGTGGTAATCATGTATTGCGAACTGCCTCGGGCAGTCAACCCGCAGTCATTGGTATCCATGGATCTATGTCGATAACTAACATGCTTCATTTCACTATGTGTACGTGCTGGTTATGCGTAAACGAATTCGAACTCTATATGCTATATCAAACTTGTATGCTCACCTTTACATTTTATGTATTGACTTTATTTTAACGTATGTGACAGGTGCTTAGGTTTCTTGTATGCTCTTTGTGCTGTGATGAAATCGAAGCTAGGAACTGGAGTCCTAGAAACCAACAAATAAACTAGTTATGTTAAAATCTGAGTTGTCGGAACAGAACATTTGTCTTGATGCTTGTCTGTAATAATTATTTAACTGTTTGAGATACGGTATGGGACGTATTATTTAATTGAATGGTAATGATAGTTGTTATGGGAACTTCTGGACAATCTGTTTCGCTCAGTGCCACGCCCCGATGATTCCGCCATCGGTTGGGGTGTGACAACAGGGGCCAGTGGGAAGCAACACAAACGCGAGTTCACGCGCGCGTGTAAAGCACGGTCAGTAATGTGCACCTGACAGTGACAACCTGTCACACAGTCCTTACTGTACCTCTCACCCAAAGTCAAAGATTTTCAAAATCATCATAATAAGCAAAGTGTATCTTCTCATAGAAGATTTTCCACTTTCGCTCCCAAAACCTACAAACAATAAAAACCCCTTTCTTAAATTCTAGTGCTCCACTTATTTGCATAAGAGCAACACTAGACTGGGGGAACTTGAAGGGGTAAGGTCCCAAAAAACCTCATATCAAGTACTTGGGACCATACCACAACCTCATTTTCTAACCATCCTTAAAACCTTGCGCGGCAACGCACTGGTTTTACAAAAGGAAATTAAGAATAAAAGTAAGTAAACACTAGCGCGCCAAAGGAAATTAACAAATCCCTGTGCCGATTCTCCATAAAAGGATAAAAATCCTAACAAGCACTTCCGCTTAGTAATACCCAGACTTGGATATTATTTACTAAGCTGATACCACACGATAAGGAGTCACACCGGATTATGGCAATAATCTTCTAGAAGATTCATTCGTGCACCACCAGACGGTTATAACCGTCTGGGACACGTGTCATCATCCCAGGCAACCCTGAAATCACGATGATGGCATGGAATTGGAGAGAAATCTCCATTTGCCCACTTTCCACGTGGCAACACCCCAGCCATTGATCTGAATAGCGATTCGTGTGCACTCATATCGGATTAAGAGGATTAACAGAATGGGAAATAACCACTTACGGAGTTAGCATCTTCCGTCAACTTTTCAATAACAGGTTTTCCCACCCATACTCCCGGCTATAAATACGAGAGTAATTCAGGTATGAACTTCAAGTTACACTCACTTCATCAATACTTCTTCTTCTTCATAAACGCATACTTATTCTCACGCCGGAGTCGGGTTACGGAGAGAACCTCCCTTCTCCTCGTAGCGAGGCTAACGGTGTTCTGTTTTACAGTATTCACCGGAGAAGAAGACTTGTCCCTTCGAACCAAACGAGAGAGAACCACCTTTTTTATGCAGAACGTAACCCTCTGGATAATTTAATTCCGGCCATTTATCCAGTGTTTCTTCAGTATAGATTCATGCTAATCGTTCTACCTTGTAATCTTCTCGTATCGGTAAAAAGTGGGTGGATTTCGTAAGATGATCAACGATAACCCAAATGCTATCGTGACCTGATGGCGTGCGAGGGAGTTTCGTAATGAAGTCCATGACAATACTCTCCCATTTCCACATCGGGATTTCGGGCTGTTCGAGTAAGCCAAAGGGTCGTTGGTGTTCGGCCTTAACTTTTGAGCAAGTTAGGCATTTTGAAATATAGAGAGCGATATCCTTTTTCATTTCTGGCCACCAATACCTAGGACGGAGGTCTTGGTACATCTTGTCGGCACCAGGGTGAATGGAATATTGGGATTTGTGGGCTTCAGTCTGCAAAATATCTCGGAGATTATTGCGACTAGGTATCCAAATGTGGTCGAGATAGTGAAAGATACCATTCGGTTTATTCACTAGTTGATTTTCGGTTCCAAGGACTCTTTCTTCCTTCAAAGTGTTCTTGAGAAAACAAGCGTGTTGAGCATCGCGAATGAGGGCTTCGAGGTCGTATTGGGCTTGAACATTACGAACACTATGTAAATAGCTTCGTTGGCTAAGAGCGCCAGCGACGACGTTTGCTTGGCCTGGGTGGTAGCGTATCTCACAGTTGTAGTCGTTGAGAAGTTCAACCCATCTGCGTTGGCGCATATTTAGCTCTTTCTGGTTCAAGATGTGTTGTAAGCTCTTATGGTCGGTGAAGACCGTACACTTGGTACCATACAGGTAGTGTCGCCATATCTTTAACGCAAAAACAACTGCACTGAGTTCGAGATTCGTGGGTTGTATAGTTCTTCTCATGGACCTTGAGTTGGCAAGACGCGTACGCGATAACCTTGTCTCGTTGCATAAGAACACAACCAAGACCTAGGTTAGAGTCATCGTAATAAACAACAAAGTCATCGTTTCTATCGGATAGCGCGAGTACGGGAGCGTTGCAAAGCATACGCTTAAGAGTTTGAAAGGCATCCTCTTGTTCGGTTTCCCAGACGAAAGGCTTGTCTTTATGCGTCAAAGAGGTGAGAGGAACGATGATTTAAGAGAAGTCAGCGATAAATCGACGGTAATAACCCGCCAATCCGAGAAAAAAAGGAACTTCGGACGGGGTTTTTGGTGTAATCCAACTCTTAACTGCTTCAATCTTCGCGGGATCGACATGAATACCTTGACTGTTAACGATGTGACCGAGGAATTGAACCTCCTCGAGCCAAAATTCACACTTGGAGAATTTGGTGCAGAGGCGATTCCTTTAGAGAAGCTCGAGAACTAAATGAAGATGTTGTGCGTGTTTGGCTCTCGAATTTGAATAGATAAGGATATCATCGATAAACACAATGACGAAGCGATCAAGAAAGGGTTTACACACACGGTTCATCAAATCCATGAAGACCGCAGGTGCGTTTGGAAGACCAAAAGGCATGACCACGAATTCGTAATGGCCATAACGGGTACAAAAAACGGTTTTAGGGATGTCTTGCTCCTGAATACGTAGTTGATGATAACCAGAACGTAGATCGATCTTAGAGAAACACGTAGCACCTTGCAGTTGATCAAATAAATCTTCGATTCGGGGTAGAGGGTAGCGATTCTTGATAGTAAGCTTATTGAGTTCCCTATAATCGATGCACATTGGGAACGATACATCCTTCTTTTTCACAGAAAGGACATGTGCGCCCCTTGGCGATGTGCTAGGGCGTATGAAGCCTTTATCAAGTAATTCCTGGAGTTGACTAGAAAGTTCACGCATTTCGGATGGTGCGAGACGATAAGGGGCTTTAGCGGCAGGGTTAGCTCTAGGAATAAGGTCGATATGAAAGTCGATATCACGAGTCGGGGGTAGACTGGGTAAATCGTCAGGAAAGACATTAGGAAAATCATGAACCACAAGTACCTTTTCCATCGGCTTCTTTTCCTCCTCCGCTACTACAATGTGGGCTAAGAAAGCCAAGTATTCCTTGCGAAGATACTTGCTTGCCTGAATACACGACATAAGTTTCAGTTCTTTCGAGGATACTTCGCCATAAACACATAATTGGTCGCCATTAGAAAGAGAGAAACGAATCATCTTTTCGAAACAAACAACTTCGGCACGATTTTCACGAAGAAAATCCATGCCTACTATGACATCGAAACTACCAAGTTGCATAGGAATGAGATCGATCGGAAAGGCGTGATTGTTGAGTTCGAGAGTAAAATCACGGAGTACGGAACTGACGGTGACGGTTCTTCCGGTGGCAATTTTTACGTCGAAGGTCATCGGGAGATTAGCGCGTTTACGTTTTAGGAGCTTTTCGAATTCAAACGACACGAAACAGTTATCGGCTCCAGTATCAAATAAACACGAAACATAAATACCGTTAACAAGGAATGTACCATTGACAACATTGTTGTCAGTCTGAGCCTGGTGGACGTTGATTTTGAAGGTTCTTCCGCGGGCTGCTTGTTGTGGTTGCTGCTGCTGCTGTTATTGCGGTTGCTGTTGTTATTGCTGCGGTGGTTGCTGCTGCGGTTCTTGTTTCACCACACGCAGTGGGCAGACATTAGCAAAATGATTCAGGTCACCACAAGAGTAGCAATAGCGTGCATGAACAGCGGTTGCAGGAGCTGCTTGGTTGACCTGAGGAGCAGGGAATGGTGCTAGAAAAGCTTGAGCAGTTTGCTGACGTGGGCCTGAACGACAGTTTGCAGTGAAATGCCCATCACACAGAAACGACAATTCAGCCCTGCAGGGTGATGGTAGGTGCAAGTTGGACACAGAGGATGAACACTAGTATACACACGCTTAGCAGGCGGTGCGTTGGTGACAGTAGCTTGACGGTTCTGGTTGCTGGGTTGTATGGGGACAACGTTGAGAGGAGCGGCGGTTGTAACATAATTCTTGATGTTGTTACCCTTTCGCTTGCGATTCTGGCGTGAAGACTTTGAAACTTGTGATGCTACAGTATCGGTAGCGGGAGTAGCAATTGCTTGATTGAGACTCTTGGTTGAGGTTTTGAAATACCCAGCTAAGACTCGCTTATCGTTGATCTCGGCTGCTAGCTGGTAAGTTTCCTCAATAGTAGTGGGTTTAGCTGCCTGAACAAAGTCAACTACACAGTCGGGGAGAGCTCGAATATACTTCTTGATTGTCATATCAGGCGTAGCCACCTGACTAGGACAGATAATACTCAGCTGCTTGAAACGAGCGGTGAGACCAGCGTTGTCACCTCCTTCTGCTTGATATGCAAGAATTCGTTTTCCAGCTTTTGAACTTCATGCGGAGGACAAAACTCCTTCATCATAAGCTCCATGAGTTTCTCCCAAGAAAGGCCATGAGCTGCATCGTTATCGCGCCTGTTGCGCTTAGCAGTCCACCAATCCAGAGCCCTGGACTGAAAGACTCCAGTAGCATTCACAGTACGCAGATTTTCTGGGCATCCACTTTGCCTGAAGGTGACTTCGATAGAGTCAAACCACTGGAACATAGCACTGGGTCCGTATTCACCAGTGAAGTATGCAGGACTGCAGGCTTTGAATTGCTTAAAGCTGAGAGGTGCTCAAGGTGCGTCACTCTTCGCTTCGACAGAGGATTTGCTGCTGACCTCGTTGATTTCACTGACAATATGAGGTATGAATTTAGCCATTTCCTTGGCCATGAGTGAAGCAATACGCTTTTCAGCATGGTTTCATTGAGCAGCACATTGAGTATGCGATCCAAATGATGACATTGTCGGTTGCAGATTCTGCTGTAGACGTCGTCATATGAGTTAGACGAGATTCGATTATATCAGGCTTTGAAAAGTTTAGCATTCGTAAAACATCCTTTTTTATTATTATTACCATTACATAGGCACATAAACCACATAGGCACATAAACACGTAGGCACATAAACCACATAGGTACGTATACACATAAGCACATAGGAGCACATAATCCACATAATCACATATTTTGCACGTATTCACCTACATATTTTGCACGTATTCACCTACATCACAAGGTTCGCGTAGCGCGGTTGAGAGTTGCGAGCGATAGGGAGTTGCGTAGCGAGTAGTGTAGCGAGTAGTATAGCGAGTAGAGTAGCGTATGAGGCTTCTTAGTTTGTTCACGATTAGTTAGCATTTTAGATTGCGGGAGTGGCGTGTTACTGTGCTTTACTTTGCGGTGGGAAGCGAAAAGCGAATAAGCGTAAAATCTCCAAAATCGAAACATATAAACATATAAATGCATAAAATCGATAACATGTAAAATCGGCGATTGCTGGCTTTGAATCAAAAAATAGAGTGTCTTGGGTGTTAGACATCGACTAACCAAAGTGATTCAGCTATTCACAACGACCTCGAGGACACGCTTTGGCCTAATAGACTGTGCTCTAACCGAAACATGGTGAACGACACTCATCCTTCCAGTTACTACGTGACTCGCGTCATCAGAACAGTCGAGACTTTGGTGAGAGTTTGTAAAATCAAAGTAGGGAGTGGAACTGGTCGTTAAGATGCGGGTTTCACCCCTAACTTAACAACCTTTCCCCAGGACACTCCTTCACCAAAAAGGATTTGAGAGTTCCAATAGATAGAGAGGGGGAGATTTCCGTTGAGGTGTGGATGTCACTCCAAACTCAACGAAAGTTCTCGTGCTGAGAGTAAAAATATGCGTAAAGTGAGTGATCTTATCGTGAATTCCTGGTTTTCACACCTAATCTCGACTCAATCACTCGTTTGTGTTATGCAAGTGTTTTCGAAAACGTATGTATTGTGTCAGCCTTAGGAAAGGCAATATGCTTTTTCAACCTTAGGAAAGGCTGCCTTTGCACGAAACTTTAGTATGCGTATTCGCACAAAGATGTAGTTTTTATGAGTTCGAATCGAGAGTAACTATAGTGGGTTCGTACGGAACCCCTACTGGGTTCACATGAAGCAGGTCTGTTGGTACTTAGACTATAGACTAGGTCAATTCTGAACGACTCGACCTAATTCCCTATAATTATGGCTCTGATACCAATCTGTCACACCCCAATCGATGGCGGAATCATTGGGGCGTGGCACTAAGCAAAACAGATTGTTCATGAGAATCCATAACAACTATTAATGACAATATATTTAACGTTCAATATCCCATAATATTAAACATATAAAGCAAAACAGTTATTACAAATATCAGTCTCAAAAACAGTTCCCTTCCGACAACTCAGATTTTTATTCGGTGGGTTTCTACACTTCCTAACTTGATTCATCTTAGCATCCACTTAACCTGTCACATACGTTAAAATAAAGTCAATACCTAATATGTAAAGGTGAGTGCACAAGTTTGCATAGCATAGAGTAGAAAAAGCGTTTACGCATAACCAACATGTATCATGTAACGGGCGAAGCATGTAATGTAGCAACCCTTGCCAAAATTATTATTCCTTATTTTAATAATGCACATTAGGAAACCCTAATTGAGACCCCCTAGTGGTATGGCACGACCCGTAAATTTTCAAAACAGTCAAAACTAGGATCAGGACCCCCTAAAACTCAAGTGGGGTATCCCCCATCATAATTATCCGTCTAAAATGGCTTCAAAACACGTAGTTATCGAAATTGTTGACTCACTTAGGCTATACATGACACGAGGCTACCCTATCCTAAAAGGGTAGCGGTTGCGCCACGCGCAAGGACCAGGAGGGCCTGGCGCGCCACGCGAGGGGGGGGGGGCAAAATCCAGTATAAGATGCAGGGGTTTGGCACTTGCATGGTTTGATCATTTCGATGAAAAAATTTCATTTCGTACACACTGTTTCGTTCAAAATAGTCATAATACCGAATCTCTGCTACGATTTCAGGGTAATAACTCGATCACTGCAACGATACAATGTCCGATCGATTGAAACCTATCCGATGGATGTTTAAGTGCTGCCCGAAGTCGTGCTATACTTAGTCATTCGTCGTGAGGGTTTTGATTTCGTGAGTTTATCGTAAATGTTGTATTAAGTTACTAACCTAGTTTCGTGTGCATTGTTATTTAACTAGGTTATCAAGCTTAATTCATAGGCAAAACTCTGTCCAACTAAATTTGCAATGTGAGTCATTCTCTTTTTACCAAATTGTTTCCAAACCCTCTTTGTTTTCAAAGTTATAATTACAGGGATTAAGTCTTTGTAATCTTCAATCACTGCTGGTATGTGGGGTTTTGTATACATTACTTGATAATCGTCACCATTGGACAACGGATTAGCCAATGGGTGATATGACCATAGTCACAGAATCGGGTCGAGGGACAAATACCGTTGGGTAATTGGTGGATATAAACATTGTAATCGTCCTTAATACTGTAATTTATAACAATGTGTCGTTTTGTGCAAAGTGAATGACTTGCTAGTATTTCCCCGCTGATAAAATCTTTTTAAACATGTTTCAGGTGATTTACTGTGAACTAGGAAAAAGTGCCGCGTAACACTACCAGCTTGAAGAAAGTGGCTCAGTAAATAAATAAACATGTTTTTGTAAACAGGGCATTTCCCAGTGAAATTCCTCTATTGTAAATTAGGGGATTTGTCCCGAAATTTGAAATAAAATAAATGGATGTTTTCAGTTTTAAAGATCCTGTTAAAAATTTCAGCTGCTTAATTAAATACCAATACCACGGGTTTTCTGTCCCGCGGCTCCTGAAACGGGTAAAACCGGGTCGGGGGCCGTGACAGAAAAAGGTGGTATCAGAGCCACTAATTTAAGCCAATTAAGTATTTAGCAATACTTAATTTTCCAATTTGCCATTCTGTAAACATTTAATTTAATAAATAAAATTTTAACTTAAAATTGTGTGTGTTTCTTCATGTGTGCTAACAGCATGAATGAACTGTCGGAGGCACTCCGGAACTTTACTATCCATACCGCCGATATGGATACCATAGGAACTGAATCCGGCTATCAGGCGGATATTCAGGAGCCAACAATGTTCCAAGCCCAGCCACAGGATAAACCAAAGCCTAAAAATGGAGGATAATTTTGGACTGGAAACGTGGACGTAGGAAGAAACCAGCTGCCCAGAAGGGGAAAAAAACTGAGGATCCGAAAGACAAAGGGAAAGGAAAGGAGATCGGGGAAAGTTCCGGGCAAGCCCAGGAAATGCCACCCTGGGAGGAGCTTGATCGAAAACTGGCGAATTGTGACCTCATTGGACCTGCCGATGAAAACCTCTTCAATTTCCCTGCCCAATCTTAACTTCCAATAAATTTGGAACCTGCTATACCAGATCCTATTGTCAACCCCCGACCTGTTACAGGCCAGCTGGAGGAATGGTGGACGAGCGACTGGCACTTTCAGAATTTCATGAATAACCCCAATGTCTACTTTCCCCAGTTTGATCCTGAACCTGCACCATTTCCACCTATGAGCGCAGAAAACGTTGCCGAGTTACGCCGCTATGGCGAGGAGCTGGTGGATGCGGGAAACCGGATTCGGGAAGTGGAGGAGAACATCACCTGGAAATACGATGAGAGGGAGCGTCGTTTTTGAAAGGCCGGCTAACTGTGGTTGTGTGATTGTATAATAATCGTATGTAGAATATATATATATATAATAAATAATAATAATAATAATAATAATAATATAATAATGTATAATAACTAAAATAAAACTTTTGTAACATAAATGGTTTGTATCGACGCATAGTACTATATAAAAATATGAATGTCGCAAAGTCGACAATTTTGGCTATACGTGTTGATGTGATTATGTGTGATTGCTTTATTGTGTTTGATTGTTATCTATTTTGTGGCAATAATTTGCATATATTGTTAATCATTCAGATGGAAAACATGGAAAACCAACCAATCAATGAAGTTAATCAATCTGAACAAAACAATGAGGATCATTTTCTTAATAGGCAAGACATAGAAAATATCGTTGCTCAGGGAATAGCTAACGCTATCCCGGCAATTGTTGCTGCCGTTAAGAATCCTGCTGAATCGTCCCAAGCCAACCACAGCAAATACACTCGGGATGACAACTTCAGTAACAGTGTCAATGGAGGCGGCAACAATGATAATAATGTGGTTCATGCCCCAATACTTAAGAGAATGAAAGTTGCAACACCTGGTTGCACTTATAAAGAATTTATTACCTGTAAACCCGTTGAATTTGCAGGCAATGAAGGGGCAACTGCTGCGCTGCGTTGGTTGGAAAAGACCGAAACAGTAATTAAAATAAGTAAATGCGCCGAAGAAGACAAGGTTATGTATGCATCCCACCTCTTCAAGGAAGAGGCATTGGAATGGTGGAATACGGTGTTGCAAGCCGAGGGAAGTGACATGGCTTACTCCATGAGTTGGGAAAAATTTAAGCGATTGGTGGAAAGAAAATTTTGTCCTGACTATGAAAAGGAACAAATGACAAATAAGTTCCTAAACCACCGGATGGTGGATGTTGACTGTCGAGGGTATACTTCGAAATTCTTCGAGTATGCCAGAATTGTGCCAACTCTGGCTTCGCCAGAACCGGTACTTATTTCTCGCTATATTTGGGGTTTAATTAGCGAGATTCGTGATATCGTCAAAGCTGCGAGACCCCGCACAATTGACGATGCGGTTGAATTGGCAAATACTTTAACCGACGGGCTGGTTCGTAAAAGAGAAGAGAATAAGAAAAAGGAATTGGCCCAAAAGATTACCCAAGGATTTCGTGTAGGTAATAACAGTAAGAAAGGGAACTGGGCAATCTTCCACACCTCCATTCTCTAGACACTGTCGAAAGAAACATTTTGGTAAATGTTATGAGAAGTGTAATTTCTGCAAGGCACAAGGACACCGAGAGGAGGAATGCAAGAAGAAATCAACGATTTGCTTCAATTGCGGAGAAGCTGGGCATTTTAAACCAGAATGCCCTAAACTGGTCAAGCCAGCTGATAACAAGGCCAAACCTGCTGAAGGAACTAATAAGAAGAATGCAAGAGCCTTCCAGCTGACAACACAAGAGGCAGATCTGATTCCAGACGTGATAGCTGGTACGTTTCTTGTACATGACGTTTACGCGAAAGTATTATTTGACTCTGGTGAAAACCAAAGCTTTATAAATACTTCCTTCTGCCAAACTCTTAAGCAACCTTTAACCAAACTTAGGCAGGTTTATACGGTAGAAACGGCTGATGGAAATTCTGTTAACATAAATAAGATTCTACCAGAAGGAAAGATAGAACTCTCAGGCCATAAATTTTCTGCAAACCTGCTACCTATGAATTTAGCTGGATTCGATGTCGTGTTAGGAATGGATTGATTAGTAGCCAACCATGCTCGAATCCTCTGTGATAAGAATTCAATAGAAATTCATACACCCGCAGGAGAAATAATTCTGGTTACAGGAGATAAGCAGCGAAAACCAATGAAGTTCATTTCAGTAATGAAAGTTTCTAGTTATGAACGAAAACAAGGAACAGTGTACATGATTTCGGTAATCATTAACACTAAAAGTAAGAAACTTAAGGAAATTACAATAGTATCAGAATACCCGGATGTATTCCCAGAAGAGCTACATGGATTACCGATAGATAGAGAAGTAGAGTTTACAATTCATCTAATTCCTGGAACTACACCAATAGCCAAGGCACCCTATCGGTTTGCACCTACCGAAATGTTAGAACTGAAAAAGCAGCTAGATGAATTGCTAAGTAAAGGATTCATACAACCTAGTTCATCCCCTTGGTGAGCGCCAGTGTTGTTTGTGAAAAAGAAAGATGGTTCAATGCGAATGTGTATCGATTATAGAGAATTGAATAAGGTATCAATTAAGAATCGATACCCATTACCTAGGATTGATGACCTTTTCGACCAACTTCAGGGAGCTATATATTTTTCTAAGATATATTTACTCTCCGGATACCATCAGTTGAAGGTACAATTGGAAGACATACCTAAAACTGCTTTCAGAACTAGGTATGGTCACTACGAGTTTACAGTCATGCCATTTGGACTAACAAATGCTCCTGCAGCATTTATGGATACGATGAATAGGATCTGTAAACCGTATTTGGATAAATTCGTAATTGTCTTCATCGACGATATACTTATTTATTCCAAAAGTCCGGACGAGCATTATGAACATCTACATGCACTCTTAACTTTGTTAAGAAAGGAAAAACTTTACGCCAAATTCTCGAAGTGTGAATTTTGGATACAACAGGTGCAATTTTTAGGTCACATGGTGAATTACGAAGGTATTCACGTAGATCCCTCCAAAATAGAAGCGATCACCAATTGGAAGGTCCCACAATCAGCTACCGAAGTTAGAAGTTTTCTAGGATTAGCTGGTTATTATAGACGCTTCATTAAAGACTTTTCTAAAATAGTTGTTCCACTAACTAAGCGAACTTGTAAAGCAGTCAAGTTTTAATGGGGACCTAAGCAAGAAGAGGCCTGTAAGATTTTAAAGCAAAGGTTAACAAACGCCCCAATTCTTGCCTTACCCGAAGGAACAGAAGATTTTGAAGTTTACTGTGACGCTTCTAAGTTAGGATTATGATGTGTGCTGATGCAACGCAAAAAGGTAATTGCGTATGCCTCAATGTAATTGAAAAAGCACGAGGAAAATTATACGAATCATGACTTAGAGTTAGGAGCAATAATTTTTTCCCTTAAAATTTGGAGGCATTATCTATACGGAAGTAAGTTTATAGTCTATACAGATCATAAGAGCTTAAGGTACATATTTGGGCAAAAAGAATTAAACATGAGGCAAAGAAGATGGATGGAAATACTAAGTGACTACGACTGTGATATCTAATATCACGAAGGGAAGGAAAATGTAGTAGCAGATGCCTTGAGTCGTAAGTATCATGAAAAACAAAGGCGAGTTCGTGCTCTTAGATTAAATCTCCAATTAGATTTAATGGAACAACTGAAGAACGTTCAAAAAGCGGCAATCAAGGATGATGCTGAAGGAATGAAAGGACGGATAAAGGAATTCGAACAAGGGACTGATGGAATTTGGAGATTCCATAAGAAAAGGATTTGGGTACCTAAGCAAGGAGATTTACGAGATACAATTTTAGAGGAAGCCCATAAATCTAGGTATACAATGCACCCTGGAAATAATAAGATGTACCAAGATTTAAGAAATAACTTCTGGTGGATAGGAATGAAAAAGGACATAGCTAGATATGTTTCTAAGTGTCTAACTAGTTCACAAGTTAAGGCAGAACACCAGAAACCTGCAGGGCTACACCAACAATTAGAAATGTCCGTATGGAAATGGGAATTAATAACAATGGACTTTGTTACTAAGTTACCCAAGACCAGGAAAGGTAACGATGCAATTTGGGTGATTGTACATCGATTAACCAAATCAGCTCATTTTCTACCGATGAAGGAAACCTTTAGCATGGAAAGATTAGCAAAGTTATACGTAGACGAGGTGGTATCCTTACATGGAGTCCCACTCTCCATTGTATCGGATAGGGATAGTCGTTTCACTTCACATTTCTGGACAAGTTTCCAGGAAGCAATGGGGACCCGGCTGAATTTAAGCACTGCATACCATCCCCAAACAGTCGGAAAAAGTGAAAGGACGATTCAAACCTTAGAAGACATGCTCAGGGCATGTGTAATCGACTTTGGTGGAAACTAGGATGATCACCTACCATTAATAGAATTCTCCTATAACAATAGTTATCATACAAGTATCAATGTTGCCCCGTTCGAAGCCCTGTATGGACGAAAGTGTCGAACTCCCGTCTGCTGGGCAGAAATAGGAGAAAGTCAATTATCAGGTCCCGAGATTGTTCAGGAAACTACCGACAAGATAACTCAAATAAAGGAACGACTGAAGACGGCTCGAGACCGCCAGAAGAGTTATGCAGACACTCGACGCAAGCCATTAGAATTCCAAGTGGGAGACAAGGTACTCTTGAAAGTTTCTCCTTGGAAAAGAGTAGTTCGATTCGGTAAGAAGGGAAAGCTAAGTCCAGGGTACATAGGACCATTCCCAGTGATCCAGCGGATAGGACCAGTTGCCTATCGCTTACAACTACCAGAAGAGCTAGCAGGAGTACATGACGTGTTTCATGTATCTAATCTCAAGAAATGTTTATCTGATGAATCCCTGGTAATCCCTCTTCAAGACGTTGAGGTAAATGAAAAGTTGAAATTTGTGGAAAAACCGCTTCAAATAGAAGACAGAAAGGTCAAATTCCTCAAGCAGAAGAGACTGGTGCTAGTCAAAGTAAAGTGGGATTCAAAAAGAGGACCGGAGTACACATGGGAACTGGAATCAGAAATGAAGCGAAAATATCCTCAATTGTTCCCGTAAATCTCGAGGATGAGATTTTAAACAAGGTGGGGAGGGTGTAACAACCATTGCCAAAATTATTATTCCTTATTTTAATAATGCACATTAGGAAACCCTAATTGAGACCCCCTAGTGGTATGGCACGACCCGTAAATTTTCAAAACAGTCAAAACTAGGATCAGAAACTCAAGGGGGGTATCCCCCATCATAATTATCCGTCTAAAACGGCTTCAAAACACGTAGTTATCGAAATTGTTGACTCACTTAGGCTATACATGACACGAGGCTACCCTATCCTAAAAGGGTAGCCGTCGCGCCACGCGCAGGGACCAGGCAGGCCTGGCGCGCCATGCGAGGGGGGCCAATATCCAGTATAAGATGCAGGGGTTTGGCACTTGCATGGTTTGATCATTTCGACGAAAAAAATTCATTACGTACACACTGTTTCGTTCAAAATAGTCATAATACCGAATCTCTGCTATGATTTCAGGGTAATAACTCGATCACTGCTACGATACAATGTACGATCGATTGAAACCTATCCGATGGATGTTTAAGTGCTGCCCGAAGTTGGGCTATACTTTGTCATTCGTCGTGAGGGTTTTGATTTCGTGAGTTTATCGTAAATGTTGTATTAAGTTACTAACCTAGTTTCGTGTGCATTGTTATTTAACTAGGTTATCAAGCTTAATTCATAGAAAAAACTCTGTCCAACTAAATTTGCAATGTGAGTCATTCTCTTTTTACCAAATTGTTTCCAAACCCAATTTGTTTTCAAAGTTATAATTACAGGGATTAAGTCTTTGTAATCTTCAATCACTGCCGGTATGTGGGGTTTTGTATACATTACTTGATAATCGTCACCATTGGACAACGTGTTAGCCAATGGGTGATATGACCATAGTCACAGAATCGGGTCGAGTGACAAATACCGTTGGGTAATTGGTGGTTATAAACATTGTAATCGCCCTTAATACTGTAATTTATAACAATGTGTCGTTTTGTGCAAATTGAATGACTCGCCAGTATTTCCCCGTTGATAAAATCTTTTTAAACATGTTTCAGGTGATTTACTGTGAACCAGGAAAAAGTGTCGCGTAGCACTACCAGCTTGAAGAAAGTGGCTCAGTAAATAAATAAACATGTTTTTGTAAACAGGGGATTTCCCAGTGAAATTCCTCTATTGTAAATTACGGGATTTGTCCCGAAATTTGAAATAAAATAAATGGATGTTTTCAGTTTTAAAGACCCTGTTAAAAATTTCCGCTGCTTAATTAAATACCAATACCACGGGTTTTCTGTCCCGCGGCTCCTGAAACGGGTAAAACCGGGTGACATGTAACTATCAAACAAGGAGTACAACTTAACCACGAGACTGCGTTGTAGAGTATGCGCGACACATGTTCAGCGAACACGTGAAGTAAAGTGATGTGATCCCTAGCAACCCATATCCACGACAGGTGCTGAGTCCAAACTATAGTGCTATCGTTGCTAGAGGCGATATAGCATGCGGGAACGGTTAGCGTTTAAAGTGTTTACGTTGTGTGTTGTGTTTTGATATAGAACGTATGTAACACCCAATAGTGCGTTGAAAGAAAATGGGTTCGAGTATACTCACAGTGTGTGTTTATCAAGTAAACACAGTCCGTATTGGATTGAAGGGAGCGCGTTGAGTTAGCCTGAGCATGGAAATAGAAGCATAAGTGTTGTTCGGTTGAGATTCAGAGTGTCGAATGGATTATGTGTTCGAATGGTGATCCGAAAGAATGGGTATAACCCATCCGAGCGGATGGTCGTCCGGACGGATGGTCATCCGAGCGGATGGCCATTCGAACGGATGGTCATTCGAGTGAGATGTGTTTGTTTGTAAAATCGTTGAGAATTCGAAGTTTAGTTGAAATCGTTTTAAACAAGAAATAGTATAAGGGTTAGGTCACCTGGTCAGATGGCCATTCGGACGGATGGTCATCCGGTCGGATGGCCATTCGAGTGAGTGATCTGTATTTGAAATCTTGTAAAATTTTCTAAGTAAAAGTTTTGAAGTTTAATGGAGATGGCGTGATGATGTGTCGAACAACGGAATAGTACCGAAACTAGTTCATTCGGTCGAATGGTCTCAGCCCATTCGATCAAAGGCGCTGTTCTCGATGAAGATTCAGGTTCAACCCGTTAATCGGTCATCTCTCCGGTGGAAATCCGTTTTCAAGCCGGCTCTCGACTAAGGAACGAGTCGAGAGTTCGATTTAGTCCAGATTCCATTGAAAAATGTGTAAAAACTGAAGAAAAGTTGAAAACAGATGAAAAAGTGTTGAAATCTTTCAAAACCAAGTTGAAAAGTGTGGAAATCCTTTAGATCTGGAACCAATCGTGATTAAATGGTGTTCCACAACAGTTGGCATAAGCAACTGAGTGGAAACCACCTTCAAAAAGTCCAAATCAGTGATTTCAGGGAAAAAGTTAGTGTTTGTGTGTGATTTTGATGAAGAAGACGATGTAGAAGTGATTAGAGATGAAGATTGTACAAGATCTGAGGAGAAAATCTTACAAAATGGCCTTGATTCGCGATTGAAAGTGACTGAGAGCGTGTGAGTGGTTGGAATTGTCAAATCAGAGAAAGCAGGGTGTATGGCGGTATTTATAGTGGAGGTGCGAGGGTTTAAGTCGGTGCGCGAGGTGGTGTTCGGTCGGATGGCCATCCGAGCGGATGGTCATCTGGTCAGATGCCCATTCGATCAGATGTCCATTCGGACGGCCGAGTTGTGTTTGTTAGTTTTCCAACTTTCGTTTCGTTTGTTAAGCGTTGCGTTGCGTTTAATCGAGTTGCGAGTAAGCGTTTGAGCGTATAAGCTTTGCGTTGATAACCACATAACATTCAATCAAATAAACACACATTTAACACACATAAACTATAAAATAAATCCGTGTTTCAAGTCTGCTTTGAGTTACGTTTAGTCTAAACAAGCGATGTCACATGCGATAAAATGCATTCGAGTAGTAAGCGTTATGAACAGCGTTAAAAATGTGATAACTGCGTTTTGAATAAGCGTTGTATTAAGCGCTTAAAATACGTTGAAAATTTAGTTAACCCATAGCGATAATCGAAATCTCGGGAGTACAAGCGATTACGAATGAAAAGACAACGAGAAGTAACGATCCGAAAAGTCGGGTTGTTACATTGTGAGAAATGCATTGGAAAAGAGGATAAAAGGACAAAAAAGCCCATCCGCCTTGATTATATCACGCACCACTTGTTCGGTCAGGATTCGTTCTCACCGTTTTCACACTTCCAAGCGTTTTCTTCTGATCCCGTTTCTATGTATAGATGCAAGATTTATAAAATTGACGTGATTATACGAGATGGGTCTTACAACCTGCACTATCAGAAAACCATAAAATTGAAACGACACTAATCATGTTTTCTATGCATAACGAACCGAAATGATATCGACCTAATCACCGCAACATCGCTGGAAAATCATCGCAATCCACAAAGCACGAGCTTACCTTAACTCTAGTTTATATAATTCTTATTTAGTTAAACGGTTTTGATGTACATAATCTACGAACGCATACGTAATAATTATATTTTAAAAAGTAAACTGCCATTTTGGTCCCTGAGGTTTGGTCACTTTTGTCATTTTAGTCTAAAACTCAAACCTTTTGAATCGCAGTCCCTATGGTTTCAGTTTTATTGCCATTTTCATCCAAAAGTAAAACCAGCTCTGATTTTTTAAAGTGTTAATTCCCAAAATCGTCCCTGAGGTTTGGGCACGTTTGCCATTTTTCGTACAAAATGACGCTTTTGTAACAAATTGCCCCCAACGTTTGTAAATTTTTGCCATTTTCATCTAAACCACTAACGTAGTTTATTGTTTTCTGTTTTCCTTAGAAGCGAAGTCAGTGGCAAAAATTTACAAACGTTGGGGGCAATTTGGTACAAAAGTGTCATTTTGGACGAAAATGGCAAACGTGCCCAAATCTCAGGGACGATTTTGGCAATTAACTCTTTAAGAAATCTGAGCTGATTTTACTTTTGGATGAAAATGGCAATAAAACTGAAACCACGTGGACCCAGATTCAAAAGGTTTGAGTTTTGGACTAAAGTGGCAAAAGTGACCAAACCTCAGGGACCAAAATGACAATTTACTCAATTTTAAAACAAAAATATTTTTATAACAAACCTACCATTATAAGAAATTAGTTGTTATTTTTTTAATCGAGCCGCGCTGAGCTTATACGAGCCTGAGCCTACAAATAAGCTTATTTTGTAAACAAGCCCGAGATCAAACTTCACTCTTCGAGCTCAAGTTGGCTCTCGAGCAAAATGCTTCAAAAAATCCTCGAGCATACTATCAATGTCCAATTCAATACCTTTGATCAATTTCAGTTTCATAAACAAAAAAAGACCAATATATTCGTTTGAATGTTTGTTTTTAGTTGATTTATGCTACTTTGTTTGGAAGCGGGTGTTACTCACTGTGTTAGGAAACGGATGGATCCATCCATTTTGTTGCCAATAATAAGTTAGCACAAGTTCGATTCTTCTACTCCCCATTATTTTCTGCGGCACCTGGTGATGATGGGAGACTAGGTGAATAGGTGGAGATCGCTAGTTCGACCCTTGAACTGAGCGAGTTTTACCTTACCGCACTGCCGTGCCTTCGGGCGAGTGTTCATGGGCTTCGACCCTAGGGGCTAGGTGAGGGTTTTCTTCGGTTCGGAGACAAGTGTATCCCGATGTGGTGAATTTCGCTATTAACCCATTTGGAGCATTCGTTGGCCGTTAAAAAAAATAAGAGTTAAATGCCCGGATAGTCCCTGTGGTTTCGCCTTTTTTTCATATTTAGTCCCTAACTTTCTAAAATTACAGCTATAGTCCCTAACTTTTTCAATTTCGTTCCCGAATGGTCCCTGGCGAGGATGAAAGTTAGTCTTTTCAGTTAAGTGGGTGTGAAATGATCTAAATACCCTTACTATCATTAAAAAGATATAAAACATTTCTAAAAGGCTCATTCTATACGCACCCCCCCTATTTCCTGATTACACCCCCCTTGTGAGAGGAAAACTGTCGGTCCCACGCAGGCCCCACCTGTAAGTATGTGAGAGGAGGGGGTGAAAAAAGTAAATAAGGGGGTGCGTATAGTAGCACCCTTCTAAAATCTTATTTATTAATTAAAATTTCAAGTGGCCCCACCCCTAATCCTCTTCTTCGTTTCTTCTCATCTCTTCGAACGAGTTCCTGAAATCTCACAACCCGATTACAAACACATTGCTTGTCAAATTCTCTGATGAGATCCCACCATAAATTAAACCCCACCATCTTCATTGACCACTAAGTCGAACAACCACCCGATAACCTGCAAAATTTACGGCGATTGATTCCGATCTCCGGCGGGATAGCTCATTTGTAGCACTGCCTTGCCACACCAGTGCACGAGTATATCGAAATCGGCATTGTCAACTCGTCAAAACCGATCTGGTCTATCAATCCAACACGAAATAAAAAACCAACACCTTAGATCAACATATAACCAACATCCGTCGGAATAACAGATCGGAATTAAACATATAACAACACCTTCGTACACATCAGATGCAACTCGTGATCTTTGTTATTACACTCGAAAACAAACAGCTAGTAGCAACTTCATTTCATGACTCGTCGGCATCTGAATTAGAAACCTGTAACTCCGATTTAGTGCCGGGAAATCAACAACTTTGAAGATTTGTCGTCGGGTGGGGTTTGTGGGTCGGTTTTGAGGGTTACTCAACGGCGGAGATGATGCTCACGATTAAGTTTCAGATTTTGAAGTCTTTGGCATATAATATTAAAGAAAGTTGCAAACTTGTTCTTGTGAATTGTGATTTGAGATCATAAATAGAGGGAGAAAGTGACGATGATTTGAGATCAGGGAGAAAGGGGTGTGGTTGTGTTGGTAGATGGGGGTCCCACATTTATTTAGTTTATTTCAATGTTTTCTTTATTGATTTTTTAATAGTACGGATATTTAGGTAATTTCATACCAACTTAATTGAGAAAACTAACATTTATCCACGTCAGGGACCATCTGAGTACAAATTTGCCAAAGTTAGGGACTATAGCTGTAATTTTGAAAATGTAGGGACTTAAGGTGAAATCGAAGCAAACCAAAGGGACCATCCGGTCACTTTTCTCAAAAAAAAAATAATAATGACATGCACAAAATTTGACCTCCAAACACAAATTACAACTTTCATTCCTTCGTCGGAAAGAAAATGCACTTAAAATGGATTATGTTTTAAGTGTTAATATTCATAGGGATTTTAGTTTGTTTTTTTTTTTTTTAGAAAATTGCCATTAACCAAATATATATTATGACATGAATAACAAACATAGCCAATTTCACCTTGAATTTGCAAGAAATTCTATAAGGAGAGACGATACGGCTTTGGGAGGTAGTTCGATGTAACAACTGTTATCCTCGGATCAACCCGGATTGCGACACGTGTCTCGATACTGATCAAAGTTGCCAATGGATTAAATACGAAAGTTAAGGGAATAGAATTGACATTCTTAATTTTTGTGTACTGTAAGCCGCAAATGCTTGGCTTCCATTTACGGTTATATTCAACAATTTGGGTTTAACTTGTTCGCAAGTTAAGACTGAGCATCAGAAACCATCCGGTCATCTTCAACAATTGGAATTACCATGTATGGAAATGGAAATTAGTGACCGTGGATTTCGTTTAGTCCTAGAACCGGTAGCATAAAAAAATATAAGTTCATGGCATAAAAAAATATAAGTTCATAAAAAAAATATAAGGAATGTAAATGAAGGAGCACATGGCATAAAAAATATAAGTTCATAAAATAGCAAGTAAAAGCATATAGCATGTACAACATGAAAAGTTTCACAATGATTCAACACAAATACAAAGTCAAGTCTTTAGAGAAAACACTAACAACAAAAACAGTTCATAAGTCCAAATAAATGTGGTTTAAAAAACCAAAAGTGTAATGCAGCGATGCCCAATCTAGGTTGTGGTGAATAACACCACCAACAGGGTGATGAATACCAGGTTGCAAGCAACATAGTAAAGGCCTTTTAGCATCTTGTAATCTGAACGGTCATTTATCCAATACCAGATACAGTAAGTAGCGTAAGCGATGCCAAGCCCAACAATAATTACAAGCATATAGGGCTTTGCAATGCCAAGAGGATTGTGTATTCCAAGTTGAAGCTTGAAGCAAACAACCATCAACAGTGTTATTTTCTACAAGATCATTTAAGGACCTTACCTTGGTCCGGCCGGAGTCGGTTTCTGTGTGCCTTGTCAAAGGCTGCAATTGGGTGCCTTTCAAGTGCAAGATTTTCACGTGGAGAGCGGGGCTTGATCGTTTACCTACCAAACAAGCACTGGCTCGTAGGAATATCTTATCGGGTTCGACTGTGTGTGTCTTTTGCCTCGAATATGAGGAATCTGTTGAACACGTGTTTACGGGATGTCAGGTGGCTTCGAGAGTTTGGAGTTTTATTAGTGCTTGGATCAATATCTCTCCTATCTTCGCTTTCAGTTTCCAGGACCTGATGGAAGTGTATAACAAGGCAGCAGGGGGTGCCCAAGCCAAGGAGATTGTCAGAGGTATTATCATTTTGGCCTGTTGGTTTATTTGGAAAGTTAGAAATGAGAGGATCTTCGAAGACGGCAAAGGGGATTGGCTAGAGATAGTTAGTTTGGTTAAATCTTTTAGTTTCTTTTGGTTGAAAAATAGATCTAAATTTAAAGATTTAGATTGGGTTGAATGGTGTAAGTCCCCATTGTATATGTTGTAATCTTGGGTGGTGCGGTCCTGCTTTTTTGAGTCAGGCCGGCCTTTAAAAAAAACAGTGTTATAACTATGGACAGCGCACGCGAATCAACTATAGGGGCACCTAACCTGGTTAGATAAAACAAAGACAGATATAAGCAAAAAGGGAAAACTCAAATCTTCGAAGGCACGCACAAGTGAAACGTAATCGAGCTTACCTTGTAGTTCGTTGGTCACTTATTCCTAAAATGCTTAGATCATTGTTGTTGACTCCTTCTTCCCCTCCTTCTTCATCACTAATGGTTATGGATTGCTCAAGCCTGTTGTCAACAAACAATAAAAACAATTGAAATACGTATATGTAAATGGGTTCTATCTTGATACCAAATAGATGTTATAAGGCAATAATCATGATGAACATCATAAAAAATCAAGAACAGTCATGTCCAAGTTCATATAAATTAAACTAGTTATATTATAAAAGATACATATTTTCTTATAAGTGTAACAAGAATTGGACAAACGTTTTAAATAGAGTAAGAGCTTACTCCACAGTGTGAGGACGATTGCGATTTTCTTCAATCGAGTTGTTTGAAATCCCTGCGCCTGTGACTAGATGTGGAAGAGTTCCGCTGTTGAGTGCTAAATCACTTCAAAGAAAATAATGCAAACAATTGGGGAGTAAAAACCTTGAAAAGAAAACAAAAGCACAGCCCTCTGCCATCTCCTACACCTTAAATTTGCAAATATTTGTAGGTTACATTAAAGAACCGGAAGAAATTAATAGTTCAATATTATTAAGATGATAACTGATGCAGTTTCACGTGCAATCAAATGGCTCAAGAACAATTAGTAATCAATGACGATAAAAACGAACCAAAGGTTCCAAGAACAAAGTTCTTTATATTAAAAATCAACCAAAAACTAAATAAACAATAACCCTAGACATCCTATTAATATGATAGGAATCATAATCCAAAAGGAAACTAAATAACAAAATATTAGGAAACTAAAATTTCAAATAAATATAAAATAATATCCGTATATATCTTGCATCATACTCCCGGTCTTCGAAAAAAACTCGTCCTCGAGTTTTGTCTTCGGATCAAAGCCACCTGGATCAAAAGGAACATCAACCCGATTCTGATTTATTATTACCACGACCCGCCTAAACAATCCAACTTCACGGTTTGTCTTGCCCGACTCTAGAGTCGTATCACCTGGGTCGAATGAAGCATTGCACAATTCCTGTTGACTATGATTATTTGTTGGGTTTGGTTTCAATGTATGCCCACCTACACTTTTTTCTTTATCTTCACTAACATGCGAGCGAGGCCACTACCATTTTTTTATCATGCACACCTGATAACTTAAAAAGCCCACTATTAACACTCTTAATCCTTAAAGGTGGATATATATTTGTTGTGGGCTTGCTCAAATAAACCACCAATCCACTAGCATTATTTGAATTGTATCTCAGACCATATGATTTGGCTAGATAATTCGTAGGTTGTACACGTGCATTTCTCACATGCATGCATTCAACCATATCCTGTATAGTTGCTTTATCTATGGATACTACGATATTTTTATTAACGTTATAATCTATGCCAATTTGAACTTCAAACTTTTTAGGAGATAACATGATGCAATCGGCATTGTTCCAACCTTCCAAATTAACCGGAAAGATTCTTGTGTCAACCAAGGGCAACTCATGACCACCCTTGACCACCGCCTCACAACCCACGGCCATATTATCGCCGCCGTTGACAACCACATTTTTATGAAAAAAATCAAAAATACCTGACGTAACCTCCGCATACTCACCCAAAGCCACCGCGGCGTCACCGGTAGTCATCGCATCATCACCTTCAACAAGATTTTTACCCATTAAAAACTCATGAAGAATAACAGTCATCAAATCGTCATCCCTTGCATCTTCTTCGTTATCAGTTTCGTCCCAAACGACGGTACTCAAATTGAATTCGTCAACCGTCAAACTCTCCTGATAGATAGGTTCGAAGAACCAGGGGTGGGGATGGCAGAAAGGATGCTCCTCTTCCTCGTTCACATCGCCCCGGACGATAGTTCCCGATTCGGTTTCCTTAACGCCTATCTCCCGTCTTAACTCAAGATATCGGACTCTTTGGCGGAGCCGTTTGATCTTTTCAAGATCCCGGACTCGTTGTCTGAGCCGTTTGATCTCTTCAAGATCCCGGGCTCGTTGTCGGAGCCGTTTGATCTTTAGATCCCATGAATCAGAATCAACTCTGTCGTTGCCTCGATCGGCGGTTCTACGAACAGGGCATCGATCTTCTCCACGAGCACATGAATGGAAGACACTCATGCTGTTGCCTCTGTCGGCGACTCTACGAGCAAGAAAGTCTTCATCTCCACGTCGAGCCATTTGATAAACCATAGCTCTGATACCACCTGATGCAGTTTCACGTGCAATCAAATGGCTCAAGAACAATTAGTAATCAATGACGATAAAAACGAACCAAGGTTCTTTTCTATTAAATTCAATCAAAAAACTAAATAAACAATAAACCTAGACATCCTATTAATATGATAGGAATCATAATTCAAAAGGAAACTAAATAACAAAATATTAGGAAACTAAAATTTCAAATAAATATAAAATAATATCCGTATATATCTTGCATCAATAACAATCTAAACAATCTTAGAAATTTCCCAAGAAGATTTTGGGAATAAAGGAAAATATTGAACACAATCAGATGAAGTCAGTTAATTAAGTTAGTTGGATTTACTAGCAGTCTAGCACCTTTGTTTTTTTTTTATTGTGTTATACATCAACTAAACTTCCTAAATTGTTTGAATTCTCAAAACAAAAAAAAAAAAAACAAACTCGAAATTTGAATTTGGTTTGTGAATATTTGAAATTAATTTCAAAATTCAATCCGTTGGTAGTTTGGATACATCAGCTAAACCTCCTACTGCATTTGTATTCTTAAACATACTGGGCTGATGAGGTTCTGGGTCAGGTTGTTGGGATCAAGTTTACAGCAAGTAAATATATGACCTTGTATTTATTCCAATATGAGATCGTGTTATGGACCATACAAAGAAAGGATGATAATGCTCCCCAAAGATTTCAGACAAGAATCCCAAATAGAGGTTAATTTTTTTTTACATATTTATCGTCAAAAAAATGGAAGAATCCGTATATTTCCTAACAAGGTAACACAAATTAATCAAAAAACACACAATCAAACTACACATCCTTACTTTTGGTCCTTTTTTGTTTATATAACTGAAACGGATCAAAGCGATTGAATTGGGAATCGACAGTTTGCTCGAGGGTTTGTAGAAGCAGTTATCTACCTAAATGAACAATAAAATTAATATATTATTTTGAATTCTAGGAGAGATAACTAAGAAACAATACTTTATCATTTCCTATAGTTTGTGAAAATGGATGGGGAGATCGATAGTGACATAGCCTATGCTATTCATGTTGGCTGGTGTAGGTGGAGAGTAGCTCGTTGTGCGATAAGAGGTTGCCAACTAAATTATAAAGGGAAATTTTTATAGGGATGCATTTAGATGTGCTATGCTATATGGGACATACAAGCATTTAGCAGGGTCATCAAGAAGACACATGTGTGCAAGATGAAGGTAGCAGAGATGAGAGTGCTTAGGTGGATGTGTGGCCTCACAAGGTTAGAAAAATGAGTTTTTTTAGGGTAATGTAGTATAGCGGACATGATAAAGGATGAGATTGAGATGGTTAGTTCATGTGAAAAGGAGCTAGTTAGGGTAGTGGTGATCGGTGCACTTTAGGTACAGTATATTTTATATCAATTATGTTATAAATGCATTGATAATATTAGAAAATACGGTCTTTTAGTGTGGTTTTATTATCATAAGGGTTAATATTAAAACGAGCTAGAATGATCAAATTAGATATAAAAATATGTATTCATAATCAAGGCTACATAAATTTAGCTTAATAAAAGAAATACATATATTTATTACATCTAGTTATGTTATGGAAATTAAAGGTTTTGACTTTGATGTGATGTACAACTAAAATGAACTAGGCAAATATATTTTTTTGGAAAGTCACAATGAAATAAATTAGTTAAATGGGCTTGGTGTCTAGCGATCCAACAAAAGGAATTGAAAGGATCAGATGGCAATGGTACTTTGGACGAACGGGAAGGTGTAGCAGCCTTCTTTGCTGCTTTGCATGCAAATCAAGAAGATCATAAGGGTTTGCTTTGCATGCAAATCAAGAAGATCATAAGGGTTTTGGAGATATCGGCTTTGAACGCGATGATACCAAATTCCCCAAAGATACCACTCATATTTTAAGGCAAGAATCCCAAAAACATAAACAGACTGACTGTAGATAAATATAGGAAAGAAGTTATTATTTTTCAAATATTTCCAACTGTTTGAAATGGGAATATGTATGTATAGGAATTTAAGAAACGCATGATAAAACAGGGGAACAAACTTATACCCTGTGATGTGTTCATCCTGGTCGTTGGGATTTTCAGTCACATTGATTTGGTTTTCAACATTGACAGATCCAAACCTACAAATAAAATACATACCAATCATCATCTAAAATAGAATCTGCATCACAAATAAAATATATACCAATCATCATCTAAACTAGAATCTAATTACAAAGCGTGATCCTGTGTTTAACGGGTACCCACTAATTACAAGCCAAGAAAAGTGAGTCAATCAGTTAATTGAAAAAAAAAAGATTAAAAGTTGGTTACGACGATATCAGAGAGATGATACTATAGTGGATATAAATCTAATGATCAATGAGCTTACACTATAGTGTTGGGCCGATGGGTGTTTCGCCCTTCTTCAGCTGAATTGTTCGAAATCAGTAAGTTTGTGACTGCGTCTGTTTGATTCCTGTTGATGAGTGCAGAAAAACTTGATAAACAAAATCGGGTTAAAACAATTGAAAAAATGTGTGTTGGGGTTAAGTACGTAGGTATGTTAAAACAAAGTGCTTACCTAAGAGTGGGGTGATGAGGCTCTTCTTCAACTGAACTGTTTGATACCTGCATGTTTACAGCTGTTTCTGGCTCATTACAGTTGACGGAAGCTAATGCTGTGACCTCCATACTATTAGTCGAAGTTAAATGAAGAAGAAGGCGAAGGTGGGAATCTTAAAGTTGATGTGTGGAAAAATATGGAAAAGTCTCCTTTTCCATTTTCCAGTCTTTGTTTTAGTTTTCTCGATCTTCTTATTTTGTTTTGGGAACATAAAGAACATGGAAACGTTGCAAAATATTGACATAAGAAAAAAAGAAGACTGGAAAACTAAAAATCCCCCAGCGGCCAGGCCGCAACCAGTGACGTTGCAAAATATTGGCATAAGAAAAAAAGAAGTCTGGAAAACTAAAAATCCCCCAGGCCCCAAGTCCCCCAACCACAACCACAACCAGTGACGTTGCAAAATATTGGCATAAGAAAAAAAGAAGACTGGAAAACTAACCCCCCCCCCCCCCCCCCCCCCCCCCCCCCCCGGTTTTGTATAATACTGGAATAAGAAAAACGATAACTGTATACCAAAAACACCATATTTTTTTAATAACTTTAAATATAAAATCAAATTAATAAAAAAATAGATTTCTTATTACACAAAATTATATATAAAAAAGAAGAACAAAAAATAAAAAAAGACGAACAAAATAATGCATTGTTTAGTAATTTAAAAAATTACAATAACTATATATAATAAAAACTTGAAACTTACAAAATATATGAAAATTGATGAGCCAATCAGACTATCTTGACAAATCACCACATTTCTTACAATCTTTCTGTTGCGGGCTTATCAGACATCAGCATGGTGTCCTCGTCGAGATGTCACGAATGCTGCTTGTAAAACCACCCGTTGAGCTTGTTTAATTCTCGACTCGGGTCTTCTTTTCTTTGGGAGAACGACTTCCCATTCGGCCTCCAAGGTCCTCACCCATTAACGAAATTGGTTCTTCCATTTGGGATGGTTTACTACAATCTCCCATGCGACAGATGATTGACCTATAATATTTTAAAACTAATAAATAGTATCTCAAATTTAATATAAAAGGAACACTAAACAGCTAAAACAGGGGCGGACTTATGTACAAAGTACGGGTTCCCGGGAACCCAGTCGGTTTTTAATTTTTAGTGTAAATATATATAAGAAGCTGAAAAGGAACCCATAAACATAAAAAGCCTTGGTTCCACTGGTTAAGTCCGCGCTTTTCTTCCTAACCCACCCGAGTTCGAATCCCGTAACTTTTGTTTTTTGTCCGTTTTTTTTAATTTCTCCTTTAATTTTTTTTTCTTTAATGTAATAAAACCCATTTAGGGTTATATCACAAAACACACGCCGCACACAAACAAGGAACAAAGTTCAAACTTCAAACAACATCAGCAGGCAGCAGCTCCACCTCCTCAGTCACCAGCGCCGGTTGCCGCTGCTCCGCCTCCGCCCTCCGGCTGCTCCGCCTCCGACGATTGCTGCCGAAACTTTGTTTTTCTTATACGATTATCATCAGCGAATCAACGATTAAGGTTAGTTTTATACGATTAATCGATTATCATCATCTCAGTGATTAGAGTTTGTTATACATCTGTTTGTTTTACATCAATGATTACAGCTTTTGATTACATCAGTGATTAACTGATTACTATTTATAATCTGTTGATTACATAAAAATTGGGTTTTTAAGTTAATATTGCTGCTGAAAGTTTCAGCTTTTGATGTTTTATTGCTGCCGAAACAGTTCGATTAAGTTAATATTGCTGCTGAAAGTTAATATTGATGTTTTAAAAGACGAAACACTTTGCATCTTGTAGATATATCAAAGCACCAGTGGCTGTTGTTCATGATGAAATCGGAGGAATAACATGGGGGAATTCAACAATTGTTGATTGAATCGTGTGCACTTTTTGTTGCTCCACCATAAATTTACATCTTGTAGATGCATATTAGGTGATCCCTCTTCTGTGATGTAATCTCATTTGGTTTAAAATATGATTGATTATATGTGAATTTAGTTTTTGGTCTGAGACATCTAGAGCAATTTTACATTATAAAGTGGTTGTTGATGATGATGGTGTTAGTGTTGGTGACAGAGGGTGCAAAAGCAGTTTGTGCTTTGATATATTTCGAGTCCTCCCTGTATTCACTCGACGGTTTTAAGCATCAAAGTAGGCGATATTTGAGGTAAAGTTTCTTTCAATTTTTAACTCGTTACTTGTGATTTGTGGTTTTCGTAGGATAGTTATTTGATTTGATATGAGCTTTGGCTCTTTAGCAAATTTAGTTTTATGAAACCTGAATTTTGGACTAATGCTAATCGAAATTTGATATGAAATTTATGTCTTTATTATGTTCCGTGACCCGACCCTACCCGGCCCGACCCGAAAATTATAACGAATGTTGTAAAATTTTAACCACCCAAAAAAGTGAACCCATAGGAAAAAAAGCCTGGATCCGCCACTGAGCTAAAACTACAAAAACAATAAAAATGTAACAATATAAATTTTAAATAAAAAAATACCCTCTGAATTTAACATGGGCTGAACTTGCTCATTTTTACGTAAATTAGTCCCCTTCAAAGTAACTTGATTAGCGGATTGGTTGGTTAGCTACACATGTTCAAAACAAAAGCAAAAGTAAGTTCTAGATAAAGGAGTTTCGTAGACATGTTCAACAATTCAAGCTCAAAGAACATCTGAAAGTATAACACATTAACCTAATTGAAAACACTTGTAAAGCACCAACCCGCCTGATCTCTCAACTTTCTCCTCTCCATAAATCAGCTAAAATAGTCCTATGGAAGCTCTGGAATTCGTAAATGGTGAAGTCAGGCCGACTAGGGTTGAAACATGCTTAAATAGGAGATAAACTTGTTTTTCATGACATGTACTCCCTTCACGCATCATGAGGGAGGCTTCAAATGCTTGGCAACATGCCAAGGCACCACTAAAGGACAAAATAGACGTGGTGTAACTCATGGTAATTTCTTGAATCTAGCGGGGTAATTCATTCAATCTTTGCGTGTCGCGAGGGACAAGCATCCCTTCCTTGGTGATGCGCCAACATCAACTTTACCAAATTTTTTTATATTTTCCTTCCTGAATCTCCCGTGTGCTCGTTTCTTCTCCATTTTATCTCGTTTAAGCTCCTATTGCACACGTTCACCTACAAAATACAACAATATCAAAGTATAAGCTAATAAAGACCAACAACGACTCAAAACCTAGCTAAAAACTATACAAAATATATGGATAAATAGATGTGTTTTGCAACACATCAAACATCCTCACACTTAAACATTTTTCATCCCTGAAAAATCTGCAATGGAATCATAATTAGGAAATTCGGTTTACAATCATTCAATTTCTTAATTAATAGACATAATAAAGTATAAGCAGATATTGCTGATGTATATATCCATCTAAACCCAACCTTCGACAAATCACGCCCCATTCATGTTGAGTAAAATGCACAGATAGTCCCTGTGGTTTTGTAAAATAACACCTATAGTCCCCAACTTTTGGAAATTATAACGGTGCTTCCTGTGGTTTGAGAGTTTATTACTCGGATAGTCCCAGAAGTGGATGTCCGTTAGTTTTCTCCTGTAAATCTATGTAAAATGACAAAATCACCCCTTACTTATTAAAACAAAGTTTAAAAAAATAAAAGAAATCCATTAATAAATAGTTGTGGGACCCACCAAAACATCATCTTCAACCTCACCCTTTCTCTATCTCCAATTCATACCCGTAACCATGCTGCCCATAATATGGCAAATTCGAAAGCAAAGTCTCATCAACTCAAACACCCAAACATCCAACCCATCATCTCTAACACCAACACTCTTGGCAAACTCCATTGCTTAATCACACACAATATGTCAGACCCTCAAAATCCACATGCGGAGTACTACTGCGAGGCGTGTGACTGACCAGGATCCAGCCACCAATTATACTGAACAATTAAGTTAATAATAGAAAAGTTTACCAACCATAAAGATTAGTAAATACCATAGTTAAAATCCAAAAGTTTTAAAATTCAAAACGACAGACGAGTAGATAGCGGAAGCATAGTAAAATAGTTCAAAAGCTCAAAGTTCAGATTATTTAAAGAACCCAACACACGAGTTTAGACGTCCAACACATAGTAAGGGTAATTTTGTCATTTTACATACATTTAACGGAGAAAACTAACGGACATCCACTCCAGAGACTATCCGAGTAACAAACTGTCAAACCACAGGGAGCACCGGTATAATTTCCAAAAGTTGGGGACTATAGGTGTCATTTTACAAAACCACATGGACTATCCATGAATTTTACTCCATTCATGTTTCATCTTTTAAGTTCATTTATTCCATCTTTCCATCTATGGGTCTCAAACTCAAAAGCCACAACTCTACATATTCTCGTCTCAAACATTCAAAGCTCAGGATAAATCATTTAGATTTTCCTACCACTATAAACTTTTGTTAGAGCTGATTTTCTTTGTTTACAAAAAAGTATTGATCGTCACAATAATATATACAAACAGGAAGTCATCATCAATGATTGTTTTTTATTAAGCATTAAAGGATTTAATGTTTTACAATTCAATTGACTTTACAGACTCCCCTCAGCCGATCACGTAAACAAAACAGTTCGTATAAGAAAAAAATTAATGTGTGTGATAAATAGATCACTAACACGTGTGATCTATTTATACTAAGTACGAAAGCTTTGTTTAGTGATTGGCTGACGTCACCCTAATAGTGACATCTAACATTCCAAACATAAAAGATTCCACAGATAAAAGATTCACACATGTTTGCAAATATCTGTGCAAATCCTAACATCTAAATAAGGCTAATCTAAACACAAACAAGATAAATATTGTTACATAGAAAAAACACTATCTTAAGCTATCCTATGTTGTAGTTATCCAAACATCTGTTTGGCCATATAGATGTTTGGTCTTCTTCATCAGACCTTTGGCTTGATCAGTGCTTTGGTCTTCAAGAGATGTTAGCCTTCAACAGATGTTGATTCTCTTGAAGAGCAGTTTCCAAGTCTTGAACAGATGTTTGCCATGCACTTAAATAGATGTTCTGAATAGGTGTTCAAGATTTACTATCTTTGGGGAGAGACTGGTTCAATCTTTTGCTTATTTCTTGATCAGTGATCATGCTTTGGCTTTTGGATATCATTTGTTTTTCTATAGGTCCAACAATTTCCCCTAGAACAGATGATGCCAAAACAGATGTTTATTGGATCAACTTTTATTCCTTTTCAACTTACTCCCGATTTGTGCTTTGAATTATTTTTCAAATCTCTCAGAGAGTGAGTCATCAGCATCCTTTCGAGTGGAAGATTCAGTAAATCTTGCAGATCTTCAATTCTTAAGCTCATAATACTGTTCATTGAAGTCTTTTGCACTTCCCCATTTGCCTTGACAAGAGTCATGTTGGCTCATGTGGATCCCACCTTAAGAACAGATGATTGAAAGCCAAAATAGTCTACAATCAACTAATCCTTCATAACAGTGCTTGAAGACATTCTCCTCCCAATGGCAAAGGCATCAAACAACTGCTGCTTCTAAAGGTCTGCTACAAGCTAAGGTCTGCTGATTCACAAGCTCTGCCAAAGTAAACCACTGATGAAGACTAAAGTCTGCTGGAAGCAAAGGTCTGATCACCCTTTGATTAAAGAAGACAAACTCTGATGAAGAAGGTTTGCTGAGGCTCAACAACTGATAAGGGCTCATCAGATGTTGAATCAACAGATGATGTATATCAGTGTTTTGAATGTAACAGTGTTTAGTTGATAGCAGATGTTAGAGGTTGTTAGAGTTGTTAGATGTCATTGTCTAGGTAACGTCAGCATAGATTCCTCAGTGGTTTGCATTGTACTATAAATAGAACAATGCATGTATTGTTCTATTCATCACTTCATCACCTTGACATTTTGTACGAACAAATTGAGTGATCTCAGGCTGAAGGGGAGTTTGTATTCATGCATGTGTGAATCATTGTAATTTCAATCATTCAGTTTAAAGTATTCATGATGAAAGCAAATATCTCATTGTTTATGATTTAAAGTTTATCTTCATTCCGCTGCAATTATTTCCATCTTTGTTATCATCTTACATCTTTTATCTTAAACATTCACAAACAATTGAAACTCAGCCAAAGGGGAATTTGTTTCTGATGATTTGTAGTCTTCTCCTATTATCAAAACAAATACAACCACCACAGGTGGGAATTCAGATGATCCTATTAAATTAGGTGATGAATTAAGATATAAAGATTTGACGGATAGAATGACTACCATTGAAACATCTGTTGCTGACATGAAAAAAATGATGAAACAGATGATGGAGCTTTCTAAATGTCAGCCTAGCACTCAACAAATTGCTAATGAGCTGTGGAATTCTGTGCAACCAATCCTCCAAGCTCAAAGGAATTTGGCTGAAATCAACCACAACACTCATATGGAACTTATAAGGAATATGGTTGATGCTAGATACAAAGACACACAAGCAGACATTAAGGCTATCAAGGAACATCTGGTCAAAATTACTGGCTCTACCCTTACAACAGTCCTTCATGATGATGAAGATGATGATGCCAAAAAGGGGGAGAAAGATTCACTGAGAAAGTTGCCACCTAATTCAAAAGCTAAACCAAAACCAAAGGTGCAACAAAAGCCAGAGCTTGCTAAACAAAAACCTTCTTCAAAAGCTTCAGAAGCTGGAAAAAGAAAAGGGATTGATGAGACCCTAAATAAGAAAGCTGAAGAGATAGCTTTAGAAAAGAAGAAGAAGCAAGATACAAAGGAAAGCAAAGCTTCCAGTTTTAAAAAGAAAGAACATGCAGAGCAGAAGAAAAAAAGGAAGATATTGGTACTTCAGAAAGAAGAAAGTCTACTAGAAAAGTCAGACCACCAATTGCCACCCTTCCTAAAACTGCTGCTACTCCTACAAAGACTGTATCCTCTGCTAAACCTAAACCCAAACCTTCTCCACAAAAACCACTACAAAAGAAGCAGAAAATAGCTTCAACACCGTCATCACCAGCTTACCCAACAGATGCTGATACAACAAATGTATCAGCAGATGTTCGCCAAACAGCTGCTGAGACACCCGTTGTTTTAGCAGATGTTAACCTATCCTCTGCCATAATCATTTTCACCACACCACCAACAACCCAACCACCTCCACCACCTCCAACACCTCAAAGATTCCCTTCACATCCATCTTCACCACCTAAACGACCTCCATCACCAAAACTCAAGTTTGGACGCAAAAGAAAAACTTTTGTTGTACAAGAAGATGATGAGGAGATTAAATCACCAATCCCCTTATCATCTGTCCCCATTCAAACCATACCATCCTCATCACTTCCACCCAAAACACCCACTTCATCCCTTCCAATTGCTACACTACCATCTGTCATTCCCCTGGCCGCTCTGGAGGTGCTCACTGTTAAAGGAGAAATTGAGTCATTCTTCACAATAGAGGATCTATCAAAAAGATCATTCCCATCTCTTTATGGCTACAGGTAGCCTCAAAACTTAGGTGAGTATCTGAAATTAAAAGCAAGACAGGCTGAGTTGATAGCTAAAGAAGAGAGCAAAGGGATGGATGGCAAGAAATACCAGAGTCAATTATCACATGAGCTTAGCAAAGTCAGAAAACTTGAAGACTTAGCTAAAGACCTGAGTAAATCCATGTCTAAGAGGCCAATAAATGCTGAGCTTGACAAGGAATTGAGGGATGATTATATTGAACACAAAATGAAGCACAAGCCATACAAGGCAACCAGGGCTCAATTCAAAGACTGGTAATCAGATGCTCTCAGGGAAGAAATTGAAAGAATCACAAAAATGCTCATTGATCCTTCAATAAAGCCAACTCCACCAAATTGGAAGAAAGCCAAGCAAGTGGATCCAGATGAGGCATTGAAACTTAAGAGAATGAGAGCAGAGCTTGTGGCTGCTGATTATAGTTTAGCTAGATCCATTGCCAGATAGTATAAACTCAACATAGTAGAGACCTACAAAAGGCCGAAAGAGCTCAGAGCTAAAGATCCCAATATTCCTCAAAAGCCAGCATATCCTACAACCACTGCTGGCATGTCTCAACAGACCCATACTTCCAAAAAGCTTCTCTCAGCATCTTTTTAGCTGCAAATGCCTTAAGACAATTAAAAAGGCAAAAGCAGACCGATGAGGAAGATGAGCAGAGGTATGAAGAACACAGAAAAGAGGCAATAAAGTGTCAGCTTGATTTTCATATGGACCCTGTTGCTGATTTACTTGCTCCTAAACTCAGAGAAACACTTACAAAGTTAGTCAGTGTTAGGATCTGAGTTTCTTATGATTGTGTTTTCATTTGATAATAATGAAAAGAACAAGAACAATTGTAGCGGAATATAAATGGAAGCAAACTTTCACACACAATCAAATAGGAGAAATGCTTTCAACAGACAAGTTTATCATTGAACTGAATGATTGAATTTATTTCAAACTTCAATTACAATTGCATGCATGTATCACAAACTCCCCCTCAGCCTGAGCTCACAACAGTTTGTTCGTACATGATAACTTGTGATGAAAGAGCTAATAGAACAGTACAGGGTACTGTTCTATTTATAGGCACGAGCAAACCACTGTGGCATCTTTGTTGACATCACTATGAAAGTGACATCTAACCTCCTAACAACCTGTAACTACTGTTCTAATACAACTACTGCCTATTACAAACTACTGATTACAATACAACAGATAATAGACTAAACTACTGCTTCCCATTCCACTGTTATCTTCCTAGCAGTGCTTTGTCTTCATCATCAGTACTTGAAACATGACAATAGATTGAGCATCAGTGCTTGCCTTCAACATTCTTTAGAATCTTCATTAGATGTTGAATGAACAGCAGTTGTTGTATGCGCACAGTAGATAGAGGTCAACAGTTGTTAGAGCCACTTCCAAAGGGAAAGAATGAATACAAACATCTGCTTATTCTGGACCCACTGATCTGATCCAGTTTTGGCTTTAATCAACTGTTCCTTTGTAGGGTTCAATCCCAACAATCTCTCCTTGGAACAGATGATGCCAAAACCCTTCATTGTTGTGAATCTTCATTGCCTCATCAACAGTTCCCTTATTTGTCCTTTTAGTTGTAATTCAAAGTCCAAGGCATCTGTATTATCCTCATCCCTGCATAGTGTAAGATCAAGGAGATCTTGCAGATCTTCAACACTCAGGCCCAGTGCTTGTTCCCTTGATATTTTCTTCACCTCACTACTAGATTTGATCAGAGTCAATACGTGGGTCTGTTTGTCAGTTTTCCACTTTAGTATTTTTGAATCCAGTGGGTTTCTTGGTAGAGTCTTATTTGATGATGAGTTTGTAGATGGTGGCCTGGTGATAACTGGTTGAGCAGTGTTTGAAGTGCTTGCCAATTCAGGGTTCTCTGCTATCATCTGCTGAAGGACACTCTTTATAATGGCACCCCCTGCTGCTACATCTTTTGGTGTTTCTGCATCCATCTGCTTTTGTCTCCTTCTTTGATAAAGGATGGCAGCAGGTGGAACAGTGGATTTCCTGATTTGTAGCTTTTTTGGTCTTGTTGGAACCACTGCTTCAGGATAGTCAGGCTTTTGTGGAACATTTGGATTTTTCTTTCTTAGTTCTTCCAACTTTTTGTAACTTGCCCTGACTTTATCTTCTTTCCACCTTGTTACCTGATTTCTTGACCCAAAATCAGCAGCAATAAGTTCCTCTTTCATTCTCTTCAGCTTTAACACTTGATCAGGTACCTTTTTCTTGTATTTTGCCCAAACAGGAGGAGTATGTTTAACTTTATCTTTGTTCATTTTTTCAATTCTCTCTAACTCCTCTTTGATCTCACCAAGGGTCCATTCTTTATATTGACTCTTGTCTCCCTTATATTTCTTGAATGCAATGATATGTTCAAGGTAATCCTTTCTCAGACTTTCATCATCTATTTCTGAGAGTTGCTGACAGAGATTCTTTGAAAACCTTTCCAAAGTACTGACCCGAGTGAGCAGGTATTGGTAGTATCTTGGGATCTCTTTTGTCAGATTTGCCCTGTGAATTTCTTTTAGAAATATCCTCTGCCTGTTGGGCTTTTATCTTCAAGTATTCTTCTATGTTGTTAGGCCTAGGATATCCTTGAACAGATGGCAGGTTCCTTTTAGCAGGGTTATCTTCAGTGTATAAGGATTTGATCTCCTCTCTAACTGCTGGAAGATCTAAAGGATACTGGATACCTGTCGGAACAATGGCAGTGTTTGGATTTGAGACTTGTGCTGAAGAGATTTGAACAGGGTTTGGTAAGGTAACAAGGGTCAGTGGTTGTGAAGATGTTGGTGGTGAAGGTTCATCGTTGAATATTACCCTTCTCCTTTTAGGTTTAGGAGAGGTTGGTGGTGTTTTGGTGGGTTCAGTGGTGGTGATTTGAGTGGTAGGTGGTTGACTAACAGTTGTTGAAACAACTGGTGTTTCAACCACTGTTGCCATTACAACATATGATGTGTCACCTGATGTCTTCTTCTTTTTGGCAGGTGGTGTCTGTGGTAATGAGGATGTTTTTGGTGGTGATGTGATTTTTGGTGGGGCAGTGGATGTAGTGCGTGTTGAAGTGGTAGTGGTGGCAGTTGTTTGGCTAACATCTGTTGCAACAACTGAAGTATCAACAACTATTGACACAACAGGTGTTTCAACATCTGTTGGTTTGGAAGTTTGATGAGTGGAGCTTTTGGAAGTTTGAGGAGTATGTTTTGTGGGTCTGGAAGGTATGGTTTTGGGTTGCCTCACTTTTCTAGTGGGTTGTTTTCTTTTAGGCTCAGGACTTTCTTCATCCATGGGCTCAGAAACACCCTACTCTTCCATCTCCATATAAACTTTCTTCTCCTTTTCAAACCTTGATTTTCCCTTTGCCTCTCTATCCTTTTTCACCTTTTCTTTTTCATCAGCAATGGCATTTAAGGTCACATCAACCTTTTTAGAACCATCTGGTTTAGGGATGTCTGCAAGCATGCTTGATTTATCTAGTGCAATGTACAAACCATCTTCATATCCCTTTTTCTTTAGCTGCTTCATTTTCTCCCCCTTTTTGGCATCAGCTGGTGGAGGATTATCAACAAAAATTATAGGAGGAGGAGCAGAACCAGTGGTTTTCAGCAAGTGGACCTTTATTGCCTTTATGTCAGCTTGTGTATCCATGAACCTAGCTTCCATCATATTTCTGATCTTTTGAACTTGTATGTCATGTTGCTGATCAGCAATTTGTCTTTGTTGGTGAAGCATAGGTTGAAATAATGCCCAAAGTTCAGTGGGAGTAGGAGCAGATGTTGCAGCTTGTGCAGTAGTGGGTGTTGCCTTTTGTGCTTGTAAGAACTGTTGCAGCATGGTTTTAATATCTGCAACAGATGTTTCAATCTTGTCAACCCTCTCCGTCAATTCTCTATACATTAAACCATCACCCAAGTTAATGGGATCATCTGATTTTCCACTGGCAGTGGTTGTATCAGCAGTGGACTTAGGGAAAGTATTCCAAAAGTCATCCACTGATGCCCCTTTTTCTTGGTACTGGGGACTTCTTTCTTCAGGCCTGGAAACCAATTTTAGTGAACCAGTGAATACTGGATACACCTTGGTTCCCAATGAAGAAATTTCCTTCAAGGGAGTCTCACTTATGAAACTACTGCCCAAGTGTAAACCAGTAGGTTTAACACTTGTAGTAGCAGCTCCACTTGAACTACTGACAGGAAGTACTTGTACATCCTGCAGTGTGTAAGGACTCTCAAAATTTTCCTAAGAATACCTGTAAGTAAAAACCCGGACCCTGAAACCCTAAACCATATTAAAAATAAGAAAAACAAGATTTAGGGTGTTCAGGCGGGCCGCGTAAGAGACAAGCATGTCTTACGCGGGCTGCGTCAAACCTGCGTTGACCGGATAAGTGTTCCGGAGCCATGTAGCAACCACCTGGCTAACCTACTTGTGACTGGTCAAAGCTAGTCGTAGACTGGGCGGCTACGCGGGCCGCGTAAAAGTAAGCTTAAGGCTTACGCGGGCCGCGTGAGACCCTAATTTTACCTATATATAGCCCGTCACTTGCACAATTCACTGGTATCGATCAAACTTTTCAAAACCGAATTTCTAATACTCTGAGGTCGAAATTACTTCATATATAGTGTAGTGCTGCTCCAATACCGGGTATTAACTCGATCGCTGCTACGATTCAATATCCGATCGATTGAAACTATCCGACCGGATGTTTAAATGCTGCTACTTTGTCATTCGCGTGAAATCCAACAGGATGTTTGAAGTGTTGCTAGAACTCGGGCAATACTCTGTCATTCGTTGTGAATCCGCTGAATGTTTAAGTATAGCATTTTGTCATTCGTTGTGAGGGTTTAATCTCGTGAATTATCGTAAATGCTGTATTAGTTACTAACCGAGTTCATGTATACATTGTTTAAATTTAGGTTAAAAGGCTAACCAGTAGGCAAAACCCTGCCCGTGTAAACTTGCAATGTGAGTTATTCTCTTTTTACCAAAACTATTTCCAAAACTATTTCTCAAAAGTTATAGTTACAGGGATTAAGTCTTTGTTATCTGAAATTACTGCCAGTAAGTGGGGGGATGTGCACATAGCTACTAAATATTTATCACTCGTGGGTGAAAAGACCCACAAGTGATATGTCCACAGTCACAAGTCCGGTCAAGTGACAACTGGGTCAGTGATATAAACGATAAAGGCAATTGTAATCGCTCTTAATACTGAAACTTATAACACTGTGTCATTTTGTATCAAATGAATAACTCGCCAGCATTTCCCCGCTGATAAAATATTTTTAAAACATGTTTCAGGTGACCTGCTGTAAATCAAGGAAATGTGCTACGGAGCACTAACAAGCTTGAAGAGGTGGCTCAGTTAAAAATGAATAAACATGTTTTTAAATAAATCAGGGAATTTCTTAGTTAAATTCCTCTATTGTAAATTACGGGGTTTATTTTCAAATTATGGAATAAAAGAAATTGGGCATTTTGAGTTTAAAAAGATCCTGTTTAAAAATACTTCCGCTGTCACATATTAAGATACCACGGGTTTCCTGTCCCGCGGCTCCGATACCGGGTAAAACCGGGGCTGGGGCCGTGACAGGAAAAGGTGGTATCAGAGCTACTAATCGAGCCACTGATTTAAGCCTATTAAGTATTTCAAAATACCTAATTTTCCTAATTGTCATTTTGTGATTATGTGATTTTCTATTTGACTATTTGTTAATTACAGTATGGGTAAGCAAAGACTCTCGGATATCTATAATAAACTAGATAAATCACCAAAAGAAAAGGGAAGTTCATCCCGATCAAATTCCTCAAGATACTTAATAGATCCTGAGGAAGGAATATTTGTCCGAAAGGCACAATATGAGAAACCACTTTCTCCTAATAAAAGAAGTTTGATTATTAGAAAAAGTCAAGAGAAAATGAAGAAATCACAGGAAACTCAGGAACTAGGCAATAAACCACCATGGGAAGACAAGTTAGATGAAAAATGGGCAGACCTCTATATGTTAGCCACTGTAGCAATAAATGCTAACATATAAGTTAATTCACAAAACCAGTATTAGCACTTACAAGACCTATAAAATAAAACCACTAGTATATTTTGAAGTTCCGTTGTAATAAATAGTTCGGTTTAAATCAAATTAAAGTTTTCTAAATTGCCATTCTGTGATTTTATGATATACAAAATTTTAACTTAGAATTCTGTGCTAAACAGCATGAATGAAATATCTGAGGCATTAGAGAATCTCGATCTCTATCCCGTTAAAATAGAAGTTTCCAAGGAATTCACCGGTTACTTCGCTGATAAAGAAGAACCCATAGAATTTCAAGCTCCACCTCCGGAGAAACCTAAACCCAAGAAAAGAAGAAGACTGGTGGGATGGAGGCGTGTACGCAGGAAAAAGCCAGCAACAAGAAAAGTTACCAAAACTGAAGATCCAAAAGACAAAGGTAAAGATAAGGTGATAGAGACTGGAGAAAGTTCCAGGCAGAACCCAGAAATGACACCCTGGGAAGTCTTAGATCATAAGCTAGTAATTAGTGACCTCATTGGACCTGCCGATGGAAACCTTGAACCAGCTAATCCAAACCTCGTATTTACCGAAGAAGATCTCTTCAACTATCCAATAGAAACTCAACTTCCGATCAATCTGGAACCTGCTATTCCAGATCCTATTGTCCAAACTCAACCACTACCAGTAGAATTAGATGAATGGTGGACAACTGATTGGCAATTCCAGAATCTCTTAAACAACCTTGATACATTTTTCCCACAGGTTGACCCAGAACCTCCACTATACCCAACTATGAACCCGGAGAATCTGGCTGAACTTCGTCTCTGGGGCGAAGAGTTGATTAATGCAGGAAACAGAATTAGGGATGTTGGAGAAAGAGTTACCTGGAAATACGACGAGAGGGAGCGTCGCTTTTAAGAGATTGATGTGTTCAAAATGTAACATATAAATTTCATCAAATGAGGCATAAAACTAACCCTTTTTTAGTACTAATGTTGGAAAAAGTGTGCTTTTGTCTTCCTTTTGTATTTTCAGGATTAAATGAGCTCAAATTAACAAAAGAAGCAAAAAGACATCAAAATCTAACATAAATACAAGAAAAGGAACAAGACGTGACATGCCCGACCCCACGACAGCATCTTCCCAAGCAAAACAAGAGATCAGAAGCCTGAACACGCCCCGTGCTCAGCCAGCACGGGGGCGTGCCCAAGTGTCAGCAGAAAAGACAAAGTGGTAGAAGCTTCTATTGCCCACCACGGGGCCGTGCTCAGCGGACACGGGGCCGTGGTCAACTATAAGATTCGCACAATCTAGGCAAATCTTCATAGTACAAAGATTCTTCTGCACACGGGGTCGTGCTCAGCGGACACGGGGGCGTGGTCAACTAATAAGACAAAGCTGCATTTAATGAAGAAAGAGAGGATGTGGACACGGGGCCGTGCCCACTGGACACGGGGCCATGCCCGAGCTTCTGTTCAGCCTATAAATAGGAGTGCTTGGCTCAAGCTCAAACCATCCCTTGGCACACCACCTCTCTCACACTTCACCCACCACCACCATAACACCATCATCCATTGTCCATCATAGAGTGTGTGAGTCGTCTCGGGATCCAAGATTGATCGTAAGAGTTCTTGACAATCAAGGCCATGTTTGCCTAAGTCTCTTACATCACTTGGTGAAGACAAAGTGTCTAGTGTAATACTTTTTATTTCTAATCTTTTGCACTTTTTACTTGGTTTTGTATTAATGACTTTAATAACTAGTTGCTTATGTTGAAGGTGATCTTTCCTTATCGTTTGTCCGTGGTGTCTTGGCATTATTTTACTGTCTATATAAAATAAAAGATTTTCACCATTCATATCTCCACGGTCTATATGGAGGTATGTTGGCTACCTGGTCGGGGGTTAAGGGAACGGTTTGGTAAAGGTCTTGCCATTGTTCAGCGTTTAGAGGTCCTGCAATGGACCTGGGTCAAATTTAGTAGGACCTCCTTCAATACTTAACGGTATTGGATGGCGGGGGTCCAAACTCTTTGATCCCCTCATAAGTTAACTACTATTAATACTATAACCCGGCTATTTAGGACTGTATCCCTGCTGACTCAGACTACTTAGTCGAGGGTAACGTCACCTCCAAAAGAGGGGCCTACCATAATTTGCATTAATAACTTAATTCATTATCTTCCAATAATCCACCCTTTTAGGACTGTATCCTTGCTGACTCAGACTACTGGGGTGAGGGTAACGTCACCTTCAAAAGAGGGGCCTACTACAATAACTAAGATAATCTCTTAAAATAGTGCAAAAGTGCGGAAATAATCAAAGGTTACACTAGATACGAGTCGGAACCAAGTGATTCATCTTGTCTATCTGTTTTTCTTTTTATTTTTATTTTCAGCATTTTAGTTAGTTTTTATTTTTCTTAGTTTAAAACATTTTTCCAAACTTTTTGATTTGATTAGACGTTGAGGATAAACCGGTACTAAAAGCTCTTGTGTCCTTGGACGACCTCGGTATCTTACCAACACTATACTACGCTCACGATGGGTGCACTTGCCCATATGTGTGTCTAATGTTAGTAAATATCGTGTTTTATAAATTTAAAACTTGACTAAAAAGTGTTAAAGGGGCTTAAAATATACACCTAATATATATAACACTTCACACGCATCAGAGATTAACTGACCGGATAGTGGGAGGTTGCAGGCATACTTGTTTAATAAATAATCATAAAAACCAGTATGTGTAATAACTTAACAATAAAACGTTGTATGATAATAGTGTGTATGAGGCATAATATAATATATAGAAATGAAACTCGGGAAACCAATAACTTTTGGCTATATGTATTAATGTGATTATGTGCAATTTGTTTTGTTATAATTAAAGTATTTATATCTATACCAATTATTTATATAAAATTAATTACCAGATGGCAAACGTTGGTAATGAACCAGTTAACGAAGTTAATCAATCTGAGCAAATTCAGGAAGATCAATTGCTAAATAGGCAAGATATCGAGGATATCGTTGCTCAGGGAATAGCCAATGCTATTCCAGCAATACTTGCTGCTGCTAGAGTTCCAGTTGAACCTCAACCAATAATTCCTAGTAAACGTACTGTTGAGGATAACTTTAGTAATAGTGTAAATGGAGGCAGCAACAACAATACTAATAAAAACGATAATGTTTTGCAAGTCCCGATCTCCAAGAAAATGAAAGCTGCAACGCCTGGTTGCACTTATAAAGAATTTCTTGCCTGTAAACCAGCTGAGTTTGCAGGTAACGAAGGGGCAACTGCAGCACTACGTTGGTTAGAGAAAACCGAGGCAGTAATTTCCATAAGTAAATGTGTGAAAGAAGATCAGGTCATGTATGCGTCGAATCTTTTTAAAGAAAGTGCGCTAGAATGGTGGAACACGGTGTTACAAGCCAAAGGAAGGACGGTGGCGTATGCTATGATTTGGGAAGAATTTAAGAATCTGGTAGAAAGAAAATTCTGTCCCGAATACGAAAGGGAGCAAATAACCAATAAATTCCTCAACCATCGGATGGTGGATGTCGATTGTCGAGGATATACTTCGACGTTCTTCGAGTATGCGAGAGTAGTACCAACTCTGGCTTCGCCAGAACCAGTACTCATTTCTCGATATATTTGGGGGTTGATTGGCGAAATCCGTAATTTCGTTAAAACTGCGAAACCTCGCACGATTGATGATGCGGTAGATTTAGCCAATACTCTGACTGACGAACGAGTACGAACGCGAGAAGAGAATAGAAAGAAAGAAGTAGCCCAAAAGATTACCCAAGGATTTCGAATGGGTAATCGTAACAACTTCAAAAGAAAAGGAACTGGGCAATCTTCCATTGGTCCATTTGCAATTCTTGCAAAAGGAAGCATTTTGGAAGATGTAAGGGATATTGCAATTTTTGCAAAATTCCGGGACATTGTGAAGAAGAATGCAGAAATAAAACGAGGGTCTGCTATAACTGTGGAGAACCTGGACATTTCAAACCAGAATGTCCTAAATTAGTCAAACCAGCCGACAACAAAGCTAAACCTGCAGAAGGAGCTAAACAGAATGTGAGAGCTTTTCAATTGACGACTCAGGAAGCAGAGCTGATTCCTGACGTGATAGCGGGTACATTCCTAGTTCACAACGTTTATGCAAAAGTATTATTTGACTCTGGTGCAAACCAAAGTTTTATAAATACTTTATTCTATAAAGCACTTAATTTACCCTTAACCCAACCTAGGCAGATTTTTACAGTCGAAACGGCAGACGGCAATTCTGTTAACATAGATAAGGTTTTGCATGATGAAACAATAGAACTCTTAGGTCATAAATTTTCTGCAAACCTATTACCTATGAAATTAGCCGAATTCGATGTTGTGTTAGGAATGGATTGGTTAGTAGCCAACCATGCTCGAATTCTTTGTGACAAGAATTCCATAGAAATTCATACACCAACAGGAGAATTAATAGTGATTACAGGAGATAAGCCACGAAAGCCACTAAAATTCATTTCAGTAATGAAATTGGCTAGTTATTCAAGGAAACAAGAAATGGTGTATATGATTTCAGTAATCATTAACACTAAGGGTAAGGAACTGAAGGAAATTCCAGTAGTATCAGAATACTCGGATGTATTCCCAGAAGAACTACCTGGATTACCACCTGATAGGGAGGTAGAATTTAGAATTCATCTAATTCCTGGAACTACACCGATAGCTAAAGCACCTTATCGATTAGCACCCACTGAAATGCTAGAATTGAAAAAGCAGTTAGATGAATTACTAAGTAAAGGATTCATACAACCTAGCTCATCCCCGTGGGGAGCGCCAGTGTTGTTTGTAAAGAAAAAGGATGGTTCGATGCGAATGTCTATCGATTATAGGGAATTGAATAAGGTTACAATTAAGAACCGATACCCATTACCTAGAATTGATGATCTTTTTGATCAACTTCAAGGGGCTAGATATTTTTCTAAGATCGACTTACGCTCCGGATACCATCAATTGAAGGTACAGGAAGAAGACATACCTAAGACTGCTTTCAGAACTAGGTATGGTCATTACGAGTTTACAGTTATGCCCTTTGGTTAACAAATGCTCCCGCAGCATTTATGGACATGATGAATAGAATCTGTAAACCGTATTTGGATAAATTCGTAATTGTTTTCATAGACGATATACTTATTTATTCCAAAAATCAGGAGGAACATTGTGAGCACTTGCATATACTCTTAACTTTGTTAAGAAAAGAAAAGCTTTACGCCAAATTCTCGAAGTGTGAATTTTAGCTAAAAGAAGTGCAATTTTTAGGACATATGGTGAATCACGAAGGCATTCACGTAGATCCTGCTAAGATAGAAGCAATCACCAAATGGAAGGTCCCACAATCAGCAATGGAGATTAGAAGTTTTATAGGATTAGCCGGATATTATAGACGGTTTATTAAGGATTTTTCTAAGATAGCCGTACCATTAACTAAGCTAACTTGTAAAGCGGTTAAGTTTGAATGGGGACCCAAACAAGACGAAGCTTTTAAGATTTTAAAACATAAATTAACCAATGCTCCAATCTTAGCCTTACCAGAAGGAACAGAAGATTTTAAGGTATATTGTGATGCTTCAAAACTAGGATTAGGATGTGTGCTTATGCAACGTAAAAAGGTAATTGCGTATGCATCAAGGCAATTGAAAAAGCACGAGGAAAATTATACGACTCATGACTTAGAATTCGGAGCCATAATTTTTGCCCTTAAGATTTGGAGACATTATCTGTACGGAAGTAAGTTTACTATCTATACAGATCATAAAAGTTTAAGATATATATTTGGGCAAAAAGAGCTGAATATGAGACAGAGAAGATGGATGGAAATCCTAAGTGATTACGATTGTAATATTCAATATCACGAAGGAAAAGCAAACATAGTTGCTGACGCCTTAAGTCGTAAATATCATGAAAAACAACGACGAGTTCGTGCTCTTAGATTAAGTTTACAATTAGACTTAATGGACCAATTGAAAAGCATTCAAGAAACAGCAATTAACGATGATGCTGAAGAAATGAAAGGGCGAATTAAGGATTTAGAACAAGGTAGTGATGGAATCTGGAGATTCCATAAGAAGCAAATTTGGGTACCTAAACAAGGTAGTGATGGAATCTGGAGATTCCATAAGAAGCAAATTTGGGTACCTAAACAAGGAGAATTAAGAAATCAGATTCTAGAAGAAGCTCATAAATCTAGGTATACCATTCATCCTGGTAACAACAAGATGTACCAAGATTTAAGAAGCAATTTCTGGTGGAATGGAATGAAAAAGGATATAGCTAGATATATTTCTAAGTGTCTTACTTGTTCACAAGTTAAGGCAAAACACCAGAAACCTTCAGGTTTACTACAACAACTAGAAATGCCTGTATGGAAATGGGAACTCATAACAATGGATTTTGTTGCTAAGTTACCCAAAACCAGAAAAGGTAATGATGCGATTTGGGTAATTGTAGATCGATTAACCAAATCAGCTCACTTTCTACCTATGAAAGAAACCTTTAGCATGGAAAGGTTATCAAAGTTGTATGTAGATGAAGTTGTATCCTTACATGGAGTTCCACTCTCCATTGTATCGGATAGGGATAGTCGTTTCACTTCCCATTTCTGGAAAAGTTTCCAGCAAGCAATGGGAACCCGACTAAATTTAAGTACGGCATATCATCCTCAGACAGATGGGCAAAGTGAAAGGACAATACAAACTTTGGAAGACATGCTTCGGGCGTGTGTGATAGATTTTGGTGGAAATTGGGACAATCATTTACCATTAATTGAATTCTCCTATAACAATAGTCATCATTCAAGCATTGAAACTGCCCCATTCGAAGCATTGTATGGACGAAAGTGTAGAACTCCAGTTTGCTGGGCAGAAATAGGAGAAAGTCAATTATCAGGTCCTGAAATAGTACAAGAAACGACTGACAAAATTTCACAAATCAAGGAAAGACTGAAGATGGCTCAAGATCACCAGAAGAGTTATGCAGACAATAGAAGAAAGCCATTGGAATTTCAAGTTGGAGACAAAGTACTATTAAAAGTATCTCCTTGGAAAGGAGTAGTTCGATTCGGTAAGAAAGGAAAGCTAAGTCCAAGATACGTAGGACCATTTCCAATAATCCAACGTATAGGACCAGTTGCTTATCGCTTACAACTACCAGAAGAACTGGCAGGAGTACATGATGTGTTTCATGTATCCAACCTCAAGAAATGCCTATCAGACGAATCTTTGGTAGTACCTCTTCAAGATATAAAGGTAAATGAGAAATTGAAATTTGTTGAAAGACCACTTCAAATCGAAGATCGGAAGATCAAGTTTCTCAAACACAAAAGATTGGTATTAGTTAAAGTCAAGTGGGATTCCAGAAGAGGACCCGAGTACACTTGGGAGTTGGAATCAGAAATGAAGCGAAAGTATCCTCACGTATTCCAATAAATCTCGAGGAAGAGATTTTAAATAAGGTGGGGAGGATGTAAGGACTCTCAAAATTTTCCTAAGAATACCCGTAAGTAAAAACCCGGACCCTGAAACCCTAAACCATATTAAAAATAAGAAAAACAAGATTTAGGGTGTTCAGGCGGGCCGCGTAAGAGACAAGCATGTCTTACGCGGGCCGCGTCAAACCTGCGTTGACCGGATAAGTGTTCCGGAGCCACGTAGCAACCACCTGGCTAACCTACTTGTGACTGGTCAAAGCTAGTCGTAGACTGGGCGGCTACGCGGGCCGCGTAAAAGTAAGCTTAAGGCTTACGCGGGCCGCGTGAGACCCTAATTTTACCTATAAATAGCCCGTCACTTGCACAATTCACTGGTATCGATCAAACTTTTCAAAAACGAATTTCTAATACTCTGAGGTCGAAATTACTTCATATATAGTGTAGTGCTGCTCCAATACCGGGTATTAACTCGATCGTTGCTACGATTCAATATCCGATCGATTGAACTATCCGACCGGATGTTTAAATGCTGCTACTTTGTCATTCGCGTGAAATCCAACAGGATGTTTGAAGTGTTGCTAGAACTCGGGCAATACTCTGTCATTCGTTGTGAATCCGCTGAATGTTTAAGTATAGCATTTTGTCATTCGTTGTGAGGGTTTAATCTCGTGAATTATCGTAAATGCTGTATTAGTTACTAACCGAGTTCATGTATACATTGTTTAAATTTAGGTTAAAAGGCTAACCAGTAGGCAAAACCCTACCCGTGTAAACTTGCAATGTGAGTTATTCTCTTTTTACCAAAACTATTTCTCAAAAGTTATAGTTACAGGGATTAAGTCTTTGTTATCTGAAATTACTGCCAGTAAGTTGGGGGATGTGCACATAGCTACTAAATATTTATCACTCGTGGGTGAAAAGACCCACAAGTGATATGTCCACAGTCACAAGTCCGGTCAAGTGACAACTGGGTCAGTGATATAAATGATAAAGGCAATTGTAATCGCTCTTAATACTGAAACTTATAACACTGTGTCATTTTGTATCAAATGAATAACTCGCCAGCATTTCCCCGCTGATAAAATATTTTTAAAACATGTTTCAGGAGACCTGCTGTAAATCAAGGAAATGTGCTACGGAGCACTAACAAGCTTGAAGAGGTGGCTCAGTTAAAAATGAATAAACATGTTTTTAAATAAATCAGGGAATTTCTTAGTTAAATTCCTCTATTGTAAATTACGGGGTTTATTTTCAAATTATGGAATAAAAGAAATTGGGCATTTTGAGTTTAAAAAGATCCTGTTTAAAAATACTTCCGCTGTCACATATTAAGATACCACGGGTTTCCTGTCCCGCGGCTCCGATACCGGGTAAAACCGGGGCTTGGGCCGTGACACAGTGTAACCTCCTCAGTTGTTGGTGGGTTAGCAATGATAGGGAGCTCAGACTCAGTCACTTGTTGAGGCATATTCTTAGTGATAGGTGGTTGAGAAGAACTGATTTCTGTCTGGGCTATATCAAGTGCATCCAACAAGGGTAATATTTGTGGTGGAATTTGTGCAATGAGGATGGGAGTGGAAAGAGAATTTGCCCCGGGCATTGGGCTGTGGATGATGGAATCAAGTGATTCCAGAGCATCATAATTTGGTGTCCCTGTTCTTACAACCTGTTCTTTTTTAGAAGAAGCTGGAGGAGTTTGAGGCTCAGGTTGAGATCTTTCAACCAACTGTTGTGAGGAAGTAGCAGCAGTGGTTATTGGTGACTTTTGTGTTATCACTGGTAGTTGCTCTGGGATCTCATCTTCTAGAGTTACCTTTGTTTTGGGTTTGGGGGGCTTTTGTGATTTTTTCTGTTTTGGTCTTTTTGGGGTTTTAGGTGTGGGTTTCAGAGCAGTTGTTTTACTGCTGTGATCACCTTGAGCAGTGGGCTCAACAGCAGATACCTGAGGAGCAGTGGTAGCTGCTAAAGTCTGCTCAGGAACCTCTGTTTGTGTTTTTGTAATTTTTGACAGCCTTGTAAAGGTTTCAGAAGTTAGGCTGTTCATTTGAAAAGGATTTCCTTGGATTAACACATGAGCATTATCCTTGGAAAATTTCTTATTAAAATAGTAACTTAGAAACCTTGGAAATAACAAGAATGCCTTTTTCTTAACATTTGTAACAAGATAATTGAAGATCTCCTGGGAATAATTGAAATTTTCTTTTTGTAAAATAGTATAGCCCAGGTATTGAATCTTCAATGGGATCTCATTGAAGGCAGTTGTTTTATTTGAAACACACATTAGGAGGGTATGAAACAAAAATCTTATGGCAGGAGGAAAACTGCCTTTTTGTAAAGTATCTTTTTTCATTTCCTCATCATACCCTCTTTCAAGAAAATCAGTTTGATACTCTGTTTTAGGGAGAGAAGTTTTACCTTGAAGATCATTGAGTTCAAACACTTCGGAGATGGTTTGTGGTGTAATAGTGATAGAAACACCCTTTATCGAAGAATTGATGGCTAAGGGCTTTTTATCCTTAGTTTCTAACTTAGCATTTTTCCAGAATTCTCGTTGGGTGTCAATGAAGATTGGAGCATCACAGGTCAACAAAGTCTTGTACTTTGAAGACGACAAGGTATCAATGATGGAATTGAATGTTTCGGTGTTACTGGGTTTTTCAAGTAGACCCAAATAGTTGTGAGGAGTTTTGAATGGAAGGGCCATAGTGATTTAAAAGTGATTGCGAGAGGAAGAAGACGATGAAGGCGATGAGTGATTTTGAGAGAAATGGATGGTAACTGCTTTGAGAAAGGAATTTTGAATTCGATTCGATAGTGAAAACCCTGTTTGGGGATTTGTTCAGGGTTTTATAAAGGGAAAAAGTGAATGCTGATGTGGCAGCTGTTACAAAAGATCTGACCGATATGTACTGTCCACGTGCCAACCTCTGATGAGTAATGGAGGATAATTGTTTTATGAAACCACTGAGGAAGCAATAACAGTGGTTGCAACGGTTATAATGAGGACAGTGGGTGACTTTACAACTATCAGTGGATAGTCTATCAGTGGTTGAAAACACTGATGTTTGATCAACAGTGATTAACAATGAAATGAGAGAATAGAGGTTGACCTTCAGCAGTGGACAGCAATAACAGAACAGATGTTTGAAACAAATCAGTGGTTATGGCAGACTTTTAAGGATTAATGAAAATTTTCATTTTTAGCTATTTTTAAGGATGTATTTTTGATTTTCTGAAAACATTTTAATGCTTTTATTCATAGAAAAACAGGATTTTGCCTGTTATTCCATGTTTAGCATGCCAATCCTGGAGATCAAGCTTTCAAAGGTGGATGTGTCTAATGCTTTTGTTAGCACATCTGCCAGCTGATCTTTAGTTGGAACATGGTGCAGAGAAATCAAACATTTTTCAAAGCAATCCCTCACAAAGTGATGTCTGATATCAATGTGCTTGGTGGTTGAATGTGAGACTGGATTTTTGATGAGATTTTCTGCTGTCTGACTGTCCAGCATGAGTGGTGTCTTTAGGGCAGTGATACCAAAATCCAGCAATTGATTTTGAAGCCAAAGCAGTTGGGCTGTACAGCTTGCAGCAACTCTATACTCCACCTCAGCAGTGGATGTTGAAATAGTTGCTTGCTTTTTGCTTTGCCAAGACACTAAGCAACTGCCTAGGAATTGGCACCCTCCTGGAGTGGACTTCCTTGTTGTGTTACATCCAGCAAAGTCACTATCTGAGAAACCTGAAAGCTTGACATTTCCATCAGCTGGATACCAGATACCAAGTGTGGGAGCACCTTTTAGGTATCTGAATATCCTTTTTACAGCAATAAGATTTGACTTTCTAGGGGCTGATTGGGATCTTGCACAGACACATGTTGCAAACATGATATCTGGCCTAGATGCAGTTAGATACAATAAAGACCCAATCATGCTTCTATAAAGAGTTTGATCAACCAAATCATCCTTTTCATCAGACATGATTATTTTTGTGGTTGCAATGGGTGTACTACATGGCTTGCAATCATTCATCTCAAATTTCTTTAAAAGTTCTTTGGCATATTTGCCTTGATGGATGAAAGTACCATTTTGCAGCTGCCTTACTTGGAGACCAAGAAAGCACTGGAGTTCACCCATAGCACTCATTTCAAACTCAGCTGTCATGAGCTACCTAAACTCTTCACACATTTTAGAACATGTGCTTCCAAAGATGATGTCATCCACATAAATTTGGACAATCATCAAGTCTTTCCCTCTCCATTTTAAAACAGTGTTTTGTCTATTTTACCTCTTGTGAAACCAGTAGAGAGAAGAAAAGTGGAAATAGTTTCATACCAGGCTCTAGGTGCTTGTTTCAAGCCATACAAAGCTTTATTTAGCTTGTAGACATGATTTGGATTAAATGGATCCTCAAAACCAGGAGGTTGACAAACATATACCTCTTCTTGAATCTTACCATAGAGGAATGCACATTTAATATCCATTTGAAACACCTTGATGTTGTGGTTGACAGCAAAGGCCAGGAACAGTCTGATAGCTTCCAATCTTGCTACAGGGGCAAAAGTTTCATCATAGTCAATGCCCTCTTCCTGTCTGAAACCTTGAACCACTAGCCTTGCTTTATTCTTGACAACAATGCCCCTTTCTTCAGTTTTGTTTTTGAAGACCCACTTTGTGCCAATAGGACTTACACCCTCTGGCAGTAGCACAAGCTCCCATACTTGTTGTCTTTTAAACTGTTGGAGCTCCTCTTGCATGGCCTCTACCCAGCTGTTGTCTCTTAGTGCCTCTTGGTACTTGACTAGCTGATGAAGAGATAGAAAACCATCAAAAAGACAGATGTTTTGGGATTGACTTCTTGTGAGCACCCCTTCACTGATGTTGCCAATGATTTGGTCTGATGGATGAGACTTCAAGAAGATAAGATCTCCTTTGTATGGTACAATGGCATTTAATGGTGAGGGCTGCAGATGTGAATCATCTGAGCTAACCACTGCTGGTGACTTTGATGATCCAGCAGTGGCTTCAAATGGAGGTGGAGGAATAGGTGGAAGTGGTGTAGAAACATGTTGACTTTTAGGACTATCAACAGTGTTTGATGAGGTGGAAGCAGGGGTTAAAGGGCTACTTTGGTCAACAACTGTGGAGGTAGCAATGGTTGAGCTTTGACAGCTGTTTTGAACATCTGCTGCTCTGGCAATGGATTTGAAGGTTTGTTGTGGAATGATCACTTCATATCCATTGTCTGATGGAGGAGTTTCTGATGGACCTGCACTGTTAGTCTTGACTAGCAGTATTTTCAAAAGTAAATTTATCAAGATCAAACAATTATGTAGGATTTGCATGGATTTTCATTGAAGAAAGTTCATTGAACTTTACATTCAAAGTCTCTTCCACTGTTTTGGTCCTTGTGTTAAACACTTTGTAGGTCTTAGCAGTGGTTGAGTATCCCAAATTATATCCACTGTCTACTTTGGCTGCAAATTTTGAAATTGAGTCTTTTAAGTTCAAAATAAAGCATGGGCAGCCAAATACTTTAAAGTATGAGATCAGTGGTTTGATTTTATACAGCAGTTCATAGGCAGTCTTTTGATGCCTGGGGTTGATTAAAACTCTGTTCTGGACATAGCAAGCAGTGTTTACTGCCTCTGCCCAGAAAGTTAATGGCAAACTTGAATCTGCAAGCATGGTTCTGGCAGCCTCAATCAATGTCCTGTTCTTTCTTTCAACAACCCCATTTTGCTCTGGTGTCCTTGGAATGTTGTACTGCCTTACAATTCCTTTTGACACACAAAACTCATCCAACTCCCTATTTCTGAACTCTGTGCCATTGTCACTCCTGAAGACTTTTACTGGCAAGTCAAACTGCTTTTCAACCTGTTTCACAAAATCTTGCAGAATGCCTGCAGTCTCATCTTTGGAATGTAAGAAACAAGTCCATGTAAACCTAGAAAAGTCATCTACAATCACCAAACAATATCTTTTCTTTTTAAGACTCATGACTTTAACTGGGCCAAACAGATCCATGTGCAGCATTTGCAGGCACTTGGTTGTTTTGGACTATTCAATGGACTTAAATGAGCTTTTATGCTGTTTTCCTTTTAAGCAGGAAACACAATGCTCAGGACAGGTGTACAGTTTTTGAGGAAGACCTCTTACTAACCCCTGTTTTGACAAAGCAGTGATTGTCTTGAGATTTGTGTGCCCCAATCTCCTGTGCCATAATTCTGTCTCTTTGTTAGAGGCAGCTGAGAACAGACAGGCATCAGTCCTGTGGCTCTCTTTTGACAAATCAACTACATAGACATTGCCACTCCTTTGAGCAACAAGTTGGGTTTTTCCATTTTTTATTATTTCTTCAATCTTTTTAACCATTTCTGGTCCAACAATCCTACAACAGTCCTTAGTGAAGAATGAGCCATAGCCCTTATCACTGATTTGTGAGACACTAAGGAGGTTGAATTTTAGATTGTCTATTAGATTGACATTTTCAAACTTAACATTACCAGATTGAACTGTACCAGACCCCAGAACCTTCCCTTTACTATTATCACCAAAAGATATATCACCCCCTCCATGAGTTTTGAATTCTTTGAGTAGGGCTCTACATCCTGTCATGTGTCTGGAGCCTCCACTATTTACATACCAAAGACTATCTAAGCATGCAGAAGCTCCCTTAGCTGCAGCCATCATGGCACAGTCACAAGCATGCTCTTTCTCATCAGTCACCTTCTCTTCCTTCTCACCATGATTCTTTTCTTCTTCTTCAGACCAGGGGTCAGACAATGGTTCTATCAGGGGTTCTGAATTTTCTCCCAGCAGTATTTCCTCAGCAACAGCAGTAACCACTGCTTCAGCAATTTCATCCACTGTTTCAGCACTTGACTGTCCTTCTTCAGTTTCCAGCCCTTCTGGTATTGACTCTAATTCTACAAAAAAGAATTCATCACTAGGAACAACATCATTAGCATATAGTGCAAAATTTTCATCACCTAGTTCCTCAGGTAAGCTGCTCCAGTCAACAAAGCCTTGTGTGAAGAAGCTTTGCTGATCTGGTTGAACCACTGATGGTCCAGCTTGTTGAGGTGCAGCTGGTTGCACCTGAACCTGAGGGACAGGGGTTTGGACATACTGAATTTGAGGAACAGTGGTTTGGACATACTGCACAGGAACAGGGGTTCCAAGGTTTGCATAATGAGCAGTGTTTACATGGGTAGCAGGGGTATTATGGGAATACTGCACAGTGCCTTGGTTATTTTGTGGTCTTGAACTAGGGTGAGTGATAATAGGTCCATTGGTTTAACTCCTACATTTCCTAGCAAAATGACCTAGCCTGTTGCACTTGTTGCATTTAATTTTTGACTTATCCAACCCTACTTTTAGATTCCCATGCAACCCTGGGAATTTTCTCCCTGTCCTTTTGTAAAATTTGCTGGTTCTAACACTCAGCAAAGCCAGTTGGTGTAAAATGTCCATTTTCTCTAAGTTAGTTGGATCAAAATGCTGAAGGTCATTGAGTTCAAAGCATAAATTGTCAGAGTTCTGGCTTTCTCCATTTGCCGTGAAAGCATAATTGGATGAGTGAGGATCAGAGTTGAAGTTACCACCGGCAGTTATGTCAATAAAATGATCATAACTCTGATCCTTACTACTGCCAGACTCTTCCTGACCCAGAAGAGCTGTGTTGCCAAATGAGTAGTCATCTGCAACTTTGCCAGACTCTTGCAACTCCTTTTTCGGGTTTAACTCCCTTTCATAGGTCAGGAGTCTACTATGAAGTTGGGTCAGTGTCAGATCTTTGAACTCAACAGAATTTATGGTCACAAAAGCAATTGTATCCCATTTTTCAGGTAGTGATCTAAGAAACCTGCTATTTTGTGTTGATTTAGCAAATTCAACTTTAACAAGTCTTAGCTCACTAATGAGACAACTGAATCTCTCGAACTGTTGTGTTAATGTTTCACCCTTAATGTGACAAAAGGTTTCATACTGCTGATTCAAAATTTCCCTGTTATTTTCAATTACTTCTTCAGTCCCCCCAAATTGTTCCTTAAGTGCATCCCATAATTCCTTGGCACTGTTACAGTGTAACAATCCAGCATAAATTTCATTGGGCAATGCAGATGCAACGTTGCTAAATGCCTTGGCATCCAGTTCAAAATTTTGAAAATCCAGTTCAGTATAATTTTCAACTTTTTTTGGTTCATAACTCTTTGGATCCTCAGCACTCGAAACCATTGGAACATGTGGTACAAAGACAACCGACTTCCAACATCCGGTATTCTGTTGAGCAAGGATGTGACCCATCCTTCTCTCCCAGATGTTGTATTCATTTCGTTTCAACATGGGTGGTTTGAAAAGTGAACCGATGTTATTGTTAGCATCTTGTGATTGTGACGTCATCCTGGTTGTTTTACAGGTACTGATTAATCAACTTTGCTCGTGATTAAACCTTACTCTGTTTTTCAACAAAACGAACAATTATAAGTATCAACGATTATGAGCTGAACTTTTACGTCAAAATGATTGTTAGATCAAATTTGACTGTCCTAGCTCTGATACCAACTGTTAGGATCTGAGTTTCTTATGATTGTGTTTTCGTTTGATAATAATGAAAAGAACAAGAATAATTGCAGCGGAATATAAATGGAAGCAAACTTTCACACACAATCAAATAGGAGAAATGCTTTTAACACACAAGTTTATCATTGAACCGAATGATTGAATTTATTTCAAACTTCAATTACAATTGCATGCATGTATCACAAACTCCCCCTCAGCCTGAGCTCACAACAATTTGTTCGTACAGGATAACTTGTGATGAACGAGCTAATAGAATAGTACAGGGTAATGTTCTATTTATAGGCACGAGCAAACCACTGTGGCATCTTTGCTAACATCACTATGAAAGTGACATCTAACCTCCTAACAACCTGTAACTATTGTTCTAATACAACTTCTGCCTATTACAAATTACTGATTACAATACAACAGATAATAGACTAAACTACTGCTTCCCATTCCACTGTTATCTTCCTAGCAGTGCTTTGTCTTCATCAGCAGTACTTGAAACATGACAGTAGATTGAGCATCTGTGCTTGCCTTCAACAGTCTTTAGAATCTTCATCAGATGTTGAATGAACAGCAGTTGTTGTATGTGGACAGTAGATAGAGGTCAACAGTTGTTAGAGCCACTTCCAAAGGGAAAGAATGAATACAAACATCTGCTTATTCTGGATCCACTGGTCTGATCCAGTTTTGGCTTTAATCAACTGTTCCTTTGTAGGGTTCAATCCCAACAGTCAGCAGTCCACAATCACCAAACTCATCATTAATAAGTCTTGTCCCAAGAAAACCATCCGATCCAAAAATACTAAAGTGGAAGTCATCCTCAGACACCGACGTATTAACTTTGCTCAGATCAGATGGTAATGTTAAGAAACTTAAAATGGAGGATGCATATGGTCTGGATGCATGTGATCTCCTAGATCTTTTGAATCTTGACTTAGAAAGGGATGATGAAGAAGACATGATCTCCTTGGACTTTGAACTTCACTTCAAGGGGAAAATCCAGGAGATATTGATGAGAAATAAAGATCAATAATAAAGAAGGATTTTGGCATCATCTGTTATAGGGGGAGATTGTTGGCTCATATGGATCCTACCTTAAGAACAGATGATTGAAAGCCAAAAAAGTCTACAATCAATTTACTCTTTTAATAAATGAATTGTCACCTAGTAAAGAGGATAATATATTTTTGGGATATTGGATTTTAATAATCCTAAGTTTCACCTATTGGCCGATAATAATCCCAACTTTAAAAATTCCCTCCAATAATCCCAACTTGTAAAAGTTTGGCCGTAATTGATCCTTTTCTAAAATAGGTGCACTTAAATCAATAAGGAGTCTCTAGGTGTAATTGAATCTATTGAGAAGACCAAATTCTTATATGTTTGAAAAGGATCAATGCCGGCCAAACTTTTACAAGTTGGGATTATTAGAGAGAATTTTTAAAGTTGGGATTATTATCGGCCAACAGGTGAAACTTAGGATTATTAAAATCCAATATCCCTATATTTTTTGGGTGTAAAAAGAGAATAATAATCTCACGTGATATGCACATGAGGGGATTTAATAAGAAAATTTAACTGAATTAGAATCTAAGGACACCGCCTGTATTCATGTGTAAACATAAATGATAACCTGATGAAAGTTGAAACATAAAGGACAAAAAAATGCAATTTTCTCCTCTATGTCTAATCCTAACTTAGTTTATATAGGCTAACTCTAACTTAGTGGCCAGGATATTACCATATTAATTATAATGTAATTAGGAAACATAACCAATTTAACCTATTTGTCAAATTTAGTCCCTCAAGTTCACCGATTTATGACTTGAAGTTCATAAATTACCAACAGAGTCTCCCCCAATTATTTTTTCTTCTCTTCACTAGTACATTAAGTTGTTTGATTTATACCGGTTCAAAGAAAGAAAAAAGTTTATCCAATAGCAAGTACACACAAACAACATATACAACCGGAAAAGTTTTACAATTGATATAACATAAATACAAAGTATAAGCCTTTAGAGAAAACATTACATCAAAATAAGTTCACAAGTCCAAAGAGAATGAGTTTAAACACATAGACATAAATGTAATCGATGCCCAAACTAGGTAGTAGTGAATAACGTCAACAACAACGAGATGAATGCCATGTTGCAACCGATATAGTAAAGGCCTTTTAGCATCTTGTAATCTGAGTGGTCGTATACCCAAGACAATATACTGAAAGTCACGTATGCGATGCCAAAACCAACAACAGATAAAAGCATAAAGGGATTTGCAATGTTAATATGAGTGTGTTTTTCATGTTTAAGATTGAAGGAAACGACTCCTAACAGTGATAGAACCATGGTAAGCACATACGGAGCCACTCTAGGGGGAGTTAACCTGGTTAGACAAAATAAAGATAAATATAATAAGAAATAGAAACAACTCAAACCTATAAAGACACAAGTAAAACATAATTGAGCTTACCTTGTAGTTTGTTGGTCATTTATTCCTATAATGCTTGGATCATCAATACGAGTTCTTCTTCTTCTTCATCTCCAATGGTTATTGAATGATCAAGCATGCCTTTTAACAAAATGATAACAAAAGGTTATAATATGTATATATAGACCCGTTTCAAACTTTCAGTCTTGATATCGAGTAGATGTAAAAATGTAAGAACATATCATAGAAAGGTCATGACCATATATATATTATATTGGGGTAAGGTTCATGCGAGAACCACCTTTATTGCGAGAACCGCGAGAACCAATGTGAACACAACCTAAAATAGCTAAAAAAAACCTAAAAAAAACCTAAAAAAACCTAACCCCCACCCCCCCCCCCCAAAACCGAAACCCCCCCACCCCCCCCCCCCCAAAAAAAAAAAACCTAACCCCCCCCCCCCCCAAAGCTAACCCCCCCCCCCCCCCCCCAAATCTAACCCCCCCCCCCCCCAGCTAAAAGGCTAAAAACTAAACCCCCAAAAACCTAAAAAAATCTAAAAAAAATCTAAAAAAATAAAAAAAAAAATCTAAATTTTTTTTTTTGATTTTTTTAATATTTTTTATGTTAAAATCGCTACTTTTAGAAGCCAAAAAAAAAAATTTTTTTTTTTTTAAAAAAAAAAATTTAAAAAAAAAAAAAATTTATTTTTTTTTGCTACGAAAAGTAGCGATTTTGTTATAAAAAATATTAAAAAAAAAAAAAAAAAATTTTGTGTGATTTTTAGCTATTTTTAGGCATTTTTTGTTGCGTTCACATTGGTTCTCGCGGTTCTCGCAATAAGAGGTGGTTCCTAACGGATCTTTGTCCTATATATATATATATATATATATATATATATATATTTATCTTTGTACAAATTTACACCAGCGCGTAAAAAAACTTGCATCAGTCAAAACTGCCGACTCGACAATCTTTTTTTTACTTTTTTTTACAGATGTTTTTATAATATTTTCATCTACGTTTGTGCAAAAAAAGTTTGGCCCAACACGCGCGGGAAGAAAAAGTTCTCACGGTTCTCACAACTCGTGGTGGTTCTCATTTGAACGAGCCATATATATATATATATATATTAAAAAACTAGTTATAATGTTATATCATAAAAGGTTTACTTATACATGCAATAACAATTGGACAATGTTATAAATAGAGTAAGAAGCTTACCCTGCACCGTCTAAAAAAATTGCGATTTTCTTCAACTGAGATGTTCAAAATTCCTGTGCTTCTGACCGGTTCTATTCCGTTGTTGAGTGCTAAACCCCTTCAAGTAAAACCATGAAACAATTGGGGTTTAAAAACATTGAAAACGAAACAAAAACATAGTCCTCCACCATCTCCTACACCTTAAATTTGCAGGTTCACTTAGTGACTCAAATTACTCTAATCTATAAATTAAATGTTATCATCATGATGCATTGACTATAACAGTCCAAGCACATCAAGCATTATAAGAAATTACCACAAAGGATGTTGGAAAAGATGGAAAGTTTGGAACACAAATCGAACGAAAAGCCTGTGGATGATTTTTGTGCCATCAAACTATTTAGATTAGGTTAGTTGTATTTACTTGAGAGCAAGAGCTTCTAAATTTCTCCACAAGCATCTTGCATTTTTAACTGTGTTAGAATAGAATACAAAAATAAATTGTTTGGATATCGTGGTAGACTGGTAGGTCTTAACTAAATGTTTGTGTATCCTTAAGCTTACTTGGCTAGTGGGCTGATAAGGTTCTGGGCTTTGAAGCTATTAACGGGTTGTTGGGCTCAGGCTTACACCAGGCAACTTCTCATGTATATATATATATTAAGGCCCAAAAAAAAAAAATTCCAAACCTGGTTTAATACATATTTTAAAGGGCACAGGCCTAAAATCCCATCCAAACCTATGTCAGTATTTTAAACAATTAATTAACCTAAGAATTGATTTGTTTTTTGCATAAATATTTTGTAGTCCTAGATGGACGGGCTCATTTGTGAGATAATTTGATTAGGACCGAGACTTAGCCAATTACCCATTAGTTGAATGTAAACATAATGATCAAAGAGCTTACTCAATAGTACTACTACAACCATGGAGATTATGCTCTTCTTCAGCTGAATTGTTTGAAATCTGTATGTTTATGCCTGCTAATTCTGGCTGGTTCTGGTTGACGAGAGCCGAAAAACTTGAGTGACAATGATTGATAAAAGAAATCGGGTTAAAACCTGCAAACTTAAAGAAGAAAAACAGAGAGTTTATTTAAAGTAAAGGTTTACTGTGCAAGGGGAGGATCATGGGCCGGATAACCATGTTGTATTCTGGCGCGATTTCGAAGATCAAATGCTGTAAACTTGTTCTCCATGCTACCTGAATCTTGTTACAAATATACAATGGAGGAGAGACAATGTAAACACGATAGTAGATACACTGGATGAGAGAGAAAGAAAGTAACCAAAATATAAAGAGGTCTACATCGAATGAGAAGTAACCATAATATATTCAAGTCTACACCGAATGAAGGGGGGTTCAGAAATTTCCCAACACCGAAAGAAGGGGGGTTCATCTTGAAACTGAAGTGGGGGTTCAAACGTATACAACATTTACCAAGTGGGGAGTGATCATAGGGCAATGCACATTTTGATTGTACCGTACAAGTAGTTAATGCATATTGACGACCATGGGATGAAAATGTGTGGATAATGAGATCAGAGGGTACTACATTTTCTTTGTTGTACCATACAAGTAAGTAATGCATAAATGTTGGTGGTGTTTTTTTATGGTATGTAGCTAAACTTAACTATGATTTACAGATTTCCCCTTTTTAAGATTGAATACTCAATTATGGATAAATTTTATAGTAAACAGAATTATATTAGAAATAAAGTATTTTTTAGTAACGTAGACTATATCAAATGTTTGTATCGTGATGAGCGGAACTATACCGACCTATTGGTATTATTGGACCAGTAACGATATTCGTTTTCTAATGATTTTTTATCCATATAAACATGATTTTTAATCAATGTAACAGTGTTAGATTAGAACATATGTTATATGTAATAGATTAGATGTTAGATTCTTGTACATGTTTTCTAACATCTAAGCAATCTTTTTTTGTTAAAAATGTTAGATGGCACTATCAAGGTGACGCCAGCTGATTGCAAACAAAGCTTCGTACTTGTATAAATAGATCTCATGTGTTAGAGATCTATTTCATCATTTATCATTCCTTTTGTACGAATAGTAAAGTGTGTGATCAGGCTGAGGGGAAGTTTGTAAAATCATTTCTGTAATTTGTAATCATTTGATTATTAATACAAAACAGTTTTGATATAACTTTCCACTCTTTTATGCTCATATAATTTCGCATTTTCATTTATAACTTTGAGTTTACATTCATTCTTGTTCACCTAAAGCATACAAGGTAAACTCAGATCCTACACACCATTTAGTCAACAATTAGAATATAATATTTTGACGTACGATTTAATATTTTTATCATTTTTATTTTTATCTATTATACGATATATAATATCTTTAACCCATACTTTTTTACAAATTTGATAAACTGATTTTGTTATTTTTTGGAAAATTGGTAATTAATAAACCAACCTTTCACCAGTTGGTAAAGAATAATCCTACCTACAGAATTGGTAAATAATAATACTACCTTTCAATATGTTGGTACTCAATGGACTTCTGTTAGTTTTTTTTAACTGAAGTTAGTTTTTAACTTTTATTTATTACACAAACAGTCCCTGTAGTTATAATTTACTAGTTTTAACTATGAGTTAATAGCCAAAATGGTCCCTGAGGTATTGCATATACATACACCAACTACACATATAAGAACTTTATCATTCTTCCTCTCCAATACATACATCAGACAACACACATACATGAACTTCAAACCCTAGCCCACACACTCACCTCACACACTCTCTCTCTCTCGGCAGACACCTAACCGGACTCCGGCCGACACCGGAGGAGCTCCGGCAGAGACATGGCGGACCAGCGGCGGCGATTGTGGATGTTGACGGTGGTTCAGCGGCAGATTCCCCCCAAATCGAGTCCCCTAAACGCGATTCCGACACCAGATTTCCGGTTTGAACGGCGGTGGTAGTGGTTTCGGACCACGGCCGCCATGAATCTTCGAGTTTTCCCACCCTGGTAAGCGCCTAAAACTCACCCGCTTCATCTCCTTCATTTAGATTCGTTCATTTCTCGCTCAAATGTGATGTTTTAGGTCGGGGTGTGATGGTTTCGGTAGTGGAACGTGGGTGGTGGTCGATGACGTTTGGGATGACGACAGGCGGAGGTGGTGGTGAGGACCACGGTAGCAGTGGTGGTGGTCTCGTGTCGGACTGACGGCAGCGGGCGGCAGAGACTCCGGCAACGGCAACAGTAGTGGTGATTACGTTGGCTCGAGATTTGGATCGGTTCACCTTCGGTTCAGAACGGGTACGGATCATGGTCAGTTTCGGTTTAGGTTTGAGGGTTGATATTCAGTTTTTGATATAAATCTGGTTTAGTTGGATTGAGTTCGGATTTAACTCAGTCTGTGCAGATGTGATGTCGGTCCATGTTTTGTTTGTGAGATAAAGTTTGTGTGTGTATGTATAATATGCAGACAAAGAAAACTAAGGGTTTTCTAGTTGAGAAGATTACTTCTCTGTGTTTGTTTGTGAATGAGACTAAAAGGCATTTATATATAGAGATATTAAGGCATTTATATATCTAATGTCGTGTTAATCGCTTGTTAATCACGAAATTAAGGGTCGTAAATTACCGCGTTAATCGTGGTGGTGGCGGTGCTGTGGCGGTGGTGGTGGTGGTGGCGGTGCGGCGGTGGTGGTGGCGGTGGTGGTGGTGGCGGCGGCGGTGCGGTGGTGGTGGTGGTGGTGGCGGTGCAAACCTCAGGGACCATTTTGGCTATTAACTCAGTTAAAACTAGTAAATTATAACTACATGGACTGTTTGTGTAATAAATAAAAGTTAAAAACTAACTTCAGTTAAAAAAAACTAACAGAAGTCCATTGAGTACCAACATATTGAAAGGTAATATTATTATTTACCAATTCTGTAGGTAGGATTATTCTTTACCAACTGGGCAAAGGTTGGTTTATTAAATACCAATTTTCCTTATTTTTTAAGAAAAAACTAAATACATAAACTATTACAAATATACAATAGAGTAGAGAGAACGTAAACAAAAGTGGATAGATGAGAGAGAAGAAAGCAACCAAAATATTAGATACAAGTCAACAAACTACGCAGGAACGGTTCATCTTGAAAATGAAGGGGTTCATATAATTTTCCAATGTCCCAAAACCAGGATGGAGGGTTCAAACATTTCCCAAAGTACAACTCCTAAAGCTAGGGTGATCACGTCATCCTATGCCAACGTACAACTCTCAATCTTTCTATATAACATTTACCAAGTGGGCGACGTACATTTTGAATGTACCATACAAGTAGTTAATGCCTGTTGATGAGAATGAGATGAAAAGGGGTGGATAATGAGATAATAGGGTACTGCATATTTTGATTGTACCGTACAAGTAGTTAATGCATAAATGTTGGCGGTTTTTTTTTTTTTTTTGTATGGTATGTAGCTAAACTTAACTTCGATTTTGGAATATATTTATTAATTTTGTAAGGTAGGAATACCCGCGCTGCGCTGCGCGATTTCGGTCGATATCTATTTTGTTTCAGTATACCAACCGAAAGAAATATGCTTAAAAGAATATCGATACATGTTTTACATGGACCGAAAACTATAAAAATAAATTTAAATTGGACAGTCGGAAGAATTGATTTTAAATTAATTGTAAATGGAAACGTAAATGTTATCTTAAGTATAGCTTTAATGCAAAGAAACCTAAAACTAAAACACTAAACATAAAGAAAACTAAAAAACAAAAATAATAAAGTCCAGAAAAAAAAATCAAGAAATAAACAAAAAAGTTAATAGGATAAAAACATTATCCACATAACTTGCTAATTGTAATTTGCGTTAAATCGTAGACCAACTGAAAACATACATACAAATAAGCATGAAAACGAATTATATTTGACACATATTTCCGAAGAAAATTTGCGTCGAATCATAAACCAACTTAAATTTATACCGACGCGTGCATAAAAATAAACAAGTAAGAAAATAGTTACGGCGTGTTGTGGCGTGTCGAAACGTAAAGTGACTCGAAATTATAGCGTTTAATGAAAACATATTATATTTTACTCGACGTGTTTTCGAACAAAATTTACGTCAAAACGTAGACCATTTGAACACGTACATAAAAATAAGCATGAAAGCATATTATATTTTAACCGGCTCATTTATAGAAAAAATTACATCAAAACGTAAACCAACAGAAAATGTACATAATAATAAGCATAAGGAATATATTATATATGACCCAACTTATTAACGGGAAAAGTTTACGTCTAAAGGTAAATCAATTAAATTTATAGAAACGCGTATATAAAAATAAACACGAAAAGCTTGATTACAATTTTTTTAGAAAGTTAAGAGGTTGAAATTGTTAATACTGAAAGTTAAAAGAGATAAAAGTTTAAAGAAAAATAAAAGACAAAAAAAAAAAGAAAAAGTCAACCAAAAAAAAAAGCTACCGTACAAGCCCTTTAAAATTGTTAGGATATATAATTTTTACTAGGTCCTCTGTAATGCATCTTACAATTATGATTTACAGATTTGATTTTTTTTTTCTTTTATATACTTTGTTCGTTACCCTTTTTTAAAGATTGAATATTCAATTATGATTTTTTTGATACTCTGTTATTAATTTTGTTAAAAACGAAATTATATTGAAATAAAGTGTTTCTTTTAGTATCGTAAACTATAACAAATGTTGGTACCGTGATCAAAGGAGCTATTCATTTTATTTATGATTTTCAGTTGATATAAACATCATTTAATTTTTTGGGTTACACTGGATGTAGTAAGTGTTCTTTATTAATGAACTTAGCCTTCATATATTCTATGTAATCACTATAAAACATGGTGGTAAGTGAGTTTTAAACAATCAATAAATCAACAAACTATTACAGATTCACATTACTGTATTGTTTTCGAAAATTTCCAACTAATTGAATATCTTGAAATGGGAATATGTATGTTAATTTAAGAAAGTCATGAAATCTGATAAAACAGTGGAACAAATTCATGTGTTGTAATTAGTAAATACGAATCATCCAACTCAAGCCAACAAAATTGTGTCGTACAGGCCATATAGATGGATTAAAAAAGGTCATACGGGTCATATGAATCATTTTTTCCATATGGGTCGTGTGATTTATATGAACACCCTCTCATACGAGTCGTATAGCCATCTTAGCCCTCTGAAACGGCCCTTATGTTCGATATTCGCCTTGTCATACGGCTCGTATTAGGGACGAAGTATGTATGGTTTGTTAGTGGTGCATGGATATCAACACCGATTCACTATTCAATGAGTGCAAGTTACACTTTGGACTTTCGAGAAAGGGGGTTGTATGAGTATCAACTCATAGACCTGTGGTGATCACAAAGAATAAAGGGTTTCCTAAAAAAATAAAAAAAATAAAGTAAATTGCTATTATTATTTATTCGAAAATATTTCCTAAACAAAAAAAAATCAATAGATTGAAAGCGCCTTAGATGATAAGGACAATGTGAGATGTGAAATCTTGGCTTCCACATTTAAAATATATTATAGAGTAAACTAATAGAAATTTTAGTAAGAAATTTCACTACGAAGTTCAAGTCACAAATCAATGTGAAGTCTTTAAGATGCGAAATTAGGGTTTGTAGTAGAACCCCTTAAGCCGTGCCCAAAAAAAAGTAGAAGCCCTATAACTAAACTTAAAACACGGATATCTACATAGAATAAAGTTTATAAAATAGTAAGTAAAAACAAAAGGCCTATACAACATGAAAAGTTTTACAATTGGTACAATATTTAAAACAAGGATATCTGCATAGAATAAAGTTTATAAAATAGCAAGTAAAAACAAAAGGCCTATACAGCATGAAAAGTTTCACAATTGGTACAATATAAATACAAAGTCAAGTCTCCAATGTAAGTACATAAATCCAGATAAGTATAATTAAGCATATAGACATAGATCTCTCTTCCAAGTAACATCAAAAGGGCCTTGCAATTGTGCCCAATCTAGGTCGTGGTAAATAACATCAACAACATCGAGATGAATGCGATGTTGCAACCAATATAGTAAAGGCCTTTAAGCATCTTGTAATCTGAACGATCGTCGATCCAAGACAATATACTGAAAGTCATGTAAGCGATGTCAGAACCAAGGACAGCTAACAGCACAAAGGGATTTGCAATGTGAAGAGGGGTGTGTCTTCCTTGTTTAAGACCGAAGAAAACGAACCCCAATAGTGATAGAACCATGGTAAGCGCATACGGAGCCACATTAGAGCCATTTAGCCTGGTTAGATAAAACAAAGATAAAAAATAGAAATAACTCAAACCTTCAAAGGTATAAGTAAAACGTAATCGAGCTTACCTTGTAGTTTTTTGTTCATGTATTCCTAGAACGTTTGGATCATCGACAGTGACTCCTCCTCCTTCCTCTTCTTCATCTCTAATGGTTATGGATTGATCAAGCCTGTTTTCAACAAAACATAACGGTTGAAATATGTATATCATATTCATTTCAATCTTGATATTAAATAGATGTTAAAATGCAACAATCATGAAGAAGATCAATCACGATGATGGCCAAATCTGTATAAGTAAAACTAGCCATATCTCAAAAGATATAGATTTACTTACAATTGTAATAACAATTGGACAAATGCTATAAATATAGTAAGAGCTTACCCCACAGTGTTAAGAGGACGACGATTTCCTTCAATTGAGTTATTTGAAATCTCTGTGATTGTGACTAGTTCTGGATGAGTTCTGATGCTGGGTGCTAAACAACTTCAAAGAAAATCATGAAAACAACTTAGGTGTAAAAACCTTCAAAACATAACAAAAACATTGCCCTCCACCATCTCCTATACCTTAAATTTGCATATTAAGCACACATTTGCAAGTTCAATAAGAGAATTGGAAGAAATTAATGGTTCGCTGTAACTAAGACAATAACAATCTAAACATATGAATAATCATAAGAAGTTTACGATAAAGGTTTCCGCTTAGAGATATCCCAAGAAGATCTTGAAAAAAAAGGAAAATTTGGATCACAAATTGGATGAATGACTCGTTAATGATTTTAGTGTTATGAAGTCATATAAGTTATTTGGATTTACTTGCATCTTGTTTTTTTTATTGTGTTAAAATACATCATGTAAAATTTGTAAATTGTTTTGGATTACTACTATTCGAATCGGACTCGGAAAACTCGAAATTCGGATTCAGGTTTTAAATATTTAAATTTTAGATTAGTTCAAGTATTCGAAATTGGATTCCCTTGAACTACCCGCAATTTGGAACTTCATAATTTTTTTTCCATCTAATTGCATTTGTATTCTTAAGCCTACTGGGCTGATGAGGTTCTAGGTTGGGTTGTTGGGATCAGTGGCGGATCCAGGGACTTCTTTCAGTGGGTTCGTTTTGGTAGATTGTCACTATTTTTTTTTTCAAATCATACAAAGTTCTTACTATTTTTTTCCAAACTGAGTGGGTTCATGTAAACCCACAATACATGGCTGGATCCGCCACTGGTTGGGATCAAGTTTACAGCAAGTAAATATATGACTTATTAAACTGGCTTTGGTTGGTCTAAAAAACTTGTCAAAACCGGTTTGGGTTCAGTTGGTATGTTGACTATTTTAATACCGGTTTGATTCCAGTTCATACCGGTTTTGACAGGTTTTTACCGTTCAAGCAGCGGAACCCAAACCGGTCCCAGACCAATGGTTTCAGTCAGTTAAGAATAACTGGTTTGTGTGTCTACTAATTCGGTCGTCAGTTCCTGCTCCTTTGCCCAATGCAATTACAACTCGAAGAACACTTGGATACTCTGTATTTTGTTTTAACTATAAAACGTTATGGTAAGCGAGTTTTAAAGAATCAAACGATTAGAGAACCACATTACTGACTGTATACTTCTTAAAATCATCCAAATAATTGAATTATCCGAAAAGATAATATAATATGCGTGTTAAGTGTAGGAATCCGTTCATGCAAAATAAATAAATAATTTTACTAACTTGAAGTACAACTTGAAATAGGAAAGCAGTAAAAGGAAATACAGGTTACAACTAAATTAAAATGGAAAAACAAGAACTGAATTACAAAAAGAAAACAGGTTCTTGGCTGAGGATCGTGTTAGACACGGGTCCCTTAAAACAAATTTCGTGTCTCCCAGGAGAACACGTTTGTTTCCAGGATACAACAGCCCGAAGCAGTTGCACTGCCGGTCTTGACTCCAACCCGAAGGTATACCTTGAATGCTTGAAGAAAAAGAGAAGAATTCTGCAGTGGAGAAGTTTGTAAGAGCTGTGTGTTTTCGGTGTGTAGATTCTGCTGAAGGAGCCTCCTATTTATACAACAGGTCTGAACTCGAAACTGAAGAAGGAATTAAATGGGAGAATTAAACTGCATTAAACGTCTTCAATGCACTTTAATTCTGAGTCAAAAGCATTCACTCGTTAGTTTCAAATGCTGAAATGTAACTACACTGGCATTAACTGCTGGAAGCTTCTGCACGCGCGTGTGCAAGACACACTGGTGCGCGCACGCAGGTCTGCACGCTCATGCGTGCGTGCGCCATTTTGGCTCAAATCCATGTGTGCTTGCGCGCGTGCGCCACGTCACCTGTGAGCCTATACGAGCACGCCACACAGTCGTGCCGTATTGGCTCACTCTGGTGCGCCGCGCACGTCACCAACCAACTGGTCCTTGCAGCCCTTGTGCTCCACCACGGGCACGCGGTCAAAAATACGAAGGCGGCTCTCAAGCGGGCGAAGTGCAAAGTGCGCCATCAAAGCGCCACATTGCGCCTCATCGCCTACGCCACGCGCGCGCGCCCGTGAGTGCGACCCCTTCACGAGTACACTTAGTGTGTTCTTCCATGAAACAATAAGGATGGAGAGTTCCCACTTAAATACCCCTTTAAGTTTCATCTCTCCTCCTATGTGGGACAAGGTGCCACTTTCCCACTTTTTTCAGCATTCAAGTTTCAAACACCAAACTTTGAGCATCGATATCTCATTCATCTTAGCTCCGTTTTGGACGTGGTTTAGTTCGTTGCGAAGCTCTTCCAACATAGAACACAAACCCACAAATAAATATATAAAACCCGCTCATTTTCTTATATTTATTTATAGTCCAAAATGGGAAAAATCATTTTTCTATATTTGTGAAAAATGCTATTTTCACAAATTTCCAACAATCCCCCACATGAATAGAAATCGATCTATCAAGTTTCAACGATACACGTTCAACAGTTGAGTATTGCAAGATAGGTAGGTGTAACCTTTGAACCTTCTTTTGTGAAGCATACTTAGCCTCCTAGGGTCTTGTAGACGCGGTGTCTTTGAACAATCCCCCATTTATGTAGGAGACAATATACATTCACACAATACTCTCCCTAGTCGAGTCAAGTCCTCATGGTTGTGTCCGTTTATAGTCATGGAACACTTTCCCGGTTCTGCGAGAGATCTAGGATTTGCGCCTCCCCATAAATCCATTCGAAGCGACCCCACTTCTCCCTAACATAGGTGATTCCTCTGAATCATTAAAAGCATCATGGTTAATTTTGAATTTCCTCAAAATCCTTAACCTCAACATGCTTAACCTTTCCTTCATGTCACTGATTGGAATGGACTAGGAAGTATACAACTCCCTTAATTTAATTTTGGGGCACCCCCCACAGTGACTCCCTTTGGGTTTATGATTAAGTTTGCCCAATGAACCTAGATCTTGGGATCTCCAGTCAACTAGGTTAGGTTTCCCTCATATTCCCTTCTTTTATGGGCTTTAGTCCCATTCCTCTTGAAAACTTATACACCTTATCTTTGCTTAAGCCTTTTGTTAACGGGTCAGCAATGTTCTCCTTTGACCTAACATAGTTAACTGAGATAACACCCGTTGAGATAAGTTGTTGTACCGTGTTATGTCTACGTCGAATGTGCCTTGATCTGCCATTGTACATCACGCTTTGTGCTCTAACAAGCGCAGATTGATTGTCACAATGTATGCAGATCGCCGTCAATGGCTTTGGCCATATTGGAATATCTTCCACAAATTGACGTAGCCACTCCGCCTCTTCCCCGCTTTTATCTAAAGCGACGAATTCGGATTCCATCGTGGATCTAGCTATAACAGTTTGCTTGGAAGACTTCCGAGCTATAGCTGCTCCCGCAAGTGTAAACACATATCCACTTGTTGATCTATGATCTTTTATATCTGATATCCAGTTCGCGTCAGTGTATCCTTCGATCACTGCTGGATCACGGGAAGGTGAGTTCACATATTCAAATTTAAAATAATTTGACCCAAGGAAAAACTCTCTAATTATGTGTTTATTATAAAACATCCATATAATTTTTTTATGAAAGTTAGTTCATTTCCTTGTAAAATAACTCAAGGGTCAGCCGTCGCAAGCATTTCCGTAGAACCTTCCGACCATAGACATCTTCCCGAGTTTACATATTAAATTGATAGAATCATATGTTCGGACTCGTAAGTTAGCAAGACATTACGAACTATATATTTACAATGAAGGTATAATCAATGCTAGACTATAAACAGAATATCAATTCGTCGTTTGACTTGACACGGAGCGACCGGTCACGACGGGGTTGTCAACCCGATAGATCTACCAATAATTCCTCACGTGCAATACTTAAATGATTAAACGACATCACTTGCGCATGGCCCATATCGAGGCCATCTATGATGCCTGCCTCACGTACAATATATATATATCCTACTAATATTGATAAATTTAATATATGAAGTTGTACGAATTTACTGAAATCCCTGGGATCAAGCAAATTCGTCCCAACTACACGGTCGTTTTCTCTGAAACACCGTAACAATCCCGTTTCTCCCCGAAACATATATATATATATATATATATATATATATATATTCACCAAAACCGTTTCTCCCCGAAACATATATTCACCAAAATTGTTTCTCCCCGAAACATATATATTTAACAAAACCATATATTTTCAATGAAAATATACATTTTATATCAAAAGGTATGTTTTATTCAAAAACATTATTAAACCCTTTTTAGGCGTGTTCTTCCCCCAAAACATATACAAAACATTAAAAAAAGGGGATTTAGTAACACTCACCTTTGGATGCGTATTTTAAATAGCGCAATCCCACAAATTGATTTCTACACGTCCTATTATGCGTAGGAACGATTTTATCTATCAATATATCACAAAAATTCCCAAGTTTCTCCGTATCTTAGAATTTTCACATAACTTTGAGATTTTCTCAAAAAGTTATTATTTTTTATTATGTTGGCACGTTAATATATATATATATATATATATATATATATATAAGATTTTGCAACTTGAACGACTTTATTGGTGACCATTATCATGTAAACCCGTTAACACTCCCGTTTATACGTAATATATCTATGATTAGCGCGTCGTAATATATATACATAAACGTACACATAAACTAAGCATCGTAACACGCGAAATCTCGTTTTACTTATTTATTTTATCATTTTTAAAGCATGCATACATAAAATAACTTATATGTATCAATTTTCATGCTCGACAAACAAGTTACACATTAACGTGATTTTACCGATTCTACTGCTTTAAGGCACAAGTGTACATGCATAGTCTAAATTTCCCGCTATCATATCAACACTTAACATATTATCATATACACATGTCTAAATCACATAACACATTTTAACACATAAGGTTCACCCATAAATAACCCATGCTAGTGTACATTGTAAAACGCGTATTTTAGTGATTCGGTAACGTTTTCGGGCGTCGGAAGTCACATATGACTAATCAAACACCAAGTAAACTTAAAATTAGTTAAAATACTTATATTTAAACTAAAAATATCAGTTTACTTACTGATCTAAAACAGTTTTATAAAAATCCTTCGAAAAGCCGATTTTTAACCGTTTTACCGCATAGTATTGCGTTAAACGTTACTATAACCATCCCAACTCGAAATGACTTGATATTTTAAAACAATACATGTTATTTACTGATTAAAATGATGATTATAATCAGATTAGTGCAGTTTTTGTGTAAGTCACATAAATCATGCGATTTCACATATTTTACAACACATAAAGCACCAAGTACAACATGCAAAGCTAGTAAACTTTATAACAAAGTTTTATATCATTTTAACACTTCAAATATTCATATTTTTAGTGTTTAGAATCTGATTAAAATTTATTTTCATCAAATCATGTTCTAATCATCATTTCTTGATCATATTTCAACATGCATGTCCAAATATGTGCATCTAATGCACACATATCATAACACCATCATCCTACATGATCTTAAATGCATCAGGAACATATTTAATTCATGTTCATATAAATCAAAACATGTTCATAACATTTGTTGGATCTGAGTTTGGTTTTGATTGTATTTTTCATTTGAATTAGAATGAAGATGGATGATCATTTGAATTAGAATGAAGATGGATGAGTTGTGCAGTGGAATTAAGATGGAAGCAAACTTTGCATACAATCAAACGAGAGTATTGCTTTGATCAAAACACTTTTCACAATGAACCGAAAGATTGAATTTAATTTCAACAACGATTACAATGTAATGCTTGATACAAACTCCCCCTCAGCCAGAGCTCAGTGTTTGTTCGTGCAGAGAAGACGGTTTTGCAAAGAGCTAATAGAACAGTACATAGCACTGTTCTATTTATAGGCACTAGCAAACCACTGAGCATCTAAGCTGACGTCACCATGAAAGTGACATCTAACCTCCTAACAAACTCTAACCTCTGATCAATACAAACACTGCTATGCTAACTACTGCTATTACATTTCTTTACATAAAAGACACATAAATAACTACTGCATCCTTCCACTGCTGTGAACCCAGCAGTACTTGTCCGGATCAGCAGTGCTTGACTCAGAACAGTAGATTGAGCAGCAGAGCTTTAGTCTTTCATCAGCCTTTACTTGATCAGCAGTTGTAGGTCAGCAGTTTGCACGATCAGTAGAGAGGAGGTCAGCATATGTTGAAATCTCTTTCAAGGGGAGAGACTTGTATGTAACATCTGCTTATTCTGGATCCACTGCTCTGATCCAGTTTTGGCTTTAATTATCTGTTCCTCTGGTAGGGTTCAATCCTAACAATCTCCCCCTGGAACAGATAATGCCAAAACTCTTCATTATTGTGGAATTTTATTGCCTCATCAACAGTTCCCTTATCTGACCTTTAAATTGTAGTTCAAAGTCTGGGGCATCTGTGTCATCATCATCCCTGCTAAGTGGAAGATCAAGGAGATCCTGCAAATCTTCAAGACTCAGGCCAAGAGCTTGTTCCCTTGATATTTTCTTCACTTCTCCACCAGACCTGAGCAAAGTCAATACGTAGGTCTGTTTTTCAGTTTCCCACTTTAGTATTTTTGAGCCTGGTGGGTTTCTTGGGAGATTTTTATTTGAAGAGGAGTTTGGTGAAGCTGGCCTATTCATGACTGGCTGAGCAGTACTTGCAGATTGTTCCAATTCAAGATCTTTTTTATCATTAATTTAATGCCCTCTTTTACAAGGTCATTTCCAGCCTTTAGATCTTGAACTGTTTCAGCACCTGACTGGTTTTTACTCCTTCTTTTGTAGATGGCAGCACCAGCTGGAGCAGTGGTTCTTTTAACTTGCAGCTTTGGTGGTCTTTTTGAGACCTCTGCTTTGGAATAGTCAGGCTTTTGTGGAACTGTTGGATCTTTCTTTCTAAGTTCCTCCAACCTTTTGTAAGTAGCCCTGACCCTATCTTCTCCCCACTTTGTCACATAATTCTTTGACCCATAATCAGCTGCTATCAGCTCCTCTTTCATTCTCTTCAACTCTAAGATCTTATCAGCTTCAAATTGTTTGAATTTTTCAGGAGGAGTCTGCTTGACCTTATTTTTGATCATTTCTTGAATCCTGGCTGCCTCTTTTTCAAGCTCAGGAATGGTCCAGTTTTTGTACATGTGTTTCTCCCCCTTGTATTTCTTGTAGGTCATGATGTTCTCAATGTAGTCTTTTCTCAAGGACTCATCTGCCCTTTCTGAGATTTGCTGACATACATTTTTGGCAAATTGCTCCATAGCTCTGACCTGTATGAGTAGAAACTGATAGTTTTGCTGAAATTCTCTATCAGATTTCCCTTGTTTATTTTTTATTGAGATATCCTCTGCTTGCTTGGCCTTGAGTTTCAAATATTCTTCAATATTGTTAGGCCTGAGATATCCTTCAACTGATGGCAAACTCCTTTTAGCTGGGTCATCCTCATAGTAAAAGGATTTGATTTCTTCCCTAACAGCTATGAGTTCCAGTGGGAATGAGACACCAGCAGGAGGTAATGGTTTTAGAATTTGAGCTGAAGGGAGAGGTATGGGTTTTGGAATTGTGACAAGTGACAAAGATTTTGAAGATGTTGGTGGTGGAGATGTGTCATCATCTTTGAGGATTAGTCTTCTCCTTTTTATTTGAGGAGGAACTGATGATGCTTTGGGTGGATCAGTGGTGGTAGTTTGAGTGACAGTGGTTTGTGATTGACTAACAGCTGTTGAAACAACTGGTGTTTCAACCACTGTTGTCATTACAGCAGATGTTATAACATCTGTTGTCTTCTGCTTTTTGGCAGGAGGTGATGGTAGTGGTGTTTCTTTTGGTGGTGATGGTGGTGGTAAAGCAGTGGCTGTGGTGTGTGTTGAAATGGTGTGTGTTGTAGTGATAACAGATGTTGAAACCTCTGAAGTACCAACAGTAGTTGATACAGCAGGAGTTACAACAACTGTTTGGGTGGAGGTTTGATGCTGGAGGCTTTTGGATGGTGGTTTTGGAGGCTTTGGAAATCTGGATGGTGTGGACTTAGGTTTCCTTTTTGGCTTAGGATTTTTAGTATCCTTTGACCCAGAACAACCCTGCGCATACAGCTCCATGTAAGCTCTTTTCTCCTCATTCCACCTTGAAATATCCTTTGCCGCTCTATCCCTTTTTACACTTGCTACTCCTTCATCAAGTGCTTCTTGGGTAACATCAACCTTTTTACTACCATCTGGCAAGGGAATGTTTCTGGTCATAGCATCCTTTTCTGGTTCAATGTAAAGACCATCATCTATCCCCTTCTTCTTCCACTCCTGAATTTTCTCCCCCTTTTTGGCATTATCTGGGGGAAGTTGATCAATGAAAAGAACTGTTGGAGGAGCAGTGCCAGTGGTTTCCAATAAATGGGCCTTGATTGCCTTAATGTCTGCTTGAGTGTTCTTGAACCTAGACTCCATGATGGTTCTCAGCTTTTGTACATGTATTTCATGTTGCTGATCAGCCATTTGTTTTTATTGTTGGAGAAAAGGTTGAAAAAGATTCCAGAGCTCATTTGTAGCAGGTGCTTGTGGTGGAGCAGGTGCTTGAGGTGGAACAGCAGTGGATTGCATCTTTTGTATTTTCAAAACCTGTTGTAGCATGTCTTTGATATCTGCAACAGCTATATCCAATTTGTCAACACGTTCCGTCAAATCCTTATATTTTAAATCATCACCCAATTTAATGGGATCATCTGATTTCCCACTAACATTGGTTTTATCAGTGGTTGAGGTAGGGAGTGTACTCCAAACACTAACCACTGATGCCCCTTTTTCTTGGTACTGGGGTCTTCTTCCTTCAACACTTGACAACCTTTTGATGTTGCCAGTGGTTAAAACATATCCACTGGTGGTTGGCAGAGGTGCTATGTAAGGAATTTCCTCCAAGGGAGTCTTATTAATGTAACCACTGTCCAAATGCAAACCAGTGGGTTCAGCATTTGTAGTGGCTGCTTCACTTGGATTACCACCAAGAGTTACTTGTAACTCAAGGGGTGTAACCTCCTCAGGTTGTGTTGGTGGGTTAGCAAAGATTGATACATCAGACCCAGTCATTTGTTGAGGCATATTCTCATTGATAGGTGATTGAGAAGGACTGGTTTGTGCCTGGTTCAAATCAATTGCTTCCAACAAAAGTTTAGTTGGTGTGGGAATTGTGGATGTGATGGTTGGTGTAGAAACGGAATTTGCCCCGGGCATTGGGCTGTGGATGATGGAACCAAGTGATTCCAGAGCATCATGATGTGGTGGCCCTATGTGTACAACCTGTTCTTTTTGTGAAGAAGCAGGAGGAGTTTCGGTTATGGGTTGAGATATTTGTACCAACTGCTGTGAGGAAGTAGCAGCAGTGGTTTCTTGTGACATTTGTGCTGTCACAGGTAGTAGCTCTGGTATCTCATCCTCCAGAGTTGCCTTTTTAATGGGTTTTGGGGGTTTTTGAGTTTTTATTTTTGTTGGCTTTTTGGTGATTTTAGGTGTGGGTTTCAAAGCAGTTGTTGTGCTACTTTGATCACCTTGAGCAGTGGGCTCAGCAGCAGATACCTGAGGAGCAGTGGTAACTGCTAAAATCTGCTCAGGCACCTCTGCTTGTATTTTGCAAGGTGTTGACATCCTTGTAAAAGTTTCAGCAGTTAAGCAATTTATTTGAATGGATTCACCTTGGTTTATTGCAGAAAGATCATCCTTACTGAATTTCTTTTGAAAATAATAACTTAGAAATCTTGGAAATAGTAAGAATGCCTTTGTTTCAACATTTTTAACCAGGTCATTAAAAATTTCCCGAGAGTAATTATAGTTTTCTTCTTGAAGAATAGCAAATCCCAGGTTTTGAATTTTTAATGGTATTTCATTAAAAGCAGTGGTTTTGTTTGAAACACACATTAAGAGGGTATGAAATAAAAATCTTGTTGCAGAAGGAAAGTAACCTTTTTGTAAGGTGTCCTTCTTTATTTCTGCATTGTACCCTCTTTCCAGAAAATCATTTTGTAACTCGTATTTGGGAATAGTAATTTTACCTTCTTGATCATCGAGTTGAAAGACTTTTGAAATTGATTGTGGTGTAATCTTGATAGGTTTTCCCTTTAGAGTAGAGTTAAAGGCTATTACAGCATCTCCTTGTGTTTCAAGGGTTGCATTCTTCCAAAACTCTCTTTGGGTTGTCAAGTAAATTGGTGCATCCGCTGTTAACAAAGTTTTGTACTTTGATGCGGAGATGGTAGCAAGGATGGAATCGAACATATCAGTGTTGCCGGGTTTTGTGAGGAGACCCAGAAGATTGTGAGATGGTTTGTGTGGAATTTCAGTGGGTTGTGCCTTTTGAGAGGCATCTTTTGAGGATAATTTTGAAGTGGATTTCCCAGATGACTTCGATTTTGTCATTTTGGAGATGATGATCGAAGAAATTTTTGAAGGAATTTGAAGAAAAACTATTTTGAGAAGAGAATTTTTGAGAATTCAATTCGACAGTAAAACCCTGTTTTGGTGTGAAGTGGGGGTTTTATGGAGAAAAAGTGAATGCTAACGTGGCAGCGGTTACAGAAGTACTGCCCACATGCCAACCTCTAAGGAAATGAAGGACAGTACTTTTATGAAAGTTACTGATGAAAGCAGTGTTTACAACGGTAAAATGGAAGTAGTGGATGATTTTCACTATCAGTGGATAGCATATCAGTGGATAAGACACTGCTTTTGAACAACAGAGTTTATCAAGAAAATGAGAGAACAGGGGATGGCTTTCAGCAATGGACAGTCATTTTGAAGTAGAGCAGACATTTGAACAAGCAATGGTTATGGCAGACTTTTAAGGATTTTAATGAAAACTTCATTTTTAGCTATTTTTAAGGATGGATTTTTTATTTTCTAAAAACATTTTAATGCTTTTATTCATAGAAAAACAAGATGTTGCTTGTTATTCCATGTTTAGCATGCCAATCCTAGAGACCTAGCTTTCAAAGGTGGCAGTATCTAATGCTTTTGTGAGCACATCTGCCAGCTGGTCTTTAGTTGGAACATGATGCAGAGAAATCAAACCTTTTTCATAGCAATCCCTCACAAAGTGATGTCTGATGTCGATGTGTTTGGTGGTTGAATGGGAAACTGGATTTTTGATGATATTTTCTGCTACCTGGCTATCCAACATGAGTGGTGTCTTTAAGGCAGTGATACCAAATTCCAGCAACTGATTTTGAAGCCACAGGAGTTGGGCTGTACAGCTTGCAGCAGCAATGTATTCAGCTTCAGCAGTGGATGTTGAAACAGCTGCTTGCTTTTTGCTTTGCCATGAAACTAAGCAATCACCTAGAAACTGGCACCCTCCTGAAGTGGACTTCCTTGTGGTGTTGCATCCAGCAAAGTCACTGTCTGAAAAGCCTGAAAGCTTGATATTCCTATTAGCTGGATACCAGATACCAAGTGTGGGAGCACCTTTTATGTATCTGAAGATCCTTTTTACAGCAATGAGGTTTGATTTTCTGGGAGCTGATTGACTTCTTGCACAGACACATGTTGCAAACATAATGTCTGGTCTAGATGCAGTTAGGTATAATAAAGACCCAATCATGCTTCTATAAAGTGTTTGGTCAATCAGCTCATCCTTTTTATCAGACATGACAAGCTTATTTGTTGCCATGGGTGTGCTGCATGGTTTACAATCATTCATATCAAATTTATTCAAAAGTTCTTTAGTATATTTGCTTTGATGAATGAAAGTTCCATTTTGCATTTGCTGAACTTGGAGACCAAGAAAGCATTGCAGCTCACCCATTGCACTCATTTCAAACTCAGTTGTCATGAGTTCTCTAAACTCTTCACACATTTTGTTACATGTGCTTCCAAAAATAATGTCATCCACATAAATTTGGACAATCATTAAATCCTTCCCTCTCCATTTTAGAAACAGTGTTTTATCAATGGTACCTCTTTTGAAACCATTTGAGAGTAGGAAGTTGGAAAGAGTTTCATACCAGGCCCTTGGTGCTTGTTTCAGGCCATACAAGGCTTTGTTTAACCTGTAGACATGATCTGGATAAAATGGATCCTCAAATCCTGGAGGTTGACAAACATATACCTCTTCTTGAATTGTACCATAGACGAAGGCACTTTTGATATCCATTTGAAACACCTTCATGTTGTGGTTGACAGCAAAGGCCAGGAACAGTCTTATAGCTTCCAATCTTGCTACAGGGGCGAATGTTTCATCATAATCAATCCCCTCTTCCTGTCTGTAACCTTGAACCACAAGCCTGGCTTTATTCTTGACAACAATACCCCTTTCATCAGTTTTGTTTTTGAAGACCCACTTTGTGCCAATGGGACTAACCTCTTCTGGCAGTGGTACAAGTTCCCATACTTGTTGTCTTTTAAACTGTTGGAGCTCCTCTTGCATAGCTTCTACCCAGCTGTTGTCTTTCAGTGCCTCTTGGTACTTGACTGGCTGATGGAGTGATAGAAAACCAGCAAAAAGACAAATGTTTTGGGTTTGGCTTCTTGTGAGCACCCCTTCATTGATGTTGCCAATGATTTGGTCAGGTGGATGAGATCTCAAGAAGATTAAATCTCCTTGGTATGGTATGATGGCATTTGTTGGTGAAGGCTGCAAATGTGTATCATCTGAGCTAACCACTGCTGGAGACTTTGATGACCCAGTAGTGGCTTCAAAAGGTGGTGGAATAGGAGGTAAAGGTGAGGACACAAACTGGCTTTTATCCACTGTTTGAGGAATTTTTTCAGCAGTGTTTGATGATGTGGAAGCAGTGGTTGATGGGCTACTTTGGTCAACAACTGTTGAGGTAGCAGTGGTTGAGCTTTGACAGCTGTTTTGAACAACTGATGCTTTTCCCATTGTGGCAGACTTTTGAGGGATAATGATTTCATACCCATAGTCTGATGGTGATTCCTCTGATGGACCTGCACTGTTAGTCTTGACAATAGTATTTTCAAAAGTGAATTTATTAAGATCAAACAGATCTGCAGGATTTGCTGGAATTTTCATTGATGAAAGTTCATTGAACTTTACATTCAAAGTCTCCTCCACTGCCTTGGTCCGTGTATTAAACACTTTGTAGGCCTTGGCAGTGGTTGAGTATCCCAGATGATAACCACAATCAATTTTGGCTGCAAATTTTGAAATGGAATCTTTTAAGTTCAAAATAAAGCATGGACAGCCAAATACCTTGAAGTATGAGATCAGTGGTTTGATTTTATACAGAATTTCATAGGCAGTCTTTTTGTGCCTGGGGTTTATTAAAACTCTGTTTTGGACATAGCAAGCAGTATTTACTGCTTCTGCCCAAAAAGTTAATGGCAAACCTGAATCAGCAAGCATGGTTCTAGCAGCCTCAATCAAAGTTCTGTTCTTTCTTTCAACTACCCCATTTTGCTCTGGTGATCTAGGGATGCTGTACTGCCTTACAATCCCTTTCTTCACACAGAAGGCATCCAACTCCTTATTTTTGAATTATGTGCCATTGTCACTCCTAAAGACTTTTACTGGAAGGTCAAATTGCTTTTCAACCTGTCACACCCCGATTTCCACGTGTCACCGGTGGGCCCGGTGGGGAGTATCGTGACGTCATGGTTGGCAATATAATAGTCAAACAACACAATATTATTAAGCACAGCGGAAGCAATTTGAAAATATAATACAACCGAATTTAGTATTGTAATATCAATTGTCACAATATTCGGAAGTTTATCCACAGAAGGATCGAACATAAAATGGAAACAATAGTTCAACAGACTATTAGGCATCTTAAGCTTGCGAGACTTCTATTGATGCTAAGGAGAAATATCCAGCCAATTTCGTATAGTACCTGCATTTAGCCTTTTTGGAAAATACGTCAGTTTACACTGGTAAATACATTCAACTGACTCATTTTGGAAAAAGAGTTTGAAAAGTGATTTGAGTGCAAACGGCACAAAATATCTTGACACATTGATTAAAATGCACAGAGGCAAAATTAATCTTTTTAACTTGGGAGAATTATTTAATATTATAATCTTGTGAACGAATTACATGTCACTTATGCGTTCAGTAGCCCGGATCTAGTCCGGGTTAAAGATCAATAGACACACCACTATAATGAGTTATACACGGACGGTGTACGCCTACACCCCGTGCTTAGGTCGTGGCCAATCTCGTAAGATGATGCCAGGGATATCCGGGACATGGTCATTAACCCCCCCAAAGGCTGTAAAGTAAACAAGACTGTTTAAACGAGCCGATCAAATTATTCAACTACCCACTAAGCGTGGAGATTTGATGCCCAATCAAGCGGTACGCTATGTACCATAACCCAAGCCCGTATAGGGAAAATAAGTTAAAAGTATTTACCTGAGCTAAATATAAATTCAATCCCAGCCGTATATCAAATCAGCAAGTACAGATAGCTTTTACTGGGCTCCTAATCTGGAACGAAGGTTTTTAATAACCTATTAGAATCCTAACGGGTCTTTAATTAAGCTTAAGCTTAGACCGGCTAGTTTTCAGGATACGGTTCGTACGCACGATTAAGCGAAGACCGGATAGAATGTGATTTAGACCCGACAAGTTTGGAGACTTGTTTAATATGGGTTTATTATTCACATTCTAGATTTTGAGATAAAACCGATAAGGTTTGACCCGTGTCGGCTAATTTATGTAAACTTGTTACATAAACCGAACCGAACGCGTAACATGCGTAACGGGTATCCGCAAGAGCCATATACAGGTTTCCTAAGTTAATATGCTCCAAATTTGTTGTGACATCAGTAGGATGTCTTTCGTTATGCCCCGAACTAATTTAAACACAAACTATGCCCCGTAGGGGTAGTTTGGTCATTTTAAAGGTTGAAAAAGAGTTTAAATGTTTAACTGAGTTACAGATCTGATGTAAACAGCAAACATACTCAATTTGATAAGTTATATCAGTAGGCTTAAGCATATATGTGAAATTTATCACTTATAACCAAACTATGCACCGAATGGGCATTTTAGTAATTTCACAAAAGCTGAAAAGCTCAAAACTGAAGTCTGAGTTTATCAACCTTTGCTTACTGTTAAAATATCATAATTTGCCTCATATATCAGTAGGTATCAACCCGGGTATGCTCAATATGATTTTAAAACATACTATGCGTTAAAAACGCTAAATAAGGCGATTAAAGGCCATTTCCAGGTTTGATACTTAAATCTGATATTTTTTATATTTCCAGAAGGCTTAAAATAAATTATTTATCATATGTGATCAGTAGCAAAAGGTTTGGAGTCGTTTTGATAAGTAAAACTCATTTTATGGCCCGTAAGGGCAAAACCGACAATTACCGGATTAAGCCTACGACTACTAGTTATGCTCAGCCTAAAATTAATTAAAAATATTTAAAAATCCCAAAATAATATATTATATCAGTGGGTATTAAGTTTGATACCAAAAAGTAGGCTTAACTAGGCTGTACGCTAATTACGCCATTTTATTAACATAAAGCATTAGATTTGCGATATTGAGCATAACTCTTAATCTATAAGTCAAACTGATGTCAAACTTTGCATACAAGTTTATATATCAGTAACTAAGGTTTCTACACTTTTATATTTTCATAAATCACGTTTTAAGGTAATAAGGGCATAATGGTCAACATATTTGCAATTAACGGAAATCTGCATATTAATTGGATAACTAGTGAACCAAGGTGTATAATCACAGAGGGTTGTTCTAACATGTAACCTAATCCAATTTAAGCTCTGAGGCATTTCTAAAACATACCTAAACGGGCCAGAACTGAAAGTCCAAGTGAAAGTCAAACTATGTGACTTTCGGTTCCGAACCGGGTCAAAACAGGAAATAGTCGGGTTGAACATGTTCGGACATATTCTTACACTTATCACTAAGTTATAACAATGATCAAACAGGTTATATATGTTCTAGATAGCTAATTATGCATAAATGACATTTTAAGCATCCTGTTGACTTTTTTACTTAAAGGTTTGACCCGACTTTTGACCTGGTTAGAGTGGTGATCAGGGGAAACCCTTTTGAGGTTTTATTACCCACATAAATACCAACTCATAAATACTTTTAATTCGAGATATAACTGAGCCATTATAGACTAATCTCGAAGTCAAACCGTAATTACGACGGTTTGACTTTTAGCTAATTAAACAAGCTAAACTCAATTAAAGAAGGACTAGTAGACTTACAAGAGTCCTATGCACTAGATATGATCAGTTGGACCTGCTTGAGAGCTTCAGAATTGATCACAAATGCAGATTAATGTGTGAAGAACAATGTTGCACATAATGTCCTTATATAGCACCTTAATCACCACAATTCTTTGACACTTGGGGTCTACAACCCACCACAACTGGTCAACACTTGTTCCCTAGTGCTTAGGGGTGCCTAGGGGTCGTTCACAAGTGAGAAATACCGGCCTTATTGGTTAAAATCGCGTTTAACAGGCTGTTACCTATTTTTCTGCATCTGACGTCGCCACGCGGGCCGCCTCCCACTTTGACAATTCTCACGCGGGCCGCCTAGCCTGCGAAATCAGATTTTTGATTTTTCTTTGTTTTCCAAGTTGACCTTTGGCTTCACGAAGGGGCAACTAGGGTTATTTCTTGCATTTTGACCCCCTTATATTTACCCACAAGGGCTTTAGGACTTATACCCACTTTTCCAAGTCCCTGAACACTTCCGGTTAACCCGAAAAGCCTTAACTTTCAACGTTAACACTTTAACCCCTCGCACACGAATTTGATCATAACTTTCTCATACGATAACGAAACTTTATGAAATTTTAATCGTGCATTCTAGTGAGCATAATTTATATTTACAAAGCTTCGGGTTTGTCAAAAGGTCACTCAGAGGTATATCTTTAACATGTTGACACATTTAACCCCTGTAGTTTGTAATCTCTCACTTTTTGCTTCGTATGATCCATGATTTATTCGTTTGATGTTATGAACATCATGTAGGGTTATTATGAAGTATATTTATTCACTATTGACACTTAGAATCCGTAAAATCTCATACTTTCCATGTTTGTCAACTTTAGTCCTTTTATAACATTCTTTCACACGTTCAAACTTTATGACACGTGTCAACACATTATAGGACGTGAATTTTCGAGGTGTTACATCCTCACCCCCTTAAAATAAATCCCGACCCGAGATTTACTGAAATAAGTAAGGGTACTTTTCTTTCGTCGTGGATTCAACCTCCCACGTGAATTCGGGACCACTACGGGCATCCCATTTGACCTTAACAATAGGTACATGCTTCCTTCGAAGCTTCTTAACCCGTCGATCCTCAATCGACAAGGGTTTTTCCACAAACTTCAAGCTCTCATCTATATGCACATCTGTATGCGGTATAACCAGTGATTCATCAGCGAAGCACTTCTTCAGATTGCAGATGTGGAACACATTGTGAATTCCACTGAGCTCTTCAAGTAAGTTTAACTTATAGGCAACTGACCCGACTCGTTCGATAACCTCGAAAGGTCCTATGTATCTCGGACTTAGCTTGCCTTTCTTACCAAACCGCATCACCCCCTTCCAGGGTGACACCTTAAGTAGGACTTTGTCACCTACTTTGAAGTGAAAATCCTTACGCTTAGGATCAGCGTAACTCTTCTGCCTATCCCGGGCAGCTTTGAGTCGGTCACGAATCTGGACTATCTTGTCCGTCGTTCGAACACGATCTCTGGTCCTGATAACTGGACATCTCCAAATTCCGCCCAACAAACTGACGTTCTACACTTTCTACCGTATAATGCCTGAAAAGGCGCAGCCTTAATGCTGGTATGGTAGCTATTGTTGTAGGAGAATTCGATTAATGGTAGGTTCTTATCCCAACTACCACCTAAATCGATCGCACATGCACGTAGCATGTCTTCCAACGTTTGAATAGTACGCTCACTCTGACCGTCTGTCTGAGGATGGTAAGCCGTACTAAAGTTCAAACGTGTGCCCAAAAATTGTTGGAAACTCTTCCAAAAATGTGTCGTGTACCTAGTATCTATGTCAGAGATAATAGCTACAGGTATGCCATGTAGGGCTACAATCTTATCCACGTATAACTGGGCTAACATATCGGAGCTATAAGTCTCCTTGATGTGTAGGAAATGTGCGGACTTAGTCAGTCTGTCAACTGTAACTCTTATCGTATCATTTCCTTTCCTTGTCTTGGGTAACTTGGTAATAAAATCCATAGTTACCATTTCCCACTTCCACGTAGGAAGTTCAGGCTGTCGTAGCAAGCCTGACGGCTTTTGATGCTCGGCTTTGACTTGCGCACATGTCAAGCATTTAGCTACATGGGTGGCTACAGACTTGTTCAAGCCTATCCACCAATAATTTGCCCTTAGATCCTGGGTAGCTGATGGCAAATTCTTAATCGTTGCCTAATTAGGGTTGCGGCATTTAATACGTAAGTAATATGAACCGTCTTTCTTATTTAACAATATAAAACCCTCAGAAGATTGAGTCAGGCTATATGTGCCTATATCTTAAAACTTACTAAATCAGGGTTTCGATTTTTCCATATTCGATATGGAGTTTTCATAATACTCCAGCCCACGGCGGGATACAAACCTTAATTCTACCTGCCTTCCTGGAGGTAAGCAGGGAAAACTTATGAGAAGATAATTAAGATACAAGGAGGCTATAGAGATTTTCCATATCTCAGGCTCCAGTTCATTCATCATTGTTCGTGTCAAATGAGTGACACCTTATGTTATAAGTCCACGAATTCCTTAATCGGGAACATTTACTTGGAAAAAAAATTCCATTTTTGATATCTTCTTTGAATACTACTAGTCGACTTTAGTACAATATGATCATTGGGATATCTTAGGGGTTCCATGTATTAAACCTCCATGCTGATCAGACATGGAATTAGTCCATGGGACACACTAGGATACGCCAATCCTCATATGACACTTTTATCAAACATAGTTTGGCATTCGCAGGCGATGGAAAAACAATGAGAAAAATAATTAAAATAACATATGTTGTCGTACTCTATGCGAAGAAAGAGTACTCTTAGATTTTTCTGAAGAATTCCTTGCCGATACTAGAAGAATCGGTTATTATGGTTTCCTTGGTAGTTATACCTTGTGGATGATAAAAAAAAATTTGCTAAGTTTATGGTTCATGAAGATTTATTATTGCCTGTATTAAAAACAGGACACTTAGCAGAAATTATCATTGATAAATGATAAGGAAGTTTATTGTACAAGTGCTTATATCTAATTAATAATGGAAGTTTCACAAACTAGGCACCTAGCTCAGTTGGCTAGGCGCGCGAAAGGGTGCGGCCTAGACCCAGGTTCGATTCCGGGGACGGCCAATTCCACCATTTTTTTTTGTTTAATATTTATTAATCGTACGGATACGTGTAATTACGAGGGTTGTCTCATAAGGAGTCTTGATAATTAATTGCTCCTTATCACCCACAATATGGGTTTGATTTTTTAAGGCAACCATCGATTTTTTTATCAATATTTGGAGTCCTTATATTTAACGAAACTAGGACATCGGAAAAATGATTCCTTATGGATATAAAACATCCATCTAATAATGCTGAAGCAGTCTCAGAGGTATACAGGCTTCTTACCGAACTTTCGTTGCTTTTTATTAAGCATGTACTCGCTCTCTTTCTCAGATTTCTGGGAGTTATCCTCCTTCTTTGGTTCATCCTTCATATACGAAGTGTGAACAAAATCTTCTCATGAGCAATTTCAACATGGTTTTGAATGAGATTTAGAGCGAGAAGTATTCAGCTCTTTGTATTGTCTCATGACCTTTTCCATGGTCCTTCCAACTGCTGCGGCAACCACAGCCTGAAGATTAACTCCATTAATATTGAGGTTTACGTTTGTAGTTTTATTAACTTTCGTCGCCTTAATAGTGTTGCGACCGTCGTCTACCTCATCCGAGTTTTCCATACTCGAAACTTGGTACAAATCGCCAATATTTAACCATTATTAGTCATCATCCTGATGACCTGACTTAGATTAGCCACGGCATTCATAAACCGTATGGGCTATTCTGTTCCGAACATTCATAGTTAATGTTATTTTGAACGTATTCCATTATATTTAGCCTAGGTCACAACAGGACCATCAATGGCATTCAAAGTTTGGAGCGAGTCCAATACTTGCTTGACAGGGGACCATAATGTCACAACTGTCTTTGTCACAAGGACGATCATGAATAGCTCAAAGGCTAGCCTTACAAGACTTTTATTATATATATACATATATGGCATAGAAGCCTGCCGCGATGGACGTAGAAAATATGGCATAAAGCCCAGTCATGAAGGACATAAATGATTATACGGCACGAAGGCCTTGTCACAAAGGACATTTAGATATGGCACAAACGGCCTTGTTATAAGGACATTCATCAAATCTGGTACAAAGGCATGTCACCAGGAATGTTAACATTTAATATGTTAACTTGTCACGAATGACCAATTATAGCACATAGGCTTGTCATGAATGACTTTAAAACATAACTTGATGGTCTATCACCAAGGACCTTAATTTATAAGCCGCAATCTTATTAGATTAGGGCTTCAAGGTTTGAACATGGTTCTTCACCTTTGGACAGGGAGTCATAGACTACAACTGTCATCGTCTTGAAAGACGATTCTTTTGGCAGAAAATAAGCCAATCAACATCACTAATGGATGTTTATATATAACCATCGTATCTAATGATATTAGTCATGATCACATCGATCATATTGACTATTAGGTTTGGGTATAATCACACCATTTTGAACAGGGGATCATAAAGATCACTACTATCTTTGTCTTACCGACACTAGAATAAAGTATAGCCCGTAGGCATTTCATCACGAGGGATGTTAATATTATGATCATCATACTGAGGGTACTAGTCAGGATCGCACTGATAGTATAGACTATGGGAATTGAGTATAGTTCACCCCCTTGGCAAAGAATCACAAAAGATTACAATTGCCTTGTCTCAGTTGGACGATATAATATAGCCCTTAGGCAAAACATCATTACGGATGTTAATTTTTTTTTTTTCGTATTGATGATTTTTGTCATGATCGTATTGATCATATGAACTATTAGGCTTGAGCATAGCTCACCACTTTGGACAGGGAATCGTAAAGATCACAATGTCTTTGTCACACATGGACAGTATAATTTGGCCCATAGGTGAAAACATCACTCATGGATGTTTATAATTTGTTCATCCTATTAGATGCTATAAGTCATGATTGTATTAATCATATTGACTATTTGGCTTGAGCATAGCTCACCACCTTAAACAAGGAATCATAAAGATAACAATGTCAATGTCTCAAATGGACAATATATTATAGCCCGTAGGCAAGACATCACTTAAGGATGTTAAACAATATGATCATCGTATTAGATGATATTAGTCATGATCGCATTGATCATATAGACTATTATGCTTGGACATAGTCCAACATTTTAGACAGGAGGTCAAAGACCACCACTGTCGTTGTCTTATCGGACAACGAGTTTAGTCCGTAGGCACTTCATCACTAACGGATGTTTATAATATGATCATCTTATAGGATGATATAAGCCATGATTTCTAGATCACTAGGCTAGATTTGAGAATTGGAAGAATCCAATATAAGGATGACTGTTGTGATTTTCTCGAATCACATTTGTCAAGAGTGCTAACACATTCCTAGGTGTTAACAAGGATCTGAATCCCTTGAGTAGGTTTCACCATCTTGGCCGCGTAGGCTAGGTTTCACCTTTAAGATTCCCTTTCAATTGCATACGGACAGAGAAGGGAGGAAATTTATTTTATTCAGGATTTTTTTTTTCATAAATCCTAATTCATAAGTTAATAATAGCACCAATGGCCCAGTCGCGAAGACAAGTTAAATTTATAAGCCATGATTTAAGAGAATCGTGACATTAAGGTTTGAATCAAAGTTCATTACCTTTTCCTGACAGGGAGCTGTAGGCTACCACTGTCTTTAGTCTCAGAGGACATTAACTATAGCCCGTAGGCACTTCCCTTATAAGAGATGTTTATTACGGAATTGCCCCTTAGGGAAATTCATTAACCATGGTAAACAGAGACCATATTTGGTTAATTTATTAATTATATTTATTTAGGATTTCTGTTATAATTTATCCTAATTATAAAACATTAACAGTTTTATTAGTGGCACCCAATGGCCTGGTCACATGGACATTTTTAAATTATAAGCCATGATTTCAGAGAATCAAGGTCTTTAAGTATATTAGCACAACTGGCTTAGTCACAAAGACATATATAATTTATAATCTATGATTTCAGAGAATCAAAGCATGAAGGTATATTGGCACAATAGGCCTAGTCACAAGGACAATTTTTAAATCATATGCTAGGATTTCAGAGAATCAAAACATTTGAGGTTTGAACCTAGTTCGTTACCTTTATCTGACAGGGAGTCATAGCTACCACTGTATTTTGGCTCATGTAGAAATGAGCAAGGCCCGTAGGCACTATATTACCACGTATGGTTAAAATATGATCATCTTAATTGATGACGTAAACCCAGGATTCAAGGATCATTAAACTGGGTTAGGAATCTTTTGAAGAATCCTATATAAAAATGACGTGTGTGATTTTAAATGAATCACATCTGCCAGGAGTGTTAACATGTTTTAAGATGTTAACAGGGAATTGAATCTTTTAAACAGGTCTTACCATCTTGGCCCGGTCTTATAATTGACCCAAGGCTAGGTTTCACACTTAAGATTCTTAATTAATGATTTGAATCTTTTTAACAGGTCTTACCATCTTGGCCCGGTCTTATAATTGACCCGAGGCTAGGTTTCACACTTAAGATTCTTAATTTATAATTAACGCAGAACAATTTTAAATTGAGGTGTAAATATGGATCTGAATCTAAATTGCGGAACTGCCATCTTGGTCGGTCTTAATATGACCCGAAGCTAGGTCTTGCCCCTTTTAGATTTTGTCATTTTATTATAATGGTAGATCTTGCAAAAAGGAATTATTATTTTTCCATTTATTTAATATTTCTTATTTAGAATGAAAGTTTAAACTTAATCATTCCATTTTATAAAAATAAAAGTATAAAGTTGCCCTAAGCGGGACTTAAAAGGAGTAATGTGTCCTCGGAGGGACTGAAAGATAATTATGTCCTTATAAGGACTATTAAGGAAACGATCTTCAGTAAAAGAAGTTTCTTCTTCATCTCATTTCTGAATGCTTTCTCCTTGGATGCTCGTTTCATTCTAGTCGCGGTACGAAGCTCAGCATCTCAGGGCTCCGGGTGTGGAGAACTCCTATTACGGCTTCTTTTCTTGGCGACGTATCCAATACAAATTTGGAAGTAAAACTTCAAGATTAGGATTGAGAATATTCCTAAGTTAAGTCTAGACTCGGAAGGTTTAGATATGTGCAATTGTGTAACTGAGATTAAACACTAAGGCTAGTGTTTAATTCACTCAGTGTTAGCTCTGATACCAACCTGTCACACCCCGATTTCCACGTGTCACCGGTGGGCCCGGTGGGGAGTATCGTGACGTCATGGTTGGCAATATAATAGTCAAACAACACAATATTATTAAGCACAGCGGAAGCAATTTGAAAATATAATACAACCGAATTTATTATTGTAATATCAATTGTCACAATATTCGGAAGTTTATCCACAGAAGGATCGAACATAAAATGGAAACAATAGTTCAACAGACTATTAGGCATCTTAAGCTTGCGAGACTTCTATTGATGCTAAGGAGAAATATCCAGCCAATTTCGTATAGTACCTGCATTTAGCCTTTTTGGAAAATACGTCAGTTTACACTGGTAAATACATTCAACTGACTCATTTTGGAAAAAGAGTTTGAAAAGTGATTTGAGTGCAAACGGCACAAAATATCTTGACACATTGATTAAAATGCACAGAGGCAAAATTAATCTTTTTAACTTGGGAGAATTATTTAATATTATAATCTTGTGAACGAATTACATGTTACTTATGCGTTCAGTAGCCCGGATCTAGTCCGGGTTAAAGATCAATAGACACACCACTATAATGAGTTATACACGGACGGTGTACGCCTACACCCCGTGCTCAGGTCGTGGCCAATCTCGTAAGATGATGCCAGGGATATCCGGGACATGGTCATTAACCCCCCCAAAGGCTGTAAAGTAAACAAGACTGTTTAAACGAGCCGATCAAATTATTCAACTACCCACTAAGCGTGGAGATTTGATGCCCAATCAAGCGGTACGCTATGTACCGTAACCCAAGCCCGTATAGGGAAAATAAGTTAAAAGTATTTACCTGAGCTAAATATAAATTCAATCCCAGCCGTATATCAAATCAGCAAGTACAGATAGCTTTTACTGGGCTCCTAATCTGGAACGAAGGTTTTTAATAACCTATTAGAATCCTAACGGGTCTTTAATTAAGCTTAAGCTTAGACCGGCTAGTTTTCAGGATACGGTTCGTACGCACGATTAAGCGAAGACCGGATAGAATGTGATTTAGACCCGACAAGTTTGGAGACTTGTTTAATATGGGTTTATTATTCACATTCTAGATTTTGAGATAAAACCGATAAGGTTTGACCCGTGTCGGCTAATTTATGTAAACTTGTTACATAAACCGAACCGAACGCGTAACATGCGTAACGGGTATCCGCAAGAGCCATATACAGGTTTCCTAAGTTAATATGCTCCAAATATGTTGTGACATCAGTAGGATGTCTTTCGTTATGCCCCGAACTAATTTAAACACAAACTATGCCCCGTAGGGGTAGTTTGGTCAATTTAAAGGTTGAAAAAGAGTTTAAATGTTTAACTGAGTTACAGATCTGATGTAAACAGCAAACATACTCAATTTGATAAGTTATATCAGTAGGCTTAAGCATATATGTGAAATTTATCACTTATAACCAAACTATGCACCGAATGGGCATTTTGGTAATTTCACAAAAGCTGAAAAGCTCAAAACTGAAGTCTGAGTTTATCAACCTTTGCTTACTGTTAAAATATCATAATTTGCCTCATATATCAGTAGGTATCAACCCGGGTATGCTCAATATGATTTTAAAACATACTATGCGTTAAAAACGCTAAATAAGGCGATTAAAGGCCATTTCCAGGTTTGATACTTAAATCTGATATTTTTTATATTTCCAGAAGGCTTAAAATAAATTATTTATCATATGTGATCAGTAGCAAAAGGTTTGGAGTCGTTTTGATAAGTAAAACTCATTTTATGGCCCGTGAGGGCAAAACCGACAATTACCGGATTAAGCCTACGACTACTAGTTATGCTCAGCCTAAAATTAATTAAAAATCTTTAAAAATCCCAAAATAATATATTATATCAGTGGGTATTAAGTTTGATACCAAAAAGTAGGCTTAACTAGGCTGTACGCTAATTACGCCATTTTATTAACATAAAGCATTAGATTTGCGATATTGAGCATAACTCTTAATCTATAAGTCAAACTGATGTCAAACTTTGCATACAAGTTTATATATCAGTAACTAAGGTTTCTACACTTTTACATTTTCATAAATCACGTTTTAAGGTAATAAGGGCATAACGGTCAACATATGAGCAATTAACGGAAATCTGCATATTAATTGGATAACTAGTGAACCAAGGTGTATAATCACAGAGGGTTGTTCTAACATGTAACCTAATCCAATTTAAGCTCTGAGGCATTTCTTAAACATACCTAAACGGGCCAGAACTGAAAGTCCAAGTGAAAGTCAAACTATGTGACTTTCGGTTCCGAACCGGGTCAAAACAGGAAATAGTCGGGTTGAACATGTTCGGGCATGTTCTTACACTTATTACTAAGTTATAACAATGATCAAACAGGTTATATATGTTCTAGATAGCTAATTATGCATAAATGGCATTTTAAGCATCCTGTTGACTTTTTACTTAAAGGTTTGACCCGACTTTTGACCTGGTTAGAGTGGTGATCAGGGGAAACCCTTTTGAGGTTTTATTACCCACATAAATACCAACTCATAAATACTTTTAATTCGAGATATAACTGAGCCATTATAGACTAATCTCGAAGTCAAACCGTAATTACGACGGTTTGACTTTTAGCTAATTAAACAAGCTAAACTCAATTAAAGAAGGACTAGTAGACTTACAAGAGTCCTATGCACTAGATATGATCAGTTGGACCTGCTTGAGAGCTCCAGAATTGATCACAAATGCAGATTAATGTGTGAAGAACAATGTTGCACATAATGTCCTTATATAGCACCTTAATCACCACAATTCTTTGACACTTGGGGTCTACAACCCACCACAACTGGTCAACACTTGTTCCCTAGTGCTTAGGGGTGCCTAGGGGTCGTTCACAAGTGAGAAATACCGGCCTTATTGGTTAAAATCACGTTTAACAAGCTGTTACCTGTTTTTCTGCATCTGACGTCGCCACGCGGGCCGCCTCCCACTTTGACAATTCTCACGCGGGCCGCCTAGCCTGCGAAATCAGATTTTTGATTTTTCTTTGTTTTCCAAGTTGACCTTTGGCTTCACGAAGGGGCAACTAGGGTTATTTCTTGCATTTTGACCCCCTTATATTTACCCACAAGGGCTTTAGGACTTATACCCACTTTGCCAAGTCCCTGAACACTTCCGGTTAACCCGAAAAGCCTTAACTTTCAACTTTAACACTTTAACCCCTCGCACACGAATTTGATCATAACTTTCTCATACGATAACGAAACTTTATGAAATTTTAATCGTGCATTCTAGTGAGCATAATTTATATTTACAAAGCTTCGGGTTTGTCAAAAGGTCACTCAGAGGTATATCTTTAACATGTTGACACATTTAACCCCTGTAGTTTGTAATCTCTCACTTTTTGCTTCGTATGATCCATGATTTATTCGTTTGATGTTATGAACATCATGTAGGGTTATTATGAAGTATATTTATTCACTGTTGACACTTAGAATACGTAAAATCTCATACTTTCCATGTTTGTCAACTTTAGTCCTTTTATAACATTCTTTCACACGTTCAAACTTTATGACACGTGTCAACACATTATAGGACGTGAATTTTCGAGGTGTTACACAACCTGTGTCACAAAGTCTTGCAAAATGCCTGCAGTCTCATCTTTTGAGTGTAAAAAGAAAGTCCATGTAAACCTAGAAAAGTCATCAATAATAACCAAACAATATCTCTTTTTCTTGAGACTCATGACTTGAACTGGGCCAAACAAATCCATGTGCAGCATTTGCAAACACTGGGTTGTTTTGGACTCTTCAATGGTCTTAAAAGAGCTTTTATGCTGTTTACCTTTTAAACAGGAAATGCAATGCTCAGGACATGAAAACAATTTTTGTGGTAGGCCTCTTACCAAACCATTTTTTGAAATTTCAGTGATTGTCTTAAGATTTGTGTGCCCCAGTCTTCTGTGCCAAAGTTCTGTCTCTTTGTTAGAGGCAGTTGAGAACAGACATGCATCAGCTCTGGTACGCTCTTTTGACAAATCAACAACATAAACATTGCCACTTCTTTGAGCAACAAGTTTAGTTTTTCCAGTTTTTATTATTGCTTCAATCTTTTCAACCATTTCTGGTCCAACAATCCTACAACAATCTTTTGTGAAGAATGACCCAAACCCTTTGTCACTCATTTGGGACACACTCAGAAGGTTGAATTTTAGATTGTCTATCAGATTGACATTTTCGAATGAGTAAAATGCACGGATAGTCCCTGTGGTTTTGCAAAGTTTCAGCTATAGTCCCCAGATTTTGGAAATTACACTCATAGTCCCTGTGGTTTGACAGTTTGTTACGCGGATAGTCCCTGGAGTGGATGGGGGTTAGTTTTCTCAGTTAAGTTGGTGTAAAATGACTAAAATACCCTTAGGATTAAATTAAAACAATATATAACACTTGTTAATATATCTACATATTTTTTAAAATAATTTAAATAGTTAAGAAATCATCATCATCATCATCAAACCACCATGAACACCTGCACATTCCGAGCTCCATTTTTCAACTACTTCAGCCCTTCAATCAAACACCAATCCTCCAATTCACTCTCCATCTTCCAATACTCAACCAACAATTCATTCAAAATGAACAACAGCAAGAATAATCCCCAACTTTCCTTCGATGAATCCGCGTATGAGGCGGAGAGGCTCCCCTGCCGCCATCACCACTCCCCACCACCGCCATCCCCTTCCACCACCACACCTCCGCCTCCTAAACCCATACCCGCCTCCACCATCAACCACCCATCACCAAATCAACCAACACAGATCTGTTCCCAGTAAACCGAACCAGACTAAACTGTTCCCAGTATCGGCATCACCGGCACCACCGTCGCCGGACAAACAGAACCCGCCCATCATCATCATCGGCATCAATACCAAAAGAAAAGAAACAGTCGAGAGGGATTTACCGTCGAAATTCGTCGGAGAACACCACCACAGCCGCTCGTCGGCATCATCATCGCCTTCAGTAACATCGCCGGCAACTGCCGGCTCCACTCTCTTCGCCGGTGATCATCGTTGGGGGAACTTGTCGCCGCCGGTCAGTCGTGAGAGAGGGAGAGCCGAGAGGATGGTTGGGTACAAACTCCAGATCTGTGGTGGTTTTTAGTGAGAGAGAGAGAGAGAGAGAGAGAGGGAGAGAGTAGAAAGATCTGGGTATTAGAGAGAGAGAGATAGAGAGTAGAAAGATCTGAGTATTTGATGAATATAATACATGAAATCTCTGATCATGCTAATACATACACAAATTTGATGAATATAATAAAAGCAAGGGTAATTTTGTAATTTCACATGGACTTAACTGAGAAAACTAACCCACATCCACTCCAGGGACTATCCGCGTAACAAACTGTCAAACCACAGGGACTATGAGTGTAATTTCCAAAATCTGGGGACTATAGCTGAAACTTTGCAAAACCACAGGGACTATCCGTGCATTTTACTCTTTTCAAATTTTACATTTCCAGACTGCACTGTACCAGACCCTAGAACTTTCCCTTTACTATTATTCCCAAAGGATATATCACCCCCTCCATGAATTTTGAAATCTTTGAGTAGGGCTTTACATCCAGTCATGTGCCTGGAGCCTCCACTATCAACATACCAAAGGCTATCTAAATAGGCAGAAGCTCCCTGCACATGAAGTGAAAGGATTAGTTCATTAGGGTTTCCAAAGCCAATAAGGCTTTGGATGGGGTCTCAACAGTGTCTGGGATGGATACACATTGATGGACAGTAGTTAGGTCAGGGGTTTGGACAGTTTTAGGACTGTTTCTTGCTAACCACTGTTGGGGGTCTTGACCAATCACCTGTTGGTACCCAAAAGGATGCCAGTTCACTTTGGGTTTAGGGGGCCTTTTGTAGGCCTCATAAACGTGTGGAACCCTAGGGTATGGTGGTTGTCCCTTACCTCTTCTATATTGATTGGCAGGGGGTGCATCAGTAACCTGAACATCTCTTTTAATAGATGTTTGGTTCAGCTGTTTTGTGACAGCTGTTTGAACTGGCACAAACAGTGGTTGGTTTTTAGTGAATTTTACAGATGATGTTGATGGACTCAAGGATGTTTTAGCAATGTACTCATTTTTTTCACATCGAAGTTTTTGAGATACACACATGCTTGAGTTTTGTGGTTTGTTTTACCACAGACAATGCAGCTTTCAGCAGGAACAATGACACTTGTTTTGTTCAAATCATAAGCTTTTAAATGAAAACAGTCTTTTGTTAGATGATTCTTTTTCTCACAAAATTCACAAAACAAGTTATTGACCTTTTCTTTCTTCTTTCTCTTTTCGGACTCCTTTGCAACAGAGGTTTTAACCTCTGTTGGGACGTCCTTAAGAGGAATGACTTTAGCTTTTGGAGCTTTAACACCATCAGTGGATGTAAAGTCCATGGGCTTGAAATTTTCAAGAATATCACACTCATCAGACCATGTTGGTTTAAACTGATATTTTTCAAGTTCCTCAAAAGTAGAGGATCCCATTGGTCTGTCAAGTGTGATTTTGTTACCAAGTTTATCAGTGATTTTCACTTCTTGGCCATTCTTGTTTGTGGGGATGAAATCAGTAGTTACATCAGTGGTTTGAACAGATTTTTCAACAGCAGTGTTTTCATCATCATGTTTTCTATAACCAATACCAAATTTCACATTGCTTTTAATCTGTTTTTCAAGCAATAACTCATATCCTTTGCAGGATTCCACCCATTTTTCACATGTGATTTGGGTGGACTCTAACTCCTTTTTGAAAACTTGGTATTTTTCTACCATAGTTTGGAGTTGAGTTCTGGTTATGCTTTGCTCTTCTTTCAGACTGCTGATCTCTTTTTCCTTTTCAGTTAATTTGTTTTTAAGTTCTTTTAAAGATATTTCAAATTTGACTTCATCGGTTAAGATTTTATCCCGAAGGTTTTCATTTACCTCTTTGATGTTAGCAAAAGCAATAATGCAATTGTCGGAACACAGTTTTTCAAGAACTTTAGTTGATACCTTGGCAGCAGCCATCATGGCACAATCACATTGATGATTTTCTTCATCATCAGCTCTTACTTCCTTCTCACATTCTCTCTTCTCTTCCTCTTCTTCTTTGTCCTCTTTGGACCAGGGGTCTGTCAATGGTTCAATCAGGGTTTCTGAATTTTCTCCCAGCAGTAGTTCACCAGCCACAGCAGTAACCACTGCTTCAGTCACCTTATCCACTGTTTCATCACTTAGCTGTTCACCTTCAGTTTCTACCCCCTCGGATATTGACTCTAATGCCATCAAACAAAATTCATCATTAGAAGGTTCATTAAAAGCATTGAGTGCAAAATTTTCATCACCAAGCTCATCAGGCAAGCTGCTCCAGTCTACAAAGCCTTGGGTGAAAAAGCTTTGCTGATCTGGTTGAACTACTGTTGGAGCAGCTGGTTGAGGTGCAACAGGTTGCACTTGTGCCTGGGGGACAGGGGTTTGAACATACTGAATCTGTGGAACAGTGGTTTGGACATAATGCACAGGCACAGGGGCAGCAGCATAATGAGTAGTGTTAACATGAGCTGCAGGGGTATATTGGGTATAATGCACAGTGCTTTGATTTTGAGGTCTAGGGTTTGAGCTAGGATGAGTGATTATAGGACCAGTAGTTTGACTCCTGCATTCCCTAGTGAAATAACCTAGCCTATTGCACTTGTAACACTTGATTTTTGATTTATCCAACCCAACCCTTAGATTCCCATGTAACCCTGGGAATTTTCTCCCTATTCTTTTGTAGAATTTGCTTGTTCTTACACTAAGCAAAGCCAACTGATGCAAAATGTCCATCTCTTCTAAGTCAGTGGGATTAAAATGTTGCAAATCATTGAGTTCAAAGCACAAATTATCTAACATCTGGTTTTCACTGTTTGTAGTAAAAGCATAATTTGCAGAGTGAGGATCAGGGTTGTTAAAATTTCCACCAGCAGTTATATCAATGAAATGATCATAACCCTGTTCCTTACCACTTCTACCAGATTCTTCCTGACCAAGAAGAGCTGTGCTACCGAATGAGTAATCATCAGTAACTTTGCCAGACTCTTGCAACTTCTTTTTCTGGTTCAACTCCCTTTCATAGGTCAGGAGTCTACCATGAAGTTGGGTCAGGGTCAGATCTTTGAACTCAGCAGAATTTCTAGTGACAAAAGCTATGGTGTCCCATTTTTCTGGTAGTGACCTAAGGAACCTGCTATTTTGAGTTGAATTTGGAAAAGTTACTTTAACAAGCCTTAGTTCACTAAAGAGACAACTGAACCGCTCAAATTGCTGAGTCAGTGATTCACCCCTGATGTGACAAAATGTTTCATACTGCTGATTCAGAATTTCCCTATTGTTCTCAATGACTTCTTCTATCCCTCCAAACTGTTCCTTCAACCCATCCCATAGCTCTTTGGCACTGTTACAGTGTAACAGTCCAGCATAGATGTCATTGGGTAATGCAGATGCTATGATGCTAAATGATTTGGCATCCAGTTCGAACTTTTGAAAATTAGTTTCAGTATAGTTTTCATATGGTTTTGGTAAGAACTTCTTTGGATCCTCAGCACTTGGCACCATAGGAACATGGGGACCAAAAACAACAGACCTCCAACATCCAGTGTTCTGTTGAGCAAGGATGTGACCCATCCTTCTCTCCCAGATGTTGTATTCATTACGTTTAAGCATGGGTGGTTTAAAAAGCGAGCCAATGTTATTCTTATCATCTTGTGATTGTGACGTCATCCTGGTTGTTTTACAGGCACTGATTAATCAACTTTAATGCTGATTAAACCTTACTCTGTTTTTCAACAAACCGAACAAACTATCGATATCAACGATTATGAGCTGAACTATTTATGTCAAAATGATTGTTAAATCAAATTTGACTGTCCAGGCTCTGATACCAATTGTTGGATCTGAGTTTGGTTTTGATTGTATTTTTCATTTGAATTAGAATGAAGATGGATGAGTTGTGCAGCGGAATTAAGATGGAAGCAAACTTTGCATACAATCAAACGAGAGTATTGCTTTGATCAAAACACTTTTCACAATGAACCGAAAGATTGAATTTAATTTCAACAACGATTACAATGTAATGCTTGATACAAACTCCCCCTCAGCCAGAGCTCAGTGTTTGTTCGTGCAGAGAAGACGGTTTTGCAAAGAGCTAATAGAACAGTACAGAGCAATGTTCTATTTATAGGCACTAGCAAACCACTGAGCATCTAAGCTGACGTCACCATGAAAGTGACATCTAACCTCCTAACAAACTCTAACCTCTGATCAATACAAACACTGCTATGCTAACTACTGCTATTACATTTCTTTACATAAAAGACACATAAATAACTGTTGCATCCTTCCACTGCTGTGAACCCAGCAGTACTTGTCCGGATCAGCAGTGCTTGACTCAGAACAGTAGATTGAGCAACAGAGCTTTAGTCTTTCATCAGCCTTTACTTGATCAGCAGTTGTAGGTCAGCAGTTTGCACGATCAGTAGATAGGAGGTCAGCAGATGTTGAAATCTCTTTCAAGGGGAGAGACTTGTATGTAACATCTGCTTATTCTGGATCCACTACTCTGATCCAGTTTTGGCTTTAATTATCTGTTCCTCTGGTAGGGTTCAATCCTAACAACATTATCACCTAATCATGCTTACATACATGCACACATTCTTACATTTATGAACATGTGACAAAATCTACATGCATGCATACATACATACATATATATATATATACACGACATATATATACACATATATGAACTTTCAAAAGTTCACTTTTTCACATATTCATCTCAAATCACAAAACCCTTTTTAGAACATTCTTTTATGACACCTTTATGATTCATGCATGTAACGATCTTTCAAGAATCATGTCAAACAAGAATCATTCAACAAAATTAAAACACAACTATATACACACACTCATACAACTTTCGGCCATACATGCATACATATACACACCCATTTTTACTTTGTTTAAAATCTCATTCATTATTAGTTTCAAGTTTGTGATTAATTCCAATTTCAAAATAAACTTTCCAACATCAATATCATCACTAAAAATCAAGAATGTGATTTTGAAAATAAGTTTATACCTTTCAAGATTTTAGTGGGTTTTGATAATATTTTTGATGTTTGGAGCTTGTTTCACCTTGAAAACACCTTTGGATCTTCAAAGCACTTTGAAACCTTCTTGGAATGGACTTAGATCTTCAAGAACAAGTTTGAAAATGAAGATGGAGGTGTGTAAGAGGGTGTTCGGCCGTGAGTTTTTAGAGAGAGAGAGAGAGAGAGAGAGTGAGATTGAGTTTGATTGTTTTCTTGGTTTATGCAAGATATTGGAAGGATTTGAAAAAGCTTAATCATTATATGGAGTTTCCAAGACTAACACTTGGCACATGAAAGGGAGAGGTGGGCATTCTAGCAGCCACCTATGTCCCCATACATACATATATCCGTATACATATGCATATATATATATATATATATATATATAATCTTGGTTAAAAACTGGTATTTTACTGGATACCGGGTATTTTATCTAGCGTTTTAATTCCGTTTTAGTGCGTTTTAAATTATTTTTATCACTATATAAAAATAATCTCACTAAAATATTACTGAAATAATTACCAGTTGCCTTGACCGGCTGTGTTGACAGTATTTTGTCAGATACGCGCAGTATCACGCGGTACGCGCTCAAACTCGAAAAATAGAGTTTCTTAGCGTTTTAATTTATTTTTCCTTCCGGATATAATTAAAATTACCATTCTAATCATAACAGACTATTTTTAGGATTTTAACATTGATCGGATGGTCACCGACGTTCGTTTCGCATTTTGTTCGTTACGTGATAAGCGTTTATCTTATTGTTGCCAACATAATTTTTATCAAAGTTTGGATTTACCAACACATCAAATATCACATATAAACATCAATATCAGTCAAATACAGCCTTTTTATTTATATATGACACGTGTTACATTTGTACGGTACAGCCTAAATAGCCGGGTGTCACATAAGGGATGGTTAGAGTATAGCTCAAAATCGGATCGCGTGTATGTTATATAGAGAAAGACTTGCTTAAGAAAGTAGCTTTAGATGATGTTTTGGATAGATTTCAAAAAATGAAAACCCTTAGGGCGACGTTGTAATTATGTTTGTAACAAGGTTTGACGTGTTTGACAAATATATAAATTTAGTTTGATGTTCTTTTGTCTTACATGACCCGACCCGACCCGATACAACCGATTTTTTTACTTATGTACCTAGGGGCCTAAATTTTTTAAAATGTTCCACACCCCAAATGGAAAAATTCTTGAGTCCGCCACTGCATTGAAGTTAAAAGGGGGCTCGCTCGTACTGAGTACCATGGTAATGGTAATCACAAAGAATTCTTTATGAAAACGGATTAAAAGATAAAGTAAAGTGCTGTTATTATTTATTCGAAGATATATATAATTGTTTCGTTAACATTATGACAAGCCAGTTGTATATTGAAGCCGGGCTTAAGTAATGCGGGCTTGTTACTAGTGGTGTACAAAAAACCCGAACTCGGACCTGAATCCAAAAAATGACCCGGAACCGGGTATTGTAATAACCGGGTTTTTAAAACCCGAACCAGAACCCGACCCTACCCGTAGGGTAGGGTCCGGGTATGCATAATGTCATCAGAACCCGAACCCGTAACCGAGTTTTTTCGTACCCATATTCTACCTGGTTTTTAAGAATACCCTGGTTTAACGAATACCCGTAACCGGGTTTAACGAATACCCGTAACCGGGTTTTAAAATATGTTCATATTTAAGAAAAAGACAAAAAGTTGGAAAAAATGCCCACAAAATTCGCTACACATTCTGTTGCTTATTTCGCTAACCGGGTTTTTAAATACCCGATCGGGTTTTATCAATATCCTATGCGGGTTTCCAATACCCGAACCCGGAAATAGGGTATTATAATACCCGGGTATTATAAAACCCGACCTGAACTCGGGTACATAGGGTATGGAATTTCTGGCTAGAACCCGGACCCGAACCCTACCCGAGTATTCTCTATACCCGAAAATTAAGAAACCGGTCGTACCTTAACCCGGTTCCACACTTGGAACCGATTATTCAAAAAAAAAAAAACCTGATTTGTGCACCTCTACTTGTTACCCAAGTGGAGACATTAAGGTTTCTTGGATTGGGAAAAGAAAGGTGGGCCTGTGACCCAAAAGTATGGATACATACATTTGTACGTTTGTTTCAAAAAAGCCCTCCAGTAAAACTTTCAATTCAATCAATCGGTCCAAATTTATAAACAAAATAAGGACTAAAAGCAAGGATAATGTTTGTTTTTTATTGATTTATTTGAAATGGATGGATCCTTCCATTTTGTGGCCAGTATAGTAATATGCACAAAATTTAACCTTTAAACATAATTGACTACGATCTTCCTTTCTTCCCTCCACCCAAAGAAACGTTACACTTGATATGGATTGTATAAAAATTGATACGGATTTTATTTTATTTTCCATAAAGTTACCATTATCCGGATACACATAAATAGGTAGCGTTTGGTATGCAGGAATGAGAGATGGAATGAAATGGACCATTGTCAGGGAATGAAGAAAATAGTGTTTGGTTGGTCGATGGAATGGAATCGTCCATCCCAAAGTACATTTCATTCCCTCAAAATCACCCTTCATTAACAACACCACAACCCACCACCGTTGCTACCACACACCACCACCACCACCGTCATCCGCCGCCGTCACCCACCTCGCCGCCACCCGCCACCGCCGCAGCCACCACTTACCACCGCCACCCACCTCCGTCCTCGCCACCACCGTCGCCGCCACCCACCTTCGATCATCGCCGCCACCATTGCCATTGCCACCTCCTATCATCACCGCCACCCACCGCCGCCACCGCTATCAACCGCCACCACCCACCGCCACCACCCACCGCCACCACCGCTACCACCTCCGACCACCGTCGCCGTTGCTACCACCTCCGACCACCCCTGCCACCACCATCACCACCGCCACCACCTACCTCCACCGTCATCCACCACCACCACCACTGTTGTCACTATCCGCCGTCGTCTCCACCCACCACCGCCAACCACCGCTGCCGCTACAACTGACACTTAGCACCACACCCCATCATCGCCCATCACTGACCACCGTCATCCAATTTTATTCTTTCGTCTTTTTTCGCATACCAAACAACAAAAAGTAATTGTTCATTCCATTCACACATGGTAACCAAACAAAACTTGGAATTGTAATAATCAATTCCATTACCTCATCCATTCCATTACCCAGATACACATAAATGTTAAAGTCTTTGGGATGCAAAGGCAGGGTTCTTATAGGAAACTCTTAAAATTTAACTAAAAGAATACAGACATACCTGCAAAGAAGAAAGTTTATAAAATAACAATTAAAAAAACTAACATATACAACACAATATGTTTCACATTGGTTCACATATACAAATTCAAGTCTTTACTGAAAACATTAACACACCAAAATCGGTTCACAAGTTCAAAGAGAATAAGTTTAAACACATAGACATAAATATAATGCACCAAGTAACACCAAACGTGTAATGCAGCTGTGCCCAATCTAGGCCGTGGTGTATATTACGAACAACAACACAAAGAATGCCAGGTTGCAACCAACATGGTAAAGGCCTTTGAGCATCTTGTTATTTGCACGGTCGTTGATCCAAGAGATTATACTGTAAGCAGCGAAAGCGATGCCAGAACCCACAACAAATAAAAGCTTAAAGGATTTTGCAATGTGTTTTCCTTGTTTAACAACGACGAAAACACACACCAGTGATAGAACCATGCGAAGGGCGGTCGAAGCTAGTATAGGGACATTTAACCTGGTTAGACAAAACAAAGAATGATATGATCAACGATAGAAACAACTCAAACCTTCAAAGGCACAAGTAAACGTAATCGAGCTTACCTTGTAATTTGTTGGCCATTTATTCCTAGAATGCCTGGATCATCGCCGGAGGCTCCTTCTCCTTCTACTTCTCCTTCAACTTCAAATTCTCTTTCTCCTCCTCCTACTGCTTCTCCTTCATCTCTAATTGATATGGATTGATCAGGCCTGTTTTCAAGAAAACAATACTAACAGTTGAAATATGTATATGTAAATCGTTCCAATCATGATATCGAATAGATTTACAATTGGACAGATGTTATAAATAGAGTAAGAGCTTACCCCTCGGAGTTAGGAAAATTGCGATGTTCTTCAGTTGAGTTGTTCGAAATCCCTACGTTTGTGACTCTTTCTAAAAGATTTCCATTGTTGAGTGCTGAACCACTTCAAAGAAAATCATGAAAACAACTGGGGTTTAGAAACCTTAGAAACAAACACACAACCTTCACCATCAGATGAATAACCTACTAGTGATTTTAATGTCATCAAGGAATTTAAGTTAGTTAGTTCAGCATCTTGTTTTTTAACTATGTTAAAATACACAACTCAATTTTATAAATTGTTTGGATATTGTATTCTAACTTAATGCTTGTGTATTCTTAAGCTGTTGAGCCTACTATTGATGGGTTGTTGGCTCAAGCTTACACCAGGAAAAAATATAAACCCCATTCGGTTCCAACGAAAAGCGGTTTCGATTTCTGTTGACACAAACCGGAACCGGTTTGGACAAAAAGAAAAACTCTATTTGTGCGCCTCAAATGGAGCATATTTAGAAAGAATATCAAATTCCCAAAGATTTAATCCATATTTTAAGGCAAGAAACAATCTTATCAACTCAAAATCAGAAAAGACTACAGTTATTAGTATGCAGTTGGTATTTTGTATTGATGTTTTTAGGTTTCCTTCTCTGTATAGGCCCTCTAACTATCTTCGAATATGAAATTGTGAGATGAACCATAAATATAAAGTAAGGATATCATAATCACCAAAGATTTAATCCATATTTTATGACAAGATAGTTATAACGTGCAACTCCCCAAGCAAGAGAATGAGCAACTGAGCCATTTTGGTTATAAGTATGCAGTTAGTATTTTGTATTGATATTTTGCTTTCATTCTCTGTAAACATGGTGGTAAGGGAGTTTCAAACAATCAATCAAGAAAATATTACAGAATCGCATTACTATATATATATTTCTCAAAATCATCCAACTAATTGAATAGTTTGAAATGGAAATATGTATGTATGTATGTATGTATGTATGTATGTATGTATGTTGATTTAGGAAGTGCAAGAAATCTAATAAAACAGGGGTCCAAATTCATACCCTGTAATTACAAGCCAAACAAAGTGTATAAAATTAAATGATCCAAGTAATTACAAGCCAGCAAAAGTGTATCAAACTGAGAAGAGTTTGCAAGTTGATTATAATAATGATCAAAGAGCTTACGCAATAACAGGGGGATGGTGGTTAGGCTCCTGTTCAACTGAATTGTTCGAAATCTGTATCTTTACAACTGTTTCTGGCTGATTCTGGTTGAAGAGAGCTGAAAAGCTTCAGAGACAGTGATAAAAGAAATCGGGTTAAAACAACCTGCAAATTGAAATGAAGAAAAACAGAGAGTTTATTTAAAGTAAAGGTTTACTGTGAAAGCGGAGGATCATGGTTGGCATAACCACGCTGTGCTCTGACTGGAGTTGAAAGATCAAATGCGCCAACAACGCTGTAGTCCATGCTTCTCCGGAAACTGCAGTAAACTTAAGCTTAAGCTTAAGCGGAGTGTTGATATTTAAAGAGGTTCAAGAATTGTTGGTGGAAAGACCGACAACCTATAGTTTACAACTCCTAAAGCGAGAAAGTACAACTCTACAACCATTAACATTTAAAAAATAATTAAAACTAGGAATTAGTACCCGCCGCAATGCGGCGGGGTTCTTACATGCGAGCATCCGTCCTTGTCTTCTTCTCCAACGCAGAGCCGGACGCAGGAGGCTCTACTCCGTCTCGCTCTCTCACTATAAACTGAACCTTGTAAGGAGAAAAATCTGGGACATCGGGTGTGGCAACAGGATAATATTTATAAAACCGCATCTTCCCAAATGCAGCAGCTTTATCAGTCTTCCTTAACTCTTCCAACTCTTCTTTTCGTTTCCGTATTGTCTACAATACAAAATGGCCGGGTTAATGTCCAATAATCTAATGTTTTGAAAAGACTATTTCCGGATCAAAAATAACCATGGGACCCACTCATATAAACCAAAACAACCAACTATATGTCCAATAGAATCACAAATAATTTTGACAAAACTACCTCATGGTTAGCTCTCTTTCTTTCTTTAACCTTTTCTTCGACAAACCCCTACATAGAAAGAGCAAGTTGTTTGAAAAAAATAATAATAAACGCAATTGAAGAAAGCATAGCTTGGCTATTGCAATCAATTCAGAATTATTCAAGTGTCTAGCTCCATTCGCACCATGGATTATTTAATAATTATATTTAATGAAAAAAAAATACATACCTTCTAATAGCACACCAGGTCCTTCAGTTCCGCAAGTATATCTACAAAAAAAATGCAAAATTAATAAACAGATAATGGGTCAAAAAAAACAAAGCAAACATGAAGTTAAAAAGTTCGCTTGATTTCATGCCCTATAGCACGTGTTGGCGATATTTCAACATTCGTTGCCCGCGCCGCAATGCGCGCGGGTCTAATTTCCTCCCTTGTTACTGATCAAACCGCATTTCCAATATATAGTCAGTTTTAAAACTTTTCAAATTCACACTTTAAAAAATTTCTATTTTATAGTTGAGACCGAAACAGTTTAAATGGTTGATAGATGTTGAAGGAGTATTTGTCACCGTGAAAAGGGAGGAGGGGGTGGGGTGTCTCTTTGCGTCAAATACCCGAGTGTAGGGCGGGCAACATGCCAAGTGGAGGAGAGAAAGCCCCCATTGTGGATGCTCTTAATTTTTTTAAGAAAAAAATACGAAATTCCATGTACATGTGCCAATATCTAATTAGATGTATGCTATAAATGGCGTGAAAACCTCAGCCATGTGACCACATGTTGCTCTCTTATTGATTCAACCATAAAATCACCAGATCTACTTGGCCAAAAAAGAGCGCAAGGTTTTCGCTTGCTAAGATAATATCACAACATTTTTGCGATACACCACCCTATATAGCGACGTTTTCGATGATGTTATTTGTGTCCCTCTTATTATTTTAACATCTAAAATCCCTTATATTACAGTTTCATGTTTTCAAACAAATAAGAAAACATATCTGGCTAAATGACAATTTAAATAACTTTCATGCTGAAAGTGAAAGATATTCCCCTTTAGAAAACCTACATTTGGTCTTTTCAAGAACATCCAGCATGGTTTTCTCATCGCTATATTATAGTTTATTTATTATTTATTTGGTTTCTCCAACTTCGAGCCTAATGCATCTCGTGCTTCTTGTTTAGTTGTTTTTATCTTACATACATATCCTCTCATCCCAACATTTATATTCATTACCATGTGTATATATCTTACTACCAAGTTGCAGTTGCAGCTGCACCGGCCATTGGATTCTTACTTTCAAAGACATTCAACATGTGATAATCTCGAGATTAGGGTAGCTTAATTATTTAATATATCGCTATAATCACGTGGTTAGGCTTAATTAGTTAGCTGAAGAAGTAAAAAAAATGAACTTGTAAAACAGAAACACTTTTATAGTATTATCAGCAAAAAACCTAACCTAAACTGCCTAAAAAAAACAGGGCTTAAAAACTTACCTCCAGAAATCAAAATCGCAAACCAAATTAAGAAGAGTTCCAACTTCAAGCCCAATCGCGAAAACCTGATACGGATTCAAAGGCGAAATCATTGACAAAAGAATCATCCATAGCATAATTTGAAAACTAAAGAACAATACAAATGACTTACCTATCATTATCGAGTCGGCGGCGGTTGGTGACGGCGGAACAATAGTTCCCGCTTCCTCGACGGCGCCGGTTCCTCCATCACAGTCGCTCAGTTCTCTCTACCTCTCTGCTTTGTCTCTCTTACTCCTCTCTCTATCTCCCTGCTGTGTGTTGATGTGGAGGCAACAACAACTATGAAGACAAGTGATTTCTGGTCGCAGATAAAATGTTAGGAAAAAGGAAAAGGGTAAAAGGGGATGTGTTGGCTAACAGACAAAAGAGGCGAAGATGGAGAGTTTTTTTTTTTTTTTTTTTTGAAAAACTCCCCAAGCACCATGTACAACAATTATATGCATAAAGAAGTTGCTTCTTTATATAGGTTTTAATAGAATTAGTCATGTTGCACGGGATGGGAGGGAGAATCTAATACTAACGCTAGAGGGTGTGGGATAACCCCCCTTGGGGCTTTATAAGGACACATCAGCGTCACGTAGGCGCCACGTCAGCCAAAGGGGCTTTATAACCCCCCCTTCCTTTAACATGGAGGGTGTGGTGATAACAAGTGGGGCGCTATAGAGAAAAAATAAAAAAAAATAAATTTTTTTGATTGGTTTAAATAAGTGGGTCCCACCTGATAACCCCCCTTCTTCAAGTTAACATGATGGAGCCCCCTCCTATAGCGCCCCCTTTAATTTGGTGGGTGTGGAGGTATAGCGCCCCGGGGCGCTATAGGTGATGACATGGCGGGGGTGGCGCCCCCACACCCTCCGGCCTAACGAAAAGTTTCGTGGTCAACGTCTCAAGCTCAACGAGGGGATGAGATGATATGTTGTTACGAGTTGAATTGAATGATCCAAGTAATTACAGGAGGGAAGAAGTGTCCCCACTATTCTTTTTCATCTTCTAAAGGAGGACACGCAAGTATCCATTATTTTTTAGTTTTCCATTCTATTACTTTTTATCCGTCTTTACTATTATTGAAAAATAAAAACCAATAAGTTAGGGGCTGTTTGAGTAAGCTTATTTTAGTGACTTATTTACTTATTGACTTTTTGAAAAGTTAAAAGGTGTTTGGGTTAGTTTATTATGTGAGAGGAATAATTAAATAAGTCACTCCATTATGACTTATTTACTTTTCCAAAAAGTCAATAAGTAAATAAGTCTCCAAAATAAGCTTAGCCAAACAGCCCCTTAGTTTGATTGTCTTCGTTTGGTTTAATTTACGCATGTGTATGCTATCTCTATATGATATACATTTATAGATAAACATTACGAAATTGAAAATAAAAAAAACATATTAATAAAATAGTTTCATAAACTTTAGGTAGAGCTGGCAAATAGTGTATTATCATGTTTAATAGATCTCTGACGATGCGTATAACACAAGTACTAAACATAGATGCAACTCATTTAACTATTTTATATCTCATTTCTATAACACAGTTTTATGTTTTATGAACCAAGAAAAAGAAATGATGAATCTCAACTTTCTAATTATATTTATTTTTAAAAAAAGTAAAAAGATCACGTTGTGTACTTTTTTAGTAAACTGATATCTATTGTTAGCCATGTCTTTATGTAAGTAATCTACGGGTATGTATATGTAACAATCATATTTTTAATTATGAATTATTAAAAAAAAAATTACGCGGTTTATATTTGTTCTCGAGCCGAAAAATAAAGTTGGGGTTTTCACTGAAAATGAATGGCAATTCAAGTTCATTTTCGACATTGAGAGATCCAAACCTAGAAACAAAACACCTAGCTTATAATGCTTATATAAAATAGAATATGCATCACCAATAACAAAGCGTGATCCTTTGTTTAACGGATACTCTATTAGTAAGTATTAATCCCATTAATTACATGGCAACAAAAGAGTGTTAATCAGTTAATTGGAGAAAAGAGATTACAAGTTGATTAGAATATTAGAGAGAGAACCACTAGTGGCATATACATCTAATGATCAATGAACTTACACTAAATTGGGGCGATGGGGATTACGCCCTTCTTCAGCTGAATTGCTCAAAATCGTTATGATTGTGACTGCTTCTGACTTATTGTTTTTTTACGAGAACTGAAAAGGTTGAAACACAATGATAAACCAAATCGAGTTAAAACTGCAACTAAATAAGAACAAAAAAAGGTATAGACGTAGGAGAGATGACACCAATTTAAACGTACAACTATCAAAGAAAACCATGTCGTTTCTCATCTAATTTTTAAAATGATAAAGTTTATTGTTTATTCTAAAATTCAAAAATAAAATGAATACGTTACTTTTATTATTCGCTTATTTATACGTATGTATGTTATATCACGTACATATTTATAGGTAAACGATATAAAAAACATATTAACAAACTACTTTGATAATTTCTGTTTATAGAATATATGCTAGGTTTATCATCGTCGTCGCGTTGTGCCGAACTTCTTTTTTCATTTATTCTGTGTTTACATGTGTTTTGAAATCACTACGAGCGAGTTGCGCACGAAACCACTGACAAGAATAAAAAGAAAATGTATAAAAAACATTAAAAGATACCCGAAAGAAAATCAACAAAAAAAGTTGTATGATAATGATGATGCTCGTATAAAACCCGAGGTCAGAGATGAGCAAATGGTACTGGGTATCGGTACCGAATTTCCCAACCGAAAGATCTTAAGTACCAATTTGGTACCGTCTTTTGGCGTTCTTGGTACCGGTTCGCTACCTGTTTTTACTTTCATATTCTGGTACCGTAACCTGTATTTTCGGTACCAGTACCAATTCGTTATCGGTTGGCACCGAGCTCATCTCTACTCCAGAAACTAAAAAAAAGAAAAATATTAAAAGTTGAAGAAAATCAACAAAAAAAAAGTTATAGGATACCGTTGTTCGTACGATACCCGTGATCAGGGATGAGCAAATGGTACCGGGTAGCAGTATCGAATTTCCCAAACTAAAAGATTTTGAATGCCATGTCGGGGAATAAGAAGAGGAATGAAAAAGCTTTTTCGAGTAAGGATCCGAATGTTATTATATACTTTTTGTGGTATAAACATAGATTTAAAGGAGGTGTAGTTGATTGGGATTGATGGTGTTCTTTCGATCTGATGTAATTATATTTTTTTTTGTGGTTTTCGGCGTGCTTTCTCCGTCTTGGAAATAGTTGGCCTTGGTTATGTGGTTTAATGAAAGTCAAATTTCAAAAAAAAAAAAAAAAAGTTAAAACGTACAAATTTCCTTGCTTGGGCAAACTAATTTGACCATCAGCCTCAAGAAACAAGTTAAATTATTATATCTATATACCTCAAAATGACTTGGTGTACGTCTGTGGTATTATCTTAGATCCACTTTGGAAGAATCCGACGAAAGTAAAAACGTATTTGCATGTCACTTGTATAGAATAAAATGTCGTAGCTATGTATGTGTTTGTAAAAGTCAATTGGGATCCAAACACTTTATTCCAAATGAAAATCACTCCTATTATTTAGCAATTCGTAAATACGAATCTAACTTTTTAAATAATAGTTGACGAATCTTTTAATTATATTTTCTGCTTAATATATAAACACACGTATGTATGCACACCGCAACCTAACCTTTTTGTTTCATGAAGTCTTGTAAGTAAAATGATGTTGAGATTCAAGCTTCATCTATGGCCATGGCTGACTCTCCTCCTAATGCTTTGATTAGACGTTGAGGATAAACCGGTATTAAAAGCTCTTGTGTCCTTGGACGACCTCGGTATCTTACCAACACTATACTACGCTCACGATGGGTGCACTTGCCCATATGTGTGTTTAGTGTTAGTAAATATCGTGTTTTATAAATTTAAAACTTGGCTAAAAAGTGTTAAAGGGCTTAAAATATACATTAAAAACTATACGACACTTCACACGCATCAACTCTCAATCAGTGGCGGACCCAGGAATTTTTCCATGGGGGTGCGGAACATTTTTAAAAATTTTAGTCCCCTAGGTATATAAGTAAAAAAATCGGTTCGTATCGGGTCGGGTCGGGTCATGTAAAACAAACGAACATCAAACTAAATTTATATAATCATCAAAAACATGTCAAACCTTGTTACAAACATAATTAAAACGTCGACGCCCTACGGGTTTTCATTTTTTGAAATCTATCCAAAACATCATCTAAAGCTAATTTCTTAAGCAATTCTTTCTCTATAACATAAATTCATCGCTACATAACATAATGTTTCAATATTAATTGTCAATTATTCAAGCCCTAGAAATCATAACGTAAGTTGTAATCACCCTAAAAATATATAAACAACATAATCACCCTAAAAATCATCTAAACAACCATAAAAAATGTCAAAACACACAAAATTTCGAACCTATTTAACAACTTTATTACCTTTTTTTCTCCTATAATATCAACCAAAATCATCAAAATAACAAAGAAACTTACCCGTGTTCGGATTCCGGTTAGATTTGGTGTCGAACGACGGTGGTATGGTGGCTGATTACGGTGGTCGCCAGCTGCTGGACTGTTGTCGCTGGGTGATGTTGTTCGTTGGCAGTGCAGGGACGAAAGAGAGAGAGAGAGAGAGAGGGATAGAATTTCTAAAGGTTTTGGGCTTTAATTATTTTATTATAGTTTGAAATATTGTTGGGTTTGGTTAATGGGCTAAGACTTAGTGGGCTAGCTAGTTAGGAATTGTAAGTGGGTAAAGGTATGGGTATTTGGGTTTAGTTGGTTAGGTATTAAAAGTTATATAATTTAGGTAGTATATTTTTTAAAAAAATAAGAGTTTACTAAAAAAATTAAAATATAAATTGATAACACTTTTTACCTAAGGGGTGCGGACGAAAAATTTCAAAGGGTGCGGTCGAAAATTCCAAGGGGTGCGGACGAAAAATTCCAAGGGGTGCGGACGAAAAATTCCAAGGGGTACGGACGAGATTTTCGACGGAATTTAGCCCTAATTTTTTTTTTCCCAGGGGGTGCGCCCGCCCACCTTGAGGTGGGCTTAGGTCCGCCCCTGCTCTCAATACTCTCGAACCACTGTAGGAGCCCAGTTGCTCCTTCAGAACCACTAAACTTGATCGGTTTAGCCGAATTGAAACTTTTAAAGTTGCACGGAGCAGGTGCATTATTGTTATTGTTGGCTTGGTTAACTTGAGCAATGATATTTGGGAGTGCAGCAGCCATTTGCAGCGCAATGATAGCTGCCAGTTCGGCATTAGGTAGCTGATTGTCACGTCGAGGATGCATTCTAAAAGAGGAAACATGAGAGAAAACGAGTGAGATGATAAGATGAAAAAAATGAGATGATACAAATATCGACAAAAACATGGATGGTGGTCATTCGTTCGTACCACAAAGCAAACAAACGACACACAGTGACTAATCAAAGTAAATGGGTCATAATAATGTATCGCGAAGACATGCTTTAGCCTATAAGTGGACACTCACCCCAAGAGTTCCCAGCTAAGAGTGACTGGTCTGATTATGTGGATTTGTACGAACACTCTAGCCTAGACAGAAAACTCGAGATACAGGCATCCACCCTTCCAGATTGCACGTGTTCACATTATTTAGACCCAAACTTTGATGAGATCTTGAAAACTTAGAGGGTTCAAAACCTTATAACAAATCATCTAGGAATAGATGATTGATTTTTAAAATCGTTTTGGAAAATTGTGTTCTTGTTTTGGTTGTCACCTAAATATAGGCGATGGTAGTGTTTTAAGATCTAAACACAAGATAACTTGTGTTGGGGTCCTAGAAAAGTTATAGCCTAGGTCAAAGCATTACTAATAACCTAATTTCCTATAACCATTGGCTCTGATACCAACTCTTCTGTCACACCCCGACCGCGTAAAATAACAAACCGCGGCGGAAACGTCGGGGAGTGGAACAACAGAATTATTGTTTCACAACCATGGTATTTAAAGTTTTGTTTTATTTATTAACATTGATTACATTGTCTTAAAATAAGGAAAACATAACATAAATTAAACTAGTCTTGCATCTTTTATTGTCACTAAGGCCCGAGTCCGCGTAAGTGTGTCACGATCAACCCTATGCATCAGCTCCTAAAAACACATGTGAAAATAGGTACGTCAGCATAAAAATGTCTGTGAGATACATAGGTTTTGTTTATGCAGGATTCATGACTTGTAAGTTATAAGAAATGTTTAACAAAAAGTTAGTAATGAATCTTGTAAAAAGTTTTCTTTTATAAATCATACGAAAATCGATATGAAATTCAAATGATATTAAAGAAAAGTGTAAGGTTAACTGAATAACCAAGTAAAATGAGTTTGTATATGATATGTTATTTGTAAACCAACATTTTGTGAAAATCTGTTGTTTGTGTAAAATGTATCATGTTTTTGTTGAAATAATTTAGATAACACTACGATATGTAATATCATAAAAGCACTTATATATAGGAAGTACCAGCGGCGTATCCACCATGCTTTTATCATATTACACACGTCTCGTTACGTAAATCACTTATCAATAACCACCAAAATGTCTTGTTTAAATCAATGTCAAAATGTTTATGTGTAAACAATGTCTAATGTCAAATGTAAATCATGTCTTGTATAATCAAATGTTATGTATGGCAAGTAAAAGTATCTACTCAAACCATATGTATAATGTTAATGTGCAATCAAATGTTATGTATGGTGAATAAAAAGTATTTACTTAACCCCATAGGTAAAATGTACAAAACATAGTCTTTTTAAATCAAAAAGTCATGTTTTGCAAAAGTAATTGCTTTATTGATATAGACATTTATGTGGTAATGTTAAACGTATATATTCAAGCCTTGAGACTGAAGGATAAACCCTCAAACACATCAAAGGTTTATCAAAAATGTTTTCGGGCTCTATCATTCCTTACGTCCAAACAAACCTAGGATTCCAGGAATGGAGGTTGTCAATTCCCTATGGTACACTACATACTACCGAGCGGCATGATCAGTGTTAATGAACGTATTTTAGTTTGGTGAAACAAACCAAATGTTATACCAGATGTAAGCATGTTATGTGAAAACAATGTACTAAGTATGCTAAGTAAACATACGAAGCCGAAATGTAATGTAAATCAATGTGTCCATATGCTGAGTAAACATATGCAACAATGTTTATGAAATCAATGTGCTAGCATACTAAGTAAACATACATAGCAAAGCATAAATGAAATCATGTTCTATATGCGTACTAATGAACATAGCAAGTATATGTTATGAAAGCACGAAAAGCACAAAAGTAACAAGTAGGCACATATGTATCACCCCAAATTATTTGAAAACCGTAAAAGAGGGGACTACGTACTCACTTGATATAGCTCAATAGTCTTTGAATAACAATCAAGTAATGCTAGAAGGATCACGGAATCAATCGGCACCTAATATAGGTAACTATGTTAATAAACCAGACCTAAATCGGAGGATCGGATAAAATGAGGTATCGTAAACCAAATGTGTATAGGAACTCATGTAATATGGTTTAACAAAGCCTATATTCTAAATCGAAACCTATCCTAAGTGCTTATGACCCGTTACGACTCGTTAAGGTAGTCTACGCTACTTTAACACGTCGTTCGCGTATAACACGTTCGGACCGCCTAACTAGTCCTATGACAAGTATTATATGCCTTAACATGTCTAATAACATTGCCTAATCAGTTTAGATGTCAAAATTTAGGTTACATATGCTTAAAATGAAATTATGCGTAAAAAGGGCATTTTTGTCATTTTCCTAAGGCATATAAACTACCTATCATACAACTAACTAAACGAAGTGACCATAAGGTATAACCTTGGAAGGTTATTCCCTATACAACTATGGTCACAAAATGTGTTTGGTCGGATCCTAATGATCGACCAAACGGGTCGGGTTCGAAAGTCTAAGCGGTTGTTTAGACCGCTTATCTTATGACCCTATATAAGCACTAAACTAAAAGTGACGAGTTAAACATGTTAAAACATGTTTAACTAAGTTAGAAAACAAGTTTGATATCAAAACAAAGTGTTTTGATACCCAAAAATAGTTTCGTTGCAAAATACGCATAAACACGTATTTTGACCGAAACTATGACTCGTCACTACGCCTAATCAACGTGGTAATCAGTAGGTATAGTCACAAGGGACTATAACCATCGTGATTACGCTCACGTTGCAAAGTTCATACGAACTTTGTGTTGACCAAAGACTGGTCAAAGTAGAAAGTCAAACACTGTTTGACTTTCATGCTTAAAATGCATAAAGAGCATGAAAGAAGCTTACAAGAGGTCCAATGCTTGATCAAGAACAAAGAAGACTAGAAGATTGAATCCTTCAACTAGAGGGATAGCTTCATAGATCAGTTTTGAAAAGAAATGAGCAGATTGGAAATGAATTTGGGTGGGTTTATATAGATTTTCCACAACCGTTAAGATCGTTCCTCGTAATTTGAGCTTTGATCTGGACCATACAAGTGTTGCCCACTGTTTTGTATACAATGGGACCTCAAAAACTAGCAAATGGTATAAGAAAACCATGTATATAAACCAAGGAAAGACTGCTGTTTGCTGGAAAACCAGTTTTGCAGAACTAGGGGTCTGTCGCGCCCCGCGTAGGACTCATGGTGAGCCTACGCGCCCCACGAGCGCCCTGTGTTCAGCAAACAGTTTCAGAAATTACAGAAATGGTCCCTGCATGCATATAAGGCTATTTTTGACTCGTTTAAGCCCCGTTAAGCCATTTTCAAGGCTCTACAATGATGCCAAAGTGTAGGGAACATGAAATATGCTTGAAAACATCTCAGATGTCTGTTCGTTTGGTCGTATGGTCACGATGTTCGGTTAATTATGACGAAACACGAACAGACGCGAAAAACGATCCAAATTGTGCGACGAACAGAGTTTAAGCATTCCAATCAATAAAATATTTTAATGATTACAAAAATTTTTAGATGTCCGGATATGTTCAGATGGTAAGATATGCGCGTAAATGCAAACTTATGCACTTTTTGACGCTTTTAGTCCCTATTGATCAAATAAGTTTATTTTCGCATACCGAACCCCTCAAAGCCTATTTATAAGCTATGTAAAGGATATTTAGGGTATGTTTAGCTTATGATCAAGTTCCGGAATGTTCGTTACTATACGAATCGGCATACTTTCGCTGTTTGTCGCAAATAGTCCCAATAAGCGAATAAGCTTGTTTTTGCCATACCAAACCCTTTAAAACTTATTTCTAAGTTATGTAAAGGTTATTTAAGGTATGTTAAGCATATTTTGATGTTCAAGAGTGTTTTTCGTGTTAAACTGATTATGTTTACGCATCAGTTTGCGTATAACTTTCCAGAAAGCGATATAGAGTTTGAAATCGAACAAAAATCAAAACGTGCAAAATATTAAACATAAATAAACAAATATTGGGATCAAATCACATTGTTTTATTGATAATTGAACTATTCAGAGTTTGTACAATGATTACAAGCACAGATGTCACATTTCTAATTAAGGAAAGTTACGAAAAAGCAGAGCGTTACACCCCATCAGGTCCAACTCATCCGGTCGGACGAGAATCACCCCGTTCGATCCGAATCAGCTGTTCATAACGGTGTTTCATGTTCAACCTGTGAATCGGTTGTCTCTCTGATAGTAATCTGTTCTCAAACCGGCACTTCACTAGAGAATGAATAGAAGGCCTAAACGAGCTCCGATCCTATAGGTTTTGAGTAAAAGTGAAGAATGTTTGAAGAAAAGTGGAAATCAGTTGGAAAATGTTTAGATTTAGGTGAAATCAGTGTTTAAACATTGTAGAAATATTTTAGATTCGGACCGTTCTTGCTGGAATGAAGTCATTCTCCGAAGTTCATACAAACCCGTGATGACGTCATCATTGAACAGCCCGAAATTAGGTGATTTCATGGTTAAAAGTTGTGATTTGTGGGTGAAATCGATGGGAAAGTGCTTGTAGATGATAGAAGTACAAGATTTGGAGTGGAAACTTACAAGAATCGCGAGGAATCGAGAGAAAAGTGGCCGAGAATGCGCTGGGTCGGAGGGAGCTGTCACATCATGAACAGTGATGTGACAGGTGGGGTATTTATAGCGAGAGGAGAGAAAGGCGGTGTAGGTTGACGGGTCAGATGGCCTTTCGATCGGATGGCCATCCGATCGGATGGTCATCCGGTTGGATGACCATTCGATCAAACGGTCGTTCGATCGGACGGCATGTGCGAGTTAGTTTCCGACTTCCGTTTTGTGCGTTGAGCGTTGCGATGCATTTAATTGAGTTGTGAGTGGGTGATGCGATAGTTTTAAATAATAGTTACACAAATAACATAACTAACATACAACAACATAAGTAAACTTGCGTTTCCAGTTCGCGATGAGATTGCATTGCGATAGAGTTGCGATTGCGTTTGCGAATAACACCTTTAAACATAACATCACCACACACAAGTAAAGCACATAATTACACACACACGTAAAACAATATCTATAACTGCGATTCAAGTTGCGATGCGATAGCGTTAAGTAGATTAGCATTTTAACTATGTTTATCGCATTGTTACTTCACATATTACAAATCGTACACAAACATTAGCGTTAACTAGAGTATCGAATATCGAGTCGGAGAGTACAAGTAATAATTAAGTAAGGAATGACAGATATGATTAGCAATCTTTTCTTCCTTTGACTTTGACTTTGACTTCAAAAAGTCGGGTTGTTACACCCGCATGGTAGTTACCCGAATCCGACGACTTTCTTTATTTGCTCGAATTACTACTATCTTCACCCAACAATGGTACCGGGGCCCACCTGTCATGTTTTCTACACACCTCCCACGCCTCAACATGATGAAAACCACTCGGATGTTTTGATTGGTAATCTTTTAAAACCCTTTTCATGACATCGACATCATCACACCCGCTACCACGTATATGATCCTACATATTATAACAAATATAAACTAAAAAATATAAACAAAAATAATGTTATAGAAAATATTTATAAAATTAAAAAAATAAAATTATACCGCTTGATGCCAAAGGCCGTTGAAGTAGTTCAACTTCCTCAACGTAGGGAACCATTTAAAACGCACTTGATGAACGGTTCGGGTACTTCCGCCGACCGTCGCATTGTAATGATTGAGAATTGTTCTTCAAAAACCGCCTGATTTTTGTTGAATTACTTTTTGTTTGTTTAAAGAACAATGAACCAATGTTTTGGTTAAGGCCTCTTCTTGTTTTTAAAAATGTTTATGGTATGAAAATTCTTGATGATCTCTATTGATTTACAATACCCTTTAAATAGGGGAGATACAATCCGTAAAATAGGAACATATATACAAGAATAATTATGAGATATTCATGACTAATATCAAAGATAATCTATTCCTAAAATAGTGTTAATAATATCGGCTAGGACACCCCTTTAGTTTGAGCGGGCGGAGGATAGACGTTAAAACTAGATTGAAAAGATTGGAACAACAGTCTTGAGATTCCCTTGGTGAAGATATCCACATACTGCAATGAGGATGGAACATGAAGAACGTGAATATGACCGATCCTGAATTTTTCTCTGACAAAATGAATATCGATTTCAACGTGCTTTGTCCGTTGATGTTGTACCGGATCATCGGAGAGGTAGACAACTAAAATATTATCACAATAGTCAATAGACACCTATCACAATGGTGTATGTAACTCAAGGAGAAGATTACGGATCCATGTGGCTTTGGCAACAACATTTGCCACACCTCGGTATTCACCTTCAGCACTAGAATGGGATATTGTCGGCTGACGTTTAGAGGACCATGAAGTAGATTGTCACCAAAGAGTAAACGATATCCACTAGTCGAGCGTCTTGAATTCGGGAAACCTCCCCAATCAACATCCGAGTATGCGGCTAATGAGGTTGTGGGGGACGGTATGATATGAAGACCATACTCAGTGGTGCCCTGCAAATACCGAATAATTCGCTTCAAGAAATTAAAATGTGGCTCCCGAGCATGCATAAACAGACAAATTTGCTGGACTACATAAGAAATATCAGGTCTAGTAAAAGTGAGATATTGCAATGCTCCCGCTAAACTTTGGTATAATGTTGGATCATGGAACGGAACCCCATCTGTAGCACTCAGCTTCATTGCAAATTAACCGGAGTAACACATGGTTTACAATTAGACATAGATGCACGACTGATGATGTCTTTAGTGTACTGAGCTTGTGATAAAACTAGACCATTCAACTGTTGAGTAACTGTGCTGCCCAGAAAATGATGCAACTTTCCCAAATTTGTCATCACGAACTCCTGCGAAAATATATGAATAATCTTATGAAGGAGAGTTGTAGTAGAGGCAGTCAAAACAATATCATCCACATATAGTAACATATATGCCAACTCAGTACAAGTATTGTATATGAACAACGAATTATCACAAGCATTGCTCCTAAAACCATGTGAAATAATATAATTGGCGAACCGAGTGTAGTAAGCCCTAGGTGTTTGTTTGAGGCCATATAAAGACTTCTTGAGGTGACAAATAAAGTTTTGATTCCTTCTATCAACGAAACCTGATGGCTGATGCATAAACACAACTTCAATTATGTTCTCGTGTAAAAAAAAACATTTTTAATGTCTAGTTAGTGAATAGGCCACGACCAAGATACAACCAAAGACAATTGCGTCCGTTTAGTAGCCGGTTTAACAACCAGACTAAAGTTTCCTCACAATCAATATGCACAGTCTGAGATTTTCTGTTAACAACTAAACGAGCTTTATACCTTTCCAATGAACCATCAAATTTGAACTTGTGATGGAATAACCACATACACCAAATGATCGGTCTGTCAACTAGGCGTGGAACCAAATCCCAAGTAACATCCACCTGTAAAGTAGTAAGTTCGGTTAGCATAGCATGTAACCAATTTGGATCCGTAAAGGCTTTGGCATATGTGTTCGGTACAAGTGAGATGGAGGATGAAAGTAAGGGGTGTGTGTGTGTGCGAAGGCTGATGAGAACCATATTTTGACCTAGTGGTCATCGAGTGGGTGTTAGTTGTGGGAATAAGCTGAGGTAAAGTTATAGCGACGTGTGTAGGGGGATCTACAGGTGCGGAAGGTGTCAAGGAAGCCCCGGGTGCGGCTGTAATTTGTCGGGGACAATGGGTGGGATGCGGCAGCAAGCTACGAACAGTTTTGGCGGTTGTAAGTAAGTGGGTATGGATTGGGTGTGTTCAGGTTGGGGTTAACGGACTGAACCGCAGGTGGAGCTAGGTTCCGAAAGGTAAACGATGCGGGTATAGGGTCATCCAAAAAATGATACATGTTTGGAGGGGACGGGATTATGTACGAAAATGTTTGCTCGTCAAAAGTGACATGACGAGATATGTGTATTTTACTAGTGGTTGGATCAAATTACCGGTAACCTCAGAAATCTTGAGGGCATCCAAGGAAAATGCACCGCACAGAACGCGCATGAAGTTTATGGGGTTGGGTGGCGAATGTATTTGGGTAACATGCACAACCAAACACCCGTAAATGATCGTACGTTCGATGACATAGGTATAGTGTATAGGTGGGAGTAAAGAAGTTTAAACGTTTGGTTAGGAGGATGTTATGATGATATATGGCTGTATGCAGGGCCTCCACCCAAAAAATTGGCGGAAGATTTGCATGTATAAGCAATGAGCGAATGATGTCGTTCAGGCGACGAATCATGCGTTCTGCTCGGTCATTCTGGGAGGATGTCTGCGGGCAAGAGAACCGAAATAACAAGCCATTTTGAGCATCAAAGTTTTTAAATGTGCTATTGTCAAACTCCCCCTAAAAGTTTTAAAAGGTATATAATGAATTTGGGAACGCCATGGACGCCAAGATATTTGAATTATTAATTGATTATAATAAATTTGGGAACGCCATAAACGCCAAGATATTTACTTCGTAACACAAAAACGATTAATTAATCGAGGCAGATCTAAAAAAACAATAAAACGCCAGGTAGTTATTGTTTCTAACTACACGCCAAAAAAATCCTACACGCCACAAATGACAAAGGTGTTGTGAGAAATGCATTGGAAAAGAGGATAAAAGGACAAAAAAGCCCCCCCGCCTTGATTATATCGCGTGCCACTTGTTCGGTCAGGATCCGTTCTCACCGTTTTCACACTTCCAAGCGTTTTCTTCTGATCATGTTTCTATATATAGATGCAAGATTTATAAAATTGACGTGAGTATACGAGATGGGTCTTACAACCGGCACTATCAGAAAACCATAAAATTGAAACGACACTAATCATGTTTTCTATGCATAACGAACATAAATGATATCGACCTAATCACCGCAACATCGCTGGAAAATCATCGCACGCCGCAAACCGCGGGCTTACCTTAACTCTAGTTTATATGATTCTTATTTAGTTAAATGGTTTTGATGTACATAACCTACGAATGCATACGTAATAATTAAATTTTAAAGAGTAACTGCCATTTTGGTCGCTGAGGTTTTGTCACTTTTGTCATTTTAGTCCAAAACTCAAATATTTTGAATCTGAGTCTCTATGATTTCAGTTTTATTGCCATTTTCATCCAAATGTTCTCAAATTAAATCTTGTTTTTTTGTCCTTTTCCTCAGGGGCAAAATGATCATTATAAGTTTTATTGTAACAAATTATTAATTAAAAGAATAAAATTAAATATTATTGTTTGACCTTATAAAAGCAGACACTTCCCCCATTATCTTCCCCAAATTATTTTCTATGCTTGAATTGTATGTATCTTTTCATGGAAATGATGAACTCTGATACATGAATCCTTCAGATTCATATGTAGATTTGACTCCGTTATTAGCTGTGGTTCCTTTTCCGGTAATATTTACGGGTGGAATTAATCCACTGTTTTAGGAGCCGGTTGTGTCGTTCGGAGCTTTTAATCTTCCGTCTTATGATATAGATTTGACTCCGTTTTTAGGGCTTCTGTTTGATGACAAGAATCATACAATTGGGATTAAAGTTGCTGATGGTATTTTATTTTGGCTTGTGGATGCAATTCTGCATCTTTGGTTTGATCTTTCGGATGTTAAAGAATCATACAGACTGTGACATCCAAGGTCCCGTCGATGGAAGTTCAGCGTAAAACTGAATTCGAACTTCTTGATGGAGAATTTGAGATACAGAGAGAAAGAGAGAGTGAAGTTACTGGATGGGTGTATTCTGCAAACCCAATTAACAGAAAAGATCAAGTTTAAGAACAAACTCAAGTTTAAAGATGAAGGTACCAAGAAAGAAGTTGATAAGAATTACAAAAGGAAAACTAAAATCAAGGTCACAAATGAAATAGGTCAGGTGATTGAATGTTTAGAAGTGAAAATCTAGTATCCTTTAAAGGTCCCCATTGAAACGAAGCCCGGATTAGACGTTGATACATCTGTGATGACCACAAAAGTGGAGCAAGAATGGAGTGAGCGGTTTTGTGTTGTCAGGTTCCGCAGAAAATCAACAGAATTACAATTATAACGATGGTTTAGGTTGTTATGCTCGAGTGGTTGATGTGGTGGATGGTGTTGTTGTTAGGGATGGTACGATATGTGTCTGAGATCTCTTTTTCACTTTTTGGTAGTTGTTGCCCAAGCCCTGAAGCCCAATGAACTTGGCCTATATTGTGACGTCTACTGTGGTCAAATTTACTTCTTGTTGGGGACAACACGAGCTCTTGTCATTTGTGTCTTATATATTGTTTGGTAGTTGTTGTTGCATATGGTTTGAGTCTAATTAGGGTTTGCATTTGGGGAAGTGTTGCTTTGTCAAACAACAATATTTAATTTTATAAGCTTATTTTATAAACAAGCCCGAGATCAAACTTCACTCTCCGAGCTCAAGTTGGCTCTCGAGCAAAGTGCTTCAAAAAATCCTCGAGCATACTATCAATGTCCAATTCGATACCTTTGATCAATTTTAGTTTCATAAACAAAAAAAGGACCAATATATTCGTTTGAATGTTTGTTTTTAGTTGATTTATACTAATTTGTTTGGAAGCAGGTGTTACTCACTGAGTCACTGTGTTAGGAAGCGGATGGATCCTTCCATTTTGTTGCCAATAATAACATGCACAAGTTCGATTCTTGTCCTCCCCATTATTTTCTGCGGCACCTGGTGATGATGGGAGACTAGGTGAATAGGTGGAGATCGCTAGTTTGATCCTTGAACTGAGCGGGTTTTACCTCACCGCACTGTCGTGCCTTCGGGCGAGTGTTCATGGGCTTTGACCCTAGGCGAGGGTTTTCCTCGGTTCGGACGCGAGTGTATCCCGATGTGGTGAATTTTGCCAGTAGCCCATTTGAAGGATTCGTTGGCCGTTAAAAGACAAAATAATAACATGCACAAAATTTAACCTCTAAACATAAGTGATTGCAACTTTCATTCCTTCGTCCCGAAGAAAAGCTACACTTGAAATGGATTATGTTTTAAATGTTAATATTAATAGGGATTTTAGTTTGTTTGTTTTTTTTTAGAAAATTGCCATTAACCAAATGTATATTACGACATGAATGACAAACATAGCCAATTTGACCTTAAATTTGCAAGAAATCCTATAAGGAGAGATGATATGGCTTTGGGAGGTAGTTCGATGTAACAACTGTTATCCCCGGATCAACCCGGATTGCGATACGTGTCTCGATACTGACCAAAGTTACCAATGGATTAAATACAGAAGTTAATGGACTAGAATTGACATTCTTAATTTTTGTGTCTTACGGACTGTAAGCCGCAAATGCTTGGCTTCCTTTTACGATTATCTTCAACAATTTGGGTTTAACTTGTGCGCAAGTTAAGACTGAGCATCAGAAGCCATCCGGTCATCTTCAACAATTGGAATTATCGTGTATGGAAATGGGAATTAGTGAGCGTGGATTTCGTTTAGTCCTAGAACCGGTAGCATAAAAAAAATATAAGTTCATGGCATAAAAAAATATAAGTTCATAAAATAGCAAGTAAAAGCATATAGCATGTACAACATGAAAAGTTTCACAATGATTCAACACAAATACAAAGTCAAGTCTTTAGAGAAAACACTAACAACAAAAACAGTTCATAAGTCCAAATAAACATGGTTTAAAAAACCAAAAGTGTAATGCAGCGATGCCCAATCTAGGTTGTGGTGAATAACACCACCAATAGTGTGATGAATACTAGGTTGCAAGCGACATAGTAAAGGACTTTTAGCATCTGGTAATCTGAAGGGTCGTTTATCCAAGACCAGATACAGTAAGTAGCGTAAGCGATGCCAAGCCCAACAATAATTACAAGCATATAGGGCTTTGCAATGCCAAGAGGATTGTGTATTCCAAGTTGAAGCTTGAAGCAAACAGCCATCAACAGTGTTATAACTATGGACAGCGCACGCGAATCAACTATAGGGGCATCTAACCTGGTTAGATAAAACAAAGATAGATATAAGCAAAAATAGGAAAAACTCAAATCTTCGAAAGCACGAGTGAAACGTAATTGAGCTTACCTTGTAGTTCGTTGGTCACTTATTCCTAAAATGTTTGGATCATTGTTGGTGACTCCTTCTTCTTCTTCTTCTTCTTCTTCTCCACCTCCTTCATCACTAATGTTAATGGATTGATCAAGCCTGTTTACAATGAAACAATAACAACGGTTGAAATATGTATATATAAATGGTTTCTATCTTGATACCGAATAGATGTCATAAGGCAATAATCATGATGAACATCATAAAAAATCAAGAACAGTCATCTCCAAGTTCATATAAATTAAACTAGTTATATTATAAAAGATACATATTTTCTTATAAGTGTAACAAGAATTGGGCAAACGTTTTTAATAGAGTAAGAGCTTACCCCACAGTGTGAGGACGATTGCGATTTTCTTCAATCAAGTTGTTTGAAATCCCTGCGCCCGTGACTAGATGTGGAAGAGTTCCGTTGTTGAGTGCTAAATCACTTCAAAGAAAATCATGCAAACAATTGGGGAGTAAAAACCTTGAAAAGAAAACAAAAACACAGCCCTCTGCCATCTCCTACACCTTAAATTTGCAAATATTTGTAGGTTCAATTGAAGAACCAGAAGAAATTAATAGTTCAATATTATTAAGATGATAACAATCTAAACAGATCCAGAATTATAAGAATTTTACCACAAAGGTTTATCTTAGAAATTTCCCAAGAAGATTTTGGGAATAAAGGAAAATATTGAACACAATCGCATGAAGTCGGTTAATGAAGTTAGTTGGATTTACTAGCAGTCTAGCACCTTTGTTTTTTATTTATTTATTTATTTTTTATTGTGTTATACATCAACTAAACTTCCTAAATTGTTTGAATTCTCAAAAAAAAAAAAAAAAAAAAAAAACTCGAAATTTGATTACCGGTTTTTTTTTTTTGGTCAACAAAAGTTCAAAACTGGTTTCGATTTTAAACATGTTTGGGTTCAGTCGGCTTGTTGACCAATTTTATTACCGGTTTGATTTGGGTTCAAGCTGGTTTTGACAGGTTTTTACCGTTTGGTTCGGTTTCAAGAAGTGGAACCCAAACCTCAGTCAGGAATCGATTTGTGTGTCTACCGGTTCGGGTTGTCGTTTCCTGTTCTCAAACCGGTTTTTTGCGCACCTCTAATGATCTAATCCCAACAACAATCAATCTATGTTATCAACTCAAAATCAGAAACATCGCTCCTTTACTCGATGCAATCACAACTCAAAGAACACTTACACTACTCGCAAAGGATATGTCGGAAAGAAGAAAAAAGATAGTATAGGGGCTAGAGTGTAATATGGTGTCCTATATATCACCATCTCTATGTAACCCAATTCTTGTACAACTTCAATACAATTTTTTCTCAATACAATTCAAACCCTATTTAGAGATCATTCTTTATACCAAACAACATGGTATCAGAGTAGAGTTATGATCCTTGAAAACTCTGTTCGTCAATCTCAAAACCAAAAACTCAAAACCCATTCAATCCAAACTTAAACCAGAAAAAATCCAACAAATCAAAATCAAAACCTAGACCTAGACATCAACCTACATCATCATCATCTCACGGCAGAGGGGAACAAAGAAGAAAGCACAAAAGTCAACAAGAACAATCCAAATTATCATCAACATCACGTGGCCGTTGTTGTCTTTTGTGAAGGTGGGCCGACAAGAACCTGTCCCACACGGAAGAAACCCTAACCGATCTGTTCAGAAGTCATAGTGGTGGTGGCGGCGGAGATTTGGAGTCAGCGAACCCTAATTTGGACTTGTTTAATCCGGAAGTCAGCGAAGTCAGAGAAGTCAGCAAGATAGCGGATTTGTTTTGTTTTTTGAACCAGCGAAGGTGTTCGGGCGAAATTAATCAGGGTCCACTTTAAACCTTGAACGCGAGTTCAAGTTACCGGTGTATTTAATAAATACGCCGGTAAGCGAACGTCATTCTCTGGCGTCGTTTTGTTGGCGGATTTAAGTCGCTCAGTTCAGTTACCGGCGAATTTGATAAGTCTTGAACGCGAATTTACGGGCTTCCAGCGAAGTTAAAAAAAATTGAAAAAATGGAAATCAATCATGGGAAAAATAGTGCTTGGATATTTGATTCTGGTGCTACTGACACCATGACGTTTGAACCATTGGATATACGTTCAATGAGCCAACCTCAAAAAACTAAAATCCATACAGCAAACAACGGAACGATGCAAGTGAAAGGAGGAGGAGTAATTGAAATTTCACCAACTATGAAATTATCAAATTGCCTCTATGTTCCGTCATTATCACACAAATTTCTCTCAATTAGTCATATTACCAAAGAATTAAATTGCACGGTACAGGATATCACCAACTTTCTGCCTCCTACAGGATATCAGGACGGGTGTGATTATCGGACGTGGTACTGAGCGCCACGGATTGTACTATGTGGATGAAGTGGCTCAACAGGGTACTGTGATGTTGGCACATGGAACAGAAAACCGGGAAGCCTGGCTATGGCATAGACGTTTGGGACACCCATCCAGTGGTTATTCGCACCTTTTGTTTCCAAAACTTTTCCCTTCAAATGGAAAAACAGATTGTGAAACCTGTCTTCGCGCTAAAAGCCATCGACAACCGTTCAAACCTAGCAATACGAAAGTTGCTTCACCTTTTTCACTAATCCATTCTGATGTGTGGGGTCCTGCTCCTGTGATGGGGGGGGGGGGCAGGGTCTTCGGTACTTTATACTGTTCGTGGATGATTGCACTCGCATGACATGGGTATATTTTTTAAAAACCAAAGCCGAAGTTTACGAAAAATTTGTCACATTTTATGCTATGATTCAAACTCAATTTCAAACTCAAATCCAAATCCTTCGATCCGACAATGGGGGGGAATTTGTCAATACATCTATGAAACAATTCTTTAAAACCAAAGGATTAATTCACCAAACCTCTTGTGCTCATACCCCCGAACAAAACGGTGTTTCCGAACGGAAAAACCGTATTATTCTTGAAATGATTCGAGCCCTTTTGATCGAATCTCAGGTCCCTAAATCTTTCTGGCCAGAGGCAGTTGCAACCTCTGTGTATCTGCTGAATCGGCTTCCCACAAAAGCTCTTAAATTTAAGACTCCCTTAGATTGTCTGTCTAAGTCTGCCAGTATCCCTCATCCCCTTACACTTGAACCCCGAATCTTCGGGTGTACCGCATTTGTTCATATACCCAAAACCAATCGAAACAAGCTTGGCCCATGTGCTGAAAAGTGTGTATTTGTCGGCTATGGAATCGATCAAATAGGTTACCGGTGTTATAATCCAACAACTCGTCAAATGTTCACCACAATGAATGTTGACTTTCTTGAAACAAAATACTTTTATAACACCCAACTCAGTGGTCAGGGGGAGAATGACAGTATAGACACTCTGAGCTGGTTAACCCAAATTCCCTCATCTGAAGAAGTCACAACAGAAAACTATCACAGTACTGCGAGTCCTTCAAACACAGACACACAATCCGTGGAGCATAGTACCACTGAAGAAAGTCCATCCAACATGATGCCTGAGGTAAGAAATACAGAGAACCCTGAATGTTCTACGTCTTATAACTATGAGACAACAGGGGAACACATAGAACCGACAAATACAGAACATGTTGATCCAGTGGTTGAACAGGTTGAGCCAGTTGTTGAACATGTTGAACCAGGTGCAGCAGAGACTACCGGAAGATACTCTCTTCCACCTAGAGCCAATAGAGGGGTTTCTCCAAAACGGTACTCCCCAGAGAGGGAGACCAGAAATTCAAGATATCCTGTAGCTAATATGGTCAACGGGAACTTATCTAACAGTGCAAAAGCATTTGTTACTTCTCTATACACTGAACAAATACCTAATTCCGTAAAGGAAGCTCAAGGTAAGAAGAACTGGGAAGAAGCAATGGAAGTGGAGATGCGTGCTCTTATGAAAATCAACACATGGGAGAAGTGCATTCTTCCTAAAGGAAAGAAAACAGTTGGATGCCGGTGGGTGTATTCGATTAAATATAAACCAGATGGCTCTATTGGAAGATACAAAGCCCGGCTTATAGCCAAAGGGTACACTCAGACGTATGGGATCGATTACTCTGAGACATTTTCTCCAGTTGCAAAAATGGATACCATCAGAGTTCTTTTTTCCGTGGCAGCTAATAAGGATTGGCCTCTTCATCAATTTGATGTTACAAATGCATTTCTTCATGGAGACCTAACTGAAGAAGTTTACATGGAAGCACCTCCAGGTTTTTCAGGGGGTTTTAAAGATGGGGAAGTTTGTAGGTTGAAGAAATCTCTACACGGGCTAAAACAGTCTCCTCGGGCATGGTTTGGAAAGTTTACCTTGGCCATGAAAGAATATGGGTATCACCAAAGTAACGCTGATCATACCTTGTTCCTCAAAAGGAGGAACGGCCTCGTAACTTGCTTGATCATATATGTGGACGACATGATTATCACCGGAGATGATGTAGAAGAAATAGCACAGCTGAAAAGAAATTTGTTTTCAAAGTTTGAAATGAAAGACCTTGGGAATCTCAAGTATTTCCTTGGAATAGAAGTTCTCAGGTCTAAACGGGGGATTTTCATCTGCCAAAAGAAGTATGTTTTTGATCTCCTGGCGGAAACTGGGCTGATTGATTGTAAACTAGCAGATACGCCAATGGTGGTGAACCACAATCTTCACATGGAACTCGATGGAAAGCTCACAGACAAAGAAAGATATCAACGACTCGTGGGCAAGTTAATTTATCTCTCCCATACTCGCCCTGATATAGCTTATGCTGTTGGAGTGGTAAGTCAGTTTATGCACCAACCGCAAGTTACCCACATGGAAGCTGCTCAGAGAATTCTAAGGTATCTAAAGGGTACCGCAGGCCATGGAGTGTTGTTCAAAGCAAGTGGACATTTAAATGTTGAGCTGTACACGGACACTGACTGGGCTGGAGATAAGGGAAACCGAAGGTCAACGTCAGGGTACTTCTCCTTGGTTGGTGGAAACCTTGTTACATGGAGAAGTAAGAAACAGAAGGTGGTCGCTCTGTCGAGTGCAGAAGCTGAGTTCAGAGGCATAGCTCGAGGGCTAAGTGAAGTTCTTTGGATCGGGAAGCTCCTAGAAGACATTGGTTTTTCCCAAAGGGCGACACCCAGTAAAATTATGTGCGACAATACAGCTGCAATACAAATCTCAGAAAACCCAGTTCAGCATGATCGAACAAAACACGTGGAGGTGGATCGACATTTCATCAAGGAAAAACTGGAGGAAAGAATCATAGAGCTCCCATATATATCAACAAAAGAACAACTCGCAGATATTCTCACAAAAGCAGTCAACGGAAACATTTTTAGTAGCTGTTTGAGCAAGTTAAGTATTGGTGACCCCACTACTCAACTTGAGGGGGAGTGTCGGAAAAAAGAAAAACGATAGTATAGGGGCTAGAGTGTAATATGGTGTCCTATATATCACCATCTCTATGTAACCCAATTCTTGTACAACTTCAATACAATTTTTTCTCAATACAATTCAAACCCTCTTTAGAGATCATTCTTTATACCAAACAATAGGATAGTCTGTATTTTGTTTTCACTAAATGCACAATTGAATTGTTTGAAATGGAAATATGTATAATAATTTATGAAGCATGTGAAATCTGGAAAAAAAAAACAGAGGAACAAATAAAAAGATGTTTGAAATCTGAAATGCAAATGCTGTAAAGTCGGTCTCCATAGCTTTGATGGAGAAGTGCAATCTGAAACTTATTTCAGTCACAGGACATGAATTTGAAACAGGCTCTATCGAAGAATATATATAGTAATTTAAAACACAATCATGAGGTTAATTTTTTTTACATATTTTATCGTCAAAAAAAAATGGAAGAATCCATGTATTTCCTAACAAGGTAACATAAATTAATCAAAAAACACACAATCAAACTATACATCCTTACTTTTGGTCCTTTTTTGTTTATATAACTGAAACGGATCAAAGCGATTGAATTGGGAATTGACAATTTGCTCGAGGGTTTGTAGAAGCAGTTATCTACCCAAATGAACAATAAAATTAATATATTATTTTGAATTCTAGGAGAGATAACTAAGAAACAATACTTTATCATTTCCTATAGTTTATGAAAAGGGATGGGGAGATCGATAGTGACATAGCGTATGCTATTCATGTTGGCTGGTGTAGGTGGAGAGTAGCTCGTTGTGCGATAAGAGGTTTCCAACTAAATTATAAAGGGAAAATTTTATAGGGTTCCATTTAGATGTGCTATGCTATATGGGACATACAAGCATTTAGCAGGGTCATCAAGAAGACACATGTGTGCAAGATGAAGGTAGCAGAGATGAGAGTGCTTAGGTGGATGTGTGGCCTCACAAGGTTAGAAAAATGAGGTTTTTAGGGTAAAGTAGTATAGCGGACATGATAAAGGATGAGATTGAGATGATTTGTTCATGTGAAAAGGAGCTAGTTAGGGTAGTGGTGATCGGTGCATTTTAGGTACACTATATTTTATATCAATTATGCTATAAATGCATTGATAATATTAGAAAATACGGTCTTTTAGTGTGGTTTTATTATCATACGGGTTAAGATTAAAACGAGCTAGAATGATCAAATTAGATATAAAAATATGTATTCATAATCAAGGCTACATAAATTTAGCTTAATAAAAGAAGGGAAGGGCTATATAGAAAACCCTTATGTTTTTAGAAAACTCTGGAAACTCAAATCTCCCCCCATTTTTACCCAACCTCCCGACATTTTTTTTTTTAAAAGTAACACATGTAATATATATGTTTTAGAGTGTTTTGGGCCAAAAAAAAACAAAAAAGCGCCGAAGGGATGTTTTTAAAAAAAATAAACAAAATTTCAGCAAACTCGGGCGACTAACATGTGTTAGGCACAAAAGGCAGAAACTTGCTGAAATTTGTTTTTTTTTTAAAACATTCCTTCGGCGCTTTTTTGTTTTTTTTGGCCCAAAACTCTTAAAAACATGTATATTACATGTGTTATTTTTTTCAAAAAAAAAAAATGTCGGGAGGTTGGGTTTTCTAGGGTTTTATCAAAATGGAGGGTTTTCTACCTAGATTATCCAATAAAAGAAATACATATATTTATTACATCTAGTTATGTTATGGAAACTAAAAGGTTTTGACTTTGATGTGATGTACAACTAAATTGAACTAGGCAAATATATTTTTTTGGAAAGTCACAATGAAATAAATAAGTTAAATGGGCTTGGTGTCTAGCGATCCAACATAAGGAATTGAAAGGATCAGATGGCAATGGTACTTTGGACGAACGGGAAGGTGTAGCAGCCTTCTTTGCTGCTTTGCATGCAAATCAAGAAGATCATAAGGGTTTGCTTTGCATGCAAATCAAGAAGATCATAAGGGTTTTGGAGATGTCGGCTTTGAACGCGATGATACCAAATTCCCCAAAGATACCACTCATATTTTAAGGCAAGAATCCCAAAAACATAAACAGACTGACTGTAGATAAATAAATATAGGAAAGAAGTTATTATTTTTCAAATATTTCCAACTGTTTGAAATGGGAATATGTATAGGAATTTAAGAAACGCATAGAATTTGATAGGCAAGTCAAGTTGGTTTTCAACATTGACAGATCCAAACCTACAAATAAAATATATACCAATCATCATCTAATTACAAAGCGTGATCCTGTGTTTAACGGGTACCCACTAATTACAAGCCAAGAAAAGTCAGTCAATCAGTTAATTGAAAAAAAAAAGATGAAAAGTTGGTTACGACGATATCAATGAACTTTAAATATAAAATCAAATTAATGAAAAAATAGATTTCTTATTACACAATAACTAGATAAGTGATTAACGGTAGTATATAAGGGATGAAAAGTCATTGTCGTTTCCGTCAAATTCCAATATTCAAAAGCTCACATGTGTTTCATCATTATCTCCGGATAACACAATAGAAACTTGTTGACAAGTAATAAATAAATAAAATACACATACATTTATTTATTTAGTAAAGTTGTCACGGTTCTTGTTGAAGAAATAAAATATTTTAGACAAGACTATAGTAGTATAGTTGAATGGAAATAGTCAACTCGTTTATACAAACGATAATTCCTCTAAATTTAAATACCTGAACTCGCTGTTTTCCAAATACATTTCTGGTTTTTATCAATGTATAGGTTTCTGAACAATAGATGTTGCAAAATATATATTAATTAATATCAAGAAAAAACATATAACCATACAACTATTTGTTTTCCAAATATTTTTACATCTCTCCCTTTCTAGAAAAGTAGAGCCCTCTTTTAATCATAGCTTTGAGTTTCATTTTTCAGTATAAAACTATCTTACGAAAACAACGCAAAGTAATTTGAAAAACTGTGAATATAGAGTTGATAGATTGTTGAGGATAGTTTAAATGTGCTACACAGTTACATACCTGATTGAAAAATTACCGGGTTATCTACAGGTTTAAATAGAAGATTATATTATCTTAATATGGTTTCTATTTGAATTATGGTTCTTAAGTATTAAAAGGGATCTAGATTTATTGTTTAGTCAGATTTTTGAGTTTTTTATTATTGTAAATAAAACATAACTATGCAAACTAAAATATTTTAGCTGGTAGGGACGACATGTCGTTCCAATAGGTTATTTATGCCTATAGGGACAACTTGTGGATTCCACATATTTTTCCCTACAAGACCGTCCCTACATGGTGCTTAGTTGGTCCTTATAGCGGTTGTCACGATAGGTAACTTTTAGGGACGACACATCGTCCGTGTAGATTTAAAATAAAAGAAAAAAGTTTTAAATCTGTTGGTACGGCATGACTTTCCAATACGGATAAAATCATTTTTTCTGGTTTTTTCTTTTCTCAATCTAGTATAGGGACGGCATGTTGTCCCAATAAACCTGAAATAAGTTTTTCTATTTTAGATGTATTAAGACGACATCATCTCTAGAAACATTAAAAGAAAGTTAAACTAGACATCTCCGGACAACAGATCGTCCCTACAAGTGTTAGCTATTTTTTTAATTTTAAATCTATAGAGACGATAATTTATCCCTACAGTTCAATTTTTTATATGTTTTTTTTTTTTTTTGTATTTACAATTTCTACCCTGCTTTTTAACCAAATTCAATCAATTTAAAATTGCAAAACCACTAAAAGAAAGTTCAAAATACAAGATATTCACCTTCATCCTAGTTATCAAATTCAAACTTCAATTTTAAAATTAAATACTAGTACCAAATTCTTAATCATCATCTTTACTCAATTTTCTCCTCATATTATTTATTTGGTGTTGAAATTTCGTTTCCATTTGGAACTCCTGTTGTTGTCGTAGTCCCATTAATGCATTAATGCCTGGTTTGAGAATGGTTGCACCTGCACTTGTTGTTGTCCTTTTTTTTTCATTTATTGTCGCATTTGTTACATTTCTTGCCATTGTTGTTGTTGTGGTGGTGGGTATGAACTCGAAATTTCCTGGGTAATATTTTTAACACCACGACCAACGCCGTGTATGTACCCAACACGTTTTGTGCTATCCCCCCCCCCCCCCCCCCCCCCCCGCTTGTGTTTTTGTACATCCATCTGCTCTCCTTACGAACCAGACATTATTCAATTTCGACATTCTCCTTCCAAAACAAATTGCAATCATTAATGCAAGCATGGATTTTTTTCATATCCAAAACCAATATTACACATCTTCTTCTTAGCTTCATTGCGTGAAGCTGGAATTTTATTTTCTTTTAGGAATGTAACTCTTAAAAACACTAAAAGTTGGCCAAACAAACTATTTATCCATACAACAACGATATAGCTCGGTATAGAGCTTCTTCAACAATTCATCAAATTATGGGTCTAAACCAATTCCATCGTTTATTGCTGGAGTACTTGTTCTTGGTGTATATATAGTTCCTAGGGTATGTGTATTTTATTCCACCATAACATCATCAATTAAGTCCATCATCTCATTACTTGTTGTTAGAGTACGTGTTTGGTGAGAAAAAAGGATTGCTATCTCTGCAGCCTGTGGATGTTCCTCACTATGATAATGCCATGTTCAATATGATAGTAGAAACCCACTCTCGTGTATGTGGTTTCCTATTGTTTTCAAATCACGTCGTATCTCATTGCAACATCGTCTACATGGGCAAAACACTTTGTGTTGATAGTTAACATAGTTCTTGGCAATCTCTATAACGTTGTGAATACCGTTAAGAAATTCAGAGAATTTCGTTTTCCCAATTTAATCCATACGTATACATTTTAACGAGTTGACTATTTAAGAAAAAATCAGCAACAATTCCCCTTAAATCCCCATGTATGCGTATATACATGCACTTAACAAATATCATCTTAACATACACACTTAGTATATAAATGCACTTATCTTGATCAAAACACCAATAATCAAGTTTCACTGTAAGTCCCGAAACCGAGATCACAATGATATCGCACAACTCGTAGGGTGACGGAATCACACGAACAAGTTGTAAAAGAACAAAGAAATGAAGGAGAAAGGATGATTGATATTCAAAGATTCACTAATCTTGCATACAAGTGTTTGTCTAATACAAGATTGCCCAAAACCACCAACCATGCACCTATTACATCATTTACTATTTATAGAAAGAGATTAGGGAGTGTGCTCCCTAAACCCTAGGCCCATAACTACACAATTAGGCCCAAAACCCATAGTTAACCCATGACACCTACTAATCCACCTATTGTCTTATCCATAAACCTTAAAGGGCCTAACAATCTCCCCCTAGGTTTACTGGATAAGCAGACGCATCAGACTCTTGGATCGAGAGGACCTGGTGGAGGATCAGCAAAGATATAGTTCTTTAAGATGTTGGCAGCATCACTTGTCCACGATTTTGCACATTCTTCATATTTTTCATTGGTTTTGATTTGATGTTGTGTGAGAACCATGATGTCTTCTTCATGAAAGCTCATCAGGTCGTAAGAGTTTGGAAGCCTGATCGACTGTTCTTCAATAACAATAACTGCCTCTGCCAAAACAGGATCATAAGCCCAGAACCTGAACTTCCTCAGTATGCCTTTCTCAAACTTTCTTGTGAGTGGAATGATCTTCTCTTTGTCAGTGGGAGGCCAGATGATTGATTTTACAGTCCTCTTGGTAAAAGAGTCACGAACACCAGGATTTCGTCTTACTGTCGGTTCAGCAGTCTTCATGGTCTTGAAGTTTGTTCTTACCTCCTTTTCAAGACGTGAGTGGAATGCCCAACCTGGGCCTCTCTTACTCAGATTTGGATCATAATAACGAGCTCGTAACAGAGACTTCAGATCAATAGGAGTCCAGGATTCAAATTGGCTTTCCTTGGCATAATACTCCCTGTGTCCACTCTTTCGGGTGATCAACCACATCTTTTTGTCTGGCTCATACCTCCAACATGCCACTTCTGATTTATTTCCCACTTCATCATAATAGGTAGATCCTAGCTCCATCACAAGTCTATCAGGCCTTGTTGTGGGATCCTTTAGCTGAAAGTTTTCATCCAAAGGATTCATGTCTTGATTTTTCATTACCAGCAGCTGTTTCTTTCTTTACTTCTCCTGTTCTTTCTCTAATTGTCTCTGTTCTCGTTTCTTTTTGGTCTTGCTTCTCAACTTCTTTGGTTTTGCTGCCAGATAAGCTTCTAAGGCAGCTGCTCGTTCGGCTTCAGCTGCTGCTCTTTGTTCTTGTGTCTGCTCAGGTCTTCCAACATAGAACTGCTCATCCTCTTTATCAACAAATTCATTTCCAAACTTCTTTTCAAGCTTCGCCTTAAGATCATAAACAGTTGACATCAACATCCCTACATCCCCTTGCAATTGATCTATAGTAAGATCTCTGCTTGTGAGCTGAGATTGTAGAGAGGAGATCTGGGCTTCTTTTAATGCAGCGTCTTGTTGTAGAGAAACAATCTGAGCACTTTTCAGTTCACCATCTTGTTCCAATATTACCACACGCCTTTTCAAACTTTTGACATACTCTTCTTCATCACTATCACTTTCATAGACTTGTCTCTTCTCGCTTGCATATCGAAATGCAGCTTCATCATGCTCAGTTAAATGCGCCCCACTTGAGCTTCCTGCTTCAAACTGAATACCACCACTTGAACTGCCTGGCTGAGAGGATGTGGATTCAAAGTCGAAGTTGAAATTGTACAAGTCTGTGTCTTCCAGGTCTGTTTTCTTTGATGCATCAGTAGTTTGTGGATCAGATTGAGGGTCAACTGTAGGAGTGGGCTCAGAGGTAGTCGCGGGCCCAGAAAGAGTGTTGTAAGTTGCATTGTCGGTCTTTTGCTTCTTTGGTGCCGGTTCTTCAGTCGCATCAGCTGTTTCTTGAATAACAAGAGTGGAAATGGATGGAGGGTCTCCATCACCACCCTGTAAACTACGAATCAAAGCCGCAAGATTATAAGCGGTCATTGGCACAGGCTCACGAACAGCATCCTCTTCCTTATCAGATGTCACTATCTCCATTTCGCTTTCGGAGTCAGTTTCTTCACTGGAATCTGATTCTGATTCTGATTCAGTATCAACAACAAGAACTTTATCTTCATCATCACCTGCATGTTGTACTTGCTGCATAAGCTGCACGTCATGTTCTTCTGCTATTTGTGCATTAATTGGAGGCGGAACTGGAGCAATAGGAATGACTGGAGGGGCTGGTGCAATAGGAGCTCCTTGTACAACGTCAGCAAACCTCCCATGTTTCTCAAGAGCATATCTTCCTTCAAAGTTGTGAAGTTTGGCTCTTTTGTTTCTGCACGCATTCTCAAAACATCCTGGCCCCATTGGTTTCAAATTGATGTAGTTCGGCCCCTTGACCAACTCTGGATATCTCTCGTCAAAAATCATCTGTAAAAACCTTGGATACAGCATAAAGATCTTCTTCTTGGGATCCTCTAACATTTTCTTCATGTTATCAAAGATAAAAGCTGAGAAGTTGTACTCCCATTCATTCACAAGGGCTACGACTGCTGAAGTTTGTGTCTTGTTTAATTGATCCCATCCACCCTTGTTTTCAGCAACACATTGCAAGAAAAAGTGAACTAACAACCTCCAATATGGTGGAAAAAGCTTCTTCATCACAGTAGGATATCCTCCTTCATAGCTCATTCTTCTTAAGGCAGCTTGAACTCTGGCTTGATCGTATACTGTAGGATAATGCGGCTGGTCTCCCAGTCTTAACACTTCTCGAATCACTGCTTCAGATACTATAATCTTCCTTTTCTGTACAGTAGCTTCAATGGATCCTGCACCTTGCCTATCAATCTTCGTAGTTTTCCAAAAAGCGTTGATGCAGTTGCTGCAGATCACAGGATTTGTTCTTAATGCATGTGTGAGAGGACAGTTGTTTAGACCCCTAATTAGTGATCCAAACAACTCTGCTTGATCTGCTGGAGGATTTGACAGAAAGCCTGCTTGATTGTGGAATTCGTTCACCTCCAATTGCCGTTGGTTCTTTTCTTGCAACATTGCGCCTGCCATTTTATTCACTTCATAAATAACCGTTAGATGATATTGAAAGTTTTACTTATATTTTGAGTTAACGACGTGGAGACAAAGTCACTTCGTCGAAAACATAAACATAAGCAACCCTTTTTAAGTAATCAGTCCAAAACAGTCTAAGGGGGTTCATTAGAAAAGGTTCAGATGATCAGGTCAATCAGTCAAAGGTTACAAAATGGGGTTCATTTCGAATGGCCTTCTTCATCCGGAATGAAATTCCGTCCGAAGTCATCCGTAATGTTCCTTATCAGTCCGGAATCATCCGGAATCATTTGGAATCATCCATGATGATGAACCTCTTGTCCGTAATGATCCGGAATCATCCGTAATGCACATAGATGATCCGGAATGAAATACCTAGGGTCCGTAATCAATCCGAAGTCAATCTGAAATGAGGATTCTTGAGAGAGAATTCAGATGAGTCCATAATGGTCCGCAATGAGAATGCGGATTCTTGTCCTTTTCAGCATTAAGTACTCAGAAATGGTTTTGGGCCAGGCCCATTTCGGATAGTCCGTAATGAAGGGCCTGTTCAGAATTTGACCAAGTCAAATCCTGATGGGCCTCATTTCGAACAGTGGGCCATCCAGACTTAATCATTTTAATATTATTTTAGCCTTTTTCAGAAATAGCAAAATACCCCCTTTCAAAATCAACGAACCACCCCACTGAGCAATTTCAGAATATTAAGATATTAATAACTAATAACAATAAAGTATGCACAAGAATACCAACATAGGGGTGAAAATTGGGAAGACTGTCACGGGATCAAATCGTTCTCGAACTGATTAAGGGACACTTTTCAGCTCCTCGTTTACTTAGGCTGGTCCATGCAATTGTTGATATGTTTGTCCTCTTAAATCCACCGCTCAATCTTCAACGTTTTGCTTTGTTATACGCTTTTAGGTAGTTTTATACTGTGACATCTGTGTGTCCCATTCCAAGGCATACCCCCGCGATCAAGGTAAGCACAACGGTTCATCGTAGCGGGTGAGTATACTGAGATCATCCTTTTATTATTATAATTTTTTTATTTTTCAACGCCAGACTTCCTGGTGAACAGGTCAGTACTTTCGTACAGCAGAAAGACCAATGAAGATCTGACGAGGGCCCTTTTATTCTATTTTTCAATTTTTCATATTTTTAATGCCGGACTTCCTGGTGAACAGGTCAGTACTTCCGTACAGCAGAGAGACCAAGGAAGATCTGACGAGGGCGAGACAGAATTTGGCCCATTTGTGGCTCTTTTAGCGAGATATCCTGACTGTGTCCAGGTCTGCATATAATCTGGATGCAACAAAGGAACAACCCTGATATCCCGGATGATTCGTCAGCATAAAGACCCGAAACCTCAGATGTTGGCTATCTATCAACACAGGATTTAAGACCATGAAATCATACACCGTTGGTCTGTTACCCACGAGATGTCCAGTCCGTTATGTTTGCATCACTTTTGCTTCTTTTTGCTTTTCGAGCGGCAGACCTATCAACACATCGCAGTGGAGCCGAACCTGTTTAACATTGAAACCTTACATGTGTTAATCAAGTTCTTTAGCACGAAAATTAATTTCATTTCCCGGCAACTTTTCTCCCCCTAAATTTGTGCAAAAGTTAAATACTTTATGCCCAAATTTACCAGATAGAACCACATAAAAACCCCTTATTATTATTTACAAGGAGTTTTTTTTAAGCTCAGTCGGTGAAGCGAATCATTTTCAAGAGGTCTACAAGCACATTGAACCTAGAGATGCTGACAGGTTTGGTAAAAAGATCTGCTATGTTAGCATCAGTATGGATCTGTTCAAGTTTAATAAGACCTCTGTCAAAACAATCTCTTATGAAATGAATTTTAATGTTAATGTGCTTGGTTTTGGAGTGAAAAACAGGGTTTTTAGTGATCTGGATGGCCGCATCATTATCACAATAAATAGTTGTATCAAGATAAGTCAAACCGTAATCTTCCAATGCTGCATCCAAAGAACATGGGAGGAGCATGCAGATGCTGCAACGTATTCTGCTTCCGCTGTGGAAAGAGATACTGTTTGCTGCTTCTTGCATTGCCAAGAAATGAGTCTATCTCCCAAGAACTGGCATCCAGCTGATGTGGACTTCCTATCCCTGTCAGTTCCTCCAAAATTGCTATCTGAAAAGGCAAACAAATCAAAGTTCGAATCTCTGGGATACCAGAGTCCGAGTTTAGGAGCTCCCTTCAAATATCTGAAAATTCTTTTAACAGCAGTTAAATGAGTGAGTTTAGGGTTAGCCTGATAACGAGCACACTGATATACGGCGTACAGAATGTCTGGCCGACTAGCAGTCAGATACATTAGTGAGCCGATCATCGAGCGATATAGTGTCTGGTTAACAGGATTTCCTTCTGGATCCTCGGTTAGCAATGGCCTTTCTGCAATTGGGGAGTCACTTGGCTTTGAGTCTGTCATGCTAAACTTTGCAAGGACGTCAGTTACATATTTACTTTGGTGAATTAGTATTCCTTGATTGTTCTGACGGACTTGCAGACCCAAAAACATCGTCATTTCTCCTAAGGAACTCATCTCAAACTTTTTCTTCATGACTTCTTCAAATTCGTTGCAAAGAGCATCATTAGTCGACCCGAAGATGATGTCATCAACATATATTTGCACAAGGATGATATCCTTGTCAACACGCTTGATGAATAATGTCTGATCGATCATTCCTCAGGTGTATCCATGAGCGAGGAAATGTTCTGTTAGAGTCGCATACCATGCACGGGGTGCTTGATGCAAACCATACAGAGCCTTCTCTAGCTTGTAAGCATACCCTTCCTTTTCTTTATCAATGAAACCCGGCGGTTGAGCAACATAAATTTCTTCCTTGGCCTTTTCATAAAGAAATGTCGTCTTAACATCCATTTGATAGACATTAATTCCCATAAAAGATGCGTATGCCAAGAAGATACGAATGGCTTCTAGACGAGCGAATGGGGCATACACTTCATCATAATCTAGGCCTTCAACTTGACTGAAACCTTAGACAACTAATCTGGCCTTATTTCTCACAATCACACCAGAATCATCTTGCTTGTTACGAAATACCCATCGTGTGCCAAGGGCCCTTTTTCCTTGGGGCAGCTTCTCGAGTTTCCATACTCCCAGCCGTTCGAACTGATTGAGCTCTTCATGCATTGCATCGACCCATCCAGGTTCCTGCAAGGCAACATTAATATTTTTAGGCTCAATCTGTGATATGAAGCAAGAATACAAGCATGTGTTGATGTCTCCAGATTTGCTGCGGGTTTGAACGCCAGCAGATACTGGGCCGATGACATTTGTGATTGGGTGACTTCTCTGAACACGCTGTGGAATTGCTGTTGCAGGAGCTTGCAGATTAGATTGCAAATTTGAAAAGCTTCTGGAAGCTATTCCAGATGGCTCCCCCTCACTTGGTGCTGTGGAGTTGATCAAATGTGTGTCTGCGGTGCAATCAGATGGAATTGAATCTTGAAATAAAGAGGCTCCCTGAACATTTGATGGACCGGCAGAGCCTACAGTGTTGTTGGTTTCACTGTTTGAGTTATCTGTTGTGGTTTCACTGCGCGATGCCTGAGTGGATGAGGAACGACTTGAATTTTCTTTGTCAAATCCCGATGGATTCACAGTGAGCTTTCTGATTAGATTCTGCAATAGCACATTCTCATCCTCATCTTCCACAGGAATAGGAATTTCTTCTGCTAGATTCTCTGCAACAACAAATTCGTTAGATAAAATAGGAAACGATTTAAACAAGGAAGAATAATCATATAGCCAGTCAGGGCCAATGCGAGCGTCTTTTGGATTTTCTTCAAGCCAGTCTACATGATATGCTTCCACAACTTGCTTTTTGACCTTGTTGTACACACAATAAAAGGTATTCTTAGCATAACCAATGAAGTAGCATGGGTCTCCTCGAGCTTCAAATTTTCCTTTGGAGTACATGAGGAGAAGGACGCATGGGCAACCGAAAGTGCGAAAGTGTTGCACCGAGGGTTTTTGACCTTCAACTATTTCATATGGAGTTTTCATGTGACGCTTGTTAATCAAGGCATGATTCTGAACGTAGCAAGCTGTATTTACTACTTCAGTCCAGAATATAAGTGGAAGTCCTGAATCTATCAGCATGGTGAGAGCAGCTTCGATGAGAGTACGATTGCGTCTTTCTGCAACCCCATTTTGTTGAGGGGATCTTGCTGTGCTGAATTGACGGTCGATTCCCTTGAGGGCACAAAATTCGTTCAGCTCGGCATTCTTGAATTCTGTTCCATTGTCACAGCGAATAATCTTCACATGTTCATTTGATTGATTCTCCATGAGTATTACAAATTTCTTTATTAAGCCAGTTGTCTCACTTTTCTGCTCCAAGAAGAATACCCAGGTAAAACGTGAAAAATCATCTGTGATGACCAGACAGTAAGCCTTTCCTCCGATGCTGAGTACATTGACCGGACCAAATAAGTCCATATGCAGTAGTTCCAAGACCTTTGAAGTGGTGTGAACAGTTTTGGACTTATGAGGCCTTCGATGCTGCTTTCCTCGAGCACATGCTTCACATTTCTCTATTTGCATGAAATCCTTGATAGGCAAGTTTCTGACTAGACCTCCTTTTGCTAATCGATTCAAATTTTTCGTGTTCAGGTGACCCAACCGACGGTGCCATAGCATAGCATCATGTTCAGCAATTTCTGAAAACAAACACGTAACTTGATCAGTAGGAGCTTTATTCATATCAATAACATAGGAATTTCCTCTTCGGTCAGCTTCTATCAGAAACCAGTCTTCAGGTATGAGGATTTCTGGTTTCAGGATGACACACCCACTCTTAGTGAACAGAACTTCCATTCCTTTGTCACACATCTGCGATACACTCAGCAGACTATGCTTAAGCTCAGGGACATAGTTAACATCTGAAAAGGTGAGTACGCCATTCTTGACAGTGCCTTTCATGGTGATTCTTCCTGATTCTCCTCCTGCGAAATTGACACATCCACCGTCGAATATCTTGATATCATTCAACTGGGATATGTCTCCCGTCATGTGTCTAGAACAACCACTATCGATAAACCAAAGTCTAAAGATAGCCCTCCATAGTCGTTCCTGTACATAAAACGGAATCAGTTAGAGACTGGAACCCAGGCCATAGAGGACCTGAGTTTACCATCGCTATCTGTGTAGGTGACTTCGCGAAATATCATATAGTTTTTATCATTGTTTGTGACATTTGGTGGCGCGGTAGAAGTTGATGGTTGAGAACACGGAGACTGGGATCTAACAGGACCTTTTGGTCTCCAATCTTTAGTGTCCGAGACACTTCTGTTTGATGAAAATGATTTTGTCTTGTCTTGAAACCTGTTTGATTTAAAAAACTTTTGTTTTTCCTGTTTAGCAAGATTCCAGTCTCTGTCAGAAGGCCGTGCCATGGGATGTTTGATAAAACTAGAGTGCATGGCCTTCCGATGGTACGTGTTCCTAGAGTAGTAGGGACGATGAACACAATTTCTTGCGATGTGTCCCGGAATTCCACAGTTAAAACATGTCTGCCTTTTTGAGAAAAAGACATCTAGTTCGGCTTGCGTTATTCTCGAGAACTGATCACGTCTTTTCAATTCATTTATCGCTGAGTGCCTTGGAGTGTGCCTTTTCTTGGAGGAACCGCTTTACAGCTTTCAGCACAAGAGTTAGTATCCTCAACTTTACACTTGAGCTTGGGTTCAGTTTGCTTGAGATTTAAGGTTTCCTTTTTCGCATTCTTCCTTTTTGGCCTTCTGTTTCTACGTGATCGCTTTCTTTTAGGGGGAACAGATTTAGTCGACTCTGTTCCGCTGAGGTTACTGTTGGGATCAATAGGTGAGTTGTCTGGAAATGTCACTTTCACATCTTCCTTTTCTGTAGAGATCATGTCTTCAGGAGAAGCTTGAGAGAAGGTTTCCATATTAATTTCTTCTACAGTTTCATCATTTGATTCAACTGTGGAATTGATTTCAATGAATTCATTCTCCATAGTTTCCACGTCTCCATGAGTTTCTACAGAATAGGACTCTATCGATGTCTCCTCTTCAGTCAAGTCACCTTCTGAGTTCTCGACTTTTGATGGTTCTGGCAACTCAGATGATGAGCAGTCTGTGTCGAAGACAACTTGACTTTCTTCTTTAGTAATGCTGAAAGAATCTGATTGATTGTCACAATAGGAAACACTCAAAGATTTAGGCTCATTATCTGGGATCCTTGAATCCTCTGGTTGATAGCCAAGATCGTCAGATGATCCCTGTTCAACAGTAAATTCTTCATTATCACTATCAGTTACTTCAAAATCATCATTGCTGCAGGGAGCGTCTGATGTGTCATTCAATGTTTCAGACGTACAGGTGTGGTATTCCGAATCATCAGAATGGTTTTCTGAGTTATTTGAAACAGATGTTTCGAATTCCTCAGACGACACATCAGGCTCTCCTGTCACATCATTCTCAACATTTTCAGCATTTTCAACATAGTCATTCTTATCACATGCATAATCTAAAATAATAGCACCAAATTCATCAGTCTTAGTGGGAACATCCCAAGTCTCAGCAAACCAAGAAAAAACAGTGTTCCAAGCATAAATGCCATTTTTATCAGAAACAACATTATTAGCAGCACTTCGATGCGATTCATCATCCTCCTTAGACTCTTCTTCAGTTCTTACTGACTCTGCACACACACTAGAAAAGTTAGTATTTTCAACAGAATCAGAATTTGATGAACTTTCCTTCATCTCCTCTGCGAGTTTGTTAACTGGTTCCGGTTTAGTTTCAGTTTCGGTTTCAGCATTTATCACTGTTTCATTTTTCTGATCGGACTCATTGTCTGCTGATTCATTTTGAACCGTTTCATTTTAACAAAACTCATTGGTTTCTTGAAATCAGTATATGGACTCCTTTTAGACTTAGATGGATCATAATCAACATAATCACTGGGCTTGCCATACATCATAGTATCATAATTTTCCATTTCTTGCTCAGTGACTGGCAGTCTGGAATAATTATGATTATATGGTGGCGGGACCTTTTTATACCCCAAACCCTTTCCCTTGTTTTCTTGATAAGCAAGTTACACATTACACAGATTCTGAACTGTGGCACTGGAAGTATCAAACTTTTTGATGTTTAACTCGTTCTGTTTGTACTTTCCAGTGAGGAGCTCTAGCTCACCCTTCACAGAGTCACATTCAAGAGTTTTGACTGTGAGTCTATGTTTATAGTCATGAACCCAACATTGCTGCTGGTTCACGTCTCTGTGAAGTTGAGCCATGTCCTTTTTAAGCGCTTCAATCTTTTCATAGAGAATTTTGTTATTCTCTCGAAGACTGATGTACTTTCCCATCACAGAATTATAATCGGTAATTAATGCTGAATTTAAAGATCTCAGCAAAGCAACTTTCTTCCTACAATGTTCAGTACATAAAAGAGAGTTTACCGTCTCAGCGAGTGACTTTGGTTCCTCGGTCATGGCCATCAAACACTGATGAACTTTGTCCACTGCAGCAGATTCAGACAGCTTCATAGATTCCACTTGAGCAACAGCATCCGCCCAGTTGAAAACATTCTGCTCTTGAGCAATCAAAGCTCTTCCAGCCCAGAATGGCCCTGTCCACTTGAGGTAGCAGTTTCAGCAGGCGTGACGGGAACCATAGACCTTTCCTTGTTCCTTCCTGCAGCTGCCTGAGTAGCTTCATACCCTGTGAGAGCCTTTTTGCAATCCCTGGCAAAATGCCCTAGTTCATAGCACCTGTAGCACCTCAGCCTGTTTTTTCAGAAATCCTGGACTAGCATGCATGGGATGACGTCCATATCTTTTTGCGAACTTATCAGCTCTAAAGGCTGACATAGCCATGTTCCAAGCCACATCCAGCTCATCTAGGTCCTCTTCCACGACTTGATTCACTTCAGGCATCATTTCTGTTGAAGGTATGAGTTCTCCTACCAAAAAGGCATTAAAACTGTTGATCATAGAGGTTGCAAGAGCAAGTTTTTCTTCATTCTGTTTGGTTAAGAAAGCCATGTGATCCACAGATGGGGTGTTCTGAGGAGCAGACTGAGTGTTTGAACCGAAAGCAGCATTTGCATGTTGTGGCTGAGGCTGAGTTTGAGATTATGGCTGAGTGTTTGTGACATTGACAGCAGGTGCATGAGAGGTAGGAGCAGCCATCCCATACACCTAATTTGGCTTTGGGGCAGCGATGGGACTGAAGACAATGTTTGGGTTGTGATTCACCACTCCATGAACAGGACTGAAAACCAGATTTGGATGAGCATGAGTCACAAGTGCAGCATTGTTTGGACTAGTTACTCCAGCAGCCATCAGAGAGTTCTTGTGATTGATTTCTCTTTGCTGATTATCAATCTCACAAGACTTAATTGTGGCAATAAACCCAGTTAGTGTCATTTCACTCAGACCTATGGTACGCTTGATCATAGAAACCTCAGCATCCCATCCTTTAGGTAGAGAGTTAAGCAATTGGCGATTCATTGCACTGTTTGAGACATCGATTCCAGCACTCACCATTTGAGATACAAGTTTAACGAATCTTCTGACTTGATTTTCAACCGTTTCTCCGTAGATATGATTGAAGGAGCTGAATTGCTGGTTCATCATGTTAACACGACTGGCTTTCATATCGGCATTTCCTTCAAACAGATGTACTAGTGTGTCCCAGATTTCTTTGGCGCTTTTGCAGTTTCTGACTCCAATCGAAATGTCTGGTCCGAGTGCCATTGACAGAGTACCATAAGCAGCTTCATCATCTACAACAACCTTTCTGTCCTCATCAGTGAAAATGTTTTCGGGCTTCGGAATTTGAGTTTAAGGGTCATCCTCAGTGGCATACATGATCGTACATGGCCCGTTTTTTATACTTCTCCAAACGTGAGGCTCTTTTGCCTTGCAGTATTGTTCAAAACGAAATTTCCATTCGTAGTAGTCATCCCCGTACAAGAAACGTGGGACTTTTGTGGATGTGCCGATAACTTGGTCAAGTTCTTGATGAAATGCCAAAGACTGAGTCTGGATTGCAGCCAGTGTGGCATTAGCGAGATCGGCTGCAGTAACAACACCGTTCATGACACCGGATTGGTTCAACATGATTGAGATGATATTCGAAATGGGGTCCGAAATCAAAGGTCCGAAATGAAATATGAGGTCCGAAATCAAAACTGGTCTGAAATCAAAACTGGTCCGAAATGAAACAAGTCTGAAACGCACAGTGGTCCGAAATGACTTTGAATCCGAAATCTAATCCGTGATGGTGAATTTCGAATGAGACAAGCAAACTTCAAACAGTGAGATCCGAAATGACAAACTTTAGTTCGAAATATGATGAACTTAATCCGGAATCTGATAATCTTAATCCGAAATCGGATGATGATTGTCCGTAATCTGATAATCTTATCCAAAATCTGATGATTGGGTCTGAAATCTGATGATTGTAGTCCGAAATCTGATGATTGTGGTCCGAAATCTGATGATACAATCCGAAATCTGATGAAGACAATCCGAAATCAAGCAAACTTCAAATCCGTGATGATAATCAACAGTCCGAAATGGTCCGAAATCTTCTGAAGACAATCCGGAATTAGCAGAAAAACTCCGAAATACAACAGAAACTCTAGAAAAACGGAACAGTAGCAAACCGGAACAGTAACAACGAACAAACCAAACGCGATATCAGATACGAGCCTGGAAATCAGGTTCAACAGGCTCTGATACCAATTGTAAGTCCCGAAACCGAGATCACAATGATATCGCACAACTCGTAGGGTGTCGGAATCACACGAACAAGTTGTAAAAGAACAAAGAAATGAAGGAGAAAGGATGATTGATATTCAAAGATTCACTAATCTTGCATACAAGTGTTTGTCTAATACAAGATTGCCCAAAACCACCAACCATGCACCTATTACATCATTTACTATTTATAGAAAGAGATTAGGGAGTGTGCTTCCTAAACCCTAGGCCCATAACTACAGAATTAGGCCCAAAACCCATAGTTAACCCATGACACCTACTAATCCACCTATTGTCTTATCCATAAACCTTAAAGGGCCTAACATTCACCACCAAACATAACATTTTAGGGTTTCAACATATTTTCAAGAACACATTATCCTCAAAACATATACCCACATCCACGACCATACGTACATACATACATACATACATACATACATACATACATACATACATACATACATACATACATACATACATACATACATACATACATACATACATACATACATACATACATACATACATACATACATACATACATACATACATACATACATACATACATACATACATACATACATACATACATACATACATACATACATACATACATACATACATACATACATACATACATACATACATACATACATACATACATACATACATACATACATAACGTACGTACGCACACACATACGTACGCACGTACGTACATACGCACATACATTCTATCTCTCACTCATTTGTTCACTCATCTCGATCAATTTCTCTCTTTATACTAGTTTAATTTCTCTATTTCTATGACAAACACAAAAACAACACCGGAGAAAACATAGTTTCACAAACCTAAAAGGTCTGAACTAAAACACAAGAGAAAATGGAGGCTATGAAGGAGAACTGGTGGGGGATTACCATGAAAAGGAGATATTTGGAGGGGGGGTTGCCAGAGATCTTGGGTCACCGCTGGAAAAAAAATCGTAACTAAAGCACAAGAATTGTAACTTTTGGGTGGAACTAAAGTTGCTAGAATGAAGACCAGAGCCTCGTGCACACCATCCATCATCAGAGATCAAAGAGAGAGATGGTGGCTACAACTGTTCTGAAACCACCAGAATAAATGTTGGAGCCTCGTGCACACCATCTGTCATATAACCACCTAAATCCGACCGTCAAACCCATTGATTGTTGACTCTTGTTGACAATTTGTGTTTGTGTTTTTTTATAGGGAAAGAGAGAGAGAGAGAGAGAGAGAGAGAGAGAGAGAGAGAGAGTGTGTCGATATAGATTTAATGATAGGAAAAGGAAAAAAACAATATGATAAATTGAGTGAGAGATAGAATGGATCTTGTATATGTACTAATAGGAAGAGAAAGAAACATTTTGATAAAATGAGTGAGATATAGAGTGGATCTAGTATATGTACTCATATGATATAATAAATCTTATATTTATAAAATTTTCATTTACTTTTTAGGTATTTAGGATGGAAAATATGAGTGATTCATTTTGTTCAGCGTTTTTTTTAATATTTATTATTCTGCATAGAACCCCTATATATTAAAATAATATTGATTAATGTTTATTTAACGAGTCAGAGCCGCCTGAGCTTCTCTTATCAAACCCGAGCCAACTCGTTAGCCTAAAGAAGCTCATTATATTATTCATATAATCTTATATTAGTATACTAAATATATATTTAAATTATAATGATTAATATTTATAAAACTATGAAAAATAACAAAATTATATATATATATATATATATATATACATATATAGGGAGCTGATAAAATGAAAACCACCCCAGTTATAAGTACCGTGAGAACCACTCTCCACCAATCAGATTATGCCAACCAAAAGGGTATTTACATAATTTACTTTATATATTACTTTCAATTGCCAGTCTGTCTTCTGTCTCTTTAATATGGTCATTTCTCACACTCTCTCTCTCTTCATCTTCAATTTTTGAAACTCTCTTTCTTCATCTCTGAGATCTTCATCTTCATAATCTTCAGTTTATCAAACTCCCTCTCTCTTCATTTCTCACCACCGGCACCACACCCACACCGGCGACCCCCAAACACGACCGTCTCCCACCTCCACCTCCACCCAAACTCTAAAATGTCTTCCACCTATTCCCATCTCTAACACCACAACAACCCCTAACACCAGTTTCAGTCGCCGGAGACGACGGTGGCGAAGGGCAGGTTGTGGTGGTGGGTTTGACGGCGACGGAGTTCAATCGCTGGAGTTTCAGTCGTTTGTAGGCGACGGGCGAGCTGTGGTGGTGGGTTTTGACGGCGGCGGCTGTGAGGGTGCCGATGAGGATTGACGACGACAGTGGTTGTGGTGGTGGTGGAGGTGATGGCTGTGTGAGCGGCGGTGTGGAACCGCCGGGAATGAAGGGTGAACTCGATTATTTTGAGTTTCTTGCTGATGATGTTGCTGCGTGGAACCCCCGTTGGTGGCGGTGATGGTGTTGGTGAGAATCTTGAATTTTGTATAAATTGTTTTGAGTTTCTTGCTGATGATGTGTGCTGTGAGAAATTAAAGATTTCAGTTTTTTAATCTCAATTTTTGAAGTGTTAATGATAAGGTCAGAGTTTTCCATTGTTGTTTATTGTTAATAGTTATTCAAAACTTTGAATCTTGAAATTGCTGAATGGGAATGTTGAAATTGCTGATGGGAATCTTGAAAAGAGTTCAATTTTTTTGATTAATTTGTGGCTTTTTGAGTTCCCATTTTGGGAATTTTTGTAAAAAGTTGATTAATTTGTCGCTTTTTTTGACTTATACCTACTGTTTGCCCTTTTGTTGTTGTTGTTAGTTCGATTGTAGGGTTCTTGAGGTTACTGAAGGGGCACTCCTTAATGGTTATAGAATTTTGGATTGGACGCGATTTACCTGACGATACTGTGATTCAGGGGGATCTCGTGGTGCCCGTTTGGTGCCGGTGGTGCTCGTTTGTTGTCGGTGGCGCCGGTGGTGCCCGCTTGATATTCTTGTGATTTTATGATAAGTGAACTATGTGGGTTTTAATCGGTTGGATTTGGGTGGTGATGATGAAAAAAAAACCTACATTTTGATGACGATGGCGCGGCAACGATGGTGGAGGGTAGGTTTTTTGAACCTGCAACCCCACTTTGCAGTCTTTTGGTTATCGGAAAATCTGAGCCAAACACCGTTTTTTTTTCTAGATACTCTGTGTTTTGATGTTGTTGGTTTTTTATATTTTTTTCCCCAGTCGATGACGATAACAATCTATCTGAGACACCTACCGAGTTTGCGATTTCTGGGTGCGTTCGTTTTGCGAAAAAAAGTTTTTGTAAAAAAAAAAGTTAAACCATAAACTTTTTAACGTAAAACGTAAACTTTTTGACGTAAAACGTAAAAAGTTTAACGTAAAACGTAAAAAGATTAACGTAAAAACGTAAAAAGTGTAACGTAAAACGTAAATTTTTTAACCTAAAATGTAAAACATAAACTTTTTAACGTAGAACGCAAAACGTAAACTTTTTAACGTAAACTTGTTAACGTAAAATGTAAAACGTAAACTTTTTAACGCAAAACGTAAACTTTTTAACGTAAAACGTAAAACGTAAACTTTTTTAACGGAAAACGTAAAACATAAAAAGCTTAACATAAAACGTAAAACGTAAAAAGTTTTACGTAAAACGTAAAACATAAAACATAAAAAGTTTTACGTAAAACGTAAAAATTTTAAAAAATTTAACGTAAAACGTAAACTTTTTAAACGTCAAACGTAAACTTTTTTAACGTAAAACGGGACGGAAAAAACGACGGGTTAAAAAACGACGCTTTAAAACGGGACGTAAAAAACGACGCGTTAAAACGTGACGTAAAAAACGGGGCGTTAAAAAAACAACGCTTGAAAAAGCCGAGCGTAAAAAACGGCGTGCAAAAACGACGCGTTAAAAAACGATACGTGAAAAAGCCGGGCATAAAAACGGCGCGCAAAAAAATTGTTTTGTTTAAAAATTTCAATTTAAAAATGCTTTTAATAAAAAAATTATGTTTAAAAAATAAAAAGTAATATAATAAAACAAAAAAGTAATAAAAAAATAATAAAGATAAAAAGACAAAAAAGTGTAATTTTACTAACTACCCTTTTGGATTAAAGTATTAAAGACATAATAAGACAAAATGTATTTAATGTTAATTTTAGTTACTTTTAATCTCATCTATCCATCTTGTTGATCTAGTGGCTAGAAAGTGGTTCTCTCGATTCTTACAACTGGAGGTGGTTTTCATTTTAACGCTCCCCTATATATATATATAGGGTAGGGTAGGGTTCTAGAGTGAACAATTGTTAACTTGTGAACAAAGTGAACAGATCTTGGCCCTTCATTTGTTAGATGATGAGAATTAATGGTAATGTCAAACTTATAAATATTTTATAAAATATAATAAAGAAATCAGGTTGATAAGGGCATTAACGTAAATGTGTACTAAATCTAATTTTGGGAACTAGGGGAAAATGAAGAGGTTTGTTTAGTATTTCAAAGATTTTGTTTAATATTTAGCTTAAAAAAATATATGTAATATTTATGTAAATGAATAATGGTTGTATGTAATCTTTATGCTGTACACTTGTGTATATCGGTCACAATAGTTATAAATAAACTCCGTGTACACATTCGTATAGTAGGGCTGATGTGTATCCACATATGTATAGCAGGGCTGTATGCGTATAAACTTGTGTATATCAGTCACAATAGTTATAAATACACTATGTGTACACATATGTATAGCAGGGCTGTATGTGAATACACATATGTATAATGGTATTGTAAATGAATAACCTGGTAATTAGAAAAAAATAGGATGATTAATAATAACTTCGAATATACTAGATGAAGATATAATACAATCATTGAATTAATCAATGGAGATCTTCTAATTCATCATCGTAAGTTAGGAAAAAAAAGGTCGGGATGATAACAAAAATTACGAATATACTGGATTGACAGAGGATCATAAAAAATCTTCTAAAAATTCCGAAAATAAAGGAGAGAGTAACTGCAAATCATTAAAGAATCATAAACAAATCTTCTAAAACATTCCAAAAAAAGGAGTGAGTAAATGCAAATCATTAAAGAAAATTAATTAAAAATCTATACTATCTATAATAAGAGATTATGAGCTGATGTAAATCTGCTTACTTGTCAACTTCTAAGCTATGCCACATGGAGTTGCCGATGTCATAATTCCCTTTACAATTTAGATATATATTTAGATATGTATGTATAAATCTTTTTAAAATATATAATCAACCACTGATGATTCAAAATTCAAAATCAAAATTATGGCTCCAAATTCAAAATTCAAAATTATGGCTCCAGATATATAACCTATAATCTTCTTCAATCAATTACCTCTCTAATCAATTTCTCTCTCAACTCTCTCTCTCTAAAATTCACAGTCTTTGGCAAGAATCTGGAATTATCTCAATTTCTTCTTCATATCGAAATCTTCTGTCCTAATTCTCTCTGCCGTCCTTCCGCCTTTCGAAATCTTCATCACAAAGGTACAATTCCATCTCTTTGGTAACATTCAATCTTGGTTTTCTGGCCTTTTCTTTCGATTTCTTAGTTTTTATTTACTGGAACAATATTAGGGTTTTTAGAGTCATCAGGGCACAGGTAGTTGAATATTACACCGAATCTTGACCCTCATGTAGTGTTTATTCATCATCTTTACAAACATATATCATTAATAACCTAGGGGATAAAAACCATTTATGTTTGGCAGAGTATTATGAGCTAATTTCACTAGGTTAAAAAGCATTAATGTTTGGCAGAGTTTCAGGTATGAGTTTCAGGTTTATATAGATACTATGGTTGCTTATAAAGGTGAAGTTAGAATTGATGACAAGCAGTGAGAGTGTTTTGGTGGAAAACTTGGAGGGGGTCGGTGACGTTGTCGAGGTTGTCAGGAAATGCAAAGTGATAGCATTTCCTGACAACCCTCGACAATGTCACCGACCTCCTAATCTGAGCGTGACCCTCTGAAAATATAAATGTTTTGCAACTTCACCATGAATATAGAAGAAAGAGAGAGTTGGGTTTCTAGCTCCAGTTGTGTTGCAGCCGGATCAACGGCAAATTCAGCAGCAGTAGTTGTTGATGCATGAATATGAAGATTGAATTTGTGAGGTTCAGTTAATAATCGACTGAATTAAATTATATTATTTATTGTATTCACCATTGTTAAACCAAAATGATTCAATTTGTGAGGTTTAGAAATATGAAGATTGAATTTGTGAGGCTCAGCAGCAGCAGTGTGAGGCTCAGCAGCAGCAGTAGTTGTTGATGTAGGTGACTTTTGCAAAGGTTTGCGGCTTGAAATAAAATTACTTATTGTATTCACAATTGTTAAACCGATTGTGCTTTATGTTTATGATTTGAACTTGTGATAATTTGTGCCTAATAATCGACTGATTCAACGGATTTTGATTTTTAATTAAGTTTATTAATGTAAACCAAAAGTTTTAATTAAGGTATGTGCTCTCACATATTTTTGGTTCAAATTAATTTCATGTTAGAATATAAAACAGATGTTTCAAACGACTGCTGGGTTAAATAGTGTTTTGTATAGAAAATAGTGGTTCAAACCACTGTTGGGTTAAAACGGTGGTTGAAACCAGTGTTGGGTTAAAACGGTGGTTGAAACCACTGTTGGGGTTAACACGGTGGTTGAAACCACTGTTTTGTTCAAACCAATGCTTGAAACTACTGTTCCGTTAAAACGGAGGTTTGAAACCATTGTTGGGTTAAAACAGTGGTTGAAACCACTGTTTGGATGTGTGTTGAAAGTGTTTGGATGTGTTGAAAGTGTGGAAGCGAAGGGTAATAAAGTGGTTTTATGATTTGGTGGTTTCATATCAATGTAGTTCTTTCCATTTACGTTTTTTTCTATTTGTATGTAGTGAAATTGGCTGAATTTATGAAATGTTTTTAGAGCTTTATTGGAAGAACCGAGACGAGAGGGGTTTTGAACTAAAGTATATGGATACATCAACACATCTCCTGGAAAGTATAAAGACAGAATGAAATCATACCGGTGGATGGTTAAAAGGAGAAAAATTGCAGATCTCACCTTAGATAGCTGGAACAATTTTGTAAAAGTTGGATTTTGTATAGGCTTCTCTGTAGTTTATTTGTTGTTTTTGTTCTATTTGGGGTGTATTTGTTCTTATGTTATGGCTAATATAGCAGTTATCAGATAGAAGCATTAGTTTAGGCAATTAAGGAGAACACTATAGTGTTCTTGGAGACGGGCTCAGGCAAGACGTTGATCGTGCCACTATGCTTTTATGTTACTATGCTTATCTGTTGAAAAAACCCTTCCCGTGTATTGTTGTGTTCTCGGTAGTTGGTACCCACTGTTGTATTGGTCAATCAGGTATGTCGGTTGACTTAGTTGTTTCTTGAACATGTTTTCAACATGTGGTTAAAGCATACTAATGGAAGCTTTGTCTGTCTTATTAGCAAGCGGAGTATGTGGGAAAGCACCTTGATTTGAAAGTGGAGTATTGGGGTGAAAAAGGTGTTGATTTTTGGAATGCTGCTGATTGGAAGAAACAACGAGATCATAATCAGGTATGACAAGGCAGTTATCAGATAGAAGCATTAGCTTAGGTAATTAAGGAGAATACTATAGTGTTCTTGGAGAGGGGCTCAGGCAAGACGTTGATCGCGCCGCTATGCTTTTACGTCACTATGCTTATCTGCTGAAAAAACCCTTCCCGTGTATTGCTGTGTTCTCGGTAGTTGGTACCCACTGTTGTATTGGTCAATCAGGTATGTCGGTTGACTTAGTTGTTTGTTGAACATGTTTTCAACATGTGGTTAAAGCATACTAATGGAAGCTTTGTCTGTCTTATTAGCAAGCGGAGTATGTGGGAAAGGACCTTGATTTGAAAGTGGAGTATTGGGGTGAAAAAGGTGTTGATTTTTGGAATGCTGCTGATTGGAAGAAACAACGAGATCATAATCAGGTATGACAAGGCAACATTTGACTTTTTTGTTGACCGCATACAATCTCATCAGAATTTTTACTAATGATCAAATACGTAAAGTACCCCTGAGGCGGACAATTGCAGTCTTGAGTAATAAACTTTTATTGTCTTACTCTTTACCTTTGTTGTATCATGTAGTTTTTATTTTTTCAATTTATACTGAATACACGTATATGTTATACATCATTTTTACAGCTATTGGTCATGACCCCTGACATTTTAAAGAATGCATTGAGACATAGATTCTTAACGTTGTATATTATCAAGGTGTTAATGTTTGATGAATTGGACAACGCAAAGAAAAATCATGCTTATGCTATTATCATGAAGGTATATTAATGATTGTAATTTTTAACGTTATTAATTTCTTTTAGTTGAGTTTAAAAAATGAAATAATATTTGTTCAAACCACTGCTTGAAACTGCTGTTCGGTTAAAACGGAGGTTTGAAACCATTGTTGGGTTAAAACAATGGTTGAAACAACTGTTTGGATGTGTGTTGAAAGTGTTTGGGTGTGTTGAAAGTGTGGAAGCGAAGGGTAATAAAGTGGTTTTGTGATTTGGTGGTTTCATATCAATGTAGTTTTTTCCGTTTACATTTTTTTCTATCTGTATGTAGTGAAATTGGCTGAATTTATGAAATGTTTTTAGAGCTTTGTTGGAAGAACCGAGACGAGAGGGTTTTTGAACTAAAGTATATGGATACATCAACACCTCTCCTGGCAAGTATAAAGGCAGAATGAAATCATACTGGTGGATGGTTAAAAGGAGAAAAATTGCGGATCTCACCTTAGATAGCTGGAACAATTTTTTAAAACTTGGATTTTGTATTGGCTTCTCTGTAGTTTGTTTGTTGCTTTTGTTCTATTTGGGGTGTATTTGCTCTTATGTTATGGCTAATATAGCAGTTTTATATTAATTATGCAAAAGAACAATTGCATCAGCATTTCAATATTAAAGTTTTCAAATTGGAAGAAGAAGTACCACCATCTTATTTTTCAATATCATAATATTTTTATTAACCATCGAGATAGTGTTGTTAATGATGTTTTTATAGAATGTTAGATGTATTTTGATCTAATCCACTAAAGAAAATCCTTTTGTAACAAACATACAAAGCACCAAAGGATAGTTTACATATTTACATATACAAAAACTTTTATCACCAAAATATTATAAACTTTACATATTTACAATTATGCGAATGTCAATTCATCAAATATTTGTTCACATGATAGTTTACATATTTATATATACAAAAACTTTTATCATTATGGTTATTATAATACTAATACATACTGAATTTAACATTATTTTATAAAGATATAGAACTAAAGACCACAATTTAAATGGTATATTATAATCTGAATTTGTTGCGCCTCTTTTGTAAACGCCTCTTTTGTTGGGATTGAACGCTATCAGAGGAACAGATAATAAGAGCCAAAATTGGTTCACATCAGTGGATTCATCATAAGCAGCTGTTTGAATTAGACTACTCCCTTGAAAGTGGTTATAACATCTGATGGCCCTCATCTATTGTTTGTATACTACAACTACTGTCCATTAAGTACTGCTTGTGTACAACAACTGCTGAAGACAAGGTGCTGCTACTTAATCTACTGTCCTAACTCAAGTGCTGCTAAAGAGCAAAGCCCTGCCTAGAATGAAGCAGTGGAATTTAAAAAACTGTTGAGAAATTAATACGATTAAAATATGAAGTATTAAGAAAGTAGCAATTACATACAAAAAAGAAATCTAATCAGACACGTCTAACTCTAATAACAAAAATCAAGAAACTTTAACTTCAATTGTGGATCTTTACTGACGGTATTTCATCAAAACGATCTGAGAGTGTCGTATGATGATGCAAAAGAACACTTATTTGTGGTGTATTTGTTCTTATGTTATGGCTAATTTAGCAGTTATACATTAATTATGCAAAAGAACAATTGCATCAGCATTTCAATATTCACGTTTTCAAATTAGAAGAAGAGGTGCTACCATCTTATTTTTCAATATCATAATATTATTATTAACCATTGAAATAGACTTTCACCTTCAAAGTCGTTATTTTGGGCCAAATAAGACTGGTTCACATCAGCGGATTCATCATAAGCAGGTGTTTGCGTTACACCTTCCCCTTGAAAGTGGTTATAACACTTGATGGCCCTCATCCACTGTTTGTATACAACAACTGCTGTCCATTAAGTACTGCTTGTGTACAACAACTACACCAGACCAAGTGCTGCTATTTAATCTACTGCCCTAAGCTAAGTGCTGCTAAAGACCATATCCCTGCTTGGAATGAAGCAGTGGAATGTAAAAACTGCGGATATATAAAGATTGACAATTTGTGTCTAAAATGTATTTTGTTAAGGATGGCATTCTTGCAGATATTTCATAAATCACCATCAACAGATGTTGGACATGATATTTTGTGGTTACGCAAGACAAAATCAGTCCTTTCTTCAGAACAGCAGATGCTCAAAACATTTGTCAAAAGCTTATTCACTGTTGCACTAACAGTTGCTGATTTAATAGTCTTTCAAATCATTATCATTTCCTTACCCCTAACCACTTTTGTGCTCAAACATCTGTTTTCTAAATACTGTCCACTGCTATTCATCATAAGCAGCTGTTTGCATTAGACTTTCCCCTTGAAAGTGGTTATAACATCTGATGCCCTCATCCACTGTTTGTATACTACAACTGTTGTCCATTAAGTACTGCTTGTGTACAACAACTGCTGAAGACAAAGTGCTGCTATTTAATCTACTGCCCTCAGTCAAATGCTGCTAAAGACCAAAGACCTGCTTGGAATGATGGCATTTTGTTAAGCAGTGAATGTAAAAACTGCTGACATATTATACTTGACAATTTGCTTCTTAAACGTATTTTGTTAAGGATGGCATTCTTGAAGATGTTTCATAAATCATCATTAACAGGTATTCTAATTTACATTTTCATTAATTATTTCTGGTGACATTTTTATTATATTAATGACTTATAGTTATATTTTTCGATAAAACGGTCTTATGGCATTTTATGATACATTGTTTAGGTAGGTAAAATCCATACTACAAGATTGTATTTACAGAGTTGATTCTTGAATTTGGTTTGTTTTGTTTTTTTTTTTGTTTTGTTTTGTGATTGTTTGTTGGTATGTGGTTTATTTTTAGGGTGATCAGTGTTTTATAATCGGACCGTGCGGTTTATTCATCAGGTATTATTTCCTTTTCATTTTCACTACACTGATTTAGCGTTACCTGCTTTTAACAATCCAGAAAAATATGTTTCATATCATACCTACTTTAGAGTTTTACTTGTATCGCTTAAAACAGAACCAAAAAAAATTTGTTTCCGAGTGAAGAACCTATAACACATCAAAAAACCAGTATTTAAAACCAAACCAAAAAAAATTGGTCAGCCCAAAACCATACCTAAAATTATAATGAAACAGAAGCAAAAATAAAGTGTCATAAAAAAAATTAAATCATTTATTGTATAAATATTAAAAAAAGTTACAATTACATAAAAAAAAAAAAAAAAGTAATCAGACACTTAAAGTCTTATAGCAAGAATGAAGAAATTTTAACTTCAACTCCATGGAGCACTGCACTTCTCGATGTATGTCATTGATCTTTCTCATGAAGTCCAGGTCTCTGTCTCCACATTCTATATTGTTCGCAACACACAGGTCACGAACGGAAGTAGTCGGCATCGCCCTCAGGTCTCTAGAAACTTGGTCTCTTGTCAGCAGACCAAGTTGCAGTCCGTCAAAACATCTCTTCAACTCTTGAAGAGTACTCCTATCAGCAAAAACTTGCTCTTCGATTTCTTTAATAAAGTGTTGCTTGAAATCCTCAGATTGTGCCGCAGTATGTGAATCCATTTTAATGTATTTATAACAGCTAAGGCAAAACAATAAGAGTTGCTCTTCTATTTAACTGAATGAATCTGGTTATGATGAGACAATGTTTGAATTTTCAATGATATTATATAGGATATCTATCAGCCCAAAGGTCAGGTTTAAATGCAACCATTAAATAAAAATTTATATTTAAAAACCTGATACATGTAATGATTTAATAATGAAAAACGTGTATATAGCCAACATGTCTCTTCATTTACCTTATCAAACATTTTAATGTAAAACCTTTGAAAAATGATCTTTATTAGCAGATGTCTCTTCATTTATCCTATCAAATATTTCAAACACTATAAAGGATCACGATTGCTCTACTTGAAAACATCAAGACTTCATTTTTAAAAAAACCCTTCATCCTAAAACAAAACGTCCAAAACCACCCACACTCTTTCTAAATAGCAAGCAAAACCTTCTACCACTGGTCGGATAATACCGATCTTAAAATTGAATATTCAAGATGGTCACTCCATGAACAGAGAAAAGCTGAAGAAGTCAACAAAAAAGTTGCATTGGTAAGTGATAAATATTATAAGCAGACGTGGAGTAGCATTGCACTGCTGGATGAAGTTGTCTCTTCTCCTCCATCAGAGTTTAAAGAAAAACCCGAAGAGTTTTTGACACATCTGTTGAAACAAGATCAGATGACCTGTGATATGCTAGCAGATCTGCAAATTAAAACAAAAAATGAAATTGCATGGAGGAAGGCGAGAGAAATAGATATCCTAGGAAGTGTTAATTGTAATGTTTAGTTTTTAATATTTTTCAAACTCAGATTTTTGTAATATTATTTAATATCGAATGAAGAAGTGTTTATTGCTAGCAGAATTTTGTAAAAGTTGGACTTTGTATAGGCTTCTGTGTAAATTGTTTGTGTTTTTTGTTCTATTTGGGGTGTATTTGCCCTTGAAGAGATACCACCATCTTATTTTTCAATAGCATAATATTATTATTAAACATTGATCCACATAACAGTGATCCACATCAGTGGATTCATCATAAGCAGCTGTTTGCATTACACCTTCCCCTTGAAAGTGGTTATAACATCTGATGGCCTATATCCATTGTTTGTATACTACAACTGCTGTCCATTAAGTGCTGCTTGTGTACAACAACTGATCCAGACAAAGTGCTGCTATTTAATCTACTGTCCTAAAATAAGTGCTGCTAAAGAACAAAGCCCTGCTTGGAATGAAGCAACGGAATGTAAAAACTGGTGGCATATAAATATTGACAATTTGTGTCTAAACATAATCTTAAACAGTTACTGATTTAATAGTTTTTCAAATCATTATCATTTCCTTACCCCTAACTACTGTTGTGCTCAAACATCTGTTTTCTAAATACTGTTCATTCCTATTCATCATAAACAGCTGTTTGCATTAGACTTTCCCCTTGAAAATGGTTATAACATCTGATGGCCCTCATTCACTGTTTGTATACTACAACTGCTGTCCATTAAGTGCTGCTTGTGTACAACAACTTTGAATAAACCACTGAGTGCCAAACATTTCATACATTGACATGCAACAATGGAAGGAAGAAACAGTAGTTTAGTTTGTCATTTATATTGTATAGAATCAGTGGTTAAGGTTAGCAGTGTTTCAAACGACTGTTCGGTTATAATAGTGTAATCCTTAATGATATGTTTTGAAACCAGTTTTGGGTTAACACAGTTTGAAACTACTGTTGATTTAAGGACAGTTTTTGAAACCAATATTTTGAGCCAAAAGTGTTTTCAAAACAGTGTTTTAACAACACTAAGTATAATTCACCAATATATCATTGTTTGTATCTTCAATGATCACACAACTTGAATCGACAAATCATAACATTGAGAGCAGCCCATTAACAAATATTACAAACTGTATGCTGTATAAACCTTTCTTATAACTATTAATCATTCATTGAATGTTGCTTTATTTATTATAATTGATGAAAGGAGGATATCTTCCGGAAGAGTTGCTGATTACAGAAAAAGTTGATCCAGTTGGTTCTCTCATATCATTCACATAACCTGATATTTAAGGAGAGTTGTGAAAATGAAAGTTGTATTGGCATTCTTAATATTTTTTATAACAAATTATTAAAGCCAAAATTGTATATTAAAGGTAAACTTTTAATACATACAATACAGAGACAAAACGTTATACCAACTTCGTAAACTTGACGGAACTTGCAGACTCGATAACAAAAGATTGTGACATACAATACAGGTGAAGTTAGAATTGATGACAACGTTATTGGATTCACCCAATATAGTGTTTCAATATGCTAAGCGTAATGGTGATTAACTTTTTGGTTGAATCTTATAGGCGTACAGCGGAAAATCCTGGAGAGGCGGAGGCTTGCAAGCGATGTAACTGTAAGGAATCCAAGTTTTTGCACATACAATACAGAGACAAAACGTCATCATACTACCACAAGCAATTGTGGATTGTTACTGACGGGTGCACTTTGGAATGTAGCAGATATGAATGAATATAACCTCAGTGTAGGTAATTACATATCTGCCACTGGGGTTATATTCATTCATATGAATGAATATAACCCAAGTGGTAGATATGTAATTAGCGAGCTCTGGAATTTCAAGGAAAATCGAAGAGCTCCACTAGGTTGTATTCATTCATATCAATCACTTCCTTATGTGCACCGCATCTTCTAGGAGGTTGTCAAGTGTTCTCGCCTTTGTAGTTGGTGTTTTGTGTATCTTTACATCCGCAACCATTCTGTACATAGAATCAAACGAAAACCAAATAACTGTTATCATCGAATCAAACCAAAACCAAATAACTGTTATCATCGAATCAAACCAAAACCAAATAACTGTTATCATCAGAATCCAAAAATCAAAATGAGGAACACATTCAAATCACACATTCAAATCATTGAATCAAATCCAAAACACATTCAAAACCTCTGTTTTGATAGCCTAAACCCTAAACCCACAATAATCAAAACAGGAACACATTCAAAACCTCTGTTTTGATACCCTAAACCCTAAACCCACAACAATCAAAACAGGAACACATTGAAAACCTTTGTTTTGATACCCTAAACCCTAAACCAACACAAAAATAAAAACCAAAACACATTCAAAACCTCTGTTTTGATGCATTTTGAATAAAATCAACCCTCGGTTTTTTCAAAATCAACCAAAAATCATCGGATGGAACCCAAAATCATGAACAAAATCAACCCTCTGTTTTTTCAAAATCAACCATAAATCATCGAACGGAACCCAAAATCAAACCGAAAATCATCGAATGGAACACAAAATCAACCCTCTGTTTTTTTCAATACCAACCTAAAATCATCGAATGGAACCCAAAATCATCGAATGGAACCTAAAATCAAACCTAAAATCAACCCTCTGTTTTTTTCAAAACCAACCCAAAATCATCGAATGGAACCCAAAATCAAACCCAGAATCAACCCTCTGTTTTTTCACAATATAAACACATTCAAATCATCGAATGGAACCAAAAATCAAACCTCTGATTTCAAGATGAAGATGGATGAAGATGATGAAGCTGGATGAAGATGATGAAAATCTGTGTTGACTATTGAGAGTTGAGAGAGATATTTGGATAAGTGTGATGATGATAATGATCGGTGATGATGTTAGTCATTTTATACAACTTTTATAACAGTCAAGTTGCATTTTTGGTGAAGTGTAATGATGACAAGGAGATTAAGCTAAAAAATAATTATCCATAACAAATTAAACTAAATAATATTTAGTAGGAGGATTATATATAAATTAATTAGAAAAGATTAAACTAAAATAACACTTATCTATAAAACATGGTCTAATAGTATAAATAGAACTAAAGACCAAAATTTAAATGATATATTATAATCTGATGTAAATCTGCCTATGTTACGGGTATTAAGGGATAAGGGTATTAAGGACATTTGATACATGTCTTTAACAAATCTAATCCATATTTGATAGAAGGGTTTTAACGGGCCTACAAAATCTAATCCATTAGTAAGCTTAATTGGATCAAATATAAGGGGCTTTATTGAACTGTTTAATAACATTTGGTTATTTAAATTTGGTCAGGCTTTAATTATTAGACAATATAAAATTATGTCATGCTTTCAGTTTAGACAACAAGTTTTGGTCTTTAGTTAGCTAATTTCATTATCAAACCTAAACTAAATACAAACAATTTAAATGATGTATTATAATCTATTTCGATTGTTATTAAAACTACCCATGTGGTCTGATGCGTTGTCGAGTGTTATATTTATTAGGTGTATATTTTAAGCCCCTTTAACACTTTTTAGTCAAGTTTTAAATTTATAAAACACGATATTTACTAACACTAGACACACATATGGGCAAGTGCACCCATCGTGAGCGTAGTATAGTGTTGGTAAGATACCGAGGTCGTCCAAGGACACAAGAGCTTTTAGTACCGGTTTATCCTCAACGTCTAATCAAATCAAAAAGTTTAGAAAAATGTTTTAACTAAGAAAAATAAAAACTAACTAAAATGCTGAAAATAAAAATAAAAAAAAAGAAAAACAGATAGACAAGATGAATCACTTGGTTCCGACTCGTATCTAGTGTAACCTTTGATTATTTCCGCACTTTTGCACTTATTAAGAGATTATCTTAGTTATTGTAGTAGGCCCCTCTTTTGAAGGTGACGTTACCCTCACCCCAGTAGTTTGAGTCAGCAAGGATACAATCCTAAAAGGGTGGATCATTGGAAGATAATTAATTAAGTTATTAATGCAAATTATGGTAGGCCCCTCTTTTGGAGGTGACGTTACCCTCGACTAAGTAGTCTGAGTCAGCAGGGATACAGTCCTAAATAGCCGGGTTATAGTATTAATAGTAGTTAACTTATGAGGGGATCAAAGAGTTTGGACCCCCGCCATCCAATACCGTTGAGTATTGAAGGAGGTCCTACTAAATTTGACCCAGGTCCATTGCAGGACCTCTAAACGCTGAACAATGGCAAGACCTTTACCAAACCGTTCCCTTAACCCCCGACCAGGTAGCCAACATACCTCCATATAGACCGTGGAGATATGAATGGTGAAAATCTTTTATTTTATATAGACGGTAAAATAATGCCAAGACACCACGGACAAACGATAAGGAAAGATCACCTTCAACATAAGAAACTAGTTATTAAAGTCATTAATACAAAACCAAGTAACAAGTGCGAAAAGATTAAAAATAAAAAGTATTACACTAGACACTTTGTCTTCACCAAGTGATGTAAGTGACTTAGGCAAACATGGCCTTGATTGTCAAGAACTCTTACGATCAATCTTGGATCCCGAGACGACTCACACACTCTACGATGGACAATGGATGATGGTGGTGGATGATGGTGTTATGGTGGTGGTGGGTGGTGGGTGAAGTGTGAGAGAGGTGGTGTGCCAAGGGATGGTTTGAGCTTGAGCCAAGCACTCCTATTTATAGGCTGAACAGAAGCTCGGGCACGGCCCCGTGTCCACATCCTTCTCTTTCTTCATTTAATGCAGCTTTGTCTTATTAGATGACCACGCCCCCGTGTCCGCTGAGCACGACCCCGTGTGCAGAAGAATCTTTGTACTATGAAGATTTGCTAGATTGCGCGAATCTTATAGTTGACCACGGCCCCGTGTCCGCTGAGCACGGCCCCGTGGTGGGCAATAGAAGCTTCTACCACTTTGTCTTTTCTGCTGACACTTGGGCACGCCCCCATGCTGGCTGAGCACGGGGCGTGTTCAGTCTTCTGTTATCTTGTTTTGCTTGGGAAGATGCTGTCGTGGGGTCGGGCATGTCAGTCTTGTTCCTTTTCTTGTATTTATGTTAGATTTTGATGTCTTTTTGCTTCTTTTGTTAATTTGAGCTCATTTAATCATGAAAATACAAAAGGAAGACAAAAGCACACTTTTTCCAACATTAGTACTAAAAATGGTTAGTTTTATGTCACAATTGATGAAATTTATATGTTGCATTTTGCACACATCAAATACCCCCACACTTGAACCTTTGCTTGTCCTCAAGCAAAACTCTTTAATATGTGGCTATTACACACCCAAATGGAATGGGTAGAGAAGAAGGTTTTTTGAGCTTGTCATAGAGTGTCGGGATTTCCAAGATTATTTATTCAGTTTTATTTATATTTATTTACAATCCTATTCGTCATGATTTATTTAAAACTTTTCATAAGATAAATTACTTATTAGGGCATAACATGCTTCTTTAAAATTCTATTTATATACAAGTTCACATACCTCACGGGGATCACTCAACACTCGGCCGAAAATGTATTTTTGAGGATCACTCGAGAGCGGCATGGAACTTACTCCTACCATAGGCTTGCCAAGCAATCAATCCTCCTCCTTTTTAACTTAAATACCTTTGTGAATATCAAGAGGGCTTTTGGGTGAAGGGTTAGGCTTGGGTTAAAGGTAGGTGGTTGGGTTAGTGGTTAGTGGTTAGTAGAAAATGGCGAAAAGCGTAACAAGCGTCGGTTTTCGTAAGACTTTTTATTTTTATTTTATTTATTTTTTTATTTTTTTTGTAACTTTATTTTGATGAAACTTTTATTCAAACAAAGTTATTTTTGATGAACTTGTTTGTTTATTTTCTTTTGCTTCATCATCAATACTCAAAATATTTTTTTTTTTTTTTTTGAAAAGTCATATGAAAATCCGAACTTGTTACTAAAACAAAGGGTTAAAATGAAAAAGGTTTTTGTGGGTAAAATGTGTTGGGTTATGAAATGAAAAGGTTTAGGCTCAAAGAGGCTAACTAGGGGGATTTTGGGTAGGTGGTAAAAAAAAAAAGAAAAAAAAGAAAAATAATGGTGTAGAAAAGAAAAAGTTAGTCCTAATGCCTCTATCATTTACTTACTCGGGTTTAAGTTGGTAAGGACCGGGAATGTATTGTCATGGCAAGTTCTAGAGTCGTAAGAACCAAGCGGCTATTCACACAAGAAACGAAAAATGAGCATTTAGTTTAATGATATGTATTTGTATGCTCAATAAAGGCTCAAAACTCACTTTTGTGGGAATGGGTTTATATGTGATCAAGTATATGCAATCAAATTTTAACTAAGTTTGCCATGCCTTTTCATAATTTTCTTATGTTGGTTCTTTTTCTCACGACGCTATCGGTTGTAAATTCGTAAAAATAATACCCTTTTTAGAACTTGAAATTCCCGAGTTAAACCTAGACAAGTAAAAAAAATGAAAATTTTTGAAAAAATTTGGGGTGATTAGCGGTTCCAATAGAGTTTTGTGTAAGACTTGTATTTAGGACTTGCAAGATTCAAGGTTTTAGCATCCCCGCCCCCCCCCCCCCCACACTTAAATTACACATTGTCCTCAATGTGTCCAAAAAATAAGTTTTTAGGTTGATTGAATGTGTAAAAGGGTGTGAAAAAGCAAAAATTTTGTGTTACTGGGCGCTGAACACGGCCCCGTGTTATCCGGGCACGGCCCCGTGTTCAAGTGCCAGTAACAAAGTTGAATCAAGAGAAACAGAAGTCTGGGCACGGGGGCGTGTTGGGTGAACACGGCCCGTGTCCAGTTACCTGAACTGGGTCTTTTCCTGCAGACTGTGCAGCACGGGGCCGTGTTGGGTGGACACGGCCCGTGCCGAGCTTACTGTAAATGAAGAAAATTGTCGGATGGTCCTGTTTTCCTGCATGGGGTGCTGGTTCAAGTTTCCCTTGTATCCTTTGTCATCTCAAGTGTGTTTTATTCATTTCAACACCACCCAAACACCAAATTAACTAAAACCCATCATTCATTAGTCATAGAGAGAATTACACATTAGTTCTAAAAATTAAAATACTAGATAGTGAGGTCAAAGAAACACAAGAAATCCAAACCAAGAAGTTCTAGCCTTATTCTAATAGCAAAATTTCCGAAAAGGTAAATCTTCCGATTAAATGAGGCTTTGACGACTTCTTTTTCCGGGTGCGGGGTCCTCATATGTCGGCGAGCCATTCTTCAATCTCCCCAGGGAGAAGAAAAGCGGGCTCATTAGCATCGGTTTGAGGAGGTGCAACTTCCACCGGGATTTCTTGGAGTTCTTCAAGAGGAGGTTCCGCCGGAATGTCGTCCCAACCGGTAGGATTGTGGATTCCAAGTGCTAGGTTCCAATCCTCTTGAGGGTGGATTGGTTCCATGGAAGGTGTCACAAGAATGTTTAACCTCTGGTGCAATAGGTTTATTTCTTGAAAACTGTTTTCCAACCCCACCGAAAGATAATTGATACGGTCGATGAGGACCTCCTCTACCGAAGTCATCTCGTCAAGAGCTTCACGTAGTGCCATTACATATCTTACGAGAGTTGCTTCAATCGATGGCCTCCTTTCCCTTCGACTGTTTCTGGAGTGCGCAGAAGAGGTTCCACTGTTTTGGCTAGACATTCTATGAAAATACACCAAAAATATTCCATTTTAATGAAACAGTACCACGGGCACGGCCCCGTGCTCAATGAGCACGGCCCCGTGTTCAGCTTTCTGCAGATTTTTAGAACAAGGAACCTTGGGTTTTCAAATTATTTTCTCAATTTGTGAAGCATTTTTGAACAGAAATAACTTAAAACCATGTTTTGTAACTTATTTTTAACAAGATTCCTTGAACAAAAATTCAACAAACATCATACCAAAGCTTGAAATCAAGCTTCAATGGAGGTGTTGTTGCAAGATAGATGAAGAAGAAGGTAATAGATAAAAGAGGAAAGGACAAGATGCTTGTTAGAATCTTCTTTTAGAACATACCTAGGATGGTAAGTCAGAAAATCCTTTCAAATCTCTGTCCCTGGATGGTCCAAATGTGCAGGGTTCTTGGCTGCATTTATAGAAAACGACAGCATGCTGGACACGGCCCCGTGTGCAGGAAAGATCCTGACACGTTTTGTCCGTATTCTGACAAAAGTCAGAAGGGAATCTTTTGATGGACACGGGGGCGTGCTGACCAGGGCACGGCCCCGTGTCGGAAGGCTGTTTTATGAAGTGTGTCTATTTTCAAGGAACTTTTCCGGATCGGGCGGTTCCTTACTGGATGGAACAACCCCAAAGTGCCTAAGATACCTTAATTGTTCTAGATTAAGACGAGAACGCAAGAGGTTGTCGGTGAGGGTGATTCCTATGCTATATGTAGGTGGACAAGTCCAACCCTTTTCCGGGCTCTCGTTAAAGAAGGTGTATGTCGAATCGCTCAGGTCTATGTATGCATCAAACGAAGTTGATGGGGAGTCCTTCACGGCACAATCGACACAGGGACGACTATCGCTCAAGTCCTCGCTAGAGTTAAAAGTATCGTCGGAAACAACAAAGTTGTTTAAATGCGGTTCCAACCCTTCTTCTTGGCTATTGTCTTGGAAAAGATTACTGAAATCTTTCCTAAGTTCTTTTAACCAATCGATAATTAGATCTTCTAGTTGAAACAATTCATCGAGAAGCATTTCTCCTAGAATATCTGGTTGGGAGCATTCGAGGGAGAGATAGGGATTATTTTTACTTTCGCCCCTCTTAAGGATACTAGGAAATGATGGGTCTATATAGTGGGGTTTATAGGTTAGAAAATAACATTCTAATTCCTTATGGTTACCACCACATAATTGACACCACATTGTACCATAAGAGTGCCGAAAGTAAAAAGTATCAGTATCACTCATGTTTGTGTCAGAAATTACCAACCGTCGGGATCTTACGGTTCTGTTTTCAGTAACTGAAACTTGGGCACGGGGGCGTGTTGAGTGGGCACGGCCCCGTGTTCAGCTGCTGTCTGACTTAAAACAAGATTGCCAGTTCCAATGATTGGGCACGGGGCGTGTTCAGCGGGCACGGCCCGTGCTGAGTTCTGCAGAAGCTGAATAAAAAAACTAAGAAAAATCCTAAAAAATAATGAAAAATAAGAAAAAAGATTAGGCCGTTGATTCCTAACTTTCTTAAAATCCTTGTGTCCCCTGCAACGGCACCAAAAACTTGATGCGTTGTCGAGTGTTATATTTATTAAGTGTATATTTTAAGCCCCTTTAACACTTTATAGTCAAGTTTTAAATTTATAAAACACGATATTTACTAACACTAGACACACATATGGGCAAATGCACCCATCGTGAGCGTAGTATAGTGTTGGTAAGATACCGAGGTCGTCCAAGGACACAAGAGCTTTTAGTACCGGTTTATCCTCAACGTCTAATCAAATCAAAAAGTTTAGAAAAATGTTTTAACTAAGAAAAATAAAAACTAACTAAAATGCTGAAAATAAAAATAAAAAAAAGAAAAACAGATAGACAAGATGAATCACTTGGTTCCGACTCGTATCTAGTGTAACCTTTGATTATTTCCGCACTTTTGCACTTATTAAGAGATTATCTTAGTTATTGTAGTAGGCCCCTCTTTTGAAGGTGACGTTACCCTCACCCCAGTAGTTTGAGTCAGCAAGGATACAATCCTAAAAGGGTGGATCATTGGAAGATAATTAATTAAGTTATTAATGCAAATTATGGTAGGCCCCTCTTTTGGAGGTGACGTTACCCTCGACTAAGTAGTCTGAGTCAGCAGGGATACAGTCCTAAATAGCCGGGTTATAGTATTAATAGTAGTTAACTTATGAGGGGATCAAAGAGTTTGGACCCCCGCCATCCAATACCGTTGGGTATTGAAGGAGGTCCTACTAAATTTGACCCAGGTCCATTGCAGGACCTCTAAACGCTGAACAATGGCAAGACCTTTACCAAACCGTTCCCTTAACCCCCGACCAGGTAGCCAACATACCTCCATATAGACCGTGGAGATATGAATGGTGAAAATCTTTTATTTTATATAGACGGTAAAATAATGCCAAGACACCACGGACAAACGATAAGGAAAGATCACCTTCAACATAAGAAACTAGTTATTAAAGTCATTAATACAAAACCAAGTAAAAAGTGCGAAAAGATTAAAAATAAAAAGTATTACACTAGACACTTTGTCTTCACCAAGTGATGTAAGAGACTTAGGCAAACATGGCCTTGATTGTCAAGAACTCTTACGATCAATCTTGGATCCCGAGACGACTCACACACTCTACGATGGACAATGGATGATGGTGGTGGATGATGGTGTTATGGTGGTGGTGGGTGGTGGGTGAAGTGTGAGAGAGGTGGTGTGCCAAGGGATGGTTTGAGCTTGAGCCAAGCACTCCTATTTATAGGCTGAACAGAAGCTCGGGTACGGCCCCGTGTCCAGTGGGCACGGCCCCGTGTCCACATCCTTCTCTTTCTTCATTTAATGCAGCTTTGTCTTATTAGTTGACCACGCCCCCGTGTCCGCTGAGCACGACCCCGTGTGCAGAAGAATCTTTGTACTTTGAAGATTTGCTAGATTGCGCGAATCTTATAGTTGACCACGGCCCCGTGGTGGGCAATAGAAGCTTCTACCACTTTGTCTTTTCTGCTGACACTTGGGCACGCCCCCGTGCTGGCTGAGCACGGGGCGTGTTCAGTCTTCTGTTATCTTGTTTTGCTTGGGAAGATGCTATCGTGGGGTCGGGCATGTCAGTCTTGTTCCTTTTCTTGTATTTATGTTAGATTTTGATGTCTTTTTGCTTCTTTTGTTAATTTAGCTCATTTAATCCTGAAAATACAAAAGGAAGACAAAAGCACACTTTTTCCAACATTAGTACTAAAAAAGGGTTAGTTTTATGCCACAATTGATGAAATTTATATGTTGCATTTTGCACATATCATGGTCACACATACTGTCTTCAACATTACTTTATAAAGATATAGAACTAAAGACCAAAATTTAAATGATATATTATAATCTGTTTTTTAGTATTTGATTTCGATCATTACTAAACCTACCCGTGTGGTTACACGGGTACTACACCTAGTAAAGATTAAATGTAGAATTACAATCCCAACCTTTGCATCATCTAATCAAATGAATGGTTGAGATTGGTTCACTCAGTTCACAAACATGGATGTTTTTCACTCATGAACCTCATCATATATATATATATATATATATATATATATATATATATATAGGGAGGGGCTCATGCGAGAACCACCCTTATTGTGAGAACCTTGAGAACCAATGTGAACACAACCTAAAATAGCTAAAAAAACCTAAAAAAAACCCTAAAAAAACCCCCACCCCCCCCACCCAAAAACCTAAACCCCCCACCCCCCCCCCCCAAAAAAAACCTAACCCCCCCCCCCAAAAAAAACCTAACCCCCCCCCCCCCAAAAAAACCTAACCCCCCCCCCCCCCAAGCTAAAAAAAACCTAACCCCACCCCCCCCCCAAAAAAAAACCTAAACCCCCCTCCCCCACCCCCCAAAAACCTAAACCCCCCCCACCCCCCCCCCCCCCCAAGCTAAAATGCTAAAAACTAAACCCCCCAAAAACCTAAAAAAATCTAAAAAAAATCTAAAAAAATCAAAAAAAAATCCAAAAATTTTTTTTTGATTTTTTTAATATTTTTTAGGTTAAAATCGCTACTTTTAGAAGCAAAAAAAAAAAATTTTTTTAAAAAAAAAAAAAATTTTAAAATTTTTTTTTTCTTGGGTGCGAAAAGTAGCGACTTTAACCTAAAAAATATTAAAAAAATCAAAAAAAAATTTTTTGTGTGATTTTTAGCTATTTTTAGGCCATTTTTGGTGTGTTCACATTGGTTCTCGCGGTTCTCGCAATAAGAGGTGGTTCTCGCATGATCTTCTCCCTATATATATATATATATATATATAGGGTTGGGTTCTAGAGTAAACACTAGTGTATTTGTGAACTGAGTGAACAAATACTGGCCATTGATTTACATCATCAAATCGTAAATTACACTAGTGTATTTTCATCATCATATACTGGTCATTGATTTACACTTGTGTATTGATAATCAAGGGTTAGGATTAGTTCACTAGTATTTACAGTCAAGGGAGTTGTTCACAAATGAACCTAACCTATCATCCTCGTTCAAAATGCCCTAAGTTTATTAGGTTTAAGAGGGCTTATTGTTCTGTATTTGTCATCAAATTTGAGCAGGTAAAAATAACTTTATTATTCTACCTTTTTATTTTCATTCTTATTTGGAGCCCTAGTTCTTATAATTTCAATTTATTTGTATATATCATTCGAATTGATAAAATAATTGGTGAACGCCTACACAAGATTATTCAAGAAAACTACAAGAAACCGACTCTGTGAAAGTATCTGACATTTGACATCAAATTTCTATAGCCAACTGTCATATAAAACTACCAGGTATCAATTGCATCTAACACATCAAATTGTAGTGATTTGATGAGATGCCAAAAATGTTGTAATTGAAGTGCACGAATGGGAAGTTATATTTCACTTATTTAAGTATAAAACATATGATTGTTGTAAGTATGTTATACTTGTATTTGTTTGATTAATTAAAGCATAATAATTATCCAACAATTTATAATCAAGGGTTTCATCAGGTTTTTATATTGATCAGCTTTTTTATGGTGCGTCACGAAAACTGCTCGATACCTCTGTTGGAGAGTGTTAGGGCATTGATTTTTAATGGATGGTGCAGGAAGTCTGAAGATCAAGGATCCTTATTATTACTAATATTGACTCATAATTGTTTCCTATATTTTAACTTGTCCTTGTAGGTATATAACGAAGTGGACTTGGTTAAGCTGGAATGTTATGGAATATGCCTTGGAATAAACACGTGCAAAAAGGAAGCAACCATTAACGTGGGATGCTTGCATGATTCTCATATAGTTTGTTGTACATTTGTTTCCAATTTTATAAGGGGATAACGAGCTCACTTAGGCACAACATATCATATATACACACACTCTCTCGTAACATTGAAACTGCTGTCAACACTCACACTAGAATTTCATTGTATCGAGCTCATTATCTTCCAAAGTTGTATTGAATTTTAGCTTGTTTGTTCAATATAGTTGGTGATCGGTAGTTTCCATCACCTGAGGTTTTTCTGTGCCGGATATCTCATAAGGATCAAGGGCTTTTTCCTCGTACAAAACTACAAATCTCGGTGTTCATTGTCATTTTCACTCTACAATCGATTACATAATTGTTCATACATATAAGCACTCTAACTCACAATGAAAATTTAGTTACATTATCCTTAAAATGTTTTTTGACCAAAACAACTTGGCGCCCACCGTAGGGTAAGTGGTGCTTCAATTCTAAAAAAAATTGTGTTCATTTCTGTTCATTTTCACTAACTCCATGGCCTCTCAAGGAAAATCCACTTCAAGTGCCATGCCAGCAGTGACCTCATCTCAAACCAGTGCATCATTACCTCCAATTTCCCCACTGTTCCAGAAGAATGTGGTAAATGCTAAGAAGAAGACATCATCTGTCTTCCTAGGATCCAAAACTTGTTGTACTTCATCTTCAACTAATACTAACAATGATATTTCTATTTTGTTTTCGCATATCAAAAGCTACATGGAACATCAAGACAAAACCAGCCAGAGGATCCTTCTTGAAATTGTTGATATCAAAAAGCAAAAGAGGCCAGCAGAGGATCAGTCTCCATTGGTGCCTAGGATGTTGGACTTTGTCACTTCTGCAACTACAACACAACAATCCAGAGTGTCCATTCACCAACAAGGATCATTGGTGATGACCCAACCTCAAGGATCCTTCCTCCGCTCAGAAGGATACATGGAGATGTTCCAGGCTCAAGGATCCTACTTCAATCAACAAGGATCCTCAGCTCGAGTTCAAGGATCCATGGATCATTCATCCAGACCTTCAACACAGACCTACCGGGATCCAATGTCTTTCAGGATCAAGGATCCTCAGAGAGACAATCATGGAGAAGCTCTGAAGTCCATGAAGGGGATTTCATCCTTATGCAGACCATTGCTTCTTCAGGCCCTACTATTATGCCAGACATGTCCTATCCTAGATATCATTCTTGAATACCAACTTCAAGTCAACCAGGAGATAACAATTTTCATAATACATCTTTTGATACTAACTATGGTTTCATGCAGGATGCAGTGATCAATCAGGCTATGGTTAGGGAGTTTTAGAAACTCAAGGATATTATATCCAGCATCCCAGGAGTGGTCAAACCCATTCCAGAGACTCCAGACGGAAGTCACAGGATATCTCATTTTGCACCTCCATTATGCAATGCAGATATACCCAAACGCTTTCAGACCCCTAACATGAAGTTATATGATGGTACAACTAATCCAGAGGAGCATGTGGCACAATACAGAGAGAGGATGGAGATAAACCCCATCCCTGAAAGATTGAAGGAAGCATGTTTATGCAAAGGCTTTGGATCCACACTCACTGGATCAACACTAAAACTGCTGCTAAGTCTTCCTCCTTACTCTATAACTTCATTTTCGCACTTAGTTAACCTATTTAATAACCAGTTTTCTAGTAGTAGAACTTTTGAAAGGTTAACTAGTGACCTATATAGAATTACCCAAGCTCGTGATGAATCCCTTTGGGATTATGTTACTAAGTTTGGTAGAGAATCCTTAGAAATCCCAAATCTTGACATTGCAACTATTGTGGAAGCATTTAAGATTAGGTTTTCAAAAGGATTCTCCCTTTTATGAAGACCTTGTTATGACCTAATGTAGGAACTTAGAAATAGTCAGGAAACTGGTAAATTCTTTTGATTTGTTCAGATTACCATAGGTTCCCAGAGAGGAGAATGCAGGGGCAGATGCCTTAGCAAACCTAGGATCATCCTTGAAAGTACCAGAGGATGTGAGGATACCTATCATCCACATTCTTTCTCCTGCAATAAAGGAAAATGAATCAATGGAGATAGTTGAGGATACTACAATTGTACCAAGTGATATGCAGCCAAATTTAGGATCATGGATCCTACCAATTATGAAGTACATTCAGAATCAGAAAATTCCTACAGGGGAGAATCCCAGAGCCTTCAGGGTTAGCTATCTCAATTCACAATATCAAATAACATGTTGTATAAAAGATCTCTTGTAGGTCCCTATTTGCGATGTATTGAGGATCCAGAAATTCAAGAGGTCTTGAAGGATTTTCATGAAGGAGACTGTGGAAATCACACTAAGGGCAGAGCATTATTCTTAAGGATCCTTAGGATAGGTTACTACTGGCCTAAGATGAAGAAAGATGTTGTAGAATATGCAAGGAAATGTGATGCTTGCCAAAGACATAATAACATACTATATTAGCCAGCAGAGCATTTATATCCAATAATTTCCTCTTGGCCATTCATGAAATAGGGGATGGATATAGTAGGCAAACTCCCAAAAGCACCAGGTGAAAAAGTGTTCATGCTAGCTATGACTAACTACTTTTCCAAATGGATAGAAGAAGAAGAAGCTTTTGTTCAAGTCAAGGAAAAGGAAGTCATATCCTTTATTAAAAGAAACACTATTACTAGATTTAGAATTCCTTCTGAAATTATATGTGATAATGGATCCCAATTTATTGGGAATAGAACTACTAACTTTTGTGACAGCTGGGGGATTAAGATGATCACATCAACACCAGTCCACCCACAAGCTAATGGCCAAGCAGAATCAAGCAACAAGATCATCATCAACAACTTGAAGAAGAAATTAGGATCCAAGAAAGGAAAGTGGGCTAAAGAGCTGACATATGTCCTTTGGGCAGATAGGACAACTCTAAAGAATGCCACAGGCCAGACTCTAATCTCTTTAGTCTTTGGAGTCGAGGCAGAGATTCCTACAGAGATAGTGGGTCCTACAGCCAGAACAAGCATCCATGATCCTCAAGCAAATGCTGAAAATCTGACTCAAGACCTGGATACTGTGGATGAGCTTAGAGACTTGGCTAGAATAAGGATGGCTAGTTTTTAGCAAAGGATGGCTGGAGCATACAACAAAAATGTCAGGATCATAAGATTTCAAGTTGGTGATTTTGTGCTGAGGATAGAACTTCAAAACACTACAAGTCCACCTGATGGTTAATTGGCACCTTAGTGGGAAGGCCCCTATTTGATAGAAGAAGAGGCTGGAAAGGGGGCATACTGCCTGCTAACCATGGATGGTGATCTCTTACCAAGAGCTTGGAATGCTATCCATTTAAAGAAATACTTTATGTAAGAAGGATCAAGGATCCTTAGAGGCTTCAGTATTCTGACATAAGATCAAGGATCCTCAAAGGATATATGATCCTTACTTTGGTAACATCTCGCTTTAACCCTCTTTCATTTTACGTAAATTTTTTGTTCTAAGAAAAGGATGTTAGACATTTAAACATCCAATTTCACTGAATTTCAAGCTTTTAAAGAAGTTTTAATATCGTTAACAGAGGATTAAGGGGTTGGCCACCTCTCTCCCATGTTTATGGTATCTTATACCTTCTAAGGTTTAAAGGTTTTCACCTTTCACAGGAATTGGGTTTTGACACCCCGTCAGTAGCGTACGTTTATCCAAGTATGGTTCAAGGCAATGGGACCAGTACACGCTTATTGGCTGACAATTTCATTGCTATTGGCCATATTTAGGATCTCAAGTATAATGGTAGTCGTACCATACAACCGTTATCCTAAGGTTTGTAACGTTTTCACGTTAGCTAAGGTTTTGGCATTTTCATGTCACTCACGTTAGGCTTGTCCCCAGTTATAATCGGCTTGTCCCCATATTATTTGGCTTAGTTCCAAGTTCATTTTTACTGGTTCTTGGAGCTTTAATGGTTTGCAAGTTCTATCAATAAGGATCCTGAATCCTTAAACCTTAATTAATTTCATTGGTCTATTTCCAGAAGAGTAACTTTTAAGGATATTGAATCCTAAATTGGGTCCTCTTGTATGTTTCATCCTTAGTTTTATTCATTTCACTGATTACATCCTATGCTTTCCAACTAAATATTTATGATCCATATTCATAGAGACAATCAGAGTTTTCGGAAAAACGTATTATTGTTAAATTTTTAACAACTTAAGATTTCCTAAGCTTTTATAAATTAAAAATAACAATCTTAACAAACAATGTACTTGGATATGGAAGCATAAACATAACAAGTAAAAGACTTTAAGGATAAATGCACAACACCAACCATAGTCGAAAGTTTAATATTATTAAACCCGTTAATATATGCCAAAAGTGTCCGGCCTGGACTTCACTAGCAAAAACGTGGACTATCCACCCATACCGGATAGGGTTATCTAACAGTTATAGTTTTTGTGCAGAAATTAAAATGCAGGAAAATAAAAAAGCAGGATAACAAAGTCTTCATCCCCCAAACAAAGGATCCATCCACCCTTGTTATCCTACCTATTGTCTGAAGGATCAGTGATCCTTGAACCTAAAGCTATTATTCAGAAATTAATACAGACCATAATTGTTCGAAACAAAAACACCATCAAATAAAAACCACAAATCCTAATTAAAAAAGTGGGCTCAAGCCTCGTCTAAATTATCCTTCACTGCCCACTTCAGCAGCATCACCTTCAGCTGCACTAGCACCTCCTGCTCCACCTTCCTTCACCTCCTTAACCCCACTTGGACCAGCCTCCAGAGCTTGCACTTGTTTCGGTTCAGCATCACCACCTAGCTCGAGAAGAGTTTGCTTCCAGCCAACAACATCCCAGGCAGACCGGTCGAAGCTAGGATCCATAGCCTCTTAGGCTATCTTGATCCTTGCCTGTAGGATAGCACGAGCAGCGTAGATATTAGCCTCATTTGTTGCGACCATAGCTGCCTCGTGGATGCCAACCTCGACTTACAGTAGCTGCTCACCCAGACCTTCCTTCTCCTTCTCCAGATATGTAATTTTCTTATCTTTGGCGGTGACAATGGAATAGAGATCAGTCAAGTTCTCCTCAGCTTGGGCAAGGCTTTTATCCTGGTAAGACTTGAGGCAGACAAACCTCTGCAAATTACAAGACAAGAAGTCAAGACCAGTGATTCTTCGAAGCAGACAAGACTACCTATGAGGATCAAGAATCCTTACCTCAGTGTCAAATTCATGGATTTGTCGTTCAATCTAGAAGCTGTCCACCGCAGGATCAGAAGGCTTCTTCCTTTTGGATCCTACCTTGGCTCTGGTGGGCATCGTCTTCGGCTCCTATTGGCTTTGGCCCTTGGCCAACTCCTTCTTTATGGAGCGGGGGGAGATCATGCTATCAATGTCACCCAGGTCAAATTTGGAAGCCGACTTACTAGTGGATCTTCGAGCACATATTCAGTCAATAAACATATAAGTATTCTTAATCCTTTCAATCTATTTTAATACATAATCACATTATATCAAAATATACAAGTACTTACTTGACATCATGTAGGAAGTGGAAGTGGTCTCTTCTAACACTTTTGTCTTTAGCTTGAATGTCCTGTGGTTGAATCTAAAGCCCTAAACACAGCATTTCTTTCTTCTGTACCAGGTAACTCAGCAAGAGAGACAAACTTGTTCACTGCATGCAAATAAAGAAAACAGGATCAGTCAGTAACAATACAACAACTCTCTATAGTCTTTATCTAAGGATCCTATATCCTACCCTTTAAGATCCACTTTTTGGGAGCCTATTCCCTAAAGGAAGAGAATCCCTTCTCACGAAGAAGAATTGATTCTTCCACGAGGTATCGTTTTCGGTGGTCTTAAGGAATAGGAGTGGCTGATGAGGTTTAGCTTTAAACAAGAACCAGTGGGATCCATGGGATACAAGGGAATACAAATATGAGAGTTAAGAAAGATTAAAGTCTAATCCTTTGTTGCGGATGATTTGCTCAATAGTGTACAATACCCTCTATAACATGGGCATTGCCTGACTGTAGCACAGGCCGGTAAGGGTGAAAAATCGTTGGGTCAAGTTAGAGAATGGATAGGTATAGCCAATCTGAAAGGGCAGAGCAGGGAAGCACACCCAAATGGGTGAAACAGAATCACTTTTGGTAAAAGAGTCAAAAGGGCGAAAGATTGTTCCTGGAGAGAAACAGGTATACAAACGATCGATCTCAGGATCGGTGAATTTGCATAGCTCAGTGGAAGGATTCTTCAAAAGGTTTTGGCTATGTGGAATATCGTTGGTATCCTGGCTCTTGCTTAGGGAGGATCATGTAACCATTTTGGCCATGATCAGATTGAGGAAGAAGAAAAGACTGAAAATAAAGGATAAAGAGAAGAGAATAATACCTTATTAGTTTCCGGAATGGAGATATAAATGAGGATTTGTTGATCTTAAATGGTTTTTCAAAACCATATCTACTCCCTATATATCGTGATGATTGTTGCAGACAATCCCATCAGTGATGTCATCCGCTGTAACGGCTAGTCCTATTCCAACGGTAATACGGCATATCCACCATATTTGGGGGCAATTGTTAGGGTATTGATTTTTAATACTATGGATCATGTATCCTAAGATTTAGCCTGGATCACTGATCCTTGATGGATGGTGCAGGAAGTCTGAGGATCAAGGATTCTTATTATTACTTATATCGACTAACAATTGTTTCCTATATTTTAACTTATTCTCGCAGGTATTTAACGAAGTGGACTTGGTCAAGCTGAAATATATGGAATATGCCTTGGAATAAACACGTGCAAAAGAGGAAGTAACTGTTATGAAGGAACGTGGGATGCTTGCATGATTTTCGTATAGTTTGTTGTATATTTCTTTCGAAATTTATAAGGGGATAACAAGCTCATTTAGGCACAACATATCATACGTACACACACTCTCTCGTAACATTGAAACTGTTGTCAACACTCACACTAGAATTCCATTGTATCGAGCTCATTATCTTCCAAAGTTTTATTGAATTTTAGCTTGTTTGTTCAATATAGTTGGTGATTGGTAGTTTCCGTCACCCGAGGTTTTTTGTGCCGGAGATCTCATAAGGATTAAGAGCTTTTTCCTCATACAAATATCGGTGTTCATTGTCATTTTCACTCTACAATCAATTACATAATTGTTCATACACATAAGCACTCTACCTCACAATCAAAATTTGGTTAAATTATCGTTAAACTGATTTTTGATCAAAATTGTGAGCATTGACCCTGAATTCCTAAGAAAACCTTTTGTGTTGCTATATTAGGGCTGATAAAGTAATGCAAAATCTTACAATTTTTAAAATATTTGAAAACTTTATGTAGATGATGTTGCCCCAAGGGTGTGCGCAGATCTTTTGGGTATACTGTTGGTGCTGCCATTGTTGAAGTTGAGAGCAATCTTGAAAGATATAATATTTTGTTTCATGTAATTCTAAGTTGGAAACTTGCTATATGTGTTGTATATCTTTTCTTGGTCATTTTTTTCTTTATTTTTCATTGCTTACGTATTCTTAGGTACATGTACTTGATAACAACAAGGAGTTGAAAACAAAACTAAAGGAGATACTTCATGGGAAATCTGACGCTTTTAATTATATCCAGCCAAACGAGGATACGGTTAGTGATTAGAGATGCATAGAAAGTCTAATTTTTGCTTACGTTGAATGCACTTTTACCTCACTTTTAATAATAAATGTAAAAATACATTGTTGTAAGAAATAATCAAGATGTGTATGTTATCAACTATGACAGTTCAATTTCTAGAGCCCGAGCTTGAGCTCGTTTTACTTATGGAAGCTCAAGTTTGAGCTTGTCTCATGGGTAGTTTTTTAAACTCGAGCTTGGCTTATCTCATTTATTATTTATTAAGTAGTTCATATTAATTATAATTATTATTTTTTATAAATTAATATATTATTTAGTAATTTTCTTATATTTATATATATACAATTTACCTGGGAAAATTTGAGTTTAATTGCAACCGTATTGTCATTTGTATCAAAATGGAAATGCGTAATTATGTAGTTTCTTTGTTAGGCTACTCGGTATGGGGTGCAGCCCCGCTCCGTCCTGCTTCGGCGACGGAGTGAACACCATGCCGCCCCCCTGCGTCGCGTCGTCCCCGTCGAGCTGGTGCCGTTTGCGACGGTCCAAAAATAGTGGGGCCCAATCAATAAAGTTACCGTTTAATAAAAAAAAATATAAAAAATTCATTTTTTTTTCAAAAAACCAACGGTAATATTTAGAATATTTATAAATTTCAATTCCATTTTCCCTTTCATTCACCAAATTAACCACAAAATCTCATCCCTCTCTCACATAATTTTTATAAATCTTCTTCCACTTTTATAAACCTTACTCTATCATGGATCCCTTCAACAACCCGAGCGACCCGAACAACCCGAACAATCCGTATAACCCGACGACTCCCATCAACCCGACCCAACCTAATGTTTTCTCGGGTCCGGGATATTATCCGACGCTAGAACCGAACCAATTCTCGCAATATTCATCAAATGCGTTTGCATCATTCCAACACTCGCCAAACCAATTCACTCAATTCTCTCAAAATCAAGCCCTTCAACAAATGATGATGCGGGGTGCTTATAATTTCCCACCGAACCCGACACCACCCGTTCAACCCCAACCGATCCCGACGCAACCCTTTCAACAATCCGAACCCGACGACGATGTGGAGGTTGTTCCCGAAACCCAACCGCCTAAAGGAAAAGGAAAACGAAACAAAGGCAAGAAAGTGGTGGGTGATGAACCGTCCAAACCAAAGGGGACTAAGTGGACGCCAATCGAAGAAGAAGCCTTAGCCAAGGCTTACATTGGCACGTCTGACCACCCGATAAAAGGTTCGTATTTTTTTAAGGTTTAATTTGTTTTTTTGTTTATTTTTATTTTTTTTAAAGGTTTAACAGTTTGTTTGTTTTTTAAGTTTAATTTGTTTAATTTAGGTTTTTTTTATTAACTTTATGTTTTTTTTATGTTTATGTAATGTGGTTTTAATATTAATGAAAATATTTTGTTAGTATATTTGTTAAATGTTAAAAAAAATAGAAGACTAAAAAAAATAAAAAAAACATAAAAAGTGGTGGATGACTATGACTAGGACCATCCTCCCATGTCTTCTAGTTTTGGAGGATGGACCATCCTTGGGAGGATTATGACGTGGCGCCTACGTGGCGGACCATCCTCCAAGGATGGTCCATCACCATACCGAGTAGCCTTAGTACGTATGATGCATGCACTAATTATTAACTTCGATTTTGTTCTATAAAACACATTTATGAGATATTATGAAAAGAAATTAAAAACCATACTAGTTCAGAAGACTAGGGTGATTATACATATTATGATAAAATAGTCATTGAGAAATATCTTAAATATAATTTATCAGGTTGTACATAAAAAGATAATTGGTTTAGGCTTGATGGAAGGCGTCTTGATGAGGTTAGGCTTTTGTACTGTGAGGCAGGTAACTTGCCATTAAAAGGATTTAGTGGCACCGTGTCTTGTGAACAGTGGCGGATCTAGGATTCACACCAAGCCGTAACGTTTTATAAATAAGACGTAACGAAATCGAAAAAACATCAAATTTTTCCAAAATTTACACTAAAAACGTCAAATTTTTCCGAGCCAAGCCGTAGCGGAGGTTACCCCCGGTTAAGGCTAGGTCCGCCCCTGCTTGTGAAAGATTTGATGGAAGGCGTCTTGATGTTGTGTGGTAGGGAAAATGGCGTAAGCCAAAGGGTATTGATTCTTGTGTTAAGAGAGTTTAAAGGTGTCACTCTTATGCCCAGTATCGGTTACGGGTCAGACAAAAAGACTCGTCATTTTTTTTCCAGCCCGTTTAAGAAATTTGTGGCGCACAATGCCAAAGAGTTGGAAGTTTTCATGATGCACAACAAGTATGGTAGTTTTTCATAGAAGTTTTAATTGTCAATATATTAGCATGGAAGCCGGTCTTATCGGGTTGTATTTTTTGTGTTGAAATTGTGTAAATTCAACTAATGTGTGTTTAAATGCTTACAATGCTCTACTGTGTTTAGTTTAAAAAATAAAAGTATTTAGGGGCTGTTTGGTAGCATCTGAATGACATTAAGAGGCTACCTCTTAATGAAATCATTTAAGAGTTTAACAAAGATAATGTAGAAGAATGTGACATGTGATGGTTTACCATTCAGATGTTACCTCTTATCCAGTCAGACATAAGGTTACCTCTTATTCATTCAGACATAAGGGCCACGAATGATTTCATTAAGAGACAGCCTCTGAATGGATTAAGAGGCTACCAAACAGCCCCTTATTCTATTATTTATATAACGGTTTTAGTATTGTATGAATTACATATAATTATTTAAAAGTACTACTACAAGTTTTGATAAGTTGATCTAGTCAGCCTTATAATTTTACCATCTTATTTTGTCACTTTTAGTTGTCTTCTAACGTTATTACACTTCTCTTCACTGAACTTTTCTTTTGAGTCAAAAGTGCAAATTTGACAATCAAAATTTAGATCTACATGAGTAGAGTAAATCTGCAACAGGTCAAATATTGTAAAATAGTAAAATCAAATTCACCATAAAAACATATCAATATATTAGATTTGCTATAAGATTTTCTTTGATAAATAACAAAGTATTTGAATGTTGTTTTAAGATTTTCTTTATTTAATTTTTTTTTCTCATGTTGGGGAGAGAGATAATTACATGAACTAGTAATTTTTCACCCGCGCGTTGCGGCGGGGACCCAATGACTGCAAAACGCGTGTCAGCAACAGCAAGCAGATACCAAATATCAAAACATAAATAAAATGACGTGGTAAGTATAGGACCCACACGTCCTACACGTTGGAAATTCGATTGTTTTCAATTCAGTTATTACGGTGCTATCACGTTAAAATATGGAGGAGCTCAATTATTACGGTGCTATCACGTTAAAATATGGATGAGCTCGGTACCGGTAATGGCACCGAAAGTACCGATCCGAAACATAATCGAAATTAGGTACCGGCACCGAAAATGCTCGGTACAATACGGTATGGTATTTGAAGGTAAAAATCAATAAATACAGGTATGGTGCTAGACCGGTGTCGAACCGAAAGTAACGATTCTGAAAACGCCAAAAGGTGGGTACCAAATTGGTATCGAGAATGATTTGGTATAGTAAATTTGGTACCGATACGATACCAGTTTGATTACAGGATTTGATACGATTTGCTCATCAATAATCTAAATATCCAAGTTAATTTTACATGCTACAATTCATTCATTACAGAAAAAGATAAAAAAGAAAGCAAAATAAGTTGTTGTGTATATAAAACCTCATTCAAACAAAATACAGTTTACTTACTGTGTGTATGAAAAGTAATATAAACTGTGCAATTACTTGCATTGCTACGTTGCTACAGGATTTGATGAGCTCGGTACCAACCGTACAGAAAATACCATTACCGAAATCTCCAAACGTGGGTACCGGTACCGAATATACCTAGTATGGTACGGTTCGGTACCGGTCGGTACTGGTACGGCACCGGTATTTGAATGTAAAAACAGGTGAATACCTGTGCAGAACCGGTACCGAAAATACACTGGTTTGGTAAATTTGAGACCGGTACCTATACCCGATACCATTTGCTCATCTCTTAATGATGTTACCATTCTAATCTATTCTAATTCTAATTTTAATTTAAAATTCTAATCTACTGTTTATTCAGTTTTCATTTTATTATATATAGATGCTGATGTTGATGGAATACGCGGAAGAGGGTCGACTTTTTAGGTAAATGACGGGTGGTCCATTGGACAACCCTTAATCATGTTAAAAGATGAAATAATCATTCACTTAATCGTGTAATTATCTTGAATTAGATAACTACTATTGCATATGTTTCAGGTGCGGTTCGGGAGCTTAAAGTGGATAAAATGCAGCTTTGGAGGGTATTGGAGATGAACGGGTCGAGCAAGGAACAAAAGATGAAACAAGGAAGATAAATCAGCTCACCACCGTAAATTACGGTCCTACCGTAATTTACGGTGGACTTGGTTTTCATCTGAATGTTGCCGTAAATCAGTTAATACTCACCGTAACACATTTAAGTCCACCGTAAATTACGGTGGAGCCGTAATTTACGGTGGTGGCCGCGATCCAATCCGTAACTGCCTCTTTAAATCAGTTTTTATGATGTCTTTTCACATGTTCTTATGATTGGACGGTTATTGGAGACACTAGGGGCGAATTTTGGTGTTCTTGCTTGGTTGGAGACAATTTCTATCATTCGGTTTATGTTTTTGATTCGTATGAACATTGAATTGTTTGTGATGATGATTCACCAAGCTATGTCCGGCTAAACTTTTCGGTGATCATCTTAGGTGAAGGTTTCTCTTGAACTTTTGTGTGTTTATTTCCGAATTTCTAGAATGATAACTTGCGTTGCTTGAATATCATGGTGTATGTTTGATTGCTTGTAACTTGTTAATTGATATTGCAATTTCTAATCTCAATCGTACGTTCTTGGTGCCGTTGGCAATCGAGATATCACGGGAAGGGTTAGGGTTGGTTATTGATTAATTGGTCATCGGGAAACAACCTCGCGTTTATATAATCCGAGTACTTTGTTCCCTTTTATCACTTCAATTATCTATGCACGAGTTATGTCTATGTAACTCTTTCTAGTTGGAATTGCACACAATTGTTTAAAGAAACTGAAACCTAGGGTGATCATTGTTCTCCTAATCTGTTAAACAACCAACAATTTGATTTGCAATTAGTTTAATTTAGTTTTCTTAAACAACAATCCAATTCATTGATCTTAATTTTCTGCAAATTAGTTTAATTGTAGTTTAATCGCAAGGCTATAAAATTAACACACTTTCCACATACTCCCTGAGTTCGATACCCTATTACCACTATCTATAGTTGTTTTTGGGATTAAATTTGCGTGACCTATGATAATCACGTCAAATTTTGGCGCCGTTGCCGGGGAGTAGTGCGCAACGTGTGTCATTTTTGTTAGTTTTGCTTTGTTATTTTCGGGTTTACACTGGTGTGTTTAGTGTGCAGGTTCTACAGGTGCATGCATACTAGAGGCTCTCACAAAGCGTCACCATTGTCATTTGATCCGGAAATTGAAAGAACGTTAAGGCAAAACCGAGTTTTACTACGCGAAAACAGAATCGTTGGTTCCCCTACTTCACCCATTACACCAAGAAACATCATGGACGAAACACATGTACCACCCACAACGGGTCAAACGACCTCAACTTTTATACCTACTTCCACACAACCATCACCAAACACAACCATACCAAATTCCACTACAATTCCTACTCCAATCCATGCAACTACACCATCCAACACTACACAACCGATTACTACTCAAGTTGAACCCAGTCTTACTTTTAGCCCATCTGCCACCATTCCACCATTATCACACTTCTTTCCTCCAACTACGGGTCAATCATCTTCTACTCACTCATTACCACAAATCTCAACCATTATCCATACTACTTCTACATATCGACCGTCGAACCAACCCGGTATGCAATATTCGTCTTACCCTTATATGCAATCTTCGGATATAGGAGGAGATGGGTATTTTGAAGGTTATGAAGAAGAGTTTGAGGGATACGAGGAAGAAGGATATGCTTATGGGGGTGATGGAGATCAAGGAGAGTTTGGGTATGTGCCGGGTCAATCTCAAGGGATAGCAAGTGTAGGTGGAGTGCCACAACAACTTATACCGCAACATATTCGACCAAGACCACAAGGGCCACCAATGCAACGCCCTATACCTTTGCAACAAATTCGGCCACAAAATGTACAACCACAATTTCAAAGGCCAATTCAACAACCACCGATGCCACAACAACAATTTCAACAACCAATTGCACCACAAGGGCCTATACCAAGACCAATGGGTCCTATTCGTCCAAGGGGTCGATTGGGTGTTCCAAGAAGGCATCTTAGGGAACAAGCACGGGGGATAGAAGCACATTTCAGGCCAATCATTACTCAAAACCCTTCACCGGTGGTTATCCCTCACAACAACCAAGGGAGAACTTTTGAAGTAAGAACCAATTCATTGCAAAGTTTGCCGAAATACAAAGGGTTAGCAACGGAGGAACCCTACTTCCATTTGGAAGCTTATGACTCGATTTGCAACACTCTTGGGAGTCAAGGTTTCTCGGCCGATGAGGTGAAGTTGGTCTTATTTCAGTTTTCTTTGGAAGACAAGGCAAAGAAGTGGTTCTACACTTTGCCTTCAGCATCGATTTATACTTGGGCGGAAATGCAGCAAATTTTCTTAGATGAATTCTATACCGCCCAGAAGACCAATGATGCTAGAAAAGGGTTAAGGAGCTTCCAACAACAACATGGTGAGATGTTCCATGAAGCGTTTGAACGATTCAATATGATGATAAAGAATTGCCCTCACCATGGGATTGAGCTTTGGGAGTTGATGAATGCCTTCCACGAGGGGTTGAGTGCCGAGGATGCTAGAGATTTAATGTCCATTACCGGTGGGACTTTTGGCACGAACTATGAAAATGATGATTGGGAGTTCTTAGAGAACATGGCGATTACCTCGAAAAGAAAGGCTCAAGCATCGAGGAGAGCCCGACCGGCCATTGCCCGACCTCAAGTGCACGCCGTAGATGATGGTAATGTTCAAACTACTAACCAAATTTATGATGTGTGTGCTTTATGTAATGAAATAGGTCATGCGGCTGAAAATTGCCAAGGGATGGTGGAAGGGCAATATGAAGAGGTGCATGCGGTACAAGGTCAAGGTCAAGGAGGGGGTGGTAGGAACTACAACAACATGAATTCAAATACATACCACCCCGGGTTGAGGAACCACCCAAATTTTCGCTATGGGAACCCTTCTAATCAAGCTAACCCGAATTTTCAAGGTAGCCAAGGCAACTTTGGTTCACGCTAACCTTATAACAACCAAAGTGGTTATCGAGGCGGGAACAACCAAGGTTATCAAAAGCAATATCAAACGGGTCAAGAACAAGGGGGTTCTTCGGGTGGAAACGAGATGATGGAGATGCTAAAGAGCATGCAAACGGAGATGCAAAAACGGAACCAACTTGATGAAGTCCGAATGCAAAAAGATGAAGTTCGAGACAAAAGCATACAATCATTAACAACCCAAATGGGTCAATTGGCAACCGATGTGGCTGAATTGAAGAAGAACAAGGGTCAACTTCCTAGTGACACCAAGGTAAATCCATCACACGGTTCGTCAAGAGGTAATGTTAATGTTCATCAGGTTAGTGTTTTGAGAAGTGGAAAAGAGTTTAAAGCTAATTTGTCACCCGAATTAGTTGAGGGGGTGGTTGAGGACATCACGGGTAATGATAGTGATGATGATGTTTCACCGGTTAAACCAAAGGAATTAAATGTTAAAAAACCGGGTTTGGGTGAAAATAAAGAAAGTGAAAAAGTTGAGGGTGAACCGAGTCAAGTCCCGTTTCCATCGGCTTTACTTGACCCAGGTAGGAAAAACTTTATTGCATCAAGAGGTCCCCAAAAAGAAGAATTGTGGGACATGTTCAAGCAAGTTAAAATTAACCTTCCACTTCTTGATGCAATAAAACAAGTACCCGCCTATGCAAAATTCCTAAAAGAATTGTGTACACAGAAGAGGCAAAACAAAAAGAAAATGCCTAAGCGGGTAGATTTAACCGGGCAAGTGAGTGCGGTTTTGAACGGGGAGCTTCCTCCTAAGCTCCAAGATCCGGGCACGCCATTGATTAACATACAAGTGGGTAATTTTCAAATGGCTAAGGCGTTGCTAGATCTTGGGGCCGGAGTTAGCATCTTACCGGGGGGATTATATGACCAATATGATTTTGGTCCGTTATCAAGGGTGGAGATAACGGTTGTTTTGGCCGATTTGTCTCACAAGTTACCCCGGGGGATGGTTCAAAATGTCATTGTTAAAATTGATGAATTTTATTACCCGGTTGACTTTTTAGTCTTGGACTACTCATCGGCGGACCCAAAACAACAACAAAACGTAATTTTGGGTCGGCCATTTTTGAGCACCGCACACGCAGTCATCGATTGTAGATTTGATACAGTCGATATGACTTTTGGAAATCGGAAAATGCGTTTGAATGTTTTTACTAACAATTCTAATGCTAATGGTGTTGATGAGTGTTTCATGGCAGATATAGTTGACGGATGCAACCCGCATGAGTATGAGGAGGATGGTTTGGATGTTTGCCTGTGTGATTTTTCTGAACAGGTACATGCTTATGCACTCCGGGTTGAAGAGGAAGAGCAAGATGCGATGGCATTGAAAGAAGGTCGGCCACCATGGACCCACTAGTTTGAAGGCTTACCGGCGGAAATAGATTCGGGTACTAAACCGTCGCTAGAGGAGCCGCCAAAGTTGGAGCTCAAAGACTTGCCGAGCCATTTGAAGTATGTGTTTTTAGGGGATAATGACACTTTACCGGTCATTATTGCCTCTAATTTGGAGTTGGCGCAAGAGCGAGCATTGTTGGAAGTCTTGAAGGAAAACAAGGGAGCTATCGGATGGACAATTGCCGATCTCAAAGGGATTAGTCCATCAATTGTCATGCACAAAATCATTACAACCGAAGATGCCAAACCGACACGAGAAGCTCAAAGGCGGTTGAACCCGAACCTAAGGGAGGTAGTTAAAAAGGAGGTAATTAAATGGTTGGATGCGGGAATCATCTATCCGATTTCGGATAGTGCTTGGGTGAGTCCCACCCAAGTTGTGCCTAAGAAGGCCGGTATTCAAGTAGTCAAGGATGAAAGTGGTGAACAAATTGCCACCCGACCGGTTACCGGGTGGCGTGTGTGTATTGACTACAGAAAATTGAATGCCGCCACTTCTAAGGACCATTTCCCGCTACCTTTCATTGACCAAATTATTGAAAAATTATCGGGTCAAAAATATTACTGCTTTTTAGAAGGGTACTCGGGTTACAATCAAATAGCAATACACCCGGATGACCAACACAAGACCACCTTCACTTGTCCATATGGCACCTTTGCCTTTCGGCGGATGCCATTTGGCTTGTGCAATGCTCCGGCAACTTTCCAACGATGTATGATGAGCATCTTCTCGGATATGGTTGGAGAGTCGCTTGAAGTATTTATGGATGACTTCTCCATTTTTGGCACTACTTTTGATGCTTGTCTCAACGAATTACAAAAGGTTTTAAAAAGGTGCGTTGAGAAAAATCTAGTGCTAAGTTGGGAGAAAAGTCATTTCATGGTGCAAGAGGGCATTGTGTTGGGTCATGTAATTTCTGAAAGGGGGATGGAGGTGGATAAGGCGAAAATACGGGTAATAGCATCTTTGCCACCTCCTAAGAATGTTAAGGGTGTAAGGTCATTCTTGGGACATGCGGGTTTCTATAGACGTTTCATAAAGGGTTTTAGTGTTATCACCAAACCCTTATGCAACTTGTTATTAAAAGATGTCCCATTTGATTTTACTAATGAGTGTATGCAAGCTTTCACTGTTTTGAAGGAACATTTGGTCAAAGCTCTTATCTTGCAACCACCGGATTGGTCAAAGCCGTTCGAGATAATGTGTGATGCAAGCGACACCACTATTGGTGCAGTTTTGGGTCAACGGGTTGATAGAAAGCCGGTGGTGATTTACTATGCAAGCAAAACTTTATCCGAAGCGCAACTCAATTACACCACAACCGAAAAGGAGTTACTAGCGGTGGTGTATGCTTTGGATAAGTTTCGTGCTTATATTTGGGGGAGCAAAGTGGTGGTTTACTCGGATCATAGTGCGGTCCGATACTTGATGGAGAAGAAAGACGCGAAGCCTCGGTTGATTCGGTGGGTATTATTGTTACAAGAATTTGATCTAGAAATCCGAGACAAAAAGGGAAGTGAGAACGTAGTGGCGGATCACTTATCTCGGATTCCGGTGGAAGGGATCGATGATGTTAGTGAAATTAATGAGAGTTTTCCCGACGAGCAATTACTAGCCGTTTCCACCTTTGTTGCACCGTGGTATGCTCACTATGTCAACTACTTAGCCACGGGTGCCATCCCAAGTCATTGGACCAAGAAGCATCGACAACAATTTATGGTTCAAGTGAAGCAATATATTTGGGATGAACCGGATCTCTTCAAGATTGGACCGGATCAAGTTATACGAAGGTGTGTGCCCGAGACAGAAGTGTTGGAAATTTTGACCCATGCTCATTCATCCGCATGTGGGGGTCATTTTAGTGGGCACAAAACAGGCTATCGGGTGCTCTCATGTGGGTTTTATTGGCCCACAATTTTCAAGGATGCTTGTGAATTCGCTAGAAACTGCATAAATTGTCAAAAGATGGGAAGCATATCGAAGAGGGATGAGATGCCATTACAACCAATCTTGGTTGTAGAGATATTTGATGTATGGGGTATAGACTTTATGGGTCCTTTCCCGAATTCGAATGGCTTTCTATACATTTTGGTAGCGGTGGATTATGTCTCGAAGTGGATTGAAGCTATTGCAACACGAACAAACGACCATTCGGTTGTTTGTAAATTTGTTCAATCCAACATCTTTTCTCGTTTCGGCATCCCGCGGGTTATTATAAGCGATGGTGGTTCGCATTTCAAGAACTTCAACTTTGGGAAATTATTGAAGAGGTATAGCGTGAATCACCGAATTGCCACACCTTACCATCCGCAAACGAGTGGACAAGTTGAAGTGTCCAACCGTCAAATCAAAGAAATTCTCATGAAGACGGTAAGAACGGATAGGAAGGATTGGTCGAGTAAGTTAGATGACGCGTTGTGGGCATACCGAACGGCCTACAAGACTCCAATTGGCACAACGCCTTACCGGATGGTGTATGGAAAGGGTTGTCATTTGCCAATGGAGTTAGCGCATCGGGCGCATTGGGCAATTAAGACGGTCAACGCAGATTATGACGAGGCGGGGAAGTTGAGAAAGTTACAATTAAGCGAGATAGAATAAATCCGAGACGAGGCATACGAATGTGCATCGGCGTACAAAGATAAACTCAAGAAGGTGCATGATGCAAAATTGCAGAAGAAAACGTTCGAAGTGGGTCAAAAAGTTTGGTTGTATAACTCAAGGCTAAAGATGTTCGCGGGCAAGCTCAAAAGTAAATGGATGGGTCCGTATGTCATTCGGAGAGTTGGTAGATTTGGTGACGTAGACATCCAGGACGAGCAAACATTGAAACAACAAACGGTGAACGGTCACCGGTTAAAGCCGTATTTGGATGGGAATGACATCAACACTTTGGAGCTTGACAAAGCGGGCTACATCTTGCGCCCGGTCGATGAAGAACAACCATGAGAGGCCCAGGTTTGGTAGTGTACATAGTAGCGTTTTGTTTTGTTTGTTTTGTATAATTTGCACAATTGCCGTATTTTCTCGAAATCCGTGTTTGAAACAAGTGTGGGGATGTTCGGGTCACGAATTCTCTAACATTGTGTTGAGGACAACACGGGACTTTTGAGGGGGTAGGGTGAATTCTTCACATTTTATAAAAAAAAAAAAAAAAATCGAAAAAATTAGAAAAATATAAAAATGCTACATAAAGTTACACATTTTTCAGAATCAGAATTGCCCAGTTCGTACCGTAAATTACGGTGGTGCTGAATTATGTTTGGTTTTTACGGGGATTCTCTACTGATTTACGGTAACCTTTTATGTTCAGAAGTGTACCGTAATTTACGGTATGGCCGTAAATTACGGTGAGTGATGAAAATTTGTGATCTTTACGGTACAGATCTCCTGATTTACGGTGAAGAGTTGAGATCCAGGTCTCGCCGTAAATTACGGTTTGACCGTAATTTACGGTACGTGATTTTTGTCAACATGTGGTCCGGTTCTTGTGTATATATAAAAAAAAACAACATAATAAAGCAGATTACGAGAGTTAACCCCAGCCACACATACCCTTTTCACTTTACATTCCATCTATCACCATCATCTTTCCCACAAGATCCACAAGCTTCCATAGCCTTCTTCATCTTCAATCCCTCATATCTCAACCAATTTTTGCTCAAATCAAGTGAAATCAGAGTCCTTCTTGACTAATTTTCAACGTAGTATCTGATTTTGCTAAGAAACATACGAGAAAACGCAGCTTTAGGGTCCGAATTCTAAACCCTAGTTCGAAAAATTTGGGGGGTTTTTGGAGTTTTTGTTTCACAAACATTCTTGCATCTTCAAGCAAAGGTATGAAAGCTTATTTGTTGTATTTTGATGCTACATTGTGAAAAGGAAGGTTATTTAGGTTACTTGTCCATACCCACTTGCTTGTTCTTAGATATGATTATGAAATTGATTATTTGAACATGGTTATGGTTGTAGATGTAGAATTTGTGGTTAAAGTAGTGAACTTTTGGATATCTCTACATTGTAGAGACACCATGCCCGATTTTTGAAAAATGTTTGATATACTTTTGGTTCACTAGCATCTACAACTATAATAACAAGCAAGTGTGGGGATAATTTGGAAAAGAGGGTTTAATTTTGTTTCTTTGGTTGTGTTGTTTGCTCTAATGTGGGTAGGAATGGCACGAACTAAAGAAAAGACGGGAGCTGGTTCGTCTTCATCTTCAAGGGGAAAGGGTAAACAGCCGGAACAACAACCAAAGAAGAGACAATATTTGGGTAGAGTGGATGAAAGCGAAGAAGAGATGGAATTGGACCCGGCGGAGAAACCGAAATGGGACTCGGGGCCTTTGGATGAACAACCAGAGGCATGGCAGCCAACTTTATATAATGATTGCATGAATAGGTTGAAGAATAAGGCAGCGGCCTTCATATGTGAAAGGGATGTTCGAGAAGCTGAGTTTGGGCAGTTTGGTGTGTTTGATAAATTTCGCGCTCTAGGTTGGGAGGGGGCGCTTAATTGCTATGATAAAGATAAAAACAACCTGTTTATAGCCGAAATACAAGAGTGGATGGCAACTCTTAAATGCAACACGTATGACAGGCCATCCCACATGAAGCTAACGGGTATGGTGCATGGAATACCGGTGGAAATGTCCTTCGACACTTTGAAGAAGTTGGGAAAGTATGATAGTTTGCCAGCCCGCGATTATATGATACCGACTTTGGATGATCTTCTTGTGAAGCCGGAGAAACATCAGTGATGGAATGATATGTTGGCAGCATTGTTCTTACCCGGTAGATACAGTGGTATCCTATACCGGAAGAATTTAAAAATTGAAGCTAAATTGTTGCTTACAATCTGTCTTCTCAATGTTATTCCAAGGAGGGGAGATAAAGAACAGGTGAGGTTTCCTGAAGTACCTGTTCTTTACTCGTTGATGCACGGGGGTCCGCGTTTTCCTATACGTTATCTTATTATGAACCACTTATGGATCTGTCGGAACAAGTATGGAAGAGACATTGTCCCATACTGTCGAATAATTACGGGGTTGATGAAACAACAGAAGGCGATTACATCCGAAGATCGAGGAGCAACCAAAAGGCACCAGCCTTTTACGTTGGATAAGTTGGGGAATGTTTGGACGTATACTCAGTCGGAGCGGTATCACAAGTTGAAGTCGGAAGGGCAACGGTGGAGGGCATTAAAGTTGAATGCACGAGATTTGTTACCGGGAGAGCCGGATGAGCCAGAGAGCGATGAAGAAGTAGTTCCGAGTGGAGATGAAGACTATGCGGACGCGCCGCATGGTGTTGAAAATGTTGGTCAAGGTGGTTTTGGTAGTGGTCATGGTGGGGTGTTTTATGATTATACGCAGCAATCGTATGTACCGGGTTGGGCCTATGAAGGCACCATGCAAGAGGTGATTGCTAATCAACGTCCTCCGGCGTCCGTGTTTGATACGTGGTCGGGGTCGGAGAGGACGTTGTTTGATCAAAACACAAGAAATAGTGCGAGTATGGAGCGGGCCTTGAAACATAGCTTGGATCGTCAAGAGTTATGGAATCGCACTCATGCGTATTCCCGGGAAGTGGAAATAAATAACAATTATTTTGATGATCAAGAGAGGCGATTGCATGCGGATTATCATGCCGGGCGGCCGGTGGTTGTGGATCCACAACATGTGGATTATGCTTCGCTACCACCATATGATGGTAGTATGTCGTATCCAACCCCGCCGATCCACCACTCGCAATGGATTGACCCGAGGCAACGAGAGGGAGCGCAACAACAAGAAGGAGGAAGTAGTAGCGGTTCGTTCGCGTTCGGTGAATGGAATGACGTGATGTCTTCCGTTTTTGGACCTCCAGGACCGCGCTATTATTAGTAAGGTTGTGTTTCTCCTTTTGTATATTTTTGTGCATATTTGATAGTTTGTTTGTTTAAGGATTGGGAGGTTGGGTGGTGTTGTGATACGTTGTGTTTGGGTTGGTGATTGAGTGGTGGTGTCTTATGTTAAAAAGAAGAAAAACATAAAAAAAAAATTATAAAATGAAAAATACAAAAAGAAATTTGGGGTTTGAGTGAAGAAACGTTTTTGTTGATGTTGAAAAAGTTTTAGTGATCAAAGCCTCTCAAAACCATACATTGGGGTCAATGTATCCCAAGTGTGGGGATGGGGGGAATTTTTTGAAGTTTTTGAAAAATTTTGAGCCAAGTGAAACGATGTGAAAATTTGAACACCCTAGATTAACCCCAAGTTGGTGCACCGGCAACCCTTGATACCTTTTTCTTTCTTGGTGAGAGTTGTAGCCACACTTGTACATAAATAATGATTGTCTTTGATGAGGGTGGCTACGGGTGGGGGTTCATTAGAACTTGTGCTTGAATGCGATTTGAGTCCTTAGTTAGATATAAATGCAAAAAGGATAAGGGCATTTAGGTAGCTTCGTCGTTGGTGTGAGTGAGTGTGGGATTTGGGGGGTTGGACCTCATAAGTTATATATATGAGCATGGTAGTGAGAGGGGCGGGGGTTTGGACATTTAGTTGCCCATTTTGTGCCTTAAAAGCCTATCAATTGTTACCCCTAGCTACTTACTTAAAAATTTACCCAAATTTGACCCGGTCTTATAGTGTTGGTGATAGTATTAGTAGTTTGAAGTAGTTTGAAGTAGATATGTTTGATGCGTTATTGTATTTTTGTTTGCTTGAAAAAAAAAATCAGAAAAATTAGAAAAGAAAAAAAGAGAAAAAGCAATGAAAAATGAAAAAAAGAAGTGATGTTAGTTATCTTGTGTATAGTAGTTAAGTTTGATAGTTGTTTGTTTGTTTATTTGTGTAATAAAAGACCGAGTCAAGTTTTCGCTACTTCATATATATTCCATTTCCTACCAATACGCCTAGCCACGTTACAACCTTGAAAGTCCCTTTGATTTGCATTTATGTTTGACACATTTTAGGAGAATGATCGATTTAGGTACAAGCCTATGATTGTGCAACCACCCGTTTGCCTAGTGTGTGTCTAGCTTATCTTTGCTAGTTTTCACTTGTAGCCGAGAGGAGAGATTTAGAGAGGGGTGCATTGGTTGGGTGTTAAAAAGGGGTTAGTAAAAAGATTGCTTGTTTTTGCTTGGTTTAATTTGATCACTTATTTTGAAACTGATTTGATGAGTTGCTTGGGACAAGCAACGGTTAAGTGTGGGGATGTGACGGGTGGTCCATTGGACAACCCTTAATCATGTTAAAAGATGAAATAATCATTCACTTAATCGTGTAATTATCTTGAATTAGATAACTACTATTGCATATGTTTCAGGTGCGGTTCGGGAGCTTAAAGTGGATAAAATGCAGCTTTGGAGGGTATTGGAGATGAACGGGTCGAGCAAGGAACAAAAGATGAAACAAGGAAGATAAATCAGCTCACCACCGTAAATTACGGTCCTACCGTAATTTACGGTGGACTTGGTTTTCATCTGAATGTTGCCGTAAATCAGTTAATACTCACCGTAACACATTTAAGTCCACCGTAAATTACGGTGGAGCCGTAATTTACGGTGGTGGCCGCGATCCAATCCGTAACTGCCTCTTTAAATCAGTTTTTATGATGTCTTTTCACATGTTCTTATGATTGGACGGTTATTGGAGACACTAGGGGCGAATTTTGGTGTTCTTGCTTGGTTGGAGACAATTTCTATCATTCGGTTTATGTTTTTGATTCGTATGAACATTGAATTGTTTGTGATGATGATTCACCAAGCTATGTCCGGCTAAACTTTTCGGTGATCATCTTAGGTGAAGGTTTCTCTTGAACTTTTGTGTGTTTATTTCCGAATTTCTAGAATGATAACTTGCGTTGCTTGAATATCATGGTGTATGTTTGATTGCTTGTAACTTGTTAATTGATATTGCATTTTCTAATCTCAATCGTACGTTCTTGGTGCCGTTGGCAATCGAGATATCACGGGAAGGGTTAGGGTTGGTTATTGATTAATTGGTCATTGGGAAACAACCTCGCGTTTATATAATCCGAGTACTTTGTTCCCTTTTATCACTTCAATTATCTATGCACGAGTTATGTCTATGTAACTCTTTCTAGTTGGAATTGCACACAATTGTTTAAAGAAACTGAAACCTAGGGTGATCATTGTTCTCCTAATCTGTTAAACAACCAACAATTTGATTTGCAATTAGTTTAATTTAGTTTTCTTAAACAACAATCCAATTCATTGATCTTAATTTTCTGCAAATTAGTTTAATTGTAGTTTAATCGCAAGGCTATAAAATTAACACACTTTCCACATACTCCCTGAGTTCGATACCCTATTACCGCTATCTATAGTTGTTTTTGGGATTAAATTTGCGTGACCTACGACAATCACGTCAGTAAACTTTATTTTTAGATGATAAAACAATTATTTTAGGCAGTGTTGTAAAAGTCGCTAGGCGGTCCCTAGTCGGCCGACTGGGGAGTTGGGAGTAATCGGAGTACTCGGAGAGTACTCGGGGAGTACGCGGACATGGTAAATATAAAGAAAATTAATTGTTATATATTATTTATGTGTTAAAATAAGCATAATTCATGTCAACTGAGTATAATTTAAAATGAAACATGTTTAAAGTTCAAATATTCTGAATACAAGTCCGACTAGTCTGAGTACAAGGCCGAGTAGGCCGATTTTGACCGAGTTTGACCGATTTAAAGTCAACAAACCACGTTGATCGCCTAGACCGACTAGGCCGACTATGTCCGACTACGTCCGACTAGGCGCCGACTAGGCCGACTAGGCACCGAGTACTCCCGAGTAATCCCGAGGCCGACTAATTGAGACCGCCTAGGAGGAAGTCGCCTAGGAGGGGGTCCGAGGACCGAGTACTCGGCCGAGTAATCCGACTTTTACAACACTGATTTTAGGTGTTAAAGAATGTATCTAGAAACAATATTTTTGTAAACATTCAAATATTTGTAGTATACTTGACAAATGATTATTCAATGGGTTGTTTTGGTATACATATATATATATATATACTAGCCGGAACCCGTGCGATGCTGCGGAAACAATTTAAAACGCGGTACTCGTTTTGTGTATGGTACACTAGTTTTCTTATCGGTAGCATTGATGCTTATCAATGACCCATCTATTATCAACCATTATACAATATACGCAAGCATTTGTAGATGAGCCTCAGCCGCGTCATTAAGTTGTAAATATGCACCACAAAACATATGATGGTAAAGCGGGCGAGTTGAGTCTCAAATAATAAGCCTCTGAATGGTCATGAAGAGGCTACCTCTTAATGGAACCATTAAGAATTTTACCAATGAGAAGGTAGAAGAATGTGACATGTGATGATTTACCATTCAGATGTTACCTCTTAACCTTCAGATTTGAGGTTACCTCTTATTCATTAAGAGGTTTTAAACCATTCAGATGTAGCATCTGAATGGTCATTAAGAGGCTACCAAACAACCCCTTAGTCAATATAGATTCGAGTTGTGAAGAGGTATGGTCCCAATTCCTTGCCCACATGGCAAGGACCACACCACTCTTCCATCCTATGTGGCGCTGACATCAACGAGGTCATCCAGAAGCTTCTAGAAGTTTCTGGAAAATACCTAAGTGGCACCAAAGATGCTCCATCTGACATAAAGGACAACACGTGCCACCAGTCATCAGGCGCCACGTAGGCCTGTAACAAATCCAAGAGCAGCCCGACAACACCAGTACGACGTCTCCAAGATGGGCAAATGTGAGCGCACCACGTGTACCACTACACTGACCACAGCAGAGGAGACCAAGAGGATATTCCCCTTGGTCGGACAGCTGGCGCGCAATCACAGCTGGCATTGCTGCTCTTCCCTCTCTCACCCTCCGGCTATAAATAGGACCCTTCATCATTCAGGTTGAATCACCTTGCTCTCTACATTCTCACACTTAACACGCACTGTTTATTCTCCCTCAGAACAGTACTTATTCTCACGCCGGAGCCTGGTTAAGAGGGAAACCCCCATATTCCCCTCTTAACTAGACTAACGGTGTTGCTGTTTTGCAGGAACCAAGCCATCTCATGAGTAGGAAGAGAGATTGAACCCACAGAAGAAATAACCCCACAGATTAACTGTCACACCCCCAAAATCCACACGCGGAGTATCACCGCTTGGAGGCGTGACATGACCAGGATCAAGCCACCAATCATATTGAACATATAAGTAATAAGTAAAAGTAAATGTAATCCATCACAATACAATTGGTGTTCCATCAAAACATAGTATAAGTAGCGGAAGCATAGTATGAAAATCCAACACAAGTCTTAAGTTTAAAGAGTCATAAAGTTTTCATCAAAACATCCACAATCCGTGCCCACAACGACCGCGCCTCCCGTGCAAGCTCCATGAGTACCTATGGTCCTGCAAGGCATGTAACAGAAAGTCAACAACTAGTTGAGCGAGTTCACAGTTGGTTGTTTAGTTATAGTGTTCGTTTCGTAAACCGTATGTTTGTTTAGTAACCAATGTATAGTGTCTGTTTGTATCGCGGCCTTCCCGGCATGCGTGCGAAGATTAGTGGGGGTCTCCCATGTTTTCTAGACTAGGTATATTTGTATCGCGGCCCTCCAGAGGCATGTTTGCGAAGTTTAGTATATGTATCGCGGCCAACCCAGGCATGTGTGCGAAGTTAAGTATTAGTGTTAGTATCGCAGCCATTCCAGACGTGTGTGCGAAGAGTAGTATTTGTATCACTAGTCTAGCAGTATCTACAAGTAACCTGCCTCTCCCGAGGTCAGTGGTATGTAATTCCAGTATCAATGTGTGTACAAGTAATCATCCAAACCCATTCCCAACCCCGGGAATCCCATGCCTTGGTAAGAGTGTGAACTCACCTTGGTTTGCTCGGTATGCTAAGTTATGTGCTCACAAACAATCAGTCAAGTCCTAAAGTACGCACGTGTACATAATCAGTTTATATTCACGAAGTTCATGCATGCATATACACTCACTGTGGTATTAATCAGTAATCACGAATAACACAAGGCACTAAATCTAGTTCATACAAGTCATGCTCATCAATTAACGGCAGTTAACTAACCAGGTTAAGCCTTAACCGGATTAAAGTAAGTTACTGGACAGTTTAACCATCCGGCGAAACATTATTGGACCGATGCACATAGTCAAGGTTTTTCATTGGGCCGCTAGTTATCATCAACACAAACTATGAAGGAACAAAACAGTCTCATTAAATTTTACATCATCATCATCGCACATGCCTTATCATCTCCATCAATCAACTCGATCAATATTAAATGGATCACATGGACTGCCAGTTATGTTTTTTTTTTTTTTATTATCACATGGGCTGAATTCCCTATGCTCTAGGCGTTACCTTTATGGTCACCCACCCAAAACAGATTTATGACCAATCAATCATTACTAAACCTCATGTGAGCATCAATTTATTCGAGAGCACCTATGATAGTATTCAACCTAATTATACATGTATGACTATATTGATTTACACATTCCTATGAGACTCACATGGCTACTGCCATGATCACATGCAAAAATATGAATCTATTTTAATATGTCAAGGGTAATCATATCAGTTGCCTTAGTGTGGATAATTATCAACATAAAGAAATCAAAATCAATGGCCGACAAGCCTCATGATGTATGGATCATATTGGACCGAAAATATCATGCAATAACAATCAAGACACCATGAACATCCATGCAGAACTAAAGTTAAATATATGCAGGAACACTAACCAAACATAAATAATCAAACCGTTGAAATATCCGATTTCCAATGTAGAGATGGCAGCCGTCAGTTCAAGGAATAACGAGAGAAAGATGGGGAGGTGATTAGGGTTTGCTCAACGTGTTTTGAATACTGTTTCCGTGTATGAGTTATAACCGGACTAAAAACATTCGCCGCTGGGCCAAGGCCCATCTTTGATTCCGTCGGCTTCATATGGGACGAAAACACTTAAGTGTTTTCGTGGGGAGGGTGTTTTCGGGTGGGGTGTTTGGCACAAGGTCCATATTTTATTAATCGTTAATATCATGTTAACATAAAACATTTCTGAATATACACTCAAATGTAATGCATAACACACATATAAAAATAACACGCTTAACACCCACCATGTATAACATACCAACCACAATACGATTTAACTTATTACAAACACGTACAGTTGTAAAACAAACAAGTCATGTCAACAAACAATCAAAACAATTAACGTGCAATAGTGCGAAGATGGAATCTTAGAAACTCGAGTTGTCACATTATCCCCAACTTGAAAGAAATTTCGTCCCGAAATTTAGCATGCGGTTACTGAGGAAGCTAGTTAGGTTGTATCGTTTACTGGTTTCCCTGGGGTGTCACATCATCCCCCCGTTGACTTGGAATTTCGTCCCGAAATTCTGTAGTAGCTTCAGCCTCAGTAGTAGTTGCATTGTTCTGAAATAACTGGGGATATTTGAGTTCCATTTGGTCTTCTCGTTCCCAGGTATACTCTGGGCCACGGCGGGAGTTCCAACGAACTCGAACAAGAGGTATTCTGGTGTTTTTGAGGACCTTAACATCCCGGTCCGTGATTTCAACTGGTTCCTCGACGAAATGCAACTGTTCGTCGATAGTGAGCTCCTTCAAAGGAACTATGAGGGTCTCATCTGACAGACACGTCTTCAGATTCGACACGTGAAAGACGTTGTGAACTGCACTGAGTTCAGCTGGTAAGTTCAGTCTGTAGGCCACCTTGCCTATTTTCTCTATGATTTCGAATGGTCCAACATATCGTGGGTTAAGTTTGCCTCGTTTGCCAAAACGAACCACACCCTTCCAGGGTGAGACTTTGAGTAGTACCCGCTCCCCAACCTGGAGCTCGAGTGGTTTCCTGCCTTTATCGGCGTAGCTTTTCTGACGGTCACGAGCTGCCGCCATTCGTTGTCGTATTTGAGCAATTCGTTCTGTTGTGTCTACCACCAGTTCTGGACCAGTGATCTGGCTATCTCCCACCTCTGCCCAACAAAGAGGTGACCGGCATTTACGCCCGTACAATGCCTCAAACGGAGCAGCTTTAATGCTGGTGTGGTAGCTGTTATTATACGAAAATTCCACAAGTGGCAGATGCTTTTCCCAGCCGTTGCCAAAGTCAATCACACATGCCCTAAGCATGTCTTCAAGGGTCTGGATGGTGCGTTCAGACTGCCCATCCGTTTGCGGGTGATAAGCTGTACTCATGTCTAATCGTGAGCCGAAGGATTTGTGCATCGCTTGCCAAAGTTCTGAAGTGAAACGTGCATCACGGTCGGAAATAATAGAGGTGGGCACCCCGTGCCTCGAAACCACTTCCTTCAAGTAAACGTCTGCTAAAGTAGAGAACTTGTCTGTTTCCTTAATAGCCAGGAAGTGTGCAGACTTAGTGAGTCGATCCACGATCACCCAAATAGTATCATTCCCACGTTGAGATCTAGGCAGGCCAGTAACAAAATCCATGGAAATTTGTTCCCATTTCCATTGTGGTATCTCAGGTTGTTGGAGTGGGCCCGATGGTTTCTGATATTCCGCTTTGACTCTCGCACAAGTCAAACACTTGCTAACGTAAGTTGCTATATGAGCTTTCATGCTAGGCCACCAATATGTCGTTTTCAAGTCGTGGTACATCTTATCCGAACCAGGATGTACTGAGTAGCGAGACTTATGAGCTTCATCCATTACAAGCTCGCGTAAGTTACCATAGAGTGGGACCCAGATGCGTCCTGTTACATAGTAGGCGATGTCTGCCTTTTGTTCTAACCGTTGCCTTGAGCCGCGTAGAGCTTCAGCCCTGACGTTTTCTGGTTTCAATGCTTCTACCTGAGCATCTCGTATCTGTGCAGGAAGACCAGACTGAATAGTGAGTTGCAACGCTCGTACACGCCTAGGTGTAGTATCCTTTCGACTGAGGGCGTCGGCCACCACATTGGCTTTGCCCGGATGGTACTTTATAGCACATTCGTAATCGTTCAGTAATTTGACCCATCGACGTTGTCGCATGTTCAACTCTTTCTGCTTGAAGATATGCTCGAGACTCCTGTGATCGGTGTAGATGGTGCACTTGGTACCGTACAGGTAGTGTCGCCATATCTTGAGCGCAAAAAAACAGCTCTCAGCTCTAAATCGTGCGTAGTGTAATTCCGTTCGTGAATCTTAAGTTGGCGCGAAGCATAAGCAATGACTTTATCCCATTGCATCAACACACATCCAAGACCCTGGATAGATGCGTCGCAGTAGACTACAAAATCGTCCGTGCCTTCAGGCAATGAGAGGATAGGTGCGCTACAAAGTCTATCCTTTAAGTGCTGAAGCGCTGTTTCCTGTGTACTACCCCAACGATAAGCAACACCTTTCTGTGTCAGTAGTGTAAGCGGCTGCGCAATCTTTGGGAAGTCTTTGATGAACCGTCGGTAATAACCCGCCAAACCCAAGAATTGGCGTATTTCGGTTGGTGTGCGAGTTGCAGGCCAGTTCTTGATCGAATCTACCTTGGATGGATCGACATGAATCCCATCCTTGTTTACCACGTGGCCTAGAAAGTGGACTTCACGAAGCCAGAAGTCGCATTTTGAAAACTTGGCGTACAGTTGTTCCGTTCGAAGAAGTTCCAAAATAAGTCGTAAATGTTGCTCGTGTTCCTCCTGACTCTTCGAATAGATCAGGATGTCATCGATGAAAACAATAACAAACTTGTCAAGATAAGGTTTGCACACCCTGTTCATAAGATCCATGAAAACCGCAGGCGCATTTGTTAGCCCGAATGGCATGACTAGAAACTCGTAGTGGCCGTAGCGAGTTCTAAATGCTGTTTTGGAGACGTCCTCGTCCCGGACTCTCAATTGATGATAGCCTGTCCTCAGGTCAATCTTCGAGTAATAGCTCGACCCTTGCAACTGGTCGAATAAGTCGTCGATGCGTGGAAGAGGATAGTGATTCTTCACAGTCACCTTGTTCAGTTCGCGGTAATCAATACACATGCGGAAGGTACCGTCTTTCTTCTTCACAAATAATACTGGAGCTCCCCAGGGCGAAGAGCTAGGACGTATGAAACCCTTTTCCAAAAGTTCTTGCAATTGCTTAGATAGTTCTTCCAGTTCAGTTGGAGCTAAGCGATAAGGTGCTCGAGCTATGGGTGCTGCTCCTGGAGCTAGCTCGATCTGAAATTCAACCTGGCGATGAGGCGGTAACCCAGATAACTCTTCAGGAAACACTTGAGGAAAGTCGCGTACAACCGGAATATCCTCTAACTTCTTCTCTTTCGTAGTTGTATCCGTAACGAGTGCTAATATAGCTGTGTGGCCCTTTCGCAAACACTTTTGTGCCTTCAAGAAGGAGATGATGCCACTCACGACACCACTCTTGTCGCCTTGAACTTCGAGAGGTTCTTTTCCAGTACGGGGAATGCGAATGATCTTCTCCTTGCATAGGATCTCTGCTTGTTGTTGAGATAACCAATCCATACCAATGACGATATCGAAATCATCACAACGTTGGAGTCATTCCTAGTATCATCCTGACCAATCACGAACACTCGACTCCTGGCACCATTGTCGTCGTTATTACCCCCGTTGTTGTCTCCACTATTGTTCCCATTTCCTTGGTTGTGGTTCTAATTCTGGTTCTGGTTCAACTGTGGGCAGTGTCTCCTGAAGTGACTTTCAACACCACACTGATAGCATCCCTTGTTACCCTGTTGTTGCTGCTGATTCTGTGGAGCTTGTGGCTGCTGCTGTCGGTTCTGGTTTGCAGGACGTGAGCTTCTACAATCCTAAGCTTCATGACCCATTTTGAGCCACCTCTGGCAACGACCCCTGTTGCACTGACCACTGTGGTGCCTGTTGCATCTGTTGCACTTTGGGAGGTTTCCTCGATATCCACCCTGCCCTTGACTACCAGAAGATTGCTAACCAGGACTCTGGTAGTCATCGATCTTTCGCTGCTGTGCCTGGGACTGAACCGAAGTCGAACCCTTGCTGGAGGTTCCATCCCATTTTCGTTTGTTGTCACTGGGAGTAGCAGAGGTAGTAATAGTAGTAGCACCAATACGCTTAGGCAGCTTGTTCTGTTCCACTGCCTAGTCTGTGAGACAATGAGCAAGACGAGTAACATCCTGGATAGTAGCAAGGTTAGCAGCAGTCACATGGCTTTGAATCTCTGGTACTAAACTAAGCCTTTGAGGTACAGCTCAATGCGCTTGATGGGAGGATCCACCATAGTTGGACATAACACTGCCAGTTCGTTGGATCGTTTCGTGTAGGCTTCTATCTCTGACCCCGTCATCTTCAGGTTAAAGAACTCCACTTCCAGCTTGTGGAGGTCATCACGACTACAGTATTCACGTTTGATCAGTTCCTTAAAATCATTCCATGGGGTGGCATTAGCAGCCGCCAGCCCCAGCATCTGAACTTGCGCGTTCCACTAAGTTAGCGCAGTGCCTTCGAGAGTACCAGTGGCGTACTTCACCCTATGAGCCTTAGGGCATTCACACATTTCGAAGACCGATTCGAGCTTCTCGAACCAGTGGAGGAGTCCAACGGCCCCCATTCAGTGCCACTGAAAGTACTAGAACGACATTCCATGAAAGTTTGGAACGTGCACACAGGTGGCTGAGCGTGATGACCTGTCGTGTGCGTAAGAGTAAACATACTTGAGCACGAGTGTTGGTTTACGAGAGTAGGATCTAAAGATCCTAGAGTAAGTGGTGATGGCAGGTTACACCTCCTGCCTGGGCAGCTGCGAGTGCTGCAGTAACTTGTTCAGTGATCGAATCCGCCAACTGGGCTTGAGTTAGGTTAACGCGTCCACCCATGATCTTGATATCAAGGAGAACATGAGTGAGAGAGGTTCGCGAAAGTGCAATGACAGAAGAGAGTGAGCACAAAAGTGTTTCAATCAACAGTCGTCACGTTTATCTAAGCATACCATGAGCAAAGTTCTATGTAATTCTAGCAAGTAGGCAATAAAACATATACCATATTACCTAGAATGTTGAGTCTTGCACGTGGAGCGAGGCGTCATTGTGGATCGTTGAGCACTGTACAGGTTATAGTCTGGTTTTAATAAAAACATTTTTCCCATATTAAAACCGAGTTCTCTATAACCAATGGCTCTGATACCAATCTGTCACACCCCCAAAATCCACACGCGGAGTATCACCGCTTGGAGGCGTGACATGACCAGGATCAAGCCACCAATCATATTGAACATATAAGTAATAAGTAAAAGTAAATGTAATCCATCACAATACAATTGGTGTTCCATCAAAACATAGTATAAGTAGCGGAAGCATAGTATGAAAATCCAACACAAGTCTTAAGTTTAAAGAGTCATAAAGTTTTCATCAAAACATCCACAATCCGTGCCCACAACGACCGCGCCTCCCGTGCAAGCTCCATGAGTACCTATGGTCCTGCAAGGCATGTAACAGAAAGTCAACAACTAGTTGAGCGAGTTCACAGTTGGTTGTTTAGTTATAGTGTTCATTTCGTAAACCGTATGTTTGTTTAGTAACCAATGTATCGTGTCTGTTTGTATCGCGGCCTTCCCGGCATGCGTGCGAAGATTAGTGGGGGTCTCCCATGTTTTCTAGACTAGGTATATTTGTATCGCGGCCCTCCAGAGGCATGTTTGCGAAGTTTAGTATATGTATCGCGGCCAACCCAGGCATGTGTGCGAAGTTAAGTATTAGTGTTAGTATCGCGGCCATTCCAGACGTGTGTGCGAAGAGTAGTATTTGTATCACTAGTCTAGCAGTATCTACAAGTAACCTGCCTCTCCCGAGGTCAGTGGTACGTAATTCCAGTATCAATGTGTGTACAAGTAATCATCCAAACCCATTCCCAACCCCGGGAATCCCATGCCTTGGTAAGAGTGTGAACTCACCTTGGTTTGCTCGGTATGCTAAGTTATGTACTCACAAACAATCATTCAAGTCCTAAAGTACGCACGTGTACATAATCAGTTTATATTCACGAAGTTCATGCATGCATATACACTCACTGTGGTATTAATCAGTAATCACGAATAACACAAGGCACTAAATCAAGTTCATACAAGTCATGCTCATCAATTAACGGCAGTTAACTAACCAGGTTAAGCCTTAACCGGATTAAACTAAGTTACTGGACAGTTTAACCATCCGGCGAAACATTATTGGACCGATGCACATAGTCAAGGTTTTTCATTGGGCCGCTAGTTATCATCAACACAAACTACGAAGGAACAAAACAGTCTCATTAAATTTTACATCATCATCATCGCACATGCCTTATCATCTCCATCAATCAACTCGATCAATATTAAATGGATCACATGGACTGCCAGTTATGTTTTTTTTTTTTTTATTATCACATGGGCTGAATTCCCTATGCTCTAGGCGTTACCTTTATGGTCACCCACCCAAAACAGATTTATGACCAATCAATCATTACTAAACCTCATGTGAGCATCAATTTATTCGAGAGCACCTATGATAGTATTCAACCTAATTATACATGTATGACTATATTGATTTACACATTCCTACGAGACTCACATGGCTACTGCCATGATCACATGCAAAAATATGAATCTATTTTAATATGTCAAGGGTAATCATATCAGTTGCCTTAGTGTGGATAATTATCAACATAATGAAATCAAAATCAATGGCCGACAAGCCTCATGATGTATGGATCATATTGGACCGAAAATATCATGCAATAACAATCAAGACACCATGAACATCCATGCAGAACTAAAGTTCAATATTTGCAGGAACACTAACCGAACAGAAATAATCAAACCGGTGAAATATCTGATTTCCAATGTAGAGATGGCAACCGTCAGTTCAAGGAATAACGAGAGAAAGATGGGGAGGTGATTAGGGTTTGCTCAACGTGTTTTGAATACGGTTTCCGTGTACGAGTTATAACCGGACTAAAAACATTCGCTGCTGGGCCAAGGCCCATCTTTGATTCCGTCGGCTTCATATGGTACGAAAACACTTAGGTGTTTTCGTGGGGAGGGTGTTTTCGGGTGGGGTGTTTGGCACAAGGTCCATATTTTATTAATCGTTAATATCATGTTAACATAAAACATGTTCTGAATATACACTCAAATGTAATGCATAACACACATATAAAAATAACACGCTTAACACCCACCATGTATAACATACCAACCACAATACGATTTAACTTATTACAAACACGTACAGTTGTAAAACAAACAAGTCATGTCAACAAACAATCAAAACAATTAACGTGCAATAGTGCGAAGATGGAATCTTAGAAACTCGAGTTGTCACATTAACCCTAGTGCTAACCTGTGTTTCATCATTGGCGCCATCCGTGGGACCTGCACGCGCGGAACGAGAGGTTAGGTCTTCAAAAGATCTGCCAGACCCATCACTCGAGAGAACGATAACTTCCTCTCGAATGGAATCAAATGCATCATCATCATTCTCACTATCTTCACCTAAGATAGTGTTAACGTAAGTGGTGAAACTCTCATTGCTCGGATGCAGAAAACGGCCACGGATCTGATCCAACCAGGGTCGTTTATCAGGTCTCTATATCGCCTCAACCATTGCACCCGGTGCCTTAAGATCCAAAACGTTCAACAAAGTGAAACCTACTGCAAAAAACGCGAGGATAAAGAACAATGCAAAAATAATACAACGTACAACATACAAAATAGAGAAAAAAAGGGATATGGAGCAAAACGTACACTTGCCATCATGACCATAAACCGGAACCCCCAACGGATGTTTAGGGACCCACTTCATGCTCGTACTGGCACCCACCAACGCCATATCCTCAAGCTGGATTATCGGAGTGGCTTTACGAGTCAACTTCTTATACCAATCTTGGTCAGCAAAATTTGCAACCACATCAACTTTGGGGATACCCTCATCCACAGATCTGTAGTGCATATCCACAGGAACAACACCCCGGAGAATATAAAAAAACTTTTGCTTCCAGTCATGGAGACTCTTCAACGGCACAGAGCAAACTGGAGAAACGCCGGTACGAGCACTAAAGGAGTAAAAACCACTTGTATATGAAACGGTGTAGAAGGCGTTGAACATCTCAAACGTCGGATCTAAACGATTAGCCATACAAACGAACTCAAAGTGAGTAATACAAGGGAGCCCGATGGCATTAATCTGAGATATGTGGAGACCATAACCCCTCAGCACATCAGCAGTAAATCGAGTCATTGGAAGCCTAAAGTTGCCTTCCCGGAAGAAAGCAGCGTACAAAGTCATATACCCGGGAGGAGCGTCCATGGCGGTGGAACCAGAGATAGGATACTGAGCACCCCAATCAGGGAGAAAACCCATCTCCCTTACCAAATTCTGGAATTCCTCCTCTTTCCACCCTATTACCGCCTGATCCGGGCCAGACGGAGTTTTACCTTTGTTCCTTCTCTTCCTCGAAGAAGGATTTGCAGAAGACATTACAAGGAAACAAATAGTAATGCAGATGAACTCAAGAGAAGAAGAAAGAAAATAAAGGAAGGAGAGATAAATCCGGAATTCAAATTTTGAATAATGGTGAAGAAAGAGGAAATCATCGGATACTTATACCCACCGCATTTAATGCGATGGGTAGTGGGCCGTCAGAATACAAAAAGACAACCAACGGGGAGAAAACACGTCAGAGGAGAGAGAAGACGCCGTCTCTTTTTTCGGAAACGTGTGCAACAGACGCCTGCCATCATGACATAAAGTAACTGACATGACTGAAAAGGCGCCTGTTCACCTGACACCAGACAGTCACATCAGTCACTCCTTTCCAAGACAACAAAGCTTCTTCCTGAAGACAACCTTTATAATGTGCCAAAACCCATGCGCGGTACGCCATGCGTCCATTTGGCTCAACTTTTATAAAGTGCCAGAACCCATGCGCGGTACGCCATGCGTCCATTTGGCTCAACTTTTATAAAGTGCCAGAACCCATGCGCGGTACGCCATGCGTCCATTTGGCTCAATTTAAAAAAAAAGTGTCAAAACCCATGTGCGGTACGCCATGCGTCCATTTGGCTCAACTTTTATAAAGCAGGCACACAAAAACTCATGCGCGGTACGCCACTCGTCCATTTGGCTCAACTCTACAAGTGACAAAAACCATATGCGGTGCGCCATGCGCCCACCAGGTGCAAACTTCTTAGAGATCCCATAAAAACCCCACGCCATAACAAACACCACATTCATAAGTCCAGAATCCCTCCTAGACGATCAACTCAACTAGAAGGCACACTGGACTGGGGGGACTTGAAGAGGTATGGTCTCAATTCCTTGCCCACATGGCAAGGACCACACCACTCTTCCGTCCTATGTGGCGCTGACATCAACGAGGTCATCCAGAAGCTTCTAGAAGTTTCTGGAAAATACCTAAGTGGCACCAAAGATGCTCCATCCGACATAAAGGACAACACGTGCCACCAGTCATCAGGCGCCACGTAGGCCTGTAACAAATCCAAGAGCAGCCCGACAACACCAGTACGACGTCTCCAAGATGGGCAAATGTGAGCGCGCCACGTGTACCACTACACTGACCACAGCAGAGGAGACCAAGAGGATATTCCCCTTGGTCGGACAGCTTGCGCGCAATCACAGCTGGCATCGCTGCTCTTCCCTCTCTCACCCTCCGGCTATAAATAGGACCCTTCATCATTTAGGTTGAATCACCTTGCTCTCTATATTCTCACACTTAACACGCACTGTTTATTCTCCCTCAGAACAGTACTTATTCTCACGCTGGAGCCTGGTTAAGAGGGAAACCCCCATATTCCCCTCTTAACGAGACTAACGGTGTTGCTGTTTTGCAGGAACCAAGCCATCTCACGAGTAGGAAGAGAGATTGAACCCACAGAAGAAATAACCCCACAGATTAACCCTAGTGTTAACCTGTGTTTCATCATTGAGTTGTCACTTAACTGAAAGTTTATACACAACTCTATTTAGTCGAAGTTCATTTTCTTTTATTTCATATTTTTCCAAATAAGTAAAGATATTTTCAAAATCAAAATTATTAACATCAAAATTCCAACATTTGATTCGGTATAATCTATTTATTTCTTAAGCCTTACAGATATCAATTACCTCATCAACATGATTTAACCACCCCTTCATAGAAATAAACTTGGATACACAGGTCACATGTGTTATCAGATCCAATAAAATTCTTTTAATTCATTCGATACATGTGAAAACCATTATTTGATAATGGTTTCCGTAGAATCTTTTAAACTTGCGAGTTAAATCACGTGCACATTGTAGGTTTGCATTTTGGCCACAAATACTATTAAGCCGAATCACCAACATCATTGTTTGTAACACTATATCACTACAATGAAAAAACATGGCGAAAAAAAAATTCAAATAAAATAATTATATATAACAGTAATAGTTAAGCCGAATCACTAACATCATTTCTTTCTTTTTAAATAATCCAATGAGTGAAACTAACACTGGGAAATTTTTACAAAGCAAAACAGATTGACTTTGATTATGGTTCAAAAGTTCCTTATTTTTCCCCTGTTCAAGACCATTCAAGACATTTACGTAAAACTTTCTAGTCAAGCATTATACTTTTCAGGGGACAGAGTGAATACGTCTTGTTTTACTTTAAAAAACAACTATTTTCACTTCATCATGCCATATTGCGTGTCTCTTCATGATATTCGTAGACACTAATCCATAAGCTCTCTGCAGGCAATCCATATCTCAACGATTGAACCCAAAGCACAAAATTAAACAAGAATTAGGGCAATTTAAAGACAAAAACACAAGGTTAAGCAGTATCAAAATGCTTGCAAATAAATAGTCTATTAAAAACCTGAATTGAAGTTTTACAAGGGATGAGACGCTATAGGGTATATATTTTTCAAATGATTTACATTTCATAGTTTTTATATGTACGGAAAAAGTCCATGCTCTATGGTTGAGGTTGCCAAGCCCACTTTATTGCCTCCTTGAAGTAATCACCAAAGCTAAAATTCCCAAACATCTCAAAAATGTATGGTGTCAAGATGCTCTGCCAATATTCTCATTATCATTGCACCATGTATACACCTTTAAGAAGTAGTAGCACATGGTACTCGCCACCCGTATATTCATAATAAAGTTGTATTTTCTTAAATGTGGTCAAATGGGTCAAGTTTTCATATAAATTGACTAACAAATAAACGACTCAAATGGTTTAAAAGTCACCCAAAGCATATGTAGTATAACAATCACACAAAAAAAAAAAAAAAAAAAAAAAAAAAGCGTTCAAGGGTCACTTTAATCCGACCCCATTTCGCCACATGTACTTCACATTGTCTTGTTTAAATAAATAGGTTCATGCTCCTAGCAAAATTATAGTTGCTTTTACTTTTCATTTTAATGAACTGGAGATCAGGCTAAATTGAATGCCTTTCGAAGAAAAATGGGCTTGAACTGAAGCATGCCAGCAATAGTCAGCTTAGATTGAAGCCGGGACCTGATACAAACAGATTATAACAGACTTAAACAGTGATTATAGTTATTTATCTATCCCTGATCATTTAAAATCGCATAATCGCTTTCTAAAGCACATAACCAGAGATTTTAGAGAGAATTATAGTATGTTCTCAAGCTACTTGCAAGATAAAGAGCATTAATTTTAGCAGCAGATATATAAATGGTAATTTAGTGATGGGTCATACAACCTGTATCGGTCACTGAACAAATCTGCCCAAATCCAATGAGCCCTATTTTTGAAAAGAAAAAGAAGTTCGTATATTAAAGATGCTAAGATCAATAAGCTTACTTAGAACAAACTGGTCGTAATCAACCTTCAGTTAATCTTTCTAAATCTTTTGAATCTTTAGTAAATTGCTTGATTCAACATCTTACATGCCATTAATTTCTTATGCAATTGCAATCCATCTAAAAACGGGCATAAAGCCTAATTCGAGCACTTTTGTTTCGGTTTTAACATCTTGTAGTGTTTCGGGCATGGTGGAAAAAGGATGGAATTACTTCACTAAAATGAAAAGTGAATACGGGATTGATCCGAGTATAGAGCATTATGGTTGTATGCTTGATCTTGCACGCGTTGGTGACCAAGCGAAAGAGCTAATTACCAAAGTGCCCCTTGAACCTACGTCTCGAATATGGGGATCTTTGCTTGCTGCAAGTCGACAACACAAGGATGTTGACCTTGCTGAATTTGCAGCTAAGCAGATTTTACCACTGGGACGTGATAACACGGGGCTGTACGTTTTACTGTCAAACTTGTACGCTGAAACAGGGAGATGGGAGGATGTTAGACGAGTCAAATCTATTATGGAAAGTCAACAGTTGATGAAAACAGTTGGGTTGACCATGGTTGATGTCAAAGGTCAAACCTTTAAGTTCACAGATCAAGATAGATCACATGAACATGGTCATCTGATATATGATGTTTTAGACGTAATAAAGAATCCTTATGGTAGTGTTTAAATTCAAGCCAGCTACTATGAATAGCAAGGTCTCTTACAACATCTTGTTGGGAAACCGAGATATCATAGCAGCTATTATACTTATTATCTGCAGCCCTAAAATATTTTAACATAAAATTCAAATCAAAACAATGTAATATAAATCAAATTAATAGTTTGGTCATTAATGTATATACACATTACCTAGAATCACTCACAAGTGTGACAAGATTCGTGGTTAAGAGTTCGAGAAGAATGGCGAAAGCTTCTTCATCAGTGTCATTAAGCTCGGTCCATATATTGATGAGAACATCTAAAGATATCTTTTTGTCTTCTGGAAAAGAACCCAAATCCAGAAAACAATTTCTCACCTTTTTAGAAAGGTAATCAACTTAGTTTCATTGATTAAGTAATTCATTTTCATGGGACTCATTTATCCCCTAACCAGTACTTTTCAAGCAGGTCTTCAAGCGAAGCTCCAATCAATTTAAGAGCCAAAGAAAGCCCTTGATATCAATTTCTCCACAACCCATGAATCGCTTAACGTATTTGAAAACAATTTCATAAACTTATCATCTATGTAATAATAGGAAACAATTATTACCTGTTTGATTACATCTTCGCCTTTATCAGGAGGGAGGAACTGATGTTCTTCCAAAAACAGTGAGACTGCATCCTCTGCACTGAGCAACTCCAACTCATAAGTCGAGTTTAGAACGAAGGCGGAAACATAATACGCGAAACCACAAACATTTTGCAACCCGGAACTTTAAAGATGAGCCGTTCGAGAACCGGAAGCGACCAAACATCATCCAACACAACAAGGTGGGTGTCACTATGTTCCAACGACTGTATCCAGGTCGAATGGAAACAATACAAAACACATATTCAACATTTATATAGCTATTGATAGGATCAATATGGCATGCCCTTAGCTCTAACTAATATCAAAACATCAATAATTGAAGCATATATAATCAGATATTGATCAAAACACAAACTCAAAGGTATTAAGAGTTATGTATTGAAAGTTATAAATATAATATGTGTCTGGTTCGAAACCTTCCAGTGACACATAAACTCCAATTGCCCATGAACAATGTTGAATCCACCAACTGGACTGTCTATGTTGAGAAATATACATAACGTCCAACTTTGAGTTGTATATGCAAATGAAAAAAAAAATAAGCATACTGGTTAATTCATATCAAGATCCCTCTGTAGTCTCAAATCTCTCACGAAAATGCAATTTCAACAAAGAACTTCACTAACATGATAGCAGTATGTGGTGGATCATTTTATAGTCTGTCTAGCTCATCCAAACACTATATTCTACACAACATCACATAATCACTTCTATGTAGTCTAGTTTTTCTTGGTCATTCTTCATGCCTCATCTCACACTATGGATAACTAACAATTTACACACAAAAACATCAATTACAGAAAGTATGCTAACATTTCATTTGTGACTTGCAACCGATGACCCAAAATATAAACAGAATGCACACTAAAGTTTCTTCTGGAAAGTAAATTTAGGTTGACAGTCCAGAAAGGTGTCCACCGCATCATCTGAATTATCCTTCTCCATGTCAACTTCATATGCTGACAACAATTTCTCTGCTTTACAGACAAAATTTGGTTGATTTTGACCTGCTTAACCTATTTCTTTTTAGCTTTAGTTCCATTATTTTAGTTTACTAACCCGAATCAATACATTCATATGTAAACGAGCAGGGTCAGATTTACTTAAAACACTTTTTAACCAAAAAATTAACTTCCTTATATATAGTTGTTGTCATGTATGCTTAATCAATTAAAGCAAAAACTAAAAGCAAGAACCTAAATCAAACAATCATCTCTATCTCTAAGTCTAAACACCAAAAAGTAGTATAAGCATTTCAGCCGAAAAAAAATGATTTGGTCAAAACAGCTACGCCATTATCCCCACCTACAACGAAATTACAGCAAAAAAAACCTCTCTTTTCACAAAGATCAAACTGTAACAACAGAATAACGTGGCTGGCATGTTTCCCCAGATTACAACAAAAAAAAATAGTATAAACGAATTCACAAAATAACAGAATAAAGTGGTTGGCCTATTTCCCTAATACACACACAAATTCAATGTTTCGCATACAACATACAAAACACAAAATTAAATAGTTATGAAAATTCATACCACAGATGGATGAAGAACAGAGACGGGGATTAAATAGAAGATTGATATGCAAAAACAACCTGCATCATGAACAACAAATAAAAAACATCAGCAACTAAGAATAACCAAAAAATGAAAACGAAAAAGCAATTACCTGTAGTCTGACTCTCTAAATTCAGAACATTGATCGAGTGTAGAAGGTGTGACTTTATATCAGAGATTTGAAATTTGAATTTTGGGAGATTTGAAATTTCATTTGGGCGTTATTCATCCTCTTTAGATACTCATGGTTCAGAAGGGGAGAAAAGTAGAGGAGAAGCCCTACTTCTTTGGTGGTAAGTCTGGCTGTATTCAACACTGAAAAGGAAAAATTGAAGGATTGTCGGGTTCCAGGCTGTAAGAAAAGAACAAAGGAACCGTTCCTCATTTAGAGGATTGAGGATCTCTTTTGGACAATTAGGGTTTTGTTCAATCACTAGGCTATAAAGCCATGGGCAGAGAGTACATATACTATATACATCTTTTGCAAATAAACATACCCTCATAAAAGCAGTAAATCTCCCGCCCAATTATCAACAAAAAAAACATATCATAGAATTTGGTTTCCGATTTGCTTTTTTTTTTTTTTTTTGACATGCTTATAGTAATCAAAAGAATAATACGTTACAATTTCAGTGCCTTCGTAACAATGTGACGTACACGAAGATGAAATAAAAATAAATACAAATACCCGTAGGGGAATTCTAGATCGGTATCTACACTCTTATTAATATGCGATAACCACACCTCCAAAGACAAATTTATTGTAAACAAATTGTGAGATGAAGTTTCTGGGTATCAAACAGTTATAGATGAAGGAATCAATCACACAATTTCACATCTTTTAAATAAATAAAAAAACTAACAATTAACAATAACTCGTAAAAAATAACTGGCCTGAACTACAATTAAACATGAATCCGTCTAGTTGAAAACGAATACCCGTAGGATTATTTGAATCAATTATGCATCTAAAAATTGTAAACCATCTTTTCGTTACTATGTTCATCATATAGTTACAGATTCAATCACACAATTTCACATCTAAATAGATCAGAATACACAAAAATCAAACAAAAACACATCTAATCAAGAACAACATATAGAGAAAAAGATGACATATACTTTGAAAGTTGTTCAACAAAACAGGAACAGATAAGAATATGAGAGAAGATTGCCTTGGATTGTTGTAAATTGTGATGAATATATATGGCATCTTGCCCAACCATGACTTGAAACGCAATAACTGTGCCTACCAATCTCGAAATAGCATTCTCGAAGAGAACATAATAGGCGACCATGGGAGGGGCATATCGGTTTAATCGATTGAAAAGAGTGGCTGCGATGGCGAATTGATGGATGGATGGAAGGACTTTGAACAGGATTTGCTGATTTGGGGGGAAAGGATTTGGTGTGTGGGTTTAGATGCAGCGGTTGGTGAAACGGTAGAACACCATCAACATTAAACGTGTCATATGTAGTGGTGACGGTGGAAAAGTGTTTTATACAATTTTTTTTTCTTACCCCAAGGAAGTCTAATCTAAAGTCCAACACCAATTGTGGTGAATGGGTGTGACGTATCGTGGTGAATAGGTGCGACTTTACGTTGCTTTTTGTATAGATAAGATAATGTGCTTTAATAATTTGTACAATATGCTTTAAAGGGTTGTAAATGTTGAAAAAGTGGTAAATGACCATTTCTGCCCTTCGGATATGTATTATATATATAGTATAGTTATATGTATTTTGCTCTGAAATGGATTTATTTTTTTGTTATTATATATTAATCTAGAGTAATATATTAATTCTATAGGAAAATATTTTTTAAAACAATTAAAAGTATGACACACATAAATGAACGTCATAAATATATGTCATAAATGCGTGTCATAAACGTGTGTCATTAAAGTCTGTCATAAATGTGTCTCATAAAAAGATACTCACAAGCATATTATGTTAATTTTATAACTTGTCATTCAACAACACGTTTTTTGCGTGTCATAACCACCACTTCTATGACGTGCAGCGCACGTCAAGAAAGGTGTATTATCTAGTAGTGACCCCATGTGAGAGTGGCCCTGCGTTTCATGGTTTCAGTGTTTCCTTATTAAATTGCTTAGTTACTACATACCAGATTAGTGGGTCAATGGGTCATCTCTTTGCTGTCTGTTTTCTTGTTTGTGACTTCCATTTATTTTAAGCCTAAAAAAGGCTATTTGATTATAGAATGTTATGTGAAGAATTTTTTTTTTGTGAAACATCCCTGTTCTCGTGTCTTATTTTCTTGGGAGATTTGTCATCTTAACTTGGCTTTATCATTCTGGAGATTGTCGAATCGGTCTCGAACAATTATTGATGTTTTTATTGTACTATCAGGTAATTCAAATAAGTTTTTGTCCCCTATCTGGTTTCTTTTTTTTTTTCTTTTAATGTCTTTACCCTATAATGGCCGATATGAACCTCAATAAAAACAATGTGTAATAACCAAAATTGGCCATTGTCAAAAGTTTATAGTTGTTCGTAAAACTAAACTCTTGCAAAAAAATTTTGGACATTTAGCCCAACTGAAAAACGTATTAGTTTGACTGAAATCCTAAGAAATTATTTTTAAAGTTGAACATAGTTTGTTTGGTCAAGACGTTTACAACTACTCATTTTTAACAGGTCGCTGCTTGTTTGTTTTGTGGTTACTCTGTTTTCAGACCAAAGCGCCATCGTAAGTTGCGATGCGGAGAGGTGGAGGGAGGAGGAACATATCTGCAGAAGGGTTGCTCAAACTTAACTTCCATCTTCAGAGATTAAAAAGATTCCCTTTTTTTCTCTGCCTTTTAGACTTGTGATTGATATAATGGTGAAAAATGAATAGCTGTAAATACTATATACATTCATGTGAGGGAATAAAATAATTCAGAAACAATCTATACATTCATAAAAGGTTATCTACCATTTGTTAAACAAGACAACCAAATGGGATTTACACGAGTGGCTACAAAGTATGCAAAATAAAATGGCATATATCTTACTCTTTTGATCCATGGATACGAAAATAAATCGCACGGATTACAAATATATAAAAGTTGTTTTCAAATTTTGGCTTTGCATTGTAATCAACGTATATGACCCTTACCGTCTTCTCGAACTCCGTCACACAGGTTTCCACTGACATGGAATCAACACTGCCCAAAACGTACATCATCTTTTCGTCTGTCACATAAAGAACACAGTCCACACCCATAAGCTTAGATACTGCCTTCCTTATCTTGCAGATATTACTTTCGCTATTAAAGTATCCTAGAAAAATTCTCTGAAATGTAGATGAACAGTAAAAGAAATTAAATTATAAGGATAGCATACACAACCACAAATAAGTAGACTACGTAATATAGCCTTGTTGTGTCCTTCAATCTACTTGCGGCATAATGATATATTAATAAAGAAGCTTATAAAGACCAAATTTTATTATCAATGACAAAAATATTGTAAAATACATACATACTTTGTAAAGGGTGTCTCGAAGTAGGGTATCTCTATTCAGCTCCTTTATAGGTTCCAACTGCCACTACAAGAAAGTCGACCAATCGCCGCTAATAGTCCTAATTGTCGCCGCTAAAACTAATAGCGGCGACATGTCGCCGCTATTGAGTCGCCGCTAAATCTTGGACGCTAAAGGTCTATATGTCGTCGCTAAAGGTATGTGTCGCCGCTAATGATTAGGACCAATAGCGGCGACACATGTCGTCGCTAAAAAGTCTTCGCTAATAGGTGCAGTCAATAGCGGCTAATGACGCTAAAAGTCAATTTTTTTTAACTTTTTTGCTGCATTTGCAGTAATTCCCGTTATGAACAAACCTGCCAATTTTCAAGTTTTACGCAACACAAACAGACTAAACAAACATAATGCTTTACATACTAAAATCGCTCAAAACATTTCCGTAAAAAACATCCTAAAATATCCGAAAAATAACATCCTAAAATATCCGAAAAATAACATTCTAAAATATCCGTACAAAATAGCCGCAAGAAAGGATTCAAGTTAGGTCGTCATCGTCATACTCATCGTCATACTCATCGTCGGGTGCGACTATCTTTCCCCTCGCCGCAAGAAAGGATTCAAGTTGGCTTACGAATGCCGGACTTTGGAACAAAGTCGAAATGTATTCCTACATTAACACATATCAAACCCAATATTATTAGCAAAAACATATAGTTGGTTTACTATATTTTGGAAGTCAAATTGTATAGTTTACCTCCGAAAAGGGTTGTGCGGTTTGAGGCTGCGCACTAGACGAGTTCGATGGCGCATTCGAAGGTTTAGGCCCAAGCCCCCGGAACCATCCTCGTCGATCACCCAAAACGATTTGAAACACGGCAGCCTCATTCGGCAGGTTAGAACCGCTGCTTTCTCCGCCCATAATCTCGCGTTCTAGATTAAGCTGTATTTTACGAAGATGATTAAATATAAATACAAATAGAGTAAATTACAACCGGTGTCCTTTACGTTTCTACCATATTACAACCGGTGTCCTTTAACTAAAGATATTAAAGGCTCCGTCCTTTATGTTATTAGTTTTTAACACCCTATGTCCTTTAGTGCTAAACTAGTTTAATTTTGACATCAAATTGACCCATTTTTAACTGCATTTAACAGCAAATCAAACCCCCATTTTTTTACAGCTTTTAGACGCAGCATTTGCAGCCTATATAACAGCAATTAAACCTATTTTGTAACAGCAATTAAACCTATTTTTAACAGCCTATATAAACCCCCCTTTTAACAGCAATTCAAACCCATTTTTTACAGCTTTGACTCTGTAATATCTTTAGTTAAAAGGGTACAAACGTAAAGGACACCGGTTGTAATTTACTCATATAAATATAAATATATATATATATATATATATATTTAGATAGATACTTACATAATTCTGCTCGGCTACCGGGTCAACAAAATTCCCATCTTTATCGGTGTGAGTTTTGCGGTACGTATCAAGACGTTTCAAACCCTGTTTAACATTAAAACTTAGATTAGACGTTAAATAAACATAAACATACAAACACACACATATAAAACATTACATGTTTGTAGGCGGTGCTACTGTATGACGATGTACCGCCACGGTTTGGGAATTTTTGAAGTTGGCGAACTCTTGAGTTTGCCTCACATCTTGAAATATATTTGGGGTCCAAGAAGTGATCAATGGTTCTCTGCCAGTTTTCATAAGGCATATCCTGGGGGTGGTATGCCCTTGCTCTTTCGACATCGTCATAACCTCCATTAGTAAGAAATTCATCCTTAGCGTAGTGCTTGCGGTCGGAGTACCGCTTCATAAGCACTTGTCTAATGCCGCCTTTTAAGTTGCTCGCTTCCAAATCCTGTTCAACTTCATCGAAATTGAAATTCTCCTAGGAATTAAATAAAATTGTTAAAACATTATATAAAAACGTTTTGCAGCCGTTTAACACCAATAAATGGCCCAACTTATTTACCTTTAGGTGGTTCATGACGGCATCCTTATAAGGAGTTGGAACTTTCCCCCAACCCATTCTATCGAAAGGGATGGTCCGCCACATGTACAAACCCGCCTCGAGTGAAAATAAGTCGCTCGGTTCACCAACGGGGGTATACGTTACATCCCTATCGAATGTAAGAGATAGGGCACCCCTGCTTTGACCATCCTGCGAAGCTTTTGATTTTTGGCTTTCCCCTAACTCTCCTTGGGGGAACCGCTGCAATTAAAATAAAATTAAATATAATTAGTGACAGCATTTATAATAAATGTAATAAAAGTACTAAATAACAATTGATAACTTACCGTCGGTCTCATGCGTCCCACTCCGAAAAGGATCTTGATTTGGTGGATCCCCAGCTCCGTCTCCCCCATGTCCTCGGGGCATCACATCCGCCATCAGGTAAACAAATACAAACCACAAAGAAAACATATTTCCTAAAAAGTTACAAATGTTAAAACAAGTGTATCAAATAGAAATTAGTAGAAAGTGCAACAAGTTTAACTAATATGCAAATAAATATTTCCACAAGAGTTTTTCAAATACTAACTAATATAAATTACAATAACTTTTCTCTTAATCAAAGTGGATGTCATAATCGGGATCGTCCTCATCAACATCAGTCTCGACCTCCAACACATCATCGACGGTAGTCGTTGGGGGACCAACTTCAGTTGCACGCTCACCTGAAGTAACATGAGAAGACCCAATTTGAACTTCGATGTCTAAAAAGAAGTTCCAGTTAACTTTTTTTTACAACTTTTCTAAAAAGAAGTTCCAGTTAACTACACTCTTTTTTTACATATTTTCTAAAAACAAGTTCCATTTAACTACACAAAGGCCTTTGTACTTAAGTTTTGCTAAAATAATAGTTTAACACTTGTAGTTTTAACTTCAAACCTTAACTTGTTTACTAAAAAAAAACAAAAAAAAAATATGTACTAATTTACTGCTTCAACTGATAATCCTGTTAGAAACAAAAAAAAAATCCCATTAAAAGCACCAAACTATGGTTTTAACAGTTTATGTACCTTAACCCCTATACATGATTTTGGCAATAATTTCTTCGAAAAATCAGATATCAACATGATTTTGAATGCTTTTAAGATCTAACCCCTATGAATTTAACCCATTATTATATACACTAATTTAACTCACTAAAACTAGGGTTTCAACAGTTTCACATATTTAACCGATAACCGTGTCACAAACTCGCAACTTTTGCCATTACAAACACTAAACTAGGGTTCTAACAGTTTATGCACGAGCAGATTTAAAAAAAACAAAAAAAATGTATAAACAGATTTAAAACTAACCGGTGGTGGCCGTGGAGACAAGGTGGTGACGGTGGTGGCCGTGGAGACAAGGTGGCGCCGGTGGTGGCCGTGGAGACGAGAAGGTGCCGGTGGAGAACCTACATTCACAAAGAACCAAGAAATTAACAACCTATATAACAAAAATAAACAAAAAAAAAATCAACATAAAACTAACTGATTTGAAGTAGGAATGAAGAGATTCGCCGGATTTTGGAGAGGAAACCATGAGGGAGCTGAAGATTTGGGGGAAAGTAGGTGGAGGGAAGCAAAAAAGGCGCTGAATCTGATCTTATTCGATCGACCAATAGGGGCGACACTATGTCGCCGCTATTGATTGATAATGTCGCCGCTGTTGATATAATAGATCCGCAGCCGTTGGATCATGGTGACAATCGTATGGCTATCGTTCAACAAGGGACACCGGATTGCGGATTGGACCAATAGCGGCGACATGTTGGTTGTCGCCGCTATTACTCTAATTTCTTGTAGTGTGCGTCTCATAAGATTTGTTCCATCCTTGTAACTCTATGACATTGTGCGATATGAGTATCTGGAGCCTAATAAGTATCCAAAATTAGTTCATAGAGAACTTACTTGTATAGTGAATGATATCACCAGGCCATCTCTTTATCAAATCACGGGTCACAGACTTGAAAAAGTCACGGCGGCAAAGATAGAACACTCATGGGGTCACCTCAAATTCAGATAGATCTCCTCTAATCACTTCTTCCATTATCATTGTTTTATGTCCCAACTTTTCTTCTTGCACTACTTCACCATCATCCATATACACAAGGCTGGCACCACATCCGCTTACTATCATTCCTTCCTCCACAACAATAGACACATTGACTTCATCACCAGCATTTAATATGTTGCCAATAGGCCAATAACTTAACCACATAGTATCTTCATCAACTTTGGGTTTGCAATACACCATTGGGTTGTATATCCAGGTAACACCCTTGGATATGTTGCTAATTTTGGTGAAGAATAGCCACTTATCTTTAACCTTGGGTCCTGATGATTTGTATAAGCAACTTACATTTAATCCTTGGATCCCGTGTTTCTTTGGATTCGAAGACACATGTAAGGATATGTAGTTGTATGCTGAAGTATACTCAAGGGCCATCATGCTTTGATCTTTTATTCCTTGCAGGTACGTGCTCCTTATACCAAATTCTTGCAACATCTATGACATAAATTGCAGAAAGATCTGGTTAGTCGTATATAATTTAGTTTGCGAGTGTGACATAGAAATGTGTTTCTTTGTATGTTTGTGTTAATTTAAGAATATTCAATACACAATACACAACCCGAGTATCCCAAATTTTGCCTTTAGTAATCTCAGCACCAACCAGGTCCACCTTATGATCATGATATGCTTTGATGCATTTCATATGTCCTAGATGTGCTTCATCAAGTACTTTTACAGACACCAGTTTAAAAAGTCCCTGAACTTCAGACAATTTCAAACAACCTGTATATCCAAACTTCCTCAGTCTGAAACAAGCTGATTGGAATGTTACTTTCTCTAATGATACACAGTTGTACGTATACAACTCCTCTAGCGTAGTCGGGAGACACAGAATGGATTTGAGGTTTTTACAAGCAGTTAAGTTGAGTACCCGAAGCAATTTAAGATCAGTATTATTCGGCATGGACTCAAAAAGATTACCTCTTAAACTTATGCCAAATAATGGGCCATTGAACACAACACACAGGGCATTTTGATGTTCACAATTGCAGTAATCCAGAAACAAGTACTTCAATGACTGTGGTAAGGATAACATCTTTTTGTTCCATGTATTATATAATGTTGACGAAGTCAGACTTGACTCAGCAAACGTAATGGACGGGGTAAAAGGGATGTTTAAGTGATGGGTAGTTAACCCATTAGCTAATCGTGGGAGTGTTTTCCTTATTTTCAGTACTTGCAATTTCTTTTGTTTTAATAAAGCTAGAGATAGGCAGTAGAAGCTAAGAGAGTAGCCTTGAACTTTGTTTCAGTTTTTCTTTCTGCAAGTTTGTTTGTTTCGAAGTATTTTTTCAGTTTATCAATATAAACCCAGAAAATTGCCCCAAAAGTTTGTTCTTTATTTTTCCTGTTTTACATTGCTGTTACACTTTGATTACCAACACTTGGTATCAGAGCGTGGTTTGTGTATGCCCAAGTATCCAAAATTCAACAAAATGGCAGTCGTTGCTTCAGGCTCAACACCCCCGAAAGATGGCAGTTCTGTGTCACTTCAAATCCCGACTCTAACCGCGACGAATTATACCACATGGGCCATCAAGATGGAGGCTGTGATGGATGCTCAAGGTTTATGGGAATCTGTCGAACCGGTAGACGGAAGTGCAGTCGATGAGAAGAAGAACAAAACTGCAAGAGCATTTATCTTTCAAGCGATTCCAGAGGACGTCTTGTTGCAGGTGGCAAAGAAAAAGACGGCTAAGGAGATCTGGGAATCGTTGAAGACGAGATATGTTGGTGCTGCTCGTGTGCAAAAGGCACGGTTACATACTCTTACAAGTTGTAACAACTCTTATCAAAAAGTCTTAATTATTATTTTAATTGACCAATAGGAAACCCTAATTGAGAAACCCAAGTGATTCTGCATAATCCCTAAAATTTTCAGAATAATTGGAATCAGGATTAGGGCCCCTAAACCTCAAGGGGGGTAAAACCCTATTAATGATTATCTTAATAAAACGCTGTCAAATTGGAAAATTCACGCAACGTCGACTCATCAGGGCTAGATAGGTGACGAAGCAGGCCTACCCTACCTTGACACCTCAGGCGAGTCGCGACAGGAACGGCAACATCTTCCGCGACACGCGGGAGGTGACAAATTTTGGTATAAATATAGGGGCTTGGGACTTGATTTCTGGCTTCAGAACGACGTAAAACTTCGAAATATACACTGAGTTATGCTCTGTTTGTCACAATTAACACACACGGATCACTAATCGACGCCACAATCAGGGTAATAACTCGATCGCTGCTACGATTCAATGTCCGATCGATTAAACTATCCAATGGATGTTTAAGTGCTGCCCACATTAGGGTTTATGCTTTGTCATTCGTCGTTAAATCGATGGATGTTTAAGTATCGCACTTTGTCATTCGTTGTGAGGGTTGATCTCGTGAGTTATCGTAAATGCTGTATTGATTACTAACCCAGAATTGTGTGCTTGTTATTAAATTTAGGTTAAAAGGCTAATCAGTAGGCTAAACTCTGCTCAAATTAAATCTGCAATGTGAGTCATTCTCTTTTTATCAACTATTTTACAATACCTCAAATTATTTTCAAGGTTATAATTACAGGGACTAAGTCGTGGATATCTTGAATTACTGGTTAGTGGGGTATTGTGCACATTACTAATTCCTCCCAGTTAGGTTCATTGACCTACTCGGGATAATCACTGTTAGGTTCATTGACCTACAGAGATAATCATCACTATTTAGGTTCATTGATCTAATAGTGGTATGACCATCGTCACCATTGTGACTTGTCACCATTGTGACAGAGCGCCAAATAAAAATAAGATAGAAGCCATTGTAATCGCTCTTATGCTGTAATTGATAACTATGCATCATTATGCAAAATAGAATGATTCACTCAGTATTTCCCGCTGACAAAACATTTTTCAAACATGTTTCAGGTGATCTGTTATGATCTAGGAAAAGTGCCATAAAGCACTACAAGCTCAAGGAAGTGGCTCAGTATAAAATAAAGAAACATGTTTTGTAAAAATAAAAGATTTCTTCGTGAAATCAAACGATTGTAAATTATCGGGTTTTATCCCGAGTTGTGAAATAAAATAATCGGGAAATATTTTTGCATTTAAAAAAAATCCTGATGAAAACTTCCGCTGTTAAACTCAATTAATTAAATACCACGGGATTTCTGTCCCACGGCTCCTGAAACGTGTCAAACCGGGTCGGGGGCCGTGACACAAGTGAGTTCGAAAAGATGAAGATGAAAGATGGTGAGTCGATTGACGAGTTTGCGGGAAGATTGAGTGGGTTGGCTTCGAAGTATAACAGTGTAGGTTCTACACTTGAAGATGAAAAATTGGTGAGAAAGTTGCTGGATGGGGTCCCAGATATGTATCTTCAACTTGTTGCCTCTATGGAGCAATATTCGGATGTGGAGACGATGCCGTTCGAAGAGGCCGTTGGGCGGTTGAAAGCGTATGAGGACAGGTTGAAGTTAAGGCAAGGGTGTGCCGGTGGTGAAAGCGGGTTGCTACTCACCAAGTCTGATTTTCATATGAATCAGAAATCACCGGGAAAAGCTCACTCGACAGGAGGTCGTGGCCGAGGTTGGAAAGGTGATAGAGGAGGAAGAAATGGTGGTAGGGGTAGAGGCTCGAGTAGAGGAAGAGGTGGACGCTGGGGTGGCGGTTCACACCAGGAGACTCAAAACACCTACAGGAAACTAAAAGACAAGAAACACATAAAGTGTTTCAAATGTGATCAAACCGGTCACTACGCTTCAGAATGTGAAACAGGGAAAAAACAAGGTGAAGAAATTCATTTAACACAAGGTGGAGAAGAGGAGTCTATACTGTTCACAGTCGGAGGAGAAGAAGTTCCCACGGTAATGTTGTTAAATGAGGAAAAGGTGTTTCCGCATCAATACGATGAAGCAGACAAACAGAATCGGGATACATGGTATTTAGACAACGGGGCCAGCAATCATATGACTGGGATTAAAGAAATGTTTGCTGAATTAGATGAAAATGTTATGGGTTTTGTGCGGTTTGGTGACGGTTCAAGAGTGCAGATAAGAGGAAAGGGTATTGTTTTATTCGATTGTAAAAACGGTGATCAGTTCATGGTTCGTGGAGTCTACTACATCCCTGCCTTGAACAGTAACATCATCAGTCTCGGTCAAATGACGGAGGAAGGTTATGAGGCGCTCATGCGACGAGAATTTCTTAGGATGTATGATGAGCAGGGGAAGCTTATCATGAAGGTGCAAAGGTCAAGTAACAGGTTGTACAAGATCATCCTACGTGTCTCAAAACCAGTATGTCTTGTTGCTAAACTTGATGACAAAGGCTGGATGTGGCACGCAAGATTGGGACACGTAAATTTTCAAACTTTGGAGTCTATGACCCGGAAAGAACTTGTGCAAGGAGTACCAGTAATCAGCCATCCAAAGCAAGTTTGTGAGGGGTGCATGGTAGCCAAGCAAACAAGACAACCATTCCCTCATGAAGCTAGCTGCCGAGCAAGTAGACCACTCGAACTCGTGCATGCCGACTTGTGCGGGCCAATAACACCACAAACTAAAGGAGGTAATCGGTATTTCTTTTTGATTGTGGACGATTTTTGTCGATACATGTGGGTTTATTTGCTTAAAAGCAAGGATGAAGCACTTTCAAAATTCAAGAATTTCACAACTGAAGTGAAGAAGCATAACAGTTGGAAGATCGGTACGATAAGAACGGACCAAGGAGGGGAATTTACATCGAAAGCATTCGATCAGTTCTGTAATGATGAGGGAATTAAGCGGCAGTTAACAGCACCTTACACTCCACAACAGAACGGTGTTGTGGAACGGCGCAATCGAACAGTCATGGAGGTGACCCGGTCCCTCTTGAAGACCATGGCGCTGCCTGAATTTCTTTGGGGTGAGGCAGTCAGGCAAACAGTGTATCTTCTTAACAGAGTTCCAACCAAAGGTTTCGAAAATAAAGTTCCGTATGAAGGGTGGAAAGGTATGAAACCGAAGTTACAACATGTGAAAATATTTGGTTGTGTTGGTTATGTGAAGAAGACAGGGAAACATCTTGGTAAATTATGCGACTGGAGTTTTCCAATGGTGTATCTGGGTGCTGAAGCTGGGATAAATTTTTGTCGCATGTATAACCCTAATGAAGATAGAGTTTGTGTGGTCAGATATGGTGACGTAAAGTTTGATGAGAAGAAGCAATGGGTTTGGAAGGAAACTATAATCAGGGAACCTACACCTCACCCAAACTGGGCTAATGTACCAGTGCAAGAAATTGCACCTAGCCAACAAGCCCAGACAAACACAACTGGTGGTGATGGGAGTCAAAATCCCTTGACACCAACTAACTCACACATATTTCCTTCCTTGTTTGATTCAGCAGGTACGCAACAAGAAAGGGGGAATTCAACCAACTCTGAATCGATCTCGTCACAAAATTCCAGTTCTAGTGGTTCGATTTCAAATTCAGCGTACGATGACACTCCACTTCAAGGCCTCAGAACTCTCAATGATGTTTACGAGAGAACAGAGCCAATCGAAGCAGATGAATTGTTGTTGGTTAATAATGAACCAATGACCTATATTGAAGCAGCAAATTATAATGATTGGAGGGAGGCGATGAAATCTGAGGTAGGATCAATTGAAAAAAACCAAACATGGTTGTTGGTTGACCTACCCGTAGGTCACAAAGCCATAGGCTTGAAGTGGGTTTACAAGTTGAAGAAAGATCCAAGTGGACAGGTCACAAAGTGTAAAGCTCGTCTAGTTGCAAAGGGGTATGTGCAACGGAAGGGGATCGATTTCGAGGAAGTGTTTGCGCCGGTGGCGAGATTGGAGACGATAAGATTTTTGTTGGCGTTAGCTACAAAAGAAGGGTGGTTTGTACATCACCTCGATGTCAAATCTGCCTTTCTAAATGGCGAATTAGCAGAGGAAGTTTACGTCACACAACCAGAGGGTTTTATTGTGAAAGGAGAGGAGCAAAAGGTGTACAAGCTCAAGAAAGCACTGTATGGGCTTAGACAAGCTCCGAGGGCATGGAATGTGTAACACCCCGAAAACGGGTTTGGTAATCAAACTCCGTTAATACTAAAAGACGGGTAAAGTACCGTTAGCAGTAAAAATAACCCGGTAAGTAATTGGATTTAAATAAGAAATCCTAATAATTGAATACAAGCGAATCAAAGAATTAAGGAATTGAGTTTATAAGAGCCCGAGTCAACGGGACTTAAAATAAAACGGGTTTTAACCCCCGAAACCCACTAAGTTAACTAGGTAAAATTAACCTAGTTAGTAATGGGTAATTAAATAATAAACTATGAGTTATAGTTTCATTTTTGAATCTCTAAACTTGAGGGACTAAACATGGGCAACTAGAAAAGTGTTTTATTAAAACATTTATAAAAAAAAATACAACACACACAAAAAAATGTGTGTGCGTGCGTGAGGATGGCCAGGAGAAGGCTCTCATGGAGCTCAAGCCCTAAATCCAACAAATCTCTCAAATTGAAGCTCAAATCAAACCCAAAACGTCCGCATGATTACAAATTCGTGATCACCAAGTCGTGGGGATTACAAGGTATGTTGAATTTTATGATTTGGTGATACCTTGAGATTATGATGAACAATCATAATCAAAAATTCTGGAATGAATGTTATCTTTGAGTGTTATTGTGATTATATCTTGGTTTAGATACAAACACTAGTAGAAAATTTGATGAATTGTTGTCAAACTAGGGATTTGGTAATTACCCTATTATTTGCTAAGTGGGTTTTATGTTAATATGATGAACACTCAGATTTGAATGTAAGATTGATGAATATTGAGGTTATGATATAAGTTCTAGATGTTGTTCATAAACACTAGACCTAGAGGCTTGAACTTGATGTTAAAATTTGGTTAAAACAATAACCATGAACTTGATAGATGAAGTATACAAATTCTGCCCAATAGGTGTTTGATAAAATGCCTCAATGAAAGCTAAGATGTTGAAATTTCGAGTGAAAAGTACATGTGAATATTAAGGCAAATTAGACGAAATATGAAACAAGAAGAGTTCTAATCTTAATGTTGATTTAGACTTAATGTTGTAAACATGTGATTGAAAGTAGTTAACTTTAGATAAGTTAAGTTAACTAATCATGAAGTCGAATAGTAGCTTCGGCATAGAAAATAAGTAAGATGGAATAGTCATAATTAATGATGACTAATCTAACCGTCTTACGAATTATGATGATAGTTTGACGCTTGACAAGCTAGGTGGAGGCTTGGAAAGGAAGCGGGTCAAACGAAGCAAATAAGAAAGAAAAGCGTAGCGTGGATGCGAGGTAAGTGTAATTTACACACTTATGTAGAATACTCGTTTATTCGATACGTTGTAAACGTGATAATGATAATATTGGAAATATGGAAATTTGTCAAGTGTCGACTAATGTAAATCAAGGATAAAAGGATACCCAAGGCGTAAGCCGAAATGGGTTGAATTTGTAAGAAAAGAGTGTAAAAGAAAAAGGGTACGGTAATAAAATCCGGGATGGGATGGATGTATGAATTGGAAATCAAAAACGATGTTTTTGATTAAATAGATAATGTTGGGTATATAGTCCAAACGGGTCGAATGGTGGCGATAACACCATTTGACAATATCGACTAATGTGGTTGTCAAGTCTTATGTTAACAGGACCGATTAGCAAATCGGATAATTGCGTCACCATTGATGGTGTGATAATGAAAACGAGGTATAAATCGGGTCTACTTGTTGATCCGGGTCAGGTACGCATAATTATGTTGTAGTTAAAAGTGCTATTTTGGTCGAATAATTTGAGAGAGAGTCCTTAGTCATAAAAAGGACCAAAATCGACCAAAACGCCCTTGTAGGCTAAATTGAACAAACAACCCTTAAAGGTTGTTTGGAAACGAGTTTTATGACTAGGTAAATACTTAGAATAAGTATAGAAGTTGAAAGAGGTATTATATTAGCCAAATGACACTATTTGAGTTTTTGCCATAAAATAATGATTCGAGAGGTAAAATTTGGTTTATATAGATCACCTCATTAAACCTACCTTAAATACAGTTGTGGTGGGAGATTATAGGATAAGAAATGTGGTAATGGAATGCTAGAAGCAATCGAAAGCTATTTTAGGCTCGAAAGTGCTTAAATACCCTTAACGGGTCAAAATAAGCATACGAGCGAAAATGGGTTTAAATTATGTAATAAACCTGTGATTAGAACCTAATATGGTATATAACATTTATTTGAAGAAGTGTAGGTGATATAGGGGTCAAACAAATATGTTTGTTTGATAAAATGCATATACAGGCTAAAATTCGGTAAAAAGGTAACGAGTCGAAGACTTAGAAGTCTAAAAATATATTAAGTTGGATGTTGGATTTTAACTCCATATGATGGATAATTAAATTACGGACGCGTAGGAAAAAGAATCGGGTAAAACGGATCAATAATGAAGAAGTTATGCTCGTTTCCGTGAAAACGGGTCATTCTGAGAATGTACAGCATCAGTTGAAGGCACAGTCTGTGAAAACAGGGGCTAGGCGTGACACCTAGGCCCTTGGCGTCACGCGAGGCCCCTGAACTCCGAAAATTTTTATTTTTTTGCTATTTTAACCCCTGTACTTGTTTGAACTTAATATTTGACTATCAAAACTAACTTTTAAGTTGGTTTTGATCATAGGTGATCACCAAGAGTACCCGGATGAAGATCAAGCGACGAGCAAGAACCGAACACGATCACGAAATAAGCTTTCGCACTATGTATCGTTATTATGTTAAACGACGAACGTACACATGATATGTTGTATACTTTTAAATTGTAAAAAGTTTTGATAAACCCGAAATTTCCAATGCATATGTAATCTTAATTACATGATTGTTTTTCGTAAATGATACGTTAAACCTTAATTTATAAGAACGGGTGTTACAGAATGCACGACTCGACAAAGCTCTAAAGGATCTGGGTTTTAGCAAGTGTGCTCAGGAACAAGCCGTGTATAAAAGTAAGCAATCCAATTCTTTACTCATTGTTGGTGTTTATGTAGATGACTTGATTGTGACTGGGTCATGTGAGAAGATGATTCAAAACTTTAAAGATCGTATGATGAAGGTGTTTGAGATGACCGATTTGGGACTGTTGTCCTATTATCTTGGCATCGAAGTAGAGCAAAAGAAAGAAGGGATCACTCTGAAACAGTCCGGTTATGCGAAAAAAATATTAAAGTCAGCTGGCATGTTCGATTGCAATCCATCAAAGTGGTTGATGGAACCGAAACTAAAGTTCACAAAGGACGAGAGTGGCGAAGATGTAAACCCAACGGAGTACCGTCGTCTTATTGGTAGTCTCCGCTATTTGATTCACACACGACCCGATTTGGGTTATTCAACTGGGGTTCTAAGCAGGTTCATGGAAAGACCAAAACAAAGTCATTTTTCAGCACTGAAGCAGGTGTTAAGGTATGTTAAAGGGTCTATTGATTATGGTCTGCAATACCGGAAGGGTGGTAAAGGAGAATTATTGGGTTATAGCGATAGTAGCCAGGGGTTAAATGTCGAAGACGGAAGAGCAACCACAGGTATTGTGTTTTATTACTCTAACAATCTGATTACATGGGCTTCACAGAAACATCAAACTGTAGCTTTGAGCTCTTGTGAAGCTGAATTTATGGCAGCAACATCAGCTGCGTGCCAAGCCTTGTGGTTACGAAATCTGATTTGTGATTTAACTGGTGAAAAGGCTCAACAAGTGAAATTGTTGGTGGATAATGAGTCAGCTATAGCCTTGATGAGGAACCCTGTATTTCACGGCCGAAGTAAACATACTGACACCAAATATCATTTCATACGGGAATGTATAGAGCGTGGCCAGATTCAAGTGCAACATGTTAGTGGGGAGCTGCAGAAAGCTGATGTCTTGACTAAAGCGCTGCCACGAATAAAGTTTGGGGAAATGAGAGCACTGATGGGTGTTGAAGACCTTCGAGACCCGAGTCAACATTAAGGGGGAAAGTATTATATAATGTTGACCAAGTCAGACTTGACTCAGCAAACGTAATGGACCGGGTAAAAGGGATGTTTAAGTGATGGGTAGTTAACCCATTAGCTAATTGTGGGAGTGTTTTCCTTATTTTCAGTACTTGCAATTTCTTTTGTTTTAATAAAGCTAGAGATAGGCAGTAGAAGCTAAGAGAGTAGCCTTGAACTTTGTTTCAGTTTTTCTTTCTGCAAGTTTGTTTGTTTTGAAGTATTTTTTCAGTTTATCAATATAAACCCAGAAAATTGCCCCAAAAGTTTGTTCTTTATTTTTCCTGTTTTACATTGTTGTTACACTTTGATTACCAACACCGTGAAGCTTTCCACAATTTTATACACCATTTCAGGTTCAATAGAGCGAGATTCTCAACACTACTAGAAAAATGATAATTTTTAACACACTTTTCCGTCACAAATGCGTCACAAATTGACATTTGCTACGGATTTGCAACAAAACATTGATGTTGGAAAAAGCCCCGTCGGAAACTATTTACTACGCAATTACTACGCAAATTTTAACGTATTTCCTACAGAAATATGGTGTTAGAAATTTGTGACGCATTTATTACGCATTTCCTATGTTGTATATCAAAAAAATGCAACGCATTTGTGACGGAATATAAAAAAATTGCAACACATTTGTGACGGAATATAAAAAAATTGCAACGCATTTGTGACGGAATATTTAAAAAAACAAAAAAAAAATGGAAAAATCCAGTTTTTTTGCTAAAATATGCAGGAAAATCAGCAAAAAAAATATTGATAAACAAATGATACATCGGCCTTTGGTTCAACCGGTTATCTAACGCGTCCTAGAAGATAACTCCAATTTCAGGTTTTGAGTCGCCTTGTTTAACATGTTTGATACACAAGTTGAGACTATTTCGCTACAAATGACCTGTTAAACTGAAAGTCCAAAATATATCACTGGAACGGTGAGATCGATACCTGAAAGTAATCAAGTATATCGTTTCCAAATTTATACCAAAAGTATATACGATTAACAAAATAAACCTAATAAGATAGAAAGTAGAAACAGGTAGCAATGTTCCATACCAACAGCACTAGTATAGTGCTTTGCCCCAAGAAGCAACTCTGGTGCACGATACCATATGGTTACAACAACCTGCTGATGATTATTCACACCAAGTAATGTATTAAACGTAAAACTAGGCATTACAAAGAAAATAAAATAAAACTATGCCTCTTACCCCGTTATCGGACAACGGCTTCAATGGTGCTTGATATATTCTAGCAAGTCCAAAATCAGCTATGTTTACAACGCCTTGTTCTTCTCCATCACCCATCACCTATGATGTGAAGTGAAAGTTTCTCGATCAGATTAACTGGTTAGTATTGAGATACCAATGATGACAACAGATACGCATTCTTACCAAAATATTGGAGGGCTTAAGATCTCGATGCATAATCCAGTTGCTACATCCATTTTATTAAATGTAAGCATTTATATTATGGAGAGTATGCAGTTGACATTAACAGCCGCACAAGTTCTGCTTACCTATGAAGATAATTCAGCCCATTAAGCAACTGCCATAGTATTGACTTTACTGTGTATTGGTTAATCGCTTGGTTGACCTTGTCCTTGTGATGCCTAATAATTTCCTGGTGTTTTCACACACAAAAAAAAAAAAAAAAAAAAAAACCTCAGGTGGTCAGGTGTCAAGCTAGCATCGATTCGCTACATGTAGATGTACATTTCCGATAGAGTAAATTACGATTTTGGCCCCTGTGGTTATATCACTTTTATCCTTTTAGCCCAAAAAATATTTTTTTAACATCTGAGCCCACAACGTCTTTTTTCAAACCCTTTTGGCCCTAACACTAACCCCATCCATTTTTACTTGGTTAAAAACTTGTCATGTGCCCCTCACATGAGTGGCATTTATGGAAAAATGATAAAAAAAACCCTTCTATTAAAAAAACTATATATTTTATTATAAAGAACCACATGGCCAAAATCTTAATTTACTTGTAAAAAGAAAAACTCTCATTGGACCAAAAATCTCAAAGCAAATCATCTTAACATTTATTCAATGTTTCAGTAGTTTAAAAAGTTCATTTACCCATCGAGTCGTCTTCTTTAAAAACAAATATTAGGGTAAAACATTCCATGGTTCCTACGTATCAGTTACCGGAGGATCCTTAACGACTACACACAAAGATTTTGCTAGGTCAGGGATATACCTGAGGGATTGGCACCACGTGCGATGGTGGTGATGGAATGCAGTGGCTCTGGTTATGGTGGTAAATAATATGCTCACATAGAGGTCGTGCTCCGCATAACTAAAAGCTAGATAGAGAGACATATCTATATGATTGATGTGCACATTCACCAACTTTACCACGTTCTCATGCGATATCTCCCTAAGCAACTGCATTGGCATTGTAACGCATTCAGCAAAACATGAGAGCGTATATAAAAATTTAGCACAAATTTTTAACAATAACTCAAATAGCAAAACAATAGTTCAGCAGATTCAGATCAAACTTTCGAATGTTACAGAATCTCTACAGAACTACCTGCTGGAAGCTAATAGCACAAATCTATCACTACAAATAGAGAATGTTAACAAACTAGAACAATTTCTTCAAGATTTGTGGCAATATAGGAAAAAAGGGACAATTAATTTAAACCCTAAACTGATTGTTCATGTCAAATAGGGCTCGGGCCCGTTTTTTTTTTTTCACTCAAAGATCTTTCCTGTTTAGCATACTTGCTCCAAGCCTAGCAATTTGATAATCTAACCCATCCAGGTATCTATTAGGAAAAGTGTGAGTCAGGTCTCTTTAAGATGAAGTCAATTATGATACTAAGTGCTAACCCGTACGGCGAGTGTAAACCTTGGATTAGCTAACAAGTTCCTTGTGTGTAGCCAGTGGCGAAAAGGAAATATTAGATATGCAAGTTGAAGTAGCAGAATATATATAAATCTTGTGAATACAAGTTTTTGCAATAATTCAAGCGGGTCAAACGACAGTCTATTATTGTGTTGTCATCTTTGTGCTGAGGTGAACTCTTCCAATATCTTAACAACCATTTCTTCTTCACTGAGACATTCCAAGAATACAAACAAGACTCAAGAGATCAGCCCATGGCATACTTATGCGTCTAGCTCCTTGCGCCTAGGCTCCGGGCGAGGCCGATGCGCCTCGCCTACGCCTTGCGTCTTTAACAACATAGATGAAAATGCTAGGTAATATGAAAATGCGCCATCAAATGCCCAACTAATTGAACCTTCATCACTCCCTTCAAAGACAAACCTTGAAGAAATAACAATATGAAAGTTCTCATCAAGAACTAAATCAGATTTTTGTAAAGAGTGACCTATCTGTAAGCAGAGGATTCATTGAGATATTAATTTTAATCAGATTCCGCAAACCACAACACAAACATTCAATTCCAGCACCAGTGATCATAATTTCACTAATGTTATAACTACGCAAAGCATCAATTTCAAGCTTATTACGCGGATAACTTACATCTAATTCCTTCAAACTGGATGAAACTTCGCTATATCAAATCAAAATCACGTAACTCATCAATTTCAAACTTATTACGCGGATAATTTACATCTAATTCCTCCAAATCTGGATGAAACTTCGCTATATCAAATCAACATCACGTAACTCATCAATTTCAAGCTTGTTACGCGGATAATTTACATCTAGTTCCTCCAAATCCGGAGGAAACTTCGCTTTATCAAATCAACAACACGTAACTTATCAACATTCGCACATCTCAACACCTTAACTTTCCTATTACTCAACCCTAACTCCTTCAATCAGAACCAAAACATAAATCGAAACATCAATAGATTCTAAATTCAAAGCAACAGACGTACGAGCAATCTCACGAATAGCAGTTTCTACGTTACAGTTTTGCAATTAACTAATATCTAGGGTTTTTAGATTTTTAAATCGGTAAATGAATCCAGAAATCATACCGTGAACGACTTACGTCTGATCTACGACGGTGAAATGGCGGCGTAACCGATCGGTTAACAACAATAATAGTTTGCTTACCAATGAAAGTTATTCGAATTGTTGATGATGATTATCTCCTAATTGGTTCAGTATTAGCTCCCAAATTTCGTCCAGTAATTCATCGTAGTTGCGATTCATGATCTGATCTGGTTGTTGATCAATAAATTGGAAGATGAATGGATTGAAAATGTGAAGATTGTGCGATTATGGAAGTGATGGATTGAAAATGGACTTACCGGACGATGACGATGATGAATATTTGGGGATTTAGGGTTTTGAATTTTAAATAGGCAAACATGTCTTTTTGACGGAAGGTATGGTTTCCACTTTCCATAGTGGTTTTAAAAGCGATGGCAGAAATGTAATTATATGGGTTATTTTGCACTTGAGTTATGGGTCCCGTAATCCAAGCGGGTTTTCTAATTTTATAAAGTTTGGTTACGACTGCGTAGCAAATGTATAATCGCTGGAAATGTGTTGTAAAATAGATTGTATTTGGTAATAATAATTTAGTTAAGTTAATAGTTTTAATAAAATATTTCCTTCACATTTGTAACAAAACTGTGACAAAATTGGGATTTTTTTTGTTTGTGTTACTATTGTGTTGCAAATTTGTTAAAAAAATTATGGGTTATTTTTTAGTAAAAAATGCGTTACAAATGTGTTAGAATTTGTGACGCATTTTTTTGCGTAGGAAATTTCCGTAACAAAATGATCACTTTTCTAGTAGTGCAAGGTCTTCTATGGTTTTACAAACATGAGTCAGATTGATACACTCTTCAAGGATCAAAGTCTCAAGATTAGGGAGCCAACAGAGCTTGTGGATACTGACAAGTTTGTAACAATCTTTAAGATTTAGAATCTTTAGCGAATTAAGAACCTATTCCAAGAAAAAAATGTTTAATTTATGATGGAAGGACTGTCTAAAACAGAAAGCTTAATTCCTACCATGGGAGGTTCAAACTTTTTCAAGTTTCCATTGGTCATATCTATAGCCACCAAGAACCTGCTCATCAATAAGCATGATGGTATTCTTTTCAAATGACATCCATGCCAGCACAACCATCTTAATTCTGGAAAATTCTTGTAGCATCCATTGAGTTTGACATAATTTATTTGTAGAAATTTTAGTTTGTTCATCTTTGCAAGCATGCATGTTTTAATTCCTAATACCTGCAAATTTAGCATGAAGTGAAAAGATTAGCGCACATCATATTTGGTGTTATATGCACTGAAACTTAAAAGTTAAGTGAATCAAATATATTCATAACACCATAATTCAAAACATTATATCAAAAAGTGCTAACTCAAATAATTATGTTATATTCTTTCAACTGTCAAATTTGCAGTTTTGGTGTTTCCTTCGTTATGGGAGTGTATATGTAGAGATACCGGTGCTTGTTTAGTCGAGTGTCAACTCAGAGAGAAAAATTTCAAAAAGAAACCCATTGAAAGAAAAGTTATCAGCGTGATGTATCTTGCTCATATTACTCTCATTTCATAAGTTCCACACCGGTTCTCCTCTTTGGCTTACCTTTGTCCCTTTCTCTAGCTTTCGCATGTCAAGTGTTAGACCTTCAATTGTTCTGGAAACCTATACATAAAGGCATATAAAGTGATTTAGAAAGTAAAAAAAGGTGGTTTAGAAAGACACATATAAGAAGCATCTTACGTCTCCTTTTCTTAACATACGATATGCTTCATCACTACACCAAACTCTAGCATGTCTTGCAGGATCTTTGGACTCTTCATGAATTATTGTTCTTCCCATATCTTGAAGCAATTGATGCATCATCAATTTCTTATTTGATGAAACTGTTAGAAGGCATCTATTAATGAGAGTCATGATCCCAACTTTTGCATACAAGTCATGCTCCAATATCTTAACCACATAATCTTCATCTTCACCGACAAAGAAAACAGCAATATGTAGAAACAACTCTTTGTAACAGGCAAGTGGCAAGGAGTCAAAGCTCTTTTGTAGTACACATTGGATTTTATAATCAAGGTCTCCTTTTAAGGAACTTAGTAGATTCAATCTACTTCTCCAAATTTCTATTATGCTATTTCTTTCTCTTGGATCATGGGCACAAACAAATAGAGAAGAACCCAAAACTTTAAGAGCAAGTGGATTTCCTCCACAATATCCCGCCAACTCTATTGCAAGGTCGCTAAAATCTTTCAACGGATGTTTGGATCCAAATGCATGGCAACTTAACACCTCTAATGATTCACGATCGTTCAACAACGTTAGTTCATGCCTAGTCGTTACTATAATCCTGCTTTGTGTATGAATGGCCTTCGTTCCAAGTAACGTGCCTAATTCGTCGTGTTCATCAATATCATCTAGAACTATAAGCACTTTTTTCATTCGTAAGACCTCGTTAATCTTAGCCGTACCCTCAGCAACACAAGATATCGTTTTATTCTTGCCTTCTGACATGTCAATGAGAAGTTGCTTTTGTAGTCCAAGAACACCATAAGTTTCTTTAAAATGCTTACCAACCTCTTCAAGAAAACAACTGCTTTCAAAGTTGTGCTTGTTTAAGTTGTAAAGATATTGGGCCAGGGTTGTCTTGCCAATACCTCCCATTCCACAAATCGCTAGAACATTGGTATTGCAATGCTCATCTTTCAACCAAGAATTGATCTCTTCAGCTCGAGCCTCCATTCCCGTTAGATGAGCTGGAGTATTTATAAGTTTCAAATCTAGTTCATAGTCAATTGTATCAACAATTTTTGCAATAAATTCTGTTTCAGGCCTGGATCAAAAGAAGAGAATTGAGCATTCTGAGCAAGAAATTTGAACTTAAGAATTTAAAATCCTTCCTCTAACTACTTTAGCAAACATAATATTTTTCCTGTAACTGTAACTACATAAGACATTTATTTGATCATGTACTGTAATAGCAGTTAATTTGTATGATCAGACTAGCATTTAACCATCATGTAGTTAAGTAGATGCATATTGAAAAAGAAAACAGTTTTCTAAAGCTTAAATTATTGTGATGATCCAATAGAGAAATCATACCCTGAAGCAACCATGCCAGTCAGATTAGCAACCTCTTTTAAGGCTGACTTCCACCGATTCACATTCACCTCTGTCCAATTTGACCTATCAGTTCCCTCTTTTGTTTCTATGGCAAAACTCTGACGATGGTTCCTGACATCTGAGGGGTCAACCTTATAAAATACCGGCAAAACGAAATGGTTACACTTCCTCCTTTGTTGGAGGATCAACGAAAGCTCCTCAAGGCACCATCTTGATTTAGCATAGTTTTCTGACAATACAACAACAGAAGCTCTTGAATTTTCAATTGCTTTAACAATTTCGGGCTCCAAATCTTGACCTCTTTTGATTTCATCATTATCTCTAAATGTATGAATTGCTGCTCTTTTTAATGTTGTATACAGATGATCTGTAAAAGAATGACGAGTGTCTTCACCTCTAAAGCTTAGAAAAACATTAAACCTGGCTTGATTTGGGCTAGAACCCATAGATGAAGAAGTAGAAGACATTAGAGAGACTGATATGAGAAGATAAGGGGAGTACAGAAGTCTTGGCCTTCTCAGTTCCAGTTATAATTTGGATTATTGGGTGGTGTAGCCATCGTCAAACACGGCTCTTTCTGCCTAGTTTCTGTGGTCATTTTCCCTTCCAAAATACTCAAAAGAAAGCACTGGGTGGGGATGGCATGTGGATCCAAAAAAAATGAAAACTACAAAGATATTTTCTTCCTTTTCTTGTTAAAATATTTTAACAAATCAAACTAAACAAAATTGCCTGAATAATCCCTATGGTTTACTCAGATTTCACCTATAGTTCCTACATTTTTAAAATTACAGGTATAGTACCCAAGTTTTGCAAATTCATTCTTGGATAGTCCCTAGGCCTGACATCAGTTATTTTTCTCAGTTAAGAGGTGTGAAATGAGAAAAATACTCTTACTACAAAACAAAACAAAACAAAACAAAACAACTTAAACTATTAAATAAATATATTTATTTATGGGGTCCACTTCTTAAAAAAACAAAATAACAACCCCACCCCTACCTCTTTCTTCTCCAGCCAAACTGCCGCCACCTCGTTATTATGGCGACCACCCCACCCCCACAGAGCTCAGGGATGATGATCCAGCTTTCATTAGAGCTCAAAAGGTCGCTCATGATGCTCGGTTGATGCAAGAAGCGGGATTACCTCCTGGCGGCTACAGAAAATAGAACCCTAAAAGGGAGTTGTTAAGATTAAGGGGTTGCGGAGTCACCAGCATGCCAAACCAGTCATAAGGTATATCCCCCTTCTCTCGGATCTCAGAATTAATGGAGTTGCAGATGGTGGTTATGGTGGAGGTGGGTGGTGATATGGTGGTTAAAGGTGGTGATGGGATGAAGAAGAGGTGAGGGTGGGGTGGAGCCCATGAAGTTTTTTTAATTAATATGTTTTATTATTTAGGTAGGGCCTATTTAAGTTCAGTTTTATTCTTTGGTTTTTAATTTTTATTTCTTAACAGAGAGGGTATGTTTGTCGTTTCACACCCACTTAACTGAGAAAACTAACCTCCATTCACGTCAGTGACAATCTGAGAACGAATTTGCAAAACTTAAGGAACATAGCTGCAATTTTTAAAATGTAGGGACGATAGGTGAAATCTTGGCAAATCACAGGGACTATCCAGGCACTTTTCTCTTAAAATATTTTAAATACCATCTATACTTATACAAACAAATGAAACTTGTGTTAAAATGAAGATAACTTCTGACATTTTCGCTTAATTTACTTTTTTTTTAACATGGTGTTTTTTTTTTTTTTTGAAAAGTAAACTTCATTCACAACAGCCGACCCAAACCGGGCCGACCAAACAAACTACAAGCTAAAGAAAATTACATATTTCCAAAAGAAACCCAGTCTCCCCATTCAATCCCTTTATGTTTGGACCTATTCGAGAACCAAAAATACCCCAAAGCCTTGATCTCGCTAACTATGCTATCAATTCTAACGGGTTTATTTGAAAAAACCAAGTTGTTTCTAGCTTTCCACAAACACCAACACGCAATCCTCATTATGCCTTGAACCGCCAATTTCTTCTTATCCGACCCGTTGATTATCATATGAAAATCCAAAAGGTACTTTACCGAGAAAGCAAATATGTTTGGAACCTTACACCACGTGCTAATAGAATTCCAGACATTAGATGCAGCGAAGCAAGCAATGAACAAATGATCGACTGATTCTTCATCCGAGCCGCACATCCTGCGCAAGGAAACTCCCACCGGAACGTTTCTTTTTCTCAACGCAACACCCGTAGCAATTCGATCCAATTCCATTCTCCAAGCATGTATATTAATCTTAGCCGGAACCCATTTACACCATTCCATCTTATAACCGATAACCATCGATGAATCTGAATGCAATAACTTCTTGACAACTTTAACCGTGAATGAACCTCGGGAATCCGAAGCCCATCTCCATCTGTCACACGAATCCGATAGCTGAATATGATCCAACAAAGCCTGGAGCTGCTGAACGTTATTTAGTAATCCTGAGTCAACCAAAGGAGATTTCCAACACCATGAAAATTCTCGATCTTCACCATTATGACGGATCCTATCCGCCACGCGACATCTCTTTTCCGACTCCAACATAAAAAGGTCCAGAAAAGTTTGTTTTAGCGGCTCCGTTCCCACCCAATTATCTAACCAAAAAGCAATCTCATTATCGTTACCGACGTCTCCTACCATAAAGTTCCGCTATGAAATTCCTCCAACTTTAGTTTTTATAAACAGCTTTGTTGTGTTATTCCAAACTCCGCTGAAAGTCTTCTTGAGGGGAATACATTCCCACCCGATCCGGCTGAAGTGAAACGCACCAACGACTCTCTTCCACAATTTTTTTTTTCCGTTTTGTAACGCCAACCCCACTTGGCCAAAAGAGAAGTATTTACCTCGTTAAGTTTGTTCAAACCAAGCCCTCCTTCTTTCTTGTGACGTGACACGCGCTCCTAGTTAACCCAATGCATCTTTCTATCTTCGGTAGAACCTCCCCATAGAAATCTTTTAATCATTGCCTCCAAATCCGAAATCGCCTTTTTCACTACTAGAAAACTACATTTTTTTCCTACAAAAGTTTCCTACAAATTTCCCACAACTCATTTTTTTTTTACAATTTTCCTACAATTTTTTGACAAAAAAGAAAAACAAAAAAAACCCAAAACTTTTCCACAAATTTCCTACAAAATTGCAACACAATAAGCATTTGTAGCAATTTCGTCACAAAAATTATAACCTTTTCGACAAAATTCCGACAAAAATTATAAAATTTTATATTATTTGTAACTACAACAAAATAAATAATTTAAAAAATAAAAAATATTAAATTTGTCAGAAATTTGTAGCAAATTTACACCAGTTGCTACAAATTTCCTACAAAAAAGCTATTATTCAACAAATTAAGAAGAAAACACAATTTTAAAAAATAAAATATTAGATTTGTCGGAAAATTGTAGCAAACGGACACCAGTTGCTACAAATTTCCTACAAACAAAAGTAATTTTATTTGTTATTTATCAATTTTAGAAAAATAGATAATTTTAAAAAATAAAATGATAAGTTTGTCGGAAATTTGTAGCAAATTGACAGCAGTTGCTACAAATTTCCTACAAAAAGGCTATTATTTAACAAATTATAAAGAAAACATAATTATAAAATATTAGATTTGTCGGAAATTTGTAGCAAATTTACATCGGTTGCTACAAATTTCGTACAAAACAGATATTATTCAACATATTAAGAAGAAAACATAATTTTAAAAAATAAAATGTTAGATTTGTCGGAAAAATATAGCAAACTAACACCAGTTGCTACAAGTTTCCTACAAACAAAAGTAATTTTATTTGTTATTTATCAATTTTAGAAAAATAGATAATTTTTTAAAATAAAATGATAAGTTTGTCGGAAATTTGTAGCAAATTGACAGCAGTTGCTACAAATTTCCTACAAAAAGGCTATTATTCAACAAATTAAGAAGAAAACATAATTATAAAAAACAAAATACTAGATTTGTCAGAAATTTGTAGCAAATTGACACCAGTTGCTACATATTTGCTACAAAAAAAGTTATATTATAATTTTAAAAAATAAAATAATAATTTTGTCGGCACTTTGTAGGAAATTGACAGCAGTTGCTACACATTTCCTATAAAAAGGCTATCATTCATCAAATTAAGAAGAAAACATAATTTTGAAAAATAAAATGATAAATTTGTTAGAAATTTGTAGCAAATTAACACAAGTTGCTACAAATTTCCTACAAAATAAAAGTTATGTTATTTGTTATTTATCAATTTTAGAAAAAAAGATAATTTAAAAAAAAATTGTCGGAAATTTGTAGCAAATTGACACAAATTGCTACAAATTTTCTACAAAACATTTGTTTATAGAAAAAAAAACTAAGAATGTTAAGTTTGTCAAAAATTTGTAGCAAATGAATATCAGTTGCTACAGATTTCCTACAAAAAGGTAATTTTAATTTATCAATTTAGAAAAAAACATATAATTTTAAATTATAAAATGACAAATTTGTCGAAAATTTATGGCAATTGACCCTACGATTCTGTACTATACTATAGCATACCTCATACCATACTATACCATATATTATACGATACTATACTATGTTCTACCATACGATACAATCTTATATAGTAGATCATATATGTCTTAATGGATCATATTATGCCAATGGATCATGATGGATAATAGTATATTATACATGTCTCAATGGACCATATTGAGCCTTAATGGATCATAATGGCCAATATTATATCATGTGTGTCTTAATCAACCATATTGGGCCTAAATGGATTACAATGGACAATAGTAGATAATACATGTCTTAATGGACCATATTAGGCCTAAATGGATCACAATGGTCAATAATAGATCATACATGTCTATATGGATCATGTTGGTCCTTAACGGATCACAATGGCCAATAGTGGATCATCCATGTCTTAATGAATCATATTGGGCCTAAATAGATCATAATAGCCAATACTAGATCATACGTGTCTTAATGTACCATATTAAGCCTTAAGGGACCACAACAAACAATATTAGATCATAGATGTATTCTCAAGTGGAGATCTAGGTCTTCCACAAAATCTCCGGTATCAGGTACTTCTAAAGTACGTGTATGTTTGTGTCTACGTGTATGTATATGTAATTGCATACATGTCTGTTCCTGTGTGTGTGTGTTAGCACACATATGTATTTGTGTGTACGTGTATGTCTATGTGTACATATATGTGTACGTGTTAATGTACATGTGATTTTCTGTATGTCTAATATTGGGGTGCAAATGAACCGAGCTACTCGCGAGCTACTCAAGATCGGCTCGAAAAAAAAGCTCGAATTGAGCCGAGCAGAGCTTGAGCTTGAAAAATTACCTATGAGCCGAGCTCGAGCTTTAAAAACAAAGCTCGAATTGAGCCTAGATCGAGCTCGAGCTTTTATAAGTGAAACGAACGCGAGCTCGAGCCTAGTCAAGCTCGGGCTCAACTCGGCTCGGATCGTTTGCACCCATATTCTAAGACCACCCGTAGTGGGCATCTTCTCCCCCCAAACACGCTTGGAGCAATTTTGAATGGCCAATCACATTTAATCTTCCTTATTTTGGCCAATAGCTTTTTTTGTTGTTTTTTTATTTTTATTTAATTCTCTACCCCCTTTTAACATAATGCCCACATCCCCACTACACCCATTTTAGAAGAAAAAAAAGCCCAATAATACCCCTTGCTGAATGTACTCCCACATGACAGAAAACGCGTAAGGGTGGGGGCATTACCACTACGCATGGTCTAATATAAGAATACCTATTACTATTAATCGAGAATTAAAAAAGTATATTTTAATAATTAAAAAACTAATTTTTTAATAACGCCACCCCAATTGCTGCCAAAATTTTAAAATTCCTGGCTTTCCCTCCCACTTATCATTTTCCCTCTTTTAACCTAAATCTATTATCCCCACTCTTTGTAACCTTAATCAATATCCCCTTGCTACTCTGTTTGTTCCACGCAGCCAACCTCCACCTTCGATCATCTTCTTCACCTTCAATAGGCATCATATTCTCACTACAAAAAAAAAAGTCAATTTAGTGGCACACACTTCTAATGGCATTTAACTTTTGTGCCACTTATTTAGGTTTTAGTGGCACTTTACCTGTGCCACATTTGCTTAGCACACATTTTTAGTGGTATTTGGTCCTTATGCCATTAATTTAGATTTTTAATGATACTTTATATATGCCACTAAAACATTTGATAACTTTTAATGGTACTTTACGTATGCCACTATTTCCATATCCATCAAGATGTATATGAATGTCAAGACCAATTATGGTCCATTACAACATGTGTAAACTATTACCACCTACTATGAATAATCATAAGTCGATACAACCCAGTATAACTCTTTAGGATCCGAAGTGACCTAATAAAGTTCATTATTGACATTAAGAGCTATAAGGCTATTAAGTCTCAAATGAAATATTAAAAATTATCATAACCACCAATGGGGTGGTTGTCCATTGGCAAAAGCAAAACCTTTAAACACCTTTAGAGAGGGAGGTCTTGGGTTCAAGTCCCATAAACGATAGGAATTAAAGAAATTTGCCGTTCAAAAAAATTATCATAACCATGGTCTAGTTTGGTTAAAAGTGGTTAATCATGATTAAAAAAAAGGTTAATCTTAGTCAAATTTCGTCAATCATAGATGGTTTGGTTAAAATATACAAATCAAAATAAAGTATATGAGCCGTTCAAAAAAATAATAAAGTATATGAAAATTAAAATAATATTTTCGTTAGTTATACTAAGATTGTTTTATTATTGACAAACAATAAAAAGAATATGAAGAAAAACATGTTACATTTATAACTAACTTATCTACATCTATGATTTTAAAATTACGATATATCTTGTATTCTTATACATGCTTTTTTTTTTAAATTTTTTTATGATTAGGTTATTTAATAATTATTTTTATTTAGATTTCCCTCCCCAAATTCCAAATTTTAGATTTCCCTCTCTTTCTCAGAATTCACCATTGAAATTTTAGAATTCCCTCTTATTCTCAAAATAATAATCGATTGTATCCTCCACTGATTAATCACGGATGAGTTACCGACGATCCACCATTTCATCACCAGAAAATCATCATCGCTGCTTGAGTCATTGACGCTCGACTTCTCATCGCTTCAATCCTCACTCCATCCTGTACAGGTATATTTTTTTCCTCCATCAACCTGGCTTCAATCACATTTAGGGTTTGAATTAAAATATGTGATTTGGTGTACATTTTGGGGCAAACATGTTGTGTTCGAAGGGGTATTTCATGTTAGGGTTTGGTTACTTTGTGAACCCCCACGCTTCTGAATTATGGTTATGTTTTTGGGTAAATTACATGTTTCGTCCTTTATGTTTGTAGCGGGTTGCAATGGATGACCTTTAACTTTAATAATTACAGTCACAGTCCTTTATTTGCAAAACTTGTTACACCTTAGGTCCTTTGACGCTAACCTGGTTAAAACTTTCAGTTAAGTGAGGTCATGTGCAACCCATGTGAGGGCAAAACAGTCATTTAATACAAAATAAAAGAATATCAAAATTCAAAAATTATAAATCTAAACTCATCATCTCCTCTGTCTCTACAACCCACTTCTACCACCATCATCATCAGGCCACCACCACCTACACCGTCGACCACCAACATCATCACCATCACCACTGACCTCTATAGTCCCGCCACCATCACCACGAATTTATTACTAAAACAAATACCCAAATTCCGACACGAATTTATTACTCAAACAAATACCCGAATTCCGACGGGATATTATGCAAGCTAGAACAATATCAACATCAATAAGATTAGGAAAACGAAAACCGAGTCGACCCAAATCAAGAAAATCCCAATCCAATAATCTCAATGACTTAACTAAACCACCACTAATCTTTAACCACCTTTTACAAACTAAACAGCTAGAAAGTTGCTGACTTTTTGTAAGATTTGAGGGTATTACAGTCAAAACCTGATCTGAAACCAAAAGGGTGTAATCTTGAGCTACGAAAATGGGGCTATTTCTATCTAGAGTTAGGGTTTCATCAGGTTCAGAAGGGGGTGTGTTTGAATTTGAAATTGAATTTGAGAGAGAATTAAACCTCATTTTGATAATAATATCATTCTTGAGAGCTTGTTGTAGGTCTTGCAGACATATGATCTTTTCTTCAATGGGTATGAAGGTATCAATAAAATTTGGGGGAATCTAGGGTTAGGGCTTGAAATGAAAGACTCACCAAGATTGAAACTTTATTGCCGCATTTGCCCTTCTGAATCTTCAAGATTGTTGATAGATGAAATTGTTGAAGCCTCAAAATGTGAATTCAATTTTTGAGAAATTTTCAGAAAGTAAGCTCTCAATATTTATGAAATTTTTGTCTTACGTTCTTTGTTTGGATGTTTGTATATGTATCTATATATGGGTGTGTGTTTGGAGGTCAATGGTGATGGTGATGATGCCTGGTGATCGGTTGTAGAAGTGGGTTGTAGAGAGAGAGTACAGCGGAGAGGGAGAGCAGTGCAGATGATGATTAGATTTATAATTTTTAAATTTTGACATTCTTTTTTTTTTATATTAAATGACTGTTTTGCCCTCACATGGGTTGCATATAACCTCATTTAACTGAAAATTTTAACCAGGTTAGGGTCAAAGGACCTAAGGTGTAACAAGTTTTGCAAATAAAGGACTGTGACTGTAATTATTAAAGTTAAAGGTCATCCATTGCAACCCGCTATAAACATAAAGGACGAAAAATGTAATTTACCCTATGTTTTTTTATAGAGAATATTCAGTATAAAAAAAGAACAAAACATAAAAAAAAACGAACAAAATAATGCATTTTTAGTAATTTAAAAAATTACAATAACTAGATATAATAAAAACTTGAAACTTACAAAATATATGAAAATTGATGAGCCAATCCCACTATCTTGACAAATCACCACCTTTTTTACAATCTTTCTGTTGCGGGCTTATCAGTATGGTGTCCTCGTCGAGGTCGTTGTTTACATTGATGTCACGAATGTTGCTTGTAAAACCATCCGTTGAGCTTGTTTAATTCTCGACTCGGGCCTTCTTTTCTTTGGGAGAACGCCTTCCCATTCAGCCTTCAAGGTCCTCACCCATTAACGAAATTGGTTCTTCCATTTGGGATGGTTTACTACAATCTCCCATGCGACAAATGATTGACCTATAATATTTTAAAACTAATAGTATCTTAAATTTAATGTAAAAGAAACACTAAACAATAAAAATTTAACAATAAAAATTTTAAATAAAAAAATACCTCTGAATTTAACATGGGCTGAACTTGCTCATTTTTACGTAAATTAGTCCACTTCAAAGTAACTTGATTAGCGGATTGGTTGGTTAGCTACACATGTTTAAAACAAAAGCAAAAGTAAGGTCTAGATAAAGGAGTTTCGTAGACATGTTCAATAATTCAAGCTCAAAGAAAATCTGAAAGTATAAAACATTAACCTAATTGAAAACACTTGTAAAGCAACAACCCGCCTGATCTCTCGGCTTTCTCCTCTCCATAAATAAGCTAAAATCGTCCTATGTAACCTCTGGAATTCGTAATGGTGAAGTCAGGCCGACTAGGGTTGAAACATGCTTAAATAGGAGGTAAACTTGTTTTTCTTGACATATACTCCCTTCGCGCATCACGAGTGAGGCTTCAAATGCTTGGTAACATGCCAAGGCACCACTAAAGGACAAAATAGACGTGGTGTAAGTCATGGTAATTTCTTGAATCTAGCGGGGTAATTCATTCAATCTTTGTGCGTCGTGAGGGATAGGCATCCCTTCCTTGGCGATGCGCTAACATTAGCTTCACTAAAAATTTTATATTTTCCTTCATGAATATACAAAATATATGAGAGTGTGTTTGTGGTTGCACTTATATACGTTGCCTACGTGATTATAGTTGGAAACGAAGTGAAACAGATAAACCACACTAAGTCCCACCTTAATAAAGAATTCAACATAAAGGACTTGGGACCTTGAAATCTTTTCTAGGCATCAAAGTTGCAAGAACAACAGAATGCTTGGTTCTTAGCCAACGAAAGTACACTCTTGACATCCTTGAAGATAGTGGACTACAAGGATGCAAATCATTAGCGAAGACTCATAGGTCGTTTACTTTATCTAGAAGCCACACGTCTAGACATAGCCTTTTCCATGAATATTTTAAGCCAATTCGTTGGAGACCCAAGACGAAACCACAGGGAGGCCGCCAGGGTCCTTCACTACCTAAAAGCCACGGTTGGGCAAGGAATTCTTTTGCCCAAGGATGGTGGTGTCAAGCTTATTAGTTATCGTGATTCCGATTAGTTCGGATGTTTGTTTAGCAGACAATCTAGGACGGGATATTTGATTTTATTGGGTGGAGCTCCAACTTATTGGAAATCCAAGAAACAATCTATTGTATCACGCTCTTCCACTGAGGTAGAATACTGTGCCATGGCTACATCAATAAGTAAGGTGTTATGGATTCGTTGGTTGCTCATGGAGTTGGAAATTCCATCAAATAGTCCCACACCTTTGTTTTGTGATAATCAAGCAGCTCGGCACATAGCTAACAACCCCTTTTTTCATGAGCGAACAAAGCATTTTGAAATGGATTGATTTTTTGTTCGGGAACATGTTGAGCAAAAGGAGATTATACCAATGTCGGTGGACTCGAAACAACAAATCGCCGACCTCCTTGCCAAGTCTCTCAGTTCCAATTCCTTACGAACGCTACTTGATAAGTTGGGCATTCGAAACTTACATGCGCCAACTTGAGGGGGAGTATTAGAAATCGCATATTTCTTTTACAATCATATATTATGTTCCATATTAAAATTCCTTAATATAAGGGTAGTTCATATTATTTTCCTTTTTAAAGCCTCTTTTCACTATATATGTATACAATCAAAATCAATGCGTTGAAAACTTTGATTTCAATGACTTTTGTTCTGAGTGTTCATGTTGCAGCTAGTATGATACTCATTACTCAAAACCAATTATTTGACCCCTAAAAGAAGCTGAATTTTTTTGTTTAAACATGCAGAACCCACAAACCTATCTATAATCAAGATACATGGGTGGATAATGAAACAAACCTCGTTGGATTCCAAGACATGATCGCGCAGCATGATTTCATCTGTGTTCTGAGTACTCGTATCCTTAATATCTATTAAAATTAAAATTGGAGTATCATTGACTTACCATTTGGAACCATTGTATTTTTATTGTAATATTGTTTTCCTTTTCAGCATGACGAGATTGGTGGAGTAATTTATGTACCACCTCTTTTATATTTGTATTCTTGTAATTAATCAATTCAATACAGTGAGCCATTCTTCCCCATATCTCAATACTAATTTTATGATGGTATCAGAGCAATACATGATCCTATCGAATTAAGCTTTCTCAAGTCAATTTCATTCAATTCTAAAACCCCACACCATGTCCGACAAAACTACAACCCCAAGCGGCGCTCAAAACGCCGAGACGAAATCGCCATTTTACTTACACCCATCCGATTTTCTAGGACAGATTCATGTCACAGAACCACTTCACGACGGGAATTATGCAGAATGGTCGGATGAAATGAGTAATTTTCTTCTAACCAAGAACAAAATTGGAATTATTGATGGATCGATTCCTATTCCAAAAGAAGCAAGACGCCGAACCTTCGATTTCTTCCGGAAAAAATGGCGTTTGCAATGAGAGTGAAGGTACCACCGAACTCCGCCACCTTACAAGAAGCCAGACACCGAACCTTCGATTTCTTCCGTGCCGCTTGCAGATCTATTCCCTCGATCATGGATATTTACAACCTATACGACGTCGTTACTCCTTCTCTGCTTCGTTCCACCATCGCCGCTGAAATCCGTAAGAACGCTCATATTACTAACCCTAAGGTAGCGCTTTAACCCTATCTCGCTGTTTAAGTTCGTTTATGTTTTTGTTATATGGTTCAGATGATTAGATGATTCAGATCTAGGTTAATTAGTTGGTTAATTTGGGGATTTTGTGGTTTTTAGGGTTTTTGGTGAGTTAAGACTGTAAGAGTGATGCTTGTTGTTTGTTTGACGGTTGTTACTTGATGTTGAGATTGATTAGTTGATTGAAATGAGTTTGAAATTGTGTGAGTGAAACGTTTGCTATTTGTTCGACAACTTCATAATGATGAGATTGAAATGAGGGGGAATTGTGATGGTTAAAGTAGATATTAGATCATTGTTGCATTTGGTGTTTTTAATGGAGAGTTGTTATGTTTTGTAAGTTATATTGTGTTGTATGTTGAAAGAAGGTTATTTAACAATAGGCTGCAAGTACCAAAGGGCATTTAGCGTAGGAACACTCTTATTATATTACTAACCCTAAGGTAGCATCTAACCTTATCTCATTGTTACTTTTGATTATGTTTTTGTTATGCGTTTCAGACAATCTGATCAAGGTTAATGAGTTGGTAACTTTGGGGATTTTGTGGTTTTTAGGGGATTTAGAGTGATGTTTGTTATCTGCTTAATGGCTCCTACTTGGTTTTGAGATTGATTTGGGGATTTAGAGTGATGTTTGTTATCTGCTTAATGGCTCCTACTTGGTTTTGAGATTGATTTGGGGATTTAGCGGTTGTTAGGGTTTGTTGGGGATTTAGAGTGATGTTTGTTATTTGTTTTAACGGATTCTTCTAGATATTGAGATCAATTGGTTAGTTTTCAACGATGAAATTGAAATGAATTTGAAACTGTAAGGGGAAATTGTTTTCAGTTAAACCAGATGTTCGCCTGCCCGGCAATTGGTGGTGTTATCGTTTGGATTTTTTGCATTTGGTTTTAATGATGTGAGATTTATTAAGATTTATAAGTTATATAAGTTATATTGTGTTGTGTGGAAAACAAACTTATCAAACAATACGCTGAAAGCATCAAAGGGTGTTTAGCGTAATGGTATCTTGATGTGTTAGATGGTGCTCTCTTCTTTAGAGGTCGAGGGTTTGAGTCTCGCTGTGGACTGTGGAGTAGATTAGATGTGTGTGTGAGTTGCTGTTCTAAAAAAAAACAATTGGCTGCAAGCTTGGTTTATGCGTAAAGCGCTCTTAGGTGCAAAGAGCTTGGTTTAAGCGTAAAGTGCTCTTAGGCGCAAAGAGCTGTGTGACATAGGCGAGTTCTGTACAACAAGTGCATAAAAAACGAGTTTTTTTTTTTTTTTTTGGAAAAAAAACCCACTGAGGTGCGCGCTTTGTACGAAAGGTGTTTTTGTGTTTTAAAGTGTTATACATGTAGCTAAAATGATTGTACATTTAAGTTATTTATACATTAAATCATATCTAAACTATATTTATAACTAAATTTTGGGTAAGGGATGCTAAAAACTTATAGGATATATAAAAAAATTATATAAGCACCTTGCGCCTCGCGTACAAAAAGCCCTCTGCTTTTGCGATTTACGCTTTATTTTAGAATATGTTGCTTTTGTACGCTTCATGCTTTCTTAAACGAAGGCTGCAAGTGTTTTTTAGACTTGTTAAATGATCTATTTGTAAATTCTTGGGAGCAACGATTAATTTAAAGAATACTGTGACGCCTTCATCACGCACGAAAGAATAACATATTAAAAAAGATGGTATTTAGTGGTACAGAACAGATATTCTGCTTTTTTCATTATTGGTATTCTGCTTTTATTGCTCTTCATCTTGTTTTTAAAGTGTTCTGTGAGCGTACAGAACAGATATGCTATCTATAAAAGATGGTATTTAGTGGATCATGTTATTTCTCTTGATACAGTTAGCCTTTCCAGAGGATGGGTGGCAATGACCAATTGACAATCTGATAAATCATCTTTGACATCGCATATTTGCGTATTGGTTAGGCTGAACTTTCAAGGATAGGTGTCAAAACACGAGAAGCTGGTATTTGGTGGTTTGTAGCTGCAATTTGGACATTAGGTTTATATGAACGTTTAGACACGAAATGATATAGGGATGATGTTTGTTGAGCTATGAAGGTGGACAATAATTTGAGGTTATGCTACCAGTCATTTAAGTAATTTTTAGGGAGTAACATTATTTGGCTGTTTGAAATTATTAGACGATGAGTTTAGATAGTGTGATACTGCCTAAAACTTATAAATGGGTTGAAAATACCCCTACGCCTGTTACTTTTAAGTATTTTGTGTCAATTCTGATTCTATTTTTAATAAAATCACATGTTTTTTACATGATGCCAAATTTGTATAACAGTTAGTTAATCATACATCTTTTTCTGTATTTATCATCATCTATCATCTTTCGCATGACCAGTGTGAGTATTAGCAACATTACACTGTAATTCTGTAACTAAAATTTAGGTGGTTGTTGAGCATCTCATATTTACTTAAGTTGGTTGTGTATTGAACATCTTTCACTCTCAAGATTGTCTTTCTTTAGATGACAATTTCATCAACCCTTTATTGTATTTCATATATTTATATGTAATAGCATATCTTGATGCCTTTATATATCATTGCTTAGTTCTTACTATTGGCTATTCAATGCTATATCTTGATATGAATATGCAATTTATGTCTGGTGACTTCTTATTCTATATTCCGAATCGTAGTTTATGTTCATTTCAATGAATGTGGTTTAAATATTCGTTGCAGGTGATTGATATGCTGCTATTCAAGGGAATGGAAGAGCTTAGCAACATAACAGAGCATGCAAAGCAACGACATCACATTATCGGGCAGTATGTGGTGGGTAATCACGGTCTTGTTCAAGATGTTGCCACTAAGGATGAGAACATCTCCAAGTTCCTCAAAAATTTCTACAAAACCAACTACTTTTGAATTGTTTTTTTTTTTTTGGTGGTGGGTCCCGCCTTTCGTTTAGTCAATAAATATGTTCTTGGACAGGGGTTATTGTATTGCCTGTATGAATAACATCCTTCTGCTGAATGTTGTTGGATATCAAAACATGGTCTTTCTTGTTTTCTGCACCAAAAGCCTGGAACTTGATGTTTGCAAAGATTGTTCAATATGATAAGTAGTTGATTCCTCACTAGGTCTTATGTTTGAAGTGTTTTGCGTTCATTGTCATTAGGGGTGTGTCAAGCTGGAGCTTGTTTAAGCTTGTGCTCGGCTTGTAGACTTTATAGATTTCGTGCTTGACACCATGTATAGGTAGACTTGGTTATTGCTAAAATACAAGTTGGATCTCAATATTGACTACCTTGATCATGCGCCAGACGTTTGTTCACTAGAAACCAATGTCTCAAAATTATTACTGTATGTAACAAGTCACAAATTAATGTGAATTGGGGATGCAAAATTAGGGTTTGTATATGCTGATTCCAAAAGCAACGAGCAGCTTTAGCTTGGACCTAGAACCACTCCGGCATGTCTTCACTCATCGGAAAACCTACAAAATCAACACTGTTAGCCTCGTCATGGTGAACACCCGCGGGGGGGGGGGGGGGGGTATCACCTTTTGGGTCATCCTTGTAAAACGCAGGGGCTCTCGTGTCCTGTGGAGCATGTGGGATCCCAACATTAAATGAGTCTAATCCTCCCTATGCTCGCTTTTCCCAAGCTGTCTCGTCTGAATCTTTTCCAGTCGACGGTAGAGAGGAGCATTAATTGCTCTAGTGTGATCCATCGACTGAGGATTCGTTTTCTTTCTGACCATTGTAACTGATCTTTACAAAAAGCAGAGAGAGAGAGAGAGGGAGGGAGGGAGGGAGGGAGAGAGAGACCATTCAAACAAGCCTTTTAAAGGAGCAGTCTGGGCTTGGGCCCAATTTCCGATTTCATGGCATTGGACTCGAATCATAAGGCTCCTCATCAGTATTAGAAGCCCACACATACATACATGCAAAGAAGAAAGTTTATAAAATAGCAAGCAATAACAAACAACATATACATGGAAAGTTTCATAATTGATTCAACACAAACACAATATCAAGTCTTTAAAGAAAACATCAACAACATAAGCTCGCTAAGTCCAAAGATAATAAGTTTAAGCAGGTAGACATAAAACTCTCCTCCAAGAAACACCTAAAGTGTAATGCAACTGTGTCCAATTTAGGTCGTGGTGAATAACATGCACAAAAGCGAGATGAATGCCAGGTTGCAACCAATATAGTAAAGACCTTTGAGCATCTTGTATTCTGAACGGTCGTTGATCCAAGACAATATACTGAAAGTCATATAAGCGATGCCAGAACCAACAACAGCTAAAAATGCAAAGGGATTTGCAATGTGAAGAGGAGTGTGTTTTCCTTGTTTAAGACCGAAGAAAACGAACCCCAACAGTGATAGAACCATGGTAAGCGCATACAGAGCCACATTAGAGCCATTTAACCTGGTTAGATAAAACAAAGATAGCTATAATAAAAAATAGAAACAACTCAAACCTTCAAAGGCACATGTAAAACGTAATTGAGCTTACCTTGTAGTTTGTTGGCCATTTGTTCCTAGAACGTTTGGATCATCGTCAGTGACTCCTCCTCCTCCTCCTCCTTCCTCTTCATCTCTAATGGTTATGGATTGATCAAGCCAGTTTTCAAAAAAAAAAAACAATAACAACGGTTGAAATATGTATATATTAATCGTTTCAATCTTGATATTGAATATATGTTAAAATGCAGCAATCATGAAGAACATCATATAAAATCAAGAACAACCATGGCCAAGTTCATATAAGTAAAACTAGTTATATTATAAAAGATATAGATTTACTTATAACTGCATAACAATTGAACAAATGTTATAAATAGAGTAAGAGCTTAACCCGCAATGTTAGAAAAAGTTACAATTTTCATCTATTGGGTTGTTCGTAATCCTTGATCGGGTGTTGAGTGCTTGAAAATAATGAAAACAACTGGGGTTTAAAAACCTTGAAAACAAAACAAAAACACACACTCCTCTGCCATCTCCTACAACTTAAATTTGAAAATTCAAGCACACATTTGAATGTTGAATTGGAAGAAATGACTTCTGTAATAAAACTTCAATAACACATATTTTAAGCAGAATTGAGATTGCATAGTGAGTTAGTTAGTGACCTCAAATTACATTACACTAATCTATAAATATCAACAACGACATTGACTATAACAATCTGAACAGTTCAAGAATCATAAGAAATTTACTATAAGATTCTCATCATCGACATTAACTATAACAATCTAAACAGTTCAAAAATAAAAAAAATATAAATATAAAAGAAACCACTCATATTTTAAGGCAAGAATCCCAAAAACATAAACAGACTGACTGTAGATAAATATAGGAAAGAAGTTATTATTTTTCAAATATTTCCAACTGTTTGAAATGGGAATATGTATGTATAGGAATTTAAGAAACAGGGGAACAAACTTATACCGGCCTGTGATGTGTTCATCCTGGTCGTTGGGATTTTCAGTGACATTGATAGGCAACTCAAGTTGGTTTTCAACATTCACAGATCCAAACCTACAAATAAAATGTATACCAATCACAAGCCAAGAAAAGTGTGTGAATCAGTTAATTGAAAAAAAAAAAAAAAAGATTAAAAGTTGGTTACGACGATATCAGAGAGATGATAATATATATAGTGGATATAAAATCTAATGATCAATGAGCTTACACTATAGTGTTGGGCCGCCGATGGTTGTTTCGCCCTTCTTCAGCTGAATTGTTCGAAATCAGTAAGTTTGTGACTGCCTCTGGTTGATTCCTGTTGATGAGTGCGGAAAAACTTGACAAACACAATTGAAAAAATGTGTGTTGGGGTTCAGTACGTAGGTATGTTAAAACAAAGTGCTTACCTAAGAGTGGGGGGATGAGGCTCTTCTTCAACTGAAATCTGCATGTTTACAGCTGCTGTTTCTGGCTCATTACAGTTGACGGAAGCTAATGCTGTGACCTCCATACTATCCGTCGAAGAAGTTAAATGAAGAAGAAAGCGAAGGTGTTATTCTGAACCTGTGTGATTGTGAACCTTACTAAGGTTCATGCGTGGAAAAATATGGAAAAGACTCCGATTCCATTTTCCAGTCTTTGTTTTAGTTTTTTCAATCTTCTTATTTTGTTTTGGGAACATAAACAACATGGAAACGTTGCAAAATATTGGCATAAGAAAAAAGAAGACTGGAAAACTAAAAATCCCCCACCCGCTGCCTGTTTTGTATACCAAAAACACCATATTTTTTTAATAACTTTAAATATAAAACAAATTACTGAAAACAATAGATTTCTTATTACACAAAATTATGTATAAAAAAGAAGAACAAAAAAAAAAAAAAAAAAAAAAACAAAATAATGCATTTTTAGTAATATAAAATCAAATTACTGAAAGAAAGTGAACTTTCGAAGATGGAGGTTCTCTGTACGGGTGTTTAGCCTCTAAAGCCTGTACGGTATTATCAACAACCTTTCGAAGACACTGCCTAACATTGGAATTACTAACAGTACTCTCCTCAGGATTATCAACACCTCCTTGACCTAGAGACCCCACCGTAGGACTCTCAAATATATTTTTAACTAACATAAAAATACCATCTTCTTTCCCCCATGTGGCTAAAGAATTCAGAATTGATCTTTGTTGCAATGCCTTCCTATTCCCAGACCTTCTTTCTTGCCTATTTTTTGGTCTGACCACTTGCAAAGTGCAGCGAGGAAGAAGGAACAACCTAACCCACGCTTCAATGGATCTAGGTTGGGCAACAACTTTGTAGAGAGCAGTTTTCAACGCCTGAGAGAAAGCCAACCGACAGCTATGAGGGATGCTCTTCACGGTGACAATGGGTGCTTTAAAGACACGATCTAGTAGAACGGTATCCAACATGAACGACTCATGAACATTGGTCACGTGCGCCTTGGGAGAGGGCCTCGAAATCCCTATAATGTAGCTATCTATGTCATTACCACGATTGGTAAAACGGACAAGCCCATCGGGGTGATGGCATGCACGACTCAATGCATGTATACTCAAACACTTCCCACACATCCATTGGCCAAAAAACTTCAAAGTACCTTCTACGTCCATGAACAACCCATGGTCCGTAGAAATAGTCTCACGCAAATCACTTCTACGTTCATCACTAGAAAGGTGCAACCTCTTGAGATGAGAGATCAACCGAGAAATCCCCTTATTTCCCACTTCACCATCCGGGCAACAATGAAACATACGAAAAGGACATGGCCAGGAGCCACTCAAAGGCGTAGAAGGGGTTGTCATTAGGGCTAAATAAACCACGATTCAAGTTGAGACACGAAATTTGGATGTAAAAACCAAAATTTAAGCAAAGGCATTTCATCAAACACTTGGAGTGCATCCATAAAAAACGAATTAGTGATTTGCAAAGAGGTTCAATTTTGACAAGATGAAAAAGGTTTCCAAAGCAAGGTTGCTGAAAACAATAGATTTCTCTTTTATTTGATGCTAACGTCGAGTGATGACGTGGATTGTAACTTGTTTTTTTTTTTAATTTTTAATGTAATTAAATGAATTTTATTTTTAATAAAGAGTAAATTACAAGTTTTGTCCTTTATGTTTGCATCAAATTTCAGGCGCTGTCCTTTACCTTTAAAATTGTCAGGCGGTGTCCTTTATGTTTTAAAATCTTGCACGTTATGTCCTTTAAGGCAAACCCAGTTAATTTTTTCAGTTAAATGAAGGCATGTGCAGGGCACATGAGGGTAGAAATGTCATTTCATCTCATCAGGGACCATTGTGTTAAAGAATTTGTCTTCAAGGACTATTGTGAAACTACAAAAAAGATATTTACTCTAAATATAAAGGACTAATGTGCAAATCACTTAATATAAAGGACTAATGTTCAAAAATCATTTATATAAACTGATGTTTACCAAATATTCAGAAACAATATGTGCCACCATGTTCAGAAACAATATGTACCAAATATAAAGGACTAATGTTCACCGGTCACCACCATGTGCCACCACCACCACCATACGCCGCCACCACCACCACCGCCTTCATGTACATGTTGATGATCTGCATGTGAGGATGGGAGCAGGTTCATCGATTCGTTTTAGATCTGTTATAATCCACCACCAATCATCACCTTCCTCCACCAACAACCACCGCCAGCCACCACCCTCCACCACTGTTTTCAAACCTCCATCGCCATCACCACCTTCGCCTTCACATATGTGGCCGGAGAACCAACCACCACCTTCGCCTTCACATTTGCGGCCGGAGAACCAACAACCACCTCATCTCTCTAAACACCCCACCACCGCTCGGTTGAAGGCAGCGGCGTTTTAAATTTGGTTGATATGTGGGGAAAATTTGGTTGGATATGTGGGGAAAATTTGGTTGGATCGGTATGAAGAAATTAGGGGTTTTAAAGATGTGAGGGATGTGGATCGGTAGGGTTCGAAGCGAAAACCGATTCAGAGGTGACCGGTGGGGTAGGCTAGATGTCGAATGAAATTTCCTGAAAATCGCGTTTCGTTTTGTCTAATTTCAACAATTTCTGCACTATATATTCACAACAGCTTGAAGAAAACTGGCAATCCAAACGCAGATCTGTGAAATTCGAAGCGAAAACCGATTCAGAGGTTTCAAGGGTTTCTCTGGCTGGTGAAGTTCGTGTATATGATGGTGATAGTGTTACGAACTGAAGAATCTATGCAGATTGTTCAAGATCTTTTGCAGTTTGAATTAGGGGTTCATAATGTGGGGTTTTTAGTAGATCTGGTGAGATTAGATTCATCGTTGAAGATCTGTTGCTTCCGGGTTAGTGTGTGGTAGATCTAGTGAACCTGCTTGAATCTGTGGTGCAATAAAGCTTGGTTAAAGACGAGGGTGTTCTGTGTCTGAGTTCAACCCTTGAAGGTTATAAAACTCAGATCAGTTCATTGGAAGTTGTTGCTCCTGTCTCTGAGTTTAGTCTATATATATATATTTTTTTTTTTTTGATTTGCAGATTTTTTTTTAAATAATAGAGATAAAAAGACTATTATACCCTCATGTGCCTTGCACATGATCAGTTTTAACCAAAAAATCTAACTGGGTTTGGCCTAAAGGACATAACGTGCAAGATTTGCAAACATTAAGGACAAAACTCATCAATTTTAAAGACAAAGGACAGCGCCTGAAATTTGATGTAAACATAAAGGACAAAACTTGTAATTTACTCTTTAATAAATATAATTTCATATATTAAACTAATTCGACCCCAACATCTTATGCTCCATTTTTTCTTGACACGTGGAAAAAAAGACATGGCTCGATTTGAATATTAAGTTATCTAATTGTGACAAAAACGACACCAGTGACCTAAATAGAACACTTTTAAAACTTGGTTACTATTCTGTGAAATTTTCCCTAATAAAAACTTGAAACTTATAAAATATATGAAAATTGATGAGCCAATCCCACTATTTTGACAAATCACCACCTTTCTTACAATCTTTTGTTGCGGGCTTATCAGTATGGTGTCCTCGTCGAGGTGTCACGAATGTTGCTTGTAAAACCACCCATTGAGCTTGTTTAATTCTCGACTCGGGTCTTCTTTTCTTTGGGAGAACGACTTCCCATTCGGCCTTCAAGGTCCTCACCCATTAACGAAATTGGTTCTTCCATTTGGGATGGTTTACTACAATCTCCCATGTGAAAAATGATCGACCTATAATATTTTAAAACTAATAAATAGTATCTTAAATCTTAAATTTAATATAAAAGAAACATTAAACAACTAAAACTCCAAAAACAATAAAAATGTAACAATATAAATTTTAAATAAAAAAATACCCTCTAAATTTAAGATGGGCTGAACTTGCTCATTTTTACGTAAATTAGTCCACTTCAAAGTAACTTGATTAGCGGATTGGTTGGTTAGCTACACATGTTCAAAACAAAAGCAAAAGTAAGGTCTAGATAAAGGAGTTTCGTTGACATGTTCAACAATTCAAGCTCAAACAACATCCGAAAGTATAAAACATTAACCTAATTGAAAACACTTGTAAAGCACCAACCCGCCTGATCTCTCAACTTTCTCCTCTCCATAAATCAGCTAAAATCGTCCTATGAAAGCTCTAGAATTCGTAAATGGTGAAGTCAAGCCGACTAGGGTTGAAACATGCTTAAATAGGAGATAAACTTGTTTTAGCCACTAAAAGTAGCGATTTGAGCATAAAAAATATTAAAAAAAAATTAGATTTTTTTTTTTTGATTTTTTTAGATTTTTTTTTTTATTTTTTTAGGTTTTTTGGGGGTTTAGTTTTTAGCATTTTAGCTTTGGGGGGGGGGGGGGTGTTTAGGTTTTTTTTTTTTTTTTTGGGGGGGGGGGGGTAGGTTTTTTGGGGGTTTTAGTTTTTAGCATTTAACTTGGGGGGGTTAGGTTTTTTTTTGGGGGGGGGGGGGTGGGGGGTTAGGTTTTTTTAGCTATTTTAGGTTGTGTTCACATTGGTTCTCGCGGTTCTCGCAATAAATGGAGTTCTCGCATGAGCCCCTCCCTATGTATATATATATAGGGAGAAGATCATGCGAGAACCACCTCTTATTGCGAGAACCAATGTGAACACAACCAAAAATGCCTAAAAATAGTTAAAAATCACACAAATTTTTTTTTAATATTTTTATATAAAAAATCGCTACTTTTCGAAGCAAAAAAAAAATAATTTTTTTTTTATAAAATTTTTTTTGCCACTAAAAGTAGCGATTTGAGCATAAAAAATATTAAAAAAAAATTTTTAGATTTTTTTAGGTTTTTTGGGGGTTTAGTTTTTAACATTTTAGCTTGAGGGGGGTGGGGGGTGGGGGAGGGGTGGGGGTTTTTTGGGGGTTTTAGTTTTTAGCATTTAGCTTGGGGGGGGGGGGGGGTTAGGTTTTTTTTAGCTATTTTAGGTTGTGTTCACATTGGTTCTCACGGTTCTCGCATGATCTCCTCCCTATATATATATATATATATATATATATATATATATATATATATATATATATATATATATATAGGGTAAGGTTCATGCGAGAACCACCCTTATTGTGAGAACTGCGAGAACCAATATGAACACAACCTAAAATAGCTAAAAAAACCTCAAAAAACCTAACCCCCACCCCCCCCTCAAAAAACCTAACCCCCCCCCCCCCCCCCCAAAAAAAAAAAAAAAAAACCTAACCCCCCCTCCAAGCTAAAATGCTAAAAACTAAACCCCCAAAAAACTAAAAAAATCTAAAAAAATTGTTTTTTTTTTAAATATTTTTTAGTGTAAATTATAAGTTTTGTCCTTTATGTATGTCCCAAATTGCAGGCGCTGTCCTTTGTCTTTAAAATTGATGAGTTTTCTCCTTAATGTTTGCAAATCTTGCACATTATGTCCTTTAGGCCAAACTCAGTTAGATTTTTTGGTTAAATCTGATCACCCAAGGGTATTTTTGTCTTTTTACCTATATATTTAATATTATTATTATTAAAAATATTATTATTATTATTATTATTACTATTATTTATTTATATATATCATCATCTGATTCTCCTCCCTCTCTCTATAATTGCTTCTCTCTCTAGCTCTCTGCTTCTCCCTCGATCTCTACCACCATCAACCACACTATCCACCACTGCAACCACCATCCCCACCGGCCACCCCTACAACCACCATCCACCACCCCACTCTATCTCTCTCTATATCCATCCACAACCGGCGCCACCAGCCACCCCACACCACCTACGTCATCATCCACCCCACACCACCTGCGCCATCTACCACCACCGTCATCATCCACCCCACACCACTTGAAACCTCCTGTAAAAACCTAGATCTACTTAATTGTCTTTTTTGTCCCCAAAATCCTAACTTGCAAGAAAAAACCCTAGAACCCAAAGTCAGGGTTTCTAAAAAACTGGGTCTATCTGGGTCGGAGCTTATCAACCTGATCCGACGAAACCCGAATGTTTTCGGGTTCGGGTTGCATACCCGGATCATTCCTGGGGTGAATCTGCTTAAAGGGAATTTTGGTAATGATGAAAATGTTACCTGGTTCGTTAGATGTATGGTGAGTTTCAGGTGGAACAGAGGTGATATAGCGTGAGTCCAAAGCGATTGCAGCAGGTTTGAAGGTTTGAAGGGCTTTTAAAAATATCTAAACCAGATTTACTTCAATTTCTCGCTCCACTTCATCTTAATCCCCATCATGATCATCATCATCTTCATCGACCATCTTCGCTGGTTTGTTGCTTATGGGTGTTGTTGGTGGGTTAGGTGATGTTGGGTATTTTTATAGAGATTAGATTAATGCTTTCTTGATTATGTTTTTTAGCTTCATTGAAGGTATTATTATACTGTTTTTTTTTTTTTTTGTGAATTTCTTATGTGGGCTTGGTCTGTGTTCATGACACTCGTAACCTGATATGAAATTGGTTTGATTTTGAAGTATTAGGTTGGCGAAAAGTTTTTAATTTGGTTGATTTGATTGAGATTAGTGGTGGTGGTAATTCGATGGTGGTGGTAACCAGGTGGTGATGGTGGTCTTTTGTAGGTTAGAGAGAGAGGAGAGAAGAGAGAGAAAGTGGGAATTTAGAGAGAGAAACAGAGTTTTGTCCCTATAATGGTGAAATTACAAAAATACCCTCATGTGCCTTGCACATGACCAGATTTAACCAAAAAATCTAACTGGGTTTGGTCTAAAGGACATAACGTGCAAGATTTGCAAACATTAAGGACAAAACTCATCAATTTTAAAGACAAATGACAGCGCCTGCAATTTGGGACATACATAAAGGACAAAACTTGTAATTTACTCTATTTTTTATGTTAAAATTGCTACTTTTAGTAGCAAAAAAAAATTAAAAATAAAAAAAAAATTTGGCTACTAAAAGTAGCGATTTTTTTATAAAAAATATTAAAAAAAATATTTTTTTGTGTGTTTTTTAGCTATTTTTAGGCACTTTTGGTTGTGTTCACATTGGTTCTCGCGGTTCTCGCAATAAAGGGTGGTTCCTAACGGATCTCTGTCCTATATATATATATATATATATATATATATATATTTATATTTTGACATTTATAAAATAAAACACACCACTACATTAATTAAAAAAAGTTACATAAAATCCTAATAAATTAAAAAAACAACTTAATAAATGTTAAAAAATAAAAAAAATAACTTAATAAATCCTAAAAAAATAAAAAAACTTCATAATAAATTCTAAAAAAATTGCAAAGTACAATAAATATTAAAGTGGGGGAACCCAGCGAAATTCCGGGTTCCCATCGTGCCTATACTCGATTTTGGTGATCTCCACTCATCGTCGTGGCTTAGGTCGCCCGCAGGGACAAAGTCGAAGCATGCTTTAAACCGATCGTCGTGGCTTAGGTCGCCCCAAACCCAAGCCCACACCCCGCTGTCTTACAAGCCAAGAAAAGTGAGTGAATCAGTTAATTGAAAAAAAAAGATTAAAAGTTGGTTACGAGGATATCAGAGAGATGATACTATAATGGATTTAAATCTAATGATCAATGAGCTTACACTATAGTGTTGGGCCGATGGGTGTTTCGCCCTTCTTCGGCTGAATTGTTCGAAATCAGTAAGTTTGTGTCTGCGTCTGGTTGATTCCTGTTTATGAGTGCGGAAAAACTTGATAAACAAAATCGGGTTAAAACAATTGAAAAAAATGTATGTTGGGGTTCAGTACGTAGGTATGTTAAAACAAAGTGCTTACCTAAGAGTGGGGTATGAGGCTCTTCTTCAACTGAACTGTTTAAAATCTGCATGTTTACAGCTGTTTCTGGCTCATTACAGTTGACGGAAGCTAATGCTGTGACTTCCATACTATCAGTCGAAGTTAAATGATGTTGGGATTGAACCCTACCAGAGGAACAGATAATGAAAGCCAAAACCAGGTCACAACAGTGGATTCACAATAAGCAGCAGTTTACATTAAGCTTTTCCCTTGAAAGTGATTTATAACAACTGATGATCTCTATCTACTATTCTTATACAACTGCTGCTGCCCTTCAACTGCTGATCAAGCCCTGAAGTAGTCAATACTGCTGGTCCAATCTACTGATGATAAAGCACTGCCCAATCAAGGACTGGTCAACCTTGAGGAAAGCACTGACGATTAGAAAGAGCAGTAGTTTAGTATATCATCTGTTTATAAATAATCAGTGGTTAGGTTTAGCAGTGTTTGTATAGGATCAGTTGTTAAAGGTTGTTAGGTTGTTAGACGTCGCTTTCATGGTGACGTCAGCTAAGATGCATCAGTGGTTTGCTTTGTCTATAAATGGAGCAGTACTCTGTACTGTTACATTTGATTCGTTTTGAGAGAGTTCTTCTCCTCAATTCAATCCTTTCATCTTGTGCAATTCAACCTTGGGGCATCTGGCTGAGGGGGAGCTTAGTATGTAAGCATATCTGTAATCTTTTGATTCTTATTGTAAATCTTTTGACTGAATGAATTACATATGTTTTCTCAAACTATTTTCTCCTTCGATTGTGTTTACAAAGTTTGTTATTTATTTCCGCTGCACTTTACATTGTTTCATATTCATTTAATGTTCAAATCATACAAACAAACACAATCATGAGAGCCTCCGATCCTAACAATTGGTATCAGAGCCTGGACAGTCAAATTCGATCTAACAATCAATTTGACATAACAGTTCGGCTAAAAAATTCATTGCTGCTAAGGATGGTTGTATTCAGTTGAAATACAGAGTAACGAGTAAATCATGATCAAAATGGTTATTCAAAAACTCTGTAAATCAACCAAGATGTCATATGACACACAAATCTCACACAACAAGTGATATCATGCATAAGTCACTCATAGTTTTCAGATCTGAAAACATATATGTTAAACTGTGGGATTATTTCATATTTTCAAAAATTAATTTCAATTGCTGTTATGAAAATTGTGATGTCACCTTATTAAAATGCTAAAGTATGAACCTCAGATTAACAAAAACCTATGTTCATAAAACATTAGTGTTTTTGATAACATAAAAAGAGGGAAATTAAAACTTTAGTTATTCAGATCTTATGTGTTGAAAACAGGTTGAGTTCCTCAAAAGGACAAAATCAACTATGTTAAAATACATTAAGAAAATCAGGGGTCAACATAGTCCGTATCATATGTAGTGTGAGATTGGTTGAAAAACTTGTGCAAACATGACCAAGTCTCTCAAAACATTACTGCAAAATGATTTTGGACTAAAATTCACAAAAACTCGAAAGTGTGTTTATCTCAAAACTCTTGAAGTCAAAAGAAAAGAGTATAAATGTAAAACACTTAAGAGTCAAAGCTTGGGGTAATAATGGTCATTAAGCAACTGTTTGTACTCTTTGGTTCAAGAAAATTCAGGTGACAGTAGTATTCTCAGTGATTAAGCTTATAAAAGGACTGGTTCATGTGTCCTCATGTTTGCAATCAACTGACAAAGAAAATGGTACCAAACAGTGGTCAAAATGTATTCAAAATGTTCTACTACTGCGGTCAAACCACTGACCATTTTCATAAACTTGAAAATGATATGATTACGTTTTCTATTGAAAATGTACCAGATCCTTTTTGATGTTGTTCTCAGAAAATCCTTTAACCATTTTTTTATAAAGGATTCTCTCGAATAATCAGGATATATTATTCATTTTTTTAGTAATATATTTTGAACTTTTGCTTGTTTTTGTTGGCATTAGTTTCAATTACCTGTTAGGATATAGTACCTTATTTTTGTTGGTATCATTGTCCTCATGAATGGGTCAAAAGGAAATGGTGCATTGTTCAAGATCATGTCATACTCAGGTTTGTGTTATACATTAATTAAGGGTTGATTGTTAAACTGTACTTTAAACTACTGAGGTACTCATGTTTTAATTTGAATATTAAACGAAAATGAGTTGCCTTAGCAAAAAGTTCTCATCATCTGGGGTACTAATCCACTGTCAGAAATTTGAACAGGCTTCAAAATGTGAAATTGACATGTGGCAAAACCTTGAATGAAAATTCTCAAAACAGTTGTTGAAATACTTGTCCTTCAAATCTGTATCATTTACCCTAATCACTGCTTTGTTCAAACATCAGTTTCCTAATTACTATCCACTGCTGAAAATCAACCACTGTTTCTTCATTTGCTAGACAAGCACTGATGCTCAAAATCAGTGTCTTATCCACTGATATGCTATCCACTGATAGTAAAAATCATCCACTGTCCACATTATTACCGTTGTAACTACTGATGCTTGATTCATATGTGGCTCTTAAAACAACTGTTCTCCACCCTTCATCCATTTCATCAGTTTTTTGACACGTGGTCAGTTTTTAGCCTTCAGATCATAATAACCGCTGCCACATCAGCGATCACTTTTTCCCTAAATAAAACCCTGATCAAAACCCCAAACAGGGTTTTACACTGTCGAATTAAATTCCAAAGTTCTCTTCTCAAAGCAGTTTCCAACCCTTCTTCCCAAAATCACTCTCCGATTCTTCTTCATCAAAATGACGAAGTCAAAATCAAAATCTACACCAAAATCACCATCATCTTCAAAAGAGGTTGCTCAAACGGCCGAAGAAACCATTGAAATCCCATACAAATCACCGCACAACTACTTGGGTCTCCTCACAAAACCCTCAAACAATCACACCTTCGATTCCGTTATCGACACACTATCTGAATCAAAGTACAAAACTTTGTTGATAGTAGACACTCCCATTTACTTGCAAACCCAGAGAGAGTTTTGGAAAAATGCTAAGCTTGAAAAACAAGGCGGACAAGTAGTAGCCGTTAACTCCTCGATACAGGGTAAAGCAATTCAAATCACCCCACAATCAATCTCAGAGGTCTTCAAACTCGATGATCTAAAAGGTAAAACTTCTTTTGATAAAAACGAGTTAAAAGCTGATTTTCTGAAAAGGGGGTATGCAGAACAATCAAAGGTAGATACCTTAAAAAAGGTTATTTTCCGTCTGCACCCAGATTTTTATTCCACACATTCTTGTCGTGTGTTTCAAATAAAACAACAGCTTTTAATGAAATACCATTGAAGATTCAATGTCTGGGCTATGCCATTTTAAATAATAAAGATTACAACTATTCCCAGGAAATCTTCAATGACTTGGTAAAGAATGCTGACAACAAAACATTTTTACTCTTTCCAAGGTTTCTAAGTTATTATTTTAAACAAAAATTTGAAAAAGAAAATGAAAATGTGCCAAAACAAGGTGTTTATTTTCAAATAAAAAGTTTAACACCTGAAACATTCACTAGAATGCTGGCACCAATAAAAATAAAAACAAAAGCAGAGGTGTCTGAGCAGATTTTAGCAGTTACCACTGCTCCTCAGACATCTGCTGCTGAGCCCACTGCTCCAGGTGATCATAGCAGCACTACCACTGCTTTGAAACCCACACCTGAAATTACCAAAAAGACCAAAAGAAAATCATACAAAAAGCCCACCAAACCCAAGAAAAAGGTAACTCTGGAAGATGAGATCCCAGAGCAACTGCCTGTGACAACACAAAGGTCACCACAAACCACTGCTGCTACTTCCTCACAGCAGTTGTTAGAAAGATCTCAACCAATGCCTAAAACTCCTCCTGCATCCTCACAAAAGGATCAGGTTGTAAGCACAGGGACCCCACAATATGAAGCTCTGGATTCAATCGGATCCATCTTCCTCAGTCCTGATCCCAAGGACATGTCTCTTTCAACTCCCATACCCTCACCAATAATACTACCACAATCAATAATACCCCTGTTGCATGCAGTTGATATTGCACAGACACAAACCAGTTCCTCTCTATCACCTATCACTGAGAGTATACCTCCACAAGTGACTGGGTCTGATGCTTATACCTCTGCTATCCCAGCAACAGTTGAGGAGGTTACACTGTAGGAGTTCCAAGTGACTCTTGTCAGTAGTTCAAGTGGAGCAGCAACAACAACTGATGGATCAACAGATCTTCAGTTGGACAGTTGTTTAATCAGTAAGACTCCCTTGAAGGCAATTTCTTCAATAGCACCATCGATAATCACTGGTGAGGCTATTTTGTCTACTGGTAACATCAAAGATTCATCGAGTGCTGAAGAAAGAAGACCCCAGAACCAAGAACAAGGGGCATCAATGGGTGATTTTTGGGACTCTGTTCCTAAGTCACACATTGATACAACCACTGCTGGTGGGGATTCAGATGATCCTACTAATGTAGGTGATGATTCAAAATATCAGAAATTGACGGACAGAGTTGAAAAACTTGAAGACTCGGTTGCTGAAATTAAAGAAATCATGCAAGAGATTTTAAAAGCTCAAAAAGCACAAGCCAATGCTGTTCCACCTCAAGCACCTGCTCCACCACAAGCATTTGATGCAAATGAGCTCTGGAATATCTTTCAACCCTTACTTGAACATCAAAAGCAGATGGCTGATCAGCAGCATGAAACACATGTAAAAATGCTGACAAACATGGTAGAGTCGAGATTTAAAGACACTCAAGCAGATATTAAAGCTATCAAGGCTTATATACAATACACGACTCATGGTGGAAAAGTTCCTTCTACTATCCTTTTTATGGATAACCCCCTGGCAGATAATGCCAAAAAGGGGGAGAATGTCAAGAAGATGAAGAAAAAGGGAATTGAAGATGGTCTGTATGTTGAACCTGAACAAGCAAAACAGCCATCCAAACCACCTCAAACCACAAAATCCCAAACTTCCATTCAAACAGCTGATACAGCAGTAGTTACAAAAACTGTTGTCAGTAGTCAAACAGCTGTCATCTCTTCAACACACACCACTTCACCACACACCACCGAAACCACTGCCCTACCACCATTACCTCCTGTTATAAAACAGAAGACAACAGATGTTACAACATCTGTTGTAATGACAACAGTGGTTGAAGCACCAGTTGTTCTAACCACTGTTAGTCAATCACAATCACAAACCACTGCCACTCATACCACAACCACTGAGCCACCCAAGACATCATCAGCCTCTCCTACAATAAAGAGGAGAAGGATTCTCATATCTGATGATTCACCACCACCATCACCACCATCAAAAACTACCCCATCATCTTCATCCCCTGCTCAAAAGCAGAAGACATCTACTGACACATCAGTAGTTGTAATGACAACAGAGGTTGAAACACCAGTTGTTTCAACAGCTGTTTGTCAAACATCCACCACTGCTATTATCACTCCTACATCACAACCAGCAAAACTCTACACCAGAAAAAGAAAACTCACCCAGCCAGATGAGGACCAATATGATCCCACTGCTGCAAAATACCCGTTGGAACTCGAAGCCATAAAAAATGAGATGAGGCAGTTCTAAACTGATGATGATCCTTCAAACAGAAGATTTCCTTCACTTGTGGGCTTCATGATTCCAGAGGATATGGATGAGTATCTTCAGCTCAAAACAAGACAGGCTAAGATAATAACAAAAGTAGAGTGTAAAGGTCAAGGTGATGAAGCCATTGCTGAAAGATTGGAACTTCTGCTCACAAAAGTTAATCAAATAAAAGATTTTGCACAAGAGCTGAGCAAAGAAAAGGCAGAACAACGAAAAGAGATGAGAAGAAAACTTCTTGCATACATAATGTAAGAAAAATTTTATCCTGCTGAAGTAAACCAATTTGAAGAATGGCCAATTGTGCTTCTAAAGCATGAAGCTGATAGGATTGATAGACTCAAGAATGATCCTAAAAAGAAGAAAAATGCTCCCAATTGGAGTAAATACAAAAAGTTCATCAATGACCAAACAGCTGAGTACAAAAGAAAGAAACAGGAGCTGGTGAATGCAAAAGTGGACACTGCAAATGCCATATCAAAATGGTCAAAGCAGCAAACTGATGAAGCCTATGAAAGGCTGAAGAAAAGGAAGATAACTGTTTCAGGCACTTCAAAGAAGCAAGAACAAATGATGAAGCTTGAACAGCGGATAGAAAACCTCAAAACACTGTTCCGGACTACTCTTGTGACAAACCAAGAAGAAGGAGAACAACTGACCAGTGAAGAGGTAAAAGAAAAAGAAGTTGAGTACTTCAAAGAAACCATCATGAAAATGGGTCTAAAAGAAGAGAACTCGGAAAAACTTCAAAACCTTTTTAATAAGGTGTTAACAAAGCCTGCATCACCACACATTTCAGCAGATATCCCAGACATTGAGCTTGATCAACAACAGAGACAAGAGCTAATTGACAAAGAAGTTGCAGAAGACATAGCTGCAGCAAATCAAGTCATAGAAGAGGCTTTCAAGAAAATTTCTGAAGTTCAAGATACTGCTCTACATTTCTTCTCAAGGCCAATATCCCAAAGCTCATCAGCAAATAAATCTCTCCCAAGAAACCCATTGGGTTCGAAAGTACTAAAGTGGGTGTCTGATCAAAAGGCCCACGTATTGACCCTGGTCAGATCCAATGGCGAAGTGAAGTACATATCAAGGAAAGAAGCACTAGGCCTTAGTGTTGAAGATTTGCAGGATCTCCTTGAACTTTCACTGTGCAGGGATGAAGATGACACAAGTTCCAAAGAATTTGAAGAAGAATTTAAGAAGCTTGCAAAGGAACTACTGATGAGGAATAAAGATCCAGAATAATGACAGGTTTTGGCATTATCTGTTCCAGGGGGAGATTGTTGGGATTGAACCCTACCAGAGGAACAGATAATGAAATCCAAAACCAGGTCACAACTGTGGATTCACAATAAGCAGCAGTTTACATTAAGCTTTTCCCTTGAAAGTGATTTATAACAACTGATGATCTCTATCCACTGTTCTTATACAACTGTTGCTGCCCTTCAACTGCTGATCAAGCCCTGAAGTAGTCAATACTGCTGGTCCTATCTACTGATGATAAAGCACTGCCCAATCAAGGACTGATCAACCTTGAGGAAAGCACTGACGATTAGAAAGAGCAGTAGTTTAGTATATCATCTGTTTATGTATAATCAGTGGTTAGGTTTAGCAGTGTTTGTATAGGATCAGTTGTTAAAGGTTGTTAGGTTGTTAGACGTCGCTTTCATGGTGACGTCAGCTAAGATGCATCAGTGGTTTGCTTTGTCTATAAATGGAGCAGTACTCTGTACTGTTACATTTGATTCGTTTTGAGAGAGTTCTTCTCCTTAATTCAATCCTTTCATCTTGTGCAATTCAACCTTGGGGCATCTGGCTGAGGGGGAGCTTAGTATGTAAGCATATCTGTAATCTTTTGATTCTTATTGTAAATCTTTTGACTGAATGAATTACATATGTTTTCTCAAACTATTTTCTCCTTCGATTGTGTTTACAAAGTTTGTTATTCATTTCCGCTGCACTTTACATTGTTTCATATTCATTTAATGTTCAAATCATACAAACAAACACAATCATGAGAGCCTCCGATCCTAACAAATGAAGAAGAAGGCGGAAGTGGGAATTTTGAGTTGATGTGTGGAAAAGTATGGAAAAGACTCCTTTTCCATTTTCCAGTCTTTGTTTTAGTTTTTTCAATCTTCTTATTTTGTTTTGCGGGGAAAAGATCAAATAGGAAGTTTATTTTGGCTAGGAAGTATAGGAAGCAATCTTAGCCGTTCATCTTCTTTTTTAAAATTTTGGACGCGTGGGCTTTTTCGTCTTTTTACATTATCATATCTTCGTTCTAATTCGATTATAGATTCTATTACCTCTCTTCTTAGTTCATCACTCTCATAACAGAATTGAAGATTCTATAACCCTAAATCGCCATCGATCGCAAATTCATCTTTTTTCAAACATTAATCTTGTTTCATTCGTCAATTCGATAACCTCAATGTCTTCTTTAGACTCTGCTGGTATGTTTAGCTTCAATATTGAGTAAATTTTTGTTATTTTTTCCGAAGTTCATTGTTTTACATTTTATAATTCGTGTTTCTGTTATTAATATTTGATTTTTCATAAGTTTAATTGTTATTGTTGTATAATTTAACATAATTTGTTCGTTTTGTTTCTTCATCATTTATTGCGTTTTAGTGAAGAGTTGCGTTTTATGATATTAATCAAATTATATGCATACAAACTTTTATTTTAAGATTTATGTAATATAAAGCTATAACTGTCATTGTTGTACAATTTTAGAGTTTTGTTCGTTTCATACATTGTTTTGTTTGTTCATCATTTGATGTGTTTTACTGAACGTATTGCGTTTTATGCTTTTATCCATAATAGTTCATATACAAACTTTAAAGGTCTGTATTTCTAAATTTTTATTAACATATTTTGAGATTTAACACTAAAAACATTATTATATAAGTTGTATTGCGTTTTATGGTTATTTGTTAAGTGTTTCAGATCACATGATGCGTTTTACTGAACGATTGCGTTATATGATTTTATCCATTTTAGTTCATATACAAATTTTAAAAGTCTGTATTTTTAAATTTTTATTAACATATTTTTAGATTTATCACTAAAAACATTATTATATAAGAGGTATTGCGTTTTATAGTTATTTGTTAATTGTTTCAGATAACATTTCCAAGTGGGAGGAACGTGTATGCATAAACAGTGGAAGAAAGTTTTTCAAACCTAAAGTCAGTGGATCCATTACACCTGCTGTTGGAATGTTTTTTAAATCATTTGATGAGGCTTTTGCGTTTTATCAGAGATATGCACTTGCTGCAGGTTTTTCTGCAAGAAAAAATACCTCTTGGAAAAATGGTGGTGGTTTAGTGAAAATAAGATATATTGTCTGCTCAAAAGAAGGATTTCATGTTAGCAAAGAAATAGATTCTGGTTCAGTTGATGAGAATAGTAAAAAGATTGTTAGATGTAATAGAGGTTCAAAAAGAGTTGGATGCAATGCTCATGTGAAATTAATATTAGAGAACAATTATATGATTAAAATCTACTACTTTGAAGAAGAACATAATCATATCTTTGTTGAAGATGAAGATATTTATTTCTTGCCGGCTGCCAGAAGTATCGATTATGTTAAAGAAAGTTTTATATCTGGATTGTCTGCAATCAATATTGGACCTGTTAAAGCATTCAATATTATGAAAACAATGTATGGTGGTTTTGGTGAAGTTGGTGCTAGTAAAGTTGATTGTAAGAATTATAGAAGGGATTTGAATCTTTACATAGGAGAGTATGATGCAGAAATGGTAGTTAGGCGTCTTATTAGGAAGAAAGAATGTTGTCCTGGTTTCACATGTGATTATGTTATTGGTGAAGATAGAAGATTGAAAGGGCTTTTCTGGGCTGATGAGCAATCAAAAACAAATTATACAGTGTTTGGTGACATAGTTGGTTTTGATGCTACCTATAAATCAAACAAGTAAGTTTTTTTTCATTTATTGCGTTATATATTCTATTGCGTTATATATCCTGTTCTATTTTTTCTAATGTTTTTTTAATTTGTTTTATGTAGGTATGATTTGGTTTTTGTACCATTTACTGGTATTGATAATCATTTTAGGAATGTCACATTTTGTGGTGCATTACTTGGTTCGGAGACTGCAGATTCTTATAGATGGATTTTAAGGTGCTTTGTTAATGCTTTTGGAAGTGAGCCTAAAGTTGTTGTTACTGATCAAGATGCTGCATTGAAGAGAGCTATTAAGGATGTACTTTCAAGAAGTAGGCATAGGTTATGTATGTGGCATATATGGGATATATTGAAGACAAAGGTATTAACTGCGTTTTATGATATAACAAACTGCAATTTTATATAGTTTTATTATTGCGTTTTATGTATTATACAATAAGATCCCCAAACACTTTTATCAATAGAATTACAAAACAATTGTGTTTTACCATCAATGCATTATGTTTATCATTTTCAATATATTGCGTTTTAAATTATTGCGTTTTATGTTTAATAATTTTATTACTTTTTATACAGGTTGGTCCTGTTTTGTCAGCAAACATTGATTTTAATACAAGAATGACTCATGTTGTTTGGAATGATACTATTATTCCAGAAGATTTTGAAACTGAGTGGCATTCAATAATGTCTACTTTTGGATTGGAAAATCATGAGTGGTTAAAAGATATGTACGATCTTCGATTTGATTGGATTCCTGCTTATTACCATGGAGAGGATTTGGCTGGTCTTATGCATACTACGTCTAGATGTGAAAGCGAGAATTACTTCTTTGGTCAGATTTGCAATCCAAGATGTACATTTGTTGAATTTTTCACTCATTTTGAGACTGCAATGGATATTCAAAGGCATGAGCATAGGAGGAATGATCATGATACAAGGTATATTCAGTGTAAGACCTGGAGTGACTTTGTATTGGAGAAACAACCATCAGAAATATATACCAAAACAATTTTTAAGGATATTCAGATTGAAATTGATGCTGCCATTACAAAGTGTATGTCAAAGTCTCTTGATATTGTGGATGAAATATACACACAATTATCGTACAAAGCGTCAGAAAAAGAACAAGCTAACATTTTTATAAATAACAATAACTATTATCTAAATTAATCATATAACTAGCTTGGTAATGTTAAAACAATGCTTCTAGTAAAAATTTGGTGTTTCGGGTAGTGTCCGGTTGGTTACCGGTTCGTTAAGGTGCTAAACTATGCAGTTTAGTATGCTTTATGTACCCTTTTGTGATACTTTTGATTCCCTACACTTAGGAAGACATTCAGGACCATTTAACCACATTTCTGCATGATATTAGAGTGTTTAAATGCTGAATTTGCTGATTTTCTGCAGAATTCTGTAGTTTATGTGAGTTTTAGGCACTTTCCGGCACTTAAACTATCTCTAGGAAGACAGTTTTGTGATCCTTACTTTCCTACACACTATACTAGTGTAATACTTGGTTTCTGGCTCATTCTGTGCCTCAACACCTTGTCTGTCTATATACTGAACTCTGTCAGTATTTTTCTGATTTGTCTGATAACTGTGCTAACTGTGTTTCGTGCATCATTTGAGTCAATAAAGTTCTCATGCAATAATGATATGACATTATGCAATATGTGATGCACATGTATGTATATGACAATAATTAGAAAGCAATTCAAGTCCTTAATTGTAATTCAGCACAGTCATTAAGCACTAATCATGGTTTAATAGTTGTACAGATACCTAGAATATTAACAGTTGTCACAGATCAAATGTAATGCATGAATGAATATTTGAGATAACAGTCTCTGTGTTACTGAAGTTAATAAAAAATAATAATAAGAAAAATGTTAGGTGTCACATATATTCTTTCTATTAAATATAAGAATTATATTCTTTCTGTTGCTTCGATAGGATTTTTTTTTGGAAGGCGTAGATCAGATGGAAACCCACTAACTAGCTTGCTTCAACCGGATTATGGAAGTCAAGCCACCCGAGTTCGAATCTGGCACCCCACCGAAGCAGAGCTGAATAACACATCCAAGGCCACCCTCACATGGGACAAAATGCCACCACTGAGGCTCGAACTCAGAACCTGGTCCGTGTGGGAACCTCCCTAGGGAGTAAACCCTCACATCCTCAACCAGCTGAGCTGGAATCATGGGACTGCTTCGATAGGAATTATATTCTTTCTATTAAATCCGAATTATCTCTATAGATCTTTCTCTATTATTGCATCTATAGGAATTATATTTTTCTATAAAATCCGAATTATCTCTATAGATCTTTCTCTATAGATAAATCCTCTTTCTCTATGGATAAATCATCTTTCTATTAAATCCAAATTATTGCTTCTATAGGAATTATATTCTTTCTATTGCTTCCATAGGAATTATAGGAATTACATTATTTCTATTAGATCCGAATTATATAAATTAGGAATTATATTCTTTCTATTGCTTCTATAGGAATTATATTCTTTCTATTAAATCCCAATTATATAAATCCTAATTATATAAATAAATCCTCTTTCTATTAAATTATATTTCTACTATTAAATCCTCTTTCTATCGGTTTAGGTTTTTTCCATATGAATCCCATGGTTGCAAAAGTCGATAGGCGCTCCCTAGTCGGTCGAGTGGGGAGTTGAGAGTACTCGGCCTAGGCGGAGAGTACTCGGTCTAGGCGGAGAGTACTCGGACATGCTAAATTATAAAGAAACTAGTGGGTTACAGCCGCGCTTCGCGGCGGGGCGACCCGATTTTTGATCCGATATAGTAGCCGAAAGAGAAAACTTACAAAATAAAGTCGTGGTAAGTACAAAAGTATGTCGACACATGTTTTACATCGACCGGAAAACTCGATTACAAAAGTACTTAGAAAGTTAAAGGGTTGTCAGTGTCAATGCAAAAAGCTGAGAAAATACAAAAAAAATTATGTCGAAATGTTAGTCAACTTAAGTTTATATCGACACGTAAATAAAAATAAAGACGTAAAATTCGATTAAAAAGCATTTAGAAAGTTAAGATGTTGTAAGAGTCAATGCTGAAAATTAAAGGTTAAAAGTAAAAAAAAAAGAAAAAACAAGCAAAAAGACAAAAAAAAAAAAAAAGAAAAGAAAAAAAATCACCGCTTCAGGGGACTATCCGAGTAACAAACTGTCAAACCACAGGGAGCACCGGTGTGATTTCCAAAAGTTGGGAACTATAGGTGTTATTTTACAAAACCACAGGGACAATCCGTGCCTTTTACTCAACATGAATGGGGCGTGATTTGTCAAAGGTTGGGTTTAGATGGATATATACATCAGCAATCTCTGCTTACACTTTATTATGTCTATTAATTAAGAAATTGAATTATTGGAAACCGAATTTTCTAATTATGAAACAGATTGAATCAACCAATCAACTATTAACCTTAAAGTCATCAACTTTCCTAAAAAAACTACAGAAATCAAATTGGGGGTCTAGTTAGGTAACGCCCTGCGTCCCTGAAATTTAAGCTTTTGTCAACTTTAGTCCTTGTACTATGTGATACTTGTCACTTACGATACTTTATGAATCTTGATACTTTGATACTTGAATCTTGGTTGATGCTTGAAACTTTGTGAATCGTAATACTATGAGACTTGATACTTAATTCTAGATGCTTGATTCTTAAATACTAGATTCTTGACACTTGATACTTAACTCTAGACACTTGATTCTTAATCCTAGATACTTGATTCTTGATACTTGATTCTTGGTGCTTGACTCTTGAGACTCATGAAACTTGAGACTTGGTTGAACGAGAGACCAGAGACTTGACACTTATGTAAACTTGGAAACTTTTGTGTTAATTAAATAATCTTGATATGTGATAATATTGCATGACAATACGCAACACAACGCTTAATCTAACTCGCAAAACGAACCAAAGACGGAAAAGTTGCAAAAACGGATTGGACTGTCCGAATGGACATCCGATTGGATGACCATCCGATCGGAGGGCCATTCGACCGGACAGCCATCCGATCCGTCTGTTGCACCGCTTTATCTTTCCTCTGTCACTATAAATAGGACCTTTCACATCATTTTTCACTAATGTGACAGGCTCCTCCGACCCAGACGCACGAACTCTCATTCTCGAGCACTTTTCTTCCATTTCCCGATGATTTCGGTATGTTTTACACGTGATTCTTGTACAACTTCAATCTATGCACTATTCTCTACATGATTCTTCCTTGAAATCACCCTTCTCACCGTGAAATCTCTAAGATTCGAGCTCTTGGGGATGACGTCACCATGCCGGTTTGTACCAACGGTTGTGTGATGTCACTCCCGTCAAGCTTTAGCTCAGATCTAAGGAATTTCACGTGCTTTTACACCGAATCTTTACTAAATCAAGGTTTTTCAGTTGATTTCATGTTTATCTTCAAACTTTCTTAAACTTTTTACTTAAAACGGTGGAATCTGAACCTAAACGGGCTGTAGACTTGATGATTAGTATGGAGTCGGCTTGGAAATGGATTATCACTGGAGAAGATGACCGGAATACGGATTCGGACATGAACGCCGTCAAGAACAGAACCTGATCGGACGGGGTGATTCCCATTCGATCAGACAGGCTAAGCCTCGATGTGTTTTCTGTTGTCTCAATACGTACCATGTCGTCACCGTTAAACTCGAAACTTAGAAACTTTACGAGGTTGCCAAGAAGGGACAAGATCATTTCAGTCGAATGGCTATCCGATCGGACTGCCGTCCGATCGAATGGCCATCCGATCGAGTGACATGTGCCTTACAACCTTCAATACTTGAATTATTTTGAATCAGAAACTTTGAACTTTGAAACTTACACTCGAAGGGTCATTCGACCGAACGGTCATCCGATCGGATGACCATCCGATTGAATGGCTTGGTATCTTGCTACAATGAAAACTTCAAAAGTTAAACATTTTGGAAACTTATCTCACTGAACGAATGACCATTCGATCAGATGGTGATCCGTCCCATCTATATGTCATCCGACCGGATGACCATCCGTCCGGATGGCCATCCGATCAGGTGACTGATCTGACACTTTGTGTCATACCCCGACCGCTTTAAAACAATGAAACCGCGTCGGAAACGTCGGGGAGTGGAGTGGCAGAATTATTGTTTCATAACCATGGATTTAAAAAGTTTCGTTTTATTGGATATTGAATATTTACATTGTCTTAAAGTTAAACAAACAAGTCAAACATAGTCTATCATTGTTATTAAATCACTAAGGCCTCGTCCAGTCCTAAGTGAGCATGCATCCTAGAAATCAACATCATTCAATCACCACCTGAAACATATGTAAAAATAAGTCAGCAAAGAAATGCCGGCGAGCACATAGGTTTTGTAAGAGTATCGGATTCATGGCTCGTTTACATATTGCAATACCTCGTTAGACTACAAGGGTCAATAGTTGAAAACCTTGTTTTGAAAAGTATATAGTAGTGCAACATGATTAACCAACTCAAAACAAGTTGGTTATAGTTTATAAAATCTCGTAGCCATGAATCTTAACCCAAAACATTTGTTTAAGTAAACCAAATCGTAAATCATTTTCGTAATAAAACTCAGATGGTTTATATCGTTTAGTAAACATCGTTTGTGTGACATCGTTTTAAAATCGTTTGCCCAAGTGAACTAAATAACGCTACGGGATATAATATGATAAAAACACTTATATATAAGAAGTAACAGCGGCGTATCTACCATGCTTTTATCATGTTACACCCGTCCCATTATCTAATCACAACCCAAAACCAATCGTTTGTTCAACTCATTTAAATCGTTCCAATCGTTCAAATCGTTTATTCGTTTCAATCGTTCAAAATCGTTCTCGTTTTAATTGTGAAAACTACTTTTGGTCGTCTCGCTAATAACATTCAAACCTTCGTAACTCGTTTCTCGTTCAACTCGTATTAACAAACCTCCAAAGGGTAAGTTAACAATTAACAGGTTCAGTCGTTACCCACATAACCCCCACACATAACCATGGGTGCAGTCCGATAACGGGATTTGTCAGATCCTATGGTACCATAACCTAATACCGGTCGGTTCGACCAAAACTAATGAATGTAATTCGTTATGTAAATACATCCAACAAGTTTGTTCACATTATCGAAATCGTTATTTGTTTAATATAAACCATAGTATTCGTTTTCGAAATCATCGTTAAAAGTATCGAAATCGTTTAACACATATGAATCACCCCAAAACAATTGAAAACAGTAAAATAGGGGAACTATGTACTCACATTGATTTGGAAAGTATCCTTGATTCTAAAGAACTTAGCGAAGCTCAGGCAAAACCAAGGAAATCAAGTAGTACCTAGTAATCGGATCGCTAGTTAATAAATCGACACCTAAATCAGAAGATTGGATAGAATGAGGTTCCGTAAACCAAATGAGTATTGGAACTCATGTGATATGGTTTAACAAAGCCTACATTCTAAATTGGAACCTATCCTAAGTGCTTTCGACCCGTTACGACCCATTAAGGTAGCTTATGCTACTTTAACGCGTCGTTCGCGCAAACACTCGTTCGAGACGCCTAACTAGTCCTATGAAAAGTATTATATGCCTAAACAAGTTTAAATATGTTGCATAATCAGTTTAAATGGCAAAAGTTAAGTTACATATGCTTAAAATCAAATTTTGCATGAAAAGGGCATTTTGGTCATTTTCCTAAGGCATATAAACTACCTATCATACAACTAATTAAACTAAGTGACCATAAGGTATAACCTCGGAAGGTTATTCCCTATACAACTATGGTCACTAAACATGCTTGGTCGGATCCTAATGATCGACCAAACGGGTCGGGTTCGAAAGTCTAAGCGGTTGTTAAGACCGCTTATCTTACGACCCTATACAAGCACTAGACTAAGGGGCTGTTTGGCAACATCTAAATGGTTAAGTGCTGAACCAGTAAGAGGTCTGAACCATTAAGTGCTGAACCAGTAAGAGGTCTGAACCATTAAGTGCTGAACCAGTAAGAGGTCTGAACCATTAAGAGCCTGTATAATGCTTAACCGTTCAGAGCCAAATGTTTGACCAATTCAGATTAGAGGTCTTAACCATTCAGAATCTGTATAAATCTTAACCATTCAGAGGCAAATGTCTGAACCATTCAAACATCTGCTCATGAAACAAACAGTCTGAACCATTAAGTTCTGAACCAGTAAGAGGTCTGAACCATTAAGAGCCTCATTAAGAGGTAAACAAACAGCTCCTAAAAGTGACGAGTTAAACATGTTAAAACATGTTTAACTAAGTTAGAAAACAGGTTTGATATTAAAACAAAGTGTTTTGATACCCAAAGATAGTTTCGTTGCAAAATACGTGTAAACACGTACTTTGACCGAAACTATGACTCGTCACTTCGACTAATCGACGTGGTAATCAGTATGTATAGTCACAAGGGACTATAACCATCGTGAGTACGCTCACGTTGCAAAGTTCAAACGAACTTTGTGTTGACCAAATCGTGGTCAAAGCAGAAAGTCAAACACTGTTTGACTTTCATGCTTGAAAAGCATAAACGACCATGAAAGAAACTTACAAAGGGTCCAAGCTAGGAAGTTTTGATTCAAATTACTCAGGTATGGAGTATAAACCCCAACTTTGAGCAGATTGAATCAAAGTGTGAGCTGAATGAATGAGAAATGGTGGGTATTAATAGATTTCGAAGAACCGTTAGGATCGTTTCTCGTAATTCGTGCTTAAATCTGGACCTTACAAGTGTGGCACATTGTTTATAATACTAGGGGACATTGAAAACCATCAAATGGTATTGCAAATCAGTGATCAAAACCATTAAAATCAGCCCAAAAGACCAGATTCAATGTTTCTGTCTGGAAATAGGTCGCTCCCCGCGTAAGATGAGGTCCCATCCTACGCGCCCCGCGAGAGCTAAGTTTGGCAGAATGACAAAAATGGTCCCTGCAAACCACAAACTTGATTTTTGATGCATTTTTGACATGTTTAAGCCTCGTTAACCCCATTTCAAGGCTCTAAAATGAAGTTAAAGTATAGGGAACTTAAATTATGCTCAAAAACATCTCGGATGTCGGTTCGTTTGGTCGTACGGTTGCGTTATTCGGTTAATTACGACGAAAAATCGAAAGGACGCAAAAACGATCCAAATTAAGCGACGAATGGTATTTTTGCATTCCAATCACTAAAATAAAATATTTTAATGATTACAAAAATTTTTGGATGTCCGGATATATTCAGAACGTAAGATATGCGCTAAAATGCAATCTTATGCACTTTTTGACGTTTTTAGTCCCTGTTTTACCAAGATGTTTATTTTCGCATACCGAACCCCTCAAAGCCCATTTCTAAGCTATGTAAAGGATATTTAGGGTATGTCTAACTTATGATCATGTTCCGGAATGTTCGTTACCATACGAATCGGCATAGTTTTGTAGTTTGACACAATTAGTCCCTGCGACCGAATAAACTTGATTTTGACACAGCAAACCATCCAAAACTTATTTCTAAGTTATGTAATGGTTGTTTAAGGTATGTTAAGCCTATGTCACTAATCCGGAGTGTTTGTCGTGTTATATTGACTACGTTTATGCACCAGTTTGCGTATAACCTTCTAGAAAGTGATTTAAAGCTTGAAATTGAACTCGAGTCGAAACGTAAAATAATCAAACACAAATACAGACATAACAAAAACAAAACACTTTGTTTTATTGATAATTGATATTGTTTTACATTGTACATTGTTTACAGAACACAGTTGTCATACTTTGCACGATTCCCGTTATTCTGCCGACGCTTATCTGTTAATCTATAATCAGGCTAGTTCAGAGCTCCCTTTGATCCAATCTATAGGTACCGATACTTACCACCCGCTGTGAGTATACTCGATCCCTTTCCATTTTTAAACTTTTTGGATGCAACATGTATTCTATGAAACTTGAAATTTGAAACTATTTGAATCTAACTCTATCTTCGGTAAATGTGAAACTTAATACTTTTGGATTCTTGATTCTTTATGCTATGTGAATGTTTAATCCTTGTGTGTAGTTCCGCCTTAACAATAGTAGCGTTATAGGAAGATGCACCTCCCCATTATTCTCGGGGGTATTGTTAGGAGGATTCTAATTACTTTCCTTGATTCTTGGGAAATTGGTAAAAGCATCGGGACACTTGGGCTATCACTTGGACTGCGAACACTAGCATGGCTGAAACTAATTTATCGTTTACATGATGGATATGAGTCTTTTTAAACTATTATGCTATATACTCAAACTTGTATACTCGCCAGTACATTATTGTATTGACTTTATTTTAATACATGTTGCGGGCTGATAGGATGCTGTGATCAAGAAACTTGCTAGGATGATGCTTAGAAACACATCGTAGCTAATTTAGAAACCTTTGAACCAATCTTGACGTTTTGTATTCCGATACTATGTGGCTGTGGATGATGTTTGCTTTAGACAAGTTTGCATGAAATCAATTAATTACTATTGAAACTATTAGTATTATGGAAACTCATGAGCAATCTGAATGCTTAGTACCGCACCCCGATGTTTCAGCCATCGGTTGGGGTGTGACAGATTGGTATCAGAGCCATAACTATAGGGAATTAGGAAAAGTAGGATTACTTTGCCTAGTCTATAGTTCTAGGAATCTTGACTCCTATCTGTTGTTTAAGACTTATGGATTCTACCATATCTGCTTCCTAGCAGCACATTCCTGTTAAATTTACATGCCTTTCCTAAGGCTGACACAATATACACTTGGATGCTTTGAAAACGTTGTTAATCAGTGTTTGTATTTTGCACGAGATTTGCCCTCAAGACAGGAGTGGTATCCAAACCTTGATGGGAAATTTCCATACTACATTCTAGTAGGTCTTATCTTTTGATAAGCACCGACGCTATTAGGGTACAATGTTGTCAAGATAGAGGTGAAACTCATACCTTGATGACTAGTCCCACTCCTCGATTTTATGTCTTGCCAAAGTCTCGAAATTCCCAATCAATTAGGAACGTGAAACGACCAAAAGGACGAATATCGTAGGCCTAACATCGATGACATATTTGTCTAAGTAAGTCAGGACACGTTGCCTCAATTCGAAAGGGGTTCGAATCACTTTGGTTAGTCACCGTTCCTCTACCCGGAACAATCTTATGTTTTATGAGCCTATCTTTTATGTTATCTCGATTTTTATGTGTGTGGTTTTAAGGTTGATTCTTCGTTTATTTCGGGACTTTTGACACAAATCGCACTTATGTCCGCAATCTAAAACACTAATTCTAATCTTCCAGGATCAAACTAAATTACGAGGCTTTATTCATCATATTAATCTATGTGGAATCTTGATTAATCTACGTGAAGCTATTTGGGTAACCTATGTGTTAATTTGGTAGCAAAACACTAAACGTAACATGGACGAAACATGGTGGATACGCCGCTGGTGCTTCCTATATATAAGTGTTTCCAACATGTTACCAACTTTTGTACCACGTGCCATGAGAAACTTAGTGTTTTGCAGACCGGTGATGGGAATGTTGAACTCTAATCTATGAGAAACTACTTATGTAATCTATGTGTAATCTATGTGTACTCTAGTGCGTATGTATTTTGAGTGACAAAATACGAAACGTAGCCTAGCACCGAAGATGAGGCGGACAAGGCATGTCCGAAACATGGTGGATACGCCGCTGGTACTTCCTATGTATAAGTGTTTCTGGCATGTTACCGAACCTTCGTACCACGCGCTAAGTGAAGTTCGTAGTTTTGAAGACTCGTGGTGAAGTTGTTGAAACTACTTGGTTAATCTATGTGAAAGTTTTGTGAGAGCGATGGAACTAGCGTTATGGTTAGTGAAGCATGACACCGATGATGAGACGGACGTGGCATGATTGAAGCATGGTGGATACGCCGCTGGTACTTCCTATATATAAGTGCTTCCATCATGTTGCCAAACTTTCGTAGCACATGCCATGTGGGATTTCGCTGTTTTGTGGACTGTGGTGGAAATGTTGAACGATAGTCTATGTGAAACTATTTGGTTAACCTACGTGTATGTGATGATGATGAGTGTATTTGTTATGGTTGGCAAATGCGACACATAACATGACACCGAATTCGAGGCGGTAGTGATGTGCCCGAAACGTGGTGGATACGCCGTTGGTACTTCCTATATATAAGCGTTTCTGACATGTTGCCAAACCTTCGTACAACGTGCCATGCGAAAGTCGTGGGTTTGCGGATGTTGAATCTATTGGAATCTATGAGAAACTTGTTAGAAACTTGAATCTTTAAACTATGTGAAACTTGTTGAAACTTGAGTCATCAACCTATCGTGCGTGAATCTTTATACTGTGAGACTTTGTGATCTAGACTTATACGATCCTTTTGTTGGATATTTAGATGTCTTCCCATAAGCTATCCGACTCTCTCAAGAGATCCAGGGAGAAGTCTCAGAAAAAGATGATGTCCTTTATGGCCAGCCAAATCGCTCACGTCGTGCCAAAGATCGTCTCTGTGATCCAAGGATCAAACACTCCTCCATCCTCTGCTGATTCTAAGACAGAGAAGGTGAAGCCTACTAAGTTCAGCTACAAACATTTCATCTCTTGCAACCCTAAGCCTTTCACGGGCAGTGATAGGTTGACTGCTATGCTGGAATGGTTTGACAGCATCGAAGTTACCTTCATTAACAACGAGTGCCGAGAGCATTTAAAGACTAGGAGTGCAATGGGAATGTTTCAAGGCCGAGCGCTAGAGTGGTAGTCAAATGAGAGAAACATCCGTTCTAATGAAGAAGCCTATGCTCTTCCATGGTCCGAGGTGCGAGAATTGATGATTCTTGAATTCTGCCCTCTCCATGAACAACTGAAACTTGAAGAAGAGTTTTGGCACTTGAAGCAGATTGGTGATGACAATCTGGCTTATACTACCCGTTTCAAGCAACTCAGCTTGATCGTTCCTCACTTGGTTTCAACTCCGAAGCGCATGATAACCAAGTACATCAATGGGTTACCTCCTGCAATGCGTGATTCGATCGAAGCAGCTCAACTGGAGTCTATTGAAGAAGTTTATCGTCTGGCCGCAAGCTTAAACAACAACCGTGTCCGTGACAAACAGTTTGCTACTCCCGCTCCCTCTAAGGCAGCAAACCAAGTTACCCAGCAACCTAGTGGCAGCAGAAACAAGAAGAGAAAGTCTCAGGGTTCAGGGTGCAATGTGATTGTCCCTGCTGCAAACCCCGCTGCTAAGCCTGCGGCTGTTGTTCCGAACCCTCTTGCTCCTGAAATCAAAAAGCAGTACACTAGGCCTCACCCCAAGTATGCGACCTGTAACTTTCACCATCCTGCTACTTCTGCTTGTCGCTTGTGTACCAACTGCAATCGCTATGGTCACACGACTCCTTATTGCCACAAGCTAACCCGACCCAACAAGCTCAGCAAGCCCTAGTTCAGGCAGCCCTACCAGCTCTCCCAACTCCTCAGCAGAACCCTAGGCCAGTCAACGATGTTCGTGCATGCTACAAGTGTGGCGATACTACTCATCTTCGTAAACAGTGTCCTCAGCTAAACCAGGAGCAATAGCCAGCCGCTCGTGGACGAGCGTTCAATCTTAATGCTAATCAGGCTCGTAACGACAATGACGTCGTTAATGGTACGTTTCTCATCAATAACCTTTACGCTTCGATACTATTTGATACTGGTGTCGACAGAAGCTTTGTGTCCGTAGAATTTGAATCATTGTTAAATTGTGCACGCTCTAAGTTACCTAAGTCGTTTTCGGTGGAGATTGCCGATGGTAAATCTATTCTAGTTGATTCTATTCTCAGTGGTTGTTCCTTGACTCTTAACAACCACGTGTTTACTATTGATCTAATACCCATGCAATTGGGTAGTTTCGATGTCATAATAGGCATGGATTGGTTGCGTAAGAATCATGCCGAGATCGCTTGTCACGAGAAGTTTGTACGTCTTCCTCTCCCGTCCGGTGATATTTTACACAACTATGGAGACCGACCTTCTAGAGGACTGAAGTTGATGTCATGCACTCAAGCGAACAGGTGCTTACCTAAACAGAACCTTGCCTTCTTGGCCCATGTGGTGAAACAAAAGGGCAAGGGGAAGAACATAAGCGATGTTCCGATAGTGTGTGATTTCCTGACGTCTTTCATGAAGATCTTCCTGGTCTTCCTCCTTCTAGATCTGTTGATTTTCGTATTGATCTCATACCTGGTTCGACTCCTATCGCCCAGGCTCCTTATCGACTTGCACCTTCCGAGATGCAAGAGCTATCTAGTCAACTGCAGGAACTGCTCGACAAGGGATTCATTCGTTCAAGTACCTCTCTGTGGGGTGCTCCCGTGCTATTCGTCAAGAAGAAGGATGGTTCGTTTCGTATGTGTATCGACTACCGTGAACTTAATAAGCTTACCGTTAAGAATCGTTATCCTCTCCCTCGTATTGATGATCTATTTGACCAACTACAAGGCGCGTCCTGTTTCTTGAAAATCAACCTTCGATCTGGTTATCATCAGCTCCGAGTTCTCGAGGATGATATACCCAAAACCGCTTTTCGCACTCGTTATGGACACTACGAGTTCGTGGTTATGCCTTTTGGCTTGACAAACGCACCCGCTGTGTTCATGGATCTTATGAATCGTGTATGTAAACCCTATCTTGATCGCTTTGTGATAGTCTTTATTGATGATATTCTCATTTACTCGAAAACTAGAGCTGATCATGCTCGTCATTTGCGCTTGATGCTTGAGTTACTGCGTGGTGAACGCTTATACGCTAAATTCTCTAAGTGTGAGTTTTGGATTAATGAAGTGCAATTTCTTGGTCACGTTGTTAGTAAGCAAGGTATTAATGTTGACCCTTCTAAAATCGAAGCTGTGAAGATTGGAACACGCCTAAATCTGCATCTGAGATTCGTTCCTTCCTAGGATTGGCAGGCTATTACCGCCGATTCATCTCGGATTTTTCTAAAATCGCTGTCCCTCTGACCTCTTTGACTCAGAAAGAGAAACCTTTTGCTTGGGGTCCCGAGCAAGAGGAATCCTTTCGGACTCTTAAGACCCTTTTGTATAACACTCCCGTTCTTACTCTCCCCGATGGGAATGACGACTTCATGGTATATTGCGATGCCTCGAATCGTGGGTTGGGTTGTGTGCTCATGCAGCGGGACAAGGTTATTGCTTATGCCTCCCGTCAACTCAAGATACATGAGAAAAACTATACTACTCACGATCTGGAGCTTGGTGCAGTTGTGTTTGCATTAAAGATATGGCGACACTACCTGTATGGTACTAAGTGTGTGGTTTTCACTGACCATAAGAGCCTTCAACATATCTTTAACCAAAAGGAACTGAACATGCGACAGAGGCGTTGGGTGGAATTGCTTAACGACTAGGACTGCGAAATTCGTTGTCATCCTGGCAAAGCGAATGTCGTGGCTGATGCCCTTAGTCGTAAGGCTCATGTTAATACTATTCATTGCTATCATATCTCTAGTGATCTTCATACTTGTATCCGTGAAGCTCAGTATTCGTCAGCTAATGAAGGTAGTCTATTTGTTGAAATACGAGGTGCTACTGTGGATCAACTTGAAACTAAGTCTGATGGGCTTCAATACTATCTAAATCGCATCTGGGTACCCGACAGCGATAATCTTCGCGAGCTCATTATGAATGAGGCTCATAAATCTCGATATTATATCCATCCAGGTGCTGATAAGATGTACCATGACTTGCGTATGACTTATTGGTGGCCTGGTATGAAGAAGGACATTGTTGCTTACGTCTCGAAATGCCTTACTTGCACGAAGGTTAAGGCTGAACATCAACGTCCCTCAGGACTCTTAGAACAACCCGAAATTCCTGTTTGGAAATGGGATAGCATCGCTAAGGACTTTATAACTAAACTACCCCATACACCCGCTAGTCATGATAGTATTTGGGTGATCATTGACCGTTTGGCCAAATCCGCCCACTTTCTTCCTATTCGCGAAGATTATAAAGTGCAGAAACTTGCTAGAATCTATACCGATGAGATCATATGTTGCCATGGCATACCTCTTGACATAATCTCTGACCGTGATGGTCATTTTACTTCACGTCTGTGGCAAACGTTTCAATCCGCTATGGGTTCGCATTTAAATCTTAGTACGGCCTTTCATCCTCAAACGGATGGACAGACCGAACGTACCATTCAAACCCTAGAGGATATGCTCCGTTCTTGTGTCATCGACTTTAGTGGTAACTAGGATGTACATTTACCATTGATTGAGTTCTCGTACAACAACAGCTATCATTCCAGTATTCAGATGGCTCCTTTCGAAGCTTTGTATGGTCGCAAGTGCCGATCTCCTCTCAGCTGGCATGAGGTTGGCGACAAGCAACTTACTTGCCCTAAAATCATTCAAGAAACAACGGATAAAATTCTTTAGATCCGTGATAACTTGATCAAGGCTAGGAGCAGACAAAGAGCTATGCTGATAAAAGGCTCAAGCCTCTGGAATTTGATGTTGGAGACCGGGTTCTTCTCAAGGTATCTCACTGGAAGGGAGTAGTTCGTTTTGGCAAGAAGGGAAAGCTCGCTCCTCGCTATGTGGGTCCTTTCACGATACTCGAAAGGATTGGCAAGGTGGCGTACAGACTCGACCTGCCACAAGAACTAAACAACGTACATCCAGTGTTCCACGTATACAATCTACGTAAATGCTTAGCCGACGAGGAACTGAAGGTTCCCCTCGAAGACTTGCAAATAAACGAGGCTTTACACTTCGTGAAGAAATCGGTCGAAATCATGGATCGTGGTGTCAAACGATTGAGGCGCATCAAAATTTCCATAGTCAAGGTTCGTTGGGAAGGAAAGCGTGGCGCTGAATTCACTTGGGAACTCGAAAGTGAGATGAAGACCAAGTATCCGCAGCTCTTCGAGTAGTCTTCCCCTTAGATTTCGGGGATGAAATCTCCTAAAGGAGGGGAGACTGTAACGCCCTGCGTCCCTGAACTTTAAGCTTTTGTCAACTTTAGTCCTAAAGGAGGGGATGACCATCCGATCAGATGGTGATCCGTCCCATCTATATGTCATCCGACCGGATGACCATCCGTCCGGATGGCCATCCGATCAGGTGACTGATCTGACACTTTGCACGATTCTCTTTATTCTGCCGACGCTTATCTGTTAATCGATAATCAGGCTAGTTCAGAGCTCCCTTTAGTCCAATCTATAGGTGCCGATACTTAGCACCCACTGTGAGTATACTCGATCCCTTTTCATTTTTAAACTTTTGGGATGCAACATGTATTCTATGAAACTTGAAACTTGAAACTATTTGAATCTAACTCTATCCTCAGTAAATGTGAAACTTGATACTTTTGGATTCTTGATTCTTTATGCTATGTGAACGTTTAATCCTTGTGTGTAGTTCCGCCTTAACAATAGTAGCACTAGAGGAAGATGCACCTCCCCATTATTCTCGGGGGTATTGTTAGGAGGATTCTAATTACTTTCCTTGATTCTTGGGAAAGTGGTAAAAGCATCGGGACACTTGGGCTATCACTTGGACTGTGAACACTAGCATGACTGAAACTAATTTATCGTTTACATGATAGATATGAGTCTTTTTAAACTATTATGTTATATACTCAAACTTGTATACTCGCCAGTACATTATTGTATTGACTTTATTTTAATACATGTTGCAGGCAGTGGCGGATCTTGACCTAAAACTCAGCATGGGCCGATGTTTTTTTGGAGATAAAATTAGCTTGGGCCGAACTAATACACATTTAAAAAAATTCTCGAAAACTTGAAACTTAACACTACTGGACGAAAAACCTCACGGGCCGAGGCCCGGTCCAGCCTCCTCTAACTTGCGCCATTGGTTGCAGGCTGATAGGATGCTGTGATCAAGAAACTTGCTAGGATGCTACTTAGAAACACATCGTAGCTAATTCAGAAACCTTTGAAACAATCTTGACGTTTTGTATTCCGATACTATGTGGTTGTGGATGATGTTTGCTTTAGACAAGTTTGCATGAAATCAATTAATTACTATTGAAACTATTAGTATTATGGAAACTCATGAGCAATCTGAACGCTTAGTGCCGCACCCCGATGTTTCCGCCATCGGTTGGGGTGTACTCTTAGGGATACTGAGCTGATGAGAATCTAGGCTTACTATTTATGGTTTGGGTTTTACCTTGTTGGGCTCAAGTTTAGAACAAGAAATATATGACTTGTATTCTTCTAATGTGAAATCGTGTGCTAGACCATATAAAGAAAGGACGATAATATTCCCCAAAGATTTAATCCATAACTTAAGGCAAGAATGCCAATAACAATCCATCTATGTTATCAACTCAAAATCAAGTCAAGTGAGTGTAGTAGCTACCGGTTAGCAGGCACATTGCACATACACGATTAAAAGTTACAGTCATGGTTGCAAAAGTCGCTAGGCGCCTCCTAGGCGGTCGACCGGGGAGTTGAGAGTACTCGGCCTAGGCGGAGAGTACTCGGGGAGTACTCGGACATGTTAAATTATAAAGAAATTAGTTTTCGGAAATTAAAAATATGTCAAATAACATAAATTTACAAATATTTATAACAAAATACGTGAAAATGATATTAATTCTTTAATATGATAGACATATGAATTATGTTTTACTTTTTTTAAAGTCAAACTTGGCCCGAGTTGACCTACTAGATCCGATTCTGACAAAGGTTGACTGCGTTTGATCGATTCCGAGTAATTAGGCGGAGTTGAAGAAAGTCGCCTCGGCAGGCTACCTTGTAGCGCTTACTCAGAGAGTACTCGGCCTTTGAGACCTTGTTTTACAACCATGGTTACAGTTATGATAAGACACTGTCTTTCTCTTCGTCAATACAAATAAGGGGAAAACTTACTAAGAATATATAATCACAAGGAAAAAGTAGGTTCTAATGAAAGGTGTTTTGAACATTTACATACCTGCTGTTTGAGGATGAGATGATTAAAATTGTGTAACTATTAAAACTCAATGGTTGACTACCTGGTAACTGGATTGCTTGCCAGATTTACAGATTGCTTCTTATGACAATCCAGCTTAAAAATGTCAATCAAATTGTTATTACAAAATGCTTTAACAATGTAAAATTCTCACTCGCAACAAGGACTTGGTATAGATTGTTTAGGAAGATTATGCTATAAAGAGTATTACGAATACTCGACACAAAACATACTCACTCGTGGGTACTTCATCCGAATAGATTGCGATCTGAATTGGATAAAATGCAAGAATGAAAATTCGGTTTCATAAAATGCATATCACAAAATATCTGTGAAACTCCCATGAAAGTTAAATATTGATTCACAATCATTAAGTAAAGACTTAATATCTGTACCATAAGTGAAAACTCAAAGGAAACAACTAGGACTTCGGTAAATATCACTTGAGTTCATCGAGCTATGTGACATCAAAAGTGTAATGCAGTGGTGCCCAACCTAGGCCGTGGTGAATAACATCAACAACAGCGAGATAAATGTCAGGTTGCAACCAATATAGTAAAGGCCTTTGAGCATCTTGTAATTTGAACGGTCGTTGATCCAAGACAATAAACTGAAAGTCATGTAAGCAATGCCAGAACCAACAACAACTAAAAACACAAAGGCATTTGCGATGTGAAGAGGAGTGTGTTTTCCTTGTTTAAGACCGAAGAAAATGAACCCCAATAGTGATATAACCATGGTAAGCGCATATGGAGCCACATTATGGCCATTTAACCTGGTAAAATAAAACAAAGACAGATATAATGAAATTAGTAAAATAACGTTAAAATTAGTGCACTTTCACTAACTTAGCTATCTTTGTTGCTTTTTATATAACGATATTACTCTATGATAGAAATGGTTACGTAGATTACGATGTATTTAAGGATACCTAAAATGTTATTAGTGTCCATTTCAAATAGTGAAAATGAACTTTGACGAAAATAACTAGGGTAACATATTCATATGAAGAATGTGGTCAATGTTTTTGTTTTGATTTGATTGTTAAGTTAAAACTAATGAAAATTAAAATTAATTTAGTTGTGAACAAGATGACCATCCGGTTTTTAAGATTAAAAATCCAGCCGTAAAATATGTTAGGATCTAACCGATTATGACGACCCTACCCGAAATCATACTTGATGTTACAACCAAATAACTCTCAGATTAAAAAGTTGAGCCGCCGATTTTAATCATCAAAGCTGCCCTCGTTGGTTTTATATCCATCTGGAGCAGCCCATTGTGAGCCTACAAGAATTAATTGCAAAAATGAAAAGATTACCCCAACAACTAATAATTAGTTTAGCCCAATTGACATTCAATTTTTCTTGATTTTTATTCTAATGCCCCACTATTAAAACCACCTCTTTTTCTTCCTGTTATACGAATCCGTAGCAAGCAATAAATCTAGATTTGTCTAAAATGGACTTTAGTGCAAGAATCCATTATATTTGAATCAAATTAGTTAGTATGAACGATCCAACTAATTACAACCCCACAAAAGTGTGTTAATTGAAGGGAAGAGATTACAAGTTGATGAGGACATGAGACATAGCCATTAGTAGATTAATATAAATCAAATGATCAAAGATCTTACGCAATAATGGGGGGATGGGGATGAGGCTCTTTTTCAACCGAATTGTTAGAAATCTGCATGTTTACAACTGTTTCTGGCTCATTACGGTTGATGGAAGCTGAAAAACTAGAGAGACCATGATGAAAAAAAGGCGGGTTAAGATCTTCAGACTTCAAACGAAAAGAAGAAAATAAAACGAATTCGTTTACTGTGAAAGACGAGGGTCGTGGGCCGGATAACTTGGTTGTGATTCGACGGAATTTGTTTGAGCAAATGCTGCAAAGATGACCACCCGGTTTTTAAGATCATATTCATCTTAGAGTTTTAAAGATCATTGCTAGATTGTCTAAAATGGACTTTAGTGCAAGAATCCATTATATGTGATTATGTGAACCAAATTAGAGCTAAATCGCAATTAATTAATTTGGTGTCATTTTTCTGTTCATACTTCACAGTTATCGAGAATCAAAACATAACATATTTAATATTTTTCATTCCTAAGTTCAATTAGAAAGTCGAAAAGGTTATAAAAATACCACTTATACAAAGAAAGTCGTCTAAATTTAACCCAAAAGGCATTTGCATCTATTTAATTATCCCATACTCAATTCAACTACAGTATTCTAACTCATTCTAAACAACCTCTAAACCTCAAAAAACGATTAAAGTACTATATTTTGTAGTAACATTAATGCTAGTTCTGAACGAAAATAGACCCCGAAACGATTTGTGCTCGAGCATGAACTATCGTAAATCACACCACATCTCGAAGAACAATGATCAGATCCAAAATTGACCTTGATGAAAAATTCAGACCGGCCGATTAAAAAAATTGCTCTCAGAGCAAATTGTCATTTTCCAATTCGATTGCTTTAATTAATTTCAGTTTTTATAAATAAAAAGGACCAATAATTTAACCTCTAAACATAACTACCTGATTAAAACCTTTATTCCTCCACCCTAAAGAAAAACTACATTTGAAAGACTGTGCTTACGCATGGATGCAGTGTATGTCTTTAAGGAAGAAAGAAGACAATTTATAAAATAGCAAGTAAAAACAAATGGAATATATAACATGAAAAGTTCAAAACTGATTCAACACAAACACAAACACAAAGTCAAGTATGTAGAGAAAACATTATTAACGAAACAACTTCATAAGTCCAACGAGAAAAGTTTAAACACCGAAAGTGTAATGCAGCGGTGCCCAATTTACGCAGTGGTGTATAACATCAATAGCACCGAGATGAAGGCCACGTTGCAACATATATAGTAAAGAGCTTTGAACATCTTGCAAGCTGAACGGTCAGTGACCCAAGAGTATGTACTGTAAGCAACGTAACCGATGCCAACACTCACAACAAATGAAAGCATAAGGGGCTTTGCAATGTGAAGAGTGTATTTTCCTTGTTTAAGAATGCCAGAAACAATTCCAAATTGTGTTAAAACCATAGAAAGCGCATACGGAGCAACTTTTGAGTTAGTTAACCTGGTTAACAAAGATGGATGGATATAAGCAAAAATAATACGAACAACACAAGCCTTCAAATGCACAAGTTCAACGTAATCAAGCTTACCTTGTTGCTTGTTGCCCGTTTCTTCCTGGATGGTCACCCAAGCCTCCTTCAACTTCAACTTCAACTTGTCCTTCTCCTCCTCCTCCTCCCACTTCAACTTCCGCTTCAATTTCTTCTTCTCCAACTCCTCTTTCAACGTCAACTTCAACTTCTTGTTCTTCTTCACCACCTCCTCCTTCAACTTCAACTTCTCGATCTTCTTCTCCTCCTCCTTCAACTTCAGCTACCCCTTCTCCAACTTCTTCATCTCTAATGGTTATGGATTGATGAAGCCTGTTTTCAACACACAATAATAACAGTTGAAATATGTATATGTGAACGTTTCAAGCTTGATATGGAATAGATTTACTAGCTTGATATCAATGATCCAGGAAGGTTTCAACTTCTAAACATTAAAAAGAGTTAATTACTATACAACAAGTGTTTTGTATTGATGTTATTAGCTTACATTCGCTGTTATCACTATTAAACATTGTGTTAAGTGAATTTAAAACAGTCAATAAATAAAATATTACAAATTCACATTACTATATATCTCAAATCATCCAACTAATTGAATAGTTTGAAATCGAAATATGTATGTTGATTTAGGAAACACATGACATCTAATATATCAGGTAGGCCTATAAACGAACCGAACGAACACGAAAAGAGGCATTTTGTGTTTGTTTATTTAACTTTAACTGAATACGAATACGAACATATAATAATTTTTATGTTCGTGTTCGTTCATTAATAAAATGTGCATGTTCGTGTTCGTTTATGTTCGTTCGTTTAAGACCTAAGTTAATAGTTCACGAACATAAACGAAAATAAACAAACAAACTTATACGAACATACTTTAACAAACATAAAACAACACAAATGGACATAAATGACCAAACATAAACGGAAATAAAGTAGCTTTCTTTCTATTAATGATTTATTAATCACGACAAGTACTATTGGAAAACTTATTTTTATTATTGGAAACCCAATTATCAATTAGTTATACGTATATAAGTAGTCTCTATTATGTTTATAATTGTATAAATATAACTCCATATGTGTTTATTAAAATATAAACGAACATAAATGAACAAACATAAACGAACGTTCACGAACATAAATAAACTAACAACACGTGTGTTCATGTTCGTTCATTCAATTAAATGAACATATACTTTTGCTCATATTCGTTCGTTTATCAAATACTTTTGTTCATGTTCCTTTGTTTATCAAATAAACGAACATAAACGAACTTCCTACCGAACAAGTTCACAACCAGTTCATGAATATTCGGTTCGTGTACGGGCCTAATATAAGGGGAACAACAGAGTAACATGTGCACATACCCTGTAGTATATTCATTGGGGTGTGGAGTGGTAATGATAGGCGATTCAAGTTTGTTTTGGCCATCGGAAGATCCAAACCTACAAAATAAAACATCTTCCAGTCATCATCTATCAATTTGTATTCTAATAAAGATCCTCTGTAACTTCAAAGAAAATCATGAAAAGAAACAAAACAAAACACAGGCTTCGAGCATCTCAAATTACACTAATACACATATATTGTAACATTCAATCTCGCGTACTATCAATATTGTCCGTTTTGCCCATAAGAAGCTCACGGATTTGTTTTTGGTTTCCGAGGTGTAGACTTCCCAATAGGTCACCCATTCTAGCACTATAATACACCCAGAACAAGTTGGTGATGTTTGAGGATTGTTGTTCCTTAAAAGCGCAACATCTCTTCTCTACCAGCATCTTGTTTTTTAAATTGCATCAAGTCATTAGTCTAAAAAAATTCTTTGGAAACTGTGTCCTAACTAGATGTATATGTATTCTAAAGTTTGCTGGGCTAATAATAAGATTCTGGGCTTTGGAGCTGCTGCTGCTGGGCTTACAACTATTGATCATTGATGGGTTGTTTTGCACAAGGCAAATGTATATGACTATTAATATGAAAGGATATCAGATTTCTAAAAGATTTGATATTTTATTATATATTTTTAAAACCGCTAACACACCCTCTAATTTTAATTTTAATTCTAATTCTACGCCAATGTTCATAAAATTTAGTTAAGGATCCAAAAAAACACAATCCATCTCTGTTATCAACTCAACTAAAGATAAATATTACTGCACATTTTTCTAGAATAAAAAAAAAAAAAAAAAAAGAATCCAACCAACTGAATTGTTTGAAATGATAAAACAGGGGTACAAATTCCTTACTCAATTACATGCTCATCCCGGTTAGTGTGAGTTCCAGTGACCATCGATGGCAATTCAATGTGGTTTTGGTCATAAAGAGCTCCAAACCTACATGCAACAAAACTTCAAATCATCATAGAAGAATATTTCGTTACCAAAACTTGTTCCCTTGTTTTAGTAACAACAACTACTAATCATCCAACTAATTAGAATCCAGCAACAAAGTGAGTAAAATCAAATTAGAGATCGCAATTGATTAAGATCGAGTAACTACTAATCATTTGTTGTAAATCTAATTACAACCAACTAGTAAATATGAATGATCCAAGTAACCAACTACATCAAAAGGGTGTCACTGAGAGATTACAAGTTGATTAGTATACGAGAGATAGCCATTATTAGTTAAATATTATTATTATTATTAATCTAAAGATCATTGATCAAAAGGCTTACCTGAGAGCGACGTCATGTGAGCTACCCAGTTCTCCAGCTGAATTCGGTAGGTTTACGGTTGTTTGTAGCTGGAGAACAGGGTAGCTCACATGACGTCGCTCTCAGGTAAGCCTTTTGATCAATGATCTTTAGATTAATAATAATAATAATATTTAACTAATAATGGCTATCTCTCGTATACTAATCAACTTGTAATCTCTCAGTGACACCCTTTTGATGTAGTTGGTTACTTGGATCATTCATATTTACTAGTTGGTTGTAATTAGATTTACAACAAATGATTAGTAGTTACTCGATCTTAATCAATTGCGATCTCTAATTTGATTTTACTCACTTTGTTGCTGGATTCTAATTAGTTGGATGATTAGTAGTTGTTGTTACTAAAACAAGGGAACAAGTTTTGGTAACGAAATATTCTTCTATGATGATTTGAAGTTTTGTTGCATGTAGGTTTGGAGCTCTTTATGACCAAAACCACATTGAATTGCCATCGATGGTCACTGGAACTCACACTAACCGGGATGAGCATGTAATTGAGTAAGGAATTTGTACCCCTGTTTTATCATTTCAAACAATTCAGTTGGTTGGATTCTTTTTTTTTTTTTTTTTATTCTAGAAAAATGTGCAGTAATATTTATCTTTAGTTGAGTTGATAACAGAGATGGATTGTGTTTTTTTGGATCCTTAACTAAATTTTATGAACATTGGCGTAGAATTAGAATTAAAATTAAAATTAGAGGGTGTGTTAGCGGTTTTAAAAATATATAATAAAATATCAAATCTTTTAGAAATCTGATATCCTTTCATATTAATAGTCATATACATTTGCCTTGTGCAAAACAACCCATCAATGATCAATAGTTGTAAGCCCAGCAGCAGCAGCTCCAAAGCCCAGAATCTTATTATTAGCCCAGCAAACTTTAGAATACATATACATCTAGTTAGGACACAGTTTCCAAAGAATTTTTTTAGACTAATGACTTGATGCAATTTAAAAAACAAGATGCTGGTAGAGAAGAGATGTTGCGCTTTTAAGGAACAACAATCCTCAAACATCACCAACTTGTTCTGGGTGTATTATAGTGCTAGAATGGGTGACCTATTGGGAAGTCTACACCTCGGAAACCAAAAACAAATCCGTGAGCTTCTTATGGGCAAAACGGACAATATTGATAGTACGCGAGATTGAATGTTACAATATATGTGTATTAGTGTAATTTGAGATGCTCGAAGCCTGTGTTTTGTTTTGTTTTGTTTCTTTTCATGATTTTCTTTGAAGTTATAGAGGATCTTTATTAGAATACAAATTGATAGATGATGACTGGAAGATGTTTTATTTTGTAGGTTTGGATCTTCCGATGGCCAAAACAAACTTGAATCGCCTATCATTACCACTCCACATCCCAATGAATATACTACAGGGTATGTGCACATGTTACTCTGTTGTTCCCCTTATATTAGGCCCGTACACGAACCGAATATTCATGAACTGGTTGTGAACTTGTTCGGTAGGAAGTTCGTTTATGTTCGTTTATTTGATAAACAAAGGAACATGAACAAAAGTATTTAGTAAACGAACGAATATGAGCAAAAGTATATGTTCATTTAATTGAATGAACGAACATGAACACACGTGTTGTTCGTTTATTTATGTTCGTGAACGTTCGTTTATGTTTGTTCATTTATGTTCGTTTATCTTTGTTCGTTTATATTTTAATAAACACATATGGAGTTATATTTATACAATTTTAAACATAATAGAGACTACTTATATACGTATAACTAATTGATAATTGGGTTTCCAATAATAAAAATAAGTTTTCCAATAGTACTTGTCGTGATTAATAAATCATTAATAGAAAGAAAGCTACTTTATTTCTGTTTATGTTTGGTCATTTATGTCCATTTGTGTTGTTTTATGTTTGTTAAAGTTTGTTTGTTTATGTTCGTTTACGTTCGTGAATTATTCGCTTAGGTCTTAAACGAACGAACATAAACGAACACGAACATGCACATTTTATTAATGAACGAACATGAACATAAAAATTATTATATGTTCGTATTAGGTTAAAGTTAAATAAACAAACACGAACATGCCTCTGTTCGTGTTCGTTCGATTCGTTTATAGGCCTACCCAGTGGCGGACCCAGGAATTTTTTCTTGGGGGTGCGGAATATTTTCAAAGATTTTAGGCCCCTAGCTGTATAAAAATATCGGTTCATAGCGTGTCGGGTCGGATCATGTAAGACAAAAGAACATCCAACTAAAAATTATAAATCAACAAAAACACGTCAAACGTCATTACAAATTACAAACGTATTTAAAATTGTGCCCTACAAGTTTTTTTTTTTTTTTTGAAATATATCCAAAATATCATCTAAAGATACTAAACACGCCATAAGTTCATTACATTCTTACTAATTGTTCCTAACACATATAATTTACTCTATAAGTTCATAAAACAACACTAAACACTTAAACAAAATAAACAATCATGTTCATCCATAGCCCATAACTTTCAATTATATTTTTAAACATTCAAGCCCTAATATTTTTAAACATCCATAGCCCTAATATTACTTGTAATTAATCATTTAAACAAACAAAACTATTTATAAAACAACAAAATCATTTAACTACAAGTCTAGAACAACAACAAAATCAAAAAAATATAAAAAGATTAAACCCTAACATATCTATATTTTCTCCCAATCATCATATAAAACAAAATAAATAAATAAATAAATAAATAAATAAATAAATAAACCAAAATAGTTCTATATTGGAATTCTGACGTAATATGGGTCGGTCCAACCGGAATTTTGGTTTTTCTGGTAAAAAAAGCCACCAGGTCGTGAGCAGTGGCGCCAAGTCGCTGGGAGTTTTTTTAGGGGCGGGATTTGGAAATGGAATGGGTGGATGAGTTTAGGTTACTTTATTTAGTTCAAATTTCTTTATGTTGGGTTTGGGTTTGTGTTAATAAAAATTGATTGTAGATTGGGCTTTGATTGGATTAAATAATTAAGTGAATAAGTGGTTAATAATTATTTTTTTTTTTCTAAGTGGGGCGGTTGAAAATTTTCAAGCGGTGCGGGTGAAAAATTCCAAGGGGTGCGGTCGGGATTTCCGGCGAAAAATAACACTAAAAAATATTTTTTCATGGGGTGCGCCCGCCCACCCTTGGCTTAGGGTGGGTACGCCACTGGGCCTACCTGATATATTAGATGTCATGTGTTTCCTAAATCAACATACATATTTCCATTTCAAACTATTCAATTAGTTAGATAATTTGAGATATATAGTAATGTGAATTTTTAATCTTTTATTTATTGACTGTTTTAAACTCACTTAGCACAATGTTTGATAGTGATAACAGCGAATGTAAGCTAATAACATCAATACAAAACACACGTGTTGTATATTAATTAACTCTTTTTAATGTTGAGAAGCTAAAACCTTCCTGGATCATTGATATCAAGCTAGTAAATCTCTTCCGTATCAAGCTTGAAACGTTCACATATACATATTTCAACTGTAATTATTGTGTGTTGAAAACAGGCTTCATCAATCAATAACCATTAGAGATGATAATGATGATGAAGAAGATGGAGAAGGGGTAGCTGAAGTTGAATTTGAAGTTGAAGTTGAAGGAGGAGGAGAAGAAGAGCGAGAAGTTGAAGTTGAAGGAGGAGGTGGTGAAGAAGAACGAGAAGTTGAAAGAGGAGGAGTTGGAGAAGAAGAAATTGAAGCAGAAGTTGAAGTGGGAGGAGGAGGAGGAGAAGGACAAGTTGAAGTTGAAGGAGACTTGGGTGACCATCTAGGAATAAACGGGCAACAAGCAACAAGGTAAGCTTGAATACGTTGAACTTGTGCATTTGAAGGCTTGTGTTGTTCGTATTTTTGCTTATATCCATCCATCTTTGTTTTGTCTAACCAGGTTAACTAACTCAAAAGTTTCTCTGTATGCGCTTATTATTGTTGCCACAATGTTTGGAATTGTTACCGGCATTCTTAAACAAGGAAAACACACCCTTCACATTGCAAAGGCCCATATGCTTATATTTGTTGTGAGTTTTGGCATCGGTTATGTTGCTTACACTATATACTCTTGGGTCACTGACCATTCAGCTTGCAAGACGTTCAAAGGGCTTTATTATATATGTTGCAACGTGGCCTTCATCTCAGTGCTATTGATGTTATACACCACTGCGTAAATTGGGCACCGCTACATTACACTTTCGGTGTTTAAACCTTTTTCATTGGACTATGAACTTGTTTTGTTGTTAATGTTTTCTCTACATACTTGACTTTGTATTTGTGTTGAATCAACTTTGAAACTTTTCATGTTGTATACGCTATATGTTTTTACTTGCTATTTTATAAATTGTCTTCTTTCTTCCCTAAAGACATACATTGTATCCATCCTTAAGCACTCTCTGTTTCAAATGTGGCTTTTCTTTAGGGTGGAGGAATGAAGGTTGTAATCAGATAGTTATGTTTAGAGGTTAAATTTTTGGTCAGTTTTTGTTTATAAAACTGAAATAAATCAAAGTAGTTGAATTGGAAATTGTCAATTTGCTCAGAGGCTTTTTTTAAGCGCTCGGTCTGATTTTTTATCAAGGTCAATTTTGGGTCAGATCGTCGTTCATTGAGGTGTGATTTACGATAGTTTGAGCTCTATCTTAGATCATTTCGGGCTCTACTTTCGTTAAGAACTAGCATTAATATTACTACAACATATAGTACTTATATATATATATATATATATATTACGATAAACTATCTCTTTCATTAATAATAAGTGCACTTTACATCAATATCGCAGGTAAGCGAGCAACAAGCTGCGCCACTACCCCTTTCTGAATAGCAAACCCTATCCTATTAAAGACAAACCCATGCCCCCCTGTTGATGAGCAACTATTATGGACAACCTTTTGGACCCTAGTAAACAAACGGATAGCTTCTGGAGCTAGGGAGCCAAAGGTGTCGAAGGCGAAGGGGACAAATGCATGTTGGTTATCAGCACATGCTTTAGCGTGTTTATCCACCTTTTTTTTATTCTGCTTTCCTTATAGCTTGTGTAAGTGCAGTATCCGGTGACTGAAGATATCAATGTCAGATAGAACTGATAGCAACAGTTAAGGGGGAGACTGTAAGTGCAGTTCCTGCAGGGTAACTGTCGCTTATCAGTTCTGGTCAACCAAAGCAGAAGTCCAAGTTAAAGTCAACATAATGAAGAATTCAAGACCACACGAAGACCATGCATTGATCAAGGGGGAGTTTGTTAATGCACTTTAGGTGATAAGTGCATGTCTTCCAATTTGTAGGGTCTTTATTGTACTTGTATTGAAACTTAGTCCAAGGTTTATCCTTGGACCGGTGACTGAAGATATCAATGTCAGATAGAACTGATAGCAACAGTTAAGGGGGAGACTGTAAGTGCAGTTCCTGCAGGGTAACTGTCGCTTATCAGTTCTGGTCAACCAAAGCAGAAGTCCAAGTTAAAGTCAACATAATGAAGAATTCAAGACCACACGAAGACCATGCATTGATCAAGGGGGAGTTTGTTAATGCACTTTAGGTGATAAGTGCATGTCTTCCAATTTGTAGGGTCTTTATTGTACATGTATTGAAACTTAGTCCAAGGTTTATCCTTGGACAAGTTGTCCAAGTTTTGGTCTAGAACTTTGGTCAGGGGTTTGGTTTTTGTCTGAGTTTTGTCTAGGACAAAAGTGTCTGAGTTTTGTCTAGGACAAAAGTGTCTGAGTTTTGTTTAGGACAAAAGTCAGAGTTTTGCTTGTGTAGTTTGTTTGTCCGGGCTTTCTAGTTTGTCTTGAAAGTCCGGGTTTTGCCTTGTATATATACCTTTATGTGGAATAGACAAGGTGGCGATTCTGTGTGAAATTATGTGCACCTAACCCTAATCATTGTGTGTGTTTGTCTGGCGGCTACTGTGTGTGTGACGTCATTCATCTTCTTCATCAAGAATACTCTGTGTATTCTTGATTCCTCTCACAAATCTTTGCATTCTAGTGTTTCATCTACAATGGTTGATCATCAGGTGGATTCCGCACACCTGTTGGTTGCTTTAGCTGAGTGAGATCTTGGATTAGGAGGCCTTACAAGTGGTATCAAGCTCTGATACCACTGTTAAAGCACCGGATCGATGACGAACATCAAACATTGCACTTGATTCAAGACATGAAGAACAAGAACAGGGTAGATGAAGAAGAAGATGCAAGACAAACTCATTCATTTCAATACAATCATCACAGATTACATACCAAACGAGTATACATCATCTTCTACAAGCTGGTTTAGATCACAAAGATCTAAACCTAGCTTTCTCTCACTAACACATAGTCTCCCTCTCTCTCTAGAATACACACAGATGGAGGATCGATGGGATCTTGTGAGAGGTGCACAAAGCTCTCTCAAGGGTTTTTCCTCATCGTTCACACCTGCCCTAATCCTATACAACACATATATATAGACTAGGGACAAAACTCAGACAAAAACCAAACCCCTGACCAAAGTTCTAGACCAAAACTTGGACAAATTGTCCAAGGATAAACCTTGGACTAAGTTCCAAGATATGTACAATAAAGACCCTAACAATTGGAAGGCATGCACTTTTCACCCAAAGTGCATTAACAAACTCCCCCTTGATCAATGCATGGTCTTCGTGTGGTCTTGAATTCTTCATTATGTTGACTTTAACTTGGACTTCTGCTTTGGTTGACCAGAACTGATAAGCGACAGTTACCCTGCAGGAACTGCACTTACAGTCTCCCCCTTAACTGTTGCTATCAGTTCTATCTGACATTGATATCTTCAGTCACCGGTCCAAGGATAAACCTTGGACTAAGTTTCAATACATGTACAATAAAGACCCTACAAATTGGAAGACATGCACTTATCACCTAAAGTGCATTAACAAACTCCCCCTTGATCAATGCATGGTCTTCGTGTGGTCTTGAATTCTTCATTATGTTGACTTTAACTTGGACTTCTGCTTTGGTTGACCAGAACTGATAAGCGACAGTTACCCTACAGGAACTGCACTTACAGTCTCCCCCTTAACTGTTGCTATCAGTTCTATCTGACATTGATATCTTCAGTCACCAGATACTGCACTTACAGACTCCCCCTTGACTGATGATATCATGCATGCTTTCAACTTTAGCTGAGACTTGATCTTTTAGGTAGAGCACAGCGATCTTCAACCCTTCTAATTAAAGACTTGTTGACGATCACTTAAGGCTGCTTTGAGAAACCCGAAGCATCCAACACCAGACGTTGTAGATCCTCCCCCTCAAACTACTCCCAAATCAAGTTAACGCGAACCGACCTACAACCACATGTAAGAGCATCGCTCGATACATTAATCTTCAAACTTAACCGGCAGCAGAAAGAAACATTGGATTTCCAATGTCCAACCTTGAACACTTCAAACTTCACTAAGACATGAATTTCAGTTCGATAACTTAATAACAAACTGAACTCTGTAAAAGTACATCCACCATCATGATCAAAATCTGCAACCCTTCATGTATGATCTCATCTCGTCACGAATCTTCACGAATCAATCTCCTATCTTCATGAATCCACTGAATCCCCGATGGCTTTCATCTCTGATCTTCCCCTTAACAAGATGCACCATATTATTTCGAGAACTGACTAGCAACCGTCTTGGAAGAGGGACCAAGAAACTAATCTTCTCTACTAAAGAGGGACCAAGAAACTAATCTTCTCTACTCTAAACAGCAACATAATAAGGCTCAATCTTTAACTAGTCAACCGAGAAATCAACTTCATCACGTCAACACTTGATTAACAACACAAACACACATGACGAAATTCCATTACACACGAGCCTTTTACGCACAAGCTTTATATTTACGAAGAAAATAGGAAATTTTTAAATTTTTACTCCCCTTTTTTCTTCGTAAACTGTCAGCGCCCAATCAAGCCCACTGTTGTTGCAGCCACTAACCAGCTAAGGTATGTAATGTATGATTCAGTTTCCTGAGTACCAAACCCGGGTTGCAGAAGGGCCCCTTTCTACAATGGCCATGGCAACACATCCAATTAGCACTATGTCAGCAAGAGGAACAAGGCATGAACACACCACAAAATTGCTTCCCATTTTTCTAGCAACATATCCATCTAACCAGTCTGTTGCCCCAGACACAACAAGCCCAATAAATACAGGAAGATGCATATCTTGCATAATCATCCATCCAAGAACTGGACCAGAAACCGATCTATTCATGGAAATAAAATTAGGCCAATTAACAAAACTCCACACCAATCCTTCACCACCACGACTTCCAAATATCTCTCAACAAATTGAAATTACGCAACACATAGAAACGTCTAGATAGGGTTTCAGTGAATCAAATACACATAAACCCGGCTGTTGAGAAAAAACCGGCCATATTAATCATGAAGAAAGAAAGAAAACAAGGAAACTCGGACATATGAAGGTGTAAGCCAGGACTTGTTTATCTAAAGAGATTCGGAGTGAAGAAGTTGGGACCCTTTACTCGGACTAATACCAAGAAAGTTTACTCGGACCTGTTTGCATGCAGAGAAAACTCAGAATGAAAAAATCAAACAGTTAAGAAACTCGGAACAGAAGACTCTGTTCAAACTGTTCAAAAACTCCTCTTAAACTGTTCAAAAACTCGGATCAGTTAAGACAACCATGTGAACTCGGAACCTAAACCTCGGAACAGTTAACAAAACCATGTGAACTCAGAACCAAAACCTCGGAACAGATAACCAAACCAAAACTCGGACCTGCAGATCAAACATGTGACTAAAGTTCGGAACTGACCAAAACTCGGACCTGAATAGTTAGTAAAACCCGGACCTGAATTTGGACCAAAAACTCGGACCTGAATGGATTTACAGAACTCGGAACTGAAAGTTGAAACCCGGAAGTTTGAACATTCTTTATAACTCGGAGCTGGTTGTTTAAAACTCGGACTGAGACTCGGAACCTGCTGAACTGATTATAAACCTCGGAATGTCCAGTTAAAACTCAAAAACTCAGAATCAAAGGCTCGGACTGCGAAGACTTTTAACAAAACAAAAAAAAACGGAATACTTTGAACATATATAAAAACTCGGAACATTTTTTTTACTCGGAAACTGACAAAAACAATAACTCGAAAACTCTGACTAGAACAGTAACTCGAAAACTCTGACCAACACACGGATACAGTTAAATGAAAACTCGGAACTGTTTGACCAATTAAAACTCGGACCAGGACCAAACAATAACCCGGAACACAAGCAATACCCTGAACTATTGACATTTAACCAAAGCTCGGACAGAACACCATATGATGATCCAGACTCGGAATAGCTTCAGAACAGAATAGCTTCAGAACAGTTTTTTTTTAGAAAAACTCGGAGCATTTGACAAAAAGGAACCTTCAGACTTTCGGATATCTAAAACTCGGAGTTTCCAAAACTCTGACCATTTGAAGTTTCTAAAACTCTGACCTTTTGAAGGTTCTAAAACTCGGACAAAGCTCAGAAACAAGTCTCCGGACTTTCTCCCTAGTGTGACTTCACACTAGTTCACCAAATCCCCGGAACCACAAACACAGAGTTTTAAACTCAGACAAACCTTTTTTTTGGATCAAAACCCTAGATCTCCAAAACAAAAACCCAGCAGTTCTCTTCAACACAGCTCTCGTATTTCTTCATATCTGGACCAAAATCTTTACGTCTTCAAGATGTTTGGCGGAAACAAACATCAAATCAAGAGCAATGGTGATTCGGATGGCGGTTAGACCATTCCGAATCGGTAACCATGCTCTGATACCACTTTTAAAGCACCGGATCGATGACGAACATCAAACATTGCACTTGATTCAAGACATGAAGAACAAGAACAGGGTAGATGAAGAAGAAGATGCAAGACAAACTCATTCATTTCAATACAATCATCACAGATTACATACCAAACGAGTATACATCATCTTCTACAAGCTGGTTTAGATCACAAAGATCTAAACCTAGCTTTCTCTCACTAACACATAGTCTCCCTCTCTCTCTAGAATACACACAGATGGAGGATCGATGGGATCTTGTAAGAGGTGCACAAAGCTCTCTCAAGGGTTTTTCCTCATCGTTCACACCTGCCCTAATCCTATACAACACATATATATAGCTTGTCCTGCTACAAACCCGCTTTCCCTTAAACCAGCTAAGGGGGAGACTCCTGTGAGATCCACACAAGCATGTTTCCCTCCTGCCCAGCCAAAGACGAGCAGATCCGCTGGTCTCAGTGTAGATCTCCCTTCCATGGGGTCTGTAAGGAAATTCACAGGGGCCTCCTTCTTCGCAGAAATCCCCGCTCTCCTCAAGATGTCCCCCAAAACATCTCTCACCCAGTCATGCCGATATTTGAAACCAGGGAGCTCCTTACAATGAACAGCATACTCCCCGTATTTATCCATGCAGGCTTTACGGCAGATTGGGCAGGTTTCGTCTTCTGGATACATCGGGATCATCAGCCGGTATTTGAGAATAGCCCTATACTCAACAGCCGACATGCATTGCCCAAGCCCCTCGATCGGGATAACAGTCAAAAAGTCTTGCGCATGGGGGCCTTTCAAGCACTCAATCACCGCCTTCTGGCGGGGAGACAGATCAAATGTTTCTCCCAGACTCTGAGCGATTTTGTCAAATAGAGCATTCACCAAAGTTTTTTGTGGCTTTGGGGGGGCGGTGTCCATATTAGAGAAACCGCCAATATCAAAGTCTGGAAGAGAGACACTTAAGTACTCAAGGGCCTGTTGGTAGTCTACATCAAGCTTAACAACCCCACTGTTCTGAAGGATATGGTCTTGCAATACATACGACTGAGCTCTAGACGCCACAAAAGCATAAACTCCAACCTCCCGAGCTGAGAGGAGGCCCAAACCACCCAAACGCATCGGCAAAGATGCCAAACGCCACTGAAGGTCACCAAAGTAGGACCCCCCGCAAACAACAATGTCTTCGATAGCCTCTCGGAGACCATCGTCAAAACAGGATACTGCATTTTCCATCAAGTGGGGTTGGCAGGTCCGCAGCCCAAATAGTAACTTAGCTACCCCCATGCAAGACCTTAAAAGAAGAAGCTCGCACTGGGGGTCCTGGAGGCAGGGCAGGAGTTTCATAAGGTCAACCACTGCCGATGCCCGCCGCCCAGCTAATTCCCCGATAAAAGCAGAATCTCGGCTAACCCCCCCCCCCCCCCCAAGGAGCTTAACCCCCCTCTCAGGTCTACCTATCCCTCTCGGGAAAAGGTCGTCCTGATCCTTGAGATCGTCACACGATGGCCAGTACACTTCCGTTTTCTTAATATTGAGATGGAGCCCTAGGGATGGTCCCTCCGTGTTGATGATGTCCAAGGCTTTAGCAACTTTAATCGTTTTTTAATGTTTTGTAGGTTTACGAGTTAAAATATTGTAGTTAAATAGAGTATGAGATAATTAAATAGATGCAAATGCCTTTTGGGTTACATTTATACGACTTTCTTTGTATAAATAATATTTTTATAACCTAATCAAATTTAATTGAACTTAGGAATGAAAAATTTTAAAATCTATACATATAATAAAAGAAACCATATTATGGACACTTGTCATTATATTAGGGCTTCTCTTATAGATAATTCTTATTTTAATTTAATCTCTTTTAATTAATAATTCATTATAGATAATCATCCTATTAAATATTATTTAGTTTAATATCTTATGGATAATTACTATTAATTTAATCTCTTCTAACTAATTATAGATAACTCTCCTACTAAATATTATTTTGTTTAATCTCTTCTACTTAACTATAGATAATTATTATTTATTTTAAATTAAATTTAATGCATACTTCTCATTTATAATATTAACTAGGTTAGAACCCTGTGTATTACATGGGTTGAATAAAATAAATATACTTAGTAACTACATATGGTTGTTGCAATAAGATATTATTAATTTTTTTAATTAAAATTTTAAATTTGAATCCGGAAGTAATATATTAGTAAACTTAATACATAAATCGAAAGTTAATAACAAACTCGACCGTTAAATGAAACCGATGACCATTTTGATTGGTTTCACGGTTTTAAATCGAATTGTGAACATCCTTAGTAATAACTAATAAGGTTAATTTGTGTTTTTTTATAATAAGTTATTAAAATAACTTTCGAAAATATTGTAAAACCACAAAGTTTGAAATATATATATATATATATATATATATATATATATATATATATATATTGTTTGATGAAGATATAACTTAATTAATTTTATTATATATTTAGAGTTTGCACCTGGGTTATAAACCTGGTTAAATCAGTATTTAGAGAGAACAAGTATACTTTATATACTTGAATATTTCATTTCTTAACTATTTATTTTATTTTCTCTTCTTATTACTAACTATTTAATATTTCATTGATTCAACTACGTGTCCCCATAGGTATATAATCTGAAAGAGAGTGAAATAAGAGTGGAAATAAATCTTCGACTCACTAAATTATTTTATTATTTAGTATATAAAATTTATTTATTCAACCCGTGTAATACACGGGGTTATAACCTAGTAATGTTATGTTTTAATTCTCGATCTACAGTGAACTGTGAAGTATGAACAGAAAAATGACACCAGATTAATTAATTGCAATTTAGCTCTAATTTGATTAAAATAAAATATAATGGATTCTTGCACTAAAGTCCATTTTAGCCAAATTATAGATTTATTGCTTGCTACCGATTCGTACAACAGTAAGAAAAAGAGGTGGTTTTAATAGTGGGGCATTCGAATAAAAAATCAAGAAAAATTTGAATGTGAATTGGGCTAAACTAATTATTAGTTGTTGGGCTAATCTTTTCATTTTTGCAATTAATTCTTGTAGGCTCACAATGGGCTGCTCCAGATGGATATAAAACCAACGAGGGTAGCTTTGATGATTAAAATTGGCGGCTCAACTTTATAATCTGAGAGTTATTTGGTTGTAACATCAACAAGTATGATTTCGGGTAGGGTCGTGATAATTGGTTAACATATTTTACGGCTGGATTTTCAATCTAGCATTTTTTTTTGGAAGGAGTGGATCAACCAGTTACGTTGGCCGCCTCTAGGCGTACCCACTCAGGTTCGAATCGTCGGCCCGTAATGCGGTACCTCCCGGTCGGTCTGGCCTAAGCCCCGTGCAGGATCCCCACTGGCCCGAGATCGAACCCGTGACCTTATGGGTAAACCTTCACACCTCTTACCAGCTGAGCTGGTAGTCATTGGCTTCAATCTAGCAATTCATCTTTAAAACTCTAAGATGAATATGATCTTAAAAACCGGGTGGTCATCTTGTTCACAACTAAATTAATTTAAACTAGGATTTATCACCCGCCGCGATGCGGCGGGGATCCATTCATATGCATCATACTTCATAAAATAAAACCCAAGCGTTTGTTACATCAATGTTTCATAGTCACATCGCCTTAACACGGGGGCTTCTTAGCAACTACGATAAAGGAAGACAATACAGTGCAAACAAATAATGTGGTAATTAATGAACATCAATTTAACAGTTTTCGTATACAAAGGTACAAATAAACCTAGTGGATTATCCGAAGACCCACCAAGCCAAAACTACAATCCGAGGATATAAAGCCGAGCATCCTATGTCTTATCACTAAGCAAATACTTCAAAACCTTTGGTATAGTCCTGACCAAATTCGAAGCATTTGGTGAAAACGTTAATTAATGAATATGAAACATTACTTATCACCTTATTTATTGTTGACACCTTCATTCCAACAAACATAAGGACAATTAACAGAACTGGCTTTTCAGGGATACAGTACTACATGGGTAACAGTAACATGGTACCATTTCTTGCAAACACATCTCCATGTTGCCAACTATTACTTAAAAGTTTTGTTTCTTAAACTACTTTTTCTATAAATTGTAGAAGCAGCTTCAGTGTTTTCTATGAAAGCCTTTTCATGACTCATGAGTAACTTATTGCATGAATTAAAGCTCATATGCCATGATTTTCCAATTGGTTTACTGTATTTACAGATTAAATGCATGCATCAGACTTTATTAAAGTGAAGCTATAACACAAATTTGTGTTGTTTCAGCTTGAGAATCTAGGGTTTAATATGAGGGAAGGTGGATGCATTCTTTCCCAAAATTCATGATTCCCCTAAGAGTAAACCCAATTTAGTAAATTAAAGATGGCCTAAATTTAAATTTTGTGAAGAAAAACACTAAGATTGAAACAACTAAGAAACTGGTACAATAGAGCATCGATATAATAACCTGGTTTGGAATCGGTAGGCCGCTTCAATCAGCGAACGGAATAGGGTCGGTACTGGCGGTGGTGTGTATCAACGATGATCAGTAGTAGCAGATTGAAGGGAGTCGGTAGTGGCGGTGGATAGAGGCTCCTCTTTCATCGCTCTCTCTCTCTAGAGACTTCCCCTCCTCTCTGTATGTCTTTGTGAACAACAAATTTAATCACAAACTACACATTCAAAACATTAGCAATTCAAACCTCCATAAACATAACTAATATTAAAAAACAAATGTTTATAAACCGAACACAATACACAAAATGTGGCACAGCTTATCAACCAAATCATTAAGTCATCCATCCAATTATTATATCCATTTCATCTAAAACAAAAACCGTATAACAACTTCTTAACCTAAAAAAAATCCGCAAATAACATTCAATGAACACTATTATTAATAATCTTCCTCCTAGCCAAAAACCTAGCAATCGGAAGCGTAACCGCAATACTGATCGGAACTCTTACCGGAAACAGAGCTTTATTACACAGCACCGCCAGCGCCTGAGCTCCGCCGTCCGGTTCCTCGGCTTCGCCACGTCAGCGGTGGTGGTTTGGGGATCTAGTTGTTCTTCTTTTGGGCCGGCCATACTGACTTTTTCTAGTACGGATTCGAGTTGTTTGAAGCGGAGTTTTTCGAGTACGGATTCGACGTCGACGTTGTTTTTTATGGCGATGTAGAGTCCGGTGATGCTTGCGGCGGAGACGGAGCAGTGGACGACTAAGGCTACTTTGCCGTATTTTTTGAGAAGCTCGCGGAAGCGACCGCCGGCCATTGCTCGTTGACTGTCTTTGAAGCTTTTATTGAGGGGAAAATTGTAGAGGCAAGAGTGGCAAGAGTGAAAATGGAAAAGGTTGGTGGCGAATGTGAAAAGGCCAAAAAGGTCCTGGCGCAAACATACGTTGTCTTCTGATATATATAATAATTTTCATTAGTTTTAACTTAACAATCAAATCAAAACAAAAATATTGACCACATTCTTCATATGAATATGTTACCCTAGTTATTTTCGTCAAAGTTCATTTATGTAAAGAAATATCTTGACGAGCGTATGTGTTAGCATATTACATTATATTTTATTCTACCTATATAATACACGGGTTCATTCAGCCCGTGCAATACATGAATTTTTAAAGACACAACTTTTTTATTACTAAATATACATTACATTTATTCAACACTTATAATACACACAATTCTAACCTAGTTATATATACCCAAACACACTTAGATTATGTACATAAAAAGAATTAAACTAGTGTGTTAACATGTTTTTGTAACGCCCTAATTCGTTTTAATCAAATTTAACGCAGCGGAAATACATACTAAAAATTTCCTTTTATGAAATTCTTTTTTTCACTTAAATACATTAATTCCTTTATCATAAAATAATTAAAAACTATCATACGTATATCGAATTAGGTGACCACATACACGCCCACGTACAATCCATGTCTTGACTCGATCTTCAATCGCGTACACATCTTGAGCAATCATTCATAAACCTGTACAACCTGCAGTCACCACTACCAATTAGTTCATTAGCAACCAGTGACATAATATATATACTTTAAAAGGTGCATCATCAAGCTTCAACGTCTCTTATTCTCGTTCATATAAGTCCATTCGTCCATCCATTCGGACACTCTCATCTGACCTCCATACTTAACCTTCATTCTCCATTATTAGTTTACCTGCACTTCCATTTCAATTCTAACAGAAAACAATTAGCATCATTATACTTTCCTATCTCATTCGACTCCTTTTTCCGTAAACTTACCTATTTACTTCCATTGTTTAATGCTTTCTCACATGTATCACAATAATCATCATACTACAATATAATTTACATCTAAGTGTAAGTCCGGGATTTACTTACCTTGTGCGTCCGTAATTGCGTTCGCTTACTTGAGTCTCCTTAGCCCGTTAGCCTTCCACGTTCTCAACCATCTTGACATGATTCCTATACATTCATGTCATTACATGCACATTCTTATTAGCATATATGCTTATACATATGAACAACCATATCAAATTCACATCTCATATATGACCTTCGTTAATCCATTCAAACAAGCATAAAGCATACTCAACATCATCCCTACATAATCTTCACATGAACTATATATGTTTACCCATTACTAGCATACAATTTCACTTATTATTGTCTTTTAGACATTTCATCAAACACGTGGTGTGCGTACTACTTCCTAGGCACCATGTACAACTAGTTTATGCATAATCTTCCAAGTTCACTCATATTTCATCAAATCTTCTTACTAATCAACAAGTATCGTTTAACACCTAAACATCAAACATATCAACACCAAATTTCTTTCAATTCATCTAACAATAGTTCATCCTAACACAACATAATTCATGAATATTGGACATGTTGAACACTCATGTCATCTAAATCACCCAACTAGTGGGTTTACATCCTTAAACATCAAATTAGTCAAAATTATGCATAACACATGTTCCCTATGATGATGTTAACACATATTCATGCTTAATTTCATACAATTTCGTGGATAAATCATAACCCACTTCATACAAGATCATCAAATCTAAGTTTTAAGACATACCTTATGATCCCCTTGCTTGGGTGATCATTAATTCACGTTCGGTTGTGAATTTAGACTTCATTTACCCCTTCAATTTGAAGGTTCTTCAAGAACTAGGGTTTGAACCCTTGTTCTTTCTCCTGGACATCGATCCAGAACACACACACGTGTGTGTGTTTGTGTGTGTGTGTTTTCTTTTAATTAAACATCTTTCAAGTTGTCCCACTTTGGTCCCTCAAGTTTCGTTTTAAATAAATAAGGCTACAACCCTTCGTTTAATACCAACGATACTAATATTCAACTAGGTTAATTATTCCTAGTTAGTATTCATTTACGGGTTCACTTTTACCCCTAACAGTATTTTTTACCCGTTCCTTTATATTAACCGGGTTTAAATTACCAGACCCATTTTTGGGGTGTTACAAGTCTACCCCCTTAAAAGAGGTTTCGTCCCCGAAACCTTGCTTACTTCCATGGGACCATAATCCTTTACTTACCGATCCTTCTACGTAACACAATTCTGAATATATTCATATATTTTTAGATTCCAAATTCTTGCCTCATGTTAGTTCCATAGTGGTGTTCATCACTGCATGTTTATTAATTCACGTCATTCATAATGCACACCATGGCAAGAATTTACTCATACCTTATAAAAAGGTCTCATTCATGAACAAATATAACTATACTTCTTGTCTTTACTTTCCTAAATCAAGTATAATACTCATATACTTACATTTGCACATATGTTCATGCATACATACATGCATACATACCTTCATGAATACATTCACTCATGCATTCATACACACATATATACATACAAACTTTATTCCTTTGTGCACATTCAATCCCCTTTAACACATACATACATGCGTTCATAATCACTCATATATCTATTTACATACACCCGAAAAACATACTTGCAACAATAACACATCTATACGTACTTGTTTACATGCTTACTTATCGTTATATAATGCACACATTCATACGTACCTTCATACGTACATTTACTACATACATTCATACCATCCCTATCTCTCTACATACACACGTACATTCATATGTATCTTCCTACCTTCATACGTTCCTACTTGTATACCTACATACATTCCTACATTTCTTCATACATGCATACATTCATAGATACCTTCTTACCTTAATACATCCATACATACATACACATACTTATATACATTCCTACACCTCTACGTACATGCGTACATTCATACATACCCTTCCCGGACGATAATTCCTTCTACCTGCATACGTACATTTACATGTATATTCATATATTACATTACAAATCATTTCATTCGTCATTTCTCACGCATTTCTTACTATTCCCACATATAGGCGTTACTGAATACCTTAAGACTAAACTAAGATTTCATTCCTTTATTGACCTCTAACCAGATTAATTTCATTCATCTGTAAAATAAGCTCTCGTCGTGAGCATCCTTTTGTCACATCTACTACTATCATTAGCCAAAACTTTCATCATTCTCATTTATCACATTAACGGTTATTACATTTCCTTTCATACTTGCGTTGAACTTGGTGTTCATTCACCCATAGTTCCTTCACAATTCCTTGATTTGCATTAGCATTAGCATTATACTGTACATGGGTCAATTAGTTTAATTTGTAAGCCCTCTACTTACATAATTGAAATTTATAAGGTCCTTCGCATTTTATATAAATAATGCCCAAAAACTTTCATATAACGTTAATAACACTTCAACACTTTAAAAATAATAGAATATTCATACTCCTACAACCCTTACAAGATTCATAATGAGCTCGATTCGTAACATAAAGTAGCCTTACCCCTTTCTGAGATCAACTTCAATTCCCCATACATCCAATGTTCTCATACCTGCATTACATTGCTTTCTCAACGGAACCACGATTAATAACGTTAATACTCAAACGTATCTAAATCGTACATACATACATGCTCCCGTGCGTGCATACATACATACATCCATTCATACATATCTACATATGTGCATACATGCATACCTACATTCGTACATACTTACATTCATTCATTCATTCATACTTAAATACATTCATACATACTTGCATACATTCGTGCATACTTATATACGTGCATATTATTCATACATACTTACATACGTGCATATCCTTCATTGGGAATAACGGGGGTTCGGGGGCAGCGCCCCCGAGAGGAGCGGGGTCCCAGGGGCGGCAGCCCCTGGCGGGGTCCAAGGGGCAGAGCCCCTGGCTGGGGTCAGCTTGGAAAAATTTTATTCTGGACAATAGTCCTTTATCAAAAATACATCAGAAACTTAATTTCGGCCCATTCGGAAGCTTAACGGAGCACCGGGACGCGTTACGGGTCAACCGGAAATGCGAGAAGCGAAAACCGGAGAAAACAATCTTAGGCAACCCGTCGGCGACGGGGTGGGGACCCGTCGGCGACGCCCTCTTAAAATGCCCGTCGGCCAATTTCCCCCGTAACCAGTGAGTTAGGCCGTCGGCCGGTTTTGTGGTTTTGGGAGCCCGTCGGCGACGGGGTGGGAACCCGTCGGCGACGGCCTCTAGAAACTTCACTTTTCTGCAGAATCGTTTCGTCGTCCGAACGCATTAAAACGAGCATAACTTTCAAACCGTTTACCCGTTTAACCTCCCGTTTCTTCCTGCATGCTTGTAAATTCACATTCTAACATATAAACTTAAAATCCCACATCCGGATTAAGAAAATTCTTAACTTACAAGCTTTCGGCTTAATATTCATTTAAGAATTATTCGACCCGTTCATGCATTTATCAAACAAACACGTTTGTTTGATCCCAATTTCTCATGAATCCCATAAGTTCAATATTGCCTATCATACTAGGTTCATATCACGGGTTATATGCGTTCTTAAACCCGTTTTCGCTCATATGCTTATTTTGACCCGTTAAGGGTATATGAGCATTTCTACGCATAAATTGCTTTCATTCGCTTCTAGCTTAGCATCACCACATTTCTTATCATATAATTTTCCCCTACAACTATATTTGTAGTGGATTTAATGCAAGAATCTATTTATTCCGAGTTTTACCCTTTGGATTATCCTTTTACGGCAAACGCCCATTACAATGTATTACGCCAAAAGGGTCTATATCTTTCACTTTTACTCAACCCCAAAGGTTTATTCATTTATAAAAACTTTTTTCCAAACTACCTTTAAGGGTCGTTTGCCCATTTTGCCCTTTGAGGGCGTTTTGGTCAATTTTAGCCCTTCTTTTACGACGAGGAATTTTCAACTACATAATTGACCAAAATCGCACATCTTTGCTAAAATTTTAATTACACATACCTGGCTTGAGTCAAGACATTGACCCGTTTACATAGCTTGCATCTTTAATTGCTAATTAATAGCAACGAAATCTCCATACGATATCCATCCTGTGAGCATAAAACTTAACAAACGTTCATTAATCATCCTCGTCAAATGATCCTATCATCCTTAATTGACCCATTTGGTCTAAACGCCCCAAACCTTTTACATTTTAAATAAAATGGTATCAACTTATCATTTCCCTCATTTGACTCATTGCGGATTTTCACCGTATGGTCATAATCTTTAAACCTTTCTTCCATACATTTAACCCATCATCGCTTACGCCATAAGGTATTCTTTAAACTTTATTTTCATTCGTCCATGTAACTAAATTACCGTTTTACCCTTATTACTTATCATGGCATACATCATAACAAAATATTTCAAACTTATTATACTTTCATCATTCCATGACCAAATTACCATTTTACCCTTTTTACTATCAAATCTGGTTTACTGCCGGATTTAACTTGTTCCGACCCGTATCGATTCGTGTCGGAACATCTTATTTCGAAATTTCTTTTCGAATACTAACATATCTTATTTCTAATCAAATACATAAGTAGTTGTACTACCTTAAATGCCGTAAGCTTTACTTACCTTCCATCCGACTACGCTTTTCCGCGTACTTAATTCGTTTACTGCTTACGGCTCAAGCCTTTCATTCTTCTTTTCTTCCTTGCATATTTAATCCGTATTCACCACAGATTTAACTTTCATTCGTCTTTTCATTCTTCATAAGTTTGATCCGTATTCATCTTCGGATTCAAACCTTCATTCATACCTTCCATTCCATTCACGTTTGAATTCATTCACAAATTCAAACCTTTCATTTCTTTCATTCCATTCCGGTTTGAATTCATTCCCGAATCCAAACCTTTCATTTATACTTTACATTCTCTCATGTTTCGAATCCGTCTCACGGATTCTAACATAGCATTCATACTTTAACTTCTTTCATGCTTCGAATCCGTCTCGCGGATTCTAACATAGCATTCATACTTTCATTCCTGAAAGTCTTACATTTCTCTTTACCCTCACGTCCACCTACTACTTAATTCTAACGGACATACCTGTAACAATTATCACGGTCTCACGAACGTCATACGTTTCTTGTGTACTGGCCAGGTACACAATCCACATACTAGTTTCGTGCCTTCGTGTAATCGCCACCTTATGTCCGAAGAATTAAGTTTCGGCACGTGTAACATTTTCAAAACTTCATTGTCATGTCACTATTATATTTCATTTATGATTTTCCTTCGCTTGCTTAATCATACCACGCCATACGCCCACACGCTGAATTTTACGTACCTGGGGTTCATTTTCCTGACCTGTCACACACCTTAGCTTTCGTACTAGCCCGCGACTGCGAAACATCCTCATTATCCATCAATCTCACCTTTCAATGTTCATCATTATTAGTAACCTCACGCATACTTACTTATATTAAATCTCACCTTTCGGTCTTGATCGAGTCTTGGATTGTACGGGTCATTAATCACAAGAGCACACAGGTTTGAGTTCAAGTACTCACTCATTTGTACTTGATTTCGCTCAAACCTAGGCTCTGATACCAACTTGTAACGCCCTAATTCGTTTTAATCAAATTTAACGCAGCGGAAATACATACTAAAAATTTCCTTTTATGAAATTCTTTCTTTCACTTAAATACATTAATTCCTTTATCATAAAATAATTAAAAACTATCATACGTATATCGAATTAGGTGACCACATACACGCCCACGTACAATCCATGTCTTGACTCGATCTTCAATCGCGTACACATCTTGAGCAATCATTCATAAACCTGTACAACCTGCAGTCACCACTACCAATTAGTTCATTAGCAACCAGTGACATAATATATATACTTTAAAAGGTGCATCATCAAGCTTCAACGTCTCTTATTCTCGTTCATATAAGTCCATTCGTCCATCCATTCGGACACTCTCATCTGACCTCCATACTTAACCTTCATTATCCATTATTAGTTTACCTGCACTTCCATTTCAATTCTAACAGAAAACAATTAGCATCATTATACTTTCCTATCTCATTCGACTCCTTTTTCCGTAAACTTACCTATTTACTTCCATTGTTTAATGCTTTCTCACATGTATCACAATAATCATCATACTACAATATAATTTACATCTAAGTGTAAGTCCGGGATTTACTTACCTTGTGCGTCCGTAATTGCGTTCGCTTACTTGAGTCTCCTTAGCCCGTTAGCCTTCCACGTTCTCAACCATCTTGACATGATTCCTATACATTCATGTCATTACATGCACATTCTTATTAGCATATATGCTTATACATATGAACAACCATATCAAATTCACATCTCATATATGACCTTCGTTAATCCATTCAAACAAGCATAAAGCATACTCAACATCATCCCTACATAATCTTCACATGAACTATATATGTTTACCTATTACTAGCATACAATTTCACTTATTATTGTCTTTTAGACATTTCATCAAATACGTGGTGTGCGTACTACTTCCTAGGCACCATGTACAACTAGTTTATGCATAATCTTCCAAGTTCACTCATATTTCATCAAATCTTCTTACTAATCAACAAGTATCGTTTAACACCTAAACATCAAACATATCAACACCAAATTTCTTTCAATTCATCTAACAATAGTTCATCCTAACACAACATAATTCATGAATATTGGACATGTTGAACACTCATGTCATCTAAATCACCCAACTAGTGGGTTTACATCCTTAAACATCAAATTAGTCAAAATTATGCATAACACATGTTCCCTATGATGATGTTAACACATATTCATGCTTAATTTCATACAATTTCGTGGATAAATCATAACCCACTTCATACAAGATCATCAAATCTAAGTTTTAAGACATACCTTATGATCCCCTTGCTTGGGTGATCATTAATTCACGTTCGGTTGTGAATTTAGACTTCATTTACCCCTTCAATTTGAAGGTTCTTCAAGAACTAGGGTTTGAACCCTTGTTCTTTCTCCTGGACATCGATCCAGAACACACACACGTGTGTGTGTTTGTGTGTGTGTGTTTTCTTTTAATTAAACATCTTTCAAGTTGTCCCACTTTGGTCCCTCAAGTTTCGTTTTAAATAAATAAGGCTACAACCCTTCGTTTAATACCAACGATACTAATATTCAACTAGGTTAATTATTCCTAGTTAGTATTCATTTACGGGTTCACTTTTACCCCTAACAGTATTTTTTACCCGTTCCTTTATATTAACCGGGTTTAAATTACCAGACCCATTTTTGGGGTGTTACAGTTTTTTTTCAAACGAACAATCAAACTGGTTTATCTATTTATTTATTTTTTAATTTTAAGAGGGAAGTTGTTTTCTTGTATTCTAGTTTTTCTTTAAAACTAAAAAGATAAATGGTAATGGCCCTGGCTTTCGCTTTAGGGGTTGTACATTAACATAGGATTTTTGACGTAAAAACGTTGAATCACACACGTGCGTTGTAATGTGTTAACTCGCAAAATATATATCTAAACTAAAAAATTTCTAGTAAATTTAAAATCGAATAAAGAGATACAAACGTAAGTTGGTTGAGGGCAAAAAAATCTTAAAATTCAATGGTCATATGGTTACTCTATTAAAGTTTAGAAGGTAGAATCATAAAAATAGTTATAAAAAAAAACAAACAGGTAGAGTGTAAAAAACACACACACTAAAAAAAAAAAGAACCGTGTAAGCCCCATATTAAAATGTATAGTTGTAGAATTAGAGTAAATTACTATTTTGGCCCTCGTGGTTTAACCAGTTTAACAATTTCAGTGCAAAATGAAATATTTTAACATATCAGACTCCGAGGTTCTACCTATATAATAAATTGTTAATTATTTATGATATTTTTAAGTTATAAAAGAAAGGAATTAAAAATAAATAAAGAAAAAAGAAAACCGTTAATTATTGATTTAAGGGTTACACACAAAAAAAAAAATCCACTAAAACCAGGATTCGAACGGCTGACCTTAAGTTCGTGTGCATACAGCCCGACCGCTGGATTACATATCTAACCTGTCTAATATTTTGAATCACAATTAACTTATACAGATAATTAAGACTCCTTGGTATTGTTTTGTTTGAAAAGAAAGAAGTGCAGCGACAGCAACATGAGGTCGGGCTCGAACACGCGACCCCTGGCTTGTTTCATACAATCGCACCTACCGTACTACTGAATCCAATGTGATATTTAATAATTTTTATTTTATTAAACACAAATTCTTTGAAGCCAAAATACTGTTTTCTCTTATTTTTTTAAACAACAAAATATATATCAACTCTGATGGATTAATCTTACTGGTCATAAATAAATGATATGTTTTCAGTAAATTCTCCTATATATTAATAATTCTCCTATATCTATATACCATATATAAGCATTTCCCATGTCTAAAATAGTAATTTAACATCAATATTTTAAGACGCCATGTACAAGGTCTGAAGCAAAGTTCCATTATTTTCAACCCTGCTCCCAAATTTGCCCCTCATTTAACAAGGCTTCAATGATTTCTTCGGTTTGGAGCAGTGTAATAATGAAATTGAAGCCTGTTCGGTTGCATCACCTCTTCCGAATTCCACTTCTGCAACCACTCAAAAGTCACCGTTCACCCTTTCACTAACCCTAGATCCTTTTCGTTTCAAATCAAATCCACTTTATCTCTACTTAGGTCTCTCTCTCTCTCTCAAAGTTCTGGAGCACTCCTCTCCATCGATTTCTCAATTCTTGTGTGTCTCTCTCATTCGATCTCTCAAATCCATGACCCCATCTAGCGACGATATGGTGTGTAGTGGTAAAATTTGCTCCCTAGGGTTTCAGTGGTAGGATTCTCGAGCAGATCCGTGGCAACTGAGACGAGATCCCGGTGGTAGATGGCTGTTGAGGTAGGTTTCGACAACCCGGTTCCAATTTATCAGCTGCATGTACGTTTTCTGACAACCGAGGTAAGTCTGGCGACCTTCTTTTGATTTGTGTAGGTCATGTGCTTCAGCTTGTTAGTTCTAGCAACTGATGTTGAACTTTTGTAATTCTGGCGACTATAATGATGATTCCGACAACTTGGGTAGTGGTTTGCGACGACAACAGTGACTACCTGCGGTGAAGGCGAACTTCAGCCGCCAAACAACGGTGGTCTATGGTGGTGGTTGTATACTTCGGCCGCCAAAATCGTCTTGTGTTGAAGTGGAGCAAAAAATCTCTGATCTCTAAGATTACAGGTTCCCACCTTATGAAACTCAGTATAGTTATTTCTTGTTTACATTTTATTTGTATTGGTTCACGTCTAATATTTGAATTTGCCTGCCAATCTTTGTTTTGTGTAGGGCCCTAAACTGCCAAACAAATTTCAAAGCTCATGATTAGATAGATAGGTCTCAAAACGAAAGGGGGGAAACCGATAGAAATCGAAGTGTGAGCATATGTTGATTGTTCAATCGAAATGCAAACAATTTTACAATGTCTTAGTGTTGTTGATTGCGAAAGGTAAATTGTTTTCCGGTTTGTTATTGTTTAAATGTCACCATCTGTTGGTTTTTATATACTTTTTTCTAAGTGTGTTTGGTTCATTGAATAGACTGGATTTAGAGTTTGGGCAAAGGGGTTGTTTTTGTGATTTTTTTAATTATGTAATTTTATAATATGATTTGAAGTTGCTAAGTTCAATGCAAATTTTGGGGTGTAAATTAGCTAAATTGTCATTTGGAATGGTCTATTTGGCGATTGCTTATTCGGATTGATTTTCTGCTTATTGTGTTTTTTGTTGCAGTAATAACATGTTTTGAGAGCGTTTGGATTGGTTAAATTAATCTTTTTTATGTGATTAGTTGTGCAGTGAAACCATAGCTGAGGCAAGATATATTTGTTTATCGTTCTTTGGAACCCTAACTGTCAGCACATGTTTGTTTTGTTTCAGATGGTGTGGTGTCTGATGCGAGCAAAATGAAGGCAGCCGCCTCTGCCAAGAGAGGAAGTAAAGCCTCCGCCGCCGCTACTTCAGCTAAGGTAGCTAAGGTGGTCCACATGTAATTACATTCTATTCCCTCACAGTCACAGTGATATATGCTTCTTTAAAGTTGTAACCAAATTATGATGCGGTTGCCACTTTGGAATTGCATTGGTCTCACAAAGTTCATTTGTTAACAGCCTATGTCAACTAACTATTTCGAAGGTTGTTGTTGTCTAATAGAGAGGTTGCAAGGCAGGTTTGGTTACAGGTTTGGTATTCTTTTTTTGCAATAGATTTCTGTTACCTATGTTAGGTTGATCTCAGCTGGTGCCCTTGCCCCGCATGACTTGTGCATGTATCCTCCCCTGACAACCACCATCTTTAATCTAACTACTTATAAGCACAAGTTAAATTAATACACAATAATCATTGAGCAGGTACTGATAATTATTTCATACGGTTGAAAGTTCTACCCTTGAATTTAAAGGATCTGAAAGTGTAAGAACTCTTGTCGCTATTGTGGTATGAATGCTTCCTAAGTTCCTATCATAACCATTACCTTCAATTTTTTTCTTAATTCTTTATTATAGATGGTGGCATTGTAGCAGAGAACCAAGCTAAGTTGGTTTTTATTTTTATTTTAGCTATTATTATTTACTTGTGAAAATTATTTTTCTATACACATTTGACTTTTCTTTAAAAAGAACAAACTAGAGTACCAAATAAGTCCAGTAACTTGGGTTTTCAGAATCCTGAGTTCTTAGGGAAGTCCCAAAGGTCTCTAAAATTTTTGACACAGGTGAACATAGATTGAGCTACAAGTCGAGACTGAGAAGCCAAGTGTGAAAAAGTCCGAGCAATCTAAGTTGACATTTGTTAATTTTCATGTTATTTTGTGGGTATAAAATTGGGCTTGCGGGTATAACATTGGGCTTGCTTGGTTTTTGTTATTACGTCGAAACACCCGGATTGTGGATGGGTATAAAATTATTTGTACCTAATAGATAAGTAACCGGTTACAACATGTGCCACAATTCTATGAACTGATGATTCATTTTCCCGCTTTTTTATGTCTTAAGGTATCCTATTTCTTAATAGAAAAGTTAACTAAAAATATTTCTTAAATTTTCATTAATAACTATTTACTTACTCAACCCGTGTATTACACAAGTACCTAACCTTGTTTATAATGTATTAAAAACTTAATATCAAATTATTAATCATTCCTTAAACGTTATAACTGATTAAATTGATTAATGTCTTGATGTTGTTTTATTGGGATAACGATACATACGATGAGCTACTTTTGGACATTTATGATCCAGACAAGGGTGATCCACTTGCTGTGGCCTGTGGTGGAGCCGACTCAGTTACACGGGACAACATGGTCAGATTATCAACCCGAATGCTCGATAACTATGAAAATTTATCCACAACTGTTGTCGTGCATTAGAAACTTACATAAGAAAACTTCTATGTGATAAGAGTACATAGTTGAGTTTGAATAGTTAGCAATCTAATGTGACATGTGCACTGCCAATGTAAGGTTGAGAGTACATTATTAGGTTAACATTATGTCTTCTTTATGTAATGTGTATGATAGTACTAATACGGTGTCTTATGATGATACATTCTTAATAAATACTTAAATACATTTAGAGATAACATGAGCATTAATTATTTTTTCCTGTGATCAATCTAGACTAATGGTACCAAACTGTACAGTGTGTATATTTGGTACCTGCACTTAATTTTGGAGATTTTCAGTACCGGTACTCGGTATTCATAATAAAGTTGATGCTTAGTTTCGAATTCGGACCATGTTATAAAAGACCATACTAATGTTAAGAATAAAAAAAACAAATGGACGTGTATATACTATATAATGTATCACAAAAGGTTTGATAAAATAAGAAAACCGAGTATTAAACGAAGAAGCCTTTTATATATCTAAATTAACTACCCCCTTCGCTTCCAGACCCCACCCCCTTCGCTTTCAAATGTAATCACTTTCAAGCGTTTTATATATCTAAATCCTCACTCCGCTCTCTACCAGATTGCCCGATGTGTAGTGTGTTTCCGCCGCAACGCGCGGGTTTCCCACTAGTATTAATAAATGAATGAAATAAACAGTAAACTATAATATAATAAAATATTATATACAGTTTTTTTATAGTTTTATTTCTTAATAGAGTTAATTGTCAAAATCGTCCCTGAGGTTTGGGCACGTTTGCCATTTTCATCCAAAATGACACTTTTGTACCAAATTGCCCCCAACGTTTGTAACTTTTTGCCATTTTCATCCAAATCACTAACTTAGTTTATTTTTTCTGTTAAGTTGAGGATCTTTGGATGAAACTGGCAAATATAAAACCACAGGGATGATTTTGGCAATTTACTCAAACACTTTTTAATTTCTTTTATTTAATTATTTTTGTTACATATATAATAAAAAAGAATATACATGGAGTTTTTAGAAAAAAAAATTAATAGTTTTGTCACATAATTTTTATAAATTTTTATCAAAATCACTAACTCAGTTTATTTTTTCATTTTTCTGTTAAGGTGAAGGATGTTTTAAATTTTATAAATTAAGACAGAAATTAATTTACAGCTTCTTTATATAAATCGGTTTTATAAAGAGAAAACGTCATTGGTGTGCAACACATAACAATCGATTGCAACTTTTAGTATTTATCAGTTGTATAAATAGAAAAAAATTGTAAAACGTTACATATTTTTAAATGTGTTGAGCACCTAGGAAATATGTTGGTAGAAATAAAATATTTATTTAATTAAGATTATGAGGGTAACTAACTAATACTTATTCTGAGTGGCTTGAGTAAAGAAACTTTTGGTTCATAGCATTATAATTACAATTTGGTGGGTAATTTTAAGGTTTGGTAACGATACGTTGTTTGATGGGGGGGGGGGGGGGAGGGGGGGGGGGGCACTGGCTTCTGTTTTTCCTAAGGAACGAATTTAAAAGAGTAGAAGATGAATTACAAACTTGGTACATATGATAAGATTTTTTTATTTGACCTTTTTTCAATAAGGTCACCAACATTTTAGTTTTATAAAATTTAGAGGTTTAAGTAGATTTTATTTTTATAAAACTGATCTATATAAAAAATTAGAAATTAATTTATGTCTTAGTTTATAAAATCTTTCGCCTTAATAGAAAAATTAACTTAGTTAGTGGTTGGATGGAAATTTATAAAAATTATGTGACAAAACTATTATTTTTTTCATATAAAAATTGCATGTATATTCTTTTTTATTAAATATGTAACAAAATTAAGTAAATAATAGAAATTTAAAAGAGTTTGAGTAAATTGCCAAAATCGTCCCTGTGGTTTTATATTTGTCAGTTTCATCCAAATATACTCAACTTAACAGAAAAATAAACTAAGTTAGTGGTTTGGATGAAAATGGCAAAAAGTTACAAACGTTGGGGGCAATTTGGTACAAAAGTGTCATTTTGGACGAAAATGGCAAACCTGCCCAAACCTCAGGGACGATTTTGGCAATTAACTCTTCTTAAAATTATAATAATTGTTATCTCCTTTACTTTTTAAGTCTGATAAGCTTGGTGTTATCTGGTACTTGTATCGAAAATACCGGTTCGTTATCGGTACATCAAGGTAAAGACCAGCACCAGCCTGGTACATAAGACGCCAAAAGTCGGTACCAGATTGAGTTTGATAATCTTTTAGTTCGAGAAATTTGGTACTGCTACCCAGTACCATTTGCTCATCCCTGATCACGGGTACCGTACGAACACCAATGGTATCGTACAACTATTTTTTAGTTTCAGTGGTAGGGATGAGCTCGGTGCCAACTGATACCGAATCGGTATTGGTACCGAAAATACCGGTTACGGTATCGGTATATGAAGGTAAAAACCGGTAGCGAACCGGTACTAGGAACGCCAAACGTCACTACCGAACTGGTTCTTAGGATCTTTCGGTTCAGGAAATTCGGTACCAATACCCATTACTATTTGCTCATCTCTGACTACGGGCTTCTACCGAACAACATCATTACCATACAACTTTCTTAGTTGATTTTTTTCGGTTAATTTTTTAGTGTTTTTTCTACATTTTCTTTTTATTCTTGGCAGCGATTCCGTGTGTAACGCGCTCGTAGTGATTTCAAACACATATAAACACAGACTAAATAACATAAGAAGCGTTGCGGCGACGGTTTTTATAACTAGTTGAATTAAATGAGTAATACTGTTATAAATACAGATATAATCCCTCCTAATTCTCCTCCTAAGTTATCATGGTTTCAGTTACATTTGACTACATAATGTTTCAGTTACATTTGACTACATCATTGTATATATATGTGTGATTGATAAATGAAAGAGAACACACTTCTCATATTTCTCTCATTTTTCATAACACGTTATCAGCACCCTGCTCTAACTCGTTCTGCTTGTTGACAATTTCTCTTGTTTTTGGTTGCTTCTACAACGGTGTTCTACTATCACTATTAGCTCTCACCTCTATTTTGGAATTCTACTTCCACCACATATTCATCAATCCAGGTAATATTCATTTACGTCTCATGCATTTATTTGGTAGATATATAATCTTTTACTCACTTGAATCACACACATCAACAATTTTTTTGTGATTCAGTGTTAATTTATTGCCATAAAAAAAATGAGATAGATGGATAACACACATAATATAGGGTGTGTGGTATTCTATATCTGGATTCTTAAAATAAATAAATAAATAAATAAATAAAACAAAAATAGATCTGTTTTTCTAAGAACAAACAAGAATGATGAAGAAGATGCAATTTTTGGTTTATCGTAAAGGGTATAAATTTTTTTTGATTCAATCTTGCAAAAATATTGTTCAAAGTAATATGAAATATAATCGTTTGTCTGTAAGTAGGATTTTGAAATCGACAATCAACATTTTATTTCTCGTAGTTTATTAGATCGTAAACATGCTTTTAGATCTAGACCTTGCCTTAGTACTGTAACTACGAAACACGATTTAGTCAATTTGATCTAGACCTTGCAATCAACTCAAACAAACATATCATCATATAATTTCATCAGCCAATTTTCATACCATATGAATTTTTTTTCCACAAAGCTACACACAACACATTCCACTATTTTGTTTCGATCCGTCGCCGCCGGTGTTCACGAGTTTCGTCAAAAGCTCCGGCATCGGCTTCACGTTCCGACAACTTGTTTCTTCCGCTGGTGTATTCGAGAGCCGAGAGAAAAAAAAATTGGTCCTTGCCGTCGTTGTTGATGAGATTGGTCGAAACATTGGTCGCGACTTCTCGTCGTGCTTCAGTGTCTCCGACAAGCTTGGTTTCCTCCGGCGAGGAACTTGTAGCTCCGGCAAGGTGTAGGTGATCCGAAATGATGTTGTGAGTATGTGAGGGGTATCGAACAGGCTTGTATGTGTGTAAAACCGTGGTGAAGAGTTCGGTTTATATAGCCTTCGCATGACTCGTAAGTATGGAAATGAATTGTGATAGCTCTGTATGTGTATGATAAGGAGTTTAGGTTCATAATGGATGTGAAAAAGGATGGAACGCGGATCAATCAATCTCGGTTAATCAGGGAATTGAAGAAAAATGGAAATGTCAACCAAGGTTGTCGAGCTGTTCAATTGGGCGGCAAAAAAAAAAAAAAAAAAAAGTTTCAAATTGTTACAAAAAGGCCCCTTTAGTTTGAAGGGTTAATAATTTAGTTTTCTTTTCCTTTTTTTATATAAAAACATACTTTTTAACAAAGTATTACACACCATAACTCATAACACGTGGAAACCAATTTTTCCCAAATTCAACTTTTATTATCATTATACTATACATATATATAGATATTATATGTATATATTAATTAAATTAAATAACTTGTCAGTCTCCTATGCTAGTTTTTGTTTGTTCAATATTAATTTATTTTATTATTTCCAGAGGAAATATGTTTACAAGCTCCAATAAAGCTATCATTGGTGATGAATGTCTAGTAGATAGTGGTACTACTAACACTATTCTCAAACATAAGAAATTTTTCTCTGAGTTGTCTCCTGCAGAGACACTTGTTGGTACTATTTCTGGTGTATGTGATCTTATAGAAGGCTCTGGAAGAGCAAGCATCATATTACCATCGGGTACTAAACTAATTATAAATGATGCATTATACTCTAGTAAATCAAGGCGAAATTTACTGAGTTTTAAAAGTATTCGACAAAATGGTTACCACCTCAAAACAACATCCGAAAATAATATTGAATACTTACAAATTACTTCAAATGAAAATGGTAAAGATACCATTATAGAAAAGCTAAAAGCTTTATCCTCTGGATTATATTGTACCAATATTACTCCTATTGAATCATACATGATGGTGAGTAACCATAAGGTACTAGATAAAGACACATTCACAATATGGCATGACCGACTAGGTCACCCTGGTAACATAATGATGAGGCGAATAATTAAAAGTGCAAATGGGCACCCTCTTAAGAATTTAAAAGTCTTGTTATCACAAGATTTATCATGTGTGGCATGCTCTCTAGGCAAACTCATTACTCGACCCTCACCAACTAAGTTGACACAAGAAAACCCCTCGTTTTTGAAAGAATCCAAGGGGACATCTGTGGGCCTATACATCCTCCTTGTGGTCCATTTCGCTATTTCTTAGTCTTAATTGATGCCTCATCGCGATGGTCACACGTGAGTCTTTTAGCTACCCGAAATGTAGCGTTTGCCCGACTTTTGGCGCAAATAATACAGTTGAGAGCTCATTTTCCTGAAAATCCAATTAAAACCATACGAGTGGATAATGCAGGAGAATTCACATCCCAAGATTTTAACGATTATTGTATGTCGATTGGGATAAAGGTTGAACAACCAGTAGCTCATGTTCATACACAAAATGGTTTAGCTGAATCATTAATTAAACGATTACAAATAATCGCTAGACCTCTCCTGATGAGATGCAAATTGCCATCTTCTGCATGGGGACATGCTATTCTACATGCTGCTGCACTAATCCGATTAAGACCAACTGCCGACCATGAATACTCCCCATTACAACTGGTCTCCGGAAGAGAACCAAATCTGTCCCACCTCAAAATATTTGGTTGTGCGGTATATGTACCGATATCGCCACCACAACGTACCATAATGGGACCACAGAGAAGACAGGGCATTTACATTGGTTTTAATTCCCCTTCTATTATTAAATATTTAGAACCATTAACGGGTGACATGTTTACAGCACGCTTTGCTGACTGTCAGTTTAATGAGACAGTATTCCCAGTCTTAGGGGGAGATAAGACTAAAGAAAGACTGGTAACACAAGAGTTAACATGGAATGCATCATCATTATCAAATCTCGACCCCCGAAGTGGTCAATGTGAATCTGAAGTCCAAAAGATTATACATTTGCAAAGAATCGCAAATGAATTACCAGATGCATTCACAGACACAAATAGGGTGACAAAGTCACATATACCAGCATCAAATGCACCTGCTCGAATTGAAGCAATCCCAGAAGCGATTACCATACAAAGAAAACGTGGGAGACCAATAGGTTCCAAAGATAAGAACCCACGTAAGCGAAAAGAGCAGAATAAATCAGTTGGTGAAAATTTAGTAAATGAAACTCTAGAAGAGGTAAATGTCCCAGAAGAGACAAATATAATTCCAGAGGAAAATGAAAATCAAGAAGACACACTGGTACCAAACGAAAACGAGATCTCTATCAATTATGTACAAAATAGTACAATATGGATCCGAAATGAAACACGTGTTAATGATATATTTGCATATGCTATAGCAACGGATGTAATCAATGAAAATGATTATGTACCTAAAACTCTAGAAGAGTGCATGCACAGAGTTGATTGGCCAAAATGGCAAGAGGCCATAAAGGCCGAGTTAGGTTCGCTTGAAAAGCGAAATGTTTTCGGACCTGTAGTCCGAACACCCATAGACGTCAAACCAGTAGGTTATAAATGGGTGTTTGCTATAAAAAGAAATGAAAATAATGAGATTGTACGATACAAGGCACGTCTTGTAGCACAAGGGTTTTCCCAAATCCCAGGAGTTGATTATGAGGAAACGTATTCCCCTGTAGTGGATGCGATAACCCTTAGATTTCTAATTGGCCTTGCAATCTCAGAAGGACTTCAAATGAGACTTATGGATGTCGTCACCGCATACTTGTATGGGACACTAGAAAATGACATCTACATGAAAATCCCTAAAGGATTAAAAATGCCCGAAGCATTAAAATCAATACCTCGAGACATGTGTGCTATAAAGCTAAAAAGATCTTTATATGGTCTTAAACAATCTGGCCGTATGTGGTACAATCGGCTTAGTGAATATCTCGAAAAAGAAGGATACAAGTCTGATGTAATCAGTCCATGTGTTTTTATAAAAAGGTCACTCTCAAAATTCACTATAGTAGCAGTCTACGTTGATGATATAAACATCATCGGAGCTCCTGAAGAGATAGAAAAAACTGCTAATATATTAAAGAGAGAATTTGAGATGAAAGACCTTGGCACAACAAAATTATGTCTCGGCCTGCAGTTTGAGCAATTACGAAACGGTACATTCGTCCAGCAGTCAAACTACATCCAGAAGATGTTAGTACGTTTTAATATGGACAAAGCTCATCCGTTTAGCATACCCATGGTTGTCCGACCGCTAGATCCTCAAAAGGATCCTTACCGCCCTCAAGAAGAAGGCGAAGAAGTACTTGGTCCAGAAGTACCATACTTAAGTGCGATCGGTGCCCTTATGTATCTTGCAAATAACACGAGACCTGATATTGCATTCTCAGTACATGTACTAGCAAGATATAGTTTAAACCCAACACGTAGACACTGGAATGGAATAAAACACATATTCCGATATATTTGCGGGACACAAGACTTAGGTCTTTTCTACCAGAAAGATCAAAAGTCCCAGCTTGTTGGGTATGCTGATGCTGGATATCTATCAGATCCACATAAAGCAAAATCTCAAACAGGTTATGTATTCACATATGGTGGCACAGCAATTTCTTGGAAGTCAACTAAGCAAACACTTACAGCAACGTCATCAAATCATGCCGAACTAATTGCACTATATGAAGCTGGTCGAGAATGCGTGTGGTTGAGATCAATGATTACTCACATACAAGAAACATGTGGATTAGAACAGATCAAGAAGGAGCCGACGATTATTTATGAAGACAATGCTGCTTGCATAGCTCAGATCAAAGAAGGTTACATCAAGGGTGATCGAACAAAGCACATTTCACCAAAATTCTTCTCAACATATGACTTGCAGAAAGAAGGGGAAATTGATGTTTGCCAAATCAAGTCAAGTGAAAATTTAGCTGACCTATTTACAAAATCTTTACTAAGAAACAGTTTCGAGCAACTATCACACAAGATCAGTCTCCGTAGATTGAAAGATGTTTGTTGAATTCAGGGGGAGAATTATACACACTGTACTCTTTTTCCCTTAACTAAGTTTTGTCCCATTGGGTTTTCTTAGTAAGGTTTTTAATGAGGCAGTACAACTGATCCAGTAGTATCAGTTTATGATATAGGTCCTGAAGTATCTATTTAATATCATCCTGAAGTATGTTATTAACTGTGTATAATAAATAATAATATATATCTGAGGGGGAGTGTTATAAATACAGATATAATCCCTCCTAATTCTCCTCCTAAGTTATCATGGTTTCAGTTACATTTGACTACATAATGTTTCAGTTACATTTGACTACATCATTGTATATATATGTGTGATTGATAAATGAAAGAGAACACACTTCTCATATTTCTCTCATTTTTCATAACAAATACAAAATACTTGAGTAAAAAAACTCTTAACAGGAAAAGAAAACGACATTGTTAGCTTGTTTTGAAAGAAATAGCCGATCAAGATTCGGTTTATAATTATTCAAGTTCGATGTTAACATGGTATAACATAGTCATGATTCTCCTAATAGAACGGAAACGATAAATAGGTATGAAGAGCATACCGAAACGATGACGTGAACACTTGACGTTTTTCCCGCGAGCTCGGTTTACTACGGCAGAACTCCGGTGAAGTCCCATGTACGAGGGACGCTTCTGGTGGCTTATTGAGTGGTGTTATGTTCTTAGAATGTAGCAAAGGTCGATTACAACAATGATTTGTTTTAAAACACGTTTATGATTCTAGATTAGATGTATCGAAGTTTCCGAACATACGAATGCGAGGGTGTACGGTTGTGGGTGATAAAGATGTCTAGGATCATGATTTCGTATGTATGGGAACTTTAATCACCGATAAATCACGAGAAGTCAGAATCATTCAAAAGAAAGAAAAAAAGGAAATATAGCTGTGTTTGCTGTATCTTTTGAGCGGCAACTACAATTTATTCAAACGTGTGAATATATAAAGGATCATGCTATTCACACACCCAAACCTTATTTCCACACCCTTTTGAAGCGCCCCGCTTTAGCCAAAGTTGGGCATGTTGACCTGTTTTCCAGACAAAAGGTGATGTGATGGTGTACAATGTCAGTTGAACCGCCCCGCTTTGGCCAAAGCGGGGCGTTTAGGGTTTTTTTTCCGAAAATGGGTGATGAGACTTGATGCGATGTTATATTCTGTACGGTGGAATGTTTGAACCCTAAACGCCCCGCTTTGGCCAAAGCGGGGCATTTCGACCCTGATTTTTGAAAGTTGGTGTCTTCTGACGAATGCGAACCCGAGAAACGGAATGGAGTTCAAGCAGTTGGTCGATGACATGATAGATAAAGATCTTGACACGATCATATCCATTTTCAAGTATTAGACTAGATAGTCCAAGATGAAATATATTAAAACCATTCAATCCCACCAGTCTACGATGCGGAACATAGTCCCAGATTGTCTAAATAAGCGTTTTATCAGGTGTCATGTGGTAACAACTACAAAGGGGATATTCAGATCTCTATTCGGTCATCTTTCCGAGCTTTTACAAGGAAGATATCGAAGATTTTGGTACAACTTCAAGTCACGAAGATCACTCTCCAGTTGTTGATCATGACGACCGTAATAAAACGGAACATAATCTTAGATTGTCTTGAGAAGCGCTTTTATCATGTGTCATATGTTGGACGGAATATATGGATGGAAAGCCCGCATAGATGGTAGCATTCCTTGCAAGTCCTTTAAATTCGCATAAACATATATTCGTTTCATAACCTCCTCCTATAAATCAACCACAACTCACCACCCATAAAACATTATCCCTGCCCCTTCACGAACCACAAAATGGAACATAGTCCCAGATTGTCTAAAGAAGCGCTTTTATCATGTGTCATGTTGTAACAACTACCAAGGGGATATTCAGATCTCTATTCGGTCATCTTTCCGAGCTTTTACATACGAATATGTGGTTCCCAATTTGTGGTAGTTGTATCATACTCGATTGATTCATTTAATTCATTTTGTCATCGACCAACTGCTCGAAATCCCTTTCGTTTTATTACAGTCGTCATGGTCAACTACTGCAGAGTGATCTTCGTGACCTGAAGTTGTATCCAAATCTTCGATATCTTCCAATATCAAATTTCTTCATTTCCCATGATTATGAAACCTCGTTTCGTGAGGTGGTCTTCTTTCATTATTCCCCGCGGCATCAAAATACAGAGCTTCATCCTTATTTCTGTAAATCGCACAAACAAGCATGCCTTGAACGAGTCTAGAACACTCGTAATCCTCAACCGGCTTTGGCTTAACAACGATCGATTTGGATCGCGACTGCCTCATAGCCCATGGAGCGTCAGCTAACCTTCACGAGCGTCTTTTCACTCTCGGTGACTGCCCAGAGATGCATGTCTGCAGAAGGTGCAAGAGAATGGCGAGTGTCAGCTAACCTTCACCAGCCTTCCTTTAACATGATCCCTGCTGGTGCTAAACCTTTTCAAGCTTGTTTTCAACGGGGATATAATGCAATGATTCCTCTCAATTGAATAGGCAGACACTTGCTTCATATAACTCACTTGAATCGTCTCGGATGTAATAACAGTATGGTTAGTGGATGCAAATTGCAGAGCTCTTTTCTATGCATTATATGCACATTTATGTATCAGCCTGCGATTTCTTCTGGAGGGTTCACCTATGGTAGTGTTTTGGTTGTTTATGAGTTGTTTTGATTGTGAAATAGATAAGAAGGATGAGATATCGGCAGTTAGCTCGAAGAAGTTTCTCTCGATTATTGATGAAGTGATGTTACAGAAAATTGATTTGCACAAAATGTGGAGAACTTGTTTGCGTTATATGACACATGATAAAACCGCTTCTCTAGACAATGTGTTATGGTGTGATTTTTCAAGTTTGCATAGTGGGAGAAAAGACCAGCACCCATGTCAGTATTGTCATAATGCAATGAGACATAACTGAGATTTAAGCGGCGTGTTCCCATTAACGTTTATCGACATTGTTATAGGTGATGAAGAAACCCTAAAACCGAACATAGTCCCAGATTGTCTAAAGAAGCGCTTTTATCATGTGTCATGTTGTAACAACTACCAAGGGGATATTCAGATCTCTATTCGGTCATCTTTCCGAGCTTTTACACACGAATATGTGGTTCCTAATTTGTGGTAGTTGTATCATACTCGATTGATTCATTTAATTCATTTTGTCATCGACCAACTGCTCGAAATCCCTTTCGTTTTATTACAGTCGTCATGATCAACTACTGCAGAGTGATCTTCGTGACCTGAAGTTGTATCCAAATCTTTGATACCTTCCAATATCAAATTTCTTCGTTTCCCATGATTATGAAACCTCATTTCGTGAGGTGGTCTTCTTTCATGTTTCCCCGCGGCATCAAAATACAGAGCTTCATCCTTATTTCTGTAAATCGCACAAATAAGCATGCCTTGACGAGTCTAGAACACTCGTAATCCTCAACCGGCTTTGGCTTAACAACGATCGATTTGGATCGCGACTGCCTCATAGCCCATGGAGCGTCAGCTAACCTTCACGAGCGTCTTTTCACTCTCGGTGACTGCTCAGAGATGCATGTCTGCAGAAGGTGCAAGAGAATGGCGAGTGTCAGCTAACCTTCACCAGCCTTCCTTTAACATGATCCCTGCTGGTGCTAAACCTTTTCAAGCTTGTTTTCAACGGGGATATAATGTAATGATTCCTCTCAATTGAATAGGCAGACACTTGCTTCATATGACTCACTTGAATCGTCTCGGATGTAATAACAGTATGGTTAGTGGATGCAAATTGCAGCTCTTTTCTATGCATTATATGCACATTTATGTATCAGCCTGCGATTTCTTCTGGAGGGTTCACCTACGGTAGTGTTTTGGTTGTTTATGAGTTAATTTGATTGTGAAATAGATAAGAAGGATGAGATATCGGCAGTTAGCTCGAAGAAGTTTCTCTCGATTATTGATGAAGTGATGTTACAGAAATTGATTTGCACAAAATGTGGAGAACTTGTTTGCGTTATATGACACATGATAAAACCGCTTCTATAGACAATGTGTTATGGTGAGATTTTTCAAGTTTGCACAGTGGGAGAAAAGACCAGACCCCTGTCAGTATTGTCATAATGCAATGAGACATAACTGAGATTTAAGCGGCGTGTTCCCATCAACGTTTATCGACATTGTTATAGGTGATGAAGAACCCTAAAACGGAACATAGTTTCAGATTGTCTAAAGAAGCGCTTTTATCATGTGTCATGTTGTAACAACTACCAAGGGGATATTCAGATCTCTATTCGGTCATCTTTCCGAGCTTTTACACACGAATATGTGGTTCCCAATTTGTGGTAGTTGTATCATACTCGATTGATTCATTTAATTCATTTTGTCATCGACCAACTGCTCGAAATCCCTTTCGTTTTATTATAGTCGTCATGATCAACTACTGCAGAGTGATCTTCGTGACCTGAAGTTGTATCCAAATCTTCGATACCTTCCAATATCAAATTTCTTTGTTTCCTATGATTATGAAACCTCGTTTCGTGAGGTGGTCTTCTTTCGTGTTTCCCCGCGGTATCAAAATACAGAGCTTCATCCTTATTTCTGTAAATCGCACAAACAAGCATGCCTTGAACGAGTTTAGAACACTCGTAATCCTCAATCGGCTTTGGCTTAACAACGATCGATTTGGATTGCGACTGCTTCATAGCCCATGGAGCGTCAGCTCACCTTCACGAGCGTCTTTTCACTCTCGGTGACTGCTCATAGATGCATGTCTGCAGAAGGTGCAAGAGAATGGCGAGTGTCAGCTAACCTTCACCAGCCTTCCTTTAACATGATCCCTGCTGGTGCTAAACCTTTTCAAGCTTGTTTTCAATGGGGATATAATGCAATGATTCCTGTCAATTGAATAGGCAGTCACTTGCTTCATATGACTCACTTGAATCGTCTCGGATGTAATAACAGTATGGTTAGTGGATGCAAATTGCAGAGCTCTTTTCTATGCATTATATGCACATTTATGTATCAGCCAGCGATTTCTTCTGGAGGGTTCACCTATGATAGTGTTTTGGTTGTTTATGAGTTGATTTGATTGTGAAATAGATAAGAAGGATGAGATATCGGCAGTTAGCTCGAAGAAGTTTCTCTCGATTGTTGATGAAGTGATGTTACAGAAATTGATTTGCACAAAATGTGGAGAACTTGTTTGCGTTATATGACACATGATAAAACCGCTTCTCTAGACAATGTGTTATGGTGAGATTTTTCAAGTTTGCACAGTTGGAGAAAAGACCAGCACTCCTGTCAGTATTGTCATAATGCAATGAGACATAACTGAGATTTAAGCGGCGTATTCCCATCAACGTTTATCAACATTGTTATAGGTGATGAAGAAACCCTAAAACGGAACATAGTCCCAGATTGTCTAAAGAAGCGCTTTTATCATGTGTCATGTTGTAACAACTACCAAGGGGATATTCAGATCTCTATTAAGTCATCTTTCCGAGCTTTTACACACGAATATGTGGTTCCCAATTTGTGGTAGTTGTATCATACTCGATTGATTCATTTAATTCATTTTGTCATCGACCAACTGCTCGAAATCCCTTTCGTTTTATTACAGTCGTCATGATCAACTACTGCAGAGTGATCTTCGTGACCTGAAGTTGTATCCAAATCTTCGATACCTTCCAATATCAAATTTCTTCGTTTCCCATGATTATGAAACCTCGTTTCGTGAGGTGGTCTTCTTTCATGTTTCCCCGCGGCATCAAAATACAGAGCTTCATCCTCATTTCTGTAAATCGCACAAATAAGCATGCCTTGAACGAGTCTAGAACACTCGTAATCCTCAACCGGCTTTGAAACCGGACGGAATCTATGAAGAAACTGTTCGATTTCACGGTGAATGGGGAAATTAGCGACGAACATTATTAAAATCTGACATTGTGGTAGTTGTATCATAAGATGTTTGAATTGTTTCAAATATAATTTAAGTAGAACTTAAATGTCGATGAACATTATTAAAATCTGACATTGTGGTAGTTGTATCATACTCGATTGATTCATTTAATTCAATTTGTCATCGACCAACTGCTTGAAATCCCTTTTGTTTTATTACAGTCGTCATGATCAACTACTGCAGAGTCATCTTCGTGACTTGAAGTTGTATCCAAATCTTCGATACCTTCCAATATCAATTTTCTTCGTTTCCCATGATAATGAAACCTCGTTTCGTGAGTTGGCTATGGGAAATACAAACTGCAACACATGATAAGTTTAAACTTTATATTGTGTGATTTGACCAGGAAAGGATTGGAGGTGATTTCTACTTTTAATAACCTGTCACAGTTGTCAAATTCGTTGCGTGCAGTCATATTGTTGAGACAACAACATATAATGAACGGATTGTTGGACTTCTTGTTCCAAATGCAGCTGTAGGATCCGTACTTAAAGGTCTCTCTAAAATATGCAACCGAGACCGCCTTGTTAATTTTAATGAAGCAATGAAGATTGAATTGGAGAACCGTTGTTATTTTAGTGCTTCTTGATCATATATTATTTATTGAAACATAACTGAAACTGTCGGAAAAAACTAAACCGAACCATCATAGTTGAATTGATTGTAAAACCAGTGCGGTTGCCGTGAGCCTGAGGAACTTTTAGTAAGATGTCACAGTTGTTAAATTCGTTGCTTGCATTCATATTGTTGAGACAACAACAGATAACGAACGGATTGTTGGACTTCTTAAAAGATGCAAGTTTTACGACACGTTGTTCAGTACTTTCGTGATAAATACAATGTTCATCTTCGTTATCCTTTGCTTTCTACAATTCAACCAGGCACGGATGCCAAACGTACTGTTATTACATCCGAGACGATTCAAGTGAGTCCTATGAAGCCAGTGTCTGTCTATTCAATTGAGAGGAATCATTGCATTACATCCCCGTTGAAACAAAAATCGATAAATTTTGACTACGGAAACGGGGATATTCAGATCTCTATTCGGTCATCTTTCTGAGCTTTTACATGGAAGAGATCGAAGATTTGGGTACAACTTCAAGTCACGAAGATCACTCTGCAGTAGTTGATCATGACGACCGTAAATCAACCACCACTCCCCGCCCATAAAACATTATCCCTACCCCTTCATGAACCACAATATACTCAAACTCATACTACCCACCCTCCCCTAAGGAAAAGTTTCCCCGACGACTCAACCGGTCGTCATGATCAACTACTGCAGAGTGATCTTCGTGACCTGAAGTTGTATCCAAATATTGGATATCTTCCAAGATCAAATTTCTTCGTTTCCCATGATTATGAAACCTCGTTTCGTGAGGTGGTCTCCTTTCATGTTTCCCCGCGACATCAAAATACAGAGCTTCATCCTTATTTCTGTAAATCGCACAAACAAGCATGCCTTGAACGCGTCTAGAACACTCGTAATCCTCAACCGGCTTTGAAACCGGACGAAATCTATGAAGAAACTGTTCGATTTCACGGTGGATGGGGAAATTAGTGACGGAGAAATCCCTTTCGTTTTATTACAAACCGTAACAGTTTTTTACTACGGAAACGGTGGCTATGGGAAATACAAACCGCAACCGTTTGTGACTAGCAGAAGAACCCGACACGTCTTCTATGATGATTCGAAACATTCCGAATAACTAGTAGAAGAACCCGACACGTCTTCTATGATGATTCGAAACATTCCGAATAACTAGCAGAAGAACCCGACACGTCTTCTGCTAGTTATTCGGAATGACAATCAGATGACACATGATAAAAGCGCTTCTTTAGACAATCGCATGACACATGAGAAATGCGAACCCGAGAAACGGAAGGGATTTCGAGCAGTTGGTCGATGACATGATAGATAAAGATCTTGACATGATCATATCCATTTTCAAGTATTAGACTAGATAGTCAAAGATGAAATATATTAAAACCATTCAAGCCCACCAGTCTACAATGTGTTATGGTGAGATTTTTCAAGTTTGCACAGTGGGAGAAAAGACCGGCACCCCTGTCAGTATTGTCATAATGCAAAGAGACATAACTGAGATTTAAGCGGCGTGTTCCGATCAACGTTTATCGACATTGTTATAGGTGATGAAGAAACCCTAAAACGGAACATAGTCCCAGGTTGTCTAAAACCCTAAAATGGTGATCTGGTGACTCCACTTCAACAGGGATCTCAACCATGTTAGCATCCACACATCTATCAAACCAACCAAATGAATTTTCAGTCGATGCATACCAAAAAAAGCAGTAAACATTTGGAGTTATTTAAATGTGTAACGTGCATATAAATACCTATGGTTAATGAAGTGTGCGACGTTTCCAAACAATGTGGCGTCCAAACAAAGGGCCGCTTCATTCCTTAAAAAACCTTCTGAACTCCAATCAGCATCCAATAAGACAGGGTATGTATGCACCTCATTTTTATTCTTTTCATTTCGTGCAAATAACTCACTATTTGTTACAATTTCTCCAAAGCAAATCCCCAAAGCAATTCGGGCAGCTGTTTTCATCGGATATACGCGCAAGCATGATAAAATCAAAATACAGAGCTTCATCCTTATTTATGTAAATCGCACAAACAAGCATGCCTTGAACGAGTCTAGAACACTCGTAATCCTCAACCGGCTTTGAAACCGGATGGAATCTATGAAGAAACTGTTCAATTTCACGGTGAATGGAGAAATTAGCGACGGAGAAATCTTCGTCGTTAATTTGAAGGCTCACAAATTTCATTATCATTTTTTCATCGACCAACTGCTCGAAATCCCTTTCGTTTTATTACAGTCGTCATGATCAACTACTGCAGAGTCATCTTCGTGACTTGAATTTGTATCCAAATCTTCGATACCTTCCAAGATCAAATTTCTTCGTTTCCCATGATAATGAAACCTCGTTTCGTGAGGTGGCTATGGGAAATACAAACTGCAACACATGATAAGTTTAAACTGTATATTGTGTGATTTGACCAGGAAAGGATTGGAGGTGATTTCTACTTTTAATAAGCTGTCACAGTTGTCAAATTCCATGCTTGCAGTCATATTGTTGAGACAACAACAGATAATGAACGGATTGTTGGACTTCTTGTTCCAAATGCTGCTGTAGGATCTGTACTTAAAGGTCTCCCTAAAATATGCAACCGAGACCGCCTTCTTAATTTTAATGAAGCAATGACGATTGAATGAGCAAACCGCAATCGTTTTTTGACTACGGAAACGGTGGCTATGGGAAATAAAAACCGCAATCGTTTGTGACTATGGGAAACACAAATTTTCCTTTTGAGCTTGATGGATGTCCGTTATCTCAACGCCTCTCCTTGCATTACTGATCTGGAATTGGAGAACCGTTGTTATTTTAGTGTGTCTCAATCAGATATTAAACAGTACTTGCCAGAGAACATTATGTTGAATGTACCGGGACCACTGGTGTGACAACCGTCACTTTTCCGTACATTCCGTACACGAAATGAACAGTAATTTGTGCTTTAATGACTGTGCATGATCTGGTTTACCAGACAAATAAATTTTTGAATTCCATGCAAGTGAATTCATGCACGTGTTATACTACAAGAATTACTTTATGATAGGGTTCCGTCAAAAATATTAGTAAACTCACCGGTAAGACACATTGTGTCAACATTTCTGCAGAAAGCAGCTAGACAATAGAATTGGAGACTAGGTGTAGGTCCAATGACAAGAATACATTAAAACCCAAGAGTACATACAAGGGTTAACATATAGACATTCTGGAAGCTAAAATACGCACTAAAAAGCACCCGAAACGCACTTTAAGTGCAGAATTTTATTAAATTCAGCAATAAATCAGCTTTTAACACATAAATGTTATGCAGAAAACATGAGTTATCATTCAGAATATTTCCCTAAGTGTCGGGAATCGAAAGTATTACAAAAGGATACTTAAAGGGCACTAAACGGTGCAATTTAACACTTTAACGAACCGGTATCCAACCGAACAACCGGACATTACCCAGAACATAAAGATATTGCTAGAAGCATTGTCTTACATTTTCCAAGCTAGTTATGGTTCCCGAACACCCTAACACGCTATGTAACACATGGTATGTATTAAACACTAAAAACCACATTTAGATCCTAACTAATTAACCTAATTACCATTACAAGTTACAACTTAGCCCCCCCCCATCCATAGTGGACGGCCCAAAGGAGGACCCCACCAAGATTTGTGTAACCTCCTCACAATCCTAGTTGATCTTGGTTGGAATTGTTAAAGATCATGTTTGTACCATGGGAAACACACTAACCCTTGGGTAATACACTAATTTTAGTTTATAAGAGAACATGATGGTTCACAAGCACTCACACATTTCACCATACCTCCACTCCCTTCCACCCTCTTGCTCTCGGCCGAAGGTAACCCCACCACCACCACCATGTTTCGATCATCATCCATGTAATCCAAGGCTACCTCAAGGTGTTCAAGGGTGATTAGTGAAGTGTGGAACTCTCAGAACTTGAAGGACCTCCTTGACAAACTTTTATCCACTCCATTTGTGTCATTATTCTTCCCTAGCTTCAAGCTAGTAGTAAGCATCTTGAACACTCTTGTCTAACTCCATTTTAGTTGGTTAAAAGGTATAACATGATGATTAACTCTAGAACACTAAAAGACATAAACAAGAATCATGAACATAAAGCTTACACATGATGATATTTTGATGAAATGATGTTGTTTAGTGGAAGTATAATGTTTGTTTGTCGGTTACTAGAAATATTGATGTTGATCATTACATGAAACTTGCTAGATTGTGATTAAACACATGATCTAGCAAGTTAGGGGTGGATTATGTGCTAACACAAGATGATCATCCTCTTATTAAGACATGAACTTGATAAATGAATGATTTCTTGGAAAAATATTAAACAAGCAAGCTAGTAATCTTGTGAATCTAAGATTCATGAGTGGTTTTTCTAATAGAACCAAGTTTAAAATATGATTTTTAGAAGATCATGATCTTTGCTAAAGCCTACACTATTTTTGGTAATAAAATAAGTGTAAAATACTAGAGAACCAAGAAGATGTTACAAATAAACATTTTTGTGAAAGTTGATTACAAGTTGTAAAGAACCAAATCCTTTAATAACATGATTTACAAACAAATAACCATGTTTTTAAGGGGTAACTAAACCCACTAAACACCTTACCAAGATACTACGCGTTTTCATGAAATATCAAGTTCATGTTATTAAGTAAAGTGTATAGTTTATACACTTGATAAGTGGAATATTGTTTAGAATATGATTGTGATTGTTTGAATGAGTTAAAAGAAAATAAACACATGTTTTGAAAACATGGGAAAACTCCATTTTTAGGGGAAACTCTGTCAAAATTTCTATAAAATTTTGACACTTAGAAAATATAAGTTTTGAGAAACTTATTCCCTAAAAATGCATCTAAAAGCATTTACCAAGGTTTCCCAAGATTTTTGTATTAAGAAATAATGATTTCTTCAAGATTAAAATCAATATTAAGTATGTATATTTTTGAGAAAAATATATATATTTATTTATCACCAAATTTTGTGCTAAGTGTATGTAGTATGTATTATACGTGATAGTGTATTAGGACTTGAAAATACACTAAATACTCCTAAGGGGTGAAGATACAAAAATACACATACAACACACTTAGACAAAATACAAGATACTTATATTTTTTATTGAGAAAATAATATAAGTAAGACACGTAGTTAAAAATATAAATTATTTTTAACACAAGAACACATATACAAAAGATAGTGACTTGAACTTGTGCGATACAAGTCTAGTGACTAACGTTAGTAAAACACGTATAGGTCACGACGTTAATTAAGCAAATCCAGTGAAGTTTACGACGCAGGAACGCAAAGTTGTGAGTTCATGCTCCCCCTTTTCTTTAACTATTTTCGGTTTTATAACTCTCGGGGGTGAAATACATGTCACAAATGTTACAATATTTACAAATGGTATGATACAAAAACAAGAAGCACACTTGGTGAGAACGAGTACCAAGTATGATGCATTTTAAAGAATGATACGAGAAATCGTGTATACTTGAATAGTATGAAATGCCTATGAAATACTAGATCATGTGAGCTTAGACTTAATATTGAAATGCCATAAATGCTTGGTGAAAACTAGTACCAAGTTGTGGATACATAATTAGGGACGAGGGTTAGATCTAACGGGTACGGCTGAACCCCACTCATGGTCACAACTAGTACCTAGTAGTGCTTCGGAGTCCCAGTCGAAGCTAATCGACACAGTCGAGGGTAATCGACACAGTCAAGGGAAATCGACACAGTCGAGGGAAATTGACACAGTCGAGGTTAATCGACAAAGTCGAGGAAAATCGACAATGATATGAGCCATTACGAGTGCTCCCTATGAGCCATTACGAATGCTCCCTAGGAGTCATAACAAGTACTCCCCATGTCCTCAAGGAGTCATAACAAGTACTCCCCATGTCCTCACATGCCTTAAAGTCTCTCAAAGATTATACAAGAATACTTTATTTGTACGAGGTTCGTACACAAGAATACTTTATCTGGTTCATATCACAAGAATACTTTATTTTACAAGAATACTTTATTGGTGCAAGATTTGTATCACAAGAATACGTTATTTCACAAGAATACTTTATTTATACAAGATACATACCATGTTTCGTACAAGGTATGCAAAACGCATGAACTCGCTCAACTTTTGTTGATGTTTTCCAAAATTACATGTATTTCAGGTGACATGATGGATCTTGGGCGCGGGTGTCGTAACTAGAAGTAAACTTCAAGTTTAGATGTCATCCACTTTTGTTAAATTGTAACCTAGACGAAGGTTGTGTTTTTAAAACTTAAATAGCAAGTGTTTGTAATACTCAAATTTTCATGAATGGATGAACATCGTTTTGATCATGTAGTTGTTTATTACGATTGAATGCAATGATATTAAACCAGTCACACATCATACGCTTCCGCAAAAAGACAGGGTGTGACAGTTTGGTATTAGAGCTTCGATTGTAGTGAACTAGGATTCCTTCTCGAGTCTAGACTGCAATCACTAGAGTTCTCTCACAAAAACACTTTACAAAAAAGGTTTTCATTGCATTCACGTAAGCGCCAAGATCCACGAGTCAAACACTTTTCAAGGAAGAGACAAGGCAAGGACATTAATAGGGAATACCTTCAAGATAAGGCGCCAATTAAGGCATAGTCTATACGAGTTAGACTTTCCAAAGATAAAATACACTCTTGGTGATAACTAGTACCAAGTAGTGTTCCTGTCGTGAATCGACAACTAGAAAAATGACCCCCCCAAAAAACGGGAGTTATACATGATATGATGCATCAAAATGCCTGTTTATGCTAAGTAGCATATTTGTTTATCGATACATACATACGAATAAGTGTACGGAATAAATATTGACGTGGATACATACAAATAAGTGTACGGAATGATTATTGACGTGAACAAGTTACCTTCGACTCCAACTCCTATTATTGTACGTAACTCGCACGATGAAGCTATCAACCTCGCGTTCATTGCAAAGCTCATAGCTAGAGTGATTACCAAACAAGATTCTGAGCTTGCTTCCGTAGGAGATGGCTACTTTTCCTTCTCGATCATGAAGGTGCCTGACTACGGTGATGATGACGAGGCAGAGGCGGTAACCTTGAACGAATTCTTGATCAACGGGACGAGATCCCTGCGGCTTATGTGAAGCAAGATTGACGACATACTCGACCGGAAAAGGAAGATGAAGTATTCATCTTGAAGGTGCCCCTCCAACTACTAGGAATTCTCTTTATTCCTATCATCGTGCCTGTTCGCGCGTAACGATAGCGAGTGTTAGCGCATGGACCACCGCAATGGTCCTTTCCATGATAGAGGTATAAGGGTAGTAGTGTCCCCTCCTTGATTGATCATCTGCTTGGACGAGAGAAAATTGGGGTAACTGTGCAAGATAATTTATTATTACGGGGGCCCACGTAATAACGACTTGTAGTGCACAAAAATCCTGGTGGACTCTGCGGGTTGAGCTAATGAAACCACACAAAATTAATCTATAGGTGTTCACACCTACATCTGGTAGAACAATACATAGATCAGTTCTTTAGCACGTTATAAAGTAGGAAGCCTGTCTTAGCCTACTTCGTGACTGACACTTCTACCTGTATACGAGACGTTTGAGAAAACGACATTTAAGCAAGTGAATATGAGTAACATTCAAAAAGATTCAGCGACGTTACGCTCCCTATCACCTCTACACGAACAACCCCATCTCTGGGAAAATATACACATCAATAAAGCTAATATAGCAGGAAATAACTGAAACCTAAATGACCGAGGCGATGTAACCTCGAGTTCATTTTATTATAAACAATAAGCCAAGTTGGCAAGCCTATGTGAAGGCTCAGTAATTGTTTCCTCGCTCATACATTGTTGATTATATATACATGTGAAATTGGGTGATTACATGATGGCTTATGGTGCTATGTACCTCATAGACAATTATGGAGTATTGTCTAACCTACTTCATACCATTTGACAGAAGAGAATGCCGCCCAGACGAGACACAAACACCAGTACGTTGCCAAGAACAGAAGCTGAGCTTCAAGAACGAATCTTACAAGCAATTGCACGACATGAAGCCCTCCGCTCCGAACACAGCGGTGGCACTACTGGAAATAACCCTCCAACTGGCTGCTCCTATAAAAATTTCCTGGACTGCAAGCCATTGAATTTTGATGGCACAGGAGGTGCCGTTGCATTTGTTCGTTGGGCAGAAAAGACTGACTCTGTTCTAAGAATGAGTAACTGCTCACCCCAACAGAGTGTTACCTATATCTCGGGGTTGTTTTTGGATGGCGCACTCACCTGGTGGAACCTTCAGGTTCAGACCCTTGGTGCAGATGCTGCTTATGCACTAAGCTGGGACGAGCTCAAGGAAATGATGGAAAAGAAATACTGTTCTAGGGCTGAAATCCAAAAGCTTGAGGTGGAGTTCTGGAATTTGAAAATGAACGGACCGAAGATTCCTGAATACGTCTAGCGATTTCACGACTTGTCTAGGGTCGTCCCCTACTTAGTCAAACCGGAATTCAAAAGGATTGAACGATTCATTTGGGGACTTGCACCTCAAATTAGGAGCTTGGTTACTACCTCAAGGCCTCCAACCATCACAGAGGCTATCAATTTAAGCGTTACGCTTACTGAAGAAGCTCTACATGCGGGAAAATTTTCGGAATCTGAGGATAACAAGAAAGAGACTCATGTGGAGTCATCAGGCAATAAGAAGAGGAAGTCTTCGAACCTAAAGGTGGGCACCCAAGTCGGCTATGGAAGCTCTAAAGCAAACAAAAGAAAGAAAGTGAATCCGCCGCATGGCAGGAAAACTGATGGAGCCACTAACGAGGCCGGTGGTAAAGTTTACTCAGGGACTAAGCCAAGGTGCGGGGAATGCAATTTTCACCATGAAGGTCGATGTCTGAAGCCTAAGTGCGGAAAGTGTGGAAAAGAAGGACACAGCAAGGACGCCTGTTGGGCGAAAGACCCAGATGGAAGAAATAAGAGAGTACCAGGTTGCTACAAATGTGGTGAAGCAGGGCACTTTAGGAAAGATTGCCCGAGGAAGAAACAAGCGAGGAAGGGTTTTCACGATCGAAACTCGTGAAGCACGCCAGGATCCAGATGCGGTTACGGGTACGTTCCCCATTAACCAACCTTATGCATCTATTTTTTATTTATACTGGCATCAACTTTAACTTTGTATGCTTAAGAACTTAAGAAACTGCTTGGTCTAGTTTCGAGTAAAATAGACGTCCCGTATTCTTTAGAAATGGGCATGTAGAAGGCTAGTTTAAGCAGACGAAGCAAGTAAGGAATTATATTCTAGGAACTCAGAAGGCCAGAGCCTTCTGTTACCATTGACTTGAGAAGTCATGATACGATAGTCAGCATGGGTTGGATATCCAAGTAGACTGCAGAGCTTGAGAACATCCCCGTGGCGGAAAAAGTTCCAGTAACCTTTTCTGAAGACTTGCCAAGAATACCTCCACAAGCGACAAGAGGAGTCCAGGGTAAATCTCGTGCCATGAACGGCACCAGTACCGAATGACATCTTACTGACTAGCTTCGTCCACGAAGCATGAGCTTCCGATATAACTGCAAGAGCTGCTAGACAGAGGAAATTAAGGACGTGACGCCCTTAGTTAAGGACACAAAGAGAAAGCTGACAGTCCCATTTTGCATAAATTCCAGAGAATTGAGAATCAGAATCCTTTGCCAAGGACCGATAACATGAACAGACAAATCGTAAGATCCTAGTTACCACTCAAGGATCGACTTGAGGACAGGATGTCCTCCACTGTGAATACAAGAAGGAAATATCCCTAAAACGACCTTTAGGACTCGCTTCGAGCATTACGAGTTCCTTGTCGTACCATTTGTCTTAACACATGCATCGACAATATTCATGGACTTCATGAATCGAATGTGTAAGCCATACCTGAATAGAATCATGATTATACTTATTGACTACATTCTTATATGGCCAACGACCGAAGAAGGTCGTAAGCAACAACTGCAATTTACCTTGCAACTCTTAGAGAAAGTTATGTGCTATGTTGACGAAAAGCGGATTTCGAATTCGCAAGGTAAGAACTTTAAGATACATGGTGGATAAGAACGAAATTCATGCCAACCCTGCAACCAGGAGCTAAGGAGCTAGAGTTGCAATTATGTGACGCTTCTCGACAAAGTCTCGATTGTACGTCGATACAACGAGACCACAACATTGTATACGCGGCACATTGGTTAAGGAATCATAAGAAGGAATCTTGAGCTAAATACAGTAATTGCGCGCCGCAAATTTGACGTCATTACCTGGAAGAAAACGCTGCACAATCTTTACTGATCACAAGGGTTGCAGAACACCGTTAATCATAAAAACTTGACTACTAACGAAGATGGACTAAGCTACTGAACGATGCAGATTGTATAAACATGATACGTATTTGTGTGATAAACTTTGATGAAAGGTTGGAACACTCACTTGCCCTTAGTAGAGTCTTCCTACAACAGTAGTTATCACACCGCCGTTTAAACCGCTTCGTGTGAAGCTTTAGATGGAACATAATAAATCGATCCCCGTCGTGTTGATCAGAGAACGGGAATAAACAATCTACTGACCTGCGTTGGTTCAGGGAAACCAGAGGCAAACCGTTTAGATATGTGAACATATCAAGGCAGCCCGCAGGATACAGAAAGGATTGCGCCGATGAGCGGCAGAAATCGTAAGAATTTGAGATAGGAAGTATGGCTTTAATGAAAACCTCGCCTAGAGAAGGCGTAGTGTGATTTGGAAAACGAAAAGGTTGAATCCCCGGTGTAGGGATCGGGACCATTGTTTACAAGATGAAACTTCCAGAAAAAGATCAGTAGTGATCGCGACACATTCATGTGTCTAGTCTTTAGAGGAGTCTGACTCAAGGAACAGTCGTTGTTCCCATAATTAAGATTCACGTCAATGACAAACGACAAAATTACTATAAAACCTGTTAAGGTTTCGGACCAAGAGTCCACAATACTATAAAACCTGTTAAGGTTACGGACCAAGAGTCCACAAGACACAGAAAAGACACAATTGATTTACTTGAGTACGATAGAATCCATAACATGACCCATAGTACATGGGAACATGAAGACAAATCATGAACCTAAGTGACCACATTCAATTCACAACTCCCCTGCGACCAATGGCATCACTTGAATTTCGGGACGAAATTCTTTTAACGGGGGGAGACTGTGACAACCGTCACTTTTCCGTACATTCCGTACACGAAATGAACAGTAATTTGTGCTTTAATGACTGTGCATGATCTGGTTTACCAGAAAAATAAATTTTTGAATTCCATGCAAGTGAATTCATGCACGTGTTATACTACAAGAATTACTTTATGACAGTGTTGCGTCAAAAATATTAGTAAACTCACCGGTAAGACACATTGTGTCAACATTTCTACAGAAAGCAGTTAGACAATAGAATTGGAGCCTAGGTGTAGGTCCAATGACAAGAATACATTAAAACCCAAGAGTACATACAAGGGTTAACATATAGACATTCCGGAAGCTAAAATACGCGCTAAAAAGCACCCGAAACGCACTTTAAGTGCAGAATTTTATTAAATTCAGCAATAAATCAGCTTTTAACACATAAATATTATGCAGAAAACATGAGTTATCATTCAGAATATCATTCATAACAAGTACTCCCCATGTCCTGAAGGAGTCATAACAAGTACTCCCCATGTCCTCACATGCCTTAAAGTCTCTCAAAGATTATACAAGAATACTTTATTTGTACGAGGTTCGTAGACAAGAATACTTTATTTGTACGAGGTTCGTACACAAGGATACTTTATTTGTACGAGGTTCGTACACAAGAATACTTTATCTGGTTCATATCACAAGAATACTTTATTTTACAAGAATACTTTATTGGTACAAGATTTGTATCACAAGAATACATTATTTCACAAGAATACTTTATTTATACAAGATACATGCCATGTTTCGTACAAGGTATGCAAAACGCATGAACTCGCTCAACTTTTGTTGATGTTTTCCAAAATTACATGTATTTCAGGTGACAGGATGGATCTTGGGCGCGGGTGTCGTAACTAGAAGTAAACTTCAAGTTTAGATGTCATCCACTTTTGTTAAATTGTAACCTAGACGAAGGTTGTGTTTTTAAAACTTAAATAGCAAGTGTTTGTAATACTCAAATTTTCATGAATGGATGAACATCGTTTTGATCATGTAGTTGTTTATTACGATTGAATGCAATGATATTAAACCAATCACACATCATACGCTTCCGCAAAAAGACAGGGTGTGATAACTGGACCAGACACATGTCACATAGTTTGTCAGTGAACAAAAAGATATGAATGACAACTTGTGGGGTCTAGCCCTAGCTAGTCTGTCATGACAAAAGATATAGATGTAGGAATATAACTAGATGTTACGTGTGTCAGATGAAGGTGTAGCTTCATTAAACCAAGAAAACATATAAAGGGCACAAGGTATCTTTTCTTTCGCATCGTATAGGCCTATAAGATGAAGGTGTAGCTTCATTAAACCAAGAACAAAGCCTATTTCAAAACACATGTAGACATCATGTAACAAAAAAGTAATACATCAAAGGGCACAAGGCATCATCTTTTACCATATTTGTTTGCGTAACAACGATCGATATGGATCACGACTGCCTCATAGCCCATGGAGCGTCAGCTAACCTTCACGAGCGTCTTTTCACTCTCGGTGACTGTTCAGAGATGCATGTCTGCGGAAGGTGCAAGAGAATGGCTAGTGTCAACTAACCTTCACCAGCCTTCGTTTAACATGATCCCTACTGGTGCTAAACCTTTTCAAGCTTGTTTTCAACGGGGATATAATGCAATGATTCCTCTCAATTGAATAGGCAGACACTTGTTTCATATGACTCACTTGAATCATCTCGGATGTAATAACAGTATGGTTAGTGGATGCAAATTGCTGAGCTTTTTTCTATGCATTATATGCACATTTATGTATCAGCCTGCGATTTCTTCTGGAGGGTTCACCTATGGTAGTGTTTTGGTTGTTTATGAGTTGATTTGATTGTGAAATAGATAAGAAGGATGAGATATCGGCAGTTAGCTCGAAGAAGTTTCTCTCGATTATTGATGAAGTGATGTTACAGAAATTTATTTGCACAAAATGTGGAGAACTTGTTTGCGTTATATGACACAAGATAAAACCGCTTCTCTAGACAATGTGTTATGGTGAGATTTTTCAAGTTTGCACAGTGGGAGAAAAGACCAGCACCCCTGTCAGTATTGTCATAATGCAATGAGACATAACTGAGATTTAAGCGGCGTGTTCCAATCAACGTTTATCGACATTGTTATAGGTGATGAAGAAACCCTAAAACGGAACATAGTCCCAGATTGTCTAAAGAAGCGCTTTTATCATGTGTTATGTTGTAACAACTACCAAGGGGATATTCAGATCTCTATTCGGTCATCTTTTCGAGCTTTTACACACGAATATGTGGTTCCCAATTTGTGGTAGTTATGTCATACTCGATTGATTCATTTATTTCATTTTGTCATCGACCAACTGCTCGAAATCCCTTTCATTTTATTATAGTCGTCATGATCAACTACTGCAGAGTGATCTTCGTGACCTGAAGTTGTATCCAAATCTTCGATACCTTCCAATATCAAATTTCTTCGTTTCCCATGATTATGAAACCTCGTTTCGTGAGGTGGTCTTCTTTCATGGTTCCCCGCGGCATCAAAGTACAGAGCTTTATCCTTATTTCTGTAAATCGTACAAACAAGCATGCCTTGAAAGAGTCTAGAACACTCGTAATCCTCAACAGAGCTTCATCCTTATTGCAGAGCTCTTTTCTATGCATTATATGCACATTTATGTATCAGCCTGCGATTTCTTCTGGAGGGTTCACCTATGGCAGTGTTTTGGTTGTTTAACCTTCACTGAAATAAACATCAGCATTGAATGATTAATTTGTAATATATGAATAAGATACCTTCGTGTTGCTTATCAGTGGTGAGTTTGATTTGAATTTTGAAAGTTGGAATGGTAAATGGTGGGGGTGATACAGTAATTTTCAATAATGTAGGAAGGATTGTAGTTGTAGGACATTGGAATTTTAAAGACCCTGGTTAATATATACATTCGATTTGAAGTGTTGTGAGAGAGTATTTCCATGGGTGATGGAGGTGTTGCATGTGTGCAAATGCTGCGTTTTTCGATTTCGGATAATTCATTTTGCGACGGTTTGAAGATGAAGATTGGGAGAAGAGATAAGTTTTGTTTAGAAGGTGAAGAAGAACCATGTGATGGTAGTGGTAGTAGTAGTGGTGGTAGTGAAGAGTTTTTGGTAGAGGAGAATGGGTATAATAATAAGGAAGAAGTGGAAGAAGGTGAATTGGGGTCTTTGGAGATCGAGAATGGGGAGTTTGTGCCCGAAAGACCGAGACACTTTGGGATTAAGAGTGAGATTGAGAAGGGGGAGTTTGTGGTGGATAGGTGGAGGAAAAGTGAGGTGGAAAAGGGGGAGCTTGTGCCTGGAAAGTGGCGGAAAGGGGAGTATTTGAATCGAATGAGGAGTCTGAGAAACTTTTAGTAAGCTGACACATTTGTCAAATTAGTTGCGTGCATTCATATTGTTTGAACAGTCACACCCCAGCAATTTACATCCACTAAACGTACTGTTATTACATCCTAGACAATTCAAGTGAGTCCTATGAAGCAAGTGTCTGTCTATTCAATTGAGAGGAATCGTCACATTACATCCCCATTGAAAAACAGAATCACAGTCTTTTCCTTCAATTTCCAGAACACCCGCCAACAGTTTAGGCATTTGTTACTAGTGCGGTTGCCGTGAGCCTGAGGAACTTTTAATAATCTATCACAGTTGTCGAATTTGTTGCGTGCATTCAAATTGTTGGAACAGTCACACCCCATCAATTTACATCCACTAAACGTACTGTTATTACAACCGAAACGATTCAAGTGAGTCCTATGAAGAAAGTGTCTGTCTATTCATTTGCGCAAACTGTGGAGAACTTGTTTGCGTTATCCTTCTTGGTGAAAGATGGTCGGTTTCCACACCCCCCAAAGCGACGTAAAGTCAGGTAACCTTCTTATTTACACACCGAAGCACCGGGGCGTTTTGGCCTGCTTTCCACCAACCAACGATGGGACGTTGTACGATGTCAGTTGAAGCGCCCCGCTTTGGCCAAAGCGGGGAGTTTAGGGTTGGGTGCGATCTGCAAGCACTGGCTGATGAGATTTGATGGGATGTCTGTCGGAGAAAGTGGAACCCTAAACGCTGCGCTTTGGCCAAAGCGCGACGCTTCGACCGTCATTTCATGTATATAAGAGGCAGGCCATGCGTTCTGTCTCGTATTTTCAAAAAAAAATTCCGAGGTTGTGTTGGGTTTGTTGTTCTGAACTGTGAAAATTATGTTGAGGAGAGTATTTTTCAGTGGTTACGATGTCGTGGTTTAACAACTACCTTTTCGGTGATTAATCTGAGGAATCCATTGTTCCGGATTCTTACGAGGGAGCCGCTATTTCTGCCTCGTATGATAGTCCGATCCCTTCCAACGCGAGGGAGGAGGAGGTTGTATCTGGCATTCGTTATTGTGACAATGCGGTGGAGCTGGACTTGAATGTCCCCCCTGTGGAAAACTCCAACGCACAATACGGCTATTCGAATTACGGATACGGAGGTCAATCGTATCCTCAGCCTGAATATCAGTATGGTCTGCCAAACTATCCCAACCACAGTTACGGTGGTGAGCCTAGAGATGTACAGGAAGACTATCACGCCCACGGTTATGGTGGTGAGCCTAGAGATGTACAGGAAAACTATCACGACCACGGTTATGGTGATGAGCCTGGCTATGAAGAGGAAAACTATCACGACCAACGTTATGGTAGTGAGCCTATCTATGAACAGGAAGACCATCCTGACCACGGTTTTGATACAAGCCTGGAATTTTCATCACATGATGAGTTGGTGGATTATGTACAGAAGACGGGAAAGGACAATGGCTACGTTATTGTGATTAAAAGGTCGAATAAAAAAGGAAGTAATTTCAAGATTTGGTTTCAATGTAGTCTTGGTGGGGAGTACAAGAGTGTGGCTACAGTGAGGAAAACAGGTAGCAAGAAAATTGGTTGCCCATTTGAGTTGATAGGGTTTACAGAAGCAAAGGGAAGTGTTTGGAAGATAATGGTGGAGAACGCGAAGCACAACCACACTCCTATTGAAAACATGGAGGGCCACGCGTATGCAAGAAGGCTTTCTTCGGATGATAAAAGATTGATTGAGCAGTTGACAGAGCAGGATATTCCAAACCATAGCATCTTGCGTACATTAACGAAAAAGAACCCGGAGAAAAAGATTATTCCGAAAGATATACACAATGCTATTTAGAAGATCAATGCCGGAAAGATGGTCGGAGAATCTCCAATGCAAAAACTTGAAAACCTTCTCGTTGAAAAACATTTCACCTATTACATGCGCGTAGATGAGATGACGAACGCTGTTGAAGATGTCTTCTTTGTCCATCCACTTTCATTTACTATGTGGCGCGCGCTCCCGCATGTGCTCATGATTGACGCCACCTACAAAACAAACTTGTACAATATTCCATTTGTGCAGGTCGTAGGTATGACATTGAAAAACAAGACATTTTCGGTTGCTCATGCTTTAATTTCTGCAGAGAAGGTAGAAAACTACATATGGGTGTTGGAGAGGCTCAAGTCTATGTTGTGTATCAAGTCTATATCGGTGGACTGTATGGAGCCGCGTGTCATCATAACAGACAGGGACTTGGCGCTAATTAACGCGTGTGAACAAGTTTTCCCAAAAGCAAACAGGTATCTTTGTCGGTTCCATATTAATCAAAACATCCTTAAGAACATCAAGAAGAAATTCACTACGAACGAGTGGAAAGAATTTGTTCGTTCGTTTAATACATTGTGTGAGTCTTCCAACGAGAAAATATACTTGTATAATCTGGCAAACCTTGAAGCACAGCTGAAAGAAGTTGGTCGTGAACGTGAGTACTTCTTACATAATTTTTTAAGTACTTTTTCACATACATACATACATACATACATACATACATACATACATACATACATACATACATACATACATACATACATACATACATACATACATACATACATACATACATACATACATACATACATACATACATACATACATACATACATACATACATACATACATACATACATACATACATACATACATACATACATACATACATACATACATACATACATACATACATACATACATACATACATATATAAATACATACATACATACGTACGTACGTAGATACATACCTAACAAGTTATGGTTATATTTTTAGAGGTTTTTGACTATATGAAGAAATCATGGTTGGATCCGTACCGTGAAAAGTTTGTAGCTGCATGGACTTACAAGACACTTAACTTTCACCAGACTACAACCAACAGAGTCGAGTCCGTGCATGCATTGCTAAAAAGTCGCTTGGCAAGTCATCGCAACACGCTGGTTAAACTTGTGGGGATTGTTGAAGATATTGTTGAGCATCAACATACGGAGATTAGAAAAACTTTTGAAACAAGCCTTAGAAAAGCAATGAACCACCACAAGGCTCAACCCATGCTTGCAAATGTACTGAAAAAGGTTTCAATATATGCTATCGAGCTTATGGCTTTCAAGCTACGACGTAAGGAAGACGGGTTGAGAGCCCATGGTTCAACTTGTGGTTGCCAGCTTTGGACCAGTTGCCGTTTGCCATGTGCTTGTCGTCTGGAAAAGTTAGAGGAAAACGGTACATTTACATATTGACTCTTGGCTATTATGATTTCACTACCTAATTTACTACCATATGTTTTCGTTCATAGGGGAGCAAATCCAATTGGATTCGATAGACGTGTTCTGGAAGAAGCTTGACTTCGAGCCGACATGGAGTGGGGTTGAAGATATCGATGTAGACGTGGAGTTTGAAAAACTCAAACAAAAAATCAGTCTGTAGGATCGAGATTCGATCTAAATGAGTCTATCAGAAGAGTTCTCGGACTAAATCAGAGGCGGAATTCAGTGATGTTGGTGCAAATGTCTGTTAACTTTGTCTTATATCGAGTCTTGTATCTAGATAGGATAAACCAGTGCTCAGAAGTCGGGAAAATAGGATTTGTATGTTTATAGGCCATTTCGCACAAAATGGAGGTTGAACCATTTCGTACGAAATGAAGGATAAGCCATTTTGCACGAAATGGAATTAACCATTTCGTACGAATTGACCATTTCGTATGAACTGTTTCATGCGGAATGGTCAGCCTATAAATACCTGAGCTGGTTTCTCATTTGTAACCATCTGGATTTCAGAGCCAAGGTGCTGCCAAATTGTCAACTGGTCTGTAAAGCTTTGAAATCAATAAACAAGTGATTATAAACGTAAATCAAGCTGTAATCAAGTCCGAATCATCGAATTCCGCCTTTGATTCTGATTAAAACTCTTCTGATCGACTCGTTCAGGTCGTACAACGATCCAACAAGTGGTATCAGAGCACAGGAGGAAGAGTTCATACCGATTCAGCTTGTTTTCACCGGAATTTCTAACTTCTACTCATTCCTCTTCACGTTTTTCAAAATTAATCAATATTTAACAGTTAAAATGGCTTGAAATTCACATATATCACGTAAAACACAGTTTTAACAAATCCTTGAAAGAATTGGACCTAAAATCGACCTAAAACGGATCAATTTGACAAATTCATGGCCGATTGAGTGACGTCATCCTCATTTCGCACGAAATCAACATTTCATTTCGCAAGGAACAGAAATTGTGGACTTCATTTCGCACGTAATAGACTTAGTGGATCCCATTTCGCACAAAAGGCCTATTTTGCTTGAAAGATCATCAGTTCATACGAAATGAACTTCCATTCCGTTTGAAAGTGTCCATTTCGCATCAAAGTTGCCATTTCATTTGAGGAAGCTATCCATTTCGCACGAATTGAACACTATTGGATCATTTCGCGTGAAACCTGCCATTTCGTGTGAAAGCTTCTTCCATTCCACTTGAAATCCATTCCGTGTGGAATTCATTTCACTTGGAATCCATTTCGCTTGGAATCCATTTTGCTTGGAAAGTTATTTTCAGTTTTAATCACAAAAAAATGTCTAAGTGTTTTTTAATTGTTTCAGGTACTTAAAAGATGGACGATTTTCTGAATCCGTTTAGTGATGGTTTTGCTTACACTGGAAGTTCAGGAGATGGCACAACAAGTCACACAAATGAAAATGCACCAAACCCGAGTCCGAAGAAAACCATTGCTGATTCTTTGAGTGTTGATAATGCCTACGGCACCTACAACAAACCGCCTAAGCTAATGGCCATAGAGGACTACATCAGATGGGCAAGTAGATTTAAGGAATGGCTATAGGCATTTGCATATCAAAGTTGGAAGAGTATGAGAAGTGGTTTTAACATCGAAAGAACTGATTATGAAAATTTAACTGATACTCCACAAGAGAATTTCATTGCAGAACAGAAATGCATCGCTTTACTTCATCAATCAGTGAGAGATGATATTATATCATTAATTGACTACAAAGATTCCAGAGATCTATGGGGGAAATTAAAGATGAAGTGTGTGGGTGGTACTGAAATTGTTAAAAACAAGAAAAAAATGTTGAAAAAAGAATTCGATCTGTTTGGGTGTTTGAAAAATGAGTCTGTGTCAAAGATGATAGAAAGATTTGGTCACTTAAAGTTGGAACTCGCAAGATATGAAATTGTGTATTCTCAGGAAGAATTAGTTGATAAGCTGTTTGACTCACTGCCTGATGAAAAAGACTGGCAGTATTTTGCTTTAATACTGAAGAACACAGTGAAGCCGACTGATCTGACAGTTGATTTACTAATCGAAAGGTTGGAGAGTTATGAATTGGAGATCAGGAAAACGAACAAAGTCAACAATTCCTCGTATCAGCAAAATGTTAACTTATATTATCGAGGAAGTATGATTCCTAAAACTGTGTCCCCGAATACTACTTTCTCAGCAGAAAATTCAAACATATCAAATCAAGAAAGTCCAAGCAGTGGTTATCATGGAGGATCATCGTCAACTGCTCCAAGACAACAACAACAGTCAATTCCGAAAAACATGTTCCAGTGCAATATTGCTGTAGACCTCAACAATGCACAAAACTTCAGCGAAGAAGCCGCCAAGCAACAAATGGTGTTTTTGGCTTCTGTCTTAGAATCTTATGAGAGACTTATTGCTGGAAAGATCGGAAACACCAACCTCACCAAGGAAGACTATGATCAAATCGACCCTGAAGAGATGGAGTTGATTGATATTAGATGGTGTATGGCGAGTGCGGTCAGAAGGGCTCAGAGATTCATGGAGATAACAGGCAGACACTCCATTGGCAGACCTTCAACAAAGCTAGGTTTTGATAAATAGAAGGTTACATGCTTTAAATGCAAGCAAAAGGGGCATTTCAAACGAGAATGTCGAAATGCAGCTGCTGATAAAACTGCCAACCCTTTCCGTGAAGACTATTATAAAAGAGCTATCTATCATCAATATAAATCCTAACCTCCCCGAATGAAGCAAATAGAAGAAAATCCCAAAGAAAAGTCAAGAGCATTAGCCGTCATTCATGATGATGAGGGATTCGATTGGAGTGATGTGTTACCGGAAGAAGATGCAGTAGGTTATGCCTTTATGGAAAAAATCGTTCCTTTCAAGGATACACGAACAGAGGAAGTAAAATATGTCAACAGGAAGATGTTAGCTCTAACAATGAAAGACATACATTATCGTGCATGGAAAGAGGCAAAAAGCGCTAAGAGATGGGACGCTGATAGAGAATGCTATTTGGATCCTAAGGGAAATATACTTGTGGAACCATCAACACTTCTTGTCGAGACTCTGATTGAACAAATAGCAGAAGAGGAAGTAGCAAGACAAAGAATGTGGTGGGGAAGTGAAGAAGAAGAAAAAGAAAAGGAGCTAAAGTCGAAAAAGATCGATGATGGGATAATCGACACGACGAAAGAGTTCACAGCAGAAAATTTGAAGAAAATGGCTGATAAAGTTCTTGCAGCAAAAGAGTTAGAGGTAGACTCTAAGTCCAGTTCTGAGTCAAAGAGCAAGGTCAGTTCTAATGATTCAACAAATGAGTCAGGTAAGACTGATAAAGCCAAAAGTGAAAGTGACTGCAAAAATTGCATGAAAGACTGCAAGGTTTGTAGCACACATGCTTACCTCAGTGGTAAAAAAACTGAAGAACTGACAGAAAGTGTCAGAGAAGTTGAAAATCAGATCCTAAGTCGTGACAAGTTGGTAAAAGCTTCAAATGATAGAATAAAAGAATTAACTGATAAACTTGAAAAAGATAAAATTGACGTAGAACGAATCAGGAAGGAAAATGAAAAGTTAATTCATGAAAACCGTCAACTTTCTGAAAATTACGAGAAGCTAAAAAGAACAACAAAAGATTCTGATGAAAGAAATGATAAAACAATCAAAGAAAATCTCCAACTGTCAGGAGTACTTCAGTCAAAAGAGAGGCAAATCAACCAACAGTTGGATGAGATTGCTAATCTGAAGCTTCAGTTTCAGAAAGCTAAGATTGAAAATGAACGCATAAATATGAAACTCAACAGTTACAAGTTTTGTTCTTCAACATATCGTTCCTAAACCAATTGGGAAGAACAAAGCTGGTGAAGATATTTACTCGGATGGAACTGGGGTTGGGTATCATCAGGTTCCACCGCGAGTACTAAATATTTTTTCAAAGAAAAAGTCCGGGTTGGTTAATGATGATGAAACACATGAGGTTAAACTTCCAGAAACAATTGATGTCACATTCACTTCATTATCCGATGAAGACAGTGTTCAATTTGAAGTTGTTAAAAGCATGGTTGAAAATGTTTTGAAATCTGACAGTGATTCAATTGAGGATGAAGAATGTTTTCTGGATAAATACATTCCGAAATCAAAATCCAAAGACAACTTAAGTGAAGAACCTACTATTGTGATGTACAAGATGTCGGGATCGGATAAGTTGTATTCGGATCTTGAATTTTCTTTGGAAAATGTGAATGTTGACAAATTGAAAAATGTGCTCAAGCTGGTTGAGATTGATGTGTCTGAGATCGAAGGTTTAAAACGTTCCAAAAGGCAATTAAACTTTGAAAAAGACAAATCTTACTACAAAAAACCTGTTGTACCCCCACGTTTTTCTAACAACTACCAAAACAGATGGTCGGGTGGTTATCAGGGTGGTAAGAATTATCAAAGAAGGAACTTTCAAAACAAGAAGTTTGTCGAGAAAAAAGTGTTTGTCAAAAGCTCGAGTTCTCATTCTGAGCAAGAATCTGAGATTTTTTCGAAAACCAATGAGGAATTTTTTGAAAAGAAGGCTTCACAGCCTCAGACCGAAGGCCAAGTCGGGAAGTTGATACCCGTACATGCTTTAAGTGCAACAAAGTTGGACACATTGCACGAAAGTGCACCAACTTAAAGCCTAAGTCTAAAGTTGTTGAGGGTTCGAAAAAGAAAGTTGATGCAAAAGGAAAAGTTCCAATGGTTGTTGAGAAGAAAGTTTTAAAAAATGCAAACACAAAATCCAAAACTGAACCCGTAAAGAATGTGGTAACTAAAACTGATAAATTTTACAAACGGGTTGCTTTGTCTCAACAAACTTGGAAGCCAAAATCTGAAGTAAAGAAAGCAAATTCTCCAAAATTAAAGGTGTCTGAGACTGCAAAATCATCATCTTCAACTGAGAAGATGTATGTACCTTTGGATTACTATGAGAAACTTGAAAAACAAAAGTCTACTACTTCTGAGAAGAAAGATGTATCAAAGAAAGACCAATCATCTGGTCAACCTCCTAAAAATGATTTCTTTTTATACAAAGAGGTTGAGATTGGGTCTGAAGAGAGCTTAAAGATGAATGACAAAAATTTTCCGCCACTTTACACTGCAAAAACTCACCTCAAAGTCAAGCTACCCGAGTCAAAAGAGGCTTGGGTGGCATCAAAATCTAACTAAGTGTTTGTGATATGTGCAGGAGCTTCCAAGATCCGTTTCACGTTGGATTATGGATGGTGGAGCTTCTCGGCACATGACGGGGAAGAAAACCCTACTGTACGATGTTCGAGGGTTTAATGGAGGATATGTAGGATTTGCAGGTAATCAAGGTGGTCGAATAGTTGGTGAAGGAACTTTATCTAATGGTATTGTCACGTTTGAAAGAGTAAACTACATCGCCGAGCTTGAAAACAATCTTCTGAGCATTTCTCAGATCTGTGATCGTATGTATACAATGCACTTTACGGATAAGGAATGTTTAATTCTGAAACCAGGGTTTGTTGTTCCCGAAGAATTTGTTATCATGAGAGCACCTAGAGTCAATGATCTGTACGTGTTGGTGTTGGGATTGAACCCTATCAGAGGAACAGATAATTAAAGCCAAAACTGGGTCAGAGCAGTGGATCCAGAATAAGCAGATGTTACATACAAGTCTCTCCCCTTGAAAGTGGTTTCAACATCTGCTGACCTCCTATCTACTGATCTTACAAGCTACTGACCGTCAATCTGCTGCTCAAGTAAAGGCCTGATGGAAGACTAAAGTTCTGCTGCTCAATCTACTGCCTTGAGTCAAGTACTGCTGATCCGGGCAAGCACTGCCGGGTTCACAGCAGTGGAAGGATGCAGCAGTTATTCAAGTGTCTTTTATGTAATGAAATGTAATAGCAGTAGTTAGTATAGTAGTGTTTGTATAGATCAGAGGTTAGAGTTTGTTAGGAGGTTAGATGTCACTTTCATGGTGACGTCAGCTAAGATGCTCAGTGGTTTGCTAGTGCCTATAAATAGAACAGTGCTCTGTACTGTTCTATTAGCTCTTGGCAAAATCGTCTTCTCTGCACGAACAAACACTGAGCTCTGGCTGAGGGGGAGTTTGTATCAAATCATTGCTTTGTAATCGTTGTTGAAACTAAATTCAATCTTTCGGTTCATAGTAAAAAGTGTTTTGATTAAAGCAATACTCTCATTTGATTGTATGCAAAGTTTGTTTCCATCTTAATTCCGCTGCACAACTCATTCATTTCCATCTTAATTTCAAACGTAAAATACAATCAAAACCAAACTCAGATCCAACAATTGGTATCAGAGCTTGGACAGTCAAATTTGATTTAATAATCATTTTGACATAAATAGTTCAGCTCAAAATCGTTGATATTGATAGTTTGTTCGTTTTTGTTGAAAAACAGAGCAAGGTTTAATCACCATTAAAGTTGATTAATCAGTGTCTGTAAAACAACCAGGATGACGTCACAATCACAAGATGATAAGAATAATGTTGGCTCGCTTTTTAAACCACCTATGCTTCAACGTAATGAATACAACATCTGGGAGCGAAGGATGGGACACATCCTTGCTCAACAGAACACTGGATGTTGGAGGTCTGTTGTTTTTGGTCCCCATGTTCCTATGGTGCCAAGTGCTGAGGATCCAAAGAAGTTCGCACCAAAACCTTATGAAAACTATACTGAAACTGATTTTCAGAAGTTCGAACTCGATGCCAAAGCATTTAGCATCATAGCATCTGCATTACCAAATGAGATCTATGCTGGACTGTTACATTGTAACAGTGCCAAAGAGCTATGGGATGCATTGAAGGAACAGTTTGGGGGAACCGAAGAAGTTATTGAAAACAATAGGGAAATTCTGAATCAGCAATATGAAACCTTCTGTCACATTAAGGGTGAAACATTGACCCAACAGTTTGAACGTTTTAGTTGTCTCATCAGTGAGCTAAGGCTTGTTAAGGTTGAATTTCCAAAATCAACCCAAAATAGCAGGTTCCTTAGATCACTACCTGATAAATGGGACACAATTGCATTTGTGACTAGAAACTCTGTTGAGTTCAAAGATCTGACCCTGACCCAACTTCATGGCAGACTCCTAACTTATGAAAGGGAGTTGAACCAGAAAAAGAAGTTGCAAGAGTCTGGAAAAGCTACTGATGATTACTCATTCGGTAGCACAGCTCTTCTTAGTCAGGAAGAATCTGGTAGCAGTAGTAAGGAACAGGGTTATGATCATTTCATTGATATAACAGCTGGTGGTAACTTTACCAACCCTGATCCTCACTCTGCAAATTATGCTTTTACTGCAAACACTGAAAACCAGATGTCAGATAATTTGTGCTTTGAACTCAATGATTTGCAACATTTTGATCCCACTGACTTAGAGGAAATGGACATTTTGCATCAGCTGGCTTTGCTTAGTGTGAGAACAAGCAAATTCTACAAAAGAACAGGGAGAAAGTTCCCAGGGTTACATGGGAATCTAAGGGTTGGGTTGGATAAATCGAAAATCAAGTGTTATAAGTGCAATAGGCTAGGTCATTTCGCAAGGGAATGCAGGAGTCAAACTACTGGTCCTATAATCACTCATCCTAGCTCAAATCCTATACCTCAAAATCAAAGCACTGTGCACTATACCCAATATACCCCTGCAGCTCATGTTAACACTGCTCATTATGCTGCTGCCCCTATGCCTGTGCATTATGTCCAAACCACTGTTCCACAGATTCAATATGTCCAAACCCCTGTCCCCCAGGCACAAGTGCAACCTGTTGCACCTCAAACAGCTGCTCTAGCAGTGGTACAACCAGATCAGCAAAGCTTTTTCACTCAAGGCTTTGTTGACTGGAGCAACATGCCTGATGAGCTTGGTGATGAAAATTTTGCACTCTATGCTTCTATTGAACCTTCTAATGATGAATTTTGTTTGATGGCATTAGAGTCAATATCAGAGGGGATTGAGACTGAAGGTGAACAGCTAAGTGATGAAACAGTGGATGAGGTGACTGAAGCAGTTGTTAATACAGTTGCTGGTGAAGTGCTGCTGGGAGAAAATTCAGAAACCCTGATTGAACTACTGACAGACCCATGGTCCAAAGAGGACAAAGAAGAAGAGGAAGAAAAAAGAGCAGGTGATAAGGAAGTAAGAGCTGATGATGAAGAAAATCATCAATGTGATTGTGCAATGATGGCTGCTGCCAAGGTATCTCCTCAAGTTCTTGAAAAACTGTGTTCTGACAATTGCATTATTGCTTTTGCTAACATCAAAGAGGTAAATGAAAACCTTCGGAATAAAATCTTAACTAATGAAGTCAAATTTGAAAGTTCTTTAAAAGAACTTAAAAACAAATTGACTGAAAAAGAGAAAGAGATCAGCAGTCTTAAAGAAGAGCAAAGCATAACCAAAACCCAACTCCAAACTATGGTAGAAAAATACCAAGTTTGCAAAAAGGAGTTGGAGTCCACCCAGATCACCTGTGAAAAATGGGTGGAATCATGCAAAGGGTATGAGGTTATGCTTGAAAAACAGATTAAAAGCAATGTAAAATTTGGTGTTGGTTATAGAAAACATGATGATGAAAACACTGCTTTAGAAAAATCTGTTCAAACCACTGATGTAACAACTGAGTTCATCCCCACAAACAAGAATGGCCAAGAAGTGAAAATCACTGATAAACTTGGTAACAAAATCACACTTGACAGACCAATGGGATCCTCTACTTTTGAGGAGCTTGAAAATTATCAGTTTAAACCAAAGTGGTCTGATGAGTGTGATATTCTTGAAAATTTCAAGCCCATGGACTTTACATCAACTGATGGTGTTAAAGCTCCAAAAGCTAAAGCCATTCCTCTCAAGGACATCCCAACAGAAGTTAAAACCTCTGCTGCAAAGGAGTCCGAAAAGAGAAAGAAGAAAGAAAAGATCAATAACCTGTTTTGTGAATTCTGTGAGAAAAGGAATCATCTAACAAAAGACTGTTTCCATTTAAAAGCTTATGATTTGAACAAAACAAGTGTCATTGTTCCAGCTGAAAGCTGCATTGTTTGTGGTAAAACAAACCACAAAACTCAAGCATGTGTGTATCTCAAAAACTTTGATGTGAAAAAGAATGAGTACATTGCTAAAACATCCTTGAGTCCATCAACATCAGCTGTCAAATTCACCAAGAACCAACCACTGTTTGTGCCAGTTCAAACAGCTGTCACAAAATAGCTGAACCAAACATCTGTCAAAAGAGATGTTCAGGTTACTGATGCACCTAAAGTGAACAGGCATCCTTTTGGGTACCAACAGGTGATTGGTCAAGACCCCCCAACAGTGGTTAGCAAGAAACAGTACTAAAACTGTCCAAACCCCTGACCTAACCACTGTCCATCAATGTGCATCCATCCCAAACACTGTTGAGACCCCATCCAAAGCCTTATTGGCTTTGGAAACCCTAATGAACTAATCCTTTTACTTCATGTGCAGGGAGCTTCTGCCTGTTTAGATAGCCTTTGGTATGTTGATAGTGGAGGCTCCAGGCACATGACTGGATGTAAAGCCCTACTCAAAGATTTCAAAACTCATGGAGGGGGTGATATATCCTTTGGGAATAACAGTAAAGGAAAAATTCTGGGGTCTGGTACAGTACAGTCTGGAAATGTAAAATTTGAAAATGTCAATCTGATAGACAGTCTGAAATTCAACCTCCTGAGTGTTTCACAAATGAGTGACAAGGGGTATGGGTCATTCTTCACAAAGGAGTGTTGTAGGATTGTTGGACCAGAAATGGTCAAAAAGATTGAAGCAATAATAAAAACTGGTCAAACAAAACTTGTTGCTCAAAGAAGTGGCAATGTTTATGTTGTTGATATGTCAAAAGAGTGTCCCAGAGCTGATGCCTGTCTGTTCTCAGCTGCCTCTAACAAAGAGACAGAACTTTGGCACAGAAGACTGGGGCACACAAATCTTAAGACAATCACTGAAATTTCAAAAAATGGTTTGGTAAGAGGCCTACCACAAAAATTGTTTTCATGTCCTGAACATTGCATTTCCTGTTTAAAAGGAAAACAGCATAAAAGTTCTTATAAGTCCATTGAAGAGTCCAAAACAACCCAGTGTTTGCAAATGCTACACATGGATTTGTTTGGCCCAGTTCAAGTCATGAGCCTCAAAAAGAAAAGATATTGTTTGGTTATTGTTGATGACTTTTCTAGGTTTACATGGACTTTCTTTTTACACTCAAAAGATGAGACTGCAGGCATTTTGCAAGACTTTGTGACACAGGTTGAAAAGCAATTTGACCTTCCAGTGAAAAGCTTCAGGAGTGACAATGGCCCAGAATTTAAAAATAAGGAGTTGGATGCCTTCTGTGTGAAGAAAGGGATTATAAGGCAGTACAGCATCCCTAGAACACCAGAGCAAAATGGGGTAGTAGAAAGAAAGAACAGAACTTTGATTGAGGCTGCCAGAACCATGCTTGCTGATTCAGGTTTGCCATTAACTTTTTGGGCAGAGGCAGTAAATACTGCTTGCTATGTCCAGAACAGAGTCTTAATAAACCCTAGGCACAAAAAGACTGCTTATGAAATTCTGTATAAAATCAAACCACTGATCTCATATTTCAAAGTGTTTGGCTGCCCATCCTTTATTTTGAACTTAAAAAGATTCCATTTCAAAATTTGCAGCCAAAATTGATTGTGGTTATCATCTGGGATACTCAACCACTGCCAAGGCCTTCAAAGTGTTTAATACACGGACCAAGGCAGTGGAGGAGACCTTGAATGTAAAGTTCAATGAACTTTCATCAATGAAAATCCCAGCAAATCCTGCAGATCTGTTTGATCTTGATAAATTCACTTTTGAAAATACTGCTGTTAAGACTAACAGTGCAGGTCCATCAGAGGATTCAACACCAGACTATGGGTATGAAATCATCATCCCTCAAAGGTCTGCTAAAATGGGAAGAGCATCAGATGTTCAAAACAGCTGTCAAAGCTCAACCACTGCTACCTCAACAGTTGTTGACCAAAGTAGCCCATCAACCACTGCTTCCACATCCTCAAACACTGCTGACAAAAGTCCCCAAACAGTGGATAAAAGTCAGCATGTGTCCACTTCATTACCTCCCATTCCACCACCTTTTGAAGCCAATGCTGGATCATCAAAGTCCCCAGCAGTGGTTAGCTCAGATGATACACATTTGCAGCCTTCACCAACAAATGCCATCATACCATACCAAGGAGATTTAATCTTCTTGAGATCTCATCCACCTGATCAAATCATTGGCAACATAAATGAAGGGGTGCTCACAAGAAGCCAAACCCAAAACATTTGTCTTTTTGCTGGTTTTCTATCACTCCATCAGCCAGTCAAGTACCAAGAGGCACTGAAAGACAACAGCTGGGTAGAAGCCATGCAAGAGGAGCTCCAACAGTTTAAAAGACAACAAGTATGGGAGCTTGTACCACTGCCAGAAGAGGTTAGTCCCATTGGCACAAAGTGGGTCTTCAAGAACAAAACCGATGAAAGGGGTATTGTTGTCAAGAATAAAGCCAGGCTTGTGGTTCAAGGTTACAGACAGGAAGAGGGGATTGACTATGATGAAACTTTTGCCCCTGTAGCAAGATTGGAAGCTATAAGACTGTTTCTGGCCTTTGCTGTCAACCACAACATGAAGGTTTTTCAAATGGATATCAAAAGTGCTTTCCTCTATGGTACAATTCAAGAAGAGGTGTATGTCTGTCAACCTCCAGGTTTTGAGGATCCATTTTATCCAGATCATGTCTACAGGCTGAACAAAGCCTTGTATGGCCTGAAATAAGCACCAAGGGCCTGGTATGAAACTCTTTCCACCTTTCTACTCTCAAATGGTTTCAAAAGAGGTACCATTGATAAAACACTGTTTCTAAAATGGAGAGGAAAGGATTTAATGATTGTCCAAATTTATGTGGATGACATTATTTTTGGAAGCACGTGCAACAAAATGTGTGAAGAGTTTAGGGAACTCATGACAGCTGAGTTTGAAATGAGTGCAATGGGTGAGCTGCAATGCTTTCTTGGTCTCAAAGTTCAGCAAATGCAAAATGGTACTTTCATTTATCAAAGCAAATATGCAAAAGAACTTTTAAACAAATTTGATATGAATGATTGTAAACCATGCAGCACACCCATGGCAACAAATAAGCTGGTCATGTCTGATGAAAAGGATGAGCTGATTGACCAAACTCTTTATAGAAGCATGATTGGGTCTCTTTTGTACCTAACTGCATCTAGGCCAGACATTATGTTTGCAACATGTGTTTGTGCAAGAAGTCAATCAGCCCCTAGAAAATCCAATCTTATTGCTGTAAAAAGGATATTCAGATACATAAAAAGTGCTCCCACACTTGGTATCTGGTATCCAGCTAATGGGAATATCAAGCTTTCAGGATTTTCAGACAGTGATTTTGCTGGATGTAACACCACAAGGAAGTCCACATCAGGAGGGTGCCAGTTTCTAGGTGATTGCTTAGTTTCATGGCAAAGCAAAAAGCAAGCAGCTGTTTCAACATCCACTGCTGAAGCTGAATACATTACTGCTGCAAGCTGTACAGCCCAACTCCTGTGGCTTCAAAATCAGTTGCTGGATTTTGGTATCACTGCCTTAAAGACACCACTTATGTTGGATAGCCAGGCAGCAGAAAATATCATCAAAAATCCAGTTTCCCATTCAACCACCAAACATATCGACATCAGACATCACTTTGTGAGGGATTTCTATGAAAAAGGTTTGATTTCTCTGCATCATGTTCCAACTAAAGACCAGCTGGCAGATGTGCTCACAAAAGCATTAGATACTGCCACTTTTGAAAGCTTGGTCTCTAGAATTGGCATGATAAACATGGAATAACAAGCAAAATCTTGTTTTTCTATGAATAAAAGCATTAAAATGTTTTCAGAAAATCAAAAATCCATCCTTAAAAATAGCTAAAAATGAAATTTTCATTAAAATCCTTAAAAGTCTGCCATAACCACTGATTGTTCAAAAGGCTGCTCTACTTCAAAGTCTGTCCACTGCTGAAAGCCATCCTCTGTCCACTTATTTCCTTGATAAACTCTGTTGTTCAAAAGCAGTGTCTTATCCACTGATATGCTATCCACTGATAGTGAAAATCATCCACTGCTTTCATTATACCGTTGTAACCACTGCCTTCATTAGTAACTTTCATAAAAGTACTGTCCTTCATTTCTTCAGAGTTTGGCATGTGGGCAGTACATAGTGGTCAGTACTTTTGTAACCGCTGCCACGTCAGCCTTCACTTTTTCCTCTTTAAAACCCCCACTTCACACCAAAACAGGGTTTTACTGTCGAATTGAATTCTCAAAAATTCTCTTCTCAAAGCAGTTTTTCTTCACATTTCTTCACATAATTCTTCGATCTTCATTTCCAAAATGACAAAATCGAAGCCATCTGCAAAACCCACTTCCAAATCATCGTCGAAAGCGGCCTCTCAAAAGGTCAATACCACTGAAATCCCACACAAACCATCTTTCAATCTTCTGGGTCTTCTCACAAAACCCGGCACCACAGATGCTTTCGACTCCATCATCACCAAAATGGCTAAATCAAAGTACAAAACTTTGTTAACAGCCGATGCACCAATTTACTTAGCAACCCAACGAGAGTTTTGGAAAAACGCAATCCTTGACAAACAAGGTGAAAATGTGGTAGCCATTAACTCCTCTTTAAAGGGTAAAGCTGTTCAAATCATGCCACAATCTATATCAGAGGTCTTTAAACTCGAGGATCAGCAAGGTAAAACTTCTTTCCCTAAAAACGAGTTAAAAATTGACTTCATTGAGAGAGGGTATGCAAACACAATGATGAAGAAAGCTACCTTACAAAAGGGTTTCTTTCCTTCTGCAACAAGGTTTTTATTCCATACCCTCCTAATGTGTGTTTCAAACAAAACCACTTCTTTTAATGAAATACCATTAAAGATTCAAAATCTGGGATATGCTATTCTTCAATAAGAAAATTTTAATTTTTCTCGGGAAATCTTTAATGATCTGGTTAACAATGTTGAAACAAAATCATTCTTACTGTTTCCAAGGTTTTTAAGTTATTATTTTGAAAAGAAATTCAGTAAAGATGATATTGCTGCAATAAACCAAGGTGAATATTTTCAAATAAACAGCTTAACTGCTGAAACTTTTACTAGAATGTTAACACCTTGTAAAACACAAGCAGAGGTGCCTGAGCAGAATTTAGCAGCTACCACTACTCCTCAGGTATCTGCTGCTGAGCCCACTGCTCAAGGTGATCAAAGTGGCACAACAACTACTTTGAAACCCACACCTAAAATCACCAAAAAGCCAACAAACACAAAAACCCCCCCAAACCCATCAAAAAGGCATCTCTGGAGGATGAGATACCAGAGCTACTGCCAGTGACAACACAAAAGTCATAAGAAACCACTGCTGCTACTTCCTCACAGCAGTTGGTACAAATATCTCAACCCATAGCCGAAACCCCTCCTGTTTCTTCACAAAAAGAACAGGTTGTACAAATTGGGACACCACATCATGATGCTCTGGAAGCATTTGTTTCCATCATCCACAGCTCAATTCCCGGGGCAAATCCTCTTTTCTACACCAAACATCACATCCACAATTCCCACACCCACTAAACTTCTGTTGGAAGCAATTGATTTGAACCAGGCACTAACCAGTCCTTCTCAATCACCTATTAATGATAATATACCTCAACATATGACTGGGTCTGATGTATCAATCCTTGCTAACCCACCAACACTACCTGAGGAGGTTACACCCCTTGAGTTACAAGTAACTCTTGGTGGTAATCCAAGTGAAGCAGCCACTACAACTGTTGAACCCACTGGTTTACAGTTGGACAGTGGTTACATTAATAAGACTTCCTTGGAGGCAATTCCTTACATAGCACCTCTGCCAACCACCAGTGGATTTATTTTTCCCACTGGCAACATCAAAAGGTTGTCAAGTGTTGAAGGAAGAAGACCCCAGTACCAAGAAAAAGGGGCATCAGTGGTTAGTGTTTGGAGTACACTCCCTACCTCAACCATTGATAAAACCACTGTTAGTGGGAAATCAGATGATCCCATTAAATTGGGTGATGATTTAAAATATCAGGATTTGACGGAACGAGTTGACAAATTGGATACATCTGTTGGAGATATTAAAGACATGCTACAACATGTGTTGAAAATACAAAAGATGCAATCCACTGTTATTCCACCTCAAGCACCTGCTCCACCACAAGCATCTGCTACAAATGAGCTCTAGAACCTCTTCAAACCTTTTCTCCAACAACAAAAAGAAATGGCTGATCAGCAACATGAACTACATGTCCAAAAGCTGAGAAACATAATGGAGTCAAGGTACAAGAACACTCAAGCAGATATTAAGGCAATCAAGGCCCATTTATTGGAAACCACTGGCACTGCTCCTCCAACAGTACTTTTCATTGATCAACTTCCAGAAGATAATGCCAAAAAGGGGGAGAAAATTCAGGAGTGGAAGAAGAAGGGAATAGATGATGGTCTGTACATTTAACCTGAAAGGGATGCTATGACCAGAAAAATTCCTGTGCCAGATGGTAGTAAAAAGGTTGATGCAACCCAAGAAGCACTTGATGAAGGAGTAGCAAGTGTAAAAAGGGATAGAGTGGCAAAGGATATTTCAAGGTGGAATGAGGAGAAAAGAGCTTTCATGGAACTGTATGCGCAGGGTTGTTCTGGGTCAAAGGATACTAAAAATCCTAAGACAAAAAGGAAACCTAAGTCCATCCCATCCAGAATTCCAAAGCACATTCCAAAACCACCATCCAAAAGCCATCAGCATCAAACCTACACCCAAACAGCTGTTGTAACTCCTGCTGTATCAACTACTGCTGGTACTTCAGAGGTTTCAACATCTGTTATCACTTCAACGCACTCCACAACCACTGTTTTACCACCACCATCACCACCAAAAACAACCTCACCACTACTCTCTCCTGCCAAAAAGCAGAAGACAACAGATGTTACAACATCTGCTGTAATGACAACAGTGGTTGAAACACCAGTTGTTTCAACAACTGTTAGTCAATCACAAACCACTGCCTCTCAATCTACCACCACTGTTCCACCCAAAACATCATCAGTCCCTCCTCAACCAAAAAGGAGAAGGCTAATTCTAAAAGATGATGATACATCTTCACCACCAACATCCTCAAAATATCTGTCACTTGTCACCATTCCAAAACCCATGCCTCTCTCTTCAGCTCAAATTCTAAAGCCATTACCTTCTGCTGGTGTCTCATTTCCTCTGGAACTCATTGCAGTTAGGGAAGAAATCAAATCCTTTTACTATGAGGATGACCCAGCTAAAAAGAGTATGCCATCAGTTGAAGGATATCCCAGGACTAACAATATCGAAGAATATTTGAAACTCAAGGCCAAGCAAGCAGAGGATATCGCAATCAGAAATAGACAAGGGAAATCTGATAGAGAATTTCAGCAAAACTATCAGTTTCTACTCACACAGGTCAGAGCTATGGAGCAATTTGCCAAAACTGTATGTCAGCAAATCTCAGAAAGGGCAGACGAGTCCTTGAGAAAAGACTACATTGAGAACATCATGACCTACAAGAAATACAAGGGGGAGAAACACATGTACAAAAACTGGACCATTCCTGAGCTTGAAAAAGAGGCAGCCAGGATTCAAGAAATGATCAAAAATAAGGTCAAGCAGACTCCTCCTGAAAAATTCAAACAATTTGAAGCTGATAAGATTTTAGAGTTGAAGAGAATGAAAGAGGAGCTGATAGCAGCTGATTATGGGTCAAAGAATTCAGTGACAAAGTGGGGAGAAGATAGGGTCAGGGCTACCTACAAAAGGTTAGAGGAACTTAGAAAGAAAGATCCAACAGTTCCACAAAAGCCTGACTACTCCAAAGCAGAGGTCTCAAAAAGACCACCAAAGCTGCAAATCAAAAGAACCACTGCTCCAGCTGGTGCTGCCATCTACAAAAGAAGGAGTCAAAACCAGTCAGGTGCTGAAACAATTCAAGATCTAAAAGCTGGAAATGCTGTTGTAAAAGAAGGCATTAAATTAATGATAAAAGAAGATCTTGAATTGGAACAATCTGCAAGTACTGCTCAGTCAGTCATGAATAGGCCAACCTCACCAAACACCTCTGCAAATAAAAATCTCCCAAGAAACCCACCAGGCTCAAAAATACAAAAATGTGAAACTGACAAACAGACCTACGTATTGACTTTGCTCAGGTCTGGTGGAGAAGTGAAGAAAATATCAAGGGAACAAGCTCTTGGCCTGAGTCTTGAAGATTTGCAGGATCTCCTTGATCTTCCACTTAGCAGGGTTGATGATGACACAGATGCCCTAGATTTTGAACTACAATTTAAAGGTCAGATAAGGGAACTGCTGATGAGGCAATAAAAAAATTTTCCACAATAATGAAGAGTTTTGGCATTATCTGTTCCAGGGGCAGATTGTTGGGATTGAACCCTATCAGAGGAACAGATAATTAAAGCCAAAACTGGGTCAGAGCAGTGGATCCAGAATAAGCAGATGTTACATACAAGTATCTCCCCTTGAAAGTGGTTTCAACATCTGCTGACCTCCTATCTACTGATCATACAAGCTACTGACCGTCAATCTGCTGCTCAAGTAAAGGCCTGATGGAAGACTAAAGTTCTGCTGCTCAATCTACTGCCTTGAGTCAAGTACTGCTGATCCGGGCAAGCACTGCCGGGTTCACAGTAGTGGAAGGATGCAGCAGTTACTCAAGTGTCTTTTATGTAATGAAATGTAATAGCAGTGTTTGTATAGATCAGAGGTTAGAGTTTGTTAGGAGGTTAGATGTCACTTTCATGGTGACGTCAGCTAAGATGCTCAGTGGTTTGCTAGTGCCTATAAATAGAACAGTGCTCTGTACTGTTCTATTAGCTCTTGGCAAAATCGTCTTCTCTGCACGAACAAACACTGAGCTCTGGCTGAGGGGGAGTTTGTATCAAATCATTGCTTTGTAATCGTTGTTGAAACTAAATTCAATCTTTCGGTTCATAGTAAAAAGTGTTTTGATTAAAGCAATACTCTCGTTTGATTGTATTCAAAGTTTGTTTCCATCTTAATTCCGCTGCACAACTCATTCATTTCCATCTTAATTTCAAACGTAAAATACAATCAAAACCAAACCCAGATCCAATAGTTGGATATGAACGTAGCCACTACTACCACGGGTCAAGCTCACTGCTTCATGTCAAGAGCAACGAAAAAAGAATCGCAATTGTGGCATCGAAAGATGGGCCACATTCACCTGCGAAAAATGAATCACCTGGTGCATAACGACTTAGTAATTAGTGTTCATTTGAATGGTTTCCATCTTGAGGGGGAGTGCATTAGTTGTTTCAAAGGAAAACAACGAAAGAAATCTCACCCTGGTAAGAAGGAAAACTCGATCTTGAGACCATTAGAGAGACTTCATATGGATCTTTTTGGTCCAGTGAACGTCAAAAGTATAACTGGTGATCTCTACTGTCTAGTAGTAACAGACGACTACTCGAGATTTTCGTGGGTATCATTTCTGAGGACAAAGGATGAAACATTCGAAAGTTTGATGACGCTGTTCAGAAAAATTGAAAACTTGTACCAAACCCGAATCAGAAGAATTAGGAGTGACAACGGTACAGAGTTTAAGAACAACAAAATGGAAGAATATTGTGATGAAAGAGCTATATTGCAAGAATTTAGTGCTCCTTACACTCTGCAACAAAATGGAGTAGCTGAAAGAAAGAACATGACGCTAATTGAAACGGCCAGGACGATGCTTGCTGATTCGAAATTACCAGTCAACTTTTGGGCAGAAGCAGTGTTAGCCGCTTGCTATACACTCAACCGGGTTCTTACAGTGAAGAAATTCAACAAGACATGTTTCGAGCTGATCAACAACCGCAAACCTAACCTGAAGTATCTGGAACCGTTTGGGTCTCCCTGCACAGTTCTAGAACCTTATGGTAAATTTAGTCCAAAGAGCATCGAAGGAATTTTTGTGGGTTATGCAAGTCCGTTGAAAAGAGTCTTTGTTCCAAGCTTGAAGTGGATCATCGAAGCACATAACGTTGAGTGTCAAAGTTATACGATGCCACCTCAGAATCCCGGCGACTCATGGCGTTTCAATTATGATACTCTGTGGGATTCATTCGACATAGAAGAAGAACCAGATTTCTTTGACGAGTTGGATATTCTGAGGGAATATGAAGAATCACAAGAAAGATTCCCAACAGAGCCTTATAGTCGTCAACGACAAGCTTTGAATGACGATGAAGCCGGTCCAAGTAATGCTGGAGAACATGATGATATTCAGCAAACTCCTGACAATCAGACGACAGTCAACGATAATCTAGAATCTGATGATAGGCCAATATTCGATCATGGTGATTCAGATTCTGAGGGGGAGCAGATCCAGATTTCAAGTCAAACAATTCCAGTCAGTGAACAAGGTGTAAATCAGAATGTCACAAATTTGGAAGGCGAGGTAGATGTTCCAGGCGAGGTGATGCCGAGAACTCTTTCGTACCATCCAGAAGAGCTAATTATTGGAGAATTGCAATCAGGCGTCCGCACAAGACGACAAATTGACCAAGGCCTTACTTGTTTTTATCCTACAGTTGCTTCATTACAAACTGAGTTTTCACTTAGTTGTTTTATTTCGCAGATTGAGCCGAGAACATATAAGGAAGCACTAACCGAAAATTCTTGGGTCAACGCGATGCAAGAGGAGCTGAGTCAGTTTGAGAAGTTGGGAGTGTGGAAATTGGTAGATTTGCCTGATGGTCACAGGAAGATAAATACCAAGTGGGTGTTTAAATGCAAGAGAGACGATCGAGGGGGTTATTATTCGTAACAAAGCTCGACTCATAGTCCAGGGCTTTAGTCAGCAGGAGGGTATAGATTTCACCGAAGTATATGCTCCCGTTGCTAGACTTGAAGCAATTAGAATCTTTCTAGCATTTGCATCTTGGAAAGGATTTAAAGTTTTTCAGCTAGATGTTAAATCAGCTTTTCTCTACGGGAAGGTAAAAGAGGAGGTATATGTCGGACAGCCACCGGGCTTCACCGACCCAATCCACAAAGACAAGGTTTATTTACTGGATAAAGCGCTGTATGGTTTACACCAGGCCCCGAGAGCCTGGTATGAGACATTGTCTCAACATTTGCTTGCCAACAGCTTCATCCGTGGAAAAGTGGATGCCACTCTCTTCACCAAAGAAGTCGACGGACGTCTTCTGATAGTTCAGATATACGTGGACGACATCATATTTGGGTCAACAAATGAAGATCTATGCAAAGATTTTGAAAGAGTTATGAAGCAAAAATTTGAAATGTCATCGATGGGTGAGATGAAATTCTTCTTGGGACTTCATGTTGATCAACTGCCCGAGGGAATTTTCATACATCAGACGAAGTATGTTCATGATATCTTAGATAAATTTGGGATGTCTGGGACTACTCAAGCTTCCACCCCGTTAGCGACGAACCATGGAATAAATCCTTATCTCACCGGAGAGAAGGTGGATGAAACTATGTATCGCTCCATGATCGGATCGCTGATGTACTTGACAGCTTCAAGACCCGATATCATGTATCCAACCTGCCTCGCAGCGCGGTTTCAGTCAAGCCCCAGAGCTTCGCATATGGTGATTGTGAAACGGATATTGCGCTACCTGAAAGGAACTCCATCATTGGGGTTGTGGTATCCAAAAGAAGGCGATTTCAAACTCGAAGGGTATTCTGATTCCGATTTCGGATGCTGCAAAGTTAACTCTAAATCAACAACAGTGGGGTGCCAGTTTTTCGGACCACGATTGGTCACTTGGCAATGCAAGAAGCAGACCTCTGTCGCTTTATCCACATGTGAAGCCGAGTATGTATCTGCTAGCAGCTACTGCTCTTAGATCTTGTGGATCCAGCAACAGATGCGAGACTACGGTTTGCAATTTCTTAACACCCCTATCTTTGTTGATAATGAGGCAGCTACAAACATAACAAAAAATCCTGTTCATCACGTTAAAACGAAACACATTGAAATTCGTCATCACTTCATCCGAGACTGTTTCGAGAAGAAGTTAATACGAATTGAGAAAATCCACACTGACGAACAAAAAGCTGATTTACATACCAAAGCGTTTGATAAAACTCGTTTTCAATATCTTCTAAAATTGAATGGTATGAAACTTTTATCGGTGTTGGAGGGGATTCTTGGCGTCGATGAAGGTGCCACTGTAGATGATGTTGAAAAGCAATCTGCAATGGTTTGTCGATTTTTTACTTGTTTTGGTATTTAGGGGGAGGTAGGTTATATATTTTCTGAAAATACAAAAACAGTAAAAATTTCAAAAACCCAAAAACATGAGATATTTCAAAATCCAAAAACAATAGAAAACCGAAAAAAGAGCTTGTGTAAAACGGGAAAATGATAGTACATCAGCTTGACAGTTACAGTATGCTAAAGAAATGTAAAGTTTAAAAGTGTTAAACAGTCTCGCTGATGATATGCCGATAGGTTTTTACACATTTAGTAGGTTTGTTCGGGATATAAACCTAAATCACAACTTTCTTTTTACGTGGGGAACATCTCTCAGATATATAGGTAACCCCTGAAATCCTGTTTGAAAGGCTCTATTTCTAACATACTAGGTCTTTGTACGTGGTAATATCTGGGGTATTATACCAGGACTTCTGATTTTGTGGGAGCAATAGCCTAGTCCTCGTATAATACTTTGCATTGCTTTAATATTAAAGCTCCCTCTCAGCATAAAAAATGATGAAACATTGAAAAATGCTAATCATGTGCTGTTGTAAAAGAAGATCCCCAAAGGGGACCCACCTAGAGTCGAACCATCATCTCTCTGATTTTGCGGAAGCAATAGCCTGAGCTCTCATGGTCTCGCATTTAACCCCTTACAGATATTACTAGTGTGCACTCACCTGTAAGACTGAATATAGTAGTCTGGATACGAGAGTATATTCTGAGGCGGTACACTCGTAAAAGTTAAGATCTTAAAACCCTAAATTCGTATACTGAACAGATTGAAAGTTGTGTGAAAATTTAAGAGGATCAGTATATCGTCAATCTAAGCGAATTGTTTAATTCTGAATATGAAATCAAAGCTTAACGGTACTTGTGACTTGTCGGTAGCTGATATGATTCTCTAACACGCTCACCTAAAATATGTTTGTAAATAGTTTACTTTTATTGCATTTCATTTTTGTTTAGCTTTCTAGTCTAGAAAATTTATTCAAAATCCAAAAAGATTTTACATTTCTGCTTTATTTTTTTTCGAAAAATCAAAGTGGAGAGCTGATCTCCAGACTCGCAGTTTGAAGAAGATGCAGGACGTTTCTGAGCTGGACAGAAGAGTTGGGAGCTTATTATGTTAAACCTGTGAAAATGAAAAGTCAAAACAAGTTCATTAAGTTGAAACTTGTAATTTTCAGAAAAATGTTGAACAAAAGTCAGTTTTGTTTTGTCTCGGGTCAATCAAGGTCATTAAGTTGGACTTGATAGACAAATTAAGTACCCAGGGTCATTAATTTGGATCTGGATACTTAAGTAGATTATTAAAAACTGATAAAAACATCAAAAGAAGTCAAAAAGTTAATAGGTTATAATGTCAACTTAATGTTAACATTCAAGAACAAGAGTTATTCAAGACTGTGATCCCATCTTGAATCGTATAGTTTTGAACCTGTGAACGCAACAAAGCAAGATCCCCGTGGCAAACTCTGAGCAAAGTTTGAGACAGAATACGATTCAAGAACGAGAGCTATTCAAGACTTTGATCCCATCTTATCAAGAGGGGGAGTCTGAAGACGTAAGAATCGGATACAGTTTCTGGATCAACATTCAAGGGCGAGTTTGAAGATTGTCAAAGCCAGGTTCGAATGCTAGTTGCTGATGTTGTTAAATTTAAAGAATCAAGAGATCTGATCAAGAGAATTAGAAGATAAAAAGACTGAAGGATGCTTACAGTGTCAAAACAGTTTGGTAAGGGGAAAAAGACTGATCAAGACTGAAGACTCGATGCCGAAGACTTCGTCAACATCCAAGGGGGAGTCTGTTGGTGCAAATGTCTGTTAACTTTGTCTTATATCGAGTCTTGTATCTAGATAGGATAAACCAGTGCTCAGAAGTCGGGAAAATAGGATTTGTATGTTTATAGGCCATTTCGCACGAAATGGAGGTTGAACCATTTCATACGAAATGAAGGATAAGCCATTTCGCACGAAATGGAATTAACTATTTCGTACGAAATGATCATTTCGTATGAACTGTTTCGTGCGGAATGGTCAGCCTATAAATACCTGAGCTGGTTTCTCATTTGTAACCATCCGGATTTCAGAGCCAAGGTGCTGCTAAATTGTCAACTGATCTATAAAGCTTTGAAATCAATAAACAAGTGATTATAAACGTGAATCAAGCTGTAATCAAGTCCGAATCATCGAATTCCGCCTTTGATTCTGATTAAAACTCTTCTGATCGACTCGTTCAGGTCGTACAACGATCCAACAAGTGATTTAGTCTTTGTTCAGCTTGTATTACACTAGATTCAATTTAAACTGTCTTGTATATTGATTTGAAACCTTTACAGACCAAACGACACTTCAGCAGCACTTCGGCTCTGGAATCAGCAACCTTACAAATGAAAGACCAAGCTCAGCTATTTATAGGGTTTGCCAGTTCACATGAACTGGACATCACCACTTCGTGTGAAGTGGTCACTTGGCCACTTCGTACGAACTGGCTTTGCCAGTTCGTGTGAACTGGTCAAACATCTCTAAAACCCTATTTTCTTGAACTACGAGCTCTGTTTTATCTTATCTAGATACAAGACTCGATACAAGACGAAGTCAACAGACATATGCACCAACAAACTCCCCCTTGGATGTTGACGAGTCTTCAGTACAAGTCTTCAGCATGACAAGTCTTCAGTCTTGATCAGTCTTCAAACTCTTACCAAAGTATTTGACACTGTAAGCATCCTCAATCTCTATCTTCTCTTCCAGAATTGCAGCCTGGCTCTATCCTCTCTTGATCAGGTCTCTTGATTCTTTAAACTTTTCAGCATCAGCATCTGGCATGAACGTCAGGATTCGAAACTGGCTCTACTATTATCAGACTCCCCCTTAAGCTGTTCCAGGATCGTAGTCTGACTCTTTAGCTTAGACACGAGGATCTGAACAAATCTCTACCCAACAATAAATTTCACACATTTTTAAAATGTAACAAATTTAAAACATTTGTAAGATAACATCCATTATTCACAATTTATATATCAAGTTCAAATTAATGACCTTGATTTATCACTTGAAGAATTTTTGAAATCCCAATTTAACACAAACATTGATTTATTTTTCAATTTTTCTTCTCTCAAAACATACTCTCCCAACCCAGTGTTGTTCTTCATGTTTAGCACTCGGAATTTTGAAAATCAGCTTTTCAACATCAGTTGTCGAAAATAAGATGAAATAAAATCTTTTTGAATTTTCAAAACTTTATGCTAAAACACACTAAAATCTTTTTGGATTTAGGAAATAAACTATATACAAACATATTTTTGTGAGTTTGTGTAAGAGGATCATATCAGTTTTTGACAAGTCACAAGTACCGTTGAGCTTAGTTACACATTAAGAATTAAATAATTCACTTAGATTGTCAATATACTGATCCATTTAAATTTTCACACAAATTTCAACTTATTCAGGATACGATTTAGGTGTATTAAGAACTTAAACTTATTCATGTGTCCCACCTCTTGAATATACTCCCGTATCCAGATCCCAATATTCAGTCTTACAGGTGAGTATACCTAGATGATATCTGTAAGGGGTGAATTGCGAAACCTTGAGAGCTCAATTTTTCTTTTGCTGAGATGAAGGCTCGACTTTGGTGTGTCCCCCTTGGGGATCTTTTTTACAACAGCACATGATTTAATCTTTTTGATTTTTCATCATTTTTTATGCTGAGGGAAGGCTTTTATTTCAAGCATGCAGAAAGTATTATCCGGGGACTAGGCTATTGCTCCCGCAAAATCAGAAATCCCGGGATAATACCCCAGATATCACTGAGTATAAAGACCTAGTATTTCAGAAAGAGGGATCTTTCAAACAAGATTTCAGGGGTTACCTATATATCCAAGATTTGTACCCCACGAAACAAGCACGTTATGATTTTTAGGTTTATATCCCGAAAAAGACTACTAAATGTGCAAAAACCTATCGGCATATCATCAGTGAGACCGTTTAATGCTTATTTAAACATTACATTTCTTTAGCATACCGTGACTGTCTACTGATGTACTATCATCTCCTCTTTTTCACAACAAAACTCATTTTTTGAATTTTCAAATGTTTTTAGTTTTTACAGATTTTATCATGTTTTTGGATTTTTCAAATTTTTGAAATTTCTAAATTTTTACTCCCCCTAAAATCAAAATATGTTACAATTTTGATTTTCTAGGAAAATTTGAAAAACAGTAAACTGTACAAAGAAAGTGACAACATGATGAGAATCGCTTCAAATCGCTATCCTATTGGCATAAACAATCAGAACTCCCCCTGACAACAAACTATTTTCCCAAAATTATTTCAAAACACTTAAGTTTGTTTTAATCAAAATGGTTTTTCCGAAAAATTAGTTTTGTGTGCCATTTCACAAACTTGGGGTTTCATCACATTGTCTTTTCATCCACTTGTAAAAATTATCATTTGACATTTTTCAAGATTAATACCACTTGTAAGAAAGTTAAATCAAATACAACTTAATGTCCTTGATTAAACATTTTTCAAGAAAGATGCCGATTCATGCTCCACGATTACCAACTTGGGAGCTCCGGCAAGTCAGGATTTTTAAGCAAAGAATACATCCACCCAAGCCTGACCAGCCTTAGGTGTAACCTGTTCACTTTCAACAGGTTTTGGAACATACTTTTTGGATTCGTAAAATTCTTTTACGCCCTTGGCCTTACCATTGACCATTTTTCTAAAAATATGTTTAACTTTCCCATTGAAAGTCTTTTCAACATCAAATTCTTTCTTTTCAGAATAGAATTGATTTGAAATCTCAACCTTTCCAACTTTTTATTTAAAATTTTCAGTCCGCAATGGTGGAAAGTTTGCGTCATCCATTGGCAGAACTGAATTTTCTTCTTTTTCCTCAACTTGTGGCTCATCTGACTTTGACGAGTCAGATTAATCGCCAGAACTATCATCTGAATGTTTAACAACCCATTTGTGTTTGTTTAGATTGGCTCTTCTTTTGTAAAACTGTTTCGAACTTTCACCAATTTCAAAAGTCGAATTTTTGAACTCTTTGAATTTTTCAAATGGTTGTTTCTTTTCATCAACAAATTTTTCTTTCAATTTCGAGTCAGAAGAAACTCCCTATTTCATGTTGGTGGACTGTGGGCAATTCCAAGCAATATGTCCAACCTTTCTGCATTTGTAACAGGTTCTTCTTTCAACTCTCCGATCAGAATCCTTCATCACAGTCTTTTGTTTCTCAGCGAAAAACTCTTTGTTTGACTGTTTTCGGAACTGTTTCTCCTTCTCTTCCTCTGAGCTTGCTCCTGAAACAAATTTTGTTTTTGATTTAAAATTTTTCATATTTTTATGATTTTCTGCATCAAAACCAAGACCTTTTTTTTGAAATTACCGTTATGGTTTGGTTTCTTTCGATAACCAGAACCAGAACTGTAACCTTTTTGCTTGTTCAATCTTTGTTGAACTCTTGAAGTGTACTTTTTAGGTTTATCAGTAAGATTTACATCTTTTATTTCAGAAATATTAATTTCTGTTAATTTGAAAACCTTGTTAATCATTTCAGATTTGACACTTCTTATTGGAAATTTCTCATCAGAAAATAATTTGTCGGAATCATTCAAAGTATATGCTACTTTGAACATTTCATCATTCGAATTATTTTTTGATAGAAGAAATTCTTTATTGTAAACCCTTTTAACCGGTGAACTCGGACTGTTGTCTGACGAACTCGAACTTTCAGATTTAGACTTTGAATTTGACTCCTCATCCATATCCAACACCTGATCGACCACTTTCTTTAATAACTCAGACTCATGATCAGTGTCAGACGCTATGAATGTGACGTCAATGTTGTCTGGTAACTCATCAGTTGTTTTAGACTTTAACTTTATATTGAGTGCCTTTTTTAATTGTTCCTCATTTGGTTTTCTGGGAGAATAACTTTCCCAGATCGGAGGCGGACACCTGTTGTACTTGACACTTTGTTTCTTACCAGTATCCGTATCTTCCGTCTTTTTATCTTGAAATGCTTCAAGACCTGCAACAGTAGGATAAACTCTATCAATCAAATAATCACAGGTTGTATAACTCAGCAGCAATCGTTTGATTCTTTCATTCTCAATCTTTTCAGTTTCCAACTCCTGTTTCAACTTTGCACACTCTTCAACATAATGATTGATAGCCTTCTGCTTCGTCATTAATGTTGAACTCATCATTGTTGAAGCAGCATCTACTTCTAAGTTAGTCTTATTCAAACTATCAACCGTTCTGTTCAGCACATCATATGATTCTTTTACGTACTTAACATCGAACATCAATTTTTCTTTTAACCCGTCTAGCTCATGATACTTCTTGTTTTTTTCTTCACACTGTTTGCATGATTCCAAACATTTCAGACAAGGTTTCGTGACCTCTACGATCTTTTCAATTTCGACAATCTTTTCAACTTCAACAATTTTTTCAACTTCAACTATTTTCTCCACCACCTTTTCAATCACAATCGGTTCATCATCAAATTTTAATTTTACCTCACTCTCTTCAACCTCAACCTCAACCTCCTCTGTCGGGTTTTCTTCAACTTTTGCCTTTTCTTCAGCAATCCTTCTTGCTTCAATTTCCTCTTCTACAGCCCTTCTTGCTTCCAACTCTTTCTTCAGTCTAGCAGCCTTTTTCTCATTCAACATCTCGATCTTATCTGCAAAAAACAAATTAAAGCTATAAGGATCCAAATGTAATCTGGCATTATTAATATATTCTTCCTCATCATCAGTGTCTTCATCACTTTCTGATGATCTAAAAATTTTCTTCTTATTTGGCTTAGATTTGACTGAATCTTCTTCCAAGATTTGAGCAACGAAGGCTTTATCCTTTAAGTATTCTTTATCCGGAATGTATTTATCCCAGCTAAATCCCTCAGGCAATCTTTCATCTTCTTGATCTATTAGACCACCATTTGGAGGCCTTTCATTCTTTTGATCTAACAGACCATAACAAGCTTTATCTTTTGATTTTTCTGCAACCTGATGATAAATTGCTTTTCTATGATAATCGTTGTTTCCGAACGGATCTAGTCTTCCGGTGGCTTCTCTGTTTGTACACTCTCGTTTAAAATGCCCTTTTTTCTCGGCAACGAAAACAAGTAACCTTTGATTTGTCAAAACCTAGTCGTGACGTTGCAGCATCACGAAGATCATCTCTTCCAGTGATCTGTTTGAATTTTTCTGCTCTTCTCAAAACACTAGCTAGACACCATTTGATATCCATCAAATCAAGTTCCTCAGAATCAATTTGGTCATAATCTTCTTTGGTGAGCATCGGATTTTCGATTCGACCAGCAACCAAACTTTCATACGACTCTAACATAGTAGCCAGTGATGCCATATGTTGCTTCGCAATCTCTGGAGAAAATTTTTGACCATTTTGAATGTTCAACGTAACATTACATTGCAAAACTTGACCATTGAAGTTTGTTGAAGTTTTTGACTGAGGACTTGGTGTTGAAAAATTTGGTTCAAAACTTGAATAAGATGATGAATATCCACTGCTTTGACTTGTGTTGCATGAAGTTGTTCCGGAAATACCATCAGCACTAAACGCGGTCTGAATCTTCAGACTCGGAGTAGTCTCAACTTTGCTTTCTTTGTAGTATAAACTAACATCTCGTTGAGCACTTGGATTGTTCATGATAGTAGTTTTCTGAACATCCAATTCATGTTCTTCAAGTTTATGAATGAACTTACTCAAATTTATACTTTCATGTTTTCGGTTATGTTTTAAAATCAACAGATATGTTCCCCATTTGTCTTGAGGTAATGCATCTGCTAGCTTATCAACCCATTCTTCATCTTCTTTCACGATCTCCAATCTTTTCATTTCCTGGACAAGATGACAATATCTATCAATAATTTTCTTAGTCGTCTCACCTTTAAAAGCTGTAAACATATCAAAATATTTCTTTAGTAAAGCACGTTTATTTTTTTATCATATCAGCACTTCCCTTAAACTTGTTCAGCAACGCTAACCAAATTGATATAGCAGTATCCTCATGTTGAAGCAACACAAAAATATCTTCTTTTACTGCTTGTTGGAGAATGCTAATCATCATTTTTTTCACTGGTGTATTTTAACTTCTCACTCGCTGAATAATCACTTAAAGCTTTTTCATTTCCACATTCATCTTTCGGTTTAACGTAATCTATGTCCAATGAAACACATGCATCAAACTTATAAGCTTGTACCCAATTTTCAAAACGGTTTTGCCATCCTTTAAAATCCTCAATGTACATAAGCTTCGGCGGTTTTTGGAAAGTTCCTGTTTCATTCTCACTAATAACAGTTTCAGCAACGGTAGCTGGAATAACCTGTTCAGTAGCAAATGCATTGTAAAACTCTTCTTCCATGTTTCGATGTTAAAAGTTTCGCAAAATCACAAGTTTCAAACGAACTGGTGTTTCAAACGAACTGAACTATCTCCAAACGAACTGACAACCTTACTTCACTTCGTGTGAACTGAAACAAATCTCAAATAAACTGACTTGATGCGAAGTGGATCAAACCGTACGACCTGAACTTGATTTCACACGAACTGATGTTGATACGAACTGGGGTTCAAGTTCACAAATAAAGTTGATACGAAATGGTGTTCAAGTTCACTTCGTATGAACTGATACTCTTCAAAAGACCTGATGACCTGGTCACTTCGTGTGACCTGATTTAAACTTCCACACGAACTGGTTCCAATCTCAAACGAACTGGCTCACTTCGTGTGAGCTAGACACTTTTCAAACGACCTTTCAAATGATCTGACTCACAAACCCTTCTCGTGCGAACTGAGGTATGCAAATCGTGTGAACTGATGTGAACTGAGTATGATTCAAATCAAACCGTGTGAACTGAACATCCCATGCGAAGTGATACAGAAGACATTCAAACACCAATTTTTGATGAAATTGAAACCTTAGGATTGATCTACAACAAATTCCGATCACAATGAAGTGTATATCGTTCAATATTATCCACTAAAACGTTCTAGATCTAGGTTTGAAGATCCGATTCGTGTGAATTGGATCAAACTTCAAACGAACTGGTCGATTTTTTATAAAATTGATTAAGTTTTAATCTGTTTTATGGTCTAAAACTTTCACGGATTATTTAAAACACAGTTTCGCACGTTATACTTCAAAATTAAGTTATTTTATCCAGAAAATCTCGTTTAATTTTGAAAAAAAATGTGACAGAATGGAGTAGAAACAGAAATTATCGGCGATAATCAGCTGAAAATGCAAGAGCTCTTCCTCCTGAGCTCTGATACCACTTGTAGGATCGAGATTCGATCTAACTGAGTCTATCAGAAGAGTTCTCGGACTAAATCAGAGGTGGAATTAAGTGATTTAGTCTTTGTTCAGCTTGTATTGCACTAGATTCAATTTAAACTGTCTTGTATATTGATTTGAAACCTTTACAGACCAAACGACACTTCAGCAGCACTTCGGCTCTAGAATCAGCAACCTTACAAATGAAAGACCAAGCTCAGCTATTTATAGGGTTTGCCAGTTCACATGAACTGGACATCACCACTTCGTGTGAAGTGGTCACTTGGCCAGTTCGTGTGAACTGGTTAAACATCTCTAAAACCCTATTTTCTTGAACTACGAGCTCTGTTTTATCTTATCTAGATACAAGACTCGATACAAGATGAAGTCAACAGATATATGCACCAACACAGTCCAACACCTCCTCAGGTGAAAAAGAGCTATCTGGAGAAATTTAAAGAAATCGTCACGCCAGGCAAGAATACCAAAAACCCTCCGGTGGTTCAAATGAACACCCGTGGTCATCCAACGTTAAAGACGTAAGAACAAAGGAAGGCAGAAGCTTCAAGAAGAAGCTCGTATATACCGTCCGAAGAAAGTTGGCTCGACGGTTCGTACGATCTTCCTCGTCACAGCGCATACGCATCATCCTCGTCACAGAAAAAACAACAACCGCTTAACCTTCACCCTAGTCTCACATATATCACATTGGATCCTAAGTCGCAGATAGCTTTCAGGGACTATGAATCTCAAATTCCAGAAGTGTTTCACCCATACATCTCGAAGGTAAAGGATGTGAAACCAGACGGTCACTGTGGGTTTCGATCGGTAGCTGTGGGGTTCGGACTGAATCAAGGAAAGTGGGTGACTGTCCGGTGCCAACTTTTGCATGAGATGTGTCAAAACCGTGATATATGGAGGCAATTCTTCGATCCTGAAAATCGAGGATATTACGATGACCTGTACAACATGATACATTTTGAGGGAGTGGGTGCGGCAGGGGAAAGAAATTATATGCAGGCCTGAGATGGGATTTCTAATTGCTCAAAGATATGGTGTGATTGTTCACAAGTTGGATATTCGTGGCAGCCACACAGTTTTCCCTCTGTTGGGCGGTCCGGAAGACGCTTTAGAGCCACATCTAGTTGTTGCGGTTGTGTTCGTCGACGGTGGACATTTCATCCATGTAACACTTGAAGGTTCCTACCCAATTCCTCCCACGCACCCACTTTGGGAGGCGAACAGAACTGAGAGGGCAGCGGCCTGGCATGACAGATACAAGGATCAACTCGACGAATATCAAAGGCAAACGCGCCCACCCGTTGTACGTAATCTTTTCCCAGATGTTCAAAGCTTAGGTTGAAGTACATGTATAATTGTAATCCTATTAACTCATTTATATACAAAAGTGTGTTTGTTATTGTTAAAAATACGGCATCATACGAACAAATGCATATCCAGCATTCAAACGATAATACGAAGTACAATGATTGTGTTTGGTTTTGTTTGCGATTGAATTAAACTGATTTAAAAAAAAATAAAAAAATCCCAAAGCGGCCCGCTTTGGTCAAAGCTTGTCGTTTCAAGTTTTTTTTATTTTTTTAAAATTCATTTTAATTCAAAAACGCGCCTACGACCGTCGTAGCATGTCGTATTTTGCCACTCTAATTCATAATACGAAGTACAATGAGAAAACAAATCGAATACTGATCCGGTAGACCATAAACTAAGCATTATGAACTATGGTGGCAAAATACGACACGCTACGATGGTCGTAGGCGCATTTTTGAATTATGAATGATTTTTAAAAAATAAAAAAAAAACAAAACGCCAAGCTTTGACCAAAGCTTGGCGTTTTGGGTTTTTTTTTATTTTTTAAAATTCATTTTAATTCAAAAACGCCCCTACGACCGTCGTAGCGTGTCGTATTTTGCCACTATAATTCATAATACGAAGTACATGCTCCTCATTTTTTTAATTTTTTAAAAAAAAAATGTCATGGTGTTCCAGCTCAAGAAAAGTGTCACGTTTGAACCCTAAGCGCCGCGCTTTGGGTTTTTTTTTAAATTACTTTAATTCAAGAATGCACCTACAACTGTCGTAAGTTGACGTATTTTTCCATTTTAAACACATCCAACTCATACCTAATTTCAACAAATTACAACAACAATAACAAAAAAGGATATTAATTTACAATAACATTTAATCAACCAAAAAACATAACTAAATTTAAACACACAATAATATCAAACATCACCCACATTTTTCTTTATAAATTCAAGAAACTTGAAACACTTACTTTGTGGATTGTTGGGGGTTATTTATCATGGTTTCAAAGTTTCTCTTCAAAGGGTTTATTGGGGTTGTTGAAATATCTGGTTCTGATGACTACATGTTTCCGATCAAATTAGGATAATTTTGTGGGTATTGTAGGGGAAAAGACCAATTGTTTGTGTGCATTATCATTGTGGAGAATACTATATAACTTTTGAACGATTTCGAATAGGACCTTGATCAAATTTCTTCGTTTCACATGATTATGAAACCTCGTTTCGTGAGGTGCTCAGAGATGCGTGTCTGCAGAATGTGCAAGAGAATGGCGAGTGTCAGCTAACCTTCACGAGCGTCTTCTCACTCTCGGTGACCGCTCAGAGATGCATGTTTGCAGAAGGTGCAAGAGAATGGCGATTGTCAGCTAACCTTTACGAGCGTCTTCTCACTCTCGGTGACTGCCCAGAGATGCATGTCTACAGAAGGTGCAAGAGAATGGCGAGTGTCAGCTAACCTTCACGAGCGTCTTTTCACTCTCGGTGACTGCTCAGAGATGCATGTCTGCAGAAGGTGCAAGAGAATGGCGAGTGCCAGCTAACCTTCACCAGCATCTATCCATCTATCTATCCATCCATCTATCCATCCATCTATCCATCCATCTATCCATCTATCTATCCATCCATCCATCCATCCATCCATCCATCCATCCATCCATCCATCCATCCATCCATCCATCCATCCATCCATCCATCTATCTATCTATCTATCTGTGTGTGTGTGTCATATCCATCCTGTTATAGCAATCGACATTGTTTAATTTTACAGATTTGTTTCTTATTGGCCATTATTCGACCGAATTTTTGAAGTACACGTTCTCGATACCTGATCGTGTTTGGTTTTGTTTGCGACTGAATCATCAGTTTCCTGTATGTCGGTTTCAACCGCCATTGATCAAATAATAAAAACCCTAAGTGAAAATCCGATTTGAGAAACCCAGAAGTTTTAGTTGTATAGCTGAGGGGAGAGAGAGAGAGAGAGAGAGAGAATGTTTGGGTACTTCGTCACGACAGTCTCAGGTGCGGTTTTGAATTAAACTGATTTAAAAAAAACAAACTACGCGTGCTTTCCATCCATATATTCCGTCCAACATATTATGACACATGATAAAAACGTTTCTCTAGATAATCTGGGATTATGTTCCGCTTTATTACAGTCGTGAGGTGGTCAAACCTTTCTAAAAGTAGGAAAAAATAAAACGTTAACAAGTAACAAAGATTGAAGAACAAAAGCCGTGTCGTATGACTATAATAAAACGGAAGTTATCAACGCGGGGATGGGTACAGAAGCCGACATGTCTTCCTGAATCTGAATCTGAAAGTTAACTTTGACTTATAAAACCCACTAGCAATGAGAACTAGAATATCGACATGGTTGCTGTAAAAGCTCACATACACCACTAGTGTGTGGTTTCTTATTTCTCTCACTTTATTATTAGGGGTGGAGGATATTCGGATGGATTGTAAGACACATAAAGTGGTTGTGAAGGGAGAAAAGGCAGATCCAATGAGGGTTCTAGAAAGGATCCAGAAAAAGAGTCACCGGCAGGTTGAGCTTCTTTCTCCGATACCAAAGCCGCCGGCCGAGGAGCCTAAAGTTGAAGAGAAAGAACCACCAAAACCTGAAGAGAAAAAAGAAGAGGTTAATAACTAAGCGGCATTTTCCGATCAACGTTTATCGGTGTTTTCATTGTTGCGAATTTGGGTTATTCGGTACAGGCTGATCAACCGTCTGGAGAAGAGTATGTTGATATAGGAGAGTTGATGCAATTTTCCAACTCATCTTTAGTGGTTTTTGTTTGAGAACCTGATTCAGATACACAACGGTTCTCCAATTCCAGATCAGTAAGCAAATACACAACATAAATGGTGATTTCCCATAGCCACCGCTTTCGCCACAGCCTCCTCCCCACCCAGGTCTCGGATGAAGCATTCGCCGGTGAAGGATTAAGAGAGCGGTTTCTTGAGTTGTATGATCCGAGGAAGAAAAATGAGGAGCATGTGAAGGTGGAAGAGGGGTGTAAGTGTAGGGTTTGTTTGCAAATCTAGTGTAACATAAGGTACAATTTTTGTAATTTACTCAGGTTGAAGTACACGTTCTCCGATACCTGATTGTGTTTGGTTTTGTTTGCGATTAAATTAAACTGATTTTTTAAAAAATTTAAAAAAAAAACAAAGCGGCCCGCTTAGGTCAAAGCTTGGCTTTTTGGTTTTTTTAAATGTTTTTTTAAAAATAAAAAAAATCCCAAAGCGGCACGCTATGGTCAAAGCTTGGCGTTTTGGGTTTTTTTTTATTTTTTAAAATTCATTTTAATTTAAAACGCGCCTACGACCGTCGTCGCATGTCGTATTTTGCCACTATAATTCATAATACGAAGTACAATGACAAAACAAATCGAATACTGATCCGGTAGTGTCACACCCTGACTTTTGCGGAAGCGTATGATATGTGACTTGTTTAATACCATTGCATTCAATCATAATAAACAACTATATGATCAAAACGATGTTCATCCATTCATTAAGTTTAAAGTATTACAATCACCATTTATTTAAGTTTCAAACAGCACAACCTTCGACTAAGTTACAGATCAACAAAAGTGGATGACATCTAAACTTGGATTTTATTTCTAGAAACAACACCCGCGCCTAAGATCCAACTTGTTACCTGAAATACATGTAATTTTGGAAAACATCAACAAAAGTTGAGCGAGTTCATGCATTTTGTATGAGTACTGACAAACTTGTAAACTTTTGAGAGACTCCTTTGAAAAACATGTATGAAAAGCATTTATGAACAGATCAAATTAATGTTTTACAAGGACATTAAAGCATGTGAAGACATAGGGAGCACTCAAAATGAGTAGGCTTATACCCTCGTCGATTTCCTCGACTATCTCGAATTTTCCCCATCGACTTAGTCAATTTACCTTGACAGTGTCAATTTACCCTTGACTGTTGTCGATTTACCTTGACTAGGACACCGAAGCACTCAAGTGGTCACATAAGGACCATGAGTGGGGCTCGGCCGTACCCGTTAGATCTAACCTTCGTCCCTAATTAAGAGTTAATGACATTTCAATTTCAATCTATGCTCACATGATCTATAATTCATTTCATAGCCAGTTCATACCATTTAAACATTTGTAACATGTATTCCACCCCCGAGAGTTATAAACCGAAAACAGTTAAAATAAAAGGGGGACATGAACTCACGGTTTTGCGTTCTTCAATCCGACGTAACTCAAGCTGCTACTAGTGTGCACGACTACCTACAACGTACTACGGTCTATTAGACGAGCGGGTCGTGCCTTGACTTAGTATTCATTAGTGTCTTTGAGTTACGTTTCTTTGTGTCCTTAATATTATTCCGAGTTATATAATTATTTGTTAAAATAATAAATATTTTAACTTAAATTATATTTATTAAATTTTGGAATAATTGTTAAAACAATATAATTTAACTTGATACCCTTCAAGTATTTATACATGTATTTGTATTTGTATTCTTATACTTGTATATTTTTGCCATGTATTGGTGTCGTATTCCGGAGTGTATTTATACGTACGAGAATACGTATTTTCTTGTAATTGTTAAGTATTCTTATACTTAATTTTGTATTTGTTTTTCCGGAATAATATTTCTTGTAAAAATACATCAATATATATTTCCAAAAATATATATTTTGAGGAATATTACCTAGAAAAAAATTATTAGTAATTTTTCCCTTGGCAAAAATATTTATAATTTCATACAAGTCTCAAAAGTAATATATTTCCTAGTCTAACTTAGAAAATATATATAAATCCATTTTCCTTTCAAAAATAATATATTTCAAGTTTATTTAAGGAAATACATTTTTTCCCAAAAATAATGTATTTCATGTTTGTTTGAGAAAATATATTTTCCTTCCAAAAATAATATATCTTCTAATAATTCCAAGAAAATACATATATATTTTTATTTGCCCAAAAATAATATATTTTCTCCTTGTTAAAAATATGATATATATTATAATAATTGTAAAAAACATATTTTTGTTCTCTTGGTGTCCAAAATATTATTTACCAAAAATATACTTAGGAATAAGTTTTCCGGAATATTTTTGTGAGCTATATTCCTTTGTTCGGTTTCACCAATATTTTGTGTATTCTTGTATATTTATTCCTTGGAATTTTTGGTAATATTTTGGGTTATAATTTTTGGTATTTTGATGAGTTATATTATTTCAAGTCCTAAAATAATATAACTAATACACATAATATACAAATAATCACACACATGGTGACTTCTAAATATATATTTCCTAAATACATATTTAGTCACTTTTATTTATCAAAATCAACCTCCAATATTATATTTTTGTAACAAAAATTATGGCAAACTTTATGTGAAAAATCCATGGTTTGAAATATACTTGTAAATATTTGTTTAGAAATATTTTTCTAAGTGTTTAATTTTTAGAAATTTTTTGCCATAGTTTCCCCTAAAAATGGAGGTTTCCATGCCTTGAAGGCATATCATTTTCTTTTGTAAATCAACACAATCAATCAACAATCAACAATAAACAATCTTCACTTACCAATTTTGCCAAAAACAAACATAAATTACCACTTCATGAACTTGAAAATTTACAAAAATTTGTAGTAACTTACTAGTGTGTTTAGTAAGTCTTGTTACCCTTTAAAGTGAGGTTGATTCTTTAAAAACATCATTTTTGAAGAATCTAGATCTTTACAACTTATAATCACATTTTCTAAAAATGATTCTTCTTGGATTTTTCTTGTTACATAAGTGTTTCTACACTTGTTTAACCCTAAAAACATGGTTGATTTCTTTAAGAACCAAGATTAAGTAAACTTTGTATTTTTAACTTGGTTTCTTGAAAAATCATTCTTGAAATCTTAGATTTACAAGACTTACAACTCACTTAAAGCATCATTTTACAAGAAAACAATATATTCTTTCAAGTTCATGATTTATGTAAGGATGATTTATGGATCTTTAACACTTTCATCCTCTCATCTTGCTAGATTATGTTTTTAATCATGATCTAGCAAGATCATATGATGATCTACATCATTTACATAAGTAAACAACAATCAACAAGTATAACAACACATAAGCATCAAGATTTCTTTAAGATTTAAGCTTATGTTCATGTTTCATTCTCTTGATTCTTAGTGTTCTTCATGGTTAACATCATGTATCTTCTTTTAACCACTTAAATAAGATGTAAAATGAAGAGATTAGTGTTCTTACTACTAGCTCAAGGCTAGGGATGATCAAGAGAAGAAATGAGGTGGATAAAAGCACTAGAGAGTGGTCCTTCAAGTTTCAATGCTTCCAAGCTTCCTAAGTTTGTTTAAGAAACCTTAGGACATGCTTAGAATGGATGGAGATTGATTGAAAATGGAGAGTGTATAGTGGTGGTGTTGGGCCATAGCTATGGAGGAGGAGGAAGGGAGGTGTTGGTGTAAGTTGAAAATGATGAAATGAATGTTTATACTAAGCCTCATGGTTATATACAAAGTCTTCCAACATGATGGCATAATGGTATAATATTCTTAGTATATACCCAACATATCTAATAAAATAATCAAAGAAAATCTTATGTGGGACCCATGTCCCCTAACCGGCCATCAAATGGTGGGGGGGGGGGGGGGTAAAGTGTAACTTTTAATGGTAAGTTACTTGATTTAGTTGGGATTCAATGGTGCTAGTTATGTATTTTATGTATTTAATGTTTATGAGATGTAATATGATGTTCGGTGAGCATAACTAGCTTCATAACATAAAAACAGTGCTTCTAGTAAAAATTTGATGTTTCGGGTAGTGTCCGGTTGTTCGTTTCGTTACTGTTCGTTAAAGTGCTAAATTGCGCAGTTTAGTGTGCTTTATGTAGTCTTTTATGACAGTTTCAATTCCCAACACTTAGGAAAGTATTCTGGACCATTATATCATAATCCTGCATTATAATTAGATGTTAAAAGCTGAATTTTTTCTGAATTTGTTTATTTTCTGCAGAATTTTGCAGTTTTAGTGTGTTTCTGGCACTTTCCGGCACTTATGTCATCACTAGGAAGGCAGTTATGTAATCCCTACTTTCCTACACACTATCCTAGTGTAACATTTGGTTCTGGGGCTCATTCTGTGTCTTAATATCACGTCTGTCTAAGTACTGAACTCTCGTCAGTACTTCTAGTTCGTCTGATAACTGTGCTAACTTTGTTCTGTGCATTAATAGAACTATATTGTGTTGCATGTAGTAATGACAAAAGTCTTGCAACATGAAATGCCATTGTATGTATATAACAGTAATCAGAAATTCATTCGTCTAAATCATGCACAGTCATTAAGGCACATATTACTGTTTAAATATTGTATGGAATGCATGGAAAAGTTCCAGTTGTCACATTCTCCCTCCCCCCCCCCCCCCCCCGTTAAAAGAATTTCATCCCGATATTCAAGCGAGGCCATCGGTCGCAGGGGAGTTGTGAACCAAATGTGGTCACTTAGGCTCAATTTGGTCTTCATGTTCCCAAGTAAACTCTGGGCCATGATATGAATTCGAACGAACTCTAACAAATCAATTACGACTTCTCCGTGTTTTGCGGACTTTCAGTCTGCAACTTTAACAGGTTCTTTAATAAATTGGAGTTTGTCATTGGCGTGAATCTTGTTTGCGGGAATAACGACTGTTCTTAGAGTCAGGCTCCTCTAAAGACTTGACACGTGAAACGTGTCGTGATCACTGCTGAATTTCTCTGGAAGTTTCAGCTTGTGAGCAATGATCCCGAACCCTTTCATGATCTCGAAAGGTCTAATATACCATGGGTCCAACCTCTCACGCTTTCCAAATCGTACCATGCCTTCCCAAGGCGAGACTCTCATTAAAACCATATCTCCTATCTCAAATTCCAAGAGTTTCCTCCGCTTGCCGGCGTAGATTCTCTATATACCACATGCTTGAGTTGATACGTCCACGTATCTGAACAATCTTGCCTATAAATTCCTGAATCAACTCGGGCCAGTAAGTCGGTTATCCCTGGTTTCCGCCTAACACAAAGGGGACCGATACTTACGTTCCTATAAAGCTTCACACGAAGCGGCCTAAACAGCGGTGTGATAAATATTACTGTAGGAAAACTCCACTAAGGGCTAGTGAGTAATCCATCTTTTCATCAAAGTTTATCACACAAGCACATAGCAGGTCTACCGAAGTCTGTATCGTTCGTTTGCTCTGGCCATCCGTCTAAGGGTGAAATGCAGTACTAAGGTCTAATCGTGACCTAAACGCCTTTTGAAACGTCTGCCATATCCTTGGCACAAAATGAGCATCTCGTTCGGACAAGATAGAATCAGGCACTCCATGACGTGCCACAACCTTTCGAGGCTAAATCTCTGCTAATTCCCTTACGCTGTCTTCCTCACTGTTTGGTAGGAAATGTGCAGGCTTGGTGAGTTGGTTAATACTTACCCAAATCATATCGTGACCTCTTTGGGTTTTTGGTAGCTTGTAATGAAATCCATTAAGGTTCGTTCCCACTTCCACATGGGAATCTCGGGCTGTTGCAGCAGTCCTGATGGTTTCTGGTATTCCGTCTTAACTTTGACACAAGTAAGACAGTTACCCACATAGGTAGCTATATCAGTTTCCATCTTAGGCCACTCATACTAATCCTTCAAGTCTTGGTACCTCTTGTCGGATCCAGGATGGATCGAGTACCTTGACCTATGAGCCTTGCCCCAAAATAAATGTTCGTAAATTGTCGCGAAACGAAACCCAAAGTCATTCCATGAAGTCCAAGGTTTCGTCTTACTTAGGCAATAATTTCACTTCCATTCATGTAACACTTTAGCTTGAAGGTTCTCTAATTTGAGCGCCTCTTGCTTAGCTTCACGAATCCAAGTGATGAGATTTGTCTGTATGATCATCTTTAAGGCTCGCACCCTTAGAGGCTTTGTGTGATCCTTGCGGCTCAAGGCGTCTGCTACAATGCTTGCCTTGTTCAGGGGATACTTAATCTCACAGTCTCAATCATTCAGTAGCTCACTCCATCTCGCTATCTTATGCTTAACTCATTCTGATCGACGGTGTGCTGCAACCCTTGTGATCAGTAAAGATTGTGCAACGTTTTCATACAGGTAATGACGCTAAATCTTCAACGCGCAATTACTGCACCTAGTTCAAGGTCTCTTCCCATGATCCTTTAATCATCGTGACGCGTATGCGATGACTTGGTTTCGTTGCATCGACGCGCAATCGAGACTTTGCCGAGAAGCGTCACAAGAACCGCAACTCTATTGGTACTGTTAGGTGAAGACAAGATATGTGTCGACTAGGTTAAGGTTGTTAGCGGTTGAGTAGTCCTTGAAAGATTTTATAGGGGTCGTCTGATATAGCCTACAATCCCCAAAAATTCTTAGTTGTTTCTTAGGGACTCCTTAGTTCTTGATTGCAGGATCGTCATGAATCTCATTCTTACCCACCATGTATCCTAAAAATCTTACCTCGCGAATCCAAAGTTTGCGCTTCGACATCCTAGCACATAACTGTTCTTTCTCTAAGAGTCCCAAGATGAATGGCAGATGTTGCTCATGACCTTCCTTGGCCCTTGAGCTTATGAGAATGTAGTCAATAAATATAATCATGATCTTATCCAGGTATGGCTTACACACTTGATTCATGAGGTCCATGAATACTGCCAGTGCATTTGTTAAGCCAAACGACATGACAAGGAACTCGTAATGTTCAAGGCGAGTCCTAAGGGTCGTTTTAGGGATACTCTCTTCTTGAATTCATAGTTGAGGACATCCTGACCTCAAGTCGATCTTCGAGTAGTAACTAGAACCTTATGATTGGTTCAACAAGTCATCAATGCTTGGCAAAGGATACCGGTCCTTGATATCCAATTCTCTGAAGTTGATGCAAAATGGAAACTGCCAACTTTCTTATCGTGCCATCAACTAGTGATACCCTGTCCTCAAGTCCACCTCGGAATAGTAGCTGGGACCTTGTAGTTGGTTGACAAGTCATCGATTCTTGGTAAGGGGTACCGATTCTTGTTGGTTAGTTATCTATCTCCCTGTAACCCATGCGTAATACCTTTTTCCCTCATTAGTTCTTCTAAGTTCCTCTCAGATTAGGCTATGTACGCGTGTAAAAACTGCTGTCCTACTTCCTAATGAATATCACCAGGGCTTCCCATGGTGAGAGTCTCGGCCTGGTAGATTTCCTTTGTCTAGCAGCTCTTGCAGTTGCATCGGAGGCTCATGTATCTCGGACGAAGCTAGTCGGTAAGGCGTCGTCTGTCACTGGTGCCGCTCCTGGCACTAGGTTCATCCTAAACTCCTCTTGTCGTTGTAGAGGTAACTCAGGTAAGTCTTCAGGAAAAGCTTCTGGAAATTCCTCCACCACGGGGATGTCTTCAGGCTTTGGCTTCATGGTCTCCTTATCGACAACGTGAGCAGGGAAGACTATGCAGTCTATTCGGAGGCGCTTCTGTGTAACTATAACCAATGTCAGGTGTCGCAAATCCACCGCCTTACGGGGCCTAGTTCCCTTGAACCTATTGCAAGAAGGTTGTGTACTATAAGTGTCTCGTCATTCGCAAGATGGATGCGAATGATTTTCCTTATAACGAACAACTTCAGCTCTATACTTGGATATCCAATCCATGCTGACTACCATATCATGACTTCCCAAGTCAATGGTAATAGAAGGTTCCTGCCTTCTAAGTTCCAAAATATAATCCTTAACCACCTCGTCTGCTTAAACTATCCTTCTATTTGCCAATTCTTAAGAATACGGGGCGCCTATCCTACTTGAAACTAGGCCAAGTAGGTTCTTAATTCCTAAGGATACAAGTTTAAAGTCGGCGCCGGTATCAATCAAAAATGGATGCATAGAGTTGGTTAATAGGGAACGTACCCGTAACCGCATCTGGATCCTGGTGTGCTTCACGAGCTCCGATCGTGAAGACCCTTCCTTGTTTGGTTCTTCTTAGGGCAATCTTTCCTAAAGTGCCCTACTTCACCACATCTGTAGTAACCTGGAACTTTACCATTATCTCTTCCGTCTGGATCCTTCGCCCAACAGGCATCCTTGCTGTGCCCTTCTTTTCTACACCTTCCACACTTAGGCCTCAGACATCGCCCTTCATGGTGATAATTGCATTCCTCGCATCTCGGCTTAGTCCCCAAGTAAACCTTACAACCGGTCTTATTAGTGGCTCCATAAGCTGGCATGCCACGAGGCGGGTTCACTTTCCTTCCTTTGTTTGCTTTAGAGATTTCATAACTGGCTTGGGTGCCTATCTTTAGGTTCGAAGACTTCCTTTTCTTATTGCCCGAAGACTCCACATGAGTCTCTTTCTTATTTTCCTTAGATCCCGAAAACTTTCCCATACGTAGAGCTTCTTCAGTAAGTGTGACACTCAAATCGATAGCCTCTGTGATGGTTGGAGGCTTTGAAGCGGTAACCATGCTCAGAATTTGAGGCGCAAGTCCCCAAATGAATCGCTCAATCCTCTTGAATTCCGGCTTGACTAAGTAGGGAACAACCCTAGACAAGTCGTGAAATCATTGGACGTACTCAGAAATCTTCGGCCCATCCATTTTCAAATTCCAGAACTCAACCTCAAGCTTCTGGATTTCGGCCCTAGAACAGTACTTCTTCCGCATCAATTCTTTGAGCTCGTCCCAGCTCAGTGTATAAGCAGTATCTTCACCAAGGGCCTGAACCTGAAGGTTCCACCAGGAGAGTGCGCCATCCAAAAACAACCCTGAGATAAAGGTAACACTCCGCTCGGGCAAACAGTTACTCATTCTCAGAACGGAGTCAGTCTTTTCTACCCAACGAACAAATGCAACGGCACCTCCTGTGCTGTCAAAATTCAATGGCTTGCAGTCCAGGAACTGTTTATAGGTGCAGCTAGTTGGAGGGTTACTTCCGGGAGTGCCACCGCTGCGCTCAGAGCGGAGTGCTTCATACTGCGCTATAACATGAGAAATGCGCTCATTATATTCGGCCAAAGTTAACGTAATGGTGTCCGTGTCACGTTTGGGCGGCATCTTCTTCTGTCAAAAGGGTATGGGGTAGGTTAGACAACATTCCATCATTGTCTATAAGGTACATATTACCACAAGCAAACATGTAATCACCCAATATCACATGCATATATAATCAACAATGTATAAGTAAGGAAACAACTACTGAGCTTTCATATATGCTTGACAACTTGACTTATTGTTTGTAACGGGGAAAACAAAATGAACTCGAGGTTACATCACCTCGGTCATACAAGTTTCATAATATGAAAGTGGTAGTTATTTTCCTTCTACATTGGTTTTCTTAGGTCTTTAGCTTCACAACGACGAATATACTTCCCATGAGATGGGGGTTGTACATATTGTGGTGATAGTAAGTGTAACGTCACTGAATCTTTCCCGCGTGTTAGCCATCTTCACTTGCTTAGAGATCGGTTCCCAAACAACTCGTAGACGGGTAGAAGTGTCAGACATGAAGTAGGCAAAGACAGGTTTCCTACTTTGTAAAGTGCTAAGGCAACTGTCTAGGTATTGTTCTACTAGATGAAGGCGTGAACACCTAGAGATTATTTTTGGAGGGATGGTGATCATTAGCCTGACCCGCTGAGTCCACCAGGATTTCCATGCACTACAAGTCGTTATTACGTGGGCCCCCGTAATAATAAATTTTATTGCACGGTCACCCCAACTTTCCCTCGTTCAAAGCAGATGGTCAACCACAGAGGGGATACTACTGTCCTTATACCTCTGACATGGAAAGGACCATTGTGGGGGTCCACGCGCTAACATCCGTTATCGTTACGCGCGAATAGGCACGATGATTAAACGTAATAGGAATAAGGAGAATTTCTAGTAGTTGGAGGGGCACCTTCAAGATGAGTACTTCATCTTCCTTTTCTGGTCAAGTGTGTCGTCAATCTGGTTTCATCAAAGCCACAGGGACCTCGTCCTGCTGATAAGGTTGTTATTCAAGGTTGCCGCCTCCGCCTCGCCGTTCTTACGGTAGTCGGGCACCTTCACATTCGAGAGGGAAGAACAGCCATCATCTACAGAAACCAGCTCAGGATCTCGTTGGTGATCACTCCAGTCATGTGCTTTGTAATAAACGCGAGGTCGACAGTCTCATCGAGCGAGTCAAGAACAATAAGAGGATTCAAAGTCGAAGGTATCTCATTCACGTCAATAATTATTCCGTACACTTATACGCATATATATATATATATATCAATAAATAAGTATGCTACTTAGCATAAACAGGCAAATAGATGCATCATGTCACATATAACTCTCGTTTTTCCTTTCGGGGGGGGGGGGGGTCATCTTGTCTTTGGCAAGTCTATCTCATGTAGACTATGCCTTAATTGGCACTTTAATTTGGGGTATCCTCCTCCCTACTAATGTGTCACACCCTCAAAATACCACCTAGGGAATGTCCCTGTTAGGTGTGTGACGTACCAGGATCCAAGCCACCAATCATGTTGTACTCATAACAATTATTCCAAATAAAACTTTCATTTATTATTGATAGAAGTGTTACAAAACATTATTTAACAGCAGAAGCATAATACATTAATTAAGAAATTCATAAACCAAGTGTGTGAAAGCCATTAAGTTCATCTCGCGTTTCCATGTATCCCGACCCATGACCACTCCAGCATCCCAGACAGCAAGTTCCAACAATATGCACCTAAAGGCCTGCAAGGCATGTAACAATGAATCAACAACTAAGTTGAGCGAGTTCACAGTTGGTTATCCGTTTTAAAGTTGTACCAAAAATCATAAGTTCATTTGAAAACCAGTAGTTAATCAGTTCCTTGTTTCCCAAACCATATCCATAATCGATGGGGGCTTCCCCATGTGAACCACTAGACCATTACCATATCGACAACTGACGAAAGTAAGTTGTGCCCTAAGTCAATGTCTATCATCATTGACTGAGTGCCCAGATCAATTAGTACACGCCCGTCCTACCGGCACGGTGTGAGGCTTGTCAACCCTAATAGCGCTATTAACTAATGACCCGCTCGCCATTGGCCCGGCGATTAAGTCGATATAAAAATGAGGGACTTCATGATAGAGTTTTGTCTAGTAAGTTTAAGGTTGTTGTCCTACCCAAGGAGGACGAACGTACGTATCCTACCCAAGGAGAATACGCAGGATTAAAATTGGCATCCAACCCATGGAGGATGGAGGTACATATCCTACCCAAGGAGGATATGTAGGTTCCGTTTTAATTCTTTAACCCATTCCCAACCACCGGGAATCCCATGCCTTAGAAAGTGTGTGAACTCACCTTGGTTTGCTCGGTAAGATTAAAGTATGTGTTCACAGTTTGATCAATCAAATCCTATGACAGTTGCACATAACAGTCAGTTCGCATACAAGCTTAGTGCGTATTGTTTCACATGTGTTCATCAGACAGTGCACTAGCATTAAACAGGTTGTGCAAGTTGTGTCAGTCACTCAACAGTGCCCATGTCTCACAAAAGCATTTATCAATTCATGTCACTTAAACTATTACATGCATTACATCACGAGCATTACTCAACATATTGCAAATATTCACATAATAAATCATTACATACACAAGTTCCTGGTCTGGGTACCCGTTACACAATACAACGGCCCGTTGACATGTTCTCCATCCGTGTGTGTGTGTATGTCAGGCTACCCCCAGGCCCAAAACATATCCCGGCCCATCGTAATTAATTTAGTATATATGTGTGTGTGGCCCCAAACCAGCAAGCCCAATCCGTTTCCTGTTTTCCTCAAAATGTGGCTACTAGGTGGTAACATCTCATAATATAACAGGCCCCATGCTATTTATCTTATGCATCAGGCCCTACAATTCATTTGGTTTTGTTCGGCCCATGTGTATTGTACATTCTGAAACATTCATGTGCATATACTTGGAACCAGGAATTTTGTATAACTCTGATTATTATAACTACACTTGGAACAAATAAACTCAAGCCAACATCCCAAATTAACATCGCAAATTAAATCAACAACATAACTACCATCATACAATAATTATCATACATGTAGATATATGTTTAGGGACCTTAAACTTCACATGATCTTCAGACAATTACGTGTAGACTTTGGCAACAATTATATGCATTCTAAATTCTTATTGGACCTACTCAATATAGTGGATTTGACCAACTCATTCAAAAGTCTTGAAATTCTTAATTTAATGTCTAGATCAAAGTCACAACAACAATTCACAACATCAATTCCATATATCAATAACCAACATTACTAACATTAATAAAATCTAACATTAGCAACCAATCATACAAGCACATGCCTACACAATTTCCAAGCACAAGAACAATATGGCCGACAATTTATGAAGTGATCCTTATCACTTTGGCTGCACTCTCAAGGCTTTTCACATGCAAGGCTATAGGGTATTGACCAACAAAATAAAACAATCATGCAATACCCAACCACTAAAATCCCTATATCATGCATGACACATTCAACAAGCACATAGTCTCATAAACACAAAAGATATAAAGCTCGGAAACTAACCGAGATCCCAAGTTAAGTGAGATAGAGTCTCGAAGAGGGGGGGGGGGTGCCTGCCGTCGCCAATAGGAGAAGGGGTAGGGTTTGTTTGTTTTTTTTTGTTTAGGGATATTGATAAGCAATACATAACACATGTGATTAATTAAATAAGGAGGGTTTGGTTTGGGCGATCCATGAGTAGGAATGGGCTTAAGCCCGCTAGATTGGACTGCCAACAAAGAGGGTAACTGTTTTGGGTTTTCCACACTAACCGAGTTGCGGCCCAATCACACATACACTACACAATTCCAAAATACCATAGTACGTTTAACAAAGTCAACATATAACAAGGTTCACATTTAACGAAGTTAACACGTGTTTAGGTTTAAGTTCAAGTTTAACGGAGTGACACTAAATTAACACACCAGAGAAGGATAACTAGGAGTTAAGATCATGAGATAAGGCGTCACTAACCTTGAGAGTTTGGGTTGTCACATAATGTCCTTGCCTTGTCTTTTCTTTGAAAAGTGTTTCACTCATGAATCTTGACGCTTACGTGAATGCAATGAAAAACCTTTTTGTAAAATGTTTTCGTGAGAGAGTCCTAGTGATTGTAGTCTAGACTCGAGAAGGAATCCTAGTTCACTACAATCGAAGCTCTGATACCAAACTGTCACACCCTGACTTTTGCGGAAGCGTATGATGTGTGACTTGTTTAATACCATTGCATTCAATCATAATAAACAACTATATGATCAAAACGATGTTCATCCATTCATTAAGTTTAAAGTATTACAATCACCATTTATTTAAGTTTCAAACAGCACAACCTTCGACTAAGTTACAGATCAACAAAAGTGGATGACATCTAAACTTGGATTTTACTTCTAGAAACAACACCCGCGCCCAAGATCCAACTTGTTACCTGAAATACATGTAATTTTGGAAAACATCAGCAAAAGTTGAGCGAGTTCATGGGTTTTGTATGAGTACTGACAAACTTGTAAACTTTTGAGAGACTCCTTTGAAAAAACATGTATGAAAAGCATTTATGAACAGATCAAATTAATGTTTTACAAGGACATTAAAGCATGTGAAGACATAGGGAGCACTCAAAATGAGTAGGCTTATACCCTTGTCGATTTCCTCGACTGTGTCGAATTTTCCCCTTCAACTAAGTCAATTTACCTTGACTATGTCAATTTACCTTGACAGTGTCAATTTACCCTTGACCGTTGTCGGTTTACCTCGACTGGGACACCGAAGCACTCAAGTGGTCACATAAGGACCATGAGTGGGGCTCGGCCGTACCCGTTAGATCTAACCTTCGTCCCTAATTAAGAGTTAATGGCATTTCAATTTCAATCTATGCTCACATGATCTATAATTCATTTCATAGCCAATTCATACCATCTAAACATTTGTAACATGTATTCCACCCCCGAGAGTTATAAAACCGAAAACAGTTAAAATAAAAGGGGGACATGAACTCACGGTTTTGCATTCTTCAATCCGACGTAACTCAAGCTGCTACTAGTGTGCACGACTACCAACAATGTACTACGGTATATTAGACGAGCGGGTCGTGCCTTGACTTAGTATTCATTAGTGTCTTTGAGTTACGTTTCTTTGTGTCCTTAATATTATTCCAAGTTATATAATTGTTTGTTAAAATAATAAATATTTCAACTTAAATTATATTTATTAAATTTTGGAATAATTGTTAAAACAATATAATTTAACTTGATACCCTTCAAGTATTTATACATGTATTTGTATTTGTATTCTTATACTTGTATATTTTTGCCATGTATTGGTGTCGTATTCCGGAGTGTATTTATACGTACGAGAATACGTATTTTCTTGTAATTGTTAAGTATTCTTATACTTAATTTTGAATTAGTTTTTCCGGAATAATATTTCTAGTAAAAATACATCAATATATATTTCCAAAAATATATATTTTGAGGAATATTACCTAGAAAAAAATTATTTGTAATTTTTCTCTTGGCAAAAATATTTATAATTTCATACAAGTCTCAAAAATAATATATTTCCAAGTCTAACTTAGAAAATATATATAAATCCATTTTCCTTTCAAAATTAATATATTTCAAGTTTCTTTAAGGAAATACATTTTCCCAAAAATAATGTATTTCATGTTTGTTTGAGAAAATATATTTTCCTTCCAAAAATAATATATCTTCTAATAATTTCCAGAAAATAAATATATATTTTTATTTGCCCAAAAATAATATATTTTCTCCTTGTTAAAATATGATATATATTGTAATAATTGTAAAAATCATATTTTAGTTCTCTTGGTGTCCAAAATATTATTTACCAAAAATATACTTGGGAATAAGTTTTCCGGAATATTTTTGTGAGTTATATTCCTTTGTTCGGTTTCACCAATATTTTGTGTATTCTTGTATATTTATTCCTTTGAATTTTTGGTAATATTTTGGGTTATAATTTTTGGTATTTTGATGAGTTATATTATTTCAAGTCCTAAAATAATATAACTAATACACATAATATACAAATAATCACACACATGGTGACTTCTAAATATATATTTCCTAAATACATATTTAGTCACTTTTATTTATAAAAACCTACCTCCAATATTATATTTTTGTAACAAAAATTATGGCAAACTTTGTAGGATCGAGATTCGATCAATACGAGTCAATCTGAGTCAGATCTGGGTTGCCAGAAAGGCGGAAATAGACTAGAAACCTTGCATCAGTGTTAGAATAGGAGTAGAAATACACTTTAAACAGGTTTTCCATTGATTATGAACGTTTTTACACAGAGAGAAACCGGCAGCACTTCGTGACAGATTTCACCAGAATGTTACAAATGAAAAACCCAAACAGCCTATTTATAGGCAGCTCAGTTCGCATGAGTTAACCAATCCACTTCGCACGAACTGGACAACTCCCAGTTCGTGCGACCTGACACAACATCATCAGTTCGTGCGAACTGGCTATAAAACATACAAAACTTTATATTTTAATCTATTACAAGCTACTAACACGACTTAGTCTGATGACGTAGGCGATAGACATTATGCACCAACAAACTCCCCCTTGGATATTGCCGCAGTCTTCAATCAGCCTGTCTTCAAAACATCTTCACAAAGACTTGAATTTCTCCTCATGACACTTTGGCTTCTTCAGCAACGCTTTCCTTAGCTTTTCATTCTCTTTAGCAGCTCCCTGCTCTTCCTCAGCAAGTCTTTGCACAACTGTAAATCTAGCAATTCTATCTTTCTCTTCATGTTCTTTTCTCTCCTTCTCAGCTTTCAGAAATTCTTCCTTTTCAATCTTTCTCCACTTAGATAACCACATATTTTCAGAGTTTATTCCTTTCTGAAAACAGATTGTAGCAACTTTCTGAAACTGCAAAGCTTGATCTTTATCTTCAGCTTTGTACCCAATCTTGTGCATAAACAAGCACTCGACATCCTTCGCAGAACAATTCACAATCCGCATTGGATCATACAGATGAATGTATCGGCTTTCATTCCCAACCTTGTTCACAATCACTGCTTCGGTTGTCATGCAGCTGTACACCCAACATACAAACCCTTCATGGAAATTCTGTTCCATCTTCGGCAATGGAATATTCTTTATGACTCTGGGCTTCTGAATCTGCAAAATTGTTTCTTCAATGCCTCTAACTGGATCAATCCTCTTCACTTTCTTAGGATGATGTGGCTTCCAGTGTTTAAATTCTCTGAATGCTTCAAACTTCATCAAACCCCATGTAGGCATATCGTGACCCCTGACTGGATATGATAATGTTCTAACTTTGGGCAATTCTTCAACATCCCACCAAGGCAGAGACATTATATCCTGAATATACTCGAAATACTGAACGCCAAACTCTCTTCTGATTGCATAAGCATTCACTTGTGGCAAATAACCCCAACTTATTATATCTCCCAAAGAAACTTCTCTATCTCTTTTGTAATACTTCAGTGGTCTTTTAAATTTCCTTTCTGTATCTTTCCTGAACCACTTCTTTTTCTCTTCGCGTTGCTCATCTTTCGACATTTCTTGAAAACTTTTATTCTTAACACTTTCAGCTACCTTTCTTCGCAATTCATCTTCATTTGCTTGACTAAAAAATTCAGCAAGTGTTGGAAAGCTAGAAGTATCAACGTTAACATTCTCAGACTGATCTTCATCACTCCAATCTTCTACTTCCACTTTGTCGTAATTATCAGCATCTTCAACGTACTTGTTCTAATATTCTGGTTGCTGATTGATGTCAAAGTTGTTCAACTCCTCTTCGAAATCAAAGTTAAAATCATTTTCATCAACATGCGTCATCTTTATGATCTCAGCTAAAGTATAAGTATGCAAGATTTCTCCTTCCTCTACATTTTGTTCAAGACGTAGAATCAATCTTGTAACGTGATCAACATTCTCAGCATCATCATGCTCCCCCTTTCCACTTGCATTCTCAGGTTCTTCGTTAGCATCATCATGAAGATATTCATCAATCTTCTCTTCATTTGACGCTTCAGTTACTTTGATACCCGAAGTACCTTGATCATCATCATTATTTCCATCATCATTATCATCACTGTGAACAGAATACACATCATCTGCATCATCTTTCAGAATATCATCATCATCTTCTTCATCATTGTCGTCAATTTCACCAGATACTGAAGTAATCAGACAAGGATTTAGAATAGACGATTCTAGAACATTTAATGGAACAATTGCCCTTTCTGTCAATTGAGCAACACCTTCAACTGGAACACTTTTACCTTTATCTTTCATTTCAGCTTCAATTTCAGCTTTACGTCATGTCCTAACTTCCTCAAGTTCTATTTCTTCAAACCTTTGTTCGATTGGCTTTCCGATCACATTTTCCAACACTTTCTTCATCATATACGCTTCATGATCTTTCTTAGCATTATTGGCCTCTAACTCTTTGTTTTTCAACTTAAAATACTCATTCTGCTCATCTCTTCGAGCTTTTTCTTCTTCCAATTCTGCTATTCGAACTTTTAGAATATCAATGTCGGCTTGATCGGCTTCAATCTTTTTCAACAACGATGAATTCAACGATTCAACAGACTTTACACGTTCTTCCAACTTCTTTTTCTCAACTAACACCTCATCCACCTTATTTTACAGCTTTTTCACAAGATCATCGTTTATGAAACTAAAATCATCAAGCTTTTCAAGAGTTATCTCCTCTGGAATAGGTGGAAAATCTTTAAAACCAGATGATCCAGGAGTCGTTTGAACTGGTGGTTGTGTGGTTGGTGGTGTTTGTAAGATGCGTGGTGAAGTTATAAATGGTTGTTCATGAATCAGTGATGAAATATGTTGTTGTGGTGATGTTTGATGTGGTGGTGATGGTTGTTGTGGTGGTGGAGATGGTCGTTGTGGTGGTGGTGATGGTGGTTTATTTTGTGGTGGTGATGATGGTGGTTGTGGTTCTTGAATAGGTTTTGATTTTAGCTTGATTTTCAACTTTCGCACTGCTGGAGATTGAACACGTTTTCTCGACGTTGATTTCTTTCTACCTGAAGATGGTGGTGTTACAACCGGAACATCTTCTGGTGGAATATACGTTTCATCATCATCGTCCGTACTCCTCTTTCTTTTCTTTTGTGTTTCTCTATCTCTTGGATCATAATTTTCTTTGATCCAACGATCAACTTCAGCATCCACATCACTTTCTGCACCAGATAAACTTTTCTCTTCATCATCAACTATCTTCTTACCAGCTGCTTTTTCAGTTTCCAAAGTATCATCAACATCTCTCATTAATTGCTCAGTTTCAGGAGATAAACGATCTTGATCTTTTTCGACATCAACTTCTGTTTCATCTTCTTCTGATTCATCAACTAACCTTGTTTCAACTGCTTTCTTTTTGCGCTTCTTTTGTGGTTGAGAAGATGATCCTTCTTCTGTTTGAGCTTTCGGAGTTCTCTTTCCACCTCTTTTCTTCTTTTCTTTTTCTTCTTTCGTGTACCAATCATTTCGAGTTTCAACGAACTCTTCTAACTTCGTTAATTCATCGATTGCACTCTTTTCTTTCATTTCTTCATCATTCCTCCACTTCAGATGATTTACAGGATCTGGATCTTCATAGTTAGCACTCTTGATGAATCCAAAGAATTCTGTCTTCGTCTTCGGTTCTGGCCAATTCTTGTGATACTTGGATAATCTGGTCAACGTTTCGTTATCCATGTGATGTAACACCATGAGATCATTCTCCTCGTCTTTCACCAAATTCGGATAGGCATGATCAAGCATCATCTGTACGAATCTCAGATACACCCAACTTCTACTTTCAGAAGTAATGTTATCTTTCATGTAGTGGAAAACAATTTTCGAAAAATTGTACTTCTTGTTCAGTACCAATGCTGTCACCATACACATCTGATAATCTTTCATGACGTCCTATCCACCTTTTCTGTGACTGAGTGCATGAATCACAGAATGAATAAAGAACTTGTATGGCTTCGTAAAACATGCTTTCAAGTAATTTGCTTTATTCAATGGACCATTGTAACCCATTCTTAGCATACAACCTTTAACCATTCTTTCTGGAAACCCTGTTGGCGATTTTTCATCATCAGGAAAATCTAACAATTCACGTACAAGCTGTTCAGTGATGAATATTTCTTTATCTTCACCATTTAAGCTAACACTTGAATTTATCACATTATTCTCTTCGTCGTACTTAACATTCTTCCAGAAATGAGCAACATGAGGTCTGAAAACTCTGTGCTGATTCGTCAACGCCTTCTGAATCGGTAAACGCTTCATAAACTCCAAAATATCTTTAAACATAACCATCTTCGGTAACGTCTCATCGTATACACAGCAAATATTGTGCGATGGATCAAACTGCACGTTCGATGCCTGAAACACAAACAACAAGTTTATCAATTTGCACAAATTTCAAAATACTATCATTCACACGAACTGGCCATATGCGAAGTGGCAGTTTATGCGATCTGACCATCCCATGCGGACTGGTGGTCAAACGATCTGGTTATTTTCAAACGGACTGGTTTCATACGAACTGGAATTTCAAACGAGTTGGATTTCAAACGAATTGGTCATCTCGTGCGATCTGGAACAACAAACGGTGTGGCCATCTCGTGTGAACTGACCCATCACTTCGTTTGAAATCACAAGCATGAACAGTGAATTTACAGGTGTTCAAATCTTGGTTTTATCATGAAATTGAAACCGTAGATCCGTTCTACAACAAATTCCGATCACTTTGACGCAATTTTTATTCGATTTAGTCCATTATACAAGCCTAGATCTAGGTTCAAAGGTCTGTTCATCGGAGTTCATACGATTTCGTTAGATTTTGTTCAAATCAACAGCAATCTATACCTTTCCCATGTTCTAAGTTGTGTAAACCAACTTAGACAAGAATTCCGATCAACAAGAACACAAGATTTCTGCTTAAAATCGAAGAAATCAAACGATTCGCTCAAATCGCTTTTAGTAGGTGTGTCTGGTGCGGAGTGGTGACAGAAAATTGTTCATGCGATCTGGGTCCATCCTTATATAGGAGGTCCAGTTCACACGAGTTGAAGGATGAGGCGGTGTGCCCAGCTCGTACGAGTTGGCTCTTTTGGAACGATCTGACTGAATTAACATATTTTGGCCACTTCGTGCGAGTTGGTCACCTCGTGTGAACCAACAACTTTTCAATTTTTTGAATTTTTTCATTTTTCATTTTTATTTTTAAACAATTTACCAACACACTCAGCTAACCAAGTCCAAGTTAATGACCCTGGTCAACTGTTTAGCCTGCCAAGTCCAAGTTAATGACCTTGGCTGACCAAATTATGATCTCGCTGACATTTTCAAACAAATTAAGTTCAAATTAATGAACTTTTAAACATTTTGGGCAATTACCAATACTTTTCTCAAACTTTTTCTTAACCATCCCACATGATCCAACTTGTTTAGCACTTGTTGAACTTTGATCATCAGATCTCCAACGTCTGTTGTCGAAAATAAGATGAAAAGACAAATCTTTTTGGATTTTACAACATTTTGCTAAACAAACAGGAAAAGTTTTTGGATTTAAGAAACAGTAAACTGTACAAACATATTTACAAACATCTTTTTGTGAGTTTGTGTAAGAGGATCATATCAGTTTTTGAGACTGATCACTAACACCGTTGATCTTGATTTAACTTTAAATTTTAAACAAATTCACTTCTGATTGTCAGTATTGTTGTCCACTTAAACTTCTACACAAGTTTCAATCGATTCGAGATACGAATTAGTGTTTTAAAGACTTAAACTTATTCGCGTGTCCCACCTCAGAATATACTCCTGTATCAAAATTCCCTAGATTCAGTCTTACAGGTGAGTATACCAATCTGATATCTGTATTCGGGTTAGTGCGAGACCTTGAGAGCTCAGGTATGAACTACCGTTCAATCAAAGAGATGAAGGCTCGACTTTAGGTGTGTTCCCCTTGGGAATCTTCTTTACAACTGCACTTGATATGTATCTTTCGATATTTTATCAATTTTTATGCAGAGCGTATGCTTTAAAAGCGCATAAAGTATTATACGAGGTCTAGGCCATTGCTTCCGCAATATCAGAAGACCAGGTATAATACCCCAGATATCAAACAGTATAAATACCTAGTATCTCAGAATCAGGCAATCTCTCAAACAAGATTTCGGGGGTTACCCATATATCCGAGAGATGTTCCCCACGAGATAAGCAAGTATTGATATTTAGGTTTATATCTCGAATTCAATCTACTATTCGTGTGAAGCCTACTGGCACATCATCAGTGAGACTTGTTTTGTCACACCCCGACCACGTAAAAACAACAAAACGTGGCGGAATCGTCGGGGAGTGTTGTAACAGAATCATTGTTTCATAACACATGGAAAATTGAAATTTCGTTTTATTGATTAAGAGAGTTACAATGTCTTAATAAACAAGAAATATAACATAATTAACTAGTCTTGCATCTTTTATTGTTACTAAGGTCCAAGTCCGCCTAAGTGTATCTTGATAAATCCTACGCATCATATCCTGAAACACATGTGAAAATAGGTACGTCAGCATAAAGATGCCTGTGAGATACATAGGTTTTATTGATTTAGGATTCATGAAATATAAGTTTGAAGAAAAGTGTTTAGCAACAGTAGTCATGAACCTTATAAAGTGTTTTGTTTTGTAAATCAGATGAAAAGTGATGATAAAGTAGATGATATGTAAAAGAGTAATGTAGGGTTAAATGAATAACCAAGTAAAATGAGTTTGTATAAAATAAGTTGTTTTGTAAAACAATGTCTTGTGAAAAATATGTCATTTGTGTAAAATATATGAGTCCGAATTGAAATGATTTAAATAACACTACGACATGTAATATAATACAAACACTTATATATAGGAAGTACCAGCGGCGTATCCACCATGCTTGTATCATACTACACACGTCTCGTTACTTAAATCACTTACCAAACAAACCATCAATGTAAAATTGTTTATGTATAGTCAAATGTCAAATGTTTATGTAAAAACCATCAATGTAAATCACGTAATGTATAATCAAAAGTTATGTATGGTAAGTAAGATGAGACTACTTAAACCACAAGTAAAAATGTACAAAACAAAGCTTTGGGCGTCGGAAGTCACGTATGACTAACCAATCACCAAGTAAACTTAATATAAGTTAAAATACTTATTTTTATATCAAATATATCAGTTTGGTTACTGATTTAAAACAGTTTTGTAAAAATACTCCGAAAAGGCGATTTTTGACCGTTTTACCGCATAGTTTTGCATCAAACGTTACCCGAACCATCCCAAATCGAAACGACTTGAAATTTTGACACAACCCATGTTATTTACTGAATAAAATAATGGTTATACTCATGATAGTGCAGGTCTTAAACAAAGCACATAAATCATGCAAATTTCACATAATTTACCACTTTTTAAGCTATATGTACAACATGCAAAGCTAGTAAACCTATGTTAAAGTTTCATGCCACTATAATACATCAAATAATATTATTTTTAGTGTTTGTAACCTGATCTAAAACAGTTTTTGTCATATAACCATTTTTCATCATTTCTTGTGCTTTAAATCAACATATTTTCACATGTACAAGTGCCTAAATCATACTATCATAACATCAACATTTTATATGGGTTTAGATGCATCAAATATGTGATATATTCAGCTTTATTTGCTGATGTTATTTACATTTAACATATCCTACATAAATCACCAAATACTTGCATTTTTACCACCATTCATGAACATGTAACAACATAAACAAGTACTTAACAAGATATCAAACTCTAACTCAAAAATAAACTCATATACACACATATATATGTAAGGTTATATACATATATATACACCACCATTTTTGTTTGTTTCAAGACCCATTTCATTTTAGATTTCAAGTTTAGTGAAAATCCCAAGATTCAAGAGAAACTTCAAATCATCAAGAACAACCAAGAATCAAAGTATGATTTAAAAATAAATGTTATACCTTCAAGATTCAAGTAGGTTGTGAGATGAGATTTTGATGATAGGAAGCTTGAATCACTTGAGAACACCTTGGAATCACCTTTAGATCTTCACACTAACTTGAAGGTTGCAAGGAAAGGGACTTGAATGTGAAGAACAAGACTTGAAGATTTGAAGATAGAGAGAGAGAGATGGGGTTACGGTCAAGGGGAGAGAGAGAGAGAGTAGAAGGTGGAGTGTGAAATGTGAAGTTTGATGATCTTGGAAGATTTAGTAGGATATATAGAGATATGGAAGGATTATGAGGGTGGCATGCACATACAAGTGTCACCAAAGATCAAATGAAATATTTTGCAAGATCTTACAAAAATTTGGTGGGGCCATCTAGATATTGAACCGAAAATTAGATGGGGGAGGGGGTCCATTTGCAACTTTTTATATAAATATGCTATATGTAGGCTAAAACGGGTGTTTAACTGGATACCGGGTATTTTATCTAGCGTTTAAATCCCGGTTTATGGCGTTTTAAATTATTTGTATTATTCTATAAAAATAAACCTGCCAAAATATTACTGAAATAAATTTCAGTTGCCAAGACTGGCTGCGTTGTCTGCGTTTTGCAGTAGAAGCACTGTGTCACGCAGTAACACGCGGTACGTGCTTTAAATTTGAAAAATAACGTTTTTAGGCGTTTTAATTTATTTTTCAACACGAACCTGATTAAAATATAATTTTAATCATAACAGAATATTTTTGGGATTTAAATATTATCTGGGCGGTCACCAACGTTCGTTTCGCAGTTTTGTCGTAAATAGTTCTTTAGTTTAATTAAACATGTTTTTGCCATACCGAATCCTTCGAAACTTATTTCTAAGTTATGTAAAGGATATTTAGGGTATGTTTAGCTTACGCCACAGTTCCGGAGTGTACGTCGCGTTAAACTGATTGCCTTTATGCACCAGTTTGCGTATGACCTTCCAGAAAGTGATTTAAAGCCCGAAATCGAACAAGAATTGATATGTGCATATGATACACATATTTATACAAATCCCAAGTATGAAATACAATATTTCATTGGTTTGATATTTGTTTGATGGCCGTGGAGGCACAGGTGTCACAGTCTCCCCTACTTTAGGAAATTTCGTCCCGAAATTTTATTTAGAGGAAACTTGTGAGAGCTTGGAACATGAAGTTGAAAAGATCGAACAACACTGGTTAGAGTTCTTGAACTTCTAGTAATTTTAAATAACATCATGCTTACAATGTAGGAGGGACACTTATATATAAGTCTATTAAGCGTTATTGGTGCGTCCACCGTATCTCCATTATATCGTTCACATTTTGTTATTGTTGTCGCTATCGGTTCTTACACATAATAATTCTAACTGGGTTTCTGTGCACTGAATTTCATAATTATGTACGCGTCCATAATTATGTAATTCCTTGTATAGTCCGCACAGTGCATCTTAAAATGTGTAGGGGAAGAAAACAATGAAGGAGCCTGTGATGATTGTGACTAGACCACCATATGGTCCTTTTAATTAAATCAATAAATGATTTAAATAGACTACCAAGGAGTCTGTTCCGCTACATCACTACATGTCATTCTTAACCAGATTCTGAATCAATCTTTTTTACTAGACCACTAAAAGGGTCTCTTATGAATCATGGAATGGTACTATATAATCCAAGGGTCTTGACTATCACGTAGAAGCCCAATAAGGATTTAAGGTAGTACCTTTTTGAATATTCTACTACGAATCCCTCATGTGAAGATATGAAAGATTCTATGAGGATTTGGATAACGAACATCCAGAGTATACAAGAACACAAAATGCATAAAAGAAAACACAAAATACATAAACACATAATCACATAATTGTTTAACTTGATTTTTGAATTTGTTATCATTTTGTTAGTTTGTTATGCTAACAGAGCATATGTATTTAAGGCACACTAGGAATCCATTCCGTGGATTTCATTTGGTACTTTAAACATTATCAAGAATCTAACTATGAAGATAGAAAGAAGAAAATTCGATTTCGATTATAAGGAACCGAAATGTTCGAATTTAGGTACACAAGGAATCCAATTAAAGACTCTGATTTGTATGATAATCATCCACAAGGGTCTAATTGTTGAGATAAAAAGATCCCATATGGATTTTAGAAGTTGAAGATGTTTTGAAACCTTGCACTGGATGTGCTTAAGTCAAAACATGATGAAAAAAAAATGCTTATGAAGTTGAGATGCTAGATATGTCAAGGCGACATATGAAGCAGAATTTGAAGGTTGAGTCAATGTATGAGGAAAATATTTTTGAAATCTATGCATGGGGTTCTAAAAAATGTGTTCAATGTTTTTGAAACCTTATATTTAATACTTTTGAAATCATAAAGTAGGTGTATTAGGTAAGTATATTTATAAAAATGTTTTAAAATCATGCTAGGTAAAATTTTTGAAAATATGAATGATGTTCTTTGAAATCATGCACTTGATAAGAAAATATATTGTGTTAATATTGTTTTCAGGCTATATGAAACATTTTGAAATCATGAAGGTTGTTTTTGAAAAATAGACAGTGCATTTGAAAAATTGTTCTCAAACTATATGAAATCTTTTGAAATCATGAAGGTTGTTTTTGAAATACTTATACTATGTATATTGTTACGAAACCAGAATGAAGTGATATGGGTACGAGATTGAATATACCCTCAGTCATCTAACCAAGGATTCAAAGGTTCAGATGTGCAAAAAGCACGATTACTCATAAATTCGCTATATTTCTTGTACTTCGTCTCCTAGAATGAAACGAGTACCTAAAAAAATTATATTTTTTTGAGGAAATCATGAGTGATCGCTTGAAAGGGGGAATCACAAGAGTAGTTTGTAAAGAACATAGTTCCTTGATGTAGGTATCATAGGTAATGCCATACACATATGTAACTACAATTGTACATCAGAATTGTGAACAACAATTTATTTATGAACAAAACAGATTGTTCACATTACAAGAAAACAAAAGCATAAGACAGCAACATTTTCTAATCAGCCAACTGCTCATCCGAGGGTCAGATTTACATTAGCAAGCTTTGGGCATTTGTTCACGAAATGACCCATCTTGCCACAGTTGTAGCACGATCCAGGTGGAAAGCGAGCTTGGACAGGGTTGGCTTGTGGTTGATTTGGACCACCTTGGTTCGGGTTAGTTCGACAAACACTTGCCAGGTGACCAACTCGCCCACATGATACACATAAACGACACTTTAAGTGAGCTTGGTGATGCCCCTTACATTTGTCGCATAACGGTGCCGTTCCCTTGTATTGCTTCTTAGCAGGCGGTGTTGCCACTTGGCTAGGTCCTGCTTGATTTGGTGCAACGACTGGAGAAGTCTTTGAAGCTTTACGTTTCTTCGGTTTTGGTGAAGGCTTGGCTTCTGTTTCCTGTGATGGTTCCTGCGTGGCTTCATTCTGGAGTCGATACATGGCAGCAGCTAATTCGACGGTCTTCAGGATCACTTCGCCTATTCGCTGGGCAAATTTGGCAGTCTGCTCGGACATTTGACCGTTGCTGAGAGGAAGAGACATTCTAGAAGAGAATGAAAGACATAGGAAGAAACAAGTGAAATGTTTATCGGATAAACAAAACAGAATGGCAATGCATAAATATTGCGATCATTTGTTTGTTACCTAAGGTAAACAAATGAGACGATGATGAATCAAAGTAGACGGGTCACATTAATGTATCACTGAAGACATGCTCGCCTATAAGTGAATACTCACCCCAAGAGTTCCCAGGTAAGAGTGACTGGTCCAATACTGCGGATTTGAACGAACACTCTAGCCTTAGACAGAAAACTCAGGGTACAGGCATTCACCCTTCCAGTTTGCACGTGTTCACATTATAAGACCCAAACTTTGACGAGATTTTGAATACTTAGAGGGTTCAAAACCTGGTAATCAATCATCCTAGAACAGATGATTAGTTTTCAAGGCGGTTTTGAAATTTATTTTCTTGTTGTGGTCGTCGCCTAAGGATAGGTGACGGTATTGTTTTATGACTAAAAGCAAGTAAACTCGCGTTAGGGTCCTAGGAAGGTTATAGACTAGGTCAAAGCATTACTAATAACCTAATTCCCTATAACTATGAGCTCTGATACCAACTTTTCTGTCACACCCCGACCACGTAAAAACAACAAAACGTGGCGGAATCGTCGGGGAGTGTTGTAACAGAATCATTGTTTCATAACACATGGAAAATTGAAATTTCGTTTTATTGATTAAGAGAGTTACAATGTCTTAATAAACAAGAAATATAACATAATTAACTAGTCTTGCATCTTTTATTGTTGCTAAGGTCCAAGTCCGCCTAAGTGTATCTTGATAAATCCTACGCATCATATCCTGAAACACATGTGAAAATAGGTACGTCAGCATAAAGATGCCTGTGAGATACATAGGTTTTATTGATTTGGGATTCATGACATATAAGTTTGAAGAAAAGTGTTTAGCAACAGTAGTCATGAACCTTATAAAGTGTTTTGTTTTGTAAATCAGATGAAAAGTGATGATAAAGTAGATGATATGTAAAAGAGTAACGTAGGGTTTAATGAATAACCAAGTAAAATGAGTTTGTATAAAATAAGTTGTTTTGTAAAACAATGTCTTGTGAAAAATATGTCATTTGTGTAAAATATATGAGTCCGAATTGAAATGATTTAAATAACACTACGACATGTAATATAATACAAACACTTATATATAGGAAGTACCAGCGGCGTATCCACCATGCTTGTATCATACTACACACGTCTCGTTACTTAAATCACTTACCAAACAAACCATCAATGTAAAATTGTTTATGTATAGTCAAATGTCAAATGTTTATGTAAAAACCATCAATGTAAATCATGTAATGTATAATCAAAAGTTATGTATGGTAAGTAAGATGAGACTACTTAAACCACAAGTAAAAATGTACAAAACAAAGTATTTGAATAAATCAAAAATTATGCTTTGTAGAATAATGCATGCTTTACTGATACAACCATTTATGCGGTAATGTTAAACGGCTACATCCAAACCTTGAGACAGACGGATAACCTTAGAGTGAAGGTTATCAAAGAAATGTTTTCGGAGTCTGTCATTCCTTCCACCCAAACAAACCTAGGGTTTTAGGAACGGGATTTGTCAAGTCCTATGGTACCACTACCTACTACCGAGCGGCATGATCGGTGTTAATGAATGTAATTTAGTCCCGTTAAACAAACCAAATGATATACCAAATGTAAACATGTTTTATGAAAATAATGTACCTAGTATGCTTAAGTGAACATACAAGGTAGAGGTATAAATAATGTGTCCATATGTTACGAGAACATATGCAACAGAGATGCAATGTAAAACAATATGCTAGCATGCCAAGTCATCAGACATAGCAGAAAATGAAATATAATGTAAAATATGTACTAATAGTGTACTAATGAACATAGCAAGTATAGGATGTAAAAACAATGGAAAGCACGAAAGTAACAAGTAGGCACATGTGTTTCAGCCCAAAACAGTTTGAAAACAGTAAAAGAGGGGTCTATGTACTCACCTTTGGGTGCGTTTTTATACGTTAACACAATCCCTCAAATTGTTTATTCTTCCTAAATTAGATAAGAATGATTTAATAATCCAAACACACAAAAATACCGAAGTTTTTCCGATACTTAGAATTTTCACATAACTTTGAGATTTCTCGAAAAGTTATTATTTTTGATTATTTTGGTGTATTTGTATATATGTACTCGAGCGTAACACACCTAATCTTGTCAACACTAACACATGATCATACACATATTGCAAAACACATAGCACATTGTAACACATAAAATAACCCATGAACAACCCATTCTAGTGTATGTCGAAAAACACTTATTTTTGCGATTCGGTAACATTTTTGGGCGTCGGAAGTCACGTATGACTAACCAATCACCAAGTAAACTTAATATAAGTTAAAATACTTATTTTTATATCAAATATATCAGTTTGGTTACTGATTTAAAACAGTTTTGTAAAAATACTCCGAAAAGGCGATTTTTGACCGTTTTACCGCATAGTTTTGCATCAAACGTTACCCGAACCATCCCAAATCGAAACGACTTGAAATTTTGACACAACCCATGTTATTTACTGAATAAAATAATGGTTATACTCATGATAGTGCAGGTCTTAAACAAAGCACATAAATCATGCAAATTTCACATAATTTACCACTTTTTAAGCTATATGTACAACATGCAAAGCTAGTAAACCTATGTTAAAGTTTCATGCCACTATAATACATCAAATAATATTATTTTTAGTGTTTGTAACCTGATCTAAAACAGTTTTTGTCATATAACCATTTTTCATCATTTCTTGAGCTTTAAATCAACATATTTTCACATGTACAAGTGCCTAAAGCATACTATCATAACATCAACATTTTATATGGGTTTAGATGCATCAAATATGTGATATATTCAGGTTTATTTGCTGATGTTATTTACATTTAACATATCCTACATAAATCACCAAATACTTGCATTTTTACCACCATTCATGAACATGTAACAACATAAACAAGTACTTAACAAGATATCAAACTCTAACTCAAAAATAAACTCATATACACACATATATATGTACGGTTATATACATATATATACACCACCATTTTTGTTTGTTTCAAGACCCATTTCATTTTAGATTTCAAGTTTAGTGAAAATCCCAAGATTCAAGAGAAACTTCAAATCATCAAGAACAACCAAGAATCAAAGTATGATTTAAAAATAAATGTTATACCTTCAAGATTCAAGTAGGTTGTGAGATGAGATTTTGATGATAGGAAGCTTGAATCACTTGAGAACACCTTGGAATCACCTTTAGATCTTCACACTAACTTGAAGGTTGCTAGGAAAGGGACTTGAATGTGAAGAACAAGACTTGAAGATTTGAAGATAGAGAGAGAGAGATGGGGTTATGGTCAAGGGGAGAGAGAGAGTAGAAGGTGGAGTGTGAAATGTGAAGTTTGATGATCTTGGAAGATTTAGTAGGATATATGGAGATATGGAAGGATTATGAGGGTGGCATGCACATACAAGTGTCACCAAAGATCAAATGAAATATTTTGCAAGATCTTACAAAAATTTGGTGGGGCCATCTAGATATTGAACCGAAAATTAGATGGGGGAGGGGGTCCATGTGCAACTTTTTATATAAATATGCTATATGTAGGCTAAAACGGGTGTTTAACTGGATACCGGGTATTTTATCTAGCGTTTAAATCCCGGTTTATGGCGTTTTAAATTATTTTTATTATTCTATAAAAATAAACCTGTCAAAATATTACTGAAATAAATTTCAGTTGCCAAGACTGGCTGCGTTGTCTGCGTTTTGCAGTAGAAGCACTGTGTCACGCAGTAACACGCGGTACGTGCTTTAAACTTGAAAAATAACGTTTTTAGGCGTTTTAATTTATTTTTCAACACGAACCCGATTAAAATATAATTTTAATCATAATAGAATATTTTTGGGATTTAAATATTATCCGGGCGGTCACCAACGTTCGTTTCGCAGTTTTGTCGTAAATAGTTCTTTAGTTTAATTAAACATGTTTTTGCCATACCGAATCATTCGAAACTTATTTCTAAGTTATGTAAAGGATATTTAGGGTATGTTTAGCTTACATCACAGTTCCGGAGTGTACGTCGCATTAAACTGATTGCGTTTATGCACCAGTTTGCGTATGACCTTCCAGAAAGTGATTTAAAGCCCGAAATCGAACAAGAATTGATATGTGCAAATGATACACATATATATACAAATCCCAAGTATGAAATACAATATTTCATTGGTTTGATATTTGTTTGATGGCCGTGGAGGCACAGGTGTCACATGTTTAAAATCAAATTGACTTTCCATTTCTTTAGCATGTTGTGATAGTCCACTGATGTACTATCATTTCCTCTTTTTCACAACAAAACTCATATTCTTTTTCAATGTTTTTGTATTTTATGAAATTTTATCATGTTTTTGTATTTTCTGAAAATTTTCTCCCCCTAAAATCAAAAACATATTTTTGTGTTTTTGGTTTTATCAAAAGCAGAAAATAAACTGTACAGAAACATGACAACAAGACGCAGATCACTTCTGATCGCCGTCCTCCTCGGCCACACACTCTACCACACTCCCAGAAAACAAATTCTTTAACCCGTTCAATTTCAAAAGATAATTAAATCTTGTTTTATCAAAGGGTTTTGTGTAAAAATCAGCTCTCTGATCATCGGTGTGAATATAATCAATTCGAATCAATTTTTTCTAGTAGCAATCACGAATAAAATGATGTCGAATCTCAATATGTTTTGTTTTAGAGTGTTGAACCGGATTTTTAGTGATATGAATGGCCGCCTCATTGTCCACAAAAATTGGTGTGTCTAAGAATTGCAAACCATAGTCCCTCATCTGCTGTTGGATCCAGAGGATGTGAGAGCAACAGCTGGAAGCCGAAACGTATTCAGCCTCACAAGTCGAGAGAGCGACTGTGGTTTATTTCTTACACTGCCAAGTGATTAGCTGAGTTCCGAAGAACTGACAACCAACAGTTGTGGACTTAGCATTCAACTTACAACACCCGAAGTCAGAGTCAGAGTATCCAGTTAGAGAGAAGTCACCGGATCGAGGATACCACAAGCCGGTGCTTTGGCAACCTTTGAGATACCGTAAGATTCTCTTCACTATTTGCAAGTGTGATGCTCTGGGACTTGACTGGTACCGGGCACAGAGGCAGGTTGGATACATGATGTCCGGTCGTGACGCTGTCAGATACATTAACGATCCTATGATTGACCGATAAAGCGTTTCATCCACTTTCTCACCACTTTCATCTGGACATATGCCATGATTTAAAGCTAGGGGGTTGATACGGAAGATGATTCAGACATATTGAATTTGTCCAACACATCATTCACATATTTGGTCTGGTGTATGAAGATTTCATCGGCCAGTTGCTCAACTTGAAGCCCGAGAAAGAACTTCATCTCCCCCATTGAACTCATTTCAAACTTCTTTTTCATAACCTTTTCAAATTCTTTGCACAACTCATCGTTCGTTGATCCGAAGATTATATCATCCACATAAATCTGCACGATGAGTAGATGTCCTGCAACCTCTTTAGTGAACAGGGTACTATCGACAGTCCCTCTGGTGAACCCGTTGGTCAGCAGATGCTGGGAAAGCATCTCGTACCAGGCTCTCGGGGTCTGGTGTAATCCGTATAACACCTTGTCGAGTAGATACACCTTGTCTTTGTGCACAGGATCGGTAAAACCCGGTGGTTGTCCGACGTACACTTCTTCTTTTATCTTTCCGTAAAGGAATGCATATTTGACATTGAGTTGGTAGACCTTGAATCCCTTCCATGACGCGAACGCCAAGAAGATTCTAATTGCCTCAAGTCGAGCAACGGGAGCATACACTTCAGTAAAGTCGATCCCTTCTTGCTGACTAAATCCTTGGACTACCAAACGTGCTTTATTTCTTATTATAACCCCTCTATCATCTCTTTTATATTTGAAGACCCACTTAGTCTTGATCAACTTCTGATTTTCCGGGAGTTCAACTAACCTCCACACTCCAAGCTTTTCAAACTGTAGTAGCTCTTCTTGCATTGCATTTACCCAACTTTCTTCGGTTAATACTTGTTTGTATGTTTTCGGCTCTACCTGCGAGATAAAACATTTTAATGAGAAGTATACTTGTAAAGGAGCAATAGATGAATAGAAACATGTAAGCCCTTTGTTTATTTGATCACGGGTTTTCACGCCGCTTTGAAGGTCACCAATGATTTGCTCTGATGGATGGTAAGATAATGTTCTTGGCATGACTGTATCTGGTACGCTCACTTCCGATTGCAAATTTGTTATGTTCTGATCACCCGTGTGATCTAGGGGTGTCCAAACTGCTCGGCGCTCGAAGATCGTTCGACGATCGTTCGAAAAAGCTCGGAAATTTGCTCGTTCGATTCCTTGCTCGGTTAAAACCGAGCCGAGCAGCTCGGTTCGGTTTAAAAACGAACCGAGCACGAGCATAGGTACGCTCGCTCGTCGCTCGTTCGGTTTCGATCGAATTTATTTTTATTATTATATATATTATTAAATATAATAAACATGTAACATATCCAGCCCCTAGAATCCTCATATCTTCAGTTCAAAAAAAAAACATTAATCTCTCTCAACTGAGTTAAAAAAAAGAGGGGTGTTTTATGTGTTTGAATTGATGTTACTGTATCAAATTTTATGTTTTGAATTCAATTTTTGATTGAAGATGTCTGGAATGACTTCAACGCGTGTTTTTGAAGTTATTTTGCATTTTAGATGTTCTTAAACACTAAACATTTGGATGACATTTTGTGCTTATTTTTGTGGGACTTTTATGTTTGTATTTTCTTAAATTGTTAAAGTGTGTGTGAGACATATAAGTTGGTGAATTTTGGTGAATGAATGGCCGTGTAGGAATGCTAAATAAAACTGAGCAAACGCGAACCGAACCGAGCGGATCGGTTCTAAACCGAACCGAGCATGAGCATAAGATTTCCGCTCGCTTTCCTAAATCCGAACCGAACCGAGCGGCTCGGTTTCAAACCGAACCGAGCACGAGTAGACCTCCGTTCGGTTCGGTTCGGCTCATGAACACCCCTAGTGTGATCAACAGCATTTGACGTCGCAATATTTGGTTCCTCGTCATAAATCGGATCGGTTTCTGATTCTGAGTCGTCAGATTGGTCAAATATTGGAGCTGTTTCTTCTGAGGGTTCATGTGCAGTTCCACTTGGACCGGCCTCATGATCATTTGAACCCACGGTGGGCGGAGAAACTACCAACGATCTCGGCACTTGTTCTTGTGAAAGAGACTGTTGTTGTTGGTATAAGAATGCCAGTTCCTCCTCACTAGGGTCTGTCGGAAAATGGAATGACTCCCAAAGATTATCATAATCAAATAGCAACCTGTTTCCGGGAAGCTGATTCAGAGAAGTAAACTTTTGACAGTCAACGTGTTGAACTTGTATGATCTTTCCCAAACACGGAACAAAAACTCTTTTCAACGGACTTGCATAACCTACAAAAAAAACCTTCATTAGCTTTTGCACCAAATTTACCATCTGGATCAATGAATGTGCATGGTGATCCAAATGGTTCTAAGTATTTCAGATTTGGTTTGTAACGATGTAACAATTCAAAACAAGTTTTCTTGAACTTCTTCACCGTAAAAACACGATTGAGCGTGTAACATGCCGTAGCAACCGCTTCACTCCAAAAATATACCGGTAGTTTCGAACTGCTAGCATGGTACGAGCTGTTTCGATCAACGTTCGATTTTTTTGTTCTGCAACACCGTTTTGTTGAGGAGTATACGGTGCACTGAATTCATGAAGAATTCCTTTATCGTTGCAAAATTCCAGCATACGGTTGTTCTTGAATTCTGTGCCATTGTCGCTTCGAATACTTCTAATCGGCAGTTTGTAAAGATTCTCCATCTTCTTGAATAGCTTCATCAAAGAATCAAACGTTTCGTCTTTTCTCTCTAGAAACAACACCCAGTAGAATCTTGTAAAGTCGTCTGTAACAACTAAACAATAAATATCTTCGCTTATGCTTTTCACATTTACCAGTCTGAAAAGATCCATATGGAGTCTTTCGAGCGGTAATCTGATTGAGTTCAAGAGCTTTTTCGGATGCGATTCCTTCGTTTGCTTCCCTTTCTTGCATTCAATACAGTCATCGTTAAAATGGAAGCTTTTCAAATTAACGCCTTCAACAAGATCATTATGAACGAAAAAGTTCATCTTTCTCACGTGAATATGTCCCATTTTACGATGCCACATGATGGATTCTTTTTCAGTTGCCTTCGTCTTACTCACAAAGCATTGAGCCTTTTTATCTTTCGTTGTTGCAACGCCCATGTCTAGTACATAAAGATCATTTTCACAAGGAGCTCGCATCAACACCATTTCTTCAGGGATTTTAAACCCTGGTTTAAGAATTAGACATTCATCCTTTGTAAAATGCACAGTGAATGACTTGTCACAAATCTGAGAGATGCTCAACAGATTGTTTTCCAACTCAGCAATGTAGTTCACTTTATCAAATGACACAACCCCGTTCGTAAGTATTCCTTCTCCGACAATTCTTCCACCTTGAGTTCCAGCAAACCCGACATAACCTCCATTGATTGATTTGACGTCGTATAGCAGTGCTAACATCCCTGTTATGTGCCTTGAGGCGCCGCTATCCATTATCCACTTAGAAATGATAGACCTCAGAAGCCCCTGCACACATCAAAAAAACATTTACTTAATCAACGATGCCCAAGATTTTTCAACATTGGTATACTACCAAAGACAATATTATGAGCTACTTTGTCAAGTTTTGGAATGTTAAAAACAACATTTGGAACATCAGGTTCTGGTTTTGATTTTAGAGTTCCCTCCTTGATATGTGGAAATTCTTCAATCAACTTTTCTAACTCAAACTCAATTTTCTCATCATTGGTTGCAAGAACTTTTGGTTCAGATTTTAAAACCTCTTCCATTTTCTTTTCCTCAAAGGAATGTTTAGGTTTCACCACCCATGATTGACTTTGGAAAGTCTTTGTTTTAGGATAAACCTTTGAAGTCTTTTGTGATTTTGAAGATTCACCAATTTCAAAAGTTGATTTTGGTTTGTCCTCTGACTTCAATGATTCACCGCGTTTAAGAATACGCACGGGGGATACCATAGGTGTTTTTCCCTTAACATCCTTTGAAATTTTTGGTTTTGATTTTTGGAAAACTGGTTTTATTATCTTTTTGACACATTGTTTTACCATGTGACCTATTTCATTGCACCGATAACAGATTCTTTTGTCATATTCAACAAAAGTGGATCTGTTGGTCTCATCTCTCATCTTTTTGGCCGCAATGAAATCGTCAACTGCTTGCTTGCTAAAGATATACTCCTTTTCGACTTCTGTGTTGTTACCAGCCACAAACACTTCACTCAACTTTTCTTTTGGCTTAACTTCTTTCTTAGCCATTTGCTTCTCAAAACCAACACCTTTCTTTTTGAAGTTATTACCATGTCTCTTATTATTGTCATTTTTACCAACCCAATCATTTTTCTTTCCCGGGTTGTTTGTCGGTTGTTGTTTAACAAAATATTTTTTCAGTTTTGATAGAAACACATTGTTGTTGACTTCCGAGATGTCAATTTCCACAAGTTTAAAAACTTTTTCAACATTTTCCAGATTCGCATTCTGAATCGGATACTCAAAATCAGTATACAGTTTGTCAGTTCCGGTCATCATGTAAACCACAATGATCGAATCGTCATCCAAAACTTTTTCTGACTTTGGTATAAACTTGTCAAGAAAGTTTCCGTCATCTTCAGAATCTGAACTGGAATTCTCAAAATGAGTTTTAACCGTTTTGAATTCAGTGTTATCACTCTCTTTATCCAACACTTGGTCTACAACTGTTTTAACCAGTTGTGACTCGTTGTCGGTGTCAGACGGAGAGAATGTAACATCAATGCTTTCCGGTAACTCATTCTCTTCTGTTCTCAGTTTGAGATTCAAAGCCTTTTCTACCTCATCTGGATATTTCTGAGAATAATGATTCCACATTGGGGGTGGAACATTGTTGAAAGCTTGTTTAGCTTTAGGTTGTTGAGGAATGATCTGATCAATCACATATGAAGATGAAAGATAACTGATCAACTTTTTGTCGACTCTTTCTGTCTCAATGGGCATTAGTTCAAGTTCCTTCTTTAAAGATGCGATTTTTTCCAAATGAATGTTAATCGACATTTGCTTATCCATGACCGTAGCTTTGAGCAGATTAACAATTTTATCATTTTCTATACTCTCATTGTGAATTGCTTTAATTGATCGTGACAAAGTGCCATAAGCTTCTTTAACATCATTAAAATCAAATTTTAATTTGTCGTGAAACTTTTTCAACTCTTGAAACTGTTTGTCTTTTTCAAGACAATCAATGCATGGTTTCAAACAGTTTTTGTATGGCATTTCAGGAATTGGATCAACTTTTTCAAAAATATTTTCTTGTTTGTCATTTTTAATTTCCGATTTACCACACACTCCGGACTCAGACTCAGATTTCTCTCCGGATTCGGACTTCTCATTTTCTGATTTGCCATCGGACTCAGACTTCACATTTTCTGATTTGTCATCGGACTCGGACTCCTTTTCAACTGACACTGACTCTTGAGTTGCATCTTTGGTCTCGTTGTTATCAGAAGGTGTTTTAGTTTGTTCTACCTCTTGCAGTTTGACCATAAGAGCTTTGTCTGCTATTTCTTTCAAAGTCTCTTCATTCATTTCCTTTGAGACATCGATGATCTCTTGAACCGGTGTTTGTTCAACTTCATACTATGGGCAAAACCCGTAGTCGGTTCACCAAAGAAACCTGCAAGAGAATTGAACACATTAGCTGGCATTATAGATTTAAATGAATTAGCAATAATCTCCTGTTCAGACTGATAATAGTAGACCGCTGCTGCTGCCTCTTCTAGATCAGCATAACTTGCTTCAGGAACACATTCCTCGATTACTGGTTTCGGCTCTTCAACAATTTCAGCCATTATTGCAAGACCATCTCCTGGAACATACTTATCCCAACTGAAGCCTTCTGGAAGCTTTTCGTCATCTTGATTCACCAAAAGAGCTTTTTCTATTTTGGATGGACTGTTCTCGATTTGAGGTCTTGGATTGAATGGTTGTTTACTGTTTTTATGATAAATGGCCTGTCGGTAGTAGTCATTGGCGAATGGATTCTGATGGTTATTCACTTCTCTGTTCGGACATTCACGCTTGAAATGCCCCTTTTCTTTACACTTGAAACATGTCACCTTTGATTTGTCGAATCCAAGCTTACAATCAGGACCTAAGAGACTATTTCTTCTCGTAATTTCCATGAATCTCTGAGCTCTTCTCACAAGACTCGCCATACCCCATTTTATGTCGATGAGTTCTAGTTCCTCTGGATCAATTTGATCATAATCCTCCTTAGTCATATCTGGGTTACCAATTCGTCCGGCTACTAGACTCTCGTAAGACTCAAGTACGGAAGCTAGAAGTGCTATATGCTGCTTTGCGGCTGTCTCGGTAAAATCTTGACTGTTTTTTATATTAACAACGATATTGCACAGTATCCCATGACTGCAATTCTGATTGTTCGAACCTGAAGAACTTTGAGAAGAAACTTGTTCTTGAGAATTCTGAAACTTAGGATTCGGTTCGTAATTTGGAAACGGTGAAAAGTTGTTGTTAGGTGTGCTTTGAGATACTCCTGATGAAGAATCTGCACTGAATGCTGTTTGAATCTTTGGACTCGACGTAGATGTGGCAGATGAGCTTCCTTTGTAATAAAGCTGAACATCTTGTTATACGTTTGTAGATTTCATTTTACTCATTTTCTGCATTTCAGCTCATGAGCTTCAAGTCTCTCAATAAACGTACTCAAATTGAAACCCACGTATTCCAAGTTGTTCTTCAAAACCAATAACAACGTACCCCACACTTCTTGTGGTAGTGCGTCAGCCAACTTATCAACCAACTCTTCATCTGTTTTATCGATACTCAAACGTTTCATTTCCAGTACCAAGTGACAATACCTCTCAATCAACTCTTTCGTTGATTCTCCACTGATAGCAGTAAATATGTCGAATTCTTTTTTCAATAGTGCCTTTTGCTTTTGATCATTGCAGCACTTCCAAGAAATTTGAGTTTAAGAGCATTCCAAATAGATTGCGCGTCATTTTGATGTTGTAGCAGTACCAAAATATCTTCCTTAATTGCCTGTTGCAATATACTGACCATCTTCTTCTCTGCTTTAAAACTTTCTGCTTCAGCTGGAGTTAATGAGTTAAGTGTTTTCGGAATACCAACATCATTCACAGGAACTACATATTTTGTTTCAACTTTCAGCCAACATTCGAGATGATTCGCCTGAACCCACGTGCGAAATCTATCTTGGCACCCCGAATATTCTTCAATGTTGAGCAGTTTTGGTGGTTTTTGCATGGTTCCTAACTCGTTCTCCATGTTCACATTCTGGGCTATACTCGCTGGAGTTTGAACAGCCATACCTCCTCCGAAAAACGCATTGTAAAACTCTTGATTATCCATTTTATGCTTTGAAAAATGTTTCGAAAAATTTTAAGTTTTGAAAAATCAGACTTTCAAGCGAACTGGACTTTCACACTTTCTGGACTTTCAAACGAACTGAATTTCAAACGAACTGGAAGTTTCAATTCGTGCAAAGTGACAAACACTTAGTTAACAAAATTCAATTCGTGCGAAGTGAACAATTTCACACGATCTGGTACTCACTTCGTGCGAGGTGTCACCCAAGTCGTGCGAGCTGGTCAAACGGTGTGAGAATTTCACACGAACTGGTTCAACTCGTGCGAGCCGAACAAGATTTTCAAACGATTTGGTAAAAACTCAAACGATCTGGATCATTTCGCACGATCTGAGCATCATTTTCACACGAAGTGACATTTTTGACAGTTTTTTATCAGTTTTAGTTTGATTTATGATCTGTAACTTTGTAGGATTGTTTAAAATGATGTTTTACACACAATATCCAAAATTCAGTCCATTTTGTCCGTGAATTCATCCAAAAATCCAAGAAAGAGTAGAAGTATAGAGTTCTAAACCATTCAAAACACTGATATCAACTGATTTGACTCATCCTGAGCTCTGATACCACTTGTAGGATCGAGATTTGATCAATACGAGTCAATCTGAGTCAAATCTGGGTTGCTAGAAACGCGGAAACAGACTAGAAACCTTGCATCAGTGTTAGAATAGGAGTAGAAGAGTAGAAATACACTTTAAACAGGTTTTCCATTTATTATGAACGTTTTTACACAGAGAGAAACTGGCAGCACTTCGTGATAGATTTCACCAGAATGTTACAAACGAAAAACCCAAACAGCCTATTTATAGGCAGCTCAATTCGCACGAGTTAACCAATCCACTTCGCACAAACTGGACAACTCCCAGTTCGTGCGACCTGACACAACATCATCAGTTCATGCGAACTGGCTATAAAACATACAAAACTTTATATTTTAATCTATTACAAGCTACTGACCCGATTTAGACTGATGACGTAGGCGATAGACATTATGCACCAACAAACTTTATGTGAAAAATCCATGGTTTGAAATATACTTGTAAATATTTGTTTAGAAATATTTTTCTAAGTGTTTAATTTTTAGAAAAATTTTGCCATAGTTTCCCCTAAAAATGGAGGTTTCCATGCCTTGAAGGTATATCATTTTCTTTTGTAAATCAACACAATCAATCAACAATCAACAATCAACAATAAACAATAAACAATCTACACTTACCAATTTTGCCAAAAACAAGCATAAATTACCACTTCATGAACTTGAAAATTTACAAAAATTTGTAGTAACTTACTAGTGTGTTTAGTAAGTCTTGTTACCCTTTAAAGTGTGGTTGATTCTTTAAAAACATCATTTTTGAAGAATCTCGATCTTTACAACTTATAATCACATTTTCTAAAAATTCTTCTTCTTGGATTTTTCTTGTTAGATAAGTGTTTCTACACTTGTTTAACCTCTAAAAACATGGTTGATTTCTTTAAGAACCAAGATTAAGTAAACTTTGTATTTTTAACTTGGTTTCTTGGAAAATCATTCTTGAAACCTTAGATTTACAAGACTTACAACTCACTTAAATCATCATTTTACAAGAAAACAATATATTCTTTCAAGTTCATGATTTATGTAAGGATGATTTATGGATCTTTAACACTTTCATCCTCTCATCTTGCTAGATTATGTTTTTAATCATGATCTAGCAAGATCATATGATGATCTACATCATTTACATAAGTAAACAACAATCAACAAGTATAACGACACATAAACATCAAGATTTCTTTAAGATTTAAGCTTATGTTCATGTTTCATTCTCTTGATTCTTAGTGTTCTTCAAGGTTAACATCATGTATCTTCTTTTAACCACTTAAATAAGAAGTAAAATGAAGAGATTAGTGTTCTTACTACTAGCTCAAGGCTAGGGATGATCAAGAGAAGAAATGGGGTGGATAAAAGCACTAGAGAGTGGTCCTTCAAGTTTTAATGCTTCCAAGCTTCCTAACTTTGTTTAAGAAACCTTAGGACATGCTTAGAATGGATGGAGATTGATTGAAAATGGAGAGTGTATAGTGGTGGTGTTGGGCCGTAGCTATGGAGGAGGAGGAAGGGAGGTGTTGGTGTAAGTTGAAAATGATGAAATGAATGTTTATACTAAGCCTCATGGTTATATACAAAGTCTTCCAACATGATGGCATAATGGTATAATATGCTTAGTATATACCCAACATATCTAATAAAATAATCAAAGAAAATCTTATGTGGGACCCATGTCCCCTAACCGGCCATCAAATGGGGGGGGGGGGGTAAAGTGTAACTTTTAATGGTAAGTTACTTGATTTAGTTGGGATTCAATGGTGCTAGTTAGGTATTTTAGGTATTTAATTTTTATGAGATGTAATATGATGTTCGGTGACCATAACTAGCTTCGTAACATAAAAACAATGCTTCTAGTAAACATTTGATGTTTCGGGTAGTGTCTGGTTGTTCGTTTCGTTACTGTTCGTTAAAGTGCTAAATTGTGCAGTTTAGTGTGCTTTATGTAGTCTTTTATGACAATTCCAATTCCCAACACTTAGGAAAGTATTCTAGACCATTATATCATAATCCTGCATTATAATTAGATGTTAAAAGCTGAATTTTTGCTGAATTTGTTTATTTTCTGCAGAATTTTGCAGTTTTAGTGTGTTTCTGGCACTTTCCGGCACCTATGTCATCACTAGGAAGGCAGTTTTGTAATCCCTACTTTCCTACACACTATCCAAGTGTAACACTTGGTTCTGGGGATCATTCTATGTCTTAATATCACGTCTGTCTAAGTACTGAACTCCCGTCAGTACTTCTAGTTTGTCTGATAACTGTGCTAACTTTGTTCTGTGCATTAATAGAACTATATTATGTTGCATGTAGTAATGACAAAAGTCTTGCAACATGAAATGCCATTGTATGTATATAACAATAATCATAAATTTATTCGTCTAAATCATGCACAGTCATTAAGGCACAGATTACTGTTTAAATATTGTACGGAATGCATCGAAAAGTGGCAGTTGTCACAGGTAGGAGGTGTATACACACAACACGGCACGTTGATATACAAGTGAAATCAAAACACAATAGCCCGAAATCATGTAATACGACCACACGTATGACTGAAGTTACCCGGAACGTGTCGTATATACCATAAACTAAGCATTATGAATTATGGTAGCAAAATACGACACGTTACGACGGTCATAGGCGCGTTTTTGAATTAAAATGATTTTTAAAAAATTTAAAAAAAAAAACCCAAAACGCCAAGCTTTGATTTTTTTAAAATTTTTTACAAATGATTTTTAAAGCTCGGCGCTTTGGTGTTTGGAAATTTACATTTTTGGTCCCTCTGGGCCAAATATTTAAAATTGGAAACCAAAACGCCCCGCTTTCGCCACAGCCTCCTCTCCACCCAGGTCTCGGATGAAGCATTCGCCGGTGAAGGATTAAGAGAGCGGTTCTTGAGTTGTATGATCAGAGGAAGAAAAATGAGGAGCATGTGAAGGTTTGATCAAAGCTTGGCGCTTTGGTGTTTGAAAATTTACATTTTTGGTCCCTCTAGGCCAAATATGTAAAATTGGAAACCAAAACGCCCCGCTTTCGCCACAGCCTCCTCTCCACCCAGGTCTCGGATGAAGCATTCGCCGGTGAAGGATTAAGAGAGCGGTTTCCTGAGTTGTATGACCAGAGGAAGAAAAATGAGGAGCATGTGAATGTGGAAGAGGGGTGTAAGTGTAGGGTTTGTTTGCAAATCTAGTGTAACATAAAGTACAATTTTTGTAATTTACTCATAAAATAAATATAACATTCTAAAACAACACTCAGGTTGAAGTACACGTTCTCCGATACCTGATCGTGTTTGGTTTTGTTTGCGATTCAATTAAACCGGTTTTTAAAAAAATAAAAAAAAATCCCAAAGAGGCCCACTTTGGCCAAAGCTTGGCGTTTTGGGTTTTTTTTAATTTTTTAAAAATCATTTCAATTCAAAAAACGCGCCTACGACTGTCGTCGCGTGTCGTATTTTGCCACTATAATTCATAATATGAAGTACAATGACAAAACAAATCGAATACTGATCCGGTAGGACGTGTATACACACAACACGTCACGTTGATATACAAGTGAAATCAAAACACAATAGCCCGAAATCATGTAATCCGACCACAGGTATGACCAAAGTTACCCGGAACGTGTCGTATAGACCATAAACTAAGCATTATGAATTTTGGTGGCAAAATACGACACGCTACGAAGGTCGTAGGCGCGTTTTTGAATTAAAATGATTTTTAAAAAAATAAAAAAAATCCCAAAGCGGTCCGCTATGGTCAAAGCTTGGCGTTTTGGGTTTTTTTTTATTTTTTAAAATTCATTTTAATTCAAAAACGCGCCTACGACCGTCGTCGCGTGTCGTATTTTGCCACTATAATTCATAATACGAAGTACAATGATAAAACAAATCGAATACTGATCCGGTAGGACGTGTATACACACAACACGTCACGTTGATATACAAGTGAAATCAAAACACAATTGCCCGAAATCATGTAATACGACCACATGTATGACCGAAGTTACCCGGAACGTGTCGTATAGACCATAAACTAAGCATTATGAATTATGGTGGCAAAATACGACACGCTACGAAGGTCGTAGGCGCGTTTTTGAATTAAAATGATTTTTTAAAAAATTAAAAAAAAATCCCAAAGCGGTCCGCTATGGTCAAAGCTTGGCGTTTTAGGTTTTGTTTTAATTTTTTAAAATTCATTTTAATTCAAAAACGCGCCTACGACCGTCGTAGCCAGGGGCGGTTCTTAGAAGTCCCGTGGCAGGGCCACGGCCCTGGCTAGTTTTTCGGCCGTAGTGCTAATTTTCCGCATTTCGATCGAAATTTTTTATATATATTATGTTCGGCCCGGGCATTTTTTAGTGTCCGTGTCTTTCGGCCCTGGGACGTTCAACGGGCAAGATCCGCCACTGGTCGTAGCGTGTCATATTTTGCCACTATAATTCATAATACGAAGTACAATGACAAAACGCATCGAATACTGATCTGGTAGAACGTGTATACATACAACACAACACGTTGATCTACAAGTGAAATAGATAAGAAGGATGAGATATCGGCAGCTAGCTCGAAGAAGTTTCTCTCGATTATTGATGAAGTGATGTTACAGAAATTGATTTGCACAAACTGTGGAGAACTTGTTTGTGTTATATGACACATGATAAAACCGCTTCTCTAGACAATGTGTTATGGTGAGATTTTTCAAGTTTGCACAGTGGGAGAAAAGACCAGCACCCCCGTCAGTATTGTCATAATGCAATGAGACATAACTGAGATTTAAGCGGCGTGTTCCCATCAACGTTTATCGACATTGTTATAGGTGATGAAGAAACCCTAAAATGGAACATAGTCCCAGATTGTCTAAAGAAGCGCTTTTATCATGTGTCATGTTGTAACAACTACCAAGGGGATATTCAGATCTCTATTCGGTCATCTTTCCGAGCTTTTACACACGAATATGTGGTTTCCAATTTGTGGTAGTTGTATCATACTCGATTGATTCATTTAATTCATTTTGTCATCGACCAACAGCTCGAAATCCCTTTCGTTTTATTACAGTCGTCATGATCAACTACTGCAGAGTGATCTTCGTGACCTGAAGTTGTATCCAAATCTTCGATACCTTCCAATATCAAATTTCTTCGTTTCCCATGATTATGAAACCTCATTTCATGAGGTGGTCTTCTTTCATGTTTCCCAGCGGCATCAAAATACAGAGCTACATCCTTATTTCTGTAAATCGCACAAACAAGCATGCCTTGAACGAGTCTAGAACACTCGTAATCCTCAACCGGCTTTGGCTTATCAACGATCGATTTGGATCGCAACTGCCTCATAGCCCATGGAGCGTCAGCTAACCTTCACGAGCGTCTTTTCACTCTTGGTGACTGCTCAGAGATGCATGTCTGCAGAAGGTGCAAGAGAATGGCGAGTGTCAGCTAACCTTCACCAGCCTTCCTTTAACATGATCCCTGCCGGTGCTAAACCTTTTCAAGCTTGTTTTCAACGGGGATATAATGCAATGATTCCTCACAATTGAATAGGCAGACACTTGCTTCATAAGACTCACTTGAATCATCTCGGATGTAATAACAGTATGGTTAGTGGATGCAAATTGCAGAGCTCTTTTCTATGCATTATATGCACATTTATGTATCAGCCTGCGATTTCTTCTGGAGGGTTCACCTATGGTAGTGTTTTGGTTGTTTATGAGTTGATTTGATTGTGAAATAGATAAGAAGGATGAGATATCGGCAGTTAGCTCGAAGAAGTTTCTCTCGATTATTGATGAAGTGATGTTACAGAAATTGATTTGCACAAAATGTGGAGAACTTGTTTGCGTTATATGACACATGATAAAACCTCTTCTCTAGACAATGTGTTATGGTGAGATTTTTCAAGTTTGCACAGTGGGAGAAAAGACCAGCACCCCTGTCAGTATTGTCATAATGCAATGAGACATAACTGAGATTTAAGCGGCGTGTTCCCATCAACGTTTATCGACATTGTTATAGGTGATCAAGAAACCCTAAAACGGAACATAGTCCCAGATTGTCTAAAGAAGCGCTTTTATCATGTGTCATGTTGTAACAACTACCAAGGGGATATTCAGATCTCTATTCGGTCATCTTTCCGAGCTTTTACACACGAATATGTGGTTCCCAATTTGTGGTAGTTGTATCATACTCGATTGATTCATTTAATTCATTTTGTCATTGACCAACTACTCGAAATCCCTTTCGTTTTATTACAGTCGTCATAATCAACTACTGCAGAGTGATCTTCATGACCTGAAGTTGTATCCAAATCTTCGATACCTTCCAATATCAAATTTCTTCATTTACCATGATTATGAAACCTCGTTTCGTGAGGTGGTCTTCTTTCATGTTTCCCCGCGGCATCAAAATACAGAGCTTCATCCTTATTTCTGTAAATCGCACAAACAAGCATGCCTTGAACGAGTCTAGAACACTCATAATCCTCAACCAGCTTTGAAACCGGACGGAATCTATGAAGAAACTGTTCGATTTCACGGTGAATGGGGAAATTAGCAACGGACATTTTTAAAATCTGACATTGTGGTAGTTGTATCATAAGATGTTTGAATTGTTTCAAATATAATTTAATTAGAACTTAAATGTCGATGAACATTATTAAAATCTGACATTGTGGTAGTTGTATCATACTCGATTGATTCATTTAATCTATGAAGAAACTGTTCAATTTCACGGTGAATGGGGAAATTAGCGACGGAGAAATCCCTTTCGTTTTATTACAAACCGTAACAATTTTTTACTACAGAAACGTTGGCTATGGGAAATACAAACCGCAACCGTTTGTGACTAGCAGAAGAACCCGACACGTCTTCTATGATGATTCGAAACATTCCGAATAACTAGTAGAAGAACCCGACACATCTTCTATGATGATTCAAAACATTCCGAATAACTAGCAGAAGAACCCGACACGTCTTCTGCTAGTTATTCGGAATGACAATCAGATGACACATGATAAAAGCGCTTCTTTAGACAATCGCATGACACATGAGAAATGCGAACCCGAGAAACGGAAGGGATTTCGAGCAGTTGGTCGATGACATGATAGATAAAGATCTTGACACGATCATATCCATTTTCAAGTATTAGACTAGATAGTCAAAGATGAAATATATTAAAACCATTCAAGCCTACCAGTCTACAATGTGTTATGGTGAGATTTTTCAAGTTTGCACAGTGGGAGAAAAGACCAGCACCCCTGTCAGTATTGTCATAATGCAATGAGACATAACTGAGATTTAAGCGGCGTGTTCCGATCAACGTTTATTGAATGTGCAAATCGCAACCGTTTTTTACTACGGAAACGGTGGCTATGCGAAATACAAACCGCAATCGTTTGTGACTAAAGGAAACTTGGAAATCAGACGTAAATCTTGAAGCAAATATGTGGTCCCCAATTTGCGGAACATAATCCCAGATTGTCTAGAGAAGCGCTTTTATCATGTGTCATATGGTAACAAGGGTGTGTCCTATGAAGCAAGTGTCGGTTGTTCAGTACTTTCGTGATAAATACAATGTTCATCTTCGTTATCCTTTGCTTTCTGCAATTCAAGCAGGCACGGATGCAAAACGTACTGTTATTACATCCGAGACGATTCAAGTGAGTCCTATGAAGCAAGTGCCAATCTATTCAATTGAGAGGAAATATAACCGAATAGAGATCTGAACCAACCGAAATCCACAAAATCCAACAAATCGTGTCTAATGCAAGGATCTTCGAATGCGGTGTGTGTGACAACCCTCATAATTACAGGTATCCGTACAATTAATTAATATTAATTACGTGCTTAATAACTGTGCTTGATTACAATTGATGACATAAACTGCTTTCTGATTTCTGTATCATACATACATATGCATCACATTTCATACTGTCACTCCATTCATTACATACAAACTTTAGTGACATACTTGATGCACAAAGCACAGTTAGCACAGTTAGCGGATAACTCAAAAATATACTGACAGTGCCAGTACATAGACAGACAGTGTTTTGAGACCCAGTATGGGCCAGGGTCAAGGTACTACACTAGTACGGTGTATAGGGAAGTGAAGACCATAAGACTGTATCACTAGGTGATAGATAAAGTGCCGGAAAGTGCCTAAAACTCACTTTAAGTGCAGAATTCTGCAGTTTCAGCAAAGATTCAGTATTTTAACACATAAGTATTATGTAGAAAATTGACTAAATGGTCCTGAATACTTTCCTAAGTGTTGGGAATTTAAAGTGTTACAAAAAGTTACATAAAAGACACTATACGGAACAACTTAACACTTTAACGGAACGGTACCTAACCGAACAACCAGACATTACCCGGGACACCAAAATTTTGTCAGAAACATTGGTTTATTATTTCTGAGCTAGTCATGGTCTCCGAATACCCCAACACACTAGAAAATATGACATACACATAATGCATTAGATATTACACTTAACCTCCTAAATATTTACCTACTTATTACCAAATTTTACAATTAACCCCCCCTAGCCTAAATTCGGTCATCATCACAAATATATTCCCTAGATTTTTTGTTTATCTTGCTTGATTTAGTTGCCAAGAGATAAGAGTCATGATTACAAAATGGCCAATAGGATTAAAAGGAATCATTATAACTTCACACTCCCCAACTCCACTTCACCTCCCTCACACTCTCTCTCCCTCTCTCAGCCTACACATAACTGCCACCCCCTCCCCCTTTGCAACTTTCATCCATTCCATTTCCAAGTTCAAATCAAGTGCTAGAAGGAGTCTTGTGGAGTTTGAAGCTTGAAGACCTTGAGAAACCTCCATCCATAAGCTTTCATCCACCATTCTCATCATCCTTTCTTTAGTGGTCTTCCCTAGCCCTTGAGCTAGTTGTAAGTTTCTTACTACTAGTCTTGTTTCTTATTTTGTGGTTAAAGAGATATATAGATTGTTGTTTAATGTTTAACACAAGATCACTAAAAGAAAATGAACGTAAAACATGAACATAAAGCTTTACATAAAGATCATGAGATGAAAGATGATGATACATGATAAATCTGAGTAAACAAACAATAACCTGCTGTAAATGACTTATGATCTGATATTAATCGTTATTAGAAAGTATGGTGATCGTATGTGTGCACTTTAGTGGCATTTAAGCTATAAACAGAATGCTGAGTAACATTTTCAGCCAACTTCAACTGGCTGTAAACGGACCGTTATAAATCGAAAAATTGATTTTCTGAAGTCTAAATTATGTCTTTTCGAAAAACGGATCAAATGGCACTGGAATCATATTTTTTCGAGGTAGTTTACTATTTTTAAAGGTCCGTTTTGTACAGCAGCAAAAGCTGCGTTTTTACTGCAGAAAATGTGTGTTATGTTTTTCATCATAACTTGAAGTCGGTGTTGAATTAGCACATGAAATTTGTATTGTAGATGACCACTGATGTCATTGTAATTCTCCCACTGGAATTTCATCAATCGGACTTACGATGAATTATTCCGTGGACTGCAGTCAGAAAGTGACGAATCTGATTGCAGTCCGGTAAATGATTTTTTATAAAAGGTTGGTAAAGAGTTGGATCCCGATATTTTTACACAATAATATTTGGATCGTTTAAAACACTCTGTAAAAATTTGGAAATTTTGGAGTAAGTTAACTATTTTATTAAAATTCCCGAAAACAGCCCAGTTTTGAATGATAGTTAAAATGCAAGGGTTTTGATGATATATGCATGAGATGATAAATGATTAAGTTACACACTTGGTATTATGAAACCGAACGATAAACGTAACTCACAAAATATTCCGGAAATTACTTTTACTTATATGTTTTTGGTATATATTATTTTTGGACAAGAGATGAAAATATATTATTGTTGGGAAAAAATATATATATATTGGAATTCATTATTTTTGACAAATAAGTTATATATATTTTCTAAGTGGGACTTAAAAATATATTATTTCAAATACAAGTATACATGTATAAATACCCCCATCCTTGGGAAGAAATACGGAGTTAAATACTTTAGAAGTATTAATACAAGAATATTGAACGAACATTTACTCCAACACTACATATAATTCAAGTTGAAATATTAATTATTTTGGCAAATAATTATCACTCGGAATAACATAAGAAACGTAACTCAAAACATTAAACTCTAAGCCAAGGCACGGCCCGTTCGTCTAATAGGCATTAGTACTGTAACACCCTTGTTATTATTTCACGTTTATCGTATAATTTAAATCCATAATCATGTAATAATAGTCACAATTACACTGAAAATACGGGTTTGTTAAAAACTTTTACAATTTAAAGTGATACAACATAATATGATTTAATTCGCCGTTTTAGAATAACGACGAAACAACGTTGCGGAAGCTTTGTTTAACGTGTGTTCGGTTCTTGCTCGATGCTTGATCTTCATCCGGGACTCTCGACATTCACCTGTGATCAAAACCAACTTAATGGTCAGTTTTGATAATTAAATAGCTAATACAACAAGGAAATTAGGAAAATCCAACATTGATATCTTGATCCAAAAACAATTACTTGAATCTGGCCTCCACCGTAACTTACGGTGGACACCGTAAGTTAAGGTGGCCCCTGTGTTAAAATTTCTCTACCGTAACTCAGGAGGCAACCACCGTATCGATTTCAGCCCCACCGTAACTTACGGTGGGCACCGTAAGTTACGGTGGCCCCTGTGTTATGCCCCTTCCATTTTGCCGTTTTTGACACGAAAACTTTCGTATCTTTCGATCCCCGTATCCGTTTGACCTCCCGTTTCTTCCTACAAGATCGTAATTTGATTCTCCATATTGTAGAGTAAAATTCAACATTTAAAACTAATGAAATTCTAAATCTTTAAGCATTCGGCTTATTGTTCAAAATCAATATTTCGACCCGTTTGTATTTAGGACCTCTAAACTTGTTCCTAGTTAGTCATAAATCATAAACTAAGATATCTAACTTAAAATCTCTATCTTGGATTCCTAACTTTCATTTAAAAGATTAGAAATCAAGGCATTTGAACAAAATAATAAAATACAAGAAATTATATATTTTGTTTTCAGCCCCTTCACCCGGCCGTGTCAAAAGATCACCCGGCCGTGTCAGCTTAACATATATTTTTTAACAGCCCCTTCACCCGGCCGTGTCAAAACTTCACCCGCCCGTGTCAACTCTGCACGTTTATTTTTCAACAAATTTGCATCCAAACCTATCCAAACTCATTTTAATTGTTTGGGGTTCGTTTCTTAACATGTCTAAGCTATCATCCATTACCCGGATCCATTATTCATATAGTTTACGCTCCCGTTACCCGATTTACGTTTTTCTTTGTTATACTTAAGCCTACATTTCACCACCTACTTTATTTTGACCCGTTTAGAAGTTTTCATGCATTTGAGCATTCAAACTCGCTATTTTCTTTTCGCGCCTCTTCTCTTCTTGCTAATTAACTACTTATCTTCCACCCAAACTATTTCTATGGTGGATTCAACATAAGGAACCCAAAATCCCAAAATTTTACCCTTTGGCTAGTCCTTTTTCGCAAATGACTATTTCTAGGCGTTCGACCCACAAATGTTTTTGGCCTAGAACTTTTATACACATGTAAAGGTTACAAACTCATAATATAAATTTCTAAACAACCTCTAAGGGTCGTTTACACTGTTTACCTATTAAGGGCTCTTTGGTCACATTTAATCCTTCATTTTTGCAATGAAGGATTTCGGCTAGATATTTGACCTTCTTTGCACTTTTAACTATAAGTCCACATATGCGTACCTGGCTCGGGTCATAGCATCGACCTATATACATACCTTTTGCTTTAAATTTTCTAGTTAAAGCCATGCGATCACATGTTATATCCTGTTATCACAAAACTCAACAAGTAGTCGTCAGTCATTGTTGTCAAATGGTATTTGTACCCTATTTGACCCGTTTAGTCGACATGACCATTTGTCAACGTATGATGGTAGATTAATACCATCATGCCCCTTGAACCTATTCCGGTTCGCGCCATGGTTCTTATTACTTAAAAGCAATATTTTTAAATTGTTTCGACCCATTATACTTTTACCAAATGGTGTCTTCATTTTAATCATTTTTATTTTAACTATTAATTTGACCCATTTGGTTGTCGAGTGAATTCCATCACTTCAATGACATACCAAACACAACCATTTTCGTTATATCAACATTACACATATTTAAACTAAGCTTGTCTACATAAATGTAACGGAGTGACAAGCCACTTACTTCAAAGCTTTCCCTTCAAACGAGCGTCCGCACCGGCTTGACTTCCCGACGCCTCGCTTGTGTTGCCTAAAATATACAAGCCAATTATCATTAGAACCTTCCGTCTCATAACTAAAGCTTGTTACTTTGCCAATCACCACATTTAGTGTCTATCAACGTCTTTTAGGCATTTTGTCGAGCACCTTATGTGCATACTACTTAATTAGCCATTTTTATTCAATTAAACCTTGGTAAATCCAAGAATTTCATTCTTATTCAAGCTTCATTGCTCATCACAGCCCATACCATCATACTAGTTCAATCAACCTAGATTATTACTCACATAGTTCATACAGTATGTTGGGGTTTCTCATTCTAGATAGAAACCCACTTCATGATATGGCACATAGTTACATTAACACACAATTTATTAATCTTTTTCACATGATTTCAGTTAGGTTTATGATCCTACACTCTAATCACACATTCTTGAATCATAACATTACTCAATCATTCAAGAATTTCTACTAATCAAACTTTACCCAAAAATCAAACATCACCAAATCTGAAATTGCAACTTACCTAGTGTTAGACAAGTGTAGGTGATCAAGATTTTTGATTCATGCAGTGATTACATGCCCAATTCACCCTTCAATTGATCAAATTGGATGAAATAAGGGTTTGGGGGTTCTTCCTCTCTCCTGGTCGCTCCCACGCACGCACACACTGATGTGTGTGTGTGTTTGATTTGTTTTATTTTTATAAAAATCAAGTTTGGCCATTTATACAAAATCAACCCCTTTAGTTTATCTTTTTGGACTAATGCACATCAAACTAACTTCTTTCCTTTTAGTTCATAATTTAGGTGCTTTTAACTCACTTTCGAGTTAACACAAGTCTTATAACTAACTGGGTTATTTTGTCCTAGTTAGTTTGTCCTTGTTTATTTAAAACTTTATAATTTTAATATAAAGTTTTATATTTTCCTAGTTATAAGGTTTTAACCCACTAGTATGTCACTACAAGACTTCTCTTCTAACTAGGTTATTATTATTCCTAGTTAACTTATTGGATTCCGGGAGTTATAACCCGTCTTATTTAAGTTCCGTTAACTCATGTTTTTTATCCCTTTTATCCCTTGAAAGTTCTTATCCGCCTTTTAATTAATATTAGGATTATTTATTTAAATTCTAATATTTATCGGGTTGCTTTTGCCGCTAACGATACTTTACCCATCTTTTAGTATTAACGGGGTTTGATTACCGAACCCGTTTTCGGGGTGTTACAAGTCTACCCCCCTTAAAGAGGTTTCGTCCTCGAAACCTTGTTTACATAATTCCTTTAATTTGGATTAAACGAACTTAGTTTCGTTTTTCAAGGCATTCATTCGTTCCTTTTGATCTAACATTTCCATTTATATTGACGTGTAAGTCTTTCGTGTGTAAGGCCTCGCAGGCCGTTACTTTTCGGCTTGTATCCATTATCTTTATCATTTATTCATTTTGGCGGTTAGACTTGTTAGTCACCGGCTACTTCATACCCCGTTGCCCGGGTATGCTATTTGCCATCTCCGGCCTTATGTGTGTTTAAAATTCTCTAAGACACCCCGCACCACTTGTGTTTTGTCAATACGTTACTTTTGACTAAAAACTAAATTCTTAGTTTACGTTTCCTCTTTGTCGTACATCTTTCTCCCGTTTCCAGGAATGTTACTTCCGAGAATCTAATCCTTTCCGTTATTATTTAATGCGAGGAATTATAACAAATCCCCAAGCTTAACCCCTATGACCCGTAGGTTCTTTCACTTAGCCTCGTATGCTATTTATTTAGATTTTCAGCTTTTATCCTTTTTAAGGTGAGACCTTTACAATTCGTTTCTTTCTACTTGGTCATCTTAGCGAGATCCGTCGCTTTTATTCGACCATGTCTTTTATTATATTATATATATATATTTATTTATTTATTTTTTTTACGTGACCACCATTGGCGGCCTTACTAATTGTGAGTGACGATTATCATCGTTATCCTTGCTTTATTACGACTAAAGTTAACAACCTCGATCATCTTTTTCGTGTGGGCAACACCTTTGTTTTCATGATCCGGCGGATCATCTATACTTTGGTTTTACTCGCCCATTTTGCTCACCATGTCTCTTTCGTCCAAGATGACTTATTTTTGTGAATTTTATTTTGATCATTCATTTATATCATCATTTACATTAATCCTTGTCCCTTCTCTCGGGCTTATTATCCTAATGTAATACGCTTCCGTCACCCGGCTGTGCGTTTACATTATTGTCAACTATTTTGTTCATTTGTTTCATTTGGGTACTTTTTAATCTGTCCCATTCACCCCGTCCTTACTACATCGGATGTAAATATGTCCATCATAAAAGTTCATGGTACCACGTGTTCACTACTTACTTGGCCAGAGTAAGCGATCAACACCTGATATACATGACCCTTTAAAATTTTCACATTACACCCCATGTAAGTAACGCCTCTATTTAATTTTCTTGGAAATAAAATTCTGGATAGGTATTCTATTCAGGTTTTCCAAGATTTTAATTTACATATGCAACAATCATTCTCTACATGTTTGTTGCATATTGCTATTTCTACGATTAAGTTTAAAATGTGCACCTGGTAATGCCTGCCATAACGGGCTTCTTTTGCCGTTAACCTTGTTCGCGGTCGTTACGCGATTTAGTCCTTGGTGAGCATGCTCCTCTTGTCATACTTCGGACCGTTCCTCCATCATATCCGTAATTTGTTCAACTCTTGTCATCTTTAAATGCAAGTGTCCTTCAAGTAAGGCATTCACAGAATTTAGTAATGTCCACTTTACTAAATGCCCGTATCATAATACTAGGCTTTTCTACAATATGTGTCAACGCACGAAATTTTGTTAGCTATATCTACATTTAATTGAGGTAACGTGTATTACACAATAACCCTATGTGTTGTTTACAACACTTTAATATGCTAAACGATTAATATATATGCACTTACCGGATTTGCGATCAAGCCTCGAACCGAACACCAATCTTTATTAAGAGCATAAGGTTTAAGTCCAAGCATAGTTTTCCCACCATACTTGAATCTCTTAAACCAAGGCTCTGATACCAACTTGTAACACCCTTGTTATTATTTCACGTTTATCGTATAATTTAAATCCATAATCATGTAATAATAGTCACAATTACCCTGAAAATACGGGTTTGTTAAAAACTTTTACAATTTAAAGTGTTACAACATAATATGATTTAATTCGCCGTTTAAGAATAACGACGAAACAACGTTGCGGAAGCTTTGTTTAACGTGTGTTCGGTTCTTGCTCGATGCTTGATCTTCATCCGGGACTCTCGACATTCACCTGTGATCAAAACCAACTTAATGGTCAGTTTTGATAATTAAATAACTAATAAAACAAGGAAATTAGGAAAATCCAACATTGATATCTTGATCCAAAAACAATTACTTGAATCTGGCCTCCACCGTAACCTACGGTGGACACCGTAACTTACGGTGGACACCGTAAGTTACGGTGGCCCCTGTGTTAAAATTTCTCTACCGTAACTCAGGAGGCAACCACCGTATCGATTTTAGCCCCACCGTAACTTACGGTGGGCACCGTAAGTTACAGTGGCCCCTGTGTTATGCCCCTTCCATTTTGCCGTTTTTTACACGAAAACTTTTGTATCTTTCGATCCCCGTATCCGTTTAACCTCCCGTTTCTTCCTACAAGATCGTAATTTGATTCTCCATCTTGTAGAGTAAAATTCAACATTTAAAACTATTGAAATTCTAAATCTTTAAGCATTCGGCTTATTGTTCAAAATCAATATTTCGACCCGTTTGTATTTAGGACCTCTAAACTTGTTCCTAGTTAGTCATAAATCATAAACTAAGATATCTAACTTTAAATCTCTATCTTGGATTCCTAACTTTCATTTAAAAGATTAGAAATCAAGGCATTTGAACAAAATAATTAAATACAAGAAATTATATATTTTGTTTTCAGCCCCTTCACCCGGCCGTGTCAAAAGATCACCCGGCCGTGTCAGCTTAACATATATTTTTTAACAGCCCCTTCACCCGGCCGTGTCAAAACTTCACCCGCCCGTGTCAACTCTGCACGTTTATTTTTCATCAAATTTGCATCCAAACCTATCCAAACTCATTTTAATTGCTTGGGGTTTGACGTGTGCGTATATATACATAATTTTGCAATGAATTTACACACGATTTGGTTTTAAATTTATAAAAGTGATTATTACTTTTACATCAAAACACACACGAAAGAGGCAAGTGTACCCCGTCATATATGTAATAAAGTATCGGTAAGAACCAAGTATCGATCCAAGGAAATGGGCGGAGAAATAATACTAGACCTTTGTCACTAAACTACCGGTAAAAACATAAGTTTTGTTTGATTTTAATTAAACTAAAATAAGCGTAAACAAATACATAATAAAAACATAATAGATAATAGATAAAAAGCCTTGCTTAATACACAACCACAGCATGTCAACTAAGTCGGTTTTGGCACTAGAAGCATTCGGTCAATTTTCCAATTTAAGACAATTAGTATCCCTTTCGGGAATCCTAACATGACAATCATTCGGAAAGTTAAAACGATAAACACACTTTAACCACCTAAAATTGTTCTTTAACGTGCAATTGATAAATGTCTATGAAAATCTCTTAAAAATGAGTTAGTCATCCGTTAGGAGTTTTCTAACCGCACTTAATCAAGGAAAGCAACACCGATAAACACAATGCAACCACCGAGACAAGCATAAACTAGATTAAATCACAACCGAGTTCATTTTACAAATCTTGCATAATAATTCACCAAGATAGCAATTTTGGCCTAAACTACTAACTAAGCTAACAAATCATGGCAAGAATTTATAACGACACCATCTAACCCGTTAAGGTCCTTACGTGACGGCAAGCTCTCTTGATTAACAATAATTACATTTTATTAAATCACTAACCATTTCTAGTATCATGATGCATACATTTAAACCAAGTTAAACTAGTTAACCAAGTTCAAAGTTTACTAATACAAGATTAATTAAGCTTCATTTTTCAACTATCTTAACTAACCAAGCATCAATCATCCAACATAATTACTTATAATCAAGAAATCAATATCAATAACAAGGTTGCAAACTAATCATCAAAGATTAACATAGAAAATACTTCAAAATGTCATTACAAACAAAGCTTAACACACTAATGGCTATAATCAAGCAAGGGATTGTTGTGTTTTTGCCCAAAGGCTACAATAATACATAAACATTAATCTAAATGCTTGAAAGATTAACAAAAACATGGAAAGATTAGAAAACCAAACCATAAACAAGCACTAGACTAAGAATCCGGATAGTAATGGAGCTAAACGGCACAACGTGGCTTGAGTCCGGGTCAAAAGCAGAGCCTCCGGAGCCTGTATAATCGCCTGTGAAGCTCCCAAAATTCCAGAATCCCGAACAGAATATTTCTGTTTTGTTTTTATATTTATCCGCTGTGGCACGGTCGTTCTTCCTGTGGCACGACCGTGCACTTTAAGAAATTATTGGGCATGGCACACCATACTGCATGACGTCAGCAGATCGTTGACCAGATTCGATATCGCACGACCGTTCTTTATATGGAATGGTCGTTCATCACCGGGACTCTGTTGCACGAGCTGTTGCACTGGTGGTGCAATTCCGAGGTTTTTGCTGACGTTCGGAGCCGCACGGTCGTTCTTCAGATGGCACGTCTGTGCGTCCCCGGGATGACCTTGTATGCCTTGCACTCCTAGTCGCACCCTCGTTCATTGCCGGGTTAATCAACAACTGTCGGAGATGCACGGTCGTGCATCAGGTCGCACGACCGTTCCACAGGCCCAGGTCAGTTTCCTTAAAAGAATGTCCGCAGCTTCGTCGTTTTGTCCGGAAAGTCCTCGTTTTCGCTATCATCTTGTCTGGTATGCTGTATTAGGCCTGTAAACAAAAGTGTAGATATTTAAGTATCCGAATGACGGTTTTACGGCCAAAAACGCATAAAATAGGGGTAAAACGGGGGACTAGAATATGTGTAAATTAGCGAATATCAAATCTCCCCACACTTGAACCTTGCTTGTCCTCAAGCAAGCTAAACTAAAAAGCAATAAAGGACAGAAACGGACAATAACGATAATTTACACACTATTTTATTGAAAACTACTATAAACGGTTAGCCGGTTTGTCGAAAGACAACATCAAAAGACTCAAACCCAACAAGCATATGCAATTATAAAGCGACAACCAAAAAGCCGTGACTTCACATTTAATTGACTCACATGTTAATCTTCACACGACTCACAATGTTCACACACACTCGGTTTTATTTATGAAACATACATAAAATGTGTATGTGCAAACACTCAATGCCTAGTCAATGAAATGTGCAATATCATAAGCTTGTCAAAAGATCTCGTCTCCACCAACTAACATGCAAACAAGTGTAAATAAAGAGGTCTTTACGGGTTGTAACGTTAGGCTTGGGCGAAGGGTATGGAAGTGGACATTTAAAGTGGCGAAAATGGTTAAAACTCGGTAGTAGCGTTTAACTGGCAACAAACAATACAACTATACATACAAACGCCTTACAAAGGCGACTATTGCGCAATCGAGCTTATCAACGAAATTTTAACATTTAAGCATTCAAAATTGCTCGATTTTTATCAACTTCACCCTATTTTAGGGTGTTTTATTTTCTGTTTTTTTTTTTTTTTTTTTTTTTTTGCAAACATACTAATTTATACAATGAAACATAAACAATAACAAGCGCTAGTTAAACGATTATTTTGACCGAGTTTCAACACTAAAAAGGTTTAAAACATAAAAAGGCTAAATTTGGCTAAGTGGGCGATAATGTGGGTAAACAAAGGTAAACGGGAAGGCTCGACATGGTTAATCCTAAAGGGTAATATAAAGTGAACGGGAAGCACAACACAAAGAACAAGTACACAACAAAGGGGTAATCTAAGTGCCTCTATCACTTTTACACAAATCCGCACGTTCATGGTCTTAACAAGCATACAAGTGACAAGTTCTAAATTACACATAACATCCGGCTCACTCCTATATCCGAAATGAACAAATATATAACAATCAAGGCTCAAATATGCTCACGTAACGGAAGGAATGGGTAAAAGTGTGAAAACTATCATGTAAGTCTTTCTTTGGGCGCCAAAAACTTGACGTGTGCGTATATATACATAATTTTGCAATGAATTTACACACGATTTGGTTTTAAATTTATAAAAGTGATTATTACTTTTACATCAAAACACACACGAAAGAGGCAAGTGTACCCCGTCATATATGTAATAAAGTATCGGTAAGAACCAAGTATCGATCCAAGGAAATGGGCGGAGAAATAATACTAGACCTTTGTCACTAAACTACCGGTAAAAACATAAGTTTTGTTTGATTTTAATTAAACTAAAATAAGCGTAAACAAATACATAATAAAAACATAATAGATAATAGATAAAAAGCCTTGCTTAATACACAACCACAGCATGTCAACTAAGTCGGTTTTGGCACTAGAAGCATTCGGTCAATTTTCCAATTTAAGACAATTAGTATCCCATTCGGGAATCCTAACATGACAATCATTCGGAAAGTTAAAACGATAAACACACTTTAACCACCTAAAATTGTTCTTTAACGTGCAATTGATAAATGTCTATGAAAATCTCTTAAAAATGAGTTAGTCATCCGTTAGGAGTTTTCTAACCGCACTTAATCAAGGAAAGCAACACCGATAAACACAATGCAACCACCGAGACAAGCATAAACTAGATTAAATCACAACCGAGTTCATTTTACAAATCTTGCATAATAATTCACCAAGATAGCAATTTTGGCCTAAACTACTAACTAAGCTAACAAATCATGGCAAGAATTTATAACGACACCATCTAACCCGTTAAGGTCCTTACGTGACGGCAAGCTCTCTTGATTAACAATAATTACATTTTATTAAATCACTAACCATTTCTAGTATCATGATGCATACATTTAAACCAAGCTAAACTAGTTAACCAAGTTCAAAGTTTACTAATACAAGATTAATTAAGCTTCATTTTTCAACTATCTTAACTAACCAAGCATCAATCATCCAACATAATTACTTATAATCAAGAAATCAATATCAATAACAAGGTTGCAAACTAATCATCAAAGATTAACATAGAAAATACTTCAAAATGTCATTACAAACAAAGCTTAACACACTAATGGCTATAATCAAGCAAGGGATTGTTGTGTTTTTGCCCAAAGGCTACAATAATACATAAACATTAATCTAAATGCTTGAAAGATTAACAAAAACATGGAAAGATTAGAAAACCAAACCATAAAAAAGCACTAGACTAAGAATCCGGATAGTAATGGAGCTAAACGGCACAACGTGGCTTGAGTCTGGGTCAAAAGCATAGCCTCCGGAGCCTGTATAATCGCCTGTGAAGCTCCCAAAATTCCAGAATCCCGAACAGAATATTTATGTTCTGTTTTTATATTTTCCGCTGTGGCACGATCGTTCTTCCTGTGGCACGACCGTGCACTTTAAGCAATTATTGGGCATGGCACACCATACTGCATGACGTCAGCAGATCGTTGACCAGATTTGATATCGCACGACCGTTCTTTATATGGAACGGTCGTTCATCACCGGGACTCTGTTGCACGAGCTGTTGCACTGGTGGTGCAATTCCGAGGTTTTTGCTGATGTTCGGAGCCGCACGGTCGTTCTTCAGATGGCACGTCCGTGCGTCCCCGGGATGACCTTGTATGCCTTGCACTCCTAGTCGCACCCTCGTTCATTGCCGGGTTAATCAACAACTGTCGGAGATGCACGGTCGTGCATCAGGTCGCACGACCGTTCTACAGGCCCAGGTCAGTTTCCTTAAAAGAATGTCCGCAGCTTCGTCGTTTTGTCCGGAAAGTCCTCGTTTTCGCTATCATCTTGTCTGGTATGCTGTTTTAGGCCTGTAAACAAAAGTGTAGATATTTAAGTATCCGAATGACGGTTTTACGGCCAAAAACGCATAAAATAGGGGTAAAACGGGGGACTAGAATATGTGTAAATTAGCGAATATCAAATCTCCCCACACTTGAACCTTGCTTGTCCTCAAGCAAGCAAGCTAAACTAAAAAGCAATAAAGGACAGAAACGGACAATAACGATAATTCACACACTATTTTATTGAAAACTACTATAAACGGTTAGCCGGTTTGTCGAAAGACAACATCAAAAGACTCAAACCCAACAAGCATATGCAATTATAAAGCGACAACCAAAAAGCCGTGACTTCACATTTAATTGACTCACATGTTAATCTTCACACGACTCACAATGTTCACACACACTCGGTTTTATTTATGAAACATACATAAAATGTGTATGTGCAAACACTCAATGCCTAGTCAATGAAATGTGCAATATCATAAGCTTGTCAAAAGATCTCGTCTCCACCAACTAACATGCAAACAAGTGTAAATCAAGAGGTCTTTACGGGTTGTAACGTTAGGCTTGGGCGAAGGGTATGGAAGTGGACATTTAAAGTGGCGAAAATGGTTAAAACTCGGTAGTAGCGTTTAACTAGCAACAAACAATACAATTATACATACAAACGCCTTACAAAGGCGACTATTGCGCAATCGAGCTTATCAACGAAATTTTAACATTTAAGCATTCAAAATTGCTCGATTTTTATCAACTTCACCCTATTTTAGGGTGTTTTATTTTCTGTTTTTTTTTTTTTTTTTTTTTTTTTGCAAACATACTAATTTATACAATGAAACATAAACAATAACAAGCGCTAGTTAAACGATTATTTTGACCGAGTTTCAACACTAAAAAGGTTTAAAACATAAAAAGGCTAAATTTGGCTAAGTGGGCGATAATGTGGGTAAACAAAGGTAAACGGGAAGGCTCGACATGGTTAATCCTAAAGGGTAATATAAAGTGAACGGGAAGCACAACACAAAGAACAAGTACACAACAAAGGGGTAATCTAAGTGCCTCTATCACTTTTACACAAATCCGCACGTTCATGGTCTTAACAAGCATACTAGTGACAAGTTCTAAATTACACATAACATCCGGCTCACTCCTATATCCGAAATGAACAAATATATAACAATCAAGGCTCAAATATGCTCACGTAACGGAAGGAATGGGTAAAAGTGTGAAAACTATCATGTAAGTCTTTCTTTGTTTGTCACGCTTTCCGGTTTCCTTTTTCAAAAATATTTTGCTTGTCGAGTTTTTATCAAGTCCGAAGCTTTCTAAAACACAACCAACCGGTTTATTTACTAAAATATATACAAAATACAGGTATTTTTGAATGATTTTTCTGATTTTTTTATTATTATAAGAGGACAAACAAAGTTAACAAAGTTAACCCCCTCCCCACACTTGAACTTCGCATTGTCCCCAATGCGAGACCCGAAATATAGAGAAAGGGATAAAAATGCTCACCTCAAGATGATGTTGATGCCATGAGACTTCCGAAGCTGTATCTGGTACGTGCTCCGGTCCAAGATCCGATAGCTAAAACCTGCTAGTATGTCACATGTGCGCCCAAAACATAACAGAAACAGAAAAATCACAAATCAACCATAATATACATAAATATAACTACTAAAAACCAAACAAAACATAAAGTAAATTGTTTGAAATACATAACCGGGGTGTTTGAAATAACAGCCAAAATAAACACCCAATAATAAATAAAGTACTGAAATAGAAAACACCACCAACTGCTATCACCACCGCCAACTACTCATCTCCATCATCATCGTCTCTCGTATAGGACGAGCCGGTATCGCCATAACCAGGGGGGTTCCACGGTGGGAACTGCGGGGGATGCTGAAAGTACTCGGGATATGCGTGATGCATCTCCCCGAAAAGATATGAGAATCCCGCACTGACCCCCTGATATAAAGTATCCTGGCTCTGCCGAAGCTGGTCCTGTGTGGCCCGAATCTGCGCCTGACTAGCCCGAATCTCGTCCTGGCTAGATCTAATCTGGTCGATGTAGGTACCATGCTGCTCCTGAGTCACTCGCATATCCTGGAACTGCTGGTAGAACTCAGGCCACTCCTGATGCTGATGGAATGCATGGTGCTGCGGCGAGTGTGGTGGTGTCGGTGGCTGGTGCTGCTCGTGCTGCTCCCCCATTTCTTCATCCTCATCTTCCCCTTCACCTGGAGGCAACGGGTCCCATACCTCGTTGTTCAACCCCCTCAACCTATCCCCCCTATCAAGCTCAACAATCACCCCCATGGCCTTCAGCGACCTGATATCGACATGAACCCCCTCGGTAATCAAAGTGAGACCCTCTAGAACCTCCTCAGTCATATAGCGCTCATTGTACGCTATTTCGGTCACATACTGACCGCCATGTATCTCACTGTTCGGAGTCCGCCCCGAGCTCTTGACGATGTATTCAGCCATTCGAGCGGCTAGGTTGATAGGTGCTTTGTCAACCAACGCATAAAGAAAGATCAAATCAGGCGTGGGACAGTTACCAAGACTGTCCATGCGACCGCATATCGTATGGCTAAATACATGGTGCATCACTCGCACCAAAGGGTCTCTGAGTCGCGAGGCCTTCGACATCCTCGGGTTATAGGGGTCTCCAATAGCGTTCTCAGCCCAAAATGCATCTCGTGCTGCATCAGAAGGGAAGGTGAACTGGTCGTTGAAGACATCGGTATCATCCATGTCGTCTCTAGTATAAATCCCGAGTCTTCTTCCCAAACGACCAACTGACCACGAATGCCATCGTCCACATAACCTGAAGGCTACCCGCTCCTTGTGTCAGAATTTAGGTTTCCGATGAGCAATCGGCTTTTCATAGGCATAAGATGCGAAGAACTCAATGGTCAGCTCCCGGTAAACGGGTCGGTTGCAACCGACCAGATTTGCAAGCGGGCGACTCATCATGTCGTCTAGTCTGTCATATTGATTGAGTTCCCGCATCACTTCCCAATCCAACCATCGGGGTACTCCGAACTGCCCCCGCCGTGCCCATAATGCGTCTCGTTTCGGGATGCACAAACGCTCTCGCTCATCGTTGGGGTCGAATTGAAGGAAGGGATGGTCCATCTGTATGAGGAAAAACATTAGAGAGATGGAAACAGGAAAAATTTGAATCAAGAACAGCCGAGCAGCTCATTATGAAGAAACTGTCAAACTGATCTGGGCATATGGCACGGTCGTGCGACGAGACGCACGGTCGTGCGTCGCCGATGACAATGCCCATCTGCCCAGAAATATTGGAACTGCACGGCGTGCGACCAACGGCACAACCGTGCAACACCGACCAACAAACAACTTATCGTGAAACAACGGCGAGGCACGACCGTGCCATACGAGGAACGTCCGTGCGACTTGGTTTTCTGCAGATTTTAACCCAGGCTCTAAGTAGCCCGATTTTTTTTTCACAAATCTTCAAGTTTTTACATAAACAGGGGTCAGAAAAATGCACCAGATGTTCACGATACTACGATTCAACAAGGGTTAGGGTTTCGATTTTTTTATGAAGAGAACCCTAAAAATTTCCTTGAAGAATCGGAAGAAATCTAACCTAGAAAGCAAGGAAACAAGAAATCTACAACTAGGAACGTACCGTGTGAAGAAGGGTGTGAGATCGTGCGAAAAACCGTGCGATTTGATGAAGTATCGCTCTGGAACGGCCTGGTGCTGGTAGGGTTTCGCGAGTTATGAATGGGGGCTGCAGATGAGGGTATTTATAGTGCCAAATGACAAAACTGCCCTCAGCCTGACGCACGGTCGTTCTCCGTGTGGAACGGTCGTGCGTCACCGACATCTCCCAAACCCTAGCAACTATTCTCGGAAATGCACCGGGGGTGCGATCCACCGTGCCGGCTCTCGGCGACGCACGGTCGTGCGACCCGAGGAACGGTCGTGCATCAGGTGCAGATCAGAAATTTCCGTAGAAGCTATTTCCAGCAACTGTTTCGGCCGTTTTTCGCCGTTTTTTCGACACGCCAACTGTTCTAACAATATTGCAATACAGAACCTTCGCTCGGCACGTATGAAAACTAAGCAAACAAACGGAAACTACCTAACTAACCTAGATTACGCTAAAACTACAAAAACATAAAAACGGACTATTTTACCCTTATAGCGCCAAAGACGCTCCTGCTACATTTTTGTCGGCGAGTCAGTAGCGTAGACTCATGCTAAATTTTTGTCGGCGAGTCGATAGCAAGACTCATGCTAAATTTTTGTCGGCGAGTCGATAGCAAGACTCCATGCTAAATTTTTGTCGGCGAGTCGATAGCAAGACTCATGTCCCCACACTTGTTACATGTGCGGGCCATTACCACGCCCCTTCGGATTCTGCTCGGTATTGCCCGGAAGACCACCTGGGGGTCTCTCCGACATCATTTTTGCCAACTGGCCCACTTGATTCTCAATGGTCTGAATGGAAGCCTTTTGACTCCGCATTTCTCCTTCGTTGACCATGAACCGCTCCTCATGCTGCTGATATCGCTTCTCAGCCATTTGATTAGCATTGTTGGAGTTGTTCAGCAGTTGTGCCATCATTTCCTCTAGCTTTGCGTTGCTTTGAGAGGCGTGTGGCTGAGAATTGCTTCCTGAGCCTTGATTATGATACTGTGGCTGGAAAGACTGACCTTGAGATTGTTGTGGCACAGGAGCATTTTGAGCAAATCCTTGTGCGTTCTGGTTACCAGAACCAGATTTCCACCCAAAGTTTGGGTGATTTCTCCACCCTGGATTGTACGTGTTGCTATAGGGGTTATTTTGGGGCCTGATTTGATTGCCCATGTAGTTCACCTCCTCGTGTCCTGTAAACATAACACCCTGTTCACACGTACCTGGCACGTGTGTAACCCCGCACTGATCACAAGATGGCGATTGAATTCGCGAGACATTCTGAGACTGATCAATTCTTGTTGCCAAGGCTCCAATTTGTGCAGTAAGAGCCGTATATGTATCCACAGCATGAACTCCTGAAGTGGATGATATCTTATTCCGCGCTCCACCGTGGCGAGAACTTGACTTCAACGCGGCTTTCTCTATGATCGCGTAAGCTTCAGTTGGAGTCTTCGTTCCAAGATCGCCTCCTGCATACACGTCTAAACGCTCCTGAGAGTCATAATTGAGTCCCTGATAGAAGGTCAATACTAGTTGCCTTTTGGACAACCAGTGATGTGGGACATCAATTAAGAGATCTTTAAACCTCTCCCAAGCTGCGTGTAGAGATTCTCCGTCGTCTTGCTTGAACGTCATGATACGGTTCCTCAATTTAGTCGTCTTTTCCGGAGGAAAATATTTTTGCACAAACATTTCTGCCATCTCGGCCAAGTGGTGATAGATCCTGCCGGAAGTGATAAAAGCCAAGCACTGGCTTTGTCTCGCAATGAAAACGGAAAGAGCCGCAAACGGATCGCGTCCTCAGAAACATCTCGTATCTTGAAAGTCGAGCACACCTCGAGAAACTTTGCGATGTGCCGACCTGGATCATCGTGATCCTTCCCATCAAACTGCACCGAGTTTTGTATCATATTGATGATGCTAGATTTTATCTCGAAACTCGGTGCTGCTACCGTCGGTCGGGTGATGCTCGGTAGCAAGCCTTCTCCTCCTGGCTGGTTTGTTTCATTCAAAGGTCTGTCGTCGTCTGCCATGGTTGCGTTTCCTGCTGCCCCTGAGCCCTCGGCTTCAGCGGGTACCACCTGCTCCTGCTCACCGGCTGCGAGTATCAGCCCAACTGCACGAGATCTCTCACGAAGACGTCTCCTCAGATCACGCTCAGGTTCGTCTGACGGCTTAATAGGATTGGGAGCGGGGGTATAGGACATTAACCTGCAAACGACAAATTGACACAATGAATATTTTATTAATATAATAATTCTGCCCCCTTTTTTTTTGCAGCTGAATAGAAGCAGAATATTATTATAAATGGGCTGAAAATTTTATAAAAATCCGAAAATGGGCCCGAAATTTTATAAAAATTAACACAACAAAAATAATCGAATTGGCTAAAGTAAAAATGAATACCCGAAGCCGAAAACTCAAAGAATAAATAAATAAATAAATCCGGATCGAATAAATAAATGGAACAAAAATTTACAAATATACAAAAAAAATGACTTGGAAAACGAATAAATCGAATTAAAAGCAAGAAATATTAACAAATAAATAAACAAATAAATAATCAAGAAATTATACACAAATATTAACAAGTATATACACCGATAACTTAATGACTCGGGTCGTTCCTAAAACTCGCCATCTCCCCGGCAACGGCGCCAAAAACTTGACGTGTGCGTATATATACATAATTTTGCAATGAATTTACACACGATTTGGTTTTAAATTTATAAAAGTGATTATTACTTGTACATCAAAACACATACGAAAGAGGCAACTGTACCCCGTCATATATGAAATAAAGTATCGGTAAGAACCAAGTATCGATCCAAGGAAATGGGCGGAGAAATAATACTAGACCTTTGTCACTAAACTACCGGTAAAAACATAAGTTTTGTTTGATTTTAATTAAACTAAAATAAGCGTAAACAAATACATAATAAAAACATAATAGATAATAGATAAAAAGCCTTGCTTAATACACAACCACAGCATGTCAACTAAGTCGGTTTTGGCACTAGAAGCATTCGGTCAATTTTCCAATTTAAGACAATTAGTATCCCATTCGGGAATCCTAACATGACAATCATTCGGAAAGTTAAAACGATAAACACACTTTAACCACCTAAAATTGTTCTTTAACGTGCAATTGATAAATGTCTATGAAAATCTCTTAAAAATGAGTTAGTCATCCGTTAGGAGTTTTCTAACCGCACTTAATCAAGGAAAGCAACACCGATAAACACAATGCAACCACCGAGACAAGCATAAACTAGATTAAATCACAACCGAGTTCATTTTACAAATCTTGCATAATAATTCACCAAGATAGCAATTTTGGCCTAAACTACTAACTAAGCTAACAAATCATGGCAAGAATTTATAACGACACCATCTAACCCGTTAAGGTCCTTACGTGACGGCAAGCTCTCTTGATTAACAATAATTACATTTTATTAAATCACTAACCATTTCTAGTATCATGATGCATACATTTAAACCAAGCTAAACTAGTTAACCAAGTTCAAAGTTTACTAATACAAGATTAATTAAGCTTCATTTTTCAACTATCTTAACTAACCAAGCATCAATCATCCAACATAATTACTTATAATCAAGAAATCAATATCAATAACAAGGTTGCAAACTAATCATCAAAGATTAACATAGAAAATACTTCAAAATGTCATTACAAACAAAGCTTAACACACTAATGGCTATAATCAAGCAAGGGATTGTTGTGTTTTTGCCCAAAGGCTACAATAATACATAAACATTAATCTAAATGCTTGAAAGATTAACAAAAACATGGAAAGATTAGAAAACCAAACCATAAACAAGCACTAGACTAAGAATCCGGATAGTAATGGAGCTAAACGGCACAACGTGGCTTGAGTCCGGGTCAAAAGCATAGCCTCCGGAGCCTGTATAATCGCCTGTGAAGCTCCCAAAATTCCAGAATCCCGAACAGAATATTTCTGTTCTGTTTTTATATTTTTCCGCTGTGGCACGGTCGTTCTTCCTGTGGCACGACCGTGCACTTTAAGCAATTATTGGGCATGGCACACCATACTGCATGACGTCAGCAGATCGTTGACTAGATTCGATATCGCACGACCGTTCTTTATATGGAACGGTCGTTCATCACCGGGACTCTGTTGCACGAGCTATTGCACTGGTGGTGCAATTCCGAGGTTTTTGCTGATGTTCGGAGCCGCACGGTCGTTCTTCAGATGGCACGTCCGTGCGTCCCCGGGATGACCTTGTATGCCTTGCACTCCTAGTCGCACCCTCGTTCATTGCCGGGTTAATCAACAACTGTCGGAGATGCACGGTCGTGCATCAGGTCGCACGACCGTTCCACAGGCCCAGGTCAGTTTCCTTAAAAGAATGTCCGCAGCTTCGTCGTTTTGTCCGGAAAGTCCTCGTTTTCGCTATCATCTTCTCTGGTATGCTATTTTAGGCCTGTAAACAAAAGTGTAGATATTTAAGTATCCGAATGACGGTTTTACGGCCAAAAACGCATAAAATAGGGGTAAAACGGGGGACTAGAATATGTGTAAATTAGCGAATATCAGGGTTCGTTTCTTAACATGTCTAAGCTATCATCCATTACCCGGATCCATTATTCATATAGTTTACGCTCCCGTTACCCGGTTTACGTTTTTCTTTGTTATACTTAAGCCTACATTTCACCACCTACTTTATTTTGACCCGTTTAGAAGTTTTCATGCATTTGAGCATTCAAACTCGCTATTTTCTTTTCGCGCCTCTTCTCTTCTTGCTAATTAACTACTTATCTTCCACCCAAACTATTTCTATGGTGGATTCAACATAAGGAACCCAAAATCCCAAAATTTTACCCTTTGGCTAGTCCTTTTTCGCAAATGACTATTTCTAGGCGTTCGACCCACAAATGTTTTTGGCCTAGAAATTTTATACACATCTAAAGGTTACAAACTCATAATATAAATTTCTAAACAACCTCTAAGGGTCGTTTACACTGTTTACCTATTAAGGGCTCTTTGGTCACATTTAATCCTTCATTTTTGCAATGAAGGATTTCGGCTAGATATTTGACCTTCTTTGCACTTTTAACTATAAGTCCACATATGCGTACCTGGCTCGGGTCATAGCATCGACCCATATACATACCTTTTGCTTTAAATTTTCTAGTTAAAGCAATGCGATCACATGTTGTATCCTGTTATCACAAAACTCAACAAGTAGTCGTCAGTCATTGTTGTCAAATGGTATTTGTACCCTATTTGACCCGTTTACTCGACATGACCATTTGTCAACGTATGATGGTAGATTAATACCATCATGCCCCTTGAACCAATTCTGGTTCGCGCCATGGTTCTTATTACTTAAAAGCAATATTTTTAAATTGTTTCGACCCATTATACTTTTACCAAATGGTGTCTTCATTTTAATCATTTTTATTTTAACTATTAATTTGACCCATTTGGTTGTCGAGTGAATTCCATCACTTCAATGACATACCAAACACAACCATTTTCGTTATATCAACATTACACATATTTAAACTAAGCTTGTCCACATAAATGTAACGGAGTGACAAGCCACTTACTTCAAAGCTTTCCCTTCAAACGAGCGTCCGCACCGGCTTGACTTCCCGACGCCTCGCTTGTGTTGCCTAAAAAATACAAGCCAAATATCATTAGAACCTTTCGGCACATAACTAAAGCTTGTTACTTTGCCAATCACCACATTTAGTGTCTATCAACGTCTTTTAGGCATTTTGTCGAGCACCTTATGTGCATACTACTTAATTAGCCATTTTTATTCAATTAAACCTTGGTAAATCCAAGAATTTCATTCTTATTCAAGCTTCATTGCTCATCACAGCCCATACCATCATACTAGTTCAATCAACCTAGATTATTACTCACATAGTTCATACAGTATGTTGGGGTTTCTCATTCTAGATAGAAACCCACATCATGATATGGCACATAGTTACATTAACACACAATTTATTAATCTTTTTCACATGATTTCAGTTAGGTTTATGATCCTACACTCTAATCACACATTCTTGAATCATAACATTACTCAATCATTCAAGAATTTCTACTAATCAAACTTTACCCAAAAATCAAACATCACCAAATCTGAAATTGCAACTTACCTAGTGTTAGACAAGTGTAGGTGATCAAGATTTTTGATTCATGCAGTGATTACATGCCCAATTCACCCTTCAATTGATCAAATTGGATGAAATAAGGGTTTGGGGGTTCTTCCCCTCTCCTGGTCGCTCCCACGCACGCACACACTGATGTGTGTGTGTGTTTGGTTTGATTTGTTTTATTTTTATAAAAATCAAGTTTGGCCATTTATACAAAATCAGCCCCTTTAGTTTATCTTTTTGGACTAATGCACATCAAACTAACTTCTTTCCTTTTAGGTCATAAGTTAGGTACTTTTAACTCACTTTTGAGTTAACACAAGTCTTATAACTAACTGGGTTATTTTGTCCTAGTTAGTTTGTCCTTGTTTATTTAAAACTTTATAATTTTAATATAAAGTTTTATATTTTCCTAGTTATAAGGTTTTAACCCACTAGTATGTCACTACAAGACTTCTCTTCTAACTAGGTTATTATTATTCCTAGTTAACTTATTGTATTCCGGGAGTTATAACCCGTCTTATTTAAGTTCCGTTAACTCATGCTTTTTTATCCCTTTTATCCCTTGAAAGTTCTTATCCGCCTTTTAATTAATATTAGGATTATTTATTTAAATTCTAATATTTATCGGGTTGCTTTTGCCACTAACGATACTTTACCCATCTTTTAGTATTAACGGGGTTTGATTACTGAACCCATTTTCGGGGTGTTAAAAGTACGTTGTAGGTTGTCGTGTAGCTGACAGAGTTTGAGATACGGTACAAGACGCAATGCTGTGAGTTCATGTCCCCATTTTCTCTTAACGGTTTTCAGTTTTATACTTCGGGGGTGGAATACATGTTACAATTATTACAGACATTTTTATACATGGTATGGTTAGCTTAAGGAGGGTATACTACTTAGATCATGTGAGTGGTGGGTACAACACTTAAGGCCATTAATCCTCGTCATAGGACCGAGGGACATGAGTGATAGATCTATTTGGGTTTAGCGAGCCCACACCCATGAGGCCGGGGCGGCCCATTAAGGTGACTGTGTCTTCCAGCCGGAGGCCCGGTACAAATTTGCTAGGTTTGAGTACTTCCTGCATTATTTCACACATACTAGTGGCTTTGCAACCCATTGGTGATCTCTTTTGCCTTATTGCTACATACCAGGGACATTTATACATACAGACATACTTCAACGGTTTATACACACAGACATACACATGAACTCGCTCAACTTTTGTTGATATTTTTAAACTACATGTATTTCAGGGAATTAATCGGATCTGGCAAGTGATGCATGTTAGTCAAGCTGCGTACTAAATAAAGATGTCATCCAGGGTCGTAGGGTTTGGGAAGTGTAACCTCTTCCTGGACGGGTTACATGTCTCTAAGCCTCGTTTTATTGAAAGTCTTTTGTTGAGTCTTATGAACTCGTATTAAACAAGTCATGATTTGTAACTTATTTTGGGGTGGATGTTTTAAGACAAATATGTTATGCATTTTCTAAATTATATTAATGGATGAACATCTCGTATTTCTATCATATAGCATTGTTGTGATTGTTGCTTTGGTATTAAGAAGTCACACCAAATAAACCACGCTTCTGCAAAAGCTAGGGTATGACAGCTTGGTATCAGAGCCTTGATCATAGCGAACTAGGATTCTTTCTCGAGTCTAGACTATGATCACTAGGGCTCTCACGAAAACGTTTTCAAACATTGCATCCACAAAACGTCCAGATCCAGGAACAAGCATTTTACAAATAAAAAGGCACAAATACACATTTTCAAAAAGGCTATGTATGTGGTTCAGTCTTAGAGACTGAGGGAGTTCAGACTTAGAGACTGAGGGAGTACAGTCTTAGAGACTGTGGAAATTTGGTCTTAGAGACCAGGGATTTGGTCTTAGAGACCAGGGAGTTGGTCTTAGAGACCAGGGATTTGGTCTTAGAGACCAGTGAGTTGGTCTTAGAGACCAGGGATTCGGTCTTAGAGACCAGGGAGTTATTCTGAGAGACTGGGTAGTTCAGTTTGGGAAACTGGGGAGTTTTAGTCTGAGAGACTAGGGAGTCAGTCTGAAAGACTGGGTGGGATAGTCTGGGAAGACTAGGATGCATACATGATTACATTGCTATTTGCTTACATGCTTATCTGATATATGTGCATATGTTGTGGTTGTGTTACAGACACCATGGCATCTTCTTCTGATAGCGGAGTATCCGACACGATAGACCCTATGGCTATTACCTCGGATGATGAGATAGCCACGGACCCGGAGGTTTATACCTCAGACACCACGAGTACCGATGAGGATGATTTTCAGCCCTTTGCCCTACCGGACTTTGGAGATGACTTGCCTTTAGCTGATGGTCTACCGAGCGAGGATCTACCGCTTGTCCAGATCCCTGCCCCTCTCCCACTTGCTGCAGTTCCTTTCGAGGAACCGCCTCTTGACGCGTTATCTAATGACGACATCGATCTATTCATCGAGGGTCCCCCGGAGGGTAACCAGGATGGCGGGGCCCCGATGGATGACGATATTCCACTTGCTGATATTCCGGTCGATGACCCTGTTGTTCCTATGGTTGAGGTTCCTGCTGTTGATGCCATTGTTGTACCACCTATTGAGGCTCCTGTTGTTGAGGCCTTACCCGATCCGTCTGGTTCCTACTTGCTTGAGTCTGTATCATCCGCCACTCTTCACGCCCAGGATGTGCAGCACTACTCCACCGACACTGATTCAGATATGGCAACGTCTGCTGCACCCATTATTCCCCATGACTTTGACCCGGATCCAGAGATTGAGTTTGTACCTGCTGAGCCACCCGTTGATGCACCAGTTGTTGCACCACCCGTTGATGCACCAGTTGTTGCACCACCACTTGTTGATGTTCCGGTCAGTGCACCACCAGTTGTTGACGTCCCAGTTGTTGCACCTATACCTGACCCTATGCCGGTGTTTGATGATCTTGCACCTTTTGCTACACATATTGATCCTAGATATGCCAACACCCGTAACGGGTGGATTGAGGATGATGATGACTATCCTCCATTTGTTCTACCAGTCACTCCCCCTGCTGCACCTGTTTTTGCACCCGTTGACGTCCCACAGTTTCGCCCTCCCGTGTCAGACGTCCACCGCATGGACTTACCCATCACTTTTCATTAGGACATTCCTCCTCCCCGTCCAGGGGAAGGACCTTCTACTCAGCAGCATGATCACATACCACCTATGACAGCAGCTTTTCCATTTATACCCCCTTTTGCACATACTGCACACCCTACTTTCACTTCTTCAGCACCCACGGGCGAGCCATTTATGTGGTCTTCGCCCAACGTCATGCCTTTGTCAGATCCATACCATCCTTTTCATGTTGGGTATACGACGGATGATATACTTTTATCCTTGCAGTTACAGCAGGATGCGTTGAGCCGACGAGTCCAGGAGCTGGAGAGGACCCCACGTCCTCCACCTTGTCATTGTCAGTCTCCATTTGCGACACCACCAGCTCCTCTCGGACTGCACCCTGATTCTGATGTCCGCTTCCTCACTTCGGAGCAGCAGATTGCTTACCTGCTGCATGTTGTCCATGCTCTTGAGGAGGATTGGGCGCGTTTGCGCAGATTGATTTTCACTCCTCCACCTCCTCCTCCCCCACCATCAGCTTAGGGGTTTTAGGTCTCCTGCAGATAGGCTACTTTTGGTGAGAAGACATCTATTGAGCCGTGATTGTGAAGACTTTTGAAGACCGCACTTTTGATATTTGAGCTTTGGTTGTTGTAAATTGTTAGACAAGTCAGACAAGGGTGATGTGACCCTTAGTCTCTTTTGACGTATGATACAATTGTAAAACTGTATTGGTGGTCTTGTTATATGCAAAACTCAATCACAGCCTTCTCATTACATGCATTGTTGATTTATTTGTTTGTGATTATGACATGGGATGTTATGTGTTATTGTGTTGATGGAGGTTATTACATACGCATATTACTTACTTATTATACCTACTATGACCTGGCCGATATGATCTTCTTTTAGAAGATGCCTCCACGACGAGACACACGCTTGCCCACTACAGAAGCTGAATTACAAGAGCGGATTTCCGCAGAAATAGCACGGTATGAGGCCTCGCGCGCTGAGACCAGCGGAGGTTCCTCAAGGAACAACCACCCACCCAATGGTAATCTCCAAGTTACTTGATACACATTGCGTTACATTTGGATATTTCTTACACATCCGCTAATACTTTCTGTAAATGATATTGCATGTACAGGCTGTACCTACAAACAATTTTTGGATTGTAAGCCCTTAAATTACGATGGCACTGGGGGTGCTGTTACATTCGTCAGATGGACGGAAAAGACAGATTATGTTTTAAGGATGAGCAAGTGTGCTCCTGAACATCAAGTTACATACATCTCAGGACTTTTTCTTGATGGTGCTTTATCCTGGTGGAACCTTCAAGTGCAAACCCTAGGAGAGGCGGCGGCATATGCACTAACATGGGCTGAGCTGAAGGAGCTCATGAGGAAGAAATATTGTTCACGGGCCGAAATACAGAATCTGGAAACTGAATTCTGGCACCTCAAAATGGACGGTCCAAAAATTGCTGAATATGTACAAAGGTTCCACGACTTGTCACGCGTTCTGCCGTATATGGTTGATCCTGAATTTAAACGCATTGAGCGTTTCATCTGGGGATTGGCACCCCAGATCATGAGTATGGTAACAACATCCAAGCCACCAACGTTTACCGAAGCCATTGATCTCAGCGTGGCACTTACAGAGGAAGCCATCAGATTGAACAAGTTTTCAATTTCTGAATCGAAAAAGAAGGAGACACATGTTGAATCATCAAGTGAGAACAAGAGGAAGTTCTCAAACTTCAAAAAGGGTACCAACAGTGTCAGCAAGAGAGAAGAGGGAAGCACACCAACCAAGGCCAGATCTGGTGCCGAGAATAAAGGAAGAGGGTACATGGGCACTCTGCCCAAGTGTGATGCATGCCAGTACCATCATTCTGGCCAGTGCAGAACGAGGAGATGTGAGTCGTGCGGGAAGGAGGGCCATTCGAAGAATACATGCTGGGTTGGTGCTGGTGCTGGTCGTGGTAACAATGGTCAACGAGGTTTTGGTAACAACAATCGCGGTGGTAACGGGAATGGGAACCGCAACGGCGAAAATGGTAACCATGGTGGTTTTGCAAATCAAGCTGGTAACTGGGGATCAAACATCAATCGAGGCGGTAATGGAAATGGGAATGGTCTAGGACCAGGGTGTTTCAACTGATTAGACATGGGGCACTTTAAGCGGGAATGCCCGAAACTCAATCAAGCGCAAGGCAGAGTCTTCAACATAGGTGCAAGGGAAGCACGCCAGGATCCCAATGTAGTTACTGGTACATTCCCTATTAATCAACGCTTTGCATCTATTCTATTTGACACAGGTGCCGACTATAGCTTTGTATCATTAGAATTTAAAAATATGCTTGGGTTAACTGCTAGTAAGTTAGATATTCCGTACTTAATCGAACTGGCTAATGGAAAGCTAGTTGAAACTAATGAAGTCATCAGAGGATGCGTAATCGAGCTGGGAGAGCACGAGTTTACACTGGATCTACTGCCAGTCGAGTTGGGAAGCTTCGACGTGGTAGTAGGAATGGATTGGTTGTCAAGCAACAGAGCCGAAATTGTATGTCACGAGAAAACCATTCGCATCCCTACGGTGAACGGAGAAACGATTGTGGTACACGGAGAGAAGCGTGATACGCCCTTAAGGATTATTAGTTGCTTAAAGGCTAGAAAATGTTTGAGGAAGGGATGTGTTGCCTTCTTGGCACACATCATGGATAAAGAAGCCGCTGAGCCGAAACTAGAAGAAATTCCAATCGTGAAGGAATATCCTGAAGTCTTTCCCGAAGACTTGCCAGGATTGCCACCACAAAGACAAGTCGAGTTTCATATTGACTTAGTCCTAGGCGCCGCACCTGTAGCTAAGGCACCCTATCGACTTGCACCCTCAGAGATGCAAGAGCTGTCAACGCAACTCCAGGAGCTATTAGATAAGGGATTTATCAGGCCAAGCTTCTCGCCTTGGGGAGCTCTAGTTTTGTTCGTAAAGAAGAAAGATGGTAGTTTTCGCATGTGTATTGACTACCGCGAGCTGAATAAGTTGACGATCAAGAATAGGTATCCTTTGCCAAGGATCGACGACCTGTTCGATCAGTTACAAGGTTCAAGTTTTTACTCAAAGATCGACCTACGATCAGGATATCACCAGTTGAGGATTCAGGAGGAAAGCATTCCAAAAACTGCCTTTAGGACTCGGTATGGGCATTACGAGTTCCTGGTTATGCCGTTTGGGTTGACGAACGCGCCAGCCGTATTCATGGATCTGATGAACAGAGTCTGCAAGCCGTACCTCGATGAGTTCGTGATCGTATTTACTGATGACATTTTAATCTACTCAAAGACGAAGGAAGAACATGAACAACATCTAAGGGCTATTCTAGAGCTGCTTAGGAAAGAGAAGCTGTACGCAAAATTCTCGAAGTGCGAGTTCTGGTTACGCGAAGTCCAGTTTCTTGGTCACGTAGTTAATGAAAATGGAATTCATGTGGATCCCTCAAAGATCGAGGCGATCAAGAACTGGGAGGCTCCGAAGACGCCAACCGAGATTCGACAATTCCTCGGTTTGGCCGGCTATTATCGAAGGTTTATTGAGGATTTCTCAAAAATCGCTCAACCATTGACCTCTCTCACCCAGAAAGACAAGAAGTTTGACTGGGGAGACAAGCAAGAAGAGGCGTTTCAGTTATTGAAGAATAAAATTTGTGACGCACCAATCTTATCTCTACCCGAAGGCACGGACGACTTCGTGGTATATTGCGACGCTTCGCGTCAAGGTTTGGGCGGCGTGCTGATGCAGCGACAAAAAGTTATAGCCTATGCTTCGCGCCAGCTGAAGGTTCACGAGAAAAACTACACCACTCATGACTTGGAGTTAGGCGCAGTGGTGTTTGCATTAAAGATTTGGCGACATTACTTGTACGGCACACGATGCACAATCTTTACTGATCACAAGAGTCTGCAGCATATCTTCGATCAAAAAGAGCTTAACATGAGACAAAGACGCTGGGTTGAGTTGTTGAATAACTATGATTGTGAGATCAAGTATCACCCAGGGATGGCGAATGTGGTCGCCGATGCCCTGAGTCGGAAGGAAAGAATCAAGCCCATAAGGGTTAGGGCTTTGGAAATGATTGTTCAGACAAACCTCACGTTGCGCATTCGTGTTGCGCAGAGGGAAGCTCTTAAAAGGGAGAACCTTGAGAATGAATATCTCCGAGGGATGGAAAAGCAATTGGTACCAAAGGAGGATGGAACATTATGTTTCTTGGGAAGTATTTGGGTTCCTTTCTTTGGTGGTCTGAGAGACGTTATCTTTGATGAAGCTCACAAGTCACGGTACTCGATCCATCCAGGATCGGATAAAATGTACCAAGATCTAAAGGATTTCTATTGGTGGCCGAGAATGAAAGGTGACGTTGCGATTTATGTTGGCAAATGTTTAACTTGCGCCAAGGTAAAGGCCGAGTACCAGAAGCCCTCAGGTCTTCTGCAACAACCAGAAATACCCCAATGGAAATGGGAGCAAATTTCTATGGACTTCATAACGAAATTGCCAAGGACGCCCAAGGGCCATGATACAATTTGGGTAATTGTGGATCGTTTAACGAAATTTGCACACTTTTTGGCAATCAAGGAGAAAGATAATACAAGTAAGCTAGCTGAGCTGTATTTGAGAGAGATCGTTGCACGACATGGAGTGCCTCTCTCAATTATCTCTGATAGAGACAGGAGATTCGTATCAAGGATTTGGCAATCCTTTCAAGAAGCTTTTGGTTCACAATTAAATCTGAGTACTGCATTTCACCCGCAGACAGACGGACAGAGCGAACGAACGATTCAAACATTAGAAGACATGTTGCGAGCTTGCATAATGGATTTAGGTGGAAGTTGGGACACTCACCTACCATTGGTCAAAATTTCATACAACAACAGTTGTCATGCAAGCATTCAGGCCGCACCGTTCGAAGCTCTCTATGGGCGCAAGTGTCGATCACCATTATGTTGGGCTGACGCGGGTGATAGACAGCTTGTTGGCCCGAAATTGGTTCCGGAAACGACTGACAAGATTATACAGATCCGAGAGCGCATCAAAGCGGCTCGTGATCGACAAAAGAGTTACGCGGACCTAAGAAGGAAACCTCTGGAATTTGAGGTGGGAGATATGGTTTTGCTAAAGGTTTCACCCTGGAAGGGTGTGGCACGCTTTGGGAAGTGTGGGAAGCTGAACCCAATATATATTGGACCATTCAGAATCCTGAAAAGGATTGGTCTCGTAGCATACAAGTTGGATCTGCCAGCAGAGCTAAATGGCGTTCATGACACATTCCATGTGTCTAACCTGAAAAGGAGTCCAACTCAGGAAACGGTTGTCATTCCTGCTGACGAAGTTCACATTGATGACACACTCCACTTTATTGAAGAACCAGTTGAGGTTACGGATTGGAAGGTTAAAAAAACACGCAGGAGTAGCGTCAAACTCGTCAAGGTTCGATGGAATGCGCGACATGGCCCAGAATTCACATGGGAACGTGAGGATCGTATGAAGGCAAAGTACTCACATTTATTCCCCAAGACCCCTGCAACTTGAAGCAGAACTTAAAATTTCGGGACAAAATTTTCGTAACGGGGGGAGAATGTGACAACCCTCATAATTACAGGTATCCGTACAATTAATATTAATTACGTGCTTAATAACTGTGCTTGATTACAATTGATGACATAAACTGCTTTCTGATTTCTGTAACATACATACATATGCATCATATTTCATACTGTCACTCCATTCATTACATACAAACTTTAGTGACATACTTGATGCACAAAGCACAGTTAGCACAGTTAGCGGATAACTCAAAAATATACTGACAGTGCCAGTACATAGACATACAGTGTTTTGAGACCCAGTATGGGCCAGGGTCAAGGTACTACACTAGTACGGTGTATAGGGAAGTGAAGACCATAAGACTGTATCACTAGGTGATAGATAAAGTGCCGGAAAGTGCCTAAAACTCACTTTAAGTGCAGAATTCTGCAGTTTCAGCAAAGATTCAGTATTTTAACACATAAGTATTATGCAGAAAATTGACTAAATGGTCCTGAATACTTTCCTAAGTGTTGGGAATTTAAAGTGTTACAAAAAGTTACATAAAAGACACTATACGGAACAACTTAACACTTTAACGGAACGGTACCTAACCGAACAACCAGACATTACCCGGGACACCAAAATTTTGTCAGAAACATTGGTTTATTATTTCTGAGCTAGTCATGGTCTCCGAATACCCCAACACACTAGAAAATATGACATACACATAATGCATTAGATATTACACTTAACCTTCTAAATATTTACCTACTTATTACCAAATTTTACAATTAACCCCCCACCCCCTAGCCTACATTCGGTCATCACCACAAATATATTCCCTAGATTTTTGTTTATCTTGCTTGATTTAGTTGCCAAGAGATAAGAGTCATGATTACAAAATGGCCAATAGGATTAAAAGGAATCATTATAACTTCACACTCCCCAACTCCACTTCACCTCCCTCAGACTCTCTCTCCCTCTCTCGGCCTACACATAACCGCCACCCCCTCCCCCTTTGCAACTTTCATCCATTCCATTTCCAAGTTCAAATCAAGTGCTAGAAGGAGTCTTGTGGAGTTTGAAGCTTGAAGACCTTGAGAAACCTCCATCCATAAGCTTTCATCCACCATTCTCATCATCCTTTCTTTACTGGTCTTCCCTAGCCCTTGAGCTAGTTGTAAGTTTCTTACTACTAGTCTTGTTTCTTATTTTGTGGTTAAAGAGATATATAGATTGTTGTTTAATGTTTAACACAAGATCACTAAAAGAAAATGAACGTAAAACATGAACATAAAGCTTTACATAAAGATTGTTGTTTAATGTTTAACACAACTTCAACTGGCTGTAAACGGACCGTTATAAATCGAAAAATTAATTTTCTGAAGTCTAAATTATGTATTTTCGAAAAACGGATCAAATGGAACTGGAATCATATTTTTTCGAGGTCATTTACTATTTATAAAGGTCTGTTTTGTACAGCAGCAAAAGCTGCGTTTTTACTGCAAAAAATGTGTGTTATGTTTTTCGTCATAACTTGAAGTTGGTGTTGAATTAGCTCATGAAATTTGTACTGTAGATGACCACTGATGTCGTCGTAATTCTCCCATTGGAATTTCATCAATCAGACTTACGATGAATTTTAGATGAATTATTCCGTGGACTGCAGTCAGAAAGTGATGAATCTGATTGCAGTCTGGTAAATGATTTTTTATAAAAGGTTGGTAAAGAGTTGGATCCCGATATTTTTACACAATAATATTTGGATCGTTTAAAACACTCTGTAAAAATTTGGGAATTTTTGGAGTAAGTTAATTATTTTATTAAAATTCCCGAAAACAGCCCAGTTTTGAATGATAGTTAAAATGCAAGGGTTTTGATGATATATGCATGAGATGATAAGTGATTAAGTTACACACTTGGTATTATGAAACCGAACGATAAACGTAACTCACAAAATATTCCAGAAATTACTTTTACTTATATGTTTTTGGTATATATTATTTTTGGACAAGAGATGAAAATATATTAGTTGGGAAAAATATATATATATTGGAATACATTATTTTTGACAAATAAGTTATATATATTTTCTAAGTGGGACTTAAAAATATATTATTTCAAATACAAGTATACATGTATAAGTACCCCCATCCTTGGGAAGAAATACGGAGTTAAATACTTTAGAAGTATTAATACAAGAATATTGAACGAACATTTACTCCAACACTACATATAATTCAAGTTGAAATATTAATTATTTTGACAAATAATTATCACTCGGAATAACATAAGAAACGTAACTCAAAACATTAAACTCTAAGCCAAGGCACGGCCCGTTCGTCTAATAGGCATTAGTACGTTGTAGGTTGTCGTGTAGCTGACAGAGTTTGAGATACGGTACAAGACGCAATACTGTGAGTTCATGTCCCCCTTTTCTCTTAATTGTTTTCAGTTTTATACTTCGGGGGTGGAATACATGTTACAATTATTACAGACATTTTTATACATGGTATGGTTAGCTTAAGGAGGGTATACTACTTAGATCATGTGAGTGGTGGGTACAACACTTAAGGCCATTAATCCTCGTCGTAGGACCGAGGGACATGAGTGATAGATCTATTTGGGTTTAGTGAGCCCACACCCATGAGGCCGGGGCGGCCCATAGAGGTGACTATGTCTTCCAGCCGGAGGCCCGGTACAAATTTGCTAGGTTTGAGTACTTCCTGCATCATTTCACACATACCAGTGGCTTTGCAACCCATTGGTGATCTCTTTTGCCTTATTGCTACATACCAGGGACATTTATACATACATACATACTTCAACGGTTTATACACACAGACATACACATGAACTCGCTCAACTTTTGTTGATATTTTTAAACTACATGTATTTCAGGGAATTAATCGGATCTGGCAAGTGATGCATGTTAGTCAAGCTGCGTACTAAATATAGATGTCATCCAGGGTCGTAGGGTTTGGGAAGTGTAACCTCTTCCTGGACGGGTTACATGTCTCTAAGCCTCATTTTATTGAAAGTCTTTTGTTGAGTCTTATGAACTCGTATTAAACAAGTCATGATTTGTAACTTATTTTGGGGTGGATGTTTTAAGACAAATATGTTATGCATTTTCTAAATTATATTAATGGATAAACATCTCGTATTTCTATCATATAGCATTGTTGTGATTGTTGCTATGGTATTAAGAAGTCACACCAAATAAACCACGCTTCCGCAAAAGCCAGGGTGTGACAGTGTGTACGTTAAATACCGTTCACCGCTTTTTAGTTGCTTCTCTTGTTAAGTTTCTGAACCAACCGAAATCCACAAATTCCAACAGTTTCTCCGTCGCTAATTTCTCCACTCACTGTGAAATCGAACAGTTTCTTCGTAGATTCCGTCCGGTTTCAAAGCCGGTTGAGGATTACGAGTGTTTGGTTTTGTTTGCGATTGAATCATCTATGTCCTTTATGTCGATTCGACGATTTCAACTTCCATTGATCAAATAATAAAAACCCTAAGTGAAAATCGGATTTAAGAAACCCAAAGGAATCAGTTGTATAGCTGAGGAGAGAGAGTGAGTGTTTGGGTACTTCTTCTTATGGCGCCTCATTAGCGCTTTAACTACCAAGAGAATGCATACACAAATAGTTCTAGTGGATGAAGCAAAGAGACCGCCTTGTTAATTTTAATGAAGTAATGAAGATTGAATCTGTAAACCGCAACCTTTTTTGACTACCGAAACGGTGGCTATGCGAAATACAAACCGTAATCGTTTGTGACTATGGGAAACTTGGACATCAGACGTAAATCTTGAAGCAAATATGTGGTCCCCAATTTGCGGAACATAATCCCAGATTGTCTAGAGAAGCGCTTTTATCATGTGTCATATGGTAACAAGAGTGTGTTGTTCCAAGATCAATTCCAATTGCAGTTTTTTCAACTCTCCTGTTCCAAATGCAGCTGATGAAACTGGAGCTGTTATCTTGGTTGTTCAGTACTTTCGTGATAAATACAATGTTCATCTTCGTTATCCTTTTCTTTCTACAATTCAAGCAGGCACGGATGCAAAACGTACTGTTATTACATCCGAGACGATTCAAGTGAGTCCTATGAAGCAAGTGTCGGTCTATTCAATTGAGAGGAAAGATGACCGAATAGAGATCTGAACCAACCGAAATCCACAAATTCCAACAAATTGTGTCTAATGCAAGGATCTTCGAATGCGGTGTGTACGTTAAATACCGTTCACCGCTTTTTTAGTTGCTTCTCTTGTTAAGTTTCTGAACCAACCGAAATCCAAAAATTCCAACAGTTTCTCCGTCGCTAATTTCTCCACTCACCGTGAAATCGAACAGTTTCTTCGTAGATTCCGTCCGGTTTCAAAGCCGGTTGAGGATTACGAGTGTTTGGTTTTGTTTGTGATTGAATCATCGATGCGTATTGAGGGTGTCGATTTAATCCCCCAAGGTGTGCCAATAATACGACCCTTTAGAAATCATACTAACTCCAAAGATGACACATCAACAGAGTTGAAGGAAAAGGAATTTGTTATAGTTTGTGGAGAATGTTCTGGAAATTGAAGGAAAAGGACTGTGATTCTGCTTTTTGCAACTACACGAGTTGTGTCTCTTTTCCTTTTTAGAATTCCTTTCGTTGAGATACCGTTGTCCAAGTCAGACACTTGTTTCATATGACACATGATAAAAGCGCTTCTCTAGACAATCTGGGATTATGTCCCGTTTTAGGGGTTCTTCATCGCCTGGTCAGGCGAACGAAGAAGCAGCACTTTGGACATTTATTGGTCTTCAAACATCTAGGAAACATTATTTGAGAATACCCCCTTTTTTTTGAAGCTGTAGAATGAGATCCTCCACTGTTGGGTTATCATCTTTCAACCCCATTTTCCCTAAAAAAAATTATCGATTCTGTTTTTCAACGGGGATGTAATGCAATGATTTCTCTCAATTGAATAGACAGACACTTGATTTCTCTCGTTGAAGATCAGCTCCTGTTGGTCAAAGGGGATATGTTCCTTGGCCTGTATTTTGAGCTTGACGCTGCCAACAGTGTCTGAGCCTTTGACATCAAGTGGCACGATCTTACCCACGTCGGTCTTGACTGAATTGCAACAAAAAACACACACAAAGATTCAAGTAAACTGAAGCATTAAATCAAAATAAACACACACTTATCAACATGGGGTTGAAAGATGATAACCCAACAGTGTCCAAAGTGTTGCTTCTTTTGGTATCATCACATTTTTGTACCATTTAAGACTAATTGTAATTTGACTACAACTTTCTCTCTCAAACCTTTCTAAAAGTAGAAAAAAATAACATATTAACAACTAACAAAGATCGAAAAACAAAAGAAGAAAGTGTTCCTCTTTGTTACCAAGCATGTCATCTGAAACAATTAACAGGACATTGTTGTTCAACATGATTTGCTTCCGATGATATCTGTTAAACTTCTTTGGGATTTTCTGTACATTCGAGTATTGCAGTTTTGAAAGATAACAGAATAGAGATCTGAATAACCGATACAGAAACCACATTTTTCTGCACTGGATAACGAATATGAACATTGTATTTATCATGAAAGTACTGAAGAACCGAGATAACAGCTCCGGTTTCATCATGAAAAATAAAAGAACATAACAATATAAATTAGTCAAAGATATGATATAAATTGACAAAAAAATAAAAAAAAAAGAAACTTATTACTTGATAAATTAATAACACTAATATATATATATATATATATATATATATATATGTTTTTGTAAAAATAAAATAACTTTAAATCAACTTTAAATTAAATATGTCTTATAAAAATAAAAAAAATTCTACAACCTTTCAACAAAAAAACACAATCAAATACAATCAAACAACAAACCAACAACCCTTTATTCACCAAAACCCTACTTTTTCCCCCAAAAATAAACTGCCAGACCAAAACACCCCGCTTTGGCCAAAGCGGGCCGCTTCGGTACGAGGTCACCGGACAGGAAGTGACGTGCTCAGCTTTTGTCTGTTGACTTTAATCCAAAGCGCCCCGCTTTGGCCATAGCGGGGCGTTTGGGTGTGTGAATAGACCAAATGGGTGTGTGAATAGATCCGGCCTATATAAAAGTTATACGTTATTGGTCTAGCGAGATATAAGGACTTGGTGGAGTGGTTGGCTGTTGGCGTGTTCTTCTTTGACTTGGTCGGAGACTCAGGTTTGAGTCCTGTCTCCTCTATCCCTATGATCTTTTATTATTATTTTTTGGGAAAATTACGAAATTGTCTTTTGACCAACATGGTTTTCACTTTTTTGGGCTCGAACATGGGAGTGGTCTGTCGGACACGTGTCAGATGCTTGATACATGGACTCTTCAACATGATACGCCGACGCATCCCATGCTCAGAGGTCCATCCAAGGACGCATAAGCGTGACAAATTCGAAAACACGGTTGGTCAACGCACATTTTCGTAAATATCTCTTATTTTTTTCATTTATAAGTTATAGAGTAAACTTCCATTTTGCTCCCTGTGGTTTGGTCACTTTAACGGTTTTGCCCCAAACCTTTAAAAACGGACATTTTACTCCCTGATCTATGAAGCTTATCTCTATTTTACTTCCCACCCCTAACGCCATCCAATTTAACGGTTAAATCCTAGTCACATGCCCCTCACATGAGGGGCATTTTAGTATTTTCCTGCTCAAACTTTTTAATTTCCCTTTTAATTTTCACACTCTCTCTCTACACCATTCCCTGCATCTCTCTATATACTTATATACTGTAACAACCCCAAGACACCATCCCCAACCCACCTAACAACAACCACCACCCCCTTCCACCATCTCCACACGACAACTACCACCACAACCACCACCACCACCACCACCCTGGAGCGGATCAATACATAGCAAAGATTGGTGATTTGGGGTTGGCAAAGAGGGCAAAACAGAACAAAAAGGGGAAGTTGATTGTACCTTATTGGAGGGGCACACCGATGTAATTTTCACCTGAAGTCGTGATTGATGGTGTGCAAGAAGCTCCGTCTGATATTTGGGCAGTTGGGGTGTATTGTGCTTGAAATGTTAACTATGAACCCACCTTGGGGTCTGAAAGGATATATGAATGGTGACGAGATTACTACTCGAATTGGGGAGCTTAATGAGTCTCCGGTGATTGTAAGCACATTTTCGAGATTATTACTCGTTAATCATTCTTGAAAATGAAGACGATGAGGCGATCAGTTTTTCATTATTTTTCAGATGGTTTATGTTCTTGGTCAGAAGAAGATGTTGATGGTACCGAAATCGACATTAATTCTTGTTATTCTGTAGAAGAAGAAACAGGTGCCAATGCCCCATTGAATGAAGTAAACCAATACCCTATGACTTTCACTTTTGTGTAAGAGAATTTATATAAAGTTTTGTGAGATTTGAAGTTACATTCATACCTATGTTATGTAGTCATGTTTAAGGTATAGAGTACACTATATGTTTTGTGAAATTTGATTCATTCTTTGTGTTACTGTTGTTGAAGTATAACAGAGAATTACATTAGGGTTTGAGAATCGGGGATGATAAAGGTGTGGGGAATGGTGTAGAGAGAGATATGCACGGGAATGGTCTTGAGAGAGAAAGTGTTTGACAATTAAAAAAGGAAATTAAAAAGTTTGAGTGGGAAAAGACTAAAATGCCCCTCATGTGAGGGGCATGTGATTAGGATTTAACAGTTGAATTGGATGGCGTTAGGGGCGGGGAGTAAAATAGAGATAAGCTTCATAGATCAGGGAGTAAAATGTTCATTGTTAAAGGTTTGAGGAAAAACCGTTAAAGTGATCAAAACACAGGGAGTAAAATAGAAATTTACTCTAAGTTGTAACTCTTTCAATTAAATGCACAAACAACCCCGAAATTTAACTTTCTTTAGAAATGCAATAATATTCTTTCTTAAATATTTCATGAGAAATATTTGTAAGAAACTGTCTATATATATAGATATGTTATACATGATACTTATTTATTTCAAAAATTTTGTTTATGTATACACTTTTAGATATATATATATATATATATATATATATATATATAGGGTGGGGTTCCTCTACAAAGTGTGTTTTGTCTAAAAAGTGTAAGAAGTGATTATAGCCATTAGATTATGTAAGTGATGGATAAGATTAAATGAATGGCAAAATTGTAATATTTATTTTAATTAAATTGATTAATTTATTGAATTAAGGGTATAAAAGTAAATTTCGTATGCCTTAAATTTAGGAATCACATGCAACTCACATGTAACTTCACCCCATCTTTTTAAAACGTCAATAACTTTTTTATACATAATTTGTTTTTTTTAAATTATACCATAATAATGAGCGTTTTTTATCTTTAATATGAGTACCATATTGCTACATATCTAAAAAATTAATATTCAAATAATTCAGACACTAGTGTGTTTTATATAATGTCTGCGTGTTTTATATTGTGTATTTCACTGGTGTGTTATATATTGTGCTTTTCAGACACTATTGTGTTTTATGAGTGAGGGGTGTGTTTAATTGTGAAAACTGGTATAACACAATGTGAAGAAATCAGTTGATGAAAGACAACGTCAAGAAATAATGAATGTGTTTTATGTTTCGAAATATATGAGGGGTGTGTTTAATTGTGAAAATTGATATAACACGGTGTGAAGAAATCGTAAACTGATAAAACACAATGTTAAGAAATGATGAATTTATTTTATGTTTCGGATAAATTAATTGTGGATATGAATGATGTAACTTCCAATTTTGAATAGTTAATAGACATAACTTTCCATAAAAAGAGTCTTTTATTGTTATGATATAAAAATTCTATAAATAGTTGTAATTATTCAATTACCTTAATGTCCTTTAGTAAAATAATACTAGATGCCACATTTCACAAGTAGATTGCTTCCTACACTTTGTAAGAAAAATAGGCTTTGCAGCCAACTCCTACCCTATAATATATATATAATGAGAGGTTCATTGGGGAACACTAAAAAAGTGGGGAACAGTGAGGAACCGACTCAAACGAACTCTGATTGGACTCATTCTAGTGGCGTTGGAACTGGCTCATCGAACCCTAACTAGGATCTCTTAACCCTAAATCATAACCCCTAAACCCTAAATATATTAGGGTTTAGCTTTAGGGTTTAGGGTTTAGCTTTAGGTTTAGCTTTTAGGGTTTATAGTTTAGCTTTTACGGTTTTAGCCTTATTTTTTAGCTTTAGGGTTTAGAGTTTAGGAGTTAGGATTTAGGGTTTAGGGTTAAGAGATTCTAGTTATGGTTCGGCGAGCCGGTTCCAACGCCGTTGGAATGAGTCCAATCGGAGTTCGTTTGAGTCGGTTCCCCGCTATTCCCCACTTTTTTAGTGTTTCCCAATGAACCTTCCCCTATATATATACATATATATGTATGTATAATACGCCGTTTCCGATCGACATGATTATAGAAAAATAAAACTCGATTTTTTTTTAAAACGGGTCGGATTTTGGGAGCACATTTTAACGGATGTTACATCCGTGCTTATTTTTAAGTATGTTTTCAGTTGATCTATATTTTGACGTAAATTGCAATTAGCAAATTGTATAAATAGTGCTTTTATCCTGTCGGTCTCTTTGTTTCTTTTTTGATTTATTTTTTTTAGACTTTATTATTTTTATTTTTTTTTACTTTTTTTTATATTTAGTGTTTTAGTTTTAGATTACCTTTTTATTAAAATTATATTTAAGATAGTGTTTACTATTACAATTAATTTAAAATTATTATTTAATTAACAGGAACATATAATGTTTCCTTTGAATTTATTATATGAACAGGGTGTTGAAAATAAAGAACCTCAAACCTGCCACCTGGATTTTATTCAAAAGATGTGATCTTAGAGTGTCTGAAAAATATAAATAACAATTTGTTAATTATAATGAATGACTATTCCATCTTAAGGTTAAGTTTATAACATTTGTTTACTAACTAATTATATTCTTTAATCTACTATAATGTAACTTGTAGATGTAGATGTTTACTAACTAATTATATTCTTTAATCTACTATAATGTAACTTGTAGATAGTTTCTGTTTTATATATGTTTTATACCGTTAAATGTATTTTGTGTGCCTATTTGTTTTTTATTTTCAATTTCATTTTTAACGCTTTCAGGCAGTTAAAATTCTAGACCAGATGCATGTTAATTAATGTTTATTAATTAGGCTTTTTTTAATTTTTAAATTACCCTTTTAACACTATTTATTAGATTTTGAAAAGTATAATTTTTTTGGTTTAACGTGCCCAAAGATACTGTCCGATATAAATTTCTGCTTTTGGTTTTCGACTAACGTAAATACGTGTCCATATCCTCTGGTCATAATTTGTTTGAAAGCCAGACTTAATACACAGTCGTACCAAACCGTAACGATAGTAAGCGAATCCCCGCAACGTAGCACGGGTATATTTACTAGTTTACTCTAAAATTTATTTTAACTGTGTCCTAGAGGAGGTCATGATTTCACATCTCACATTGGCCTTGTCTAATCCGCTTTTAGTCCATTGTGTTTTTGTTTATTTTTGTAAACATGATTCGATCCTTAAGAGATTATTTCAAGAGTTAAAGTTCATTTTCTGTGTCCCTCTTATTTGGCAATACTTAGACACTTTTTTTCAAAAACTCTAAACTTGTAACATGCCTTTTTTCAGTCCAAATAAGTTAACATAAGTCCTTTTAGCCGAAGTAAAAGTTATAATATAAGGCGAGCAGGGGCTTAGCTTTTAAATATATTTTTCATTGTATATAAAATTACAAAACATTTAGTTTATATATTATTGTAATAGTTATACGTTTGCGATTGGCGAACTAAATCGATTCTAACTAAATAAAATTAGTTTCGGTTTCTATATTTTTTTCTGAACGGCCAATGAATCCTCCAAATAAGCTACTGCTGGCAAAATTCACCACATCGGGATACGATCACCTCCGCACCAGGGAAAACCCTCATCTAGGGTCGAAGCCCGTGAATACTCGCCAGAAGGCACGACAATGTGGTGAGGTAAAACACACTCAGTTCAAGGATCGAACTAGCGATCGCCACCTACTCGCCTAGTCTCCCATCATCACCATCACCAGGTGCCGCAAAAACTAATGGAGAGGGCATGAATCGAAGCTGGACCACCAATGGTTTCTGCATTATCCATATGTTTTTTTATGGATGTAAAATATTGGTGGATATCATTTTAGTCATATATATTTTGGTTGCTATACCAAATCTCACTGTCAAACTAGTACTGTAGCGAACCGAATCAAAATTGATCGAATGCCCACCGCAACACGCGAAGGATTTCACTAGTTTAATTTAGAAAATATAATTTTTTATGACGCTAAAAAGATGACACACAAAAAAGAATGTCATAATTTATTATTGTTAACCATGACATTTTTTCTTGACGCGAGCTTTCTAATGTCATAAATTGGACTTGTCTTTTTTATGACACTAAAAATATGACACACAAAAAAGAGTGTTATAAATTTGTTAAATTTTGTAAACCGTGACATTTTTTTGTTGATACACGCTTTTGAATCTCATAAATAAGCGTGTGTCATCGTTCACGTGTTAAAATAGGTGTATTTTCTAGTAGTGCTAAGATGGTCTTGTCTTATATTAAGCTCACTACGTGGACAATAAATTAAGCTCTTTAACATCGACACCAAAATGCAGCTTGCGGATACGTTTACAAAGGCGCTAAGGCTATAGGGTGTGGTCATGATCACGATGACCCTCCACGTCAGCGCCATGTCATCCACCATCAAAAATCACTACCTTAAGGGTGTGGTCATGACTCAAACCACTATCCCCTATTAATTTTAATTAATTTTTGTTTAAAGAAAAAGGAAATGAAATTTGAAAAATAGAAAAGAGGACCATGGTTGCCATGGTTTAATCCATGCGAACCACGGTGGATCCAGGCAAGGAGATTGTATAACCTTCCATTTATGTTCTTACGTGATGAATCATGTCTTAACGATGACCCTCAAACCCTTCGGCCTAAGAACTCCTCAACTCAAGTTCTTTCTTGCCAAGTTGGCCGTTATTGATTTGTACGCTCTAGTATTGATAGTATAATATTTTCCTTATTACTTGCACTTATATCTTTTCCTTAATCCTTCTATTCAAAGGTATTGTATTATATTCCCATAATTGAATCATAAGTATCATAAAAATATCATTAAATTAAAGTTAAAAAGTAAAGAAAAGAATTATTATTATAATATTAAAATAATAAAAATATTTAAAAAACTATATATATTATTAAAATATTAAAATTACTATGTGTACCGATACCAAACAAGACCGTACCGGTATTTTCGATACCAGTACCGGTTGACACCAAGCTTATCCCACTCCGTGATACTAAAAAATCATTAAATTAAAGTTAAACAGTAAAAAAAATGAATTATTATTATAATATTAAAATAATAAAAGTATTAAAATAACTATATATATATATATATATATATATATTCTAATATATTATTAACAAGATTTTGGCTAAATTAATTAGATTATTATAAATAATAATAATAATTTACAAATAAAACAACACAATTTGCAACAAAGCAATGCATGAAACACCATATTAACATATAGTACAGTACATTAATGCTAGAACCTAATCTATACTATATTATAAAGCATTTCATAAGGATACCAACCAAATTTAAGTAATTACAATCTTTTATACTTATGGTACAACAACTTAATGATGTTAGTAAGGGGTGAAATGGTCTTTCTACATTAATATTAAAAAATAAAAAAAATAATTATCTATATCTATATCTATATGTATCTATACTGTATTATAAAGCATTTCATAAGGATACCAACCAAATTTAAGTAATTACAATATTTTATACTTATGGTACAATAACTTAATCATGTTAGTAAGGGGTGAAATGGTCTTTCTACAATAATATTAAAAAATAAAAAAATAATTAAATGAGAATATAATCACAATTAATTATAATAATACAATAATAAGTTCGGTACTTAAATGCAATTAATAAACGAAACATATTGGGATAAACCGCAAAAGCACTCCAAAGGTCCAATTTCAATCAATATGTAATAAATTTGATCGATTAAGGAATCTCCTATCATTGCTATAAATTCACCATTTCACTCAACATCAACTCCTTTGTCTACTCTTGTGCGAGTTAGAGTCGAAAAGAAAGAGATAAGAAAGAGATAAGTTGATATGAAATTTATTTATCTTGGTGGAAAGGTGTGTTCTTTTATACCCATTTCAACATTTATTCGAAAAAACTTTGGTTTGTTTCTTAAAATATTCAAATGGGATAACAGTTTTCTTTTACATAATCTATGAGTTTATATTGATGTTTTATTATGTTTGTGGTGATTTAGTGGTTTTTTTTTTCAAATTATGATTTTATATTACATATAAAGTATACACACAGGTTATTGGATATAAAAAGACAGACACTTCATACTTCATCAAGGTACCCTTGCATGACTATAGTATCTGGAACCATTTACCAATGTATTGTTTAATTGTTCATAAATTTATAGTCTTTTTCCTTTTTTGCAGCTTCATGTATATGGAGGTGTAAAAGGGTGGGTACGAGAAAAGTTATTCATTTGGAGATAGACATTTATTTGGCCTATTGGTATTTCCTTTTTTAATTTCTACTTTACTATTTTTTTTAAACATATGATGCTTTTGTGTGATTTAATTGATACTATATATAGGCAATATGGATGCAGAGGAAATATTTGAGGAGGTATTGTTTGACAGGATTGGGCAGCAAACTTTAAGGGCTCGGATGTTTTCAACCCGCGCAAAAGATTTAAATTGATTGCGTTTATCTATACTATCGTATAAAGCATTTCACAAGGGTTCCAACCAAATTTAAATAATTGCAACATATTATACTTATAGTACAACAACTCAATGAAGTTAGTAAAGGGACAAATTAGTCTTTCTACATGAGTATAAATTGATAAATACAATTAAATTGATAACTTTATAAATTAAGTATTGTTAAATACTTGATAAAGAATTAAATCATTTGACTTAGTTGAACATCATCACCTTCCTCATATTTACATTGCTTTTCCGTTTCAAGTTCTCCGTAACCGATTACTTGATTGAATTTTATAATTAAGTCATTATTATTTGGTTTAGTAATTGCTAAACATCATACAAATAATTAAGGTTACAACCTTTTTTGCAATTTTATCACATAGTTGATGAACATCATATGAAATAAAAATAATAATAATAATAATAATTAAATATAAAAAAAACTTAATCAACGTTATTATGAATTTAATTATAACTATAAATGGTTTTAAAACTTAAAAGATGCTAACCAATTAGAAACGAAAATTACTAAAAGGTAATTTCATGGGGTATTATTATCTATAATACCTAATAATTGCAACAATAATGATTAAATAATGAACTTAATTACAGATGGTTTAAAACTCAAAAGAATGCTCCTTGCATCTTACCTCAAGTCTCATGGAATAAGGTTCAAATGATAACCATTGCATAATTAGGAACCACTTTTTAGCCCTTGGATCGTATTTTGATGGTTGAGATCTTCTTGGCTTATATTTTTTCTAATCTATGAATCATGACCAGGTAATCAAAGGCTAAGAAGTACTTCAAAGTTGTTGAGTAGAGGGGAAGAAGGCCCATATAATACATTTATATGTATAAATAATTCAAAGTTGTTTTTTTCTGTATATTTAATTTAGTTTCAGAATGTCATAAATTGAATAGAGTTTAACTTGTTATAAAAGTTGTACGTATTATTGTTGATAAATTTAGTATTTTAGTTTATAACTCTGTTTTATTACTAAATGATTTATTCATTTTAAATGGTTAACTAAGGAAATAAGTTTGTTATTTCTTATGAAAGCCTAATCAGAATAGTTAAAATTTATGTAAGTTTGTTATGTATAATTTGTTTGGTTAATGCGATTACGCCATGCGCCCACACACCATAACCATACATGAACCATAATTTTGGTTAACCTTATGGTTTAACTAAACTAATCTAAGTGTCAAAAATAACTTCTCCCTAATGCAAATTAATAGTTACATTACTTTAATCATTTGTGTCAAAAATAATTCCACAAACCCTAGATCATCTGATAATAACAATAAGAAGAAAGCACCGGCCGCACACAAATCTCCGGTATTCGACTGTGATTGCTTCGATTGTTACACGAACTACTGGTTCCGGTGGGACACGTTTGTTAACCGAGAGCTAATTCATCAAGTAATTGAAGCATTTGAAGAAAACCTTACCAGTAGTGAACAGGTTAACTGCCGCGGCCGTAAACCTAACCAGAAGAAAGAGAATGCGAGTCATCGGAGGTTTGCCGGAAAAGCTTTAAATCCTCCGCCAGAGGTTTCGGTTTCGCCTCCGTACGACGTCTCATTAGTTGAAGAATGTGCAAAGGAAAAACATGAGGTGGTGGAGGGGTCGCCGGAGACGGATGCAACGGCGAGAAGAGGACTTCCGGAAGTGAAAGGGTTGTTTAACTGGCGTTTGTGGGGACTTTGGAGTTCATGATATTCATCCTTCGCCTCTCAATATACGCTCTCCAATCCATAATTAACTTCTCCCCAATTGAAGATCTTCATCGATTAGGCACACAACTCTCAGACATATATCTTCGATTGATATCCTGCACAGGCTCGCCATCAGGCTCGCCATCAGGCTCTCCATCAGTCGGCAACTCAATTGGAATCGTAATTAACTTCTCCCCAATTAAAGATCTTCATCGATTTGGCACACAATTCTCAGACATATATCTTCGATTGAATTCCTGCAGAGGCTCTCCATCAGTCGGCAACTTCAATTGGAATCAAAATGGGTCATTAACTTGCTCCTTTAATTACACATCATCCTCCGACTCTCCAGCAACCTTTAAGTGCAATATCTATATCTCTAAGATGAAGATAATGTATGGTAATGAAGATTTGGAGCAGCAAGAGGTAAAAACAGCCCGAATTTTTCCTTTTATAAATTCGATTCGATTCGTGAGTGTTAGTGTGTGTGTTTATATTGATTAGGGTTTCATCAAATGCAATGTGAGGGTTTCCAATCGGTGTTTATACAAATAATATAGAACCCAATTTTTATGTATGTGTATGCAGTGTGTAGTATGGGGTATTGCTTACCTCATTCAAGGAATAACAATGAAAGACAGGGGTCATTGATTTCGAAAAACTCCGCCCCTTTGTTCGCCTTCTTCCTGATTTTAAGTTACGGTGAGTCAATTTTCTTTTTTCTGATTCTAATCGATTAAGAACTATACGTGATTAACCAACGAATTGTGGTAGATTTTATGTTTCTATTGCAGTATTTGGATTGAATTGACTGTTGCAATTTAATAATCGTCAGTTATAGTTCGTTTTTTGAATATAGAGAAACACTGACTTATTTAAGGTGCTTGATTTGGGTGAATAGTAGCAATATAAACTGCTATTGTAATTTGGTGTGATATTCAATTCAGTATCAGCAACCTAATCAAATTGTTCCCTAAACATAGAGTAAATGTGTTCACCAGCAAGGTAATAATATGTACTAATTTTCAATTATCAGAGACTTCTAATAAGGAAATATAGCTATTAGGTTATGTCAAGGTAAGCATAGTTTATAAAGAATATGTTGCAGAATAAAGTTAATACAACATTTTAGTAATAAATAATAAACTGCTTTCTTATCTATAAAAGGGAACAAAACCTGCAATTTGACTTTTAGATGTCAAAACTGAATTTATATGTATATGTGTATGTAGTATAATATATATATTTAACATCTATTTTACACCATCTAAAAAAATGAAAAAGAAAAAATAAAAATAAAAAAATTTGAAAACTGTGACGTCTTTTGAAGAGGGTTGAGAAACCACACGTCCATAGATTTGAAGTTTTGTGAGACCACATGTGGTGGGGCGCAAACCTCTCTCAAAGCGTCTTAAAAACACGGGGGAACACTGTACCCTCGGGCGTTTTGGGCCTTTTTTGACTGGTAGTGCAACCACAAAGCGTCGAACGAGGAGTGGACTTTGGTCAAAATAACCATGGTCAAACGGCTAACTTTAAAAAAAAACCGGTTTTTGTTTTAAAAATCTATACTATATTCGCACTTTCGTACCGTGTCACGCACTATCTATATCAGTCGTCGTTCCAGGAAAAAACAATAACTATTATGCATGTCGTGCATCGCACGGGTGTTCCCCCTAGTTATATTTAAGATAGTGTTTACTATTACAATTAATTTAAAATTATTATTTAATTAACAGGAACATATAATGTTTCCTTTGAATTTATTATATGAACAGGGTGTTGAAAATAAAGAACCTCAAACCTGCCACCTGGATTTTATTCAAAAGATGTGATCTTAGAGTGTCTGAAAAATATAAATAACAATTTGTTAATTATAATGAATGACTATTCGATCTTAAGGTTAAGTTTATAACATTTGTTTACTAACTAATTATATTCTTTAATCTACTATAATGTAACTTGTAGATGTAGATGTTTACTAACTAATTATATTCTTTAATCTACTATAATGTAACTTGTAGATAGTTTCTGTTTTATATATGTTTTATACCGTTAAATGTATTTTGTGTGCCTATTTGTTTTTTATTTTCAATTTCATTTTTAACGCTTTCAGGCAGTTAAAATTCTAGACCAGATGCATGTTAATTAATGTTTATTAATTAGGCTTTTTTTAATTTTTAAATTACCCTTTTAACACTATTTATTAGATTTTGAAAAGTATAATTTTTTTGGTTTAACGTGCCCAAAGATACTGTCCGATATAAATTTCTGCTTTTGGTTTTCGACTAACGTAAATACGTGTCCATATCCTCTGGTCATAATTTGTTTGAAAGCCAGACTTAATACACAGTCGTACCAAACCGTAACGATAGTAAGCGAATCCCCGCAACGTAGCACGGGTATATTTACTAGTTTACTCTAAAATTTATTTTAACTGTGTCCTAGAGGAGGTCATGATTTCACATCTCACATTGGCCTTGTCTAATCCGCTTTTAGTCCATTGTGTTTTTGTTTATTTTTGTAAACATGATTCGATCCTTAAGAGATTATTTCAAGAGTTAAAGTTCATTTTCTGTGTCCCTCTTATTTGGCAATACTTAGACACTTTTTTTCAAAAACTCTAAACTTGTAACATGCCTTTTTTCAGTCCAAATAAGTTAACATAAGTCCTTTTAGCCGAAGTAAAAGTTATAATATAAGGCGAGCAGGGGCTTAGCTTTTAAATATATTTTTCATTGTATATAAAATTACAAAACATTTAGTTTATATATTATTGTAATAGTTATACGTTTGCGATTGGCGAACTAAATCGATTCTAACTAAATAAAATTAGTTTCGGTTTCTATATTTTTTTCTGAACGGCCAATGAATCCTCCAAATAAGCTACTGCTGGCAAAATTCACCACATCGGGATACGATCACCTCCGCACCAGGGAAAACCCTCATCTAGGGTCGAAGCCCGTGAATACTCGCCAGAAGGCACGACAATGTGGTGAGGTAAAACACACTCAGTTCAAGGATCGAACTAGCGATCGCCACCTACTCGCCTAGTCTCCCATCATCACCATCACCAGGTGCCGCAAAAACTAATGGAGAGGGCATGAATCGAAGCTGGACCACCAATGGTTTCTGCATTATCCATATGTTTTTTTATGGATGTAAAATATTGGTGGATATCATTTTAGTCATATATATTTTGGTTGCTATACCAAATCTCACTGTCAAACTAGTACTGTAGCGAACCGAATCAAAATTGATCGAATGCCCACCGCAACACGCGAAGGATTTCACTAGTTTAATTTAGAAAATATAATTTTTTATGACGCTAAAAAGATGACACACAAAAAAGAATGTCATAATTTATTATTGTTAACCATGACATTTTTTCTTGACGCGAGCTTTCTAATGTCATAAATTGGACTTGTCTTTTTTATGACACTAAAAATATGACACACAAAAAAGAGTGTTATAAATTTGTTAAATTTTGTAAACCGTGACATTTTTTTGTTGATACACGCTTTTGAATCTCATAAATAAGCGTGTGTCATCGTTCACGTGTTAAAATAGGTGTATTTTCTAGTAGTGCTAAGATGGTCTTGTCTTATATTAAGCTCACTACGTGGACAATAAATTAAGCTCTTTAACATCGACACCAAAATGCAGCTTGCGGATACGTTTACAAAGGCGCTAAGGCTATAGGGTGTGGTCATGATCACGATGACCCTCCACGTCAGCGCCATGTCATCCACCATCAAAAATCACTACCTTAAGGGTGTGGTCATGACTCAAACCACTATCCCCTATTAATTTTAATTAATTTTTGTTTAAAGAAAAAGGAAATGAAATTTGAAAAATAGAAAAGAGGACCATGGTTGCCATGGTTTAATCCATGCGAACCACGGTGGATCCAGGCAAGGAGATTGTATAACCTTCCATTTATGTTCTTACGTGATGAATCATGTCTTAACGATGACCCTCAAACCCTTCGGCCTAAGAACTCCTCAACTCAAGTTCTTTCTTGCCAAGTTGGCCGTTATTGATTTGTACGCTCTAGTATTGATAGTATAATATTTTCCTTATTACTTGCACTTATATCTTTTCCTTAATCCTTCTATTCAAAGGTATTGTATTATATTCCCATAATTGAATCAAAGGAATAATCCCCTTCATCCTTTAATCACTATCAATTAGAAACACAGGTAATGGTTAAGCTTTATTTCACTTTATGGTGATTTTTTTCAACCATACCATCCAGCCAGTCCATCCTAATCATTCTCTCGGACTAACCCGCGAGCATATTTTATTATTTAATTAATAGTAGTGGCGAACAAGCATATGCAGCCTCTCTCTATATATAGGTAATTTCCAGGATTAGTAGTGGGGAAAACATAACCTTTCTCTTATATAGGTAATTTCCAGGATTTGAACACATGTAGTAGAAATAAGTTTCAGGCTGCATTATAGCATGGAGAACCCAGAAAGCAACATTTGCTCTTCAAAATCCTGTAAGAGTACAGCATCGTTATCCGTCCCTCGATCCTCTTCTTGCACGGTAAACCTTCTGTCGAAGCTCGTGGTTTTTCTTCGTTTTATTTGCAGGTTTTAACTCGATTTGTTTTATCATTTTCTATCTAGATTCGTGACCCTCATCAACCTTAATCAGCGAGAAACAGTCATAAATATACAGGTTTCAAACAATTCAGTAGGAGAAGAGCATGATCCCCATCTCGCCACTATTGTGTAAGCTCTTAATTTCATCTTTAACGGCTATCTCTTGTATACTAATCAACTCGTAATCTCTATTTGACACACTTTTGCTGGCTTGCAATTAGTTGATGACTCGTAGTTACTAATTGGGAATCTGTTAAACAGACGACTATGGGTGAAAACGTGCTAAGCCGAGCTTTGTTTCTAAAGCTTGATCTCAGCTCCACTACAACAAAAATGACTTTTTAGGACCTTTTTTGTGGGACGCTTGTAAAAGAGGGTCCTAAAAAACTATTTAATAGGACTAATGAACTTTTGGGGTCCTTTTATAATATACTCTACTAAACCGGTGTCCTAAAAAACTATTTAATAGGATGGATGATTTTTTTGGGTCCTATTATCATATAATTTAATAGGACACTTAAAATGTATATCCTAATAAAGTACTTTATAAGACATTTAATTGTTAGTGTCCCATTATGTGGTACTGTATTAGGACACTTGATCATCTGGGATTCTATTATAACATAACTTAATAGGACACGTTGTAGTTAAGTCATAAATGTTCAGTGTTATAGGACCCTTTCTAGTCGAAGTCATATTAGAACTTTACTTAATAGGACAATTGACACTTGGGTCTTATAACTTTAAACTTTGCGTAAATTACTTTTTGAGTCCTTATGTTTTAGTGGTTTTAACCAATTGAGTCCAAAATCAAAATGTTTAACGCCCTGAGTCTCTATAGCCACTTTTCTTAACCATTTGAGTCTAATTTCTAACATTGTTAGAATTTTTTGGTTAAATATTTTTAAATGACCAAAATACCCTCCACATCTTCCCTATAAAAACCCCATCATCTACGTATCATTTTAATCATCCCCATTCTCTAGACATCTATCACCACCACCCCCACCACTGCACTACCATCATCCCCACCACCGTACCATTATCCCCACCACACCACACCACCATCATCCTCACCACCGCCACCATCCCCACCACTATCACCACCACCGTAGATAGCACGTTGCAAGGGTCCCACACCATGATTGACGGCGACAGCGAAAGAAGACCTCGAATTGGCTTTCAATTTGGTGAAAAGAATGAAGGAGGGTGTGGGATTTCGTGATGTTGTTACGAGTTAGATTTAATTCGGGAAGGACGGATAAAGTGTACCAGATGTTGCAGAGGTTGCAGGCGAGTGTGCGACAGGTTGGTGAGGATACGACGGGGTTGATAGAGGATTGGTTTAGGTCGGATTGTGCAGTGGGTGTCGGGGTGGCTTGCCAGAGGGAGACACGAGCTGATTTTTTTGCAGTTTCAGGTATAATCATGTGTTTCTAGTTGTTCGGTTTCTTCATCGTCGTCTTCTACTTGTATGGATTCAGATGCCCCCATTTAGATTTGGATGAGCTGCAATTTGTTAGTTTTATGATACGGATCAAAGATGTTGAAATTGAGGATACATAATAATAGTGATAATTGGAGATTTGTGTTTATGGGGAGTGTGGGAAGTAGAGGGATTGATGTAGATCAGAAGGTGAAGGTGTGATGTGGTGGTGCAATGTAGGTGGAGGGTTTTTTTTTCACAGGGAAGATGTGGAGGGTATTTTGATCATTTAAAAATATTTAACAAAAAAATTCTAACAGTGTTAGAAATTTGGACTCAAATGGTTAAGAAAAGTGGCTATAGGGACTCAGGACGTTAAACATTTTGATTTTAAACTCAATTGGTTAAAATCACTAAAACACAAGTACTCAACAAAATTTACGCTTGATATATTATAATTTCTACTAAAAAAATTAGAAACTCCCTCCCATTTTCATTCTTTGAATTCGGTTATAATAGGATCTCAAACTCTTCAATCCATCTTATTAGACAATGTGTAGTGGGGCGCTATGCACTCACATAAAGCCCCTATAAAGCCCCAAACACCACTACGAAGGGCTTTATGAGACAAAAAATGGGGGAGGCGCCATATACCTAGCGCCGGGTATGGGGGGAGGTTTCAAAGTTTGGACCAATCAAAAATTAGTTAGTGTTTTTATAATTAATTAATAAAAATGAAAATTAATAATTAGGTATTGATAGATAGGGGCTTTATGACTATGGGCTCTAGTGATATAACGTCCCATAAAGCCTCTGTGTGACGGGCCACGACACGTGTCGCATAACGCCCCACAAAGGGCTATATGACTACGGATGAACTTAGGGTTTTATAACTTCACCCCAAACCAACAGCCCGTCAACTCAGTTCTAGCGAAGGAGCATCCATCCGACCTCACCCCAACCGTTCACTCCTCCACCAGCGCCACCAACCCACCCCAGCCGCTGCGCTCCTCCGCCACCAGCCCTCATCTGCACATCGCACTCCTGCTACCAGCCCTTTGAAGCAAGAAACCCTTCGAACACATCTGCACATCTAGCTCATCTGCTACCCAGGTAATTATATTTCCGAAATTGATGATTCCTTTTTTGTTCTCTCATCTTTGGTCATAATTGTTAGAGATTAGGGCTTATTCTTTTTTTTTTAAATCAAGTTTTTTAGATTAGGGTACGTATTTAAAGTTGTTGATTTGTTGAATTTGCAATTACATACTTACAGTTCTTGAATCTTGATGAATTCTTGCACTGGCCCGTTTTTAGAAGTTGAATATTGTTCCAAAACTTTGTTTTTTTCCTAATAATTGCTTGTCATAATCAAGCAATTTGATTGTTACCTTTGGATGGGCCAACACTTGACAAATACCAAAGAAAACGTTGAGGTTTGGATGAAGTTGCAGAGTTGAGTTATCCTACACAACCCGTTAAATCTAGGAAGTGTACAAAGACATAATGGATCGCAAAATATAACACAATGCCGAGCAAAATATAGCACAATGCCGACTTGCCAAGCAATATAACACAATGCCGTGGAAAAAAGTCACAATGAATCGCAAAAAAGCTACAGTGACGAAAAAAAACAATGCCAAATAAAAAGACACAATGATTTGAAACAAAAATCCTGAAATCTACAAGCTAAAATTTCAAAATCAAGATCCTAAAATCTAAGATCGTAGAGTTCGACGAGACGGTTCTAACGCCGCTAGAATGAGTACAATCGGAGTCCGTTTGATACCCTTCCTACGATTTCTTAGTTTTAGAAGACTGTATTTGAACCTAACCCTGTAGTTGCAATGTAAGATTTTATGTTTTTGGATCTGAGTTTAAGTGGCTTATATAGTGATATTAGATGGTATAGATCAAGTGCAACAAGTATCAGCTGGTATAACTGTGACTTTCTTCTGGATACTAGCATCTCCTCAAAATTGAACAGAACATACAAACAATGATTATTAGTTGGAGGCTAACAACTTACAAGAAATGCATGTAAAATTATATGTTAATGAACCAACTCATTTCAAAGAATCATGCTAATTTTGCATAGGGGCAATTGCATATTTCCCCTTGTAAAACTTCTAAATTGCATATTTACCCAAGTAAAAATTTAAATTGCACATATCCCCTTTTATAACTAATAAAATTACAAATTTACCCATTTTGATTTATTTTATTAAAAATATATAATGACTATTTTACCCTCAACTTTACTAGAAGTTCAAAAATTGCATATTTAGTTATTTACCCATAGTTTACTAGTTTTTGCGTTTTTTTCATAATTTTTTTGCGTTTTTATTTTTGTTACATCGCTAGTTAGTTTTTTTCTTGTGTCTTTGCTAAGTCATTATTGTCCGAGTAACAATCATAAAAAAATCAAGTGATAGTTATGAATGACAAACACATTCCAAAACTTTAATCCTTAGTATGGCATTTTGACTATCATTAAACAGTCGAACCAAAGTATTGATTATAGACCAGTTGCTAAAAAAGTTCAAATTAGTTGATTAAAAATCCATATGCAATTGGAATCAAAATAAGGAGTTAATTTCTAAACCATTAGCAAAAACGAAAAGTCAAATTACGAAACTCATCAAATTAATTCAAAATCCATAAAAAGCAAAATAAATTGAATAAAAAAATATACGATTCTACACCGCTTAAACTCATGGAAGGAATACGACATATCTCGAATTCCTATACAATAAAGAAATATAGAATGGAACAGTTGAATTCGAGAACAGTTGTGTTCTCCGACGAAAGGGTAATGGATAAGATACTAGAGTTGATTCTCTCTAAGGAATACAATTCAAAACGTGATTTGTTCGGTGGGTATTTTCCGGCCATGGGATTTTTTAGAGAGAAGAAATTGAAGAGTCATTTGAGAGAGAAGGAAAGGGATAAGGATCTTTCAATTTTGAAATGGGTAATTTAGTCATTATAGTAAAGAAGGGGAAATATGTAATTTTAATTTAGGCTTGGGTAAATATGCAATTGAGAGTATTTTTAAGGGGAAATATGCAATTATCCCTTTTGCATATGCTCCCTGTACTAAGAGGGTTGGTGCTTGGTGGTCTGGCTTGGGGTGGGTGCACTAGAAGCTGGACCTTGTGGAATCTTGAGTATGCCAAAATTGTATAACAGTGCTCATTCTTGACCTGTTCTACTCGTTCATCATCTGATAAAGTTGTGTGACATTGCCCATTGGACCCATTTTCTATATTTAAGGTGGCCAAATCAACCTAAAAAAAGTGAACTTTTCAAATTGACCCATTCTTTGAAGAACTGGTTAAGACTGCTGGTGCTAACCACATGTAACTTTATATGTTTATTAACATTTAAGCATGTATATTCTTATAAAGGTCCATGGCTGTTCATAAACTAAACATGATTCTGATCATTAGTTGTTTGGTTTTGTGCAGGATGAGAAGGACAGGAAGATCGAACAACTTAACAATGAACTGGATTGTGCTAGGCGCAAGTGTGAAGTTTATAAACAACAGCTATCACTTAAAGTCCAGATCATGAGGTATAGCATTTTGTTGATTGTAGACTGGGCTGGGCCAGTCTTTAGTTTAAATAACTAAACTATTTCATAAAATAGACGGATGGCCCAATTAAATATCTTTAAATTGTTTTAGTTTGTTACAAATACTGATATATTTAGAAGTATTAATTATTATTGATATTATTATATATATTTTCAAAAGATATTATGATTTTTTTCTATTACATTTGTTTAAATAGTATTATATATATATTTTTTTATTTTTTTTATTATGGCACCTTACTTAAAAAAGCTCTCGATTTTTTTGCGCCTTGCGCCTAGGCTCTGGGCGAGGCCCTTGCGCCTTGCGACTTTGACAGCATAGGTACCAGGGGCTCTTTTCGCTAGCTGTTTCTACCTTCAAAGGATTATTGGATGCCCGATATACTTACATTATTACATACATATATACATGCATATATGTATAGATGTATGTATGCATGCATGTATGTATAGCTTCGTTACTTGTTATATAATACTTAGAACTTTGATGATTTGTTACGGCATAATGCCAAAAACAAATGAGGTAGGGTTCTAAACTCAAAAAGCATTCTAAACTCTACCGAGACAGTAGCAAGAGGAAGGGTCTAGAGCTTGGACCCAAATGATCTAGTTGGTGGTACAGAGATTGGACCAGACTGGTGTGAGGTAAACATTCAAGTACCAATAAAAAAAGATTCAAGTACCAATAAAAAAAGATGGAAACTTGGTAAGACCATATGGTTTATTTTCTACAATTCAAGATTGTATTGGTGCATCCATCGCATGTCCCTATCCATTCATCTCGGTATGTATTTTTTAAACTTGTGATACAAATATTTTTAATATCATAGAACTTGATGCTTATACATGGATGTTTTTTTTGTAGGTAGTCCATGAGGATTGAGGACGCATTATGACTCAAGATTTTATGCTTCTTATTTCTTTAATTGCTTTTTATTTATTTGTTAAATGTTAAGACTTTATGTTAGATAATGTTATAACTTATTTATGGTTAGTGTTTTTGTTATGAACATGCTTATTTGAAATATAATGAAGTTTTATTTAAAAATTTAGGTGAAGTGGTGGAGTTTGTGATTTAAAAATGAAGTGGGTTGTATTTATAGTGTAAAATTAGAATTTTTAAAAAAGGCAAGTATTTTTTTAAATTTTAAAAGTTAACCGTTGGGGTTAAATGACTAACTAACCACGTGCCATGTCGATACCAAAAACTCTTCCACGCCAGTGAAGATTCCCCGGCCTAATCAATAACGTCGTGGTAACGCCGTGGACGGGACAGTGTGAACAACGTTGAGCTGCAACGACGCCTTTTTTGAACGCCCACACCGTGTGGTCTTAGGGGTCCTTGTATTAATTTAGCGGTATCCTTTATATAAAACCGAAAAAAATAAAAAAAAATGCACTACGAATATGGACTTGAGCCGTAGCCCGTGCTACGGCTAACTTTAGGTTGGTTCCGCTCCTGAGCGGAAGCATTCCTAGACCATTGCTGAGAAGCCTGTTCCACGATCCATGTTTTCGTCATCTGTAGTGAGTTCTTTGTTGGAATTTATGATCCTGTTAGAGACTTTTATGCAATCGAATAAGCTGGGAATTTTTGAACAATCTTATGATTTGTGAGATCGAAAAGGATTTTTTACATGAAGTAAAAGACGACGATTTGATGGAACGATTTCAAGTTATCAAAAAAAGAAGATGACAAATCTATTATGTATTTGTTTTACTTTATTTATTTATTGTCATTTTTTTAGTATTGTGTGATTGCACGATGATTTTTTTTTATATATCTGAATTAATGTTTAGTTCCTCCATAGACCGGTAGAACAGGTGTCACCTCAATTTTTCGATGTAACACGCAACATTCGTTTGGGAAAAAGTAAACATGATATCTCACAGTTTCATCTATTTATGCTTTATAAAGATAGATTCGATTACCGACATTCGAAGCGACAAAGGGTTGTTTCCTCATTAACATTTAATAGAACGAAAAGATTACCGAATATCAGCTAAACGTATCAAGTACGTACTTAAAGTCAAATAAATTAGAAATATTTGATGTTCTTTTTCGTTTTTCCTTTTATATTTGATTTTGTTTTATTATTATTGAAAAAATAAATTAGAAATATTTGATGTTTTTCTTTAAGTCTTTTTCCTTTTATATTTGCTTTTCTTTTATTATTATTATTATTATTAATTTGCTTTTGTTTTATTATTATTATTATTATTATTATTATTATTGTTATTATTATTATTATCGGATTACAAGCTCGTGCATTACACAACTTAAAAAATATTATGTTAAATAGTTTATAAGAAGAAATAATAATTACATAGTTTATAATAAAAAATATTAAATAATTATTGTTATTTTGTAAGATAATTATGCATCAATAAATATTTTCAATAGCTATAGATGGGTTAGGCCAGCATATGTCGCCGGTGGAGTACCGTACTATCCTTAAGTATCGCCTCATGATTCCTTTATTCCCAGTTGATGAGGTATGCCCAGTTTGTCATAAGGCATGTTTGGATTCTTTTGGTGAGCATGCAGTTCATTGTAGAGAGCTCCCGGGGTTCAAATACCGACATGATTTGGTTAGGGATGTCCTTTTTGACATTTTCAGATGCGCTGGTATTTCTGCTAAGAAAGAGGCACCCGTTAACTTCTTAACAGACCCGTTGGAAGGGAGATCTACCCTTCGACCAGCTGACATTCTGGTCTTTGGATGGGTAGGAGGAAAACATGCCTGTGTGGATCTAACAGGGGTTTCCCCGCTTGTGGGCTTAGGGAGTAGTGCTTTGACAGTGGGTCAGGCTGCTTTAAAGGCTGCTTCGGGTAAAGTGATCAAGCATGAGAAAGCGTGCCTTGACAACCAGCACGTGTTTATCCCATTTGCCTTTGATACTTTTGGTTTTCTGGCGCCAGAGGCTGTGGACCTACTTAGTCGAGTTCAAAGGGTCATGCATAGTAATGTTATGACCCCGAGATCTATGGACGTAGTTTTTAAAAGGATTAGTTTTGCTATTCAAAAAGGGGTAGCGGCGCAGCTTGTTGCCCGTTTACCAACTATCTCAATGTAAACTATTATATTAACCTTGAATATAATAAGAAGTAAAATTTAATAGCAAAATACAAAAAATAATAAAATTTTCAGATGCAATCAAAATGTTTAATTTATATAGTCAATCTATTTAATGTATATATTTTGGATATTTATTGCCTAGTTTGTATGTAATAATTACTTGTTATATGATTTTTCTCCTTATATATAAGTGTAACCCAAAATAAGTTGTCCCTTGTAAAGTAACGAGTGGGGGTTGTATCAAATTGACAAAGACATTGGAATTAAGATAGGGCTTGAGCCTCACCGAAGACGGATTAATGTAATTTAAGCTGTTAAAATAAAATATTGGCAAATTTTTTTTTTAAAATATATATTTACATTACTATATTTAAACTTAATTAAACAAATATGAGTTGAAGGTATGTCTTCTGTTATAGTAAAAAGAAAAGTGCTCACCCCTCTCTAAAGTAACGACATGTATACAACTAGATTTTGCCCTGCCAGTGTTGCGGGGCACTAAGTCGAATATTTCTCTCTCATAACATGTACGTATTTGTTTCGATTACTTGTACATACTACTCATAACACGGTGTCAAAAAAATTACCCACTGAGTCAACCAATTAAATTAAAACGCTATAATACTTTTGCTTAAGAAAAACAAAAACGAAAGAAAACAATAATTTTAAACTGATGGCAAAATTGTAATTTTTCAAGATAAATGAGCGTGTGCCAAGCAGCCGCCTGACACAAATAAAAATTACACCTAGTCAAACAATTAAAACAAAGCACTACTATAGTTTTGTAAAAAAAACTAAAACGGTGGCATGACTGTAATTTTACACTGGGGACAAAATCGTAATTTGACTGGGAAAGCAAAGGAAAACGATGGCAAAAATGTAAATTTAGATTGAGGGCAAAATTGTAATTTGGCTGGGTGGTGAAAAAACAAAACTAATGGCAAAACTGTAAATATAAACGGGTCAAAATCGTAATTTTGCATAGAGGGAAAATGGTAATTTTTAGTTGGGGGCAAAAGTATAATTTTATTTTGAACTGTGAGTAAAAACGTAATTTTGAACTGATGGTAAAATCCTAATTTTAAAGCGGGGATAAAATCGTAAATTGATTGGGCCAATGTGGGATAGCCAGACAGCTTCCTGACACTATTCACTCATCTTGCGTTTGTAGTTATACACTGGGGTCAAAATATTAATTTTACTGGGAAAGCAAACAAAAAACGATGACAAAAATGTAAATTTAAATTGAGGGCAAAATCGTAATTTAGTTGGGAAGAACAAAACAAAAATAATGGCGATATTGTAAATTTAAAAGGGGCAAAATTGTAATTTTGAACCGAAGGCAAAATTGTAATTTTTAACTGGGGCAAAAACATAATTTTATTTTAAACCAGAGGTAAAAATGTAATTTTAAACTGGTGGGAAAATCATAATTTTAAAACGGGGATAAAAGCGTAATTTAATTTGGCCAAAACCTAAAAATTATGAGATAAAACTATAAAAATCAAAAAAGAAAAAAGGGGAAAAAGTCAAAAAGAATAAAAAAGAACACTGTTCATCAAAGTTGGGAATTGTTATATAGACTAGTGTTGTGTGTCGCCCGCGTTGCGGGGCGCTAAACCGAATATTTCTTAGTTTAATAATATGTACTCCTTTATTTCGGTTACTTATACATGCTACTTATAACACGATCTCAAAACAAAAAAAAATATATCGATTCAACCAATTAAACCAAAACACTACCGTAGTTTTGCCAAAAAAAATAACTAAAACGATGGCAAGCATGTAATTTAGAGCTGTGGGCAAAACAATAATTTGTTAGGACCAATTAGCGAGTGCTAGGCAGCTGTTTGGCATAAATAAAAACTACACTCAGTCAACCAAGTAAAATAAAACACTACCATAGTTTTGTCCAAAGAAAAAAACGATAGAAAGATTGCAATTTTGAACTGGGGTAAAATTGTAATTTTGAAATTGAGGCAAAGTCATATTTTGAACTGAGGACAAAACAATAATTTTATGAACTGGGGGCAAAATCGTAATTTTAAGCTGCAGGCAAACCCAAAATTTTATTTTTAACTTGGGCGAAATCATAATTTTTAACTGGGGATAAAATCGTAATTTGGCAGGACCATAGGTGGGGGCAAAACCATAATTTTATTTTGAACTGAGGCAAAATCGTAATTTTTAGCTAAGAGCAAAACCAAGATTTTATTTTGAATTGGGGACAAAATTGTAATTTTAACTATTAGACCACCCGTAATGGTTGTAAATTTGGGAGTTTTTGGGGCTTAATCACGCCCAATATCGCCCCTTTGCCACTACGCATGGGCGTGATTGGCCTTTTTTTTTGGTTTGGGTGTCTTATAAATCACGCCGGGTGGGGGAAATCTTGTCCAATCACATGTGAGGTTACATTATTTGGCCAATAAGATTTTTTAAATGTTTTTTATTTTATTTTATTAAAAACGTAATGCCTCACAATCCCCACATTCCCACTACAGCCATTTTAGAAAACGCATAATAATGCCCCATTGCTGACTGGGCTGCCACATGACGCAAAACGCCCAAGGGTGAATATTGCCCACTACGCATGGCCTTGTATGCTAACTTTAAAAAAAAAAAACTTGTTGGTTGCCGCCATATTTGGCCAATCAGAAAACAAAACTATTCCCCATATTGGGAAATGTAAATGTAGTAAATAAAAGTGAAATAATATTTCGACTTTGAGATACCCGCGGCATGTGGCGAGATATTTCGAAAAAAAGATGGTGAGTGCATTTTTAGGTTCGATTAAAAGTTTTATATTAATAGTTTTATTAGATAAAAATAAGCATGTTACAATGGTGTATTCAAAATTTTATATTATGTTACTCAAGTAATAAAAAAGGTAAACAATGTAGCTATATATATATATAGGGGAATGCTAAAATGAGAACCACCTCGAGTTGTAAGAACCGTTAGAACTACACCGTAGGGGGCGCGGTGGACCAAATTTTTTTTTCATAAACGTAGATGCATGTATTATAACAACATTTGTAAAAAAAATTCAAAAAAGAAATGTCGTGTGTGTAGTTTTGAGCACCACAAGTTTGTGTTTACGGGTACCGTACACGACATTTTTTTTTTTGAATTTTTTTTACAAATGTTGTTATAATACATGCATCTACGTTTATGAAAAAAAAATTTGGTCCACCTCGCCCCGGATCAAGTAGTTCTCACGGTTCTTACAACTCGAGGTGGTTCTCATTTTAGCGGACACTTATATATATATATATATAGGGTCAGGATTTAGAGAAAACGGGGAAAAGTGTGAGAACAGTGAGAACGATTATGGATCGTCAGATTAAAACAATCTATGGACTAGATTGGTGCAGTGGCGTTATTGTAAATAACACCAATTCTATCAAGTGGACGGACTTCATTAAGGCTAAAAGGGTTTTTACCGCTCAAATTCAAAACGCCAACAAAAAATGATAACACGCCATTCAAAACAAATAAAACGCCATTAAATACAAAACGCTAAAAATTAGTGATAAAACGCGTTGAAGATTACAGGAAGAGGAAACAACACAGTAACTGAAATTCAGTTATTAACATTTATTAGAAGAAATTCCCTTCTAAATTACGCGCCAAAAACATCATTATATAAAAGACGTTAAACATCGCTTCCTTAATCACTTCAATCTATCATTCTGCAAAAACATCTTTTACCCAAAACGCCAAGTTTAACCAAAATGTCAAAAAAGGAAACCATCGTTTGGTGGAGATACACTCTGGCAATCAGGCGATTTGTCCTACATTTTGACAATAGAAGGAGGGTGTATGTTAGGTAGATCAAGGCAATTTTGAAGATGGAAGAAGAGGTACAGAGGGGTATCATATCGCTTGGCATCGCTCTGGATAACGAATGTCATGAAACACATAAGCTTATGAAAACATTAACAAGGAAATTTGGACCAATCAAAGCAGATGGAAAATCGGACCCAGTCATGACATCATGGCATTTTGATGAGGAAACAGACATGGTGACCCTTATATATGACAGCGGAGAGCAGGAAGACTACCTGCTTGAAAACATCATGACAAAGCAGAGGATCGGGTTCATAGAAGAATTGCACAACGCCACTTGTTTGAACACAGACATGGACTCAAAAATGGCGTTGATGCGGGACATGTTTAAATGGAGGCTTCAGAATCTTCAGCAACAAGAAGCCGATGAAAGTAAATGTGATGACATGGATGAAAGTCTAGATGAAGACTCCGAGGAAGAAGACGACGGAAGTGATGGATACTTCTCGGATAAAGTACCTTCTGACGAGGAGTTTTAATTTTTTTTTGGTTGGTTTTCTTCTGTGTAATCTTTTTTTTCTTAAGATAATTAAATGCTATATTTCTCCATTTAGTTGCAAAACGCCAAAAAAATACTACAAAAAGTTATTGCTTACAAAACGCCAAAAATAATAAAAAATATTTTTCCTGTTTAATATTTTCTCTGTTATTGTATTTTGTCATCTTGGTCTACATAACACCATTTAATAAAAACGCCAAACTTGGAAGATGTGACGTCTATCACCTTAGAACTGATAAAGCTGAACAAAACAGTAAATACACACAGTAACTGAAAAGACGGTTACTTTATTACTATCATTTATTATAATAAAAATCCCGCCTAAACTACGCGCCAAAAAAACTCCTATAAGAGAGTGGTCTCTACACAATGAATTGATCATACCCAGAAAACAAACGCCATGTTCCCTAGAAATCACTCACTTTAAACGCCAAAAAAATAGTTAAAAAAACCACAGATGGCAAAGCTTTCACTGAATGGATTCTTCTCTGAGGTGGGTATCTCTATAAGCTTTTGCTGAATGAGATGGACAAATATACAAGAAAAAGAGACTGATGACAGTGATATGTCATCATGTGAACTTTGTTCTTGATGACTATATGCATGACATGAAGGGATCAATACCAGTATAAAAAGCTATTTTGGACTCCATTATTATAAATAACATTCAAGCAAGAGTTGATCTTCAATGACATGCCACCAAACAAGAATATCACACCAAAAAACAGGATGCCACTAACAAGATTCGTCTAAAAAGATGGGCGTTATATAGGAAAGTTGGCATCTAGCTAAGGTTGAAGGAAGTAGGTTTAGGTTGCTCAATCTTATAGTCGACTGAGGAGTTGGGTGTAGCATTGGCTGTAACTTTGCTAACAATCTCAGGAATTACACGAGCCATTTAAGGTTGCCATGAATGCTAGCATCTTCTTCTTGGATCCGGTCTTGGACCTCTTGGTTGAGTTGGAAAGGCGACTAAAAGACATCTAGAGATTCAAAAACAAAGGAATGGATGAGACTTGATCATAAGATTTTGTTAAAATTAATTTGTTTCATGAAATGCGTCACATAGCACATAAATGTTCCACATAGTTCACATAGCATAACAATAATTCACATAGTGTAACAAAAATAATGAAGGCATTGTAAATTTAATTTGTTCACGAGGGATTATTATTGTTTTAGATTGCGATAAAAGTGCGATTTGTGTCTCCAACGATGAATTGAAATAACGTACAAATGTAAAACACATTAAAATTAAGATAGCATAAAAGAGATTTATCGAAAAAAATTGGAATGTCACGGAACGTAACTAAGACTATTCCAAAGTAAATTGAAGTCCTTTCGAGTTAGGAAACATTCTTTGACCTAATAGACAAATACTCTCGTAGAGAAGCGATTAACGGTATTTGTCCTTCCAGTTACTACACGTCCCTCGTCGATTGGAAAATTGAAACTTTGGCGAGACTGAAAATCGAGGAGTGGGACTAGTTATCAAGATGCGGGTTTCACCCCTAACTTGGTAACATCGTACCCTAGTGTGGTTGGTACTTATCGAACGATAAGGGTCCACTAGAATATGAATTGGAAATTCCCATCAAGATATGGATGCCACTCCTAACTTGAGGGTAAATTTCGTGCAAAATATCAAGTATAGCGGATTTAAAGTCATCACCAAATGTGGGAATCACCCCTATTTTGTTGAGTCGTTTCGATTGTGGTATAAAAGTGCCTTCACCAAGTCTTCAAGTGTGTATTGTGTTAGCCTTAGGAAAGGCATGTGTACTAAAGACCAAGGAGAATAAATAAAAGAAATAAGATAGAATGCAAGTAGTTTTAAAGCACAAACAAGAATAATGTTCCTAAACTATAGACTAGTTAAAAGTATTCCTACTTTTCCTAATTCCCTATAGTTATGGCTCTGATACCAGTCTGTCACACCCCAACCGATGGGGAAACATTCAGAGTGAAACGAAAACATGATTGCTCATAGCTTCATAACACTAATTTGTGACAATAATTATTTAATCCAAAATTTCATAAGTACTAAATGTCATACATCGTTCAACAAAACAAACATGTTCAAACTGTAGCAAACAAGGGACATAAAACATAAATAATTGTTTATAATTTAGGCGTGTATCTATGTCCACCCTAAACTTATTTCTTCAATTCATCGTCTATCAACCTGCAACATGTATTAAAATAATGATCAACAAATATGTTGGTGAGTATACAAGTTTGAATACATAGCATAATATGAAAATGTCTTAGGTGTACTCATATCTAACATGACAAATGTATACAAGTTACTAACATGCTGTATAGGTGTAAGCATATGTCAAACCAGAGTTTAACGCAATCGTGTTTACCCAACATTGTCGAAACGAAGAGGGTGTAATGTGTTTTACTTAACAATACCACAAGTATACGGGCAGTGCGTTAATCCTATAGCGCTATAATTGTTAAGGTAGGCTTGCAAAGTTAATGAGCATATAGACACAGTGTAAATAGAGCATATGAGATTAACAAGTATAACAAGTTTCATGTTTTATAGTGGATAAAGTTTGATTGAATAATCAAGTTTAATAGGGTTGCGTTTCTTTGTGTAAGTGTACATGTTGCACCCAAAGTGATTAAAATGAAAATGGGATCGAGTATACTCATAGTTTTGCGTAGAGTTCCACAAAAAACGAGAGTTGAGTTGATGAAGTTTGGGACACCGAAATCACCCTGCAATGGGTAAACATGAGTGTAAGTATTCTGATGTGAAAGTGGTTCAGATCAGATTGTAAGATACGAGAAGGTACGAAACAAAAATGAGTAACAAAACCTTTCGGACGAAGGGCCTTTCGCGCGGAAGGGCAGTGGCCTTTCGTGCGAATGGGTCTTTCAAGCGACTGGTCTATTTTAAAGCACGTCAAACTTAATCGTAAACTGATTTAAATGTAAATAGTAGAGTAGTTGTTAAACCAATTGAAAGCAGAAAGTAAAATGGTCAAACAGCCAAGTGAGGACAACCTAGGTGTGCCAACACGGCATGGAAAGAGTGAACTAAGTGTCGGAGGCTGGACGGGGTTAACTCACTTTGTGACTAGCAAACTATTTGGGGTTCATCACTGATGAACTGATGTAAAACAAAAATGAAATCGAAAACAAAACTTATGAAAACATCCCCTTTCGTGCGAAAGGGTACACCATGTCGCGCGAAAGGGGTCTCCTTTCGGGCGATTGGGGACTGCTAATATTTGGTGGAAATTAACCGTAATGCAAACCCTTAACTATGAAATGAGTTGAGGGCTTGATGGGTTCCAGATCCCATCAAGATCGTACAGAAATTGAAATGAAAGTTATGAACAAGTTGTAAAAATGTTAAAGTTTATCGATCTTGATCTTGAATCTCATATGGTGATGCTCCAACAGCGGTTTGCCTAAGCAAACTAGTGGAAACCATCCCTGAGATGTGTTGAATCAAGATAGTTTTGCAACAAAGTTTAAGAATTAAGATCAAAATGTAACAAATGTAAGTAAAATGCATGGAAAAATGAAAGGAAAAGGCAAGAAATTTGATACCAAAGCTTCTGGTCGCGTGAGAGAAGGTTAAGAGCGTCTAGAGAAGTCTGAGTGAAATGAGCAGGGAAAAGAGTGGAGTAGTGTGCCTATTTATAGGCTTAGGGCGAAATTAGGGCAACAGACGAGTTCGGACGAGAGGGGGTATGGGCGTCAGGCCCATTCGCGCGAGAGGGGCATTCGCGCGAAAGGGTTCTTTCCCTTTCTCTCGAGGTTCAAGTTCGATAATGTTATGTGTTTTAACCGGTTTTACGTGTAACGGGCATAAATATGTATCATGCAATTATGAAACATGTATACTAGTGTTTAAAATGTCAATTGTGAATATAAATATGCTAACAAGTCTAACATAAATACCGTGAATATGAATCAAATACTTACGTTTTCATTACGATCAATAGTCTCGGATTACAAATTGAAATGAAGTAGAATATGACATGAGTACAAGTGTCTAAAATAGACTGTACAACAATAGTTACTAAATCGGGAAAGTACAAATATGCGAAGCGTTACCGTTGTGGGGGGAATTTGTCCGCCTGTTCAATACGCATCGTATAGAACCCTATGACGCGTATATGAAGTGCCATTATACCTATTTGCCCCTCTTTTGAGGCTCTACGCAGCTAGATCCAGGGGTAATTTGGTCTTTCTGGATGTCTATACGCTTCGTAGGGTTCTATACGCAGCGTATATAAAGGTAGGTTTTGTATTTTTTTAGTATTTCTTTCTTTAATTAAATAAAACAATATAATTTATATTGTTAATAATATAAATTATAAATGTGTTTATATTGTTATTATTAATAATTTTAAAAATAATACAAATATTTTAAATTATAAAAATTCTACAATGAACACAAATGTTAACAAAAATACAAGTTTCCATTTAATCTTCGATAACATTTATACTCGGGTCTTTGTCTGAGTCTGATTCAGGGTTCATTATCTTGGTGTAGCGTTGTAACAGCGGCCTATACATTTCTTCTCACTGTTTCGCAGCTATTGTTCGGTGTAACAACCATAGTCGGTTCAGTGTAGACATGGGGTAGTCTCCTTCCAACTTAACATGTATGAAGTGTCCCCCGTGAACATGTACGAGTGTTGTCGCTTGAGGTCGTGGCGCTTCAGGGGCATCCAATAACGGGAAGAAAGAACAACTCCCTTTGATGCTTAGCACGTGGACGATGATGTTATACCTTTGCGCTAGGAGAAGCCCTGCGTGCGGAATTTCCATCCAGTGACTTTCGGGGCAAGGTTTCACTGAATGCCAATCGATGTTATTACGTATCCGGTTAAATTCTCCTTCGCACTATGCTTCGAATATAGGCCACCATAGCGATACGTTACAATCAATCTCCAATACTAAATCATTTCGAACACGGGGCCATACGTGTTCCCCAAACCTAACCCGACAGCCACAGACTGATACCCAGAATGACCGTCTAGCATCACATCTTGTATACAAGATATGTAAGGGCGTAACTCAGATGGAATATGTTGCTTAAACCTCCTAATGGTTAACAAGTTCTCGTCCCCCTTTATTAATAGAAACCCATGATCATCCAGCGTCTCCTTCTTTTTAGAACTCGTTGGACGACTTCGTTGCATTTTAGGTTTTTCAGACTTTACAACCGAACCAGTTCCACGAGAGCCCTATGACGGTACATATGAGCTGTGTCGGGGTAAATCGTACCTATGTTGTAGGGAACCTACATATACGTTGCTTACCTCACCATAAGAGTGAGAAAGCTTGACTCACCATAAGAGCTATTTCTCGCAGCCTCGTCTACCCTCGCAGCTTCTTCCAACCTTTGTTGTACTTTCTTTGATGTAGGCAGACCGCAAGTATCTTGCTGGACATTTTAGTTGATTTTTTTGGGGTCAAGACCGCTTTTATCTTTGAAAGCAAACTAAGCGGTGGATGGCGACTCTAATTGTTGACGCACAATATTGAGCTCTTCTACAACATCGACCTCCTCATGTATCAGTTTACACGGTAGTAAATCAAGCTTACGCCATAATACATCTACGTCTTCGAGTTGTATCTTACGCCCTGCACAGTTAAATCAATATAGTGTGTAACCTGCTAAAATCGTATTAAATAACAAAAGGTTTGTATGTTTAAGATTTTTTACCTGTACGTCTGTAACTTTCCAACCTACAAGCACACGGCAACCCACAACTAAGCCACATATGGCAACCACATGATGAGTTACATTTATGCAACACCTCTAGCTTCGTCATTAGCTCTCCTTCTAGAAAATCAAGTGTTGTATGGGAAACCTTTCCACGTAGGTTGTCCAACAGTGGTTGTCGTCTGTGGTGGTTCATCGTTTTTTTGATGCTTTCGGTGAATTTTTTTTGTATTTCCCCCATCTGAGTTTCAACTATATCACTGACACACCCCACGAATCGGTCTAATGAACTCCTGCACATTACGTATCTTTTAAAATTTGTGTGCTGACTCTCAACTCTGTTAGTGGTGCGCTGACCGAAGTTGCGACTCTTGTTAGTCCACGTAAAAACGAACATGTCTTTATAGTCTTTGAGCCAGTTATCATACACATAATTAAAGACCCCTGCAAAAGTAAAATAATAAAATGTAAAAACGCGTGTAAATATAATGGATTGTATGGGTCATTTGTTGAAGACACACTTACTTAAGCGGTTGCAAGCCACAAGTCGGTTTTACAATTTTCGCAAGTTGTATTCGTATATGGCCTCTGAAGCAGAGTCGTACACTCTCTGCCAGTACGACATAATTTCTCCCAATCTTCTTTGTTGAACCCTTGCTTGCAATGTTTACAGATATTTTGTTCGATGTGAAACCGGCATAGAAACCTAGATGCGTCCAGGAATACTTTAGCACACGCGTTAATTGTAACACCCCGAAAATATAAAACTTTATATTAGAATTATAAAGTATAAATAAACAAGAATTTACTAACTAGGAAAATTATAACCTAGTTAACTACAAGTCTATAAATAACTTGAAATAGGGTAAAATAACCAAAACTATATGTTAAACAAAAGTGGAGGGGCCAATGATGTTAAAATTGAAACTTATGTTACTAATTTTAATAAAAAAGAAAAACCAAACACCCCATTTGGGGGTCTGGTCGATCAAGAACAAGCAGGGGGCGACACCCCCACCCTCAAACCCTAACATCCACAAAATCTCACAAATTGAAGGTGCAAATCTGGTCCAAAACGAAATCCGAGCTTAGAATTGTGATCCTCTTCGCAAGAGGATTATAAGGTATGTAAAATTTGATGAGAATTCTCTACTTGAAATTCTCATGAATTTAGGAAATCTGAAATTTGATGATGCATGTTTGTTACTTGGGTAGATTAGAAAAGATAAAGTGTCTAGGAGCAAAAACCTAGACAACAATATGTGAAATCATGATAAAATTCTGAAAATTTCATAAACACAATGAAGGTGATTCATGGGTTTTGTGAGATAATGACAAACACTAGAATGATCGTGGTTGTTCTAGTAATGTTTGACATGTATGAAGTGATTTCAGGATTTTAGAAGATAAAGTTCTTGTAAAATAGTTTATTTATGAAGAATTAAGGCTATATGATAAGTTGAGAACTTGATAATATATAGTGTAAATTTCTGCCCTTAAAGTGTTCGCATAAATGCCTCAAAGAAGGCTTAAATCTGAAAATTTAAGTTAAACCGCATGATTGTGATGTTTAGGAAAAATATGCGAATTGTGAATAGAAAAGAGTTCTAAACATGTTTTGGTTGAACTCAATAGGAAAGGATACCGGAGCTTCAAGCGGACAAGCCGGTGGCGACTTGCGTTTGAAGGGCGTGCACTAAAGGTATGTAACTTGATTCGTTACATTTGGGTAAATTTCGATATTTAGCATATATGTAGTTGAATTGTGTATTAAAAGTTGAGTTGGATTAAAGCGATGATGTTCGCTATGTCGTATAATAGGCCAAGAATCAGGTTAGACCTCATTGGTAGTCATCACAATGGAGGATTCCTTAGATGAGCCAAACGGGTCGAATGATCAAATAAGGCATGGTAATACATTATAGTATGGTTACTTGGTCTTGTTATTATTGACAAATGACATATTAGAATACGAGGGTGTAACATATCGGGTTGTAGGAATGAAATCCGAGAAATTGGTCCAAGTAAATAAACAAATCAAACAAAAGCATAACATTCCAGAGTCTACCGTAAATTACGGTACATATCGTAATTTACGGTAGACACCAAAATGTTACGGTGGTTCTTTACTGAGTTACGGTGGACCATAAGTTTCAGATGACTACCGTAAATTACGGTACATACCGTAATTTACGGTAGAACCCTGGAAAAATTGTAAATTTCGCATACTTTCGTTTAATTGAATCCGTTTTAAACGTAGTTTCGACTATGTATTATTCTTATGTACTCTAATATTAATGTTTAATGTAAACATTTCAGTTTTTAGGTATTCAAGGATTTCGGATGACGGTCAAGCAAGCTTTTGAAGAACCGAACTCGAACTTTTGAACCTTCCGCATAAATTAACTCGGTTTAAACAATGTTATGATGTAAATCGTTTGCTAAATAACTTATGGATGTTTAAATTTGTTGGTAGATAACTAATGTTGTTACCTTAGAACCTTACTTTTGGAACTTGTGTTTTAAATGGGTCATCTTTTATATAAAATCTTACGAATTATTGATAAATTCGAGTGGAAATTATAAGGGTGTTACAAGTTGGTTTTCAGAGCTTAAGGTTGTCAACAAAGTGTTCGGTTCAAGCTTGATCGATCGTCCGGTAAGAATTAACTTATTATGTTAATAAATTATGTCTTATGTAAGAAATGAGAAATGAATTGAGATGCATGGGAAGAGCGTGTTAACACACTCAAACCCGGAAAGTGCATCAAATGTGAATGGTTAAAGCAAGTTAGGAACTTGGCTAAACCGAAACAAATGAAGTAATGTTATAAATGAAATGTTTAACGTTTAAATGTAAACATTTCAGTTTCAAGATGTCTGATGGAAACGATGATAATCCGGTGCAAACAAGCACCGAACAAATGAAAGAAATAATTGCCGAAGAAGTAGGGAAGGCAATTGAAGGTAGTCTATCCGGGTTTATAGACAAAATTCAAAGCACGGTGTTGTCGCTTGTTGAAGAGCGAGTTAAAAAGTTGGAGGATAGTGTCAACCTTATGAAGGAGAAAATGGGAGATCGTAAAGGGTGCTCATATAAATAATTTATGGCGTGCAAACCGCCAATGTATAACGGGGAAGTTGACCCGATAATCTGCCAAAGATGGATAAGTGACGTCGAAGGAGTGTTTGAACGGACCCACTGTGACGGAGGTGACTTTGTTGCTTATGGAACGGGTCAATTGAGGGGTCAAGCCAAAGATTGGTGGGACAATAAAAAGAAGGAGATAGGAGCCGAAGCGGCAAGGGTCATGACTTGGGACGAGTTTAAGGTGCCGTTCCTTAAACACCATAGTCCCAAAGCAGTTATCAACAGGATCAAAGAGGAATTTATCCAGTTAAGACAAAAGGGAGAATCAATTGATAAAATCACGGGCATCTTCATGGATAAGCTGAGATTTTGTGACGAGTTGGTCACCACTGAAGAGCAGAAGATATACTACTATTACAACATGCTGAGTGCTGAATACCGGGAGTTTATGACTCCCTCAAAATATGAAACTCTCACAGAAATCATCAACACCGCCCGGGAGCGGGAAATCGAGTTAAAGAAACAAGTTGAAAGGGGTGAGCGAAGAGCACAGGATGTGAATCCAAGCCCTACAAAGAAGGCTAGAACTGCGGAATCAGGAAAGAAAGTGGAGACTACAGGCGGGTCGCCAAGTTGCAAAGTATGTGGAAAGGGGCACAAAGGTGAGTGCCGCTTCAAAGACAAGCCGTGTCCGGTATGTGGGAAGACGGGGCACACTGCATCGCTATGTCCCGGAAAAGTTTCCGTTTGTTACAAATGTTATCAACCCGGCCACAAAAAGTCTGAATGCCCCGAGTTGGTTGGAAAGAGAGACACAACAGAGTCTCCAACGGAAGCTCCAAAGGTGAAGGCTAGGTCCTTCCAACTTACCGCGGCTGAAGCAAAGATAGAACCCGACGTGGTCTCAGGTATATTCACGATTAACTCAATTCCTGCACGTGTATTGTTTGATACGGGTGCGAATAAATCCTTCATTTCGCATGGATTTATTCTACATCCTTCATTTGTATTGACGAAATTATCTCTGCCCTTAGAAGTTGAAATAGGGGACAACAAAAGTTTTATAGTTTGTGATGTTTGTCGAGGCTGCAAATTAAGCATCGACGATGAAGAATACTTGATAGACCTAATCCCGATGTCAATGGGGGAATTTCAAGTAGTCGTTGGGATGGATTGGCTATCTCAACACCACGCGAAGGTTGTGTGTTTTCGTAAGGAGATAAAGCTAACATCTCCGAGCGGGAAACACGTCACCATCTATGGCGAAAAAGGAGGCAACCCTATAGTATGCTCAATGATGAAAGCTCACAAGCTTATGAAGCGAGGATGCAAGGCATTCATGATATACGCAAATGAGCCCGAGAAAGGATCACGGAAGATTGAAGACGTACCGGTAGTACGAGACTATGAAGATGTGTTTCCGGAGGATTTACCGGGGATACCGCCTGAACGGGAAGTAGAGTTCGGGATCGAATTGATTCCGGGCGCAAAACCCGTAGCAAAAGCACCGTACCGACTCGCACCGTCAGAATTACAAGAGTTGATGTCCCAAATTCAAGACCTGCTTGACAAAGGATTCATAAGGCCGAGTGTGTCTCCTTGGGGCGCACCGGTACTGTTCGTGAAAAAGAAAGACGGAAGCATGCGCATGTGTATCGATTACCGGGAATTAAATAAACTCACGGTAAAGAACCGATACCCACTTCCGAGGATAGATGATCTATTCGACCAATTACAAGGTGCGAACTGGTTTTCAAAAATTGACCTTAGATCGGGGTATCACCAACTAAAGGTCAAGGAGGAAGATGTGCCGAAGACGGCTTTCCGCATGAGATACGGACATTACGAATTCCTCGTGATGTCATTCGGGCTAACAAATGCACCCGCAGCTTTCATGGACCTCATGAACTGGGTTTGCAAGCCAATGTTGGATAAGTCAGTCATCGTGTTTATCGATGATATTTTGGTGTATTCGAAAACCGAAGCTGAACATGCACACCACTTACAAGAGGTGTTAGAGACGCTTAAACGAGAAAGGTTGTATGCGAAATTCTCTAAGTGTGCCTTTTGGTTACGAGAGGTACAATTCCTTGGCCATATCATAAGTGCCGACGGAGTATTGGTGGATCCGTCAAAGATCGAGGCCGTGTCAAAATGGAATCCTCCGAAGAACCCTTCGGAAATTAGAAGCTTTTTGGGGCTTGCAGGATACTATAGGAGATTCATTCAAGATTTCTCCAAGATTGCGTCACCGCTAACAAAACTAACCCGGAAGGAAGAAAAGTTCATTTGGGGTGTAGATCAAGAAAGAGCGTTTCAAACGCTAAAAGAGAAATTAACTCAAGCTCCGGTACTGACATTGCCGGACGGAGTCGAAGACATGGTGGTTTATTCGGATGCTTCACTATCGGGGCTCGGATGCGTTTTGATGCAACGGGGCAAAGTTATAGCTTATGCCTCGAGGCAATTGAAGATACACGAGAAGAAATATCCCACACACGATCTCGAGTTGTCTACGGTGGTATTTGCATTAAAAATATGGAGGCACTACTTATATGGGGTAAAGTGCACCATATTCACCGATCACAAGAGCTTGAAATACTTCTTCGATCAGAAGGAGTTAAATATGCGACAAAGGCGATGGCTAGAAACGGTCAAGGATTATGATTGTGAAATACATTACCACCCCGGGAAAGCCAATGTGGTGGCCGATGCGTTGAGCCGAAAGGCAGACTATGCCCCGATACGAGTACGATCGTTGCAGCTCATTGTGACTTCGGGCTTACTTGAACGAATCCGAGGAGCACAAGATGAAGCAGTAAAGACGGAAAACTGGAAGAAGGAAAGGACCGTTGGTCAAGTTAAAGATCTCGAAGTAGGCAAACACGGTTTGAAAACACGTTTCAGTAGAATTTGGGTTCCTAACACATATGGAGTTAAAAAGCTTCTACTTGATGAAGCTCATAAGTCCCGTTATTCCATCCATCCGGGAGCGACCAAAATGTATAACGACTTAAAACAAAATTATTGGTGGCCCGGAATGAAGAGAGATATGGTGAAGTACGTGGAAAAATGCTTGACATGTTTACAAGTCAAGGTAGAGCACCAAAAACCATTTGGTAAACTCCAACCGTTGGAAATTTCGGTTTGGAAATGGGAACATATTACAATGGACCAATTAACCAAATTGCCTAAGACAAATCGTGGTTTCGATGCCATATGGGTAGTGGTGGATAGATTGACGAAAAGTGCTCACTTCATTCCGATTCGTGAGACTTATACGTCAGAAAAGATGTCAGAAGTTTACACTAATGAGATAATAGCACGTCATGGAGTACCGGTATCCATCGTGTCTGATAGGGATACCCGGTTCACTTCAAATTTCTGGCGAGATTTCCAAGAGCAAATGGGAACCAAATTGTTCATTAGCACTGCGTACCATCCTCAAACAGATGGACATAGTGAAAGAACAATACAAACATTAGAGGACATGCTACGGGCATGTATAATCGACTTTGGAGGAAGTTGGGATGTTTACCTACCATTAGTTGAGTTTTCGTATAACAACAGCTACCACGCTAGTATTAAGATGGCGCCGTACGAAATGCTCTATGGTAGGAAATGCCGAACCTCGGTATGTTGGGGTGAAGTGGGTCCACGTGAACTCGCCCACCAAGATACAGTACAAGCCACTAATGAAAAGATTGATGTGGTTCGGGCACACTTGAAAGCGGCACAAGACAGGCAAAACGCGTATACTGATAAAAGGAATAGGCCAATCGAATTCCAGGTTGGCGACATGGTTATGCTAAAAGTTTCCACATGGAAGGGCGTTATTAGATTCAGAAAAAGGGGGAAGCTAAGCCCGAGGTTTATTGGGCCATTTAAAATCATCGGAAGGGTCGGCAAGGTGGCTTATCGCCTCGAATTACCGGAAGAGTTGAACGGAATACATAGCACGTTCCACGTGTCGCAATTGCGAAAGTGCCTAGCGGACGAAACAGCTTATATCCATTACGATGATATCGAAGTGGATAATAGCCTGAATTATGCGGTGAGACCAGTGGAGATTTTAGATCAAAAGGTCAAGCACTTGAGAAACAAACACATCGATCAAGTCAAGGTCAAGTGGGAGCATAGGAAAGGTTCGGACACTACGTGGGAATCCGAAGAGGAGATGCGACGTCTCTACCCTACTTTATTTGGTACGTAATTCGGTTTCGGGGACGAAACCCTTTTAAGGGGGGTGGACTTGTAACACCCCGAAAATATAAAACTTTATATTAGAATTATAAAGTATAAATAAACAAGAATTTACTAACTAGGAAAATTATAACCTAGTTAACTACAAGTCTATAAATAGCTTGAAATAGGGTTAAATAACCAAAACTATATGTTAAACAAAAGTGGAGGGGCCAATGATGTTAAAATTGAAACTAATGTTACTAATTTTAATAAAAACAAAAACCAAACACCCCATTTGGGGGTCTGGTCGATCAAGAACAAGCAGGGGGCGACACCCCCACTCTCAAACCCTAACATCCACAAAATCTCACAAATTGAAGGTGCAAATCTGGTCCAAAACGAAATCCGAGCTTAGAAGTGTGATCCTCTTCGCAAGAGGATTATAAGGTATGTAAAATTTGATGAGAATTCTCTACTTGAAATTCTCATGAATTTAGGAAATCTGAAATTTGATGATGCATGTTTGTTACTTAGGTAGATTAGAAAAGATAAAGTGTCTAGGAGCAAAAACCTAGACAACAATATGTGAAATCATGATAAAATTCTGAAAATTTCATAAACACAATGAAGGTGATTCATGGGTTTTGTGAGATAATGTAACACCCCAAAACCCGAATATTTATATTCGTTAAATGTTATGATATGGTACATGAAGAAATAAATGACTAGGTTATTTAACCTAGTTAGTTATGAGTATGGTAGAAACAACTAAAGGATGAGAGTTGTGGCAATTATAATGAGTGGCAAACTTGAGGGACCAAAATGGGGCAAGATGAAACTTGAATTAATATATGAAATATACACCCACAAACACACATAATCGTGTGTTCTAGAAAGAGCAGGAGCTCTTATGGAGCCAAAACCCTAATCATGGAAAATCACCAAATTGAAAGGCTAAACTAAGCTTAAATTCACAACCGAGCATGGATTAATGATCACCTTCACGAGGGGATCATAAGGTATGTCTTAAAAGTTAGATTGGTGATTATGCATGAAGTGGGTTATGTTGTAAATCACGAATTGGTATGAGATTGATCATGTATAAGGGTTAGAATCGTCATATAGAACATAGGTTATGTATGGTTTGTGTTAATTTGATGATTAGTGGTGAAACCCATTAGTTATGGTGATGATGATGACTTGAATGATCACCCATGTCCAATTCTTGCTTAATATTGATGTATTTTGATGTGTATGATAGATTCTTGTTAGAGCAATTGAAAGATATGTGATACTAGCATGTTTGATGTTTATGCATGAATGATTCATGTTTATTAGAAGGAGGAATTTGATGAATTATGTATGAGATTAGGAGATTGTGCATGAATTAGTTGTACTTTATGTTTAAAAGGTAGTACATACACCAAGGGTATGATGAAATTAGAGATAATTGAGTTTAGATCACTAGTAAGTGATTAATAATGAAGTTATGAAGTGGGTTTTAGATAATGTGATGTAAATGGATGATTTAATTATGTTAATGATGTTTGGAATCATACTTGGGTGTGAATGTTTAAAGAAATCGGATAAGAAATGATAAATTAGCATGTTATAAGGTTGAATGATAAATTCCATATAAAATCCGTGTAATGAAAAGGTTGTTATGAATGATGAATAAGCTAACTATCTTGAGAATGATATATGATAGTTGAGGCTTGATAAGCGACATGGAAGCTTGGGAAAGAAGCGGATCAAATGGAACTTATGTGCACGAGAAGCGTACTCGGATGCAAGGTAAGTAAGCTTACACCCTTTTTGTAGAATATTTATTCGTTGTATTGATTACGAACATGGTAAGTAAACATGTGAAGTATGATGTTCTGACAAGTATTTGATACGGGTCGGAATATGTGGGTATGATAAGGAAATTAAAGTTGATGTTTAAAAAGGGTAAAATGGACATTTGGAACTAACGGGTCAAATGGTGGAGATGTCATCATTTGACATTATCGACTAATGAATGGTTTTGTCAAGTATTATGAATTCACAGATTTAATAGCGAAAGGATCTCGCTGCTATCATCTAACAATTTGGTGGACGAAGTATTAAACGGATCTTAGCTTTGATCCAAGCAAGGTATGTGTGTTTAAAGTTGTAGTTAAGTGATAGGGATGGTTGAATGTGCATTGAAGTCCTTTGTTGAAAAGGATGGAGCGAAGTTGACAAAAATGCCCTTGATAGGTATATCGGGCAAACGAATTTAAAAGGTTGTTTAGAAATAAGCCATTAGATTAAATGATTACTTTGTATATGTATGAAAGCGAAAAGTATGATTTTTACGAGTCAAGGTCCTTAAAAATGCGTAAATACCCTTAACGGGTCAAAATAACATTTAAGTGGAAATGGGTTGGGATGTTGTAAGAAACCCGTGATTGGGACCTTATATGATAGACGACGTTGAAATTATAAGGTTCATGAGGAATTTAGGTTAAACAATCAAGTTATGTTGATATATGCATGAACGGGTCAAAATTTGGTAAAAGGGTAATAAGCTGAAGGTTTAGAAGTCATAAATTATGGTAGTCCAAATATTGGATTTTCACTCCATGTGATGGAGAATTAAATTACGGTTGCGTAGGAAAAAGAATCGAGTAAAACGGATAAACGGTTTGAAAGTTACGGCCGTTTTCGTAAAAAGGATTAAACCGGTAAATCTGTAGCTGGGCTGCAGCGTAACCTACGACTCAGCGTAGGCTACGGTACTGGAAGGGCTGTTTTGTTGATTAATCTGTAGCTGGGCTGCAGCGTAACCTACGGCTCAGCGTAGGCTACGGTACTGGAGGGGCGGTTTTATTGATTATTAATGGACTGTAAGCTACGGTCTGTAGACTGTAGCCTACGACAGGATTGATAAAATTGTTATATGTTGTTGTTTGATTGTGTATGAGGTAAATTACGATATTTAACAACTTTTTACACTTATAATACTAACATTTAAAGTTTTTAAATGTGGTTTGGGTCTCTAAGTATAAGGAACTCATTCTAATCAATTTCTAAAGCCTTATAAACAATGTTAAGATAAATTTGATATTAAGAAAGATAAGGAAGGCATGTATATTTGTGAAAGGATGAGAATGTAAATCGTTGTGATAAAAGATTATGATCTACACGATACGGTATGATCGTCAAGGACGATGATGTATAAAGTATGCATTATAAAGTGAATGTAATATGCTAACATGAGTTCCAATATGATGAAGAGATGTGAAAAGTCAACGAGGAAACTTATTTATGTTTATAATGTGTGCTAACGTTATGAATGTATGTGGTGAGCGCAGGTTGATCGGGTCACGGAGGATTAACAAGGGACAGAGATCATGGACCGAGTCACATGAAGGATTGTACGGGGTGTCTAAGAATGTAATTTGTTATACATAAGTTATGTTTTATTCTATAATTGAGTTAGTTTGATGTATTCAATATAAAGGAGTTATTTTAAAAGTGAACTTTCAAGTAAGACATAAGGTTTATAATGAAAGAAATTTTATGGCATGAACCTCCGCTGCGAATTTTGTCAATTACGTGTTAGGGACTTACAAGTTGGTATCAGAGCCCTGGTTTGAGAGAATCAAGTACAAGAGTATAGGTACTTGAACTCAAACATGTGTGCTCTTATGATAAGGAACCCGTACAATCCATGACTCGATCAAGATCTAAAGGTAGAAATTGAATGAAAGCGTGTATGTATGCACTCATATGAAGAAGCTAATGGTTTTGTATGTGCTAGGTAAGCTTAAAAGTTTGAAGAGGATGATCCGTGAATGCAGTCTAAGATGGACGCTAAGGCAGGCAATGATGCGAATGGATTGACGGACCCCAGGTACACAATGTTAATATGTATGGGTACCGTTGTTAAAAGAAAAAGGAAGAAATCTCCTTGGGAGGGTAAGTACTAAACGGAAGACAATGATATTGTCTTGATAAGATTGTAAAAATGTAGCACGAACTGAGACCCACTACTGCAGACATAAGGCGATGATTACCTGAAGGCACGGAATTAGTATGTGAATTGCGCACCTGGCCAGTACGCTAGAAGCATATGACGTTCGTGAGACCGTGGTAATTATTGCAGGTATGTCCGTTAGAATTGGGTAGCAGGTGGGCGTGCGGGTGAAGTGGGTAGTAAGACTCTCGGGAAATTGAGAGTACTATGTAGGAATGAAAAACATGAGTGATAAGAATGAAGAATGTTGAATCCATAAGAGAGTACGGATCAACAAGATATAAATGAAATGATTGAATCCGTGAGACGGATTCAAGGAATGAACGGTATGAATGAAATGTTTGAATCCGCGAGACGGATTCAAAGAATGAAAGGTGTGAATGCAATGTTTGAATCCACGAGACGTATTCAAGGTATGAAAGGCATGAATGAAATGTTTGAATCCGTCTCACGGATTCAAGGTATGAAATGCATGAAGGGAATGTTTGAATCTGCAAGACGGATTCAAGGAATGAAATGTAGAAATGATAAGTCCGAATCCGCGAGACGGATTCAACATATGTAAGGAATAAAAGATGTGAATGACATGTTTGAATTCGTGAGATGGATTCAAAGCATAGAAGGAAGAGAATGTATAAATGGTATGTTTGAAACCGCTAGACGGATTCAAAACATAGAAATAATGAAAGGTATGGATGCTACGATTGTGTCCGCAGGACGAGTATAAAATATAAAAATGATGAAAATAGCCCACATCGCGCTGTGTCAATAGTTTGACCGTGGTTGTGTCAAACGAATCATGTGAGTAAATGTAAAGTAACTGAATGAAAGAATGATCATGATTGGCACGCAAACCTAAATTTTAAATTTAAAATGAAAGAAAGAAGTTTTGAATAAGTTATGTGTTAAATGTGCTGGTAATCAACTATTGGGAGTCAAAATGAATGACGGGCTAATACCCGGACAATGATTTAAGTACGCACAAGAAGGGTAGGTTTTGTTAAGAATGCCGAAATGATGTAAGGAATGTTTGAATGAAAAAGTGCAAACTGTTAAATTTGTTGACGATAATGTTAGAAGCTAGATGTGATGAAACCCATCGATTTTGTGGGAGGTTGTGCACGAGCGAAGGCACATTGCACGGATGAATGAAATCTAGCCTGGTACGGCTAGTGCACGTGAAGAATGCGGATCGATCCGGGTTATGGATTGTCGATGAATGATATGAGATGAGGTTAGTAAAAAGTTTAACATATGTTGGATAAGTATGAATTGGTAAATTGAGTACGACCTATGAAATGAATGTTGGAATGGGCATGGTATAATATGGAAAGTTTGATTTCTAATAGTTGACATAAGAATGAAAACTATGTCTTTAAGAAGTGAATCTTAAAGGTTTTAAGTAAAATATACGAGTATTAGTTAAACTCTCGTATGATGAATGTGCATGATACGTATACTTATGCAAATTAAGTAAATGCACGAAATGAGAGGAATAGTAATGTAGAATGAATAAGGTGAGTTGAAGGTAACGTAAGGGTATGTATTGTACCATAACTAAGGAATTGTGTATTAAAAGTTGAGTTGGATTAAAGCGATGATGTTCACTATGTCGTATAATAGGCCAAGAATCAGGTTAGACCTCATTGGTAGTCATCACAATGGAGGATTCCTTAGATGAGCCAAACGGGTCGAATGATCAAATAAGGCATGGTAATACATTATAGTATGGTTACTTGGTCTTGTTATTATTGACAAATGACATATTAGAATACGAGGGTGTAACATATCGGGTTGTAGGAATGAAATCCGAGAAATTGGTCCAAGTAAATAAACAAATCAAACAAAAGCATAACATTCCAGAGTCTACCGTAAATTACGGTACATACCGTAATTTATGGTAGACACCAAAATGTTACGGTGGTTCTTTACTGAGTTACGGTGGACCATAAGTTTCAGATGACTACCGTAAATTACGGTACATACCGTAATTTACGGTAGAACCTGGAAAAATTGTAAATTTCGCATACTTTCGTTTAATTGAATCCGTTTTAAACGTAGTTTCGACTACGTATTATTCTTATGTACTCTAATATTAATGTTTAATGTAAACATTTCAGTTTTTAGGTATTCAAGGATTTCGGATGACGGTCAAGCAAGCTTTTGAAGAACCGAACTCGAACTTTTGAAGCTTCCGCATAAATTAACTCGGTTTAAACAATGTTATGATGTAAATTGTTTGCTAAATAACTTATGGATGTTTAAATTTGTTGGTAGATAACTAATGTTGTTACCTTAGAACCTTACTTTTGGAACTTGTGTTTTAAATGGGTCATCTTTTATATAAAATCTTACGAATTATTGATAAATTCGAGTGGAAATTATAAGGGTGTTACAAAAGCTTGTGTTAATTAGGGCTAGCTCTTTATCCGTGATTATCACACGCGACATCATACACTCATGCAACATTGACTTAATCCTTTCAAGCACCTAGACGAAGTTATCCCTTCGTTCTTTGCAAATAACGACATGTGCAACACAAAAATAGTTGTTGGTCGACGTCAAACCCACAACCTGGACAAATGGCATGTTGTAGATATTTGTTTGTACGTCGCGTCGATCAACAGCACGTGCAGGAATGCACGCCACATAGTAATCGAAAGGGGATGAACAAAGAAAATCTCTGTTACGACATCTTTTGTAGGATCCTGTTGGGTGTCGTAAATGAATTTGTTTTCATGCAACATGTTTTCTATTGCCTGCATGGGAGACTTTCCGTCCATCTGTGATGCTCTAATTTTTTGGACCGCATTTTGCACGTCTTTCTGAACATGTAGGCTGTCGGGGAACTATTCTCTTAAGGTTTGAAATATGTTACGTAGCTCCATGTTTTGAGATGTCAGCTGCTCCACCTGCTTGTATTCGAATTCAGTAAATCTTGGCACAAACGCGTGGCCCAACAGACTCTGTGCAGGTTCGTGGTTATTTTTCGAGTCCTCCACGACTAACTCCCACGTGTCATTCGTCACATCCCACACAACGAGTAATGAAAATGGGCAACCAATTTTTTTGTTGCTAGCTTTTCTAACTGTTGCTTTACTACGTTGCTCACCACCACGGTCGCACACAAGTCATACCATCTCTGTACTACCACCAATATTCTTCGATCCATGGGTCACAATAACATAACCATTCTCCTTTCCCGTAGCTTGTACCCAGTTCTTCAGATCAATTATAGACATGAAACACTAAAAAACAGTTACGTTATTTAACAATAATAATAACAATAACAATAACAATAACAATAATAATAATAATAATAATAATAATAATAATAATAATAATATTTTTAAAAACAACAATAATAATTATATTTTAACAACAATAATAATTATAATTTTATGAATAATAATAATAATAATAATAATAATAATAATAATTTTAATAATAATAATAATAATAATAGTATCTTAACAATAATAATAATATTAATAATAATAATTTTATGAATGATAATAATAATAATTTAACAATAATAATAGTTATAATATTTTAACAATAATAATTATAATAATAGTATTTTTAACAATAATAATAACAATAATAATAATACTTGTATTTTTAACAACAACAACAACAACTATAATAATAATAATAATAATAATAAAAATATTTTAACAATAATAATAACAACATTAATAATAATTATAATTTGATGAATAATAATAATAATAATAATAATATGTTAACAATAATAATAAAAATTATAATACTTTAACAATAATTATTATAATTATAATAATAGTATTTTAACAATAACAATAACAATAACAATAACAATAACAATAACAATAACAATAACAATAATAATAATAATAATAATTTTAACAATAATAATAACAATAATAATAATTATAATTTTAACAATCATAATATTAATTATAATTTTAACAACAATAATAATAATTATAATTTTATGAATAATAATAATATTTTAAAAATAATAATATTTTAACAATAAAATAATTTTAACCTGATTAATTTGAAACGGATTTCCCGGGTTAGAGAGTTGATAATCATCATACAGTGGTGTGTTCGGTGGCTCATAACTGTATCCACCATATCATCCGTATCCACCGTAATCCGGATACGATTGTTGTGCCGGGTAATATAGTTCATCAACAGGCTCATCTCCGTATCCATCGTATCCTCCATATCCATTCGCATTACCTTGTTACACGTACGAAGATTCACACCCGTATCCGTAATCAAGATACACTTGATGCGCCGGGTAATATGGTTCATCAACAGGTGGAGTCGGAGCCTCGTTCAAGTCTGGCGACTGTATCTTTTTATCAACAGGGACACAAGACACAACATCCTCCTTCTCATTAGCATCATTCACTCCCCACGAGTCATTAGAATATTGTTTACAGAAATAATTGTTGTGCCAAAATGATGACATTTTAGCTCCACAGTCGACCAAGAAACTATAACCGAAGAAATGAAGAAATGAAGAAGAATAAGAAGAATTGGTTTTGTTTTGAATTCGTAGGCAAGGCAGAAGATGTCTAAATACTAATTTGAATTCACAATTATTAGCCTCATATAGCTCTATACGCGGCGTATACCTTTATTCACGTGCCTAGACAACATCATATCAATGTCAAATCTGTCAGACATACGCTGCGTATAGCTCTATACGCAGCGTATAGATGCCTCGTATACTTTCTGCGTATAGCTCTATACGTATCGTATGTCAGGCAGATTTGACAGTGTACTAGGTTGTCATGTACCTGCCCAGTACATATGCTACGTAGCAATAAATTATATTCCAACAACATCAAGTATGTGCGTGGTGAAATATAAAAAAGGAGTTAATGCGGAGTTTGATGTAATAAATGTACCAACATTTTTTTTTGAACGGTAACAGACCAACTGGTTGGGCTTTCGCACCAACTTCAGTAAGGTCAAGAGCGACCCCGGGTTCGAAACCAAGGGACCCTCCATTTAGGGCGAGGTACACCTTGGCCCTCAAACCATCCGGGACGTTAAGCCACGTGAATGGTATCATAGGCATTTAATTCTCATCCGGCCCGTTCCAGGAGGAAACCACGCAACAAGTGGCAATGTAAAACCCCCTGACCTCACCTATATGCGTCGAGTGGGGATCGAACCAGACTATCTCACGAGAAATCTGGCCTACCCACCACTGGACCATAGGATCATTGGCAACATTTGTGTGAGCAACAGAACACCACACAACGTTCCATAATACGGCATCATTCATTTAATCACCTAGTAGGTTACATCCAATGTTTTAAAAACCGGTTTTTAAATCAAACCGGATTAGGCTAAAAAATGGTTCAACCGGTTGAACCAGGTTATACCGAGCGGTTCAACCGGGTTGACTAGCTAACTCTATAATTTCATAAATTACAACATCAACTCAAAAGTTAATCCAAAAAATGCATGATTACATATTAAAAGATGATCCAAAAGTAAATCCATAATAAAAAATAATCCAAAAGATAATCGAAAATCATTCAATTTTTCAACAAGCTCTTTTAAATGAAAGTGTACGATATGTTTAAACCATTTGAGTGTTGAATACATCAAGTTCACGATTGCATAAAAGGTGAAATTCACTATTATCGCCATCCTCATCAACTAGAGGATAACTGTTTTCGTTTCATACAATATTAAATAAAAACTTTTAGTTACGAATAATCATAATATATAAAAATTACGTAAGATAAGTAACCAGAGCCGTCCTCGAGAATGATAAAAAAATTTTGGGCCTCGTGCGAGACAAAAAAGTTGGGCCCCTTATAATAGAAACTTATCATTTTATATATCCGAAAACCACACTACAACATAATTGATTAATTATTATATATATAATTTATGAACTTATTAGATACAGTGATTTTTTTGTCTTTTTGTGAATTTTTTTTCATCTTTCCAGATTTTTATTTTTGTCTATTTTTTGGTTTTTGTTTTTGTTTTTCTTTTTTAGTTTCAATTCGAACCTGATGTACATGTAACAAAACGAACAGTCTAATACTGACCGAACTACGTTAGTTCCGGAATTCGTTTTTATTGTTCCGATCGATGTAAACATATCTCGGTATATTTTTTGGATGTATCATGACTTTTTTTTGTTTCTCTTTCGGTAAGTGTCAGTAACTTAATAAACCGAATCAATATCAAACGAATTCCTCCCATTAACGTTATTTTTACTATTGATCTACGTTTCCTTAAAAAATTGGGTCGCCCCGCCGCAGAGCGTGGGTGTAACCCACTAGTTGTTATAAAATAAACAAAATGTCGTTCTTTTTTAGCGCATAATACGATCGTAATGCTTGCAGGTTTTGTTTCTTTTTTTTGAGCGCACCGTCCCACTGAAACGTCATTTATTTTGGGCCTTTTTTCAGCATTTGGGCCTTTAATCTTCTGCAGCTCAACGTTTGGGCCTTTAATCTTCAGCAGTCTAAAATTTAGGCCTTTTATGGTTACATAACATAATTAACTTATAAGCTTCTACCGGGCCCCTAACATTTTTGGGCCTTGTGCGCCTGCCCAGCTTGGTCGGCCCAAGAGCCGGGTCTGATCAAGGGCAAAAAAGCATGGATTAAACAGCAGCAACGACATCATTCTGATCATCTGTTCGTCACGTTCATCTTTGAATTCGACATCAACAACAATCTGGCTGACTAGGGTTTCGATTTCACTTAAAAGGTAACTCAAACAGTCAAACTTATTATGTCTAACAATCCATAAGGAATTTTTATGATAAATTATGATCCCTTTGAGAAGAAACAAACGCCCAGCCCCAATTTCGATTCTAGAAATCATAGCTTAGGTTAGGTTGAATGGTGGATGAATAGGTTACTGTTGTTTTAGATTGAGGAAAAGAAATAAATTAGTAAATGACCATAAATTAGTAAATTATGTTATAAATGACCATTTTGATTCTATTTTTTAAACAGTAAAGTAATAAATGTATGTATGTTCTATTTTTTTTAAACAGTTGTGTGGACATATAATAAATGTATGTATGTTTGATAAGGTCTGAAACTTTGATGCTTATACCTTTGCAAGTCGAATTGAAACTTTGAATATTTTTGTCTAGAAATTATGCCTCCGGTTCCCAAATACAAATACTTATCCGGTAGTCAAAAACGTAAAATGAAGAAGCTAAAGGAGGACAAAAGAAAGGCCGACGAAGTAAAACAAAACCGCATACACAAGTTTTTCTCAAAACAACCTCAAAGTTCTAGTTCTAGTGCGGATGCTCATTTAGGTGAAGATGGTAGTAATGTTAATGTGGATGAAGCTAACGTGGTTGAAGATGACGTTAGTTTAAATGTGGATGAAGCTAACGTGGGTGAAGATGATGTTAATGTTAATGTGGATGAAGCTAATGTGGGTGACGATGATGTTAACGTTGATATGGATAAGGATGAAGATGATGTTAATGCTAATGTAGATGAAGCTAATGTGGATAAAGATGATGCTAATGCTAATCCTAGTATTGATATTTTTGATCCTAGAACTTGGGATGGGCTTAATTCTAACTTGATTAATGAATTGGTTATGAAAGGTCCAAAAAGAGATTTGACTATTGATAAGGGTCCCGTGGATAAACTTGGAAGACGATTTTCAAGAGTCATGTACACTAGAATTCTATCAAATAGGGAGAAGCTTGACAGAGAATGGTTAGTGTATTCGAAAGAGCTTGACAAACTCTTTTGTTTTTGTTGTAAACTTTTTAGACAAGGGCATCCTAAAGGAGGGTTGGATAACGAAGGTTATGCGGACTGGAAGCATGCTTCTCAAGGTCTAAAAGAGCATGAAGTTAGCTTTGAACATCTCAAGAATATGAATAAATTGTTTGAAATGCGTGAAAGGCTGGAATGCAGCAAAACAATTGATAAAGTAGCATATGAGCAATTTAAAAAAGAAAGAGATTATTGGAAAGAAGTCATTTTTAGGATTATTGCACTTGTGAAATTTCTTGCTAAACATGGTTTAGCATGTCGCGGATCAAATGAGAAGTTGTATCAACATAGCAATGGAAACTTTTTGGGATTGGTTGAGATGTTGGAAGAGTTTGACCCGATTATGAAAGAGCATGTGCGACGTATCATGAGTGATGAACTCCATGTACATTATCTTGGGCACAATATCCAAAACGAGTTAATACAATTACTTGCTCATCAAGTTAAAACAGAAATCATCAAAAAGATAAAACAAGCAAAGTATTACTCCATAATACTTGATTGCACCCCCGATACAAGTCACCAAGAACAAATGTCCATAATAGTGAGGTATGTGAATTTTAACTCTAATTCTGTGACCGTTGAGGAATCTTTTTTAGGGTTTTTGGTTGTTGATGATACTACCGGTAAAGGACTTTTTGAAGTTACATATAAGGAATTAGAGTCTCTAGGTCTTGATATCAATGATATGCGTGGTCAAGGCTATGATAATGGAGCAAACATGAAGGGAAAACATAGTGGAGTTCAAAGGAGATTCTTAGAAAAAAATCCTAGAGCTTTGTATAGTGCTTGTGGTTGTCATAGCCTTAATCTTGTATTGTGTGATATGGCTAACACACAAAGTCTAGAGAATTTTTTGGAAAAATACAACGGATTTACACTATCTTTGCAAATTCAATTAATAGGTGGCAAATATTGAAAGAGAATGTTAAAGGATTGACTCTTAAGTCATTGTCTACCACTCGTTGGGAAAGTCGTGTAGATAGTATTAAGCCTATTAGAACTCAACTTGTAGATGTAAAAAAAGCTTTGAAAGAAATTCGGGCATCCGATAAAGATCCTAAAATTCAAAGCGAAGCCAAATCACTTGAAAAACATGAGGTTGGTGACTATGAATTTTTGGTACAAATCGTCATCTGGTATGAAATATTATCAAATGTGAATCTGGTTAGCAAAAGGTTGCAATCAAAGGATGTGGTTCTTGATGTTGCTATTGATGAAGTGGCCAAATTGATTAAATACTTCAAAAATTATAGAGAAGTGGGGTTTTCTAAGGCAATTGATGAAGCTATAGAAATTGCTAATGAATTGGGTGTCGATGCGGAATTCCCTAAAAAACGTGTGATACGTAGGAAAAAACAATTTGATGAGAATTCAAGTGTAGACGAAGTTATATTTTCACTCGATGAGGATTTTAAAGTCAATTACTTTTTATGTATTGTTGATCAAGCTATAAGTTCTCTTCAAACAAGATTCGATCAATATCAAGAATTCGAAAATTTATGGGGTTTTTTGTTTCCTAAAAAGTTGAAGACACTTGATGAAGCCAATCTTAAGTCCTGTTGTTTTCGTCTTCAAGAAGCATTGAAATATAAAGAAGAATCGGACATTGATGCTAATGAACTTTATTTGGAGTTGAAGTTGATCGAGACATTCTTACCTAGTTACATTGTCAGCCCTTTTGATGCTTTAAACAATATCAAGCGGCTTGGTCATTTTCCTAATGCTATAAATGCATATAAAGTGCTTTTGACAATTCCGGTAACGGTGGCATCGGCGGAACGAAGCTTTTCAAAATTGAAGTTGTTGAAGACTTATTTACGATCGACAATGTCCCAAGAAAGACTTAACGGATTGGCGATGATATCTATTGAAAACGAAATATTAGAAGGTATGGAATATAAAGACTTGATCGAGAGTTTTGCTTCCAAAAACGCTAGGAGAGCCGCGCGATTCGCGTAAGTAAGTTCGATCATTTTGTTACACTACTTTTGTTTTGTTTATTTTATAACAATTATCGTCGTATTGTGGTTTTTTGATATATAATTATGAGTTTATATTACAAGTATTAGGCCCAAATTTTTTGTCTTGCCGAGGCCCAAAAGTTTTTTTTCATTCTCGGGGACGGCCCTGTAAAGTGGGACCCTCTTTGTAGAAGACGGTGGGGAAATGCAACGTTGAGTTCGAAGATGGTGGTGGGTGATACTGATATGAGATTATGTGTGTTAAGTTGGTCGTGTATAATAATAATAATAATAATAATAATAATAATAATAATAATAATAATAATAATAATAATAATAATAATAAGAGTGAATTGCAAGTTTTGTCCTTTATGTTTGTATCAAATTGCAGGCGCTGTCCTTTATCTTTAAAATTGACGAGTTTTATCCTTAATGTTTCAAAATGCTGCACGTTATGTCCTTTAGCCCTAACTCAGTCAGATTTTTTTGTTAAATATGGTCATGTGCCTTGCACATGATGGTATACTTGTCATTTTACTTCTTCAGAGATTATTGAGTAAATAACTTATATCAAGGGACTAAATGTGTAAAATAATTAAAGAATAAAATATAAATAAAAAAAACCTAATTAACAAAATTCTCTCTCTATATATCACACCCATCTCCACACTCTCTCTCTAAAAACCCTGCAACAATAACCACCAATAACCTTCCAGCCACCACCAATAACCACCTTCAGCCACCACCCTCCAGTGCTTTCAACATCGCCACCAGCCACCTACACCCTCTTTCTCTAACCCACAGAGCACCACCACCACCTCCTTTTTACAACCATCACCATCTAAACGAGTCAATTCGAAAACCCATTTCATAACAAATCAAATTAAACACCACCACCAATCCACATCACCCACAACCAATAATCAAGTAATCAACAAACAAAATCCCCAAATCAACTCAAGAACCCAGAAATCCCCAAATCAACAAACAAAATCCCAACCCAACAACCAAACATCCCCAAATCAACTCAACAAACAAAATCACCTGCCACCATCGAGATTCCTTTTGTTCTCTCCACTGCCACCACCATCCTCCACTACTCTCTCACCACCGTCACTGCAAAGTGATTCAGATCTCCTCTGATTTCTCTCACCACCACCGTCACTGAAGGATCGCATTTCCACAATCAACCTCTGATTTCTTCGAAATGATTCGGATCTCCTCTTATTTCTTCGAAATGAATGTCGTTGCCAAGCCTTCAATGTTTAATCACTGTAGTGGTGGTGGTGTTATTAGGTGTTCAATCACTGTAGTGGTGGTGGCGGTGGTTATGGAAAGATGCAGATGGCGATGGTTGTGGGGGTCGCAGTGGTGGGCGAATTGGTGGTGGGGTGGTGGTGTTCACAGTGGTGGGCGAATTGGTGGTGGGGCGAATTAGAGAGAGAGAAGAGAGAGGGAGAGAGTTTCAGAGATTAAGAGAGAGAAGGAGAGTGAGAGTTTATATATTTTTATTTTTAAGTTTAGTACAAAATTGCCCCTGTAATTTTTTTTTACAAAGTAGTCATTGGAAAGCTGAAATGACAATAATGCCCTCATGTGCAAGGCACGTGACCAGATTTAACCAAAAAATCTAACTGGGTTTGGTATAAAGGACATAACGTGCAAGATTTTGAAACATTAAGTACAGAACTTGTCAATTTTAAAGATAAAGGACAGCGCCTGCAATTGGGTATAAAGATAAAGGACAAAACTTGCAATTCACTCTAATAATAATAATAATAGTGGAGTAAACTGTCAAAATGGTATATGAGGTTTGGTCACTTTTGTCACTTTAGTCCAAAACTCAAACCTTTTAAATCTGGGTCCTGTGGTTTCAATTTTGTTGCTATTTTCATCCAAAATCAAAATTTAATCAGATTTTTCTGTTAACATCCAGTTTTTTTTGTCTTTTTTCTCTCCCTTTTAATGAAGGGCAAAATGGTCTTTTAACATTTTATTATAACAAATTAAAAAAACCTAATCATTTTGTCCTTCATTAAAAGGGAGGAAAAAAGACAAAAAAAAAACTGTATGTTAACTGAAAATTTGACAAGATTTTGATTTTGGATGTAAATATCAACAAAATTGAAACCACATGAACTCAGTTTTAGAAGGTTTATGTTTTGAAATAAAGTGGTAAAAGTGACCAAACTTCAGGTTCATTTTGACAGTTTACTGACCTCTTTCGAGCTGGTTTTTGAAAGAGTTGTAGGTGGTACAACCCCTGAAAGCGAGAAGCCATCCCGCTCTTTCCTCATGTACAACTTTCTAAGGGATGATTATAGAAAGCTTGCTGACCGTTCATGTGTTTTTTATTCCTCTACTAGATTAGTACATAAATGTTTTTAAAAATATTAATTTTAAATAACATATGATATAGTTTTTAAAATCTATAGTTAGAAGTTGACACGTGAGATCGAATATTTAAAATGAGAAAGAGATGGAATGTATAAATAAACAGGTTATTTATTAAGAGTTCTGAAAGTTTTGCAATTATTTAAAATTTTGAAATTAACTCAACCCTTTATTTACTTAATCGTGTTTGTCCTTTAGATTAAAGTGTGCATGGTCTATATTAATCGTTTAATATACAAGGTAACAATTTTAATTATTTTTATTTACCTAATTTATAGTTAAAACTAACTTTTAACTCTAAACATGTTTACTTAACTGTGTTGATTGTTTATTTTTACCGTCGTTTATATTAAAGTGTTCATTGTTTATAATAACCTATCAATATATCTTGTAACAAATATATCATCACCAGCACCCTCCTACGACCCCGTCGCAAAGCGCGGGTACAATACTAGTTAAATACAACTAGAAGATTCGTCCGCGCGCGTTGCGCCACAGCCAACGAAATTGACATGTTGTTGATCAGATTCACATTTACAATGTGTTAAAGATGTTTTTCTCGGTTAATTTTTTATTACTATCTTATACAAATAAGTAATTCACCAAATAAGCTCAATACAATTAATGGTATCATAATTACCACGTGACATGACTTGTATCCATATAAATAACCTATCGTATTAAGCTTCCCACGTTGTGGCGGGGGCGTAAAACCATGACAAATAGCACCAATGCCACACTATAGCCAAAGACCACCAACATTGAAGTTGCGGCGTCTTAACGTGGAAAAATTAGACCGACATATAAAACATAGAAAATAATAACTAACTTGATTTAGGACTCGCGCGTTGTGACGAACTTATTAAACGGGGAAAAATAGACGACGTAAACACACTGAACCACACACGTACGTTACCCCATGTTAACTCGCAAAATTTAGAACGAAGCGTATAACAAAACGTAGAATCATTGAACCACACACACACACATTGTGTCGTGTTAAGTAGCAAAATTTAGATGAAAAAGTTTGCAAAATATGGAAAACATAGGGGATTAAAGTTGAAAGTAAAAAGGTTGTGAGGTTAAATTGGAAAAACTAAAAACTTTTGGGTTAAAACTACAAATCAAGTAGTTTTGGGTTTAAAGTGAAACATCATTTAAAAAAAAAACATGAGGTACAACACCCAATGTCTCAACTTATTATAAATGTATATTATGTAATTATCAATGTACAATCACCTAAACTAACCATACAAACAACTAAAGCATAAAACATCATTTAAGCAAGATGTACAACTACTAGTTGCATACTTATGTTACAAAATAATAGTATATAATAGTGATAAGAAGTGTTGCAAAAATCGTGATTACTCGGCGATTAATCGCCGACTAGTCGCTAGTCGGCCTCCTACTGAGTAATTTTTCACTAATCAGTTAAAAAATCGCTAGTCGGTCCAAGCCGCCCTAGTCGGCTCAAGTCGTCCTAGTTGGCCCATATGAAATCCTTACAAAACAGGCCCAAGGTTACAACTTTAGCCCATTTTCCTTATCCCTTACCCTAATATGACGAAGAATTTGAGTCGGAGAAAGAGGATGAAGTAGACGAGGAGATTGAATATGAGTCGGATGGTGTCGAAATCATTGAACACTACGGGGATGCTGATTACATTTGAGCTATTTGTTAATGTTTGAATTTTAAGTACTGAGACTTGTTATGTTATGACTTATATGTAAGTTTAGTTTGTATTTTGAACTACTTTTACCTTTTTAAGTATTATATTGATATGGATGTGTGAGTATATATATACACATTTATAAAAAATAATACAATTTACATATAAAATTTCCGATCCGAGTAATCCCAAGTAATCCCGAGTAGTCGCTAGTCCCCACCTCACCGGCAACTTTTAACTCTAGACATGTTTACTTGACTGTGTTGATTGTTTATTTTTACTGTCATTTATATTAAAGTGTTCATTGTTTATAATAACCTATCAATAGGAACGGGATCCGGAGAAAACGCCCAAAAGTGTGAGAACGGTGAGAAAGCATCATGGTCCAACACGTGTCACGCGACATAGAGAAGGGCGGAGGGGCTTTTTTGTCCTTTTATATTCTTTTTTAACGCGTGTCACATGAGCTTTCCATTTTTTGGTGTTGCAACCCCCGACCCCTGCCTTGGGAGGCGGGCGGCCGCGGCCTACTCAGAGATGGTGGTATCGGTGTTTATCATCATTTGGCAGCGGAAATTTCATCAGGACCGTAGTTAGGAAATATTTTATCAGAGTAAAACACCACATTTTATAATAATAAATATATTGGGATAAAACCCAAGTTTTCATTACAAACATGTTTATAGGAATAAATCCTATTTTATTGAAATAAAACATCTTCTTTATTTAGGTAACTTTTATAGCCATTTTTCCAAGCCTTCAGTGCTGTCCAGGTGGCTTTATTTGGCTTTCACATTTTGTTACCTAAAACGCGTTTAAAAACATTTTGTCAGTGGGAAATACTGGTGAGTGAATCCCAATTTAATCAAGACAGGTTTTATCAGTTTATAGTTATTGAGGGCGATCTCGCAATTACATTTGTTTATATTTCTACTTTAATTACCACCCACGGTACTGTTAATCCTGACTTGTGGTCATGCTACTACTCACAGTGTAGTAACAAGTTATGTATACAAAACCCCAACATACCGACGATAATTGTAGATTTACAAATACTCAATCACTGTTAATTATAATTTAAAACAATTGAGGTTTTGTAAAAACAGTTGCAAAAAGAAGGATTAACTCACATTGCTAATTTAGGGTTTTCCTTTGTGGTTTCCTGGTTATAATCTATTAATTAAACAATGCACAAGCGTAAGTATAATAACCCAATATTTACATTAGTTATACCCTCCCCGAGACAGAACTCCAACGACTATGTCGGGCAGAGCCTCAACAGCCGTTACGGAGTGGTAGATCAATCGGGCAACGTATCTAATACGTAACCAGGGGTTATATTACTTACAACGAGGAAGAACTTCGTTAATTAGGGGGTATTATGTCTACTATAGAGAAATTGAGAGAGAAACACGAGATTTGAACGATTGAAATGAACTGCTGAGGGCCTCTATTTATAGATCTGGTCGACCAGTCTCTCGCGCCCCGTGAGAGTTTTAATGAAGGTCTTCGCGACCCGTGAGGCCTGCTAGGGTAGGCCCTAGCTTGGTTGATTCGGCCACTAGGCTTGACACGCTGCTGATACGTGGCGGCACCAGATGCCGGCCTGATCTTGAGCTGTCGCGGCCCGCGACAAAGCTTGCTAAGGGCTTCGCGCCCCGCGAGCGAGTACTGAATTTTATTTTTATTTGTTTTTTATAAAATTAAAGGTATTTCGAGCCATTTTATGTATACGTGGTGTATTTTAGGGCGTATTGAAATGTTCTAATTATTTTAGGGGTGTCGGAAATAATTTAGGAGGGTTGTTACATCCTCCCCACCTTGTTTTAGAACTCGTCCTCGAGGTCTACTGGAACAGGTGTGGATATTTCCTTTGCATCTCTGATTCAAGCTCCCATGTATATTCTGGTCCTCTCTTAGAATCCCATTTCACTTTGACTAATACCAATCTTTTGTGTTTTAGATTCTTGACTTTTTTGTCTTCAATTTGTAGAGGCTTCTCTACAAACTTAAGTTTCTCGTTTACCTCTATATCCTTAAGAGGCACTACTAGTGATTCATCGGCTAAGCACTTCTTGAGATTACATACATGAAATACGTCATGTATTCCTGCCATTTCCTCTGGCAGTTGTAGCTAATAAGCTACAGGTCCTATTTTTCTAATAATCTCAAAAGGTCCAACATACCTAGGGCTTAGCTTTCCCATCTTGATGAATCTGACTACTCCTTTCCATGGAGAAACTTTTAACAATACCTTGTCACCTACCTGAAATTCTAACCGCTTTCGCCTGTTATCAGCATAACTCTTCTGTCGATCACATGCTGCTTTTAGTCTTTCTTTGACTTGAATAATCTTGTCCGTTGTTTCTTGTGTTATTTCTGGTCCAGATAGTTGTTTTTCTCCAATTTCTGCCCAACAGACTGGAGTTCGGAATTTTCGTCCATATAGTGCTTCGAATGGTGCAGCATTGATACTGGTATGATAACTGTTGTTGTAGGAAAACTCTGTTAATGGTAAATGATCGTCCAATTTCCCCCGAAATCAATTACACAAGCTCTAAGCATATCTTCCATTGTCTGAATTGTCCTTTCGCTTTGTCCATCCGTTTGAGGATGAAAAGCGGTGCTTAGATTTAGCTTGGTTCCCATTGCTTTTTGGAAACTTGTCCAAAAATGAGAAGTAAAACGACTATTTCTGTCAGAAACAATCGATAAAGGAATTCCATGTAATGAAACTATTTCATTCACATATAACTTGGATAACTGTTCCATACTGAAGGTTTCCTTCATCGGTAGGAAATGAGCAGATTTGGTTAATCTATCTACAATCACTCAGATTGTATCATTACCTTTTCTTGTCTTGGGTAATTTGGTAACAAAATCCATTGTTATCAATTCACATTTCCAAACCGTCATTTCTAACTGTTGTAATAGGCTGAGGGTTTCTGGTGTTCAGCTTTGACCTATGAACAGGTTAGACACTTGGCAACATAAGCTGCTATATCCTTTTTCATTCCTATCCACCAGAAATTCTTTCTTAAGTCTTGATACATTTTATCACTTCCAGGATGTATCGTATACTTATACTTATGAGCTTCTTCTAATATGTGGTGGCGTAGGTTTCCTAGTTTAGGTATCCACATTCTCTTTTTTATGGAATCTCCAAATTCCATCTGTTCCTTGTTCTAATTCCTTAATCATTCCTTTTAATTTTTCAGTATCATCCTTGATTACTGATTCTTGTACGTCTCTAATTTGCTCGTTTAAATCTATTTGTAGATTTAATTTAAGAGAACGTACTCTTTTTGGCTTTTCATGATACTTTCGACTTAAAGCATCGGCTACTACATTTGCCTTTCCTGCATGATACTGGATATTACAATCATAATCACTGAGAATTTCCATCCAGCGTCTCTGTCTCATATTTAACTCTTTTTGCCCAAAAACATATCTTAAACTCTTATGATCAGTGAAAATGGTAAACTTACTACCGAAAAAGGTAATGTCTCCAAATTTTAAGGGAAAAAATTATGGCTCCTAACTCCAAATCATGGGTTGTATAATTCTCTTCGTGATTCTTAAGTTGTCTAGATGCATAGGCTATAACCTTTTGACGTTGCATCAACACACATCCATAACCTAACTTAGAAGCGTCACAATAGACTACAAAGTCTTCTGTTCCTTCTGGTAACGATAGTATGGGTGCATTGGTTAATCTTTGCTTAAGAATTCTAAAGGTTTCTTCTTGTCTTGGTCCCCATTCAAACTTAACAGACTTACAGGTCAACTTTGTTAAAGGAATGGCTATTCTAGAAAAATCTCGGATAAATCGTCTATAATAACCGGCCAATCCTAGAAAACTTCTAACCTCGGTTGGCGACTCAGGAGTTTTCCATTTAGTAATTGCCTCAATCTTTGTGGGATCCACATGAATTCCTTCATGGTTAACTAAATGTCCAATAAATTGTACCTCTTCTAACCAAAATTCGCATTTCGAGAATTTAGCATAAAGCTTTTCTTTTCTCAGCAAATTTAAAAGTGCATGCAGATGCGCTGCATGTTCCTCATTACTTTTAGAGTAAATGAGAATATCATCTATAAAGACAATTATGAATTTATCGAAATATGGCTTACATATTCGGTTCATCATGTCCATAAATGCGGCTGGGGCATTGGTTAAACCAAATGGCATGACAGTAAATTCATAATGGCCATACCTTGTTCTGAAAGCGGTCTTAGGAATATCCTCTTCCTGTACCTTTAATTGATGATATCCTGAACGTAAATCGATCTTAGAGAAAAATCGTGCTCCTTGTAATTGATCAAACAAATCATCGATCCTCGGTAATGGGTACCGATTTTTAATCGTGACTTTATTCAATTCACGGTAATCAATGAACATACGCATTGACCCGTCTTTCTTTTTGACAAATAATATCGGTGCTCCCCATGGTGATGAACTTGGCTGTATGAATCCTTTCTCTAAAGGTTCATCTAATTGTTTCTTCAATTCTTGCATCTCTGCGGGTGCCAAACGGTAAGGTGCTTTGGCAATTGGTGTTGTCCCTGGTAGCAGATGAATTCTGAATTCGACTTCCCTGTCCGGCGGTAGTCCTGGTAGCTCTTCTGGGAACACATCTGGAAACTGAGATACTACAGGAATATCTTTCAGTTCTTTTCCTTTAGTGTTAATGATTATAGAAATCATATACACTAGTGATCCTTTTCTTGCATAACTGGCCGTTTTCATCACAGAGATGAATTTTGTGGATCTAGACGGCTTATCTCCTTTAATTGTGATCTTTTCACCCTTTGGTGAATTTACTTGGATTGAATTTTGATCACATAGAATGCTAGCTTTATTGGATATTAACCAATCAATTCCTAATACAACATCAAATCCTGCCAGATTCATTGGATAAAGATTTGCAATAAACTTTTGATTTAAAAATTCTATTCTTGCTCCCTGCAAGATTTTAGTGATCTTAATGGTTTCCCCATTTGCTGTCTCTACCAGACATTCTTGTTGAAGTTTAGTTAATGGTTGATTGAGAAATTTGCAAAATGAAGTATTAATAAAACTTTGGTTCGCACCAGAGTTAAGTAATACTTTAGCAAAAACATCATTAACTAAAAACGTACCGGCAATCACGTCCGTGATCATTTTGGTTTCTTCTGCAGTCAGAACAAATGCTCTAGCATTTTTAGTAGTCTTGTTGTTCATGGCTGGAGCTAGTTTCGGACAGTTCGGCTTGATATGACCTTTTTCTCCACAGTTGAAGCACACTCCATTACTGGGTTTCTTCCTATAGTCTTCTTCCTTGTGTCATGGTATCTTGCAGAAATTACAGTAGGTGGAGCATCTCCCTGAATGCTTCTTTTTGCAGGCTTTACAGTAAGGTGCAGAGGTAGAACCTATATTTTTCCCACGATTGGAATTTCCATAGCGAAATTCTTGGGTAAGCCTTTGAGCTAGGTTCCTCCTCTGGTTTTCTTCTTGTGTACGTACTAATTCATCAGTCAAGGTGCTTGCTAGTTCTACAGCTTCTTCTATAGTTTGTGGTCTAGCTGCCTTGACTACATGTCTAATCTCACTGATTAATCCCCAGATGTAACGGGAGATTAATACTGGTTCTGGTGATGCAAGGGTCGGTACAATTCTAGCATATTCAAAGAATGTAGTAGTGTAACCCTTACTATCTACTCCAGTCATTCTAAGGTTTAAGAACTTATTAGCTATCTGTTCCATTTCATTAGGAGGACATAATTTCCTTTCTACCATATTCTTAAACTCAGTCCATTTCATGTTATAGGTTCTGTCACTTCCCTTACACTGGAGGATAGTGTTCCACCATTCTAAAGATGAGTTCTTAAACAGATTGGAAGCAAACAATATCTTATCCTCTTCTGCACACTTGCTTATTTTTAAGACTGCCTCGGTCTTTTCTATCCAGCGTAGAGCTGCAATGGCTCCTTCATTGCCCGAGAATTCCATTGGTTTACAAGACCAGAATTCTTTATGAGAACAACCATAAGACATGGTTCTTCTTCTTTTTGGAATGGACACTTGAAGTATTGGTCCATTGTTTACGCTATGATCAGGTTCAGTAGGTGGTCGTTTACTTCCACTATTACTTTTATTATTTTCCGCTTCCTTAACCGTTTTGATAATATATGGCATTGCGTCTATAATCCCTTGTGCCACTATGTGTTGGACGACACCGTTATCTAATTGGTTTCCATTATTATCATTATTCTGGTTTTCTTGTTTCACTTCGTTGTCCATCTGGATTATAAACATTTACCAAGTATTAATATTACGAAACAATATTTAATGCGAGTAATCATACAACAACACATTGATCCAAAATCGTCATCATTGTGACCTTTACTCTATTTTATATATGTATCTATATCTATTACAAATACAACTGGAATTGAAAATACAATATTAGTGTTATGGGTGAAATTCTGAGCCCATATCCTGACACTATATCTTGCTTTTATGATAGCTGATTACGATCAGGATACCGGACCAAGATATTGGTAACATCCTGAGGCAGTATCCTGACTATTACTAACAATTTGCTTGTAAACGTTGGTTACAAGGGACTAACGTTCATGAGGACCAAGTCATCCTGAAGAGCCGCTCAAATTGGTTAGGATAAGGACGTTGATGGCGGAAGAATAGCTCTTGTAACGGTCAGCATTGAAGAAAGGCATATTTTATGGGAGTTACGGATGCTGGTCAATGCTATTAATGTAATAACGGTTATGGGAGCTTAAATCCCGGATTTATAGTTAATATGCACGTGGAGAACGAGTTGAAACAGTCCCTAACGTTCAGAAGGGAATATTCCAAGTATCCCGGATTTTTAGCATAGTTAGTTAATTCTTGTAACTATAAATATGGATGGCCAGATCATAGGAAACACACACTTTCGAGCTCTCACATTCACACACTCTCATTTCTAGCTGCAAATACACACTAACACTCATCACTTGCAATCATTGTAACACTTAGTAGAGATATGAGCCATATCCTGCACTATATCCTGAATTTCGAAGTAATAAGAAGAACAAGGCAGCCGACGATTGTCAGTTCCCGAGGTTTTATGCCGGAGATCTAGATTGATCAAGGGCTTTCCTCGTATATCTCGTGTCAACCTTTACATTTTTGCTCATTTTTTGATTATTAATATAGTTGGGTATCCTGAGCTATATCCTGAAAACTGTTTTTGCAAACAACCAAATCAACATATTTTCTACAAACACTGTTAGCACACTACCTCACAAAACTAATTTGATCACTTAATTGCTTAGGTAATTTTTGACCAAAACAATTTGGCGCCCACCGTGGGGCAAGTGGTGCTATTCTTGCTAAAAACCTTGCAAAAATCTTTACTTGGTTTTCTTTTTTCGAAACTTTTCGCACAACTATTTTCAATGGCCTCAAAATCAAACATGAGCTCTTCTACCATGCCTACTACAACCTCTGCTACAACTGGTTTGGTGCTTCCTCCTCCTCCACAAGTTCAAACTCCTCTAAAGAGAAATGAAAGCCAAATATCCCGAGACACTCCTCCTGCTCAAAATGTCAACAGATCTGGTGTTCCAGGGAGAACTCCTGTTATGGTTTCTAATGATGAAATTTTAACTTTGTTTAGTAGTATACAGGATCAGATGAAGCAACAACAGGAAACTAACCAGATGATAATGAGAGAGATACAACTCTTGAAGTCCAACTCCAAGAAACCTGCTGAGGATACTGTTACCCCTTTGCAGCCCAGGACGTTGAACTTTAGTTCAGCAGTATATACTGAGGATAATCAGGGCAATATCATACCGAGTCGTTCTCAGAGCAATATTTCGGAGATACCCTTAACGGCTAGGATGCCGACTGTGAGGGATCCAGGATATGCTCCAGGATACGCTCCAGGATATGGTCAGAATCACCAAGCTGGTAACTTGTCTGTTAACACCAGTATCCCTGTTACTAATAATATTGGATCATTGTAGGATGCAGGTGTGACATCAGCGATAACCAGAGAGCTTCAAAAGTTGAAGGATATGATATCAAGTGTGCCTGGGATAGTGCAGCCTATACCGGAAGTATCCTGGGATAGTCACAACATATCCCGCTTTGCTCACCCCATTTGCGATGCAGAAATCCCAAAGAGATTCCAGACTCCTAACATGAAGCTGTATGATGGGACGACGGATCCTGAGGAGCATAATGCCCAGTATAGGGAGAGGATGGAGATTAACCCTATCCCGCCGGATCTAAAAGAAGCATGCTTGTGCAAGGGCTTTGGCTCTACTTTAACAGGATCAGCCTTGAAATGGCTTCTAAATGTTCCACCTCATTCAATTACATCATTTGCCCATTTAGTTAATTTGTTTAATAGTCAGTTTTCTTGCAGTAGAAGCTTTGAAAAACTAACAAGTGACCTCTACAGGATAACACAGGGACCTCAAGAATCCCTAAGGGATTATGTGAACAAATTCAGCAAGGAATCCTTGGACATCCCACACCTTCATGTTGCTACAGCTGTCCAAGCATTCAAGATGGGACTACCAAAGGATTCCTAGTTTTATCAGGATCTTGTGATGAATCCTTGCAGGAACTTGGACGAAGCTCGAAACAGGGCTTTGAGATATACCAGGCTTGAAGATGACAAGAAAATGCAAGAGAGGATGAATTCATCCTCAATATACGAATAAACTAACAGGAAGTCAGAATCCTCATATAAGTCATACCGCTCTAAGCCATATGGCAGGAATGACAGCAAGAAAGTGAATGTTGTTGAGGATGAGGATCCTGAGGAGTATCCTGAATTGTCAGAATATTGTTTTTCTGTTAACATACCCGAACTAATGTTTGCTATGCAGGGTTTGGGAGATAAAGCGAGGTGGCCAAGAAAGAACCAGCAAAAGGCCGATTGGAAAGATAAATCCAAATGGTGTGCCTTCCATGAGGATTTTGGACATGTGACGGAATATGGCATAGCCCTAAGGAAGGAAATAAGGTACCTATTAAGCAAGGGGTATTTGAAAGATCTTCTGGGCAGAAAGAAGAATAAGGGTCAGGATACTGATAAGGATCCTAAACGTGCAGCATCACCTCCTCCAGACGCCAAGATAATTAACTTTATTTCAGGAGGATCCGATATATGCGGAACATCTTATTCTGCAGCTAAAAGGCATGCCAAGGAGGCTAAGTCAGAAAGAGGAGACAAATCAACAAGGATGACAACACTTACAAACGACAAAATGATAACATTCGACAGTGACGACCGGAATAACATCCAAGATCCTCACCATGATGGTTTGGTAATTACTTTATATATTGCTAACCATTTTGTACGCAGGATATTGGTGGACAATGGCAGCTCGGTCAACATCATCCAATTGGAAACCTTGAAGAGAATGAACATCCCCGAGATGGAGATTACCTCAAAGTCCACTGTGCTTGTAGGGTTTAGTGGAGAAGCAAAGAATACTGTTGGGGAGATAAAACTGCTCGTATATGTCGAAGGAGTAAACTCGATGCAACGGTTTTGTGTCATGGATTCATTATCCTGCTATAATATTATATTGGGTAGGCCATGGATTCACGATATGAAAGCTGTACCTTCCACCTATCATCAGTGTGTCAAGATCCCTACTCCTTGGGGGGTAGTCAAAGTTGAAAGTGACCAACAAGAGGCAAAGGGATGCTACTCCTCTTCAATGAAGGCCTCGAGAAAATCCCGGGCAGGATAGCAATTAAGGATACAAGCCCAGGATATCATGGAAGCTTCGGAGCAGGATGTTAAGAAAGTTATCCTGGATCAGGATAATCCAGATATCTCGGTGCTTGTAGGGGCCAATATCCCTCAGAATATTGAGGATCGGCTTACTAACTTTTTGAAATGCAGGATATCCACGTTTGCATGGAAACATGAAGACATGACAGGTATATTGAAAGATATTATAACTCATAAACTTGGGATTGACAGGTCTTTCAAGCTCGTTCAACAAAAGAGAAGGAAGTTTGCTCCTGAAAGAAATGCAATCATACAGGAGGAAGTTGAAAGGTTATTGAAATCCAAGATGATTAGGGAAGTCAAATTCCCCAAATGGCTAGCAAATGTGGTCGTAGTTCAAAAGAAGAATGGGAAATGGAGAGTTTGTGTAGATTACACAGACTTGAACAAAGCATGTCCTAAAGACCCATTCCCCCTGCCTCATATAGACTCGATGGTGGATGCAACTGCCGGTCATGAAATGCTAACTTTTATGGATGCATCCTCAGGATTTCAGCAGATCCAAATGGAACCTTCAGACCAGGAGGATACTGCTTTCATGACACCAACAGGTATTTACTATTATACTTTCACACCCCGATATTTCCACGTATTACCGGTGGGCCCAGTGGGGAGTATCGTGACGTAGTTGATATCATCATAGTCAAATAATCACAGTTTAATGCACAGCGGAAGACTAAAAGTAATAATACAAACCGAATTTGAAAGTGTAATAAAATATTATACAAACGGTCGATGATGGATCCACAGGCGGATCTTAAAACAGAAATATAAATATTGTTCAACAAACTATAGACGTTATAACTTGCAAGATTCCTTATTAACGCCCTGAGCTCCCAGCCAATTACGTACAGCACCTGCCACTTAGTCTTTTTGGAAAATACGTCAGTTTACACTGGTAAATACAATTAACTGACTCTTTTGAAAACATTTAAGAAAATTGATTCAAATGCACAAGGCACAAACATTTTATAACCTGGGACAATTATATTAATAATAATAATCTTGTATCAGATTTACATGTTTGTCCAACATTTAGGGCCGGTATAAAAGCCGAACAAGATTATTCGACACACCACAAATATAAACTCACAAGAAGTTTCCTCACGAGTGAGTATATCTTTTACATACGCAACAGACAGGTGTATGCCTACACCTCGTGCTTAAGTCGTGGCCATTCACGCTTTTTGAATGAGCCAAGGATATCGCGGACACGGTCGTTAACCCCCAATGTTATTTGTTATCAAGCAATATTGATTAAAACGGGATTATACAGTTTAATCATATTCGATTAAAAGGTTTCTACACCCGACCAAGCAGTAATAATTTACCGTATCCCAAGCCCGTATAAGGGAAAATAAGTTAAAAGTATTTACCTGAGCTAAAAGTAATTTATTCTCAGCCGTATAATCTAATCAGCAAGTGCAAGTACTTCTACCGGGGCTCTCAATCTGGAACGAAGGTTTTATTAACCTGTTAGATTCCTAACGGGTCTTATTTAAGTTGTAACTTAGACCGGTTAGTTTTAAAGAGAGGTTTACGGTACGAAACGCAAGATTAAGCGAAGACCGGATTAGAATGTGATTTTGACCCAACAAGTATGAAGACTTGTATAAAATGGGTAAACTAAATACATTCTGGATTTTGAAGTAAAAATAATAAGGTTTGACCCGTTTCGGCTAATTTATGCAAACTAGTTACATAAACCGTACCGAACGCGTATATGCATAACGGGTAACCAAATGAGTTATGTACAAGTTCCATAAGTTATTATGCTTAAATTATGTTGTGATATCAGTAGGATATCTTCCATTATGCCCAAAACAAATTTAAAACCAATTTAAGCCCCGTAAGGGTATTTTGGTCATTTTAAAGTTTATAAAAGAGGCTTAAACGTAAACTGAGGTTCTGGTCCAAAAATTTCTGTGAAAATACTTATTTTATGTTGTTATATCAGTAAGATATCATACATATGTGTGTTTAATCATTTATGGCCAAACTATGCACCGTAGGGGCATTTTGGTCATTTCACATATGCTTTAAAGGTCAAATTTGGAAATCTGAGTTCAAAACTTTTACTCACTGTTAAAGTATAAAACTTTGCTTATAATATCAGTAGGTAATAAGTCTTAGGTGTTAAATATAGTTTTAACCCATACTATGCGTCTAATAAACGTAAAAGTCGGTATTTGAAAATTTCCTGGTTATTTAAGGAAATCTGAGATTTTGATCAGTCTCAACTATTTAAAATATTTTATTTAATATATGAAATCAGTAGGAAAAGGTTTGGTATCAAAATGTTATGTAAAACTCATTTTATCAAAGAAAAGGGCAATTTTGTCAATACCAAATTTACACTAGAACTCTATAATATAATCAGTATAAAATTTGAAAAAAATTTCCAAAAATCCCTAAATATTATATTACATCAGTGGGTAGAAAGTTTGGTGTCAAAAATTGGGTTTAAATATGATTCATGCCAAAAATGCTATTTAATTAATAAAAGTCTTTGTTTTACGATATCTTGCATAACTTTTATTTTAGACCAGGAACTGATGTCAAATTTTTAGAACATACTTATATATTAGTAATAAAACTTTTTGTCCTCTCACATTTTTAAAAATCTCGTTTTTATATCAAAAGGGCATAATGGTCAAGTTTTAAGCATTTAACGGAAACATGCAAATGATCACTGATTTTTATGGGACCATGTAATATAACCTCAGAGGGTTATGCTTACATATAATATGGTCCCAAAGGAACCCTAAGGCATAACTAAACTAAACTAAATTGGGTCAGAACTGAAAGTCAAAGAAAAAGTCTACTTTTGCGACTTTCGGTTGCGAACCGAGCCTAATGCTCAGAGTTGTCGGGTTGAACATGTCTAAACATGTTCTTATATTATTTACCAAGTTATTTAAGTGATAAAATGTATTTTATAACTTCTACATTATTAGTTATGATTTATTTTGCAAAAACTGACTTGTTTGACTTTTTATTAATAAGTTTGACCCGACAATTGACTGAGATAACGTGATAATTAGAAGGTGCCCTTTTAGGGTTTATCACCTACATAATTACCAACACATAGCCACTTTCATTACGAAAAGTGGCTGGCCCGTTAGTGATTAATCACAAAGTCAAAGCGTAATTACGATATCTTTGACTTTCGGTCATTACACTAATGAAAACTTGACTACGGAAGCTAAGAGCACTTACAAGAGTCCTTAGCACGAAAATTTAGACTTGAGAAGCTTCCTAGATAACCAGGATGCTCAGAGAAGCTCCAAAGCTTGAGAAACTTTGAGAGTATGAAATTTTTTGGAAGTGTGCAAGAACCAAGTGAGAATTGAGGGCCTTTATATTGGGAAATTGGATGTGGTAAGATGATTCCAAGTGTCCCAGGTGTTAATCCGATGCTCACAAGTGTCAAGTGGTTTTAAAAACCAGCAAAGAGTCCATAGAATTCAAGTTATGTGAGTGTGGAAGTGGTTTGGAGAAGATAACTTGCTGAAACTTGCAGCTGTGCAAAGTTTCTGCCCAGATAATGCCGTCGCATCACGCGACGGTAAAGGTCCTCAGGTGTGGCGCGACGCCACCATGGTGATAACCAGCTCAGCAAGTTTCAAACTTGCCATTTTCACCCCCTGGACCTTTTAAAACGTAATAATTTCCATTTTAAGCACATTTAACCCATAAAATTTATATTTTTATGATCTATAAGATATAACCAATCATTGTTAGGTCCGATTTCGATAAATGTTAACCGAAAACACAAGTTTTGCCTTGCTAACGCTTTTAACCCTTTAATCACGAAAGTTAGCATATTTATCTCAAACGACATCGAAACTTTGTGAAATTTTCGCCACTTATTCTTGGGAGTATAATTAATCGTTACAAGACTACGGGTTCATTAAAAGGTCACTCAGAGGTATTAAATTAACATGTTGACACATTTAACCCTCGCGTCTTGTAAACTTTCACTTTCTTTCACAATCGACTTCATACGTTTCCCAATTCTCTCGTTTAAGAGTATGAACATCGTATAAGGTCGTTGAAAGACAAAATTTTCAAATGTTGACACTTTGGATCCTTTCACATATATACTTTCTATGTTTGTCAACTTTAGTCCCTCGTAATCAATTCGTTACACGGTTAAAGTTCATGACACGTTTCGTTACTACCTTGGACATGATTTTGCGAGGTGTTACATATACTGCTATGCCATTCGGTTTGAAAAATGCAGGTGCAACATACCAGAGATTGGTGAACATGATGTTTAAAGACAAACTGGGGGACACCATGGAGGTATACATTGATGATATGGTGGTAAAGTTCAAGAAAGCTGAGGATCATCTCCGGGATATTGAAGGAGCATTTGATATCCTGGAATGGTACAATATGAAACTAAATCTTGCTAAGTGTCATTTTGGAGTGGGGGCAGGAAAGTTTTTTGGATATATGGTGACTAAAAGGGGAATAGAAGCAAGCCCGGAACAGATCAAAGCTATCCTGGATATCAAATCACCATCCAACATGAAAGATGTGCAAAGATTAACAGGACGAGTAGCGTCGTTGAATAGGTTTATTTCAAGATCCTCAGAGAAATGCAAGGAATTCTACGATAACCTGAAGAAGAATAAGAAATTCGAATGGGGAGAAAAGCATGAAGCAGCCCTACAAGAATTAAAGCAATATCTTTCAACTGCACCTCTGTTGATGAAGCCCAAGGATGGTGAACCATAATCCATGTATCTCGCAGTATCAGGGAATGCAGTAAGTGCCGTTCTGGTAAAGGATCATGAAGTGTTGGTGCATATGTATGTCGACTTCGTCTTGTATCGAGTCATGTAATAGGTTAGATAGACCAAGACACGTAGTACGAAAGAAACGGGAAACAGGGACGAACCAGCAAGTTCACACGAAGTGACCAGTTCATACGAACTGGCCAGTCCGTGCGAACTGGCATGTGCTGGTTCATGCGAAGTGGGCTTCCCTATATATAGTGGGTCTTGGGTCTTTCATTTAGAACTTTGTGATTCCAGTAGCGAAGCTCTGTTAAAGTGTCTCCAGATCTGTAAACACTTTCAAATCAATACAAGAGACAGTTAAAGTGATTCTAAGTGTAAATCAAGCTGCTACAACATCAATACGTCTGATTCTGCCTTTCGTATTGATCAAGAACTCTTCTGAACGTCTCGTTTAATCGATTCACCGATCCTACAAGTGGTATCAGAGCACAGGAGGAAGAGTTCTTACCATTTTAGCTTGATTTCTCCAAAAACATCTGATTTCTTCTCATTTCTACTCATTTTCTACACTTTTTCTTCAAAATTTCAACGAATCTACGGTTGAAATGACCTGATTTTCACATATAAAATGTAAAACACTGTTTTAATCAATCCTTGAAGAAATCAGAACCAAATTCAACCTAAAACTTGATAAAATTGACCAAAGCGCATGAAAATCATGTCAGTTCGTTCGAGAATCATCCAGGTCGTGTGAATTGACTCCAGTTCGCACGAATTGATCATCCAAGTCGCATGATCTGATCAGATCGTTTGAAAATTGCCTCAGATCGCACGAAGTTGGTTCAGATCGCTTAGAGTTGTTCCAGGTCGCTTGGAATTCATCCAAGTCGCACGAGGATGATTAAGAATTCAGTTCGCACGAGTTGACTTACTTCAGTTCACACGAGTTGAATCACTTCAGTTCGCACAAGTTGGTAGTGTGGTTTAACATTGTGACATTCCAGCTCGCACGGTTTGAGTTTGAAAATATCTCCAGTTCGTTTGAACAATCAATCATTGTGAATTTTTAAAACCGAAACATGGATTCTGAATTTTACAACGCATTTGCTACCCCGATCACTATGGCTCAGAATGTGAACTTAGAAAATGAAATGGGTACCATGCAAAAACCACCTAAGCTCATGAGTATCGAGGAGTATAATGGATGGGAGGAGCGTTTTGAAAATTGGGTTCAAGCAAATCACTTAGATGCTTGGGAATGTGTTGAAGAACGATATGTTAGACCGATTGATGAATACGGAGAGATTGTTGCTATTAAAGATTTAGATGACAAAGAGAGAAAGAAATACAAAAGTGAAAAGATGATGATCAGTATTTTGCAACAAGCCATTAAGGAAGACATCTTGATCTTATTGCAACACAACGGAAGTGCACACTCAATGTGGAAAGCACTAAAAACGAAGTTTGTTGGAAGTCAAGACATGATCAAGAACAAAAAATCGCTTTTGAATAAAGAATTTGATCTATTTCGTGGATTAAAAACTGAAAACACCAAAACGATTATAGAAAGATATTGCAATTTGGTGGTTAACATGAAGCGATTGGATATCAAGAAAGATAGAGAGGAATGGGTTGAAAAGTTGGCCGATGCGTTACCACAAGATGTTTGGGGTACATATCTTATGATATTGAAGAATAATGGTGAATTTGCAAATCTATCGCTGAGCAAGTTTATTGAAAAACTCGAAGTTCAAGAGATGGAACAACGGAAGATGGAGAAAATGAAGAATTCTAACGGTGAACAGGACATTGGTCTGTACTACAAAGGAAGTACAAGTGATAAGACCAACATTGCACCAAAGATAGAAACTGCATTTAACGCAAACAACTCTTCAGGAGGGTCATCTCAAGGGTCAAACAACAATACTGGATTCTCTTCATATCCATCATTTGATCCAAATTTTTCAGCAACAAATTCTAAACCGCAAAGCTCATACAACAATAATGGCCAAGTACTACAATGCAACATTGCATTAAATCTTCAGAATGGTCAGAATTTCTCGGAAGAGGTTGCCAAAGGTCATATGTCTTTGTTGGTGACCGTATTATAGTCTTATGAAAGTTTAGTAGCCGGAAGGATTGGTAATCCAATGTTGACCAAAGAGGATAATGATCAGATTGATGTTGAAGAGATGGAACTTGTGGAAATAAAGTGGTGTATGGCTAGTGTGTTGAGAAGAGCTGAGAAGTTTAAACAGATCACTAGAAGAGATGATTTCCATGATGCTGGAACTTCACCTTTAGGTTTTGATAAATCTAAAGTTACTTGTTTTCGTTGCAGGGAGAAGGGGCACTTTAAGCGAGAATGCACAAATCACAAAGCAAGTGGAGCTCAAAATCCATTCGGCAACAATGATTATCATCGAAAAGCGATTTATCATCAAGTTGCTCCGCATCAACAACAATCGCCACAAACTTTACATGCTAGGAAGGATCTGATCGAAGAACCATCAAAGAAAGCTTATCTAGTTTATCAAGAAGATGAAAGAATTCCAGAAGGTTTTAATTGGGATAATTATGATCCTAACAGAACTTCAGATTCTAAAGCCTTTGTTGCTCAAATGTTTGAAGATTCAACTGCTGAAGATGAATTAGCGTATGCTTACTACGAATCTCAGCAATACAGTTCTAAAAAGAAAGAAGAAGAACCAGGTTCAACAGAAGAGGCTTCAGCAAAAGCACCAATCTTTGATCAATCATCAGATGAAGAGAGTGATGATGACAGTGAAGAAATTCGAAAACTTGAATATTATCAAAGAGAATTTTCATCTGATAGGTGCAATTTGTATTTTGCAGGTAAAATGGAAGAGATCAAAGAAGAACAAGCTGCGAAAAAGAATAATCATAAAGCAGCAACTGTTGAAAAGAAGGTCAAACCTGAGGAAAATGCTCGAGGAGTAAAGAAGCATATTAAAGAAATTCCAGCTATCAAGGTTGAGAAGGAAGCAGATACTGAAAAGATGCCTGAGAAGTGTGAAAATTGTGATACTATGAAAAGGCACAACAACAAATTGATTCATAACATGAACAGACTAAAAGAATCTTATGATGTTTTAAACAAAGCTATGAATCAATATAGCAAGTCAAGCAATGAACAAGAGATAGCTATGAGGACACTCAATGGAGCGTTCATGACAAAGCCAAAAATCATCAATCAGTACATTGAGAAATGTGCTGAACTTGAAAAAAAATTGGAAACCCAGAGGATAGAAACTGAGAGGGTAAACAGGTTATTGAAAAGTTACTCATGTGCTTCTTACGTGATTGACAGGATTTACCCTACAGTAGAAGGTATGGCAGCATTTGAAGAAAAGACATCTGAAGTAGATACTGGTAAGAAAGATAGTACCAATTATACCAATTATACTGGTAAGAGACATCTGAATGTCTCGGAAGAATATTCTCCATGAAATCCTAATTCAGAAAGAGTAAAAAAGGCAACCAATTTAAAGTGGGAATCTGAACCTTCAGATGGATTGCCAGATAATATTGACATCATATTCACTGCATCTGACACTGATCAACAGTCTGAGTTGATAAAGAAAGTGGTGGATCATGTGTTAGATAAAGATGAAACTGAGGAGTCAGAGTCAAAGTCAAGTCCAACAGTTGAAAAGAGCAAAAGGGTTTACAATAATGATTTTCTGATATCAAAAAATAATTTGAATGACGAAACATTCAAAGTAGCATATACTTTGAATGACTCCGACTAATTATATTCTGATGAAGAATTTCCAATAAGAGGTGTTAAAACTGAAATGATTAACAAGGTTTTCAAATTAACAGAAATTAATATTTCTCAAATAAAAGATGTAAATCTTACTGAAAAACCTAAAAAATACACTTCAAGAGTTCAACAAAGATTAAACAAGAAAAAAGGTTACAGTTCTGGTTCTGGTTATCGAAAGAAATCAAACCATAACAGTAATTTCAAAAAGAAAGGTTTAGGTTTTATTCCACCCGAAAATCATAAAAATGAGAAAATTTATAAACCAAAAACTAAATTTGTTTCAGGAGCAAGTTCAGAAGAAGAGAAGGAGAAACCATTCTGGAAACAATCAAACAAGGAGTTTCTCGCTGAAAAGCAAAAGAATGATGTTGCTCAGAAGAAGGAAATGAGAACCTGTTATCAATGTAAAAAAGTTGGGCACATTGCATGGAACTGTCCAAAGGCAACCCAAACAAAACAGGGAGTCTCTGAAAATTTGAAAGAAAAGTTGGTTGATAATGAACCACCAACCGAACATTTTAAAGTGTTCAAAAATTCAAAATTTGAGGTTGGTGAGAGTTCGAAACATTTTTACAAAAGAAGAGTGAATCTAAACAACCACAAGTGGGTTGTTAAGAAATCAGAAACATTTTCTAGCGATGAATCTGACTCGTCAAAGTCAGAGGAGCCACAAATTGAGATAAAAAGTGATAATTTGGTTCCGAAAATGGATGATGCAAATTTTCCACCATTGTCAAATGGAAACTTAAAGAAAAAAATTGGCAAAGTTGAAATTTCAAATCAATTCTTTTCTGAAAAGAAAGAATTTGATGTTGAAAAAGCCTTTAACCCTAAAGTTCTAAATATTTTTGGAAAAATGGTTGACGGGAAGGTCAAAGGGGTAAAGGAATTCTATGAAAAGAATAAGAAAGGAAAGAAACCGAGTGATGATGACTCGGAATCACCCAAGGACCGTAAGGCTTGGGTGAATCTCTTTAACTGAAAATCCTGACTTGCCGGAGCTCCCAAGTTGGTAATCGTGGAGCATGAATTGGCATCATTCTTAAAAAATGTTTTGTGAATTTCTCAAGTGATAAATTCAAAACTGTTATATTTCGAATTACAAGTGGTCATTTGAAAAAAACAATGTGATGAAACCCCATGTTTGTGAAATGATAAACAAACTAATTTTCTGGAAAAACCATTATGATTAAAACAAACTTAAGTGTTTTGAAATCATAATGGGAAAATAGTTTGTTGTCAGGGGGTGTTCTGATTGTTTAAGCCAAGTGGATGGCGAATTGAAGCAATTCACATCAGTCAAATAAAATGACAAACTGATAAAAAAAAATTGAAACATACTTTTCAAAAATTTTATTTGTACAGTTTATTGCTTTCACGTTCAAATTTTCCCGGAAAATAAAAAATTGAAACATATTTTTGATTTTAGGGGGAGTAAAAAATTTAGAAATTTTGAAAATTTGAAAAATCCAAAAACATGATAAAATTTAAAAACCAAAAACATCGAAAAATCAAAAATGAGTTTTGTTGTGAAAAAGAGGAAATGATAGTACATCAATAGACAATCACAGTACGCTAAAGAATTGGAAAGTCAAATGTGATAAACGGTCTCACTGATGATATGCCAGTAGATTTTTACACGCTTAGTAGATTGTTTTCGATATATAAACCTAAATATCAAATAATTAATTATCTCGTGGGAAACATCTCTCGGATATATAGGTAACCCCTGAAATCTTGTTTGAAGGGCTTTCTATTTCTGACATACTAGGTCTTTGTGAGTGATGATATCTGGGGTATTATACCAGGACTTCTGATTTTGCGGGAGCAATAGCCTAGTCCTCGTATAATACTCTGCACTGCTTTAATAATAAAGCTCACCCTCAGCATAAAAAATGATGAAACATTGAAAAATGCTAATCATGTGCTGTTGAAGAAAAGATCCCCAAACGGGACACACCTAAAAGTCGAGCCATCATCTCTTTGTTTGAACGGAAGTTGTAATCTAAGCTCTCATGGTCTCGCATTACCTATTTACAGATATCATTAGTGTACATTCACCTGTAAGACTGAATATAGGAGTCTGGATACGGGAGTATATTCTGAGGTGGGACACGCGAATAAGTTAAGTCCTTAAAACACTAATCTCGTATCTCGAATCAATTGAACTTTGTGTGAAAATTTAAGTGGATCAGTATACTAACAATCTAAGTGAATCGTTTAGATCTTAAAGTGTTTAAAAGCTCAACGGTGCTAGTGATTTGTCATAAACTGATATGATCCTCTTATACAGGCTCACAAAAATATTGTCTGTAAATAGTTTTATGCAATAAAGAAATTACATTTTAACTCTGAAAATCTTTTAAAAAATCCAAAAAGAATGTGTTTTAGCATAAAATTTTGAAAACGCAAAAAGATTTTACTTCATCTTTTTCGACAACTGATGTTGGAAAGCTGATTTTCAAAATTCCAAGTGCTAACCATGATGAACAACAACAGGGTTGGGAGAGTTTGTTTAAAATGAGAAATGATTTTGAAATGATTAAATGGTTCATTAATTTGAAACCAAATTTGAGTGTTGCGAATACAAGTGATTAAGCAGAGATTAAAATTGTTAAATTTTAAAACAATTGTGAAATTTACTTTTGGGTAGAGTATGTGCAGGTAAGAAGCTTTGAAGAAGCTAGGTTTCGACTCCTGAGGATATGCAGATTAAAGCCAGGTTTCTTATCCTGTTGCTACGGAGAGCCAGGAGACGTTCCTGAACTTGTGAAAGCTGCAAAGCGAGATCCCCGTGTCTAAGCCTGAGCAGAGTTTGAGCTAGGATACGTTCCCGGAACAACTTAAGGGGGAGTCTGCTAGCAAAGGGGAGTTTGAAGCCAGGTTGAGATTATGATAGAAGAAGAGAGAGATTGATGAGGATGCTTACAGAGAAAGATACTTTGGAAAGAGCGTAAAGACTGATCAAGACTGAATACTCGACACACTGAAGACTCGTCAACATCCAAGAGGGGGTTTGTTGGTGCATATGTCTGTCGACTTCGTCTTGTATCGAGTTATGTAATAGGTTAGATAGACCAAGACACGTAGTACGAAAGAAACGGGAAACAGGGACGAACCAGCAAGTTCACACGAAGTGACCAGTTCGTGCGAAGTGGGCTTCCCTATATATAGTGGGTCTTGGGTCTTTCATTTAGAACTTTGTGATTCTAGTAGCGAAGCTCTGCTGAAGTGTCTCCAGATCTGTAAACACTTTCAAATCAATACAAGAGACAGTTAAAGTGATTCTAAGTGTAAATCAAGCTGCTACAACATCAATACGTCTGATTCCGCCTTTCGTATTGATCAAGAACTCTTCTGAACGTCTCGTTTGATCGATTCACTGATCCTACATGAAGGTCAGAAGTATCCTGTCTATTATGTTAGTAAAAGTTTGTTAGATGCTGAAACTAGATACTCAGACTTAGAAAATTGATATTAGCCCTAGTTATGGCATCGACCAAGCTTAGACATTATTTTGAGACACATAGGATTCTTGTTAAAACTAATTATCCTGTTAAAAATGTGCTTAGGAAACCTGAGATGTCGGGTAGGATGGCTAAATGGTCCGTAAAGTTAAGTGCCTATGATTTAGTATATGAACCTAGGAATGCTATAAATTCTCAGGCTTTAGCAGACTTTGTGGCTGATTTTAGTAGTAATATTCAAGATAAAGCCGACTTAGAAGTACAACAACTAGGTGAAAGTTCAGAAGTGATATTCAAGATAAAGCCGACTTAGAAGTACAACAACTAGGTGAAAGTTCAGAATTTTGGATATTACATACTGATGGTGCATCCAACATAAGAGGTGTAGGATTAGGGATACTACTAAAATCGCCACAGGGGGACATATTACCCTAGGCTATTAAATGTGAATTTTCTGCTACCAATAATGAAGCTGAGTATGAAGCTCTGATAGCAGGATTAGAATTGGCTAGAGATATGAATATTAGATGTTTACAAGTAAATGTTGATTCCCGGTTGATTACTAACCATTTCAATGGATCTTATGCAGTAAAAGGTGAAAAGTTAGCTGAATATCTTGAAATTGTTAAAAAATTAGCAGGATATTTCGAAATTTTTACACTTGAACAGGTACCAAGAGAAAAGAATGCTGAAGCTGGCTCTCTAGCAAACTTAGGATCTACTGTCAGGATACCGGAGGGAACTCAGATACCAATAGTGCACATCTTGTATCCCGCAATGGAACATTTCAAATCTCAGGATAAAGAAGTAGCATGTATCCAGGATCCTGGTGATGGATATCCTGAGAAGGATCCTGAATCCTGGATGACTCCAATTGTGAAGTATCTTCAAGAAGGAGATATCCCAAAGGATGCAAATCCTAAGGCTTTTAGGATGAAGGTATCTCGTTTTACTATTATAAATAATATTTTGTATAAGAAATCCCTTGTAGGTCCGTACCTAAGGTGCTTGAAAGATCCTGAAACCAAGGAGGTACTTCAGGATATACACGAAGGAGACTGTGGCAACCATACTGGGGGCAGATCTCTGTTCTCGAAGGTGTTGAGAACAGGATATTACTGGCCGACCATGAGAAAGGATGCCGCGGAGTATGCTCGAAAATGCGATGCATGTCAAAGACATGGAAACATCCTGCATCAGCCTGCAGAACCATTATATCCTATCGTATCCCCTTGGTCGTTTATGAAATGGGGTATGGATATAGTGGGAAAGCTTCCAAAGGCTCCAGGAGGAAAGGTTTTCATGTTGGCAATGACGGATTATTTCTCCAAGTGGGTTGAAGCAGAAGCTTTTGTCCAAGTTAGAGATCAAGAAGTGGTATCCTTCATAAAGAGGAATATCCTGACAAGATTCGGGATACCGGCCGAGATAATTTGTGATAATGGATCCCAATTTATCAGCAAAAGAACTACAGATTTTTGTAAAAGTTGGGGAATCAAAATGATTACATCGACACCAGTGCATCCTCAAGCTAATGGACAAGCAGAATCCTCGAACAAGATAATCGTCAACAACTTAAAAAAGAGGTTGGGTGCTAAAAAAGGAAAATGGGCCGAGGAACTACCATTTGTCCTATGGGCTGATAGAACGACTGTGAAGAATGCTACTGGGCAAACCACGTTTTCTTTGGTATTTGGGGCAGAAGCAGTGATCCCGACAGAAATGGTGATACCGACAGCTAGATCAAGCCTACGGGATCCTGAATCAAATCCTGAAATCTTATGGCAAGAACTGGATACTGTTGATGAAACAAGAGATGCAGCAAAGCTAAGGATGGCGGCATACCAGCAGAGGATAACCAAATCATATAACAAGAATTTAAGGACTAGAAGATTTCAAGTTGGAGATTGGGTGTTGAGGAAAGCTTTCTAGAATACAACCAACCCTTCTGATGGAAAATTAGCTCCAAAATGGGAAGGACCTTATAAAATTGAGTCAGAATCTGGGAAAGGAGCATACCGACTCAAGAATATGGAAGGGGATATATTGCCAAGATCCTGGAATGCTATACACCTTAAAGCTTACTTCAAGTGAGTTTAGAATTTAATTTCTAACTCAGAATGGTATGGATTCTATTTTCTTTTAATATGATTATTTAATTTATTATTCTTTGAAACCCAATACTGACTTAAGCATCGAAGGGGTGTTAGCCAAGCTAACACCCACCTTAGTTTAACGGTGTTTTGCAGAATATGCTTCGGGATGTTACTCCAGGATATATATACTCAAGATAAATCGAAAGATTAGAGGATTGGCCCCCTCTCTCACGTTTAAGGGATCCTTATCCCTTCAAAGGTTTAAAGGTATTCACCTTTCTATCGAATTGGGTTTAAACACCCCGCCTGGAGCGCAAGTTATCCAGGAATAGTTCAAGATGGCGGGACCAGTTCATGTAAAAGTGGCTGACAATTTCGTTATCATTGGCTATATCCTGGATCCTTAAGGTATATGAGGATTGATCACCCTCTCTCACGAAAGGGTATTTGCATACTCTCTAAAGTTTAAAGGTTTTCACCTTTCTAAGTCTTGGAGTTTATACACTCCCGCCTGTAGCGCACGAAAACAAGGGTTTATCCCCAGGATACTAAGGGTTTATCCCCAGAATATTAAGGGTTTATCCTCAGTGAAACTAAACTTTTTGACAAGTTCCAAAGATATGAGAAACTACGATTGTGTTTACACACGTTCGTCTGTTGGTGAAAAGTTACGAAGTTTAATCACTAAGTGAAGAGATACTCAAGTGTGTCATATATTGATGCAATATCCTGCACAGACAGGGGACATCCATGCCGGGGACATTGCAAAGGATTCAAAGGTTGAGGTTGGAAATTATTGCCTAAGTGTTTCTGGTATGATTTATTATTTTTCAAGTCTTGAAAACCTTATCTAAATGATCTAAGTTTTCTAAAAAGTCATATTCAAACAAGTTTTGCTAACATTTTGATGACAAAAGTATTGAATATTTCATCAGTATCATGACAAGGATATTTGATCAGGATATTCAAAACATACCTTTCAAAATAAAAACATAAAAACAACAAATAAGGCTAAAAGGTTAGTTTATTATTATTGGTCCAAAAGATTGTATTCTTGGTTTCATCTCAAAAAGAGACCCATCCACCAAGAACACAATTAAGTTTTTAAAGCATATTTACATAAACAGTTGAAGGCTTCGTCCTGAAAACACAGGATCCCTCCACCTTCAACTGTCAAACTATTCTACTTGCAGGAAATTAAAATTGTTCTAAGTGCAGGACGACCAGATGATTTAGACCCTACAAAATACAGGTATCATTAAAAGACAAACAAAACAGGATACATGTTCAGTATATGTGTACGGGATACAGGATCTGGATATTTACATTATTAGGGAAGGAGGTCATGGGCTCGATGGATTCCACGAAGCCAAAGTCATCATAAGAGAAACCTTCGGCAGCAGCAGCAGAGGGCTTAGAGCTGGTGGCAACAGATGGCTCATTTTTTCATTAGGACAGGCTTGGGGTAGCTGTCAAGCTCCTCAAGGAATGTTCGAAACATATATCCTTACCAGACATGTTGGAATGACTAAAAAATATATCCGTTGGAATCAGGATATCCAACAGCTATATTTTTGGGGACAGTTGTTACGGGTGAAATTCTGAGCCCATATCCTGACACTATATCTTGATTTTATGATAGCTGATTACGATCAGGATACCGGACCAGGATATTGGTAACATCCTGAGGCAATATCCTGACTATTACTAACAGTTTGCTTGTAAACGTTGGTTACAAGGGACTAACGTTCATGAGGACCAAGTCATCCTGAAGAGCCGCTCAAATTGGTTAGGATAAGGACGTTGATGGCGGAAGAATAGCTCTTGTAAAGGTCAACATTGAAGAAAGACATATTTTATGGGAGTTACGGATGCTGGTCAATGCTATTAATGTTATAACGGTTATGGGAGCTTAAATCCGGGATTTATAGTTAATATGCACGTGGAGAACGAGTTGAAACAGTCCCTAACATTCAGAAGGGAATATTCCAAGTATCCCAGATTTTTAGCATAGTTAGTTAATTCTTGTAACTATAAATATGGATGGCCAGATCATAGGAAACACACACTTTCGAGCTCTCACATTCACACACTCTCATTTCTAGCTGCAAATACACACTAACACTCATCACTTGCAATCATTGTAACACTTAGTAGAGATCTGAGCCATATCCTGCACTGTATCCTGAATTTTGAAGTAATAAGAAGAACAAGGCAGCCGATGATTGTCAGCTCCTGAGGTTTTATGTCGGAGATCTAGATTGATCAAGGGCTTTCCTCGTATATCTCGTGTCAACCTTTACATTTTTTCTCATTGTTTGATTATTAATATAGCTGGGTATCCTGAGCTATATCCTGAAAACTGTTTTTGCAAACAACCAAATCAGCATATTTTCTACAAACACTGTTAGCACACTACCTCACAAAACTAATTTGATCACTTAATTGCTTAGGTAATTTTTGACCAAAACAATTAGTATGCATCAGTAGCTATAGGATTATATATATATATATATATATATATATATATATATATATATATATATATATATATATATATATTCAAGTCACACACATATATATATTTATATTATTATTATTATTATTACTATTACGCTCGTCATACTTCCAGACGTGTCTTTCCCCTATTTGTCTCATCCTTTCACTTCCTTCTAATATCTCCTCACCAAAGGTACGGAGTTCTTGCACATTCTCAGTGCTCATGGGTGGTGCGGGTGCTGGTATCGGATCAGGGTATTGTGGCATTGGTTCTTCATAAGGGTATGGGTTTTCTAGGATCTCCCTGATATATTGGTCATTATCCCAGTGGGGGTCTAGAGGGTCAAGGTCTGGGTAGGGTGCTACTAGGTTTTGCATGGGTTCGTCTTATGGGTGAAGTTCTGGGTAAGACCTATGATCATCAAACCATGGGTCATAGTCTGGGGGATGGCGTGCTGGTACTCTAGGGATTTCAGCTGGGTCGAAAGCAGGTGCTGGAATTTGGTCTACTGGGTTCAGTTCAATTTCCATGGGTTGTGTGGGAAATAGTGGTAGTGGTTGTGGTGCTATAAGTTGTTCTAGGTTCGGGTCTGCGGCTGTGGTGGCGAGTATGTGGAAATTGACTAGTCTCCTATTGAATATATCCCGAGTTTGAGCGTTCATTTCTCTATTCGCGGCTGCTAAAGCTCGCTGCTACTGAAGTTTTCTCATCCTTTTTCTACGCTCGTGAGCTCCTCTGCGGAACCATCCTCTCTTCTTGGGAGGGAATGGCTCTTCAGATTGTGCTTTGAATAAGAAAATCCCTTCTTCGGTGTTAGCCGAATACCCCGAGGGGGTAGGCTGGGAAGAAGTTCCTTCGTCCCTAGGTGAGTTGGACAATTGACGATAAACGTCCGAGGGTCCTTGATCACTAATACTGTAAACTAACAAATTGTCAAATAACACAAAACCATAATATACAGATATGCACGTAATCACGTAGATTATTTCCTAACATAATGGATAAAATTTTGGTGTCAGCAGAACACTTCTGTGGCTGAATTAGTGGCTGTAGCTCTGATACCACCTTCTGTCGTAACCCCCGACCCCTGCCTCCAGAGGCGGGCGGCCGCGACCTACTCAGAGATGGTGGTATCGGTGTTTAACATCATTTGGCAGCGGAAATTTCATCAGAACCGTAGTTAGGGAATATTTTATAAGAGTAAAACACCACATTTTATAAAAATAAATATATTGAGATAAAACCCAAGTTTTCATTACAAACAGGTTTATAGGAATAAATCCTATTTTATTGAAATAAAACATCTTCTTTATTTAGGTAACTTTTATAGCCACTTTTCCAAGCCTTTAGTGCTGTCCAGCTGGCTTCTATTTGGCTTTCACATTTTGTTACTAGAAACGCGTTTAAAAACATTTTGTCAGTGGGAAATACTGGTGAGTGAATCCCAATTTAATCAAGACGGGTTTTATCAGTTTACATTTATTGAGGGCGATCTCGCAATTACATTTGTTTATATTTCTACTTTAATTACCACCCACGGTACTGTCAATCCTGACTTGTGGTCATGCTACTACTCACAGTGTAATAACAAGTTATGTATACAAAACCCCAACATACCGACGATAATTGTAGATTTACAAATACTCAATCACTGTTAATTATAATTTAAAATAATTGAGGTTTTGTAAAAACAGTTGCAAAAAGAAGGATTAACTCACATTGCTAATTTAGGGTTTTCCTTTGTAGTTTCCTGGTTATAACCTATTAATTAAACAATGCACACGCGTTAGTATAATAACCCAATATTTACATTAGTTATACCCTCCCCGAGACAGAACTCCAACGACTACGTCGGGTAGAGCCTCAACAGCCGTTACGGAGTGTTAGATCAATCGGGCAGTGTATCTAATACGTAACCGGGGGTTATGATACTTACAACGAGGCAGAACTTCATTAATTAGGGGGGTATAATTCCCGGATATTATGTCTACTATAGAGAAATTAAGAGAGAAATACGAGATTTGAACGATTGAAATGAACTGCTGAGGGCCTCTATTTATAGATCTGGTCGACCAGTCTCTCGCGCCCCGCGAGAGTTTTAATGAAGGTATTCGCGGCCCGCGAGGCCTGCTAGGGTAGGCCCTAGCTTGGCTGATTCAGCTACTTGGCTTGACACGCTGCTGACACGTGGCGGCACCAGGTGCCGGCCTGATCTTGAGCTGTCGCGGCCCGCTGTTTGAACAACGGAACCCTCGATTCGGCTTAAGTGATTCGACCAAACAGGAATCACCCTAGTTCGACCGGCTCACGGTTCGAGTCGGTAGTTCATGTTCAAACCTGAAATCAATACCTCTTGGATAGAATTCAAATATGGAACCGATACGACACCAAGAATGGGTAGAAGATCAGAACAAGGTCCGAATCTATCGGATTTGAGTGCATTGAGTGTAAAAGAGTTGAAAGAAAGTTAGAAAACCATCTTTCAATCCTTTTCACCATGAATATGTTCAGATCTATGAAAGATCTTTGTTTATTCTTGTGGAAATCATTAGGATCTAAGTTGTTCTTGGTGGATTGAAGCCAAAACATGAAGTTCTTATGAATACCATGATGACATCATCCTAGAACACCTCAAATCTTGTGATTTCACGGTTAAAAGTTAAGATTTGAAAGATAGAAATGTGTAGGAGTGCATGTAGATTAAGAAAGTACAAGATTTAGGTTGAAAACTTACAAGAATCGGAAGAAATCAAGAGAAATGAAGGCTAGAGCGAGCTGGTCGAGCAAGGAGTTGTCACCATCCAAAAATGGTAACAATGGGGGGTATTTATAGGGTTTCCCAAAATGAAAAGAGTAAAGGAGGTGGGTCGAGCGAGTGGCAGCCCGTCCGGGTGACCGCTCGGTCGAGTGGCAATCCGACCGGGTGGCACCTGGTGGGTGGCAGCTCGGTCGAGTGGCACTTCGACCGGTTGGCAGTCCGACCGGGTGGCAACTCGGTCGACTGACCATTCGGTTCGAGTGCATGGCGCGATGAGTTTTACAATTTTGATTCGAGTGTCGAGCGTCGCGATGCGGTTCGAGCGAGCGATGCGATAGATTCACTTATCAAATTACTTTTAATCCCAACTACTATATCAACATACAAGCATCCTTACTTAATGTTCGTTTTGCGTTTGTGATTCGATTGCGATTGCGTTTCTATTAATCACCACAATAACAACATAAATAAACATGCACAAGTAACACATAAGGCACACACACACGTAATAACAGTAACCAGTCACATAGGTCGAGTTGCGGGTGCGATAGCGATAAGCGATAAAGCGATTAAACATGCGATAAATATGCGATAAATAGCGATAAATAGCGATTATACCTCGATTATTAGCAATTACTCCACATAATACAACTAATGCGATAACAAAATTAGACTAATTACAAGTGAAAGAAGTCAAAACAGGAATTGAGTAAGGAGCGACAGATCGCAACTAGCAATCTTGTCTCCCTTTGACTTCAATCTTGACTTTGACTTTGACTTTCGAAACACGGGGTGTTACAGCCTCCCCTAGTTGAGGGAATTTTGTCCCAAAATTAGGCCGAAGCCGTAACAAACAACTGCGGGTACTTCGCCTTCATGTCGCTTTCGAGTTCCCAGGTGAACTCTGCGCCTCGTTTGCCTTCCCATCGAACCTTCACAATGGGAATGCACGAGCTTCTGAGCTGCTTGGTTTGGCGATCCATGATTTCGACGGGCTTCTCCACGAAGTGTAGTGTTTCGTTTACTTGAAGATCTTCTAGAGGTACAATTAAATCATGCTCAGCCAGGCACTTTCTAAGGTTCGACACATGGAAAGTCGGGTGGACATTACTAAGCTCCTCCGGTAGCTCGAGTCTGTAGGCGACTTTTCCGATCCTTTCCAGAATCTTAAAAGGTCCAACATATCGAGGCGCTAGTTTCCCTTTCTTGTCGAATCTGATCACACCCTTCCAAGGGGATACCTTTAGGAGTACGTAGTCCCCAACGTCAAATTCAAGGGGCTTGCGTCGTCTATCGACGTAACTTTTCTAGCGACTCCGAGCTTTCAGCAGATTGTCTCGAATTTGGAGGACTTTGTCAGTCGTTTCTTGCAATAGCTCAGGACCGGTTAATTGCGAGTGCCCGATCTCGTGCCATACAATAGGCGATCGACATTTCCTTCCGTATAAAGCCTCAAACGGTGCCATTTGAATGCTGGAATGATAACTGTTGTTATACAAAAATTCGACTAAAGGTAAGTATGCGTCCCAATTACCATCGAAATCTATGACACACGAATGGAGCATGTCTTCAAGGGTACGAATCGTTCTTTCAGTCTGACCGTCGGTTTGGGGATAAAATGCGGTACTTAGATTTAGCGTAGTATGGAGAGCCGTTTGAAACGTTTTCCCTAGACGCGAGGTAAACCGAGCATCACGGTCAGAGATGATGTCGCGAGGCGTCCCATGTCGACAAATGATCTCATCGGTGTAGATTCGGGCTAATCTTTCTACCTTGTAGTCTTCCCGTATTGGCAGAAAGTGAGCAGATTTGGTCAATCGATCAACTACAACCCAGATACTGTCGTGACTTGATGGCGTGCGCGGAAGTTTCGTTATGAAATCCATAGCTATACTTTCCCACTTCCACATAGGGATCGGGGGTTGTTCAAGTAAGCCAGAGGGTCTTTGGTGCTCGGCCTTGACTTACGAGCAAGTCAGGCACTTTCCAACATAGAGGGCGATATCTCTCTTCATGCCCGACCACCAGTACTTGTAGCGAAGGTCCTGGTACATCTTTGCGGCACCGGGATGAATAGAGTATCGGGATTTTTGGGCTTCGTCCATCAAAATCTGTCGCAAATTGGTCCGCTTAGGGATCCAAATTCGGTCCAGAAAGTGGAATATCCCATTCGACTTATTCACAAGCTAGGCTCCATCGTGGTAGATTCTTTCCTTCTTCAGAGTGCGTTCATTAAAACAAGCATACTGAGCTTCACGGATGAGGGCTTCGAGATCATATTGGGCTTGGGTATTACGAATGCTAAGCAGATAACTTCGTCTGCTGAGAGCGTCGGCAACGACATTTGCTTTGCAAGGATGATAACGAATCTCACAGTCATAATCATTGAGAAGTTTTACCCAGCGGTGTTGACGCATATTAAGTTCCTTCTAGTCAAAGATATGTTGTAGGCTCCTATGATCGGTGAAGATCGTACACTAGGTACCATACAGGTAGTGTCGCCAAATCTTTAACGCAAAAACAACTGCGCTTAGCTCAAGATCATGGGTTGTATAGTTCTTCTCGTGGACTTTGAGCTGACGAGATGCGTAAGCAATAACCTTGTCCCGTTGCATGAGGACACAACCAAGACCAAGGTTCGAGGCATCACAATAGACAATGAAGTCGTCGTTTCCGTCGGGTAAAGTGAGAATCGGAGCATTGCAAAGCATGTGCTTGAGGGTTTGGAAAGCAGACTCTTGTTCAGTTCCCCAAACAAAAGGCTTATATTTATGAGTGAGAGCGGTAAGCGGCACAGCAATGTTTGAGAATCCTTTGATAAATCGTAGATAATAGCCCGCTAATCCGAGGAAAGAACGGACTTCAGAAGGGTTCTTTGGTGTAATCCAACTCTTAACTGCTTCAATTTTCGCGGAATCGATGTGAATACCTTGACTATTGACAATGTGACCGAGAAGTTGAACCTCCTCCAGCCAGAATTCACACTTGAAGAACTTGGCACAGAGTCGATTTCCTTGGAGTAGCTCGAGAATCAAACATAGATGTTGCGCGTGTTCGGCTTTCGACTTTGAATAGATCAAGACATCATCGATGAACACGATGACGAAGCGGTCGAGATAAGGTTTACACACGCGATTCATCAGATCCATGAAAACCGCGGGTGAGTTAGTTAGACCAAAAGGCATAACAACGAACTCGTAATGGCCATATCGAGTGCGAAAAGCGGTTTTGGGTATATCATCCTCTTGAACGTGTAGTTGGTGATAGCCTGAGCGTAGATCGATCTTCGAGAAACACGTAGCACCTTGTAACTGATCAAACAAATCATCAATGCGAGGCAGGGGATAACGATTCTTGTTAGTCAACTTATTCAATTCCCGATAGTCGATGCACATCCTGAACGACCCATCCTTCTTTTTTACGAAAAGGACTGGCACGCCCCAAGGAGAGGTGCTCGGGCGAATGAAGCCTTTATCAAGTAGTTCCTGGAGCTGACTCGAGAGTTTGCGCATTTCAGATGGAGCGAGTCGGTAAGGAGCTTTGGCAACAGGGTTGGCTCCAGGAATGAGGTCGATACGAAAGCCGATATCACGACTTGGCGGAAGTCCGGGAAGATCCTCAGGAAAAACGCTAGGAAATCCTCGAACCACAGGAACATCGTTTACACCTGGTCTTCCTTTCTTTTCCTTCTCCGCTACTACAATATTAGCCAAGAAAGCCCTGTATTCCTTGTGGAGATACTTACTAGCTTGGACACACGACATGAGCTTGAGACCTCTTGAAGCAGTTTCACCATAAACACATAATAGATCACCATTCGCGAGTGAGAATCGAATCATCTTATCGAAGCACACAACTTCAGCATGGTTTTCGTGAAGAAAGTCCATGCCTACTATGACGTCAAAACTTCCGAGTTGCATCGGAATAAGGTCGATTGGGAAGATGTGATTGTTGAGCTCAAGAGTACAATCACGAAGAACGGAATTGACGGCAACTGTTCTTCCGGTGGCGACTTCAACATCGAACGTCGAGGGGAGATGGGAGCGCTTACGATTAAGGAGCTTCTCGAATTCAAATGACACAAAGCCGTTATCTGCTCCAGTATCAAACAAACACGAAGCATAAATACCATTCACAAGGAACGTACCATTGACCACGTTGTTGTCAGCCTGGGCTTGGCACGCGTTGATGTTGAAAGTTCTGGCGCGGGCGGCTTGTTGTTGTTGCTACTGAGGCTGTTGCTGCTGCTGAGGCTGCTGCTGCTGAGGCTCTTGTTTCACAACCCTGTTCGGGCACATGTTCGCGAAGTGGTTGGGATCACCACACGCGAAGCAGACTCTGGCGTTGACTGCGGGTGCTTGGGCCGCTTGTTGGCCTTGAGGAGCTGGAAGTAGAGCTTGATGAGCAGTGGCTTGAGCTGGTGCTTGTTGGGGACTAGTACGGCAATTGATGGTGAAGTGGCCGTACATTTTGCAGTGCATGCAAAATCTGCAGGCGTTACCCATCGGGTGATGATAAGTACATGTCGGGCAAGCAGGGTGGGGACCAGTGTATGCACACTTTGCAGGTGGTGCATAGATAACTGGAGCTGATCGATGCTGAGATTGCTGCTGAGCCGGTACGGCTTGAAGCGGGGCAGCAGTGGTAGTGACAGCACAGTTCTTGTTGCTGGAGCTGCTGTTGTTGTTCTTCTTCTTGCGGCAAGAGGCTTTCGTTGACTGAGCGGTGGCGGTTTCGGTAGCTGGTGCGGTGGTAGCTTGGTGCAAGTTCTTAGTAGCTTTATCCCAGAAACCAGCTTTGACTCACTTGTCGTTGATTTCCACGGCAAGCAAATAAGTCTCTTCGATTGTTGCTGGCTTTGCGGCATGCACAAAATCTGCAACACAGTCTGGCAGAGCTCGAATGTACTTCTTAATTGTCATGTCGGTGGTCTTCACTTGGTCAGGATAGATAATACTGAGCTGCTTGAAGTGAGCAGTTAAAGCAGCGTTGTCACCATCCTTCTACTTCAGATGGCAGAATTCATCCTCCAACTTATGGTGCTCATGGGGAGGGTAGAACTCTTCGAGCATAACGTTCTTCAACTCATCCCATGACAGACCATAAGCTGCGTCATTTCCGCGTTTGTTCCTCTCGGCCGTCCACCAGTCTAATGCGCGGGACTGTAAGACGCCGGTAGCATTCAGAGTGCGGAGATTGTCAGGACATCCACTCTGACGCAGAGTAACTTCGATCGAGTCAAACCATTGAAAAAAGGCCGTAGGGCCATCTTCGCCAGTGAACTCTTTCGGTCCGCATGCTTTAAACTGTTTGAACCTAAAGGTAGCTTTGGGAGTAGCTTTAGGAGCTTCGGTTCTAGACTCTTCAGACGATTTGCTCACATTCTCGTATATTTCACTCACGATCTAAGGAACAACCTTTGCTACTTGCTTAGCGACGATAGCAGCAAGGCGTTTGTCTCTCTGTTCTTGACGAGTAATTCGTGGGTGACGGGGTCCAAATGAGGGTCCAGTTGACGACATTGTCTGCAATAGACATCGTCATGGGTCTCAGACATAGCATAATTGAATCTTACCTCACACGTCTAATACTACTAAAGCTCAGGAATACGATCATGTAAACACGTAGGCATATAATCACAGATTCATATAAGCACAGAAGTACATAAGCATGTAAGGCACATAATCACATAAACACATAAACACATAAGGCATATAGCACACACAGAAGCTTTTGACTGCCTCAGAATACAAAAACCAATCATTCAAATCCGTGAGCGTTCGAGAATAGCGACTGCGAATAACATAGCGAGTAGTATAGTATAAGCGAATATCATAGCAATCAATATAGCGTACGGTGGTTCCTTATGTAGTAGTGATTTGTCAGCGCTTTGAGATAGAAGTGCAGTGCGAGTTGTGTGTGTCGATCGAAAAGCGAATGTCGAAAATCGAATAAATCACCAAAAATCAAAACATATAAACAGGTAAATACACACATAAACACATAAAATCGACGAGTATCAGAGTCAGCAGTTGCGGGCTCCGAATCGAAACACATAAAAATCGAGGATGGATTGTCTGCGGCCGTTTAGACATCAACTACCCAAAGTGGTTCAACTATTCACAAGGTCTGTCTGAGCACACTTTGACCTTCGGGACCGTGCTTTCGCCTCGAATCTGGGCGAATGGCACGTATCCTTTCAGTTTCAGTGTGACCTCAAGTCGTTGGAGTCCGTCGAGACTTTGGTGAGAGTTTGTAAAATAAAATATAGATCGGGACAAGTCGTCAAGGTTCGGGTTTCACCCCTGACTTAACGACCTCGTTCCTGTTTTTGATAAAATAAAGGAAGGATTATACGTCAAAGTATGGATTTCACTCCTAATTCAACGTAAATTCTCCTGTTTGTAGATAAAAAAATGTGGGTCGAACAAGCAATTTAGTCGAGAGTTTGCGGTTTCCATACCTAATCTCGACCCAATTGTTCGTTCATTTTCGAAAACTAGAGTGCAGTGATAGTGTAGCGTGGGCGAGAATAGCGAGAAATGGCAGGTAAGCTCGTACATATTCCCTACAGGGTATGTACAAGTCGGTCTGTTGGTTCCTAACTATAGACTAGGTTGTTTCTAAGACATCAACCCGGACTAGGTTGAGTTTTGCCTAATTCCCTATAGTTATGGTTCTGATACCAATCTGTCACACCCCAACCGATGGCGGAATCATCGGGGCGCGGCACTGAGCAAAACAGATTGTCCAGAAGTTTCCATAACAACTATAATTACCAGTTATTTAAAGCATCATGTCCCATACCATGACATAAAAGATAACATAATTATTACAGACAAGATCCAGTCCAATTGTTCTGTTCCGACAACTCAGATTTCAAATACAAACAATTCATTTCTTTGTTTCTAGACCTTTCCTAGCCTCGATTTCACAGCAAGCCAAGCATCTAAACATCTTAAGCACCTGCCACATACGTTAAAGTAAAAGTCAATACACATAGTGTAAAGGTGAGCATACAAGTTTTATAATAGCATATAGAGTTTGAAATCGTTACGCATAACCAGCACGTACACAGTGTGAAATGAAGCACGTAAGTTATCGACATGAACCTATCAATACCAATGACTGCGGGTTGACTGCCCAAGGCAGTTTGTAATACACACTCACCACTGTGAGCCATGTAACAAATTATCCTTAACAACCCCTGAGTGAACAGGTGCTGAGTCCAAACTATAGTACTATCGTTGCTAAGGCAGGTAGACAGCATTCCATGTGTAAACATAACAAACAAGCATTCATTAAGTCACGTATAACATGCGGTAACGGTTAGCGTTAAAGTATTGCGTGGTGTGTTCGATGTGATTTAGTATAAGTAACGTATGTAACACCCAAAAGTGCGTAAAGCAACACACAACAGTTGAATTAATGGATTGAAGGGAGCGCAAGAGCGGATAATAGCCTGAACAGTTATCGATAACATAAGCGAAAGTCGGTGCGCAAAATGGTGTGAAGTGTCAGTGGGTCGAACAGCAATCCGGTCGGGTGGCAATCCGATAGGGTGGCCGGTCGCTTGGATGACAATCCGTTCGGGCAGTCACTCGATCGGGTGGCCACTCGACTGGATTGTCATCTCGTTTGGGATGGATGTGTTTGTGTATGATGGCTTGTCTTTTGAAGTTTTCGTTGTAGCATTTTAAAAATAGAGAAGTATCTCTACCCTTTAGGTCGGTTAGTCGAACAGCCGTTCGATCGGACAGCAATCCGTTTGGTCAAGATTTCCCTTGTTTGAGAACAAGTTCACAGCAGGACGGTCACTCGGTCGGATGGCAATCCGCTCGGATTGAACATGTTGAAAAGTTGTTAAGTGCTAAAGTCAGAACATCTCATGGTCGAGTTGACAATCCGGTCGGATGCCAATCCGATCGGATGGCGATTCGTTTAATGTTCAAACCTCAACTGTTGAAATGAAAATTAAGTGTGGGACCCAAGGTGTAATCCGACCGGATGGCTATCCGGTCGGGTGGCAATCCAGTCGGATGGCAATCCGATCAGACCGCAATCCGTCCCAGACAACCTGGTCGTCTTCTTCCTTGGTTGCTTGAAAGTTTGAAGTGTTTAATGAGGTACTTCGATAACCTGTTTGCACAACGGAACCCTCGATTCGGCTCAAGTGATTCGACCAAACAGGAATCACCCTAGTTCGACCGGCTCACGGTTCGAGTCGGTAGTTCATGTTCACCTTTCAATCCTTTTCACCATGAATATGTTTAGATCTATGAAATATCTTTGTTTATTCTTGTGGAAATCATTCAGATCTAAGTTGTTCTTGGTGGATTGAAGCCAAAACATGAAGTTCTTAAGAACACCATGATGACATCATCCTAGAACACCTCAACTGTAGTGATTTCACGGTTAAAAGTTAAGATTTGAAAGATAGAAATGTGTAGGAGTGCGTGTAGATTAAGAAAGTACAAGATTTAGGTTGAAAACTTACAAGAATCGGAAGAAATCAAGAGAAAAGAAGGCTGGAGCGAGCTGGTCGAGCAAGGAGCTGTCACCATCCAAAACTGGTAAAAATGGGGGGTATTTATAGGGTTTCCCAAAATGGAAAGAGTAAAGGAGGTGGGTCGAGCGAGTGGCAGCCCGTCCGGGTGACCGCTCGGTCGTGTGGCAATCCGACCGGGTGGCACCTGGTGGGTGGCAGCTCGGTCTAGTGGCACTTCGACCAGATGGCAGTCCGACCGGATGGCAACTCGGTCGACTGACCATTCGGTTCGAGTGCATGGCGCGATGAGTTTTGAGATTTCGATTCGAGTGTCGAGCGTCGCGATGCGGTTCGAGCGAGCGATGCGATAGATTTACTTATCAAATTACTTTTAATCCTAACTACTATATCAACATATAAGCATCCTTACTTAATGTTCGTTTTGCGTTTGCGATTCGATTGCGATTGCGTTTCGATTAATCACCATAATAACAACATAAATAAACATGCACAAGTAACACATAAGGCACACACACACGTAATAACAGTAACCTGTCACGTAGGTCGAGTTGCGGGTGCGATAGCGATAAGCGATAAAGCGATTAAACATGCGATAAATAGCGATTAGACCTCGATTATTAGCAATTACTCCACATAATACAACTAATGCGATAACAAAATTAGACTAATTACAACTCAAAGAAGTCAAAACATGAATTGAGCAAGGAGCGACAGATCGCAACTAGCAATCTTGTCTCCCTTTGACTTCAATCTTGACTTTGACTTTGACTTTCGAAACACGGGGTGTTAAAGTCTTCGCGGCCCGCGAGGCCTGCTAGGGTAGGCCCTAGCTTGGCTGATTCGGCCACTAGGCTTGACACGCTGTTGACACGTGGCGGCACCAGGTGCCGGCCTGATCTTGAGCTGTCGCGGCCCGCGACAAAGCTTGCTAAGGGCTTCGCGCCCCGCGAGCGAGTACTGAATTTTATTTTTATTTAATTTTTATAAAATTAAAGGTATTTAGGACCATTTTATGTATACGGGGTGTATTTTAGGGCGTATTGAGGTGTTCTAATTATTTTAGGGGTGTCGGAAATAATTTTGGAGGGTTGTTATATTTGGCGTTTAACAAATACGCCGCGTTTTTTTTGTTTTAGATCAGGATCATAGTAAACATTTTGGCGTTTTAACTAAGTATGGCTTTGATTTTTGTGCCAAGTAGGATGCAGGCCTATAATGTAAAAAAACATCGGTAATTTTCTTGATGTTTTTTTTTCTATCAAGTGTTTGCCATGTAGGATGCAGGTCTATAATGTGACAGGCAATTATGGCGTTTTGCAAAGATAAACAAATTCAATTTTCCATGTAGTGGCTTTTAATATAATAAATGTTTGGCAATAATGTTACCGTCTCTTCATTTTTACTATTTTGCAATTATTGTTTCGTTCAATTTCATCTGTCAATTAGTGTTACTTTTTTCCAGTAATACTTTGTTTGGCATTTTTTGGCGTTTTATATAGCAACAACGTGCTTTGCTAGCATCCGTTCTCACAGTTTTCATACTATCAGGCGTTTTGGTGTTTGTAGTTTTTGGCGTTTTATACTCAATTTTTTTATTAGTAGAGAATTAGATAATAAAAAACAGAGAATTAGATAACAAACAATAGAAAATGAAAAAAAAAGATTAAAAATTCTAATCTAATTTCTCATCCAAATCTTCACTGTCACCAGCCTCTTCTACTTTAACATTTTTGGTGTTTTGAACATGTTTTGAATACCTTATGTAGATCCTTATTTTCCTACATAACGCCCGTCTTAACAAGATGTTTTTTTTGTGGCGTCCTTTATTGTGGTTTGATATATACTTGTTTAGTGACATGTTGAAGATCAACGCCTGCTCGAATGTATTGATCCCTTCATGCCATCCATATATCCATCAAGAACAAAGTGACATGATGACATATCAGTGTCATCAGTCTCTTTATCATGAATATTTGTCCATCTCATTCAGCAAAAGCTTACAGAGATACCCACCTCAGAGAAGAATCCATTCAGTGAAACTTCATTCAGAACAATACTAAATATCGAAGAAACGAGGTTCCCCATCTGTGGCTTTCTTAACTATTTTTTGGCATTTTTAAAGTGAATGGTTTCTAGGAAACATGGCGTTGTTTTTGGTGTGTGATCAGTTGATTGTGCAGAGACGTCTCTCTTATAGGATGTTTATGGCGCGTAGATTAGGCGGGATTTTATTTATAATAAATGATATTAATAAAGTAGCCGTCATTTCAGTTACTGTGTGTGTTTTTTACTATTTTTGTTCTGCTTTTTATGAGTTTTTAGGCTGATAGACGTTCTATCTTCCAAGTTTGGCGTTTTTAATGGCTTTAAGTAGTTTTTGGCGTTTTTTTTCATTTTTAGCTTTTAATAAAACTTCTCCAAATTACTTTTATTATAGTTTGGGAGTTTTTGGCGTTTTACTGCGTTATGGCGTTTCACAATCATTATGACTGTTTGGCGTTTTATTAATATAATGTATTTTATTGTTCTTAACTGAAAAATACATAACAAACAACAGAAAAAGAAAATTAAAAAAATAAAAAGAGAAACAATTCACCTTCCAAATCTTCACTGTCATCAGTCTCTTTCTTCTTCGAAACATGTTCACTGGCGGTTTGACTTTGTCATGCTTGTGTTTTTGTGGCCGTTTAGAAACACAAAATGACGTGAGTTTTTTGTTTGAATATGTATCTTCAAATCACTCATCAGTGTCATTCGTCTCTTCATGCCATTATAATATTCATCAATAACAAAACACAAAAAATGACACAAGTTTAACACCAGCATCTTTTTGTTTATGATTTGTCCATCTCATGCAGCAAAATGTTATTGAGTCACAGCACCTCAGGGAAGAATGCATTCTGCCAAACTTCGCGTAGAACAATATTGAATATACAAGAAACGATGTTTGCCATTTTTGGCGTTTTACTGAGGAAATAGTGTATCCGAAGGAAACGTCGATTTTTTGGAATCTTTGATGTTTGAGTGTTTTGGCGTTTTCTAAGATGATTGGTATATAGTAAAATATGGCGTTTTTGAGTAGGTGTGTTTGAAGTTTTGGGGGTTTTTGGCGTTTGTAAGATGAATGGTATATAGTAGAAAATATGGCGTTTCAGGTTCGGGGGGTGTGTTTTTATGTCTAAGATGTTTTGTTTATATAGGGATGTGTTTTGGCCCGTAATGGAGTTTTATTCTTTAGTTTGGCATTTTGGTAGAGAAGTGTAAAAGACCCTTTTACCCTTAATGAAGAGCGTCCACTTAATAGAATTCATGTTATTTACGAAAACGCCACCGCGCCAATCTAGTCCATAGATTGTTTTGATCAGACGATCCATAAGCGTTCTAACCGTTCTCACACTTTCTACCGTTTTCTCTAAATCCTGACCCCCTATCAATATATCATGTAACAAATATATCATCACCAGCACCCTCCTACGACCCCGTCGCAAAGCGCGGGTACAATACTAGTTAAATACAATAGTGATAAGCTCTAAGTCCTACAATTTGTGTCATCCATATTCATAGTCCCTGAAATAAATTCTTTTATAAAATAGCCTCTAGAAAAGTGAGATGACAAAATGCCCTTATGTGGAAGGCACATGACCATACTTACCTAAAAAATCTAATTGGGTTTGGCCTAAATGAGAGAACGTGCAAGATTTTGAACATTAAGGGTATGTTTGGCAAAACTAGCTAGAAGCTGGTAGCTGTTAGCTGAAAGCTGGAAGCTAGTAGCTGTAGCTAGTAGCTGGAAGTGTAAGCTGGTTAGATATTTAGTTGTTTGGCAAAGTAGCTGTAGCTTTTAATAAAATGTATAAAATGACCAAAATGGGCATAACTAAAAAAAGATAATACTAAACGTAATCTCACACACACACACACACACACATATATATATATATATATATATAATAGTTATTTCTCAAATGAATAAAACATGGTCATTTTCAATTAAATAAAACATAATTTTTTTTGACAGGTAAATAAAACATAGTTATTAACAAAAAGTCATAACATAATATAATACTATTAAATCAATAATGTCGTGCATTCCATATCAAAGTAGCAATTTCGTTGCGAACATGTTTCATCTCATTCGACGTTCCTTCAAATACACCGCTAGTGCTTGTCTCATGGTTACGAACATCATGCAGTTCATCTCGTGGTATGTAGTTTGGATGTTGCTCCATTTCTCTTCTCCCTTTCTCTTTTTTAGAATCCATCTAGCAACCATCATACATACACATGTACACAATTGCAAAATTAGAATTATGTCACAAAAATTGCATTTTTTAACAGCATAATAAATTATAACTTTGATGGTTTCTTTTGTTCTAGATTATGTTCAACTGACACTATAAAAAATGTGAATTTGTGACACAAAGTGGATAATGTTTTTGGTAGGTGTCAAGAGTTGAGCTGTTAGATGAGGTTCAAGTGAAAGCTATCAACCTTGCCAATGAAAAAGAATTGCCTGAATTTCTAACTTTAATGTTTGAATTAATTGGCACCAGTAATTTATTCTTGTTTGCATTACGGGTGCAAACGAGCCGTGCCGAGCCTGAGCTTAACCAGGCTCAGGCTCGAGCTCGATTAACTTATGAGAGCTCGGGCTCGATTTCGGCTCGATTCGAGCTTTGTTTTCTCAAGCTCGACCACATTTTCTAACAAACATCAAATTATTACTACCGTAATCATATAAATCTTAGAATTAAGTGGTTGTATGACTCAACAATAGGGGTGCAAACGAGCCGTGCCGAGCCCAAGCTCGAGCTCGATTAACTTATGAGAGCTCGGCTCGATTCGAGCTTTGTTTTCTCAAGCTCGACCACATTTTCTAAGAAAAATCAAATTATTACTACGGTAATCATATAAATTAGTCATTAGCGCATCAGATAAGTCATCCTAAACATGTTTGCACCCCTGTATACACCTAATGATTCTATCTAGTTTCAGAACACAAGTCATTGAATGTTTAAAACAAGATCATGCCTTTTAGATTTTAATTTTTAAAAGTTAATTTAATTTTTTATATTGGAATATCCCCTCCTGTAACTATCAGATAAAGCCCCCTAACTTTGCAAATATGATAATCGATAAAACCCCACCGATTAAACAAATACTCAAAGAGGGTGAATTGTGATATACCCTAATCATACCATTTGTTCTTCGATCCCATGAAGAAAAACTAAAATCCAGAATCTGACGTTTACACAACATGCTTTCGTTGACTCATTCACGTTCCAGTTTGAAATTGTAACAAAAGATGATATTCAATTCAATTAAATAACAACATGCATACCTGGCTTTTGCTTGCGATCGATCCTTTCTTCAATTTGGGATGATGAGGGTTGTAGGTTATTTAAGTAATTTAAACCTTAAAAGCTTGTAGGTTTTTTAAACGCTACTTTCATCAGCGTTTCAAAAAAGAGCTTTTCAACTAATCTAAAAGCTTGTAGCGTGTTGCAACCAAACAAGGCTTTTATTGGGCCTGGAGCTTTTTCTTTAAAGCCTGAAGCTTAAAGCTCCTAAAAGCTTGTTGCCACACATACCCTAAGTACAGAACCTGTCAACTTTTATGCTAAAGGACACCACCTGCAAAAGGGTGTAAACATAAAGGACAGAACTTATAATTTAGTCTATAAAAAATCCTAACACACCTTTGTGGTGTGCTTATTTTGTATCTACGTTTCAATAAAAGTTTTGCTCAAAATCGAACGCGTTAAATTTAATTGATTTTTTTTGTTCCTTACCCTGATAAACTGAACGGGTTATAAGCGTTACAAATATTATGTTTTGTAAAGAAAAGAAAAATGTAAAGTTAAAAAATTGGATTATTCTAAAAGAGAGGTATGATAAGTTGGGTGATACTTTTTGCAATCACACCCATTCAGTTTGAATCACACGTGTTGAGCTAAAATCATACTCATTTCCTAAATAATCTATATCTCTAATAAAGCAAACCATTGGGGGACACATGTCACCCTATGGTTGAGGCCAAATAAGCAGCCACATAAGCATACATGTGGCATATCTCAAATGGGAGGACATGTGGCATTGCTCTAAGGCCAGGATTGAGAAGCTTCTCTAATACGCTATACTCTCTCTCTCATTCTCTCAAAATCTGTCATACACCCTCTGCGAAAGTCTGGTGCAAGTATTAGAGAATCGTATAATGGAAGTTTCTTTTATACTCTCTCTCTCTCTCTCTCAATCTTCGTTCTTTAGAGATCTAGGGTTTCTCCATCATCGATCATTCATCTGTCTTGATAATCAAATGTTTCATTACCATGGTTCATATCACAATTCGCAAGCAAGAAGGTTAGATTCTCCAATTTTTATTCATTTTTTCAGTCGATAATCTTTATACGAACTGTAATAGATTATTCTTGAAACGCTAACGTTGATTTAACATATATTGGTTCATCGATTAGGGTTTTTTAAAAAACCCAAACTTTTTCATCTAATTGATCTGTTGTTTCTTCTTATATATGATGTTTTTATTTTTTGAATCTGATTTCATTTTTATTGAATCTGATTTCCTGTTCCTTGAGTCTGATTCTGGAAGCAGACGACGGCAACGAAGTCTTTGTTATGTGTGAACGCCGTAATCAACGTTGGTGATGGTGGTGCCGAGTGTTGACGTCACTGAACCCTAAATCACTAACAGAGGCTATATTTAGTCGATTGGTAAGATTAAATGGTTTTTAGTTTAAATTTATGCTTTCATTTGAATCAACTGTTAGATTTTCGGTTTTCGGTTTCCTAATTGGGGCTTATTTAAGGTCGTGATTACTTATATTGTGCGGGGTTTTGGTTCTTAGATTAGGGCTGAATGGATCTTGATTTAATAATATATATTTTCGACCTTATGATTTTTGTGTGCTAGGTTACTTATGGTCGGGTTCTTATTAACAAACACACTGACTAGAGTGAGTACATCGTTGTTGATATCAACGCAGTGATGATGAAGGTAAGTTGTTCATTGCAATTTTTTGAATTGTATGACCTGGATCTGGATATTTTCAATTTTAGTGGCGTTTTCGTTTGATTTTGGAAATGATTGTAGGTTTTGAATCGTATCATACCAGCAAGAGAAGATGCAAAGTTTTCTACAAAAATTAAGAACAAGTACAGATTCATTGATCAGGTAATTCTTTTTTACAAAAAGTTAAGTCAAATGGTTAGTTGAGTTTATGACCCTTTAACGGTGTGCTACAAGTGTGCTAATGATCATATGACTACTTGAAAGCAAAAAAGTTGTGTAAAATGTGTGATCGGTCTGAGAACCATAAGAAAGTGTGAAAGAAGTGTATAAATAATATTCCATTTTTCTCTTATTACTTCATATTTCAGTTTTATTAACTGTTAAAAAAAGTTGTGCTTTTCAAGCAAATTACAAAGAAATTAGATGTTTTGTTTGCGGTGTTACAGTTTTGGAGAACGGATCAATAGCTATTTGAAGGTGATGTATGTTTTGTATCCATTTTTTCTTTTTCTTTTTTTTTGGCCTATTAAAAAAAGAAATAATCTAATGTGCGAATTGGGTTTTTTGAATCCTTCAATCAACTATTAACCCTATTATTTAGTGTTTAATAATTTTGTTAGGATTGAAGAACCAGCTTTGTTTGTAGAGCGATTAAGAACAATGACGGGAATGATCAAACGTTTAATGAACAACAAGATAAACCCTCAAAGTCACAACCTGCGTTGTCTGATTTCTCTCCTCTTTGTTTCAATAGGTGTGTGTTTTTTTCACTTCAATTAGTCATGTTTTTAGTTTAATTTGATTAAATAAGGACTACTTGCAGGCTTTTGTCTTCAATTCTTATCGTTGTTAATGAGATGCGAGGATGAGCAGATGAAAGTCTTGTAGTGGAAGTCAGTGGACCTCTGCAATCTTTTTCTGAGGACAACATCATTAGGTCTGTAATCCATCTGTTTAGTTATTAATATTTTGAAAAAAAATTATAATTACTTCTTATTTGTGATTTGTAGGCATGTTGTTCTTACTCATGAAGTTGTGAAGCTTTTTCCAAAGAATTGACTTATATCCGAGGTATATTGTTGATTTTGATATGTTATAAGGGTTTGATATATTTATATCCTTTTGGTTAATCACTTTCTTGATAATCAAATGTTTCATTACCATGGTTCATATCATAATTCGCAAGCAAGAAGGTTAGATTCTCCAATTTTTATTCATTTTTTCAGTCGATAATCTTTATACGAACTGTAATAGATTATTCTTGAAACCCTAACGTTGATTTAACATATATTGGTTCATCGATTAGGGTTTTTTTTAAAAACCCAAACTTTTTCATCTAATCGATCTGTTGTTTCTTCTTGAATATGATGTTTTTATTTTTTGAATCTGATTTCATTTTTATTGAATCTGATTTCCTTTTCCTTGAATCTGATTCTGGAAGCAGACGCGGCAACGAAGTCTTTGTTATGTGTGAATGCCGTAATCAACGTTGGTGATGGTGGTGCCGAGTGTTGACGTTACTGAACCCTAAATCACTAACAGAGGCTATATTTATTCGATTGGTAAGATTAAATGGTTTTTAGTTTTCCTTTATGCTTTCATTTGAATCAATTGTTAGATTTTCGGGTTTTCTAATTGGGGCTTATTTAAGATCGTGATTACTTATATTGTGCGGGGTTTTGGTTCTTAGATTAGGGCTGAATGGATCTTGATTTAATAATATATATTTTCGACCTTATGATTTTTGTGTGCTAGGTGACTTATGGTCGGGTTCTTATTAACAAACACACTGACTAGAGCAAGTACATCGATGTTGATATCAACGATTGTTCCATCAGTGATGATGAAGGTAAGTTGTTCATTGCAATTTTTTGAATTGTATGACCTGGATCTGGATATTTTCAATTTCAGTGGCGTTTTTGTTTGATTTTGGAAATGATTGTAGGTCTTGAATCGTATCATACCAGCAAGAGAAGATGCAAAGTTTTCTACAAAAATTAAGAACAAGTACAGGTTCATTGATCAGGTAATTATTTTTTACAAAAAGTTAAGTCAAATGGTTAGTTGAGTTTATGACCCTTTAACGGTGTGCTACAAGTGTGCTAATGATCATATGACTACTTGAAAGCAAAAAAGTTGTGTAAAATGTGTGATCGGTCTGAGAACCATAAGAAAGTGTGAAAGAAGTGTATAAATAATATTCCATTTTTCTCTTATTACTTCATATTTCAGTTTTATTAATTGTTAAAAAAGTTGTGCTTTTCAAGCAAATTACAAAGAAATTAGATGTTTTGTTTGCGGTGTTACAGTTTTGAAGAACGGATCAATAGCTATTTGAAGGTGATGTATGTTTTGTATCCATTTTTTCTTTCTTTTTTTTTTTGGGCCTATGAAAAAAGAAATAATCTGATGTGCGAATTGGGTTTTTGAATCCTTCAATCAACTATTAACCCTATTATTTAGTGTTTAATAATTTTGTTAGGATTGAAGAACCAGCTTTGTTTGTAGAGCGATTAAGAACAATGACGGGAAGGATCAAACGGTTTAATGAACAACAAGATAAACCCTCAAAGTCACAACCTGCTTTGTCCGATTTCTCTCCTCTTTGTTTCAATAGGTGTGTGTTTTTTTCACTTCAATTAGTCATGTTTTTAGTTTAATTTGATTAAATAAGGACTACTTGCAGGCTTGTGTCTTCAATTCTTATCGTTGTTAGTGAGATGCGAGGATGAGCAGATGAAAGTCTTGCAGTGGAAGTCAGTGGACCTCTGCAATCTTTTTCTGAGGACAACATCATTGGGTCTGTAATCCATCTGTTTAGTAATTAATATTTTGAAAAAAAAATTATAATTACTTCTGATTTGTGATTTGTAGGCATGTTGTTCTTACTCATGAAGTTGTGAAGCTTTTTCCAAAGAATTGACTTATATCCGAGGTATATTGTTGATTTTGATATGTTATAAGGGTTTGATATATTTATATCCTTTTGGTTAATCACTTTCTTGGAGAGAGAAATGGCTCGAGAGAAGAGAGATCAGGGTAGAAGGAGACCGATGAGTTTCCGGTGGACCACTGGCGGCTTATCCAACGAAAGACCAGGTAATGAGGTGATGTCGCGCCTTCGATTGTCTCATGATCTAAATATGTCCGAGTTATTCAGTTGGAAGTGGATTTGAAATGATGTTATGTTTTCTGTGATTGACAAAACTTAGTTTTGTACTGTTAATACTTTGGATCTGGTAATTGTTTTTGGAATATAAGTTATTTGAAATCTCAGATTGTTAAGAGGGTAAATTTTAGCGATTTTTCATCTTCGCTTTGGTGTTGGTAACTGATCAGCTTCATAGCTAGAGTGGGAAGTTTGTTATTAAGTTAATTGAAATAAATGCCTTTAAATTTATGTTGAATTTGCTTAATTTTGATTCTGTTATAAATAAACTATATTAAAGTGACTATCCACATCCTAACTCCCATCTCTTCATTTCCTTTGTATTAATGTAAGAACCCTATATATATAGGTTTCTTTGTATTGCATGATGATATCTTAATGAATAAGAATTCATGTTCTCTTATTCTCCATATTCTTGTTCTCTACATGATCTTTATAGTCTTGTTCTCTCATATTTATTAGAGTTATATATTGGTTGCTAATAGACCGTTGATTTACAATACGTTATCAGCACGAGTTCGCTCGTTGCTCTCTTATTCGTTTCACTTTGAATCCATCATCATGAGGCGTTTTTCCATGGGGTTTTGGAGTCTTGAGAAGTTGCCACTATGGGAATCTTAATCGTTAAACAAGGTAAACAAATGAGACTTTACCAGGTGACTTTGAAAATCCTTTTGATAGTTTTAGTATATCTTTGACTGTTATGATTCGCATGATGATTGAATCTATGGGTTTGCTTTTGTGGCCGATTATGGATTTTCTTATCCCACTATTTTATTGATTAGTGTTAAACAAATAGTTATATTATTATATCGGCTACTGTAGTTTTATTTGAAGAAGTTAAATTTAATGTTATAAACGTATAATATAAAGTTTTAAAAGCTGAAAGCTATTCCATACTAGTCTTTTGGCAAATTGATTTGTTCCTATGGAGTTAGCCTATTACGAAGTTTGACTACAAATTATGTGAACCACTGACTATGAGATCTTTTTAAAATATCTATATAAAAAGGATTTGGCTCATCTTATAAATGAGATTTAAATTGGGGGTTACACTGTTTCGAAATATAGGTAATTAAACTTTTAGGTACATGAAGCAAAACCTATTAATAACAATAGAATATAAAAAAAAATCAGAGGAAGTTAGGAGTCTTCGCATTAATTAAAGCCTCTCTTAAATGTTATATATAAAATTTTACTATGGCTTATATTGTTTGCATAATGTTATAAAAGTTTTAAGAAAAATATATATAAAATAATAATAGTAGTCAAATATTTATGGCTAAAAGTTTGTATGTACTATTTGAAAGCATTTTGTTTATAGTATAACCATCTTCTGTTCTTATAGTGTAGTAATAAACTAAAAATTAATTGTTTCGATTTGCTATTTTGATTATAAAATATTTTGTTGTGGCATTAAAATGAGAACATTCTTGATTGAAATTTTTTTGCCTTTACTTGGTTGAGTATAACAATTAAAATCTTTTGGTTCTAAAGTTAAGAGCTTTTGGTTTTAAAAAAAATGTATCCTTTTTGTTAAATGAAAAGTCGAAAATTTATGTCATTTGATTACATTTGCATTAATATGATTAGTATATATATAACTATAATTTATGTGTAATCTCATGGTGTCTTATATGTGGAACTTGATCCTCATATTAATTATTATAAAAAAATGACTTATTTGAAACTAATAAATAATCATGTGTTTGAGAACTTGATAAAGAAAATTATTTATGTTTAAAGTTGAGTGAGATATATTTGTATTAAGATAAGCCAATGATTGTTTATATATTATACATAAAATATATATTTGTTTGTAGTGGATGGGCAAGACATTTTATATGTAAAGTTCTATTATATGGTGATATGTTGTATAGTTTGATTTTATAGTATGCTCTTATATTTGGTTTGATATCATTTATTTACAAAGATGATACGGAGAGAACAACTAAACCAAAGTTATGATCTATTATTACTATCATGAAAGAATACAACTATTCTTCGATACGACACGAAGTGTCATACTCACGTATCTCATTATCAAGTTATGAAAGACCGTAAGATGTCAGACCGATAATATTATATAATCGGACATACGATTACTTCTCGATTGATATTATGTGAAGAGAAATTTATTTATAAGAGAAATCAGATAAAACAAATTTTGTTTGTCCCTCAAATATGTTTCTGAGGTATAAATATGCTTAAATATGACATCAGAAGTTTTATACTCTCTGAATCTGATTATTAATTTATAAAAGGTCATAAGATTTATAGACCGATAATACTACATGACTCGGTCATGTAACGATTTCTCAATTTATAATATATGAAAAGAAGATTGTATTTATTGAAAATCTGGATAAAAGATGTTCATTTGTCACACCTGAGATATGCTCATGAAGTAGTGATACGATTAACAAAGTATGAGTTTAAAATGATTTCATACCCATGTGACTGAACAAAGAATGAGAATCCATGAATGTTTTCGGATTCTATCTCATTGCATAAAGTGAATATGATGATGATCAGTGTAAAGGTCACGATCATGACCAAAGGGAATTATAATGATGGCACCATGAAAGTTTGTTATTATGCTCATGTTAATAATGAGATAAACTATGTTAATTATGTGGTGATTATACAATGATCGTTATAAAGGTCGTGATCATGGTAAATGAGAAAACTATAATGATCCTATATTGATAGTGAGATCAACCATGTTAATATTGAAATCGACCACAAGAAGTGACTCACTAAGGAAATGATTATACGAGAATATAATATATGAAACATGTATAACATGTATGATCCATAAAACCTCCAGTGAAGAATGAAAAGCTATAAGACTTGTTCTGGTTCTACTTCATTCCCTGAATTGAATGTGATTATATAAGGATCATTGAATATATCGTGATCATGGACATAATTGAGAAATTTGTAATGACGATCATAACAATAATGAGATCGGTCATCAGTAGTGATATGATAGCCAAGTTCAGAATTGTAATAATGGTCATAATGAGATTGACCACTATAAGTGGCAAATTATGGTAGTGATTATACAAGACCAAAATGTGAAAAAAGATAAAAGTCATATAACAAAATAGTTTGCAATGATAACATGTTGTTATCTCGCGTAATGCAACAACTACACATATGATCGTAAACTAGAAGTTTACGTATCATGATTATATATTTAATTGGCATGACTGGCTAGACCACACCGAGTCAATGATGATGTGAAACATAATGAAGAAGTAGAAGATTCTTCAAGCTGATAATTTGTATGTAATGTTTGCTCTCAACGGAAATTTATATTTGCCAAATAAAGGAGGGTGTGTATCCCTAAATATTCTGGAAGTGACTGAAGGATACACATATCCAAACATGATACCATTTATCCCTAAATATTATGGAAGTGACTGAAGGATACACATATCTAAACATGATACCATTTAGTGTTTTAAATCGATGCATCGTCTAAATGGTTATCAAATTCACAACTTGAAGTTTGTGTGATATGTGGCTTAGCTAATGAGATAACAAGCACAATATTCCAGATTACCTATTTATTTTGGTAATAATGGTAAATTTAATTCCTAAGTTCTTAAAAAAACATTCGTATAAGTGCTTTTGTTAAGACGATCACTGAACGTCTACGATTGACAACAAAGCAAATAATCATGAGAGCAAGTTCATGTTTATATATGAGTACATGTAATTTTACATGCAATAACATTAATTCACATCAGGCCAACATGTTGTAATAGTTTCTCCCCATTATAGTTGGTTTTAGTCAGGAACCAAATATGTCCATTCTAAGATTTTGGTCGTGCAGTATATATTGAAATTGATCCACCACTACGCACAAAGATGGGACCTTAATAGGTGGTTGGGAATATATGATAACGAATAGAGTCTTTCACGAGATATTTATTTATGGCGCAATTAATTGATGTCCATCTAAATGTATTAACATTCCCAACATCAGGGGGAGATAAAAAGCAGTTGGAAAAGAAATGAGTTGGTATGAATTATCTTGATCCTCAAAACTAAAAGTGTGAACCAGAAGTTCAAAGAATAACTCATTTACAAAGATTAGCGAATCTATTACCAGACGCATTCACTGACCTTAAAAAGGTGACTATGTCACATATACCAACTGCTAATGCTCCAATTAAGATGAGTGTCCCAGAAGGAAAATCACCACATGTTTGTAATGAGTCTATTGCACGTCTGAAACGTGGTAGACCAGTCGATTCCAACAATAAAATTCCTCGAAAGTTGGAGCAACTAATTAAGATGGTCAAGTCGAGGTTATATTAAAATGGTCTCTTGAATAGACAATAGACATGATGGTTCAAGAAGAACCTCGGGTACCTGAAAATAAAGAGATCTTGATAAGTTGTATCATGTCTAAGATGTGTATGGAATCAAAAAAGTATGGAATCAAAAATAAAATCGACGTCGTTATACTTTTGTATAATATAGCGCTTGAAATGATGAAGTGACGAGGATCAAGATTTAAGATCTGCCTATGAATGAAAACATATAAATGATTGGCCAAAATGGAAAGACACAAATAAGGCAGAGTTGAATTCTCTAATAACATGGAAAGTTTCTGGACCAACAGTCCATACAACTGAAATTGTAAAATATGTTGGATACAAATGGGTCTTTTATGTGAATTATGTGAAAATTAAATAAAGTGATATAAGGCAAAATTGGTGGCACAAGTATTTTCGCAAAGACCGATGACTGATTATGAGGAGACGCATTCTCCGGTGGTGGATGTATTGGCTTTCCAATATTTAATTAGTCTGGTAATATAAAGAGAGAATTGATATGTGTCTTATGAAAGTTATGAATCACTGGATACTAAAAGTTTACATGAAAGTCCCTCAAGGATTTAATTTATTAAAATCATGTAAAAATAAGTTCTCGAGAACGATATGACCGTTGTATACAGATTCATATTTGAATACATTGAATATAATTGGAACTCCTGATGAGTATCCTAAAGCATCTAAGTGCTTATAAGGTTAAGTGGAAACATCTTATGGATGTAATTCTTGTGCATCAATAAACATACATAGAATACCCGTGCTTGGTGATTATGGTATCTCAATGTACAGTGTATAAGCATGGTACAATATGTATTATACAAATGAAGCAAGTGTTCAAGACATCCTTGCATATGATATAGAAATCAATAAGGAGGTTTATGTAACAGAACTCCTAAAGAGTGTATGCACATACATTGTTTTTCAAAGTGGAAAGAAGTAAGTGAATGATTGTAAATGCCTGAAGCATTGATTTCAAAACCTCATGAATGTATCTTTATAAACTTAAAAAGATAGTATGGATAAAATAGTTGGATTGAGTGTTGTACAACTCATGGGATATTATGATAAAGAACAATACAAGTTTGATAATAGTATCCATTTTTATCAAAAGTCCTCTCCTAAAAGTTCACTATAATCGCAGTTTACAGTGATGATGTCTAGGCACCATCGAGAGAAACTGTCGAGCTTTTAGAGAGAGAAATTTTAAATGACCTTGACACATTGTAATTATCGCTCGACCTGTTGTTCGAGTATATGTGTAATCAACCAAACTATATCTATTAGAGGTTGACGCGTTTTACCATGGACAAAGTTTATCATTTAACTACGTTAAAGGTTGTTCAATTACTTGATATATAAAATGGCTGTTATAACTTCATATGAAAGAAATTGAAATTTTTGGTCTAGAGGTACCATCTTTAAGTGCAATTGTGCATTAGTATTTCTTGCTATCTATTCATGATTTTATATATCTTTATTGAATTTATCGATTTGATATAGCATGTGTTAAACGATGAAATATTGAAATAGGAAAACATCTATTTCAATACATCTAAGGTATGTAAGATATGAATTTATATTTTACTAACCTGTCAAAACAAGTTTGGTTAGTTTTGTAAATGCAGGGAATGTAACAAATCACAGTTGTGGATCTTATGATATTTATGTAAAAGAAGAGGCACTAGAGAGCTCATATGAAGATATACAACATCGCGAACATAAAGAATTGCACATTAATGGATCAAGCGGCAAATCATTGACTACAAAAACTTTGAGCAACTTTCAATAAAAATGGGCACTAGTCACTTGAAGAATACATGTTCAAATGAGGGGGAGTATTACACAAGTTGCACTCTTTTTCCCTTTACTAAGTTTTATCCCATTGGGTTTTCTTAGTAAGGTTTTTAATGAGGCAACATACCTGATCCAAAAGTATCAGGGGGAGAAAATACGCGCTGCACTCTTTTTCCCTTAGCTGAGGTTTTGTCCCACTGGGTTTTCGTAGCAAGGTTTTTAACGAGGCAGCACCACCAAGTGTATAATACATTGTTTTCTTTTATTACGTGGATAGTCAAGGGGGAGTGTTATAAATAAACTATATTAAAGTGACTATCCACATCCTAACTCCCATCTCTTCATTTCCTTTGTATTAATGTAAGAACCCTATATATATATAGGTTTCTTTGTATTGCATGATGATATCTTAATGAATAAGAATTCATGTTCTCTTATTCTCCATATTCTTGTTCTCTACATGATCTTTATAGTCTTGTTCTCTCATATTTATTAGAGTTATATATTGTATCGACTTCTTCTTCTTGTATCGAGTCTTAGACTAAATTGTATAGATTAGGGCACGTAGATCAATAAAATAGGATAGTTTATGTTGTATAAATGCTGATTTCGCTCCTAGATCTAATTCCGCCCGAAATGTCATGTTGACACTTTCGAGCGGAATCACCAAGTTCTAATTCCGCTCCAACAGGTTTTGTGTCATTCTGAGCGGAATCAAGACCCTATATATAGGTCATTCTGAGCGAAATCAGATAACAGTTCCTTGTATTCCATACCGAAGTGCTGCCGGTGTGAAGACTGATTGTATTCGTGTTTTTATCAATCAAATCAGTAGTTAAAGTGAAGTACAAGCTATTTCTACCTTTGTTTCTTAGTTTCCGCCTCTGAAACGAAGTAAAACTCCTCTGAACGACTCATTCGGGTTCGTACACGATCCTTCAAGTGGTATCAGAGCTCAGGAGGAGGAGTTCTGCAGAGATTAGCTGGATTTCATTGAAATTTCTTACTTCTACACCTTCTTTTTTCAACAGAACGAGATTTAATGGTCAAAACTGATTCAAATTTTCACAGATTGTGTATAAGTGACTGTTAACAAATCCTTGAAATTTTGAGACTAAAATACGGCTTAAAAATGGACAAAATGAATCCGCGAACTGATTTCGCTCAAACGGACTTTTTCTGATTTCGCTCCTGATAGTGTTTGATTTCGCTCCAAACTGCTGATAGTTTTTTATTTCGCTCCAAGTTGCAGATTGATTGTGATTCCGCTCCACGCTATCAAATATGTGATTCCGCTCCAGATATTGTTCTGATTTCGCTCCAGAGCTACAAACTTGTAATTTCGCTCTAGTGTGTAATCAGTGATTTCGCTCGAGAAGTGTTGTTTGCTATTTCGCTCAAACCTGATACTAGTTAATTTCGTTCGAAAGCTACTGTTTTTTGAAAAACGTGATACGTAATCATGAGTGAAGAGTTCTACAACGCGTTCTCTTCATCTCCGACTACTCCGGCATCCATTGCTCAGAATATGAACTTGGAAAACGAGACCAGAACGTTACAAAAGCCCCCGAAACTGATGAGGATCGAAGAGTACTATGGGTGGAAAGACAGATTCGAAAACTGGGTTCAGGCAAATCATCTTAGGTCATGGGAGTATATTCTGAAAAAGTATGTTTTGCCACGTACTGATTTACAAGTTGTGAAAACAATTTCTGAGTTTAGTGATCAAGAACGAGATATGTATCGTGCTGAAAAGATGATGATAAGTTTGCTTCAACAAGCCATTAAAGAAGACATTTTTGTGTTGCTACAACATGATAAAACTTCAAAGTCAATCTGGGATGCTCTACAAGTTAAGTTTGAGGGTAGTGAGAACATGATTAAGAGCAAGAAAGCATTGCTAAAGAAAGAGTTTGATCTTTTCAGTAGTTTACCAGGAGAAGATACAAAGAAGCTGATTGAACGTTACTGCCACTTGGTGCGATCTATGTCGATGCTGAGTATTACAAAAGATCGTGAAGAGTGGGTAGACAAGTTAGCTGACGCTTTACCACAAAAAGAATGGGGCGCATACTTGATGATTTTGAAGAACACTGGGGTTTATGATGGGTTAACGATTTCTCAGTTTATTGAGAAGATTGAGGGTCAAGATTTGGAACAGCAGAAGATCGCGAGGATGAACAGTCCAAGTGGTCAACAGGATGTAAAAATGTACTACAAAGGCATTATTCCAGAAGTTGAAAGAAGCACGAAAATACAAACTGCGTTTAGTGCTGGTGATTCATCGGAAAAAGTTGATCAGACTTCAAACAAAAGCAGTGGTTTCTCTTCATACCCAAGTGTCAATCCAAAAGATACTACATCAAGCTTCCATTCTCAAAGCACAAAGACTGGAAATGGTTATGTGATACAGTGCAACATTGCATTGAATCTTCCAGACGGCCAAAGTTTTTCTGAAGAGGTTGCTAAAGATCACACGGCGTTGCTTGGTTCCGTGCTACTATCTTATGAAGGTTTAGTCGCAGGGCGGATCGGGAATCCTATGCTAACAAAGGAGGATTACGATCAGATAGACGCCGAAGAGATGGAGCTAATGGACATCAAATGGTGTCTAGCTAGTGTTCTTAGACGAGCTGAAAAGTTCAAACTGATTACTGGAAGAAATGACTTTCTTGATGCACATGTTTCTACTTTAGGTTTTGATAAATCTAAAGTTACTTGTTTTCGATGCAGGGAGAAAGGTCATTTCAAGTGGGAATGCAAGAACAGGGAAGCTAGTGATGTGAAGAATCCATTCGGAAAAGATGACTACTACCGGAAAGCCATTTATCAATAAGTTGGTCAGCAACAATTACAAGAACCACAGGTGGCTCGTGGTAGAAAAGTGATCGAGGATTCAAAAAGAGCATGTCTGGGGAATCAAGAGAACTTTAACCGGAAATTTCAAGATGATGAAAAATTGCCTGAAGGATTTAGCTGGGATATGTTTGTGAATGATAAAGGAGATTTCAAAGCATTCATTGCTAAAATTTTGAAAGAACCAGATATGTTTACCACATGGATGAAGTCTATTGGTGAAACTGTGAAGAATGAAAAAGAAACATCTGTTTCATCAGAAGAAGGATCACAGAGTGCAGATGAAAGTTCACAAAGTGATGAAAGTTCAGAAAAGGAAGTTGTTTTTGATCAAACACCAACTGATTCTGGTTCTTCGAATGATAATGCTGAAAAGTCTATTGAGTTTGATCAGTCACCAACTGATGACAGCAGTAGTGATGATGAAGAAGAACGACATATTAATGTTGCTAAAACTCATCTCTCTCCTGAAAGTTTTCATTTTTATTTTGTAGATCGTTTGGAGAAACTGAAGGAGAAACGAGCAGCAAAAGAAATCTGAAAGTGAAAAAGATGAGATAGTTCAAAAGGAAGAAGTTAAAATTGTTGCTGAGGAGATTGTTGAGATTGAGCAGGTGGGTGAAGCAGAAAATGTGACTAAAGCTGAGAAAGTTGTTGAAATTGAGAAGATCATCGAAGTAGAAAAGATTGTGGAAGTTATCAAACCTTGCACAAAGTGTTTGGAACCTTGCAAGGAATGTGCAGCAAAAGATGAAAAGTTGGCTGAGTTTAAGAAGATGAAGGAAAAATTACTGTTCAATCTCAATTATGTAAAGGAGTCTTATGATGTTTTGAACAGAACAGTAACTGGTCTTCAAAAGACAAACTCTGAAAGAGAAAATGCTTTGACGATGATGAATGCAACTTTGATGACGAAGCAGAAAGCTATAAATTTCTACATTGAAGAAAGTGCAAAGTGGAAGCAAGAGTTGGAGACCGAGAGAATTGAAAATGAGAGAATCAGACGTTTATTACAAAGTTACTCTAGTTCTGATTATCTTATTGATAGAATTTATCCGACTGTTGCAGGTATGGAAGCATTCAAGGATGAAAAGACAAAGAAGAAGGATACTGGTAAGAAACCGACTGTTAGCTATAACAAGTGTCCGCCTCCAATCTGGGAAGGGTATTCTCCCAGAAAACCAAATGAGGAGCAAGTTGAAAAGGCAGTCAATATAAAGCTAAAAACCGATACAACTGATGATTTACCAGAAAATATTGACGTTACTTTCACATCGTCTGACACTAATCATGAGTCTGAGTTAATCAAAAAGGTGGTCGATCAGGTGTTGGATATTGATGAGGAGTCTGAGTCAAAGTCTGAGTCTGAGTCTGGAGGTTCAAGTTCGTCGGTCAACAGTCCAAAGTCGTTGGTTAAAAGGGCATACAGTAAAGAGTTTTTGTTATCAAAATCGAATTTGAATGATGAAACATTTGAAGTAGCATACACTTTAAATGATTCTGACAAAGAGTTTCCAATAAGAAGTGTCAAATTTGAAATGATCAAAAAGGTTTTCAAAATGACAGAAATTAAGATTTCTGAAATAAAAGATTTAAATCTTATTGGAAAACCTAAAAAATACACTTCAAGAGTACAACAACGATTAAACAAGAAAAAGGGTTACAATTCTGGTTCTGGTTTTCAAAAGAAACCAAACCATAATGGTAGCTACAAAAAGAAAGGATTAGGTTTTATTCCACCAGAAAATTATAAAAATGAGAAAAATTCTAAAACAAAATTTGTTTCAGGAGGAAGTGCAGAAGAAGAACAGAAGAAACCTTTCTAGAAACAATCAAACCAGGAGTTTTTTGCTGAGAAGAAAAGGAATGTAACTGGAGTATTTCATCCAAAAGAGACTCGAACCTGTTTCAAATGCAATGAAGCTGGTCACATTGCATGGAACTGTCCGAAAAATGCTAAGACTAAAAAGGGAGTTTCTGAAAAATGAAAGAAATAGTTGTTGATGTTGAACCACCAACCGAAAAATTCAGAATTTTTGAAAACTCAACTTATGAGGTTGGTGAGTGTTCTAAAAAGAATTTTTACAAAAAAGAAAGCCAAGAACAACCAAGTGTGGGTTGTTAAGAAGTCTGAAGAGAAAGTCGGCGATGAATCTGGTTCCACAAAGCCAGAAGAGCCACAAGGTGAGGTAAAAGAGGTAAATTGTGTATCTTCAGTGAATGATGATGAATTTCCATCACTGAAGTTTGAGAAGATTAAACAGAAAGTTGGTAAGATTGAGATTTCGGATCAATTTTACTCCGAGAAGAATGAATTTGATATCGAGAAAGTTTTTAATGGAAATGTTAAGAAAATTTTTGGAAAAATGTTTGATGGGAAAGTAAAGGGGGTTAAATATTTTTATGCAACAAAGAAAGCAACTTTTAACCCAACTGAACAAGAGCTAAAGGAGTTAAAACCACCCAAGGTTGGTCAGACTTGGGTGGAAATTCTTTTTCCTTGAACATCTGACTTGCCGGAGATCCCAAGTTAGTAATCGTGGATCAGGAATCGGCATATTTCTTAGAAATTGATTGTGTGTTTGAATCTTAAAAATAGTTAAATTTTTACAGGATAAGTGTGAATTGCCGGAGCTTCCAGGTTGGTAAGTGTGAAGCAGGAATCGGCATCTTTATTGGTAAAATGATTTTGTGTAGATGTGGTATTCCTACAAGTTGGTTGATGAAGGTTTACACATACAAGTGGTAAAATCAAGGACATTAAGTTGTACTTGTTTTTCCTACAAGTGGTTAATCAAGGTCATTAGGTTGAACTTGATTGGACCATACTTACAAGTGGTATTTGATGACAATGTGATGAACCAAACCCCGAACTTACAAGTGATTAAATCAACAAAACTTATTTTCCGGAAAAATCATTTTGGTTAAAACAAACTTAAGTGTTTTGAAATCATAATGAGATAATAGTTTTGTGAAAGGGGGAGTTCTGATTGTTTATGCCAAGTGGATGGCGAATTGATGCAATTTGATATCGGTTGTCAAGTTTTGTACAGTTTGTTTTCAAATTTCCTTAAATGTGTTTGCATTTTAGGGGGAGTAGAAAATTTCTGAAAATCCAAAAACATTAGAAAATTTGAAAAAGACAAAAACATGATAAAATTCAAAAATGAGTTTTAGTGTCTAAAAGAGGAAATGATAGTACATCAGTAGACAGTTACAGTATACTAAAGAAATGTAATGTTTAAATAGCGTTAAACGGTCTCACTGATGATATGCCGATAGGTTTTTACACATTTAGTAAGCTTTTTCGGGATATAAACTTATATTCAAACATGCTTATTTTGTGGGAAACACTACTTGGATATATAGGTATCCCCTGAAATCTCGTTTGAATGGTCCCTCTTTCTGAGATACTAGATCTTTATGCTCAGTGATATCTGGGGTATTATCCCGGGACTTCTGCTGAATGGAAATTCTGACCTAGTCCCCGGAGAATACTTTCTGCTTGCTTGAAATATAGCGCCGCCCTCAGCATAAATGATAAAACAATAAAATTGCTAATCAATGCTGTTGTAAAAAAGATCCTCTAAAGGGGACACACCAAAAGTCGAGCCGTCATCTCTCTGCTGAACGGAAGTTCTGACCTGAGCTCTCACGGTTTCGTACTATAATTTATTCCCTTACAGATATCATCTGTGGTATACTCACCTGTAAGACTGAATATTGGGATTTGGATACGGGAGTATATTCAAGAGGTGGGACACATGAATAAGTTTAAGTTCTTAAAACATCTAATTCATATCCTGAATCAGTTGAAATTTGTGTGAGAATTTAAGTGGATCAGTATATCGGCAATTTAAGTGAATTGTTTAATTCTTATTGTGTAACTAAGCTCAACGGTACTTGTGACTTGTCAAGAACTGATATGATCCTCTTACACAAAACTCACAAAAAATATTGTCTGTAAATATTTCTTTACTGCATTTCTTTATTTTTAAAAAAATCCAAAAAGATTTTCGACAACTGGTATTGGAGAGCTGATTTTTAAAATTACAAGTGCTAGGCATGATGAACAAATGGTTTGGGTTAATGTGTTTTGATCAAATTTTAAAGTAGTTCATCAAGATTATTGAGTTATTTTTTAGGGAGAGTAAATGTTAGTGTTTACATCAAATTGTTAAATGTGTGAAATTTACTTTGAGGTAGAGATTGTGCAGGTTTAAGTTTGAGCTAGGTAATAATCCTGAGTTAGATAAAAGCCAGATTACGATCTTGGAATAATCTCCGGAAGAGCCAGGCCATTCAATCCTGACAAGCTTGTGTTCGGAAGAGCCAGGTTTCCGATACCTGAAGACTAAGAGAATTTGTGAAAGCCAGATTACGATCCTGAAGTAGATGATGCTAATGAACTGAAAGAATGCCAGCACATTGTTAAGGGGAGTCTGTTGATGCTGATAGAAAGAGTGAAGCCCAGAGACTGATCAAGACTGAAGATGCGAAGAATAGACACAGTCAGACTCGACACGTGAGACTCGTCAACATCTGAGGGGGAGTCTGTTGGTGCATACATCTGTCGACTTCTTCTTGTATCGAGTCTTAGACTAAATTGTATAGATTAGGGCACGTAGATCGAGAAAATAGGATAGTTTATGTTGTATAAATGCTGATTTCGCTCCTAGATCTAATTCCGCCCGAAATGTCATGTTGACACTTTCGAGCGGAATCACCAAGTTCTAATTCCGCTCCAACAGGTTTTGTGTCATTCTGAGCGGAATCAAGACCCTATATATAGGTCATTCTGAGCGAAATCAGATAACAGTTCCTTGTATTCCATACCGAAGTGCTGCCGGTGTGAAGACTGATTGTATTCGTGTTTTTATCAATCAAATCAGTAATTAAAGTGAAGTACAAGCTATTTCTACCTTTGTTTCTTAGTTCCCGCCTCTGAAACGAAGTAAAACTCCTCTGAACGACTCATTCGGGTTCGTACACGATCCTTCAGGTTGCTAATAGACCGTTGATTTACAATAGATTCTGTATTGTTTGTTAATTGGATGTTATAGCATTTCGAACAGGACATCAAATCGTGGGAGGCGAAGCAGATGGAATGTAAGTCATTATTTGAACTGTATTGATTTTGATAGTAAAAAAGTGTTTTATTCTTGTGTTTTTGGTTAATTAGCAGGATGAGGATCGAAAAGACACGTCTATAGCTATGTGTAATACTGATAGGCTCACTAAGCGTGATGAGAACGTATGGTTTCTATGTTAATATAGCATCTAGAAAGTGAAGTGGATATAGAAGTTGGTAAAGTAACTAAAACTCAATGATCCCTTTCTTCTCTTCACAAAAAAAAAATAGTTGAAGTTAGTGTATTTATTATCTCACACGTGATTTTTTTTGTAGTTTGTTTGGATGGGAGGCCACCTACATATCACTGGAACATGGGATCCGGTGCAGGAATCAACAACTTGTTAGTACACACTGAGGTTCGTCTCTCACTGCCTCTAATTTGATAATTAAAGGAGAATCGTGCGTACTACATGTGTCCAATGTTTTGTGCATGCCATTGACCAGAATGCATTGATAGTTGTATTGCAATGATAATGATTTTTAGCAAATCAAATGGTTCTTGATGCAGTGTTACTACAGTACTAGATCTATTATAACGATGACCTGTTCGCAAATTAGGAAACATTTTGAAGACGGAAAGAGTTTAATTTTGATCTCTTACAACTTTGTTACTAGATATTGAGATTAGTTTTAGTGAAAGATGTAGAGATGGATCACAATGTTAGTTATAAGGTAATACAAAGGTTAAATGTTTGTATTTACAAGACAACATATGAAAAAAATAAAAAGTGTAAAAAATCATCAAGTGACAATATCAGTTCAAAGGCATTATCTTATAGCCAACTGATATATGGCAACTGTATTATATATGGTTAGGAATAAATAGAGACATGTTAATTTGCTATATGATATGGTATTTTACTTTACATGGTTAGGATAAAGTATTTGTTGCTCTGGTCGTTGACGAAACATTTCAGTTTCCATCGCTTTATGTCCCTTTCTTTTTAGGTATATTGTCAATCTTGATTGTTAATGACTACATGCTTTGATGCAAATCATGTAGGTGTATTGTTGAGAAAAATGTTATACATTGTGGTTTTTATATCAAGAAACTATTATTCTGTTGATAAGAGAAGACGATCATTACATGTCGGATCTTTTAGATGTATTAGTGGATCTCCTCGCCACCACGACCAGTTGAAGTGTGCAAGGTAAGTTAAATAATACACCAGTGAGTTATATAACGGGTCAAATGGGTATAGATCATCACCATATATTATTTGCTAGAAGTTTTGCATGCTTTTAATGCTATAAAGGTGTTGTGTTTCGATTGTATAGTAAAAGCTTTTAGTCTAAATGATAGGTCAAACATTTCATCTTTTTCATGTGATGAATAGAATAAAATAAAATGTCAAACTATCAATTTTGTTTGTTTTCCATTTTTTAGGCTTTAACATCAGGCAATGTTCCTCATGAAACTTTCTCGCATAGCATTGGTTGGTAAAAAAAACTAACTGTGTTGGTATTGTAACTTCGTTTGATACATTACGTACCCGCGGGTAGAGGGATGAATTTCGTTACTTGAACGTTTATTTCTTTCAAAGGATTATTTCAACAATTTTAACGTACAGACAAAAATGTATATTCCACGAATCTGTTTACAAGGAACTTTTTTCCGCAATTTCAATAATTTTGTTTTTTTTTTCTTCCGATGTATGTTTTTTACATAATATTAAATTTTGAATATAAATAATCAGTTTTTGGTTGAAACTCGCGTATTACGCGGGCATTAACCTAGTTTTAAATATACCTGGTTATTTTTAGATGGTGATTCAAGATTTTTTTAAGGCACGAGTCTTCGATTGGGGTTGCACTGCCAGGATGGATTTCCCGGTGGTGTTGTGCTAAACGACACGTTTGGAACAAAGAGAGTGTGCCTATAATATTATAAAATACTGTTTAATATAGTTTACTAATAATACTATTGATAATGATAATGATAATGATAATAATAATTATAATGATAATGATAATGTATATAGTTATAGCGGTCCAAAATCATATAGCGGTCAAGGTCCACTATATGATAAACAGGTTATAGCGGTGGTATAACGGTAATTTTATATTATGCAAAATTTATATGTGTGTATATATGTACATTTGAAAATATTAATAGTAATATCATGCAAAATATCAGTAGTAATATCAAAAGATGAAAAGAACCAAAATTCGTAACCACCAGCGATTTAAGAAGTCCAGCAATGAGTGTCCAGACTCCAGCGATTTAGGAACCACCAGTGAATTAGGATTTAGGAAGTGGAAGTCCAGCGATTTCTAGATTTAGGTTTAATTTTGTTGATTGGCGACCAACGTCCAACGAATGAAGGCTTTACACCTCGATTTAGGTTTAATTTTGGGTCTTGGCCTTTAGTTTTGAGTTTATTTCAAAACAAAAAGTTGAGTAATGTGGGCTTTTGGACTAAATAAAAAACTTGTTAAAAGCAGTGTTACGACTGCTATACGGGTTTCATAATAACGGTCAAATAGTGCCCTTTAGCATCGCTAATAGCGGAACCACTACAAGGGATTACTATTTAAACCGCTATGAGATCATATGTCCGCTAAACGCTATAGTATTGACAACATAGCTAATAATAATATATTATATCTAATCTAACTTATTATAATAAATGATTCTAATATGTCTCGTGCAATTTTCTTTTTTAACCTTAAAATAGAGAAAAATGCCCGGATAGTCCCTGTGGTTTCACCTTTTTTTCACCTATAGTCCCTATCTTTCTAAAACTACTTGAATAGTCCCCAAGTTTTCAAGTTTTGTTCTCGGATAGTCCCTGGGTCTAACTTCAGTTTGTTTTCTCTGTTAAGTGACCCCATGTGCATATCACGTGAGGGGTATTTTGGTCAGTTTATTTGTTTCTTTTCTCCTACCTATTAAATAAGACACTTTTTCCCACAAACCTAACCACCAACAGCATCGATTCCATCATCTTCTCCACTATTCGTCTTCCTCAGGTCGTCTTCCTCAGCAGCCTCGATTCCATCATCCTCATGGTTCTCTGCAATTGTGGCCAAGATGCAATCATAGTTACGTCATGGACTGATCTCAACCCTGGTCGCCGATTCTACTCCTGTCCAACCATGGTAATGTATACTATTACCGATTTTAATAGTCTAGGGCTTAAAAAGTTTGATCCGTTCGTCTATCTCTGTAGAATCCCAACTGTGGAAGATTCATAGGGTGGCTGGACCCACCAATGTGCAGTCGTGCAGTGGCAATTATTCCAGGGCTTCTAAGACACAGAAACCAAGTTGATGTTGAGTTAGCCAAGATGCAGGAAAAGAATCGGCTGAAGAACAAGATCATTACGGTTCTTTTGATAGTTTTAGGGTTTGTGTTTTGGATGTATGTTAAGGCTTGAATGCATTGTAATATGTTAAATGTGAAGGATGTTGTAATGTTTTTGAAAATCTGATGTATGGATAACATTCAATGAAGTTGGTTGTTTTGAAGTAATTATGTGTTAAATGTTGGAAAAATGTGGTTGGTGAAATATGGTTAGCATTCAATGAGCAGCAGGTTGTTTGGAAGTAATTATGTATTGTGCAAAGTGAATTGTGCAAAGTGTATCGTACAAAACATATTGGTCGAATCTTATGCGCGAAAGGAAATTGTGCATGACCTATTCCTACAAAATGTACATTGCACAAACGAAATTGTGCATGACCTGTTTGTGCATGACCTGTTCCTACAAAATGTACATTGCACAAACGAAATTGTGCATGACCTGTTCCTACAAATGAAGACAATAACCTGTACATGAGCTGTCCAAACTTTAAACCACAAACATGAAAGTAAAACAGACAATACTAAACCACAAACCTTAAACGACTGAACATTAAACATCCAACCATACATGATAATTGTCATAGTGTTTTAATAAGCTAAATAGACACAAAAGACTGCATGATTGTTTTAAGACAACCCAAAAACCATAACCCGACAACCCAAAGAACCATAACCCTTAAACACTTGGACCTGCCTGACCAGCCTCAGTAGCTTGATTACCATCTTTCTTCTTCGTTCCTTTCCTCCCTTTCTTCGGCCCGGCAACTTTTTTGGTCCTTCCACAAGTTCTTTGGTTGTGGCCCTTTTCACCACACTTCTGGCACAATTCTCTGCCATTAATGGGACCAATGGTATGACTGTAAACCCTCTTCCATGTTTCAAGATAATAGCATTCATTAACCCATGATTCTGGGGGTCCAACCTCTTGGCCATTCATTGCCATGTCCCAATTGACAGCCACAGCATGCCTACAAGGGATTCTTGAAACTTCCCATTCTCTACAAGTGCAAACCCTATCCACAACATACTGTTTATGTGTTGAAGCACCATCCACTGTGACCTTACCACTGACTTGATACTTTGTCCCACCACTCCACTTAACATTATAATTTGCAGCTAATTTCTTTGTGTTTTCAAAATTCTTTGCAACTCTAGGAGTAAGTGGACCATTTGTCTGCCGAATCTTCCTGAGAACATTCACAATCCTCTGCATTAAATACTATCTGACAAACTCCAAAGAAGAAATTATAGGCTTGTCTCGATCATTGGCTGTCCTTGCATTCAAGACTTCACACATGTTGTTCAGCACCACATCAGATTGTGCCCTACCTGTATATCAAATTGCCAAACTCAATGATCAATATATGAACAAAGACAGCAATAAGCTTTGATATGCATATACCTGTAAAATGAGACCTGCTCCAGTGAATGGGTGGAATACTTGCCAACCAGTTATAAGCTTCAATGTTGTACAACCTCAACTCCTCCATTTTTGCTTCAAAATCTGGAACTGTATAAGCTTTGGATGCATTTTGAAGACACTCCTTGAAGGCATCTCCTCTCCATTGAAGTTTCATGTTCTGCCATATATGCCTTGCATAAAATCTATGCTAAGCTGCTGGAAATACCTGAGCTATGGCTGGTATTATTCCCTGTTTCATCACATTTCAAACATTAATCATACAAAAACAGACTTAGGATAATTGCTGAATGTAATACCATACCTTTTGCCTGTCAGAAATGAAGGTGAAATTTGCATTATCTGGAAGATCCAAGTCATCTTTAATACACTGTAGGAACCAGATCCAGCAGTCTTTGTTCTCAGCCTCAACAATTCCATAAGCTAAAGGATAAATGCTATTGTTGGGATCTAAACCAACTACAGTTAGCATCTGCCCAGGGTAGGGGCCTTTCATAAATGCCCCATCTAATCCCAACAGTTCCCTCCTGCACTCTTTAAACCCTTCTTTCAGTGGTCCCAGACAAACATAAATCCTCTTGAAGATCCTTGTGGGTGTATGTGGGTTACACTCAGGCTCAACAACAAATTTAACTGTTGTACCTGGATTGGTCCTGTGCAGTTCCATGACATAGTCCCTGAGGCTTGAATACTGAGCTTTGAAGTCCCCTTCAATCTTCTTTGTAGCCTTCAGCTTTGTCCTGAAAATCAGTTGAGAAATTTTCATTGTCAAAATCATAGCTAAAACTGTTAGTGAACGATGCATTCTCCACAACTACATTAGCCTCTACACCACCTACATTAGCCTCTACACCACCTACATTACCTGCATTACCCTCTGCATTACCTGCATTATCAGCAGCCTCTAAACCATCCACATCAGTTACATCTTTCCATTGAAGTAAGAGATTTTTTGATACCCTAAGTTTCTTTCTTCTAGGCCTTTGAATGGTATTAACAGCACCCCCCTCATTTTTTAATTCTTGAATAACCACCTTCGACGCTTGTGTAGTACTAAAGTAATTTTTAACCTTGGTTTCACCATGTTCTATAAACACCTTAATAACTTTGTTTTTTGCAACATATTTGGCCAAAAGCCTAACATCACCATCATTACCTAAAGGACATAATCCAACATCTAAATCTAAATCAGGAATCTTAAAATGGTAATACAACTTCACATCAGGAACATATAGTTGAAGATCTCTCACCATCCAATCGATTTCATGCACTGAAAATTCCTCAATGTTGCAGTAGTCAACAAAAGCAACTTTACCAAAAGCATATTTTCTTCCTGGTGACGGAGTAAACACACCACCATAAAGAAGTTTTATGTTGAAAAAGTTCTCAAAACCATCTGCACATACATTAAACTCACATTAGGGTATAAAATTAGGGTTTTAACATTTTATTTGTCTATATTGCATGTTGTTGAACCTGTACCATTCTTGCACAATGAAGCTAGGGTTTTAACGATACATACCGTAAACACTCTCTGGTACAAACTGCTTCACATACTCAGAATTGGACCGGAAATTCCACTGACGGTTGTTGTTTGGATGTTGAGGATCGTCGTCCTTCATTTTCGTGGGAAGATTCTGATGATCAATCGATCAGATTTAGGGTTTAGATTGTGTGAAGAGATTAGGGGAAGATGATGAGCCGGATTCGCCTTAGGGAGGGAGGGAAAACAACTGACAATTAGGGAGTAGGGGTGCAGGCATACTTTTAAATGTTAGAAACAAATAAACTGACCAAAATACCCCTCACGTGATATGCACATGGGGTCACTTAACAGAGAAAACAAACTGAAGTTAGACCCAGGGACTATCCGAGAACAAAACTTGAAAACTTGGGGACTATTCAAGTAGTTTTAGAAAGATAGGGACTATAGGTGAAAAAAGGTGAAACCACAGGGACTATAGGTTAAAAACTTGTTAAAAGTAGTGTTACGACTGCTATACGGGTTTCATAATAACGGTCAAATAGTGCCCTTTAGCATCGCTAATAGCGGAACCACTACAAGGGATTACTATTTAAACCGCTATGAGATCATATGTCCGCTAAACGCTGTAGTATTGACAACATAGCTAATAATAATATATTATATCTAATCTAACTTATTATAATAAATGATTCTAATATGTCTCGTACAATTTTCTTTTTTTAACCTTAAAATACTTACTTACAATTTATTTTATTAATTAATTAATAAGATGATTTATCCTTATCATTATTTTAATAGATGATTCAAAACAATGAATTATCCGTACCAAATCTCCTAAGCCTTATTTTTAAAACTCTTATAATGCTTGAATGAATCCTAAAATTCAAGATGCCACTATAAAATTCGCCAAATTTAGCTAAAACCAGAATACTTTTAATGCATGGAGAAACCTATTATGTCACTATGCATGTAACGTTAAAAATACTTTTATTATTCTATTCTATTGAAACATAATCGTGTGTATATATATACATACACTAGGTTATCACCCGTAATTGCTTCTCGGGCTTAAGAAAATTAGTTGTATTAATTATTAATGATTAATATATAGTTAAAATCATACAAACAACATGTGAATTATAAACAAACTTATAAACTTATTCGTGGGTGAGATGCATCCATGAATACATTATAACAAAGGATTTTTATAAATTATTTATAAATAAAATAATATAATATTTTGATAAGTCATTTTAGGAATAAGGTTGACTATTTATACATAACAGGTAATAGGCAACTGCGGAAATAAATGTAAAAGAAACTCTTAAACAAAAAAAATTCATCAGTCAATTTATCTCACTTATATAGCTGTAACCACCCAAGATTTCACCCTAAATCCTTTTAGCCACATGTAAAGCCCGTCGCGTAGCAATCCAAAGTAGCAACCCGAAGCATTGATGTAATCGAAATGCAAGAAATTTGTTTTATCTGTCATAAAGCTAAATAAGTATACCAAATTTTAGATCAATGGTGGAAAAGAGGGGTTGAGATCCAGTACAAACAGTGCGAATTGTAAGAACCGTAAGAACAGATCTGAACCATTGATAGTTTAAATCAAGGGTTGAGGTTGATTATAAATAAAACCCTTATAATTAAAAATTAATGCTAACAAGTTCGGGGTAATTTCGTAAAATTGCTAGTCATTTTATCATTTTCAATTAAATACAAATTCCACCAACGTTTTTTAAACTAAAATAACTTTTATATACTTCATTATTTTTTTAAAACAAAATATACCATAAAATCAAATATTTTTTTATCTTTAATATGAGTACCATATTGCTATACCTTTTTTTTTTATAAAAGTAACTTTTAAGAAAGTTACCAAAAGTTGTTTTATAATTGTGCTAATAATGCGCTGATTATGTGTTAATTACAATATAATACAAACAAACACCAAAAGTAGATATAATCAGATAATGAGGAACGATTGAGGATGTTGTGCTAATGTCGCTTATGTTGATAATGGAGAACGATTGGGGACGATGTGCTGATAATGGAGAACGATTAAGGATGTTATGCTAATTATATAGTATTGTGCTGATTATATTTTTTGTGGTGGTTCCTACAGGTTGGTTCGATCATGGAGAGTTACTAGATCATGGATATGTTAAAAATTTCAAACTTTGATTTGAATTAAACTTGTATGGATTTAGGGATGTTTTAATAATTATTTTTAATTAGTTATAGATAAATATGGTGAAAATGTCTAAATTACCCCTAAACTAATTTTTTATTGTGGGACACTTGTCAATTACGTGTTGGTTGTTATGGTTCTTACAAACATAAGTGTTTGTATTTGATCCCATTCCTGGAAAAGAGTTAAAAATAAAATCTTAGTGCACAAATTAAAGATCACTTTGAACAATGTTGTTGTGATTCAGTTATCATTTTATCCTCAACTTTAAACAAACAAACCTGCAATTGTTTATGCCATTTATTTCAGTATTCCTATTTGCATCAGCTACGGCGGAAGCATTCATTTCGATTCCAACAACCTAATAAAAAGATTGCAAGGCTGAATTATTAATGTTTCTATGAACAAATTATGCTTCTAATTTTTTGAAGTAAAAGTCGGAAATTATTTTATCTTCATACCAGCAGGTACATAACTGGTATTTTATGGTAAAACCAAGTTTGTTATTTACATCCTGCTTCTGCAAGCTTATAATGACTATAGATCTAGGGTTTTCATAAAAAAAAAAAAAAAAAGAAACATGAGATTAAGACCAATTTAAGCTAAATATGGAGTAAATCAACTAGCTAAATATAAATCAACTGGGATATGGAGAAATTACCTTGTAATGAAACGAAATCTCTATCGTCTTGAGTCTTCAAACTCACAACCCTAGTATTCCCTTGCACATTTTGCCACTAAATTGAAACCCTAGTTGGCAATCTGACTACGAATCTTCATTAGTCACTGCCAACGGTCGCTGACCAGAAGCCTTGTTGGACTTTCTTCTCTCTCAAAACTCTCTTCCTGCTCTTCTTCCCGTCTCTCTCTCTAACTTTCATTATTTTTCTCTCGTTCACTCTCTACAAATGAAAAGAAGAAGGTAGAAGTAGGTTTATTGAGGATGAGCGGGAATTCAAAATTGAATCTAAAATCTAGCCGCCCAAAAATTCATTTAACTAAATAAGTTGTTAAATATAGTGATAATAAAAAGAAAATTATTTAATTAAATGAGGTGACGCAAAAATGACATAAGAAAGGCATTGTTGGATAGCATAAATGGTTGTCACGTCAGCATTGTGATGTCATGTTTTACTCTCCTTTGTTAGATTTTATTAGATAAGGGAGATGTCGGAAATAGTCTTACCAGCTGGAAAAGGTGAAAAAGTGATACATTATAATGTTGTACGACTGGAAGATCAGGGGGTCTTGTGTGTCTATGGTGTCCAACAGTTTTCAGGAGTGATGATATTGTTCACAATAGAAATTTTATCATTGTTTCGGGGGCCCTTGTCCAGTCGGGATGTAGAATCAATTTCGTTAACGTATATGCTCCTAATGACGCGACTAGTAGGCGAGCGATCTGGATGGAGATTTTGGGTTATAGGAATTCGTTACAAGGGCTATGGGTTATGATGGGAGATTTTAATGATGTGAGGTGTGCTAGCGAATGGTTGAATTCTGAATTTATTGAAGCTAATGCCGAGGCCTTTAATCAATTTATCCTCTCGGCTGGTCTCGTGGAGTACAATATGAGTGGGGGTAATTTCAAATACATATCGGATAATGGAAGAAAACTCAGCAAGCTGGATCGTTTCTTAGTATGTTTGGGCTTCAGGGAGCAGTGGCCAAATGCTTCGGTGACTGCACTAGACCGAGTAGCCTCCGATCACCGGCCTATTATTCTCTCCACTGTCCAATCGGATTTTGGTCATATACCTTTTAGATTATTTAACTCGTGGTTTGAGTATCCCGGTTTTATGGAATATGTTCTTTAACAGTGTGATATGTTTTCTTTCTCGGGGCCGGAGGATCTTGCATTAGCAATCAAATTACGGTGGTTAAAGGATAAAATCAAAGCATGGTTAAAGGTGGAAAAGGTAAGCAGGGAGGGGGTTTATGAAGGTAAAAAGAGGAGGTTGGCATGTATTGAAAATCTGGCGGAGGAAAGAATGCTAATGGAAGTGGAGTTGGCTGAAAGAGCTGAATGCAGGAATTATGTTGCAGAATTCGACAGGATTAAACAACTGGATTTGCGCCAAAAATCGAGATCTAGATGGGCTATTGATGGTGACGAGAACTCGGCGTTTTTTCATCACATCATTAATTCGAATATTAGTACGAACAGATTGAACGGGCTACTGATAGATGGTGTTTGGGTTACTAACCCTGTCTCTATCAAGGAATCTCTATACGAGTTCTTTTTGAATCAGTTTTCGGAACCAATGCCAAATAGGCCGGAGTTGACTTGTTCTAATCTGGCTACTATTTCGGAATCCGAGGCTACTATGTTAGAACACCCGTTCTCAGTGGAGGAAATTAAAGATGCTGTGTGGGAATGTGATGGTGATCGAGCTCCGGGCCCGGATGGGTTTAATTTTAAGTTTATTAAAAAATGTTGGTCAGGCCTCCGAGATGATATTGTCAAAGTTTTTAATAATTTCTATGAGGAGGGCTCACTTAATAAGAGTTGCACCTCGTCCTTTATAGCATTAATCCCGAAAGTTAAGGACCCGACGAGCGCAGTGGATTTTAGGCCTATAAGCTTGATTGGTGTAATAAACAAAATAATATCGAAAGTGCTGGTGAATCGTCTTAAACGAGTGTTGGATAATTTGATTTCAGAGCAACAATCGACATTTTTGGCTGGCAGGAATATTATGGATGGTCCTTTAATGCTGAATGAGGTGTTTGGTTGGCTGAAAAAACATAAACGAAGAGGTATGTACTTTAAAGTAGACATTAATAAGGCATATGACTCAGTCAATTGGGTTTTTCTTAATTCGGTTATGACACAAATGAATTTCCCTAGTAGATGGAGATCATGGATTGTCGCTACACTTTATTCAGCTAGAGCCTCCGTTCTAGTGAATGGTTCACCAACTAGTGAGTTCGATTGTTCTCGTGGGCTCAGACAAGGTGATCTGTTGTCACCCTTTTTGTTTGTTATAGTGATGGAGGCTCGGACTTGCATTATGAAAACAGCCGAATCAATTGGATTGTTTAAAGGTATTGATGTCATGGTTGGGGGCCATCTTTGTCTCATTTGATCTACGCGGACGACGTGATGTTCATTGGAGAATGGTCCGACGCGAACATTAATAACCTGAGAAGATTGTTAAGGTCTTTTTACTTAGCGTCAGGTCTCAAAGTTAATCTCGCGAAGTGTAGTATTTACGGAATCGGGGTGAGTGACCACGAAGTTCAACATGTGGCGTCTCTTCTAAGGTGTAAACAAGGTATGTTTCCGTTCACACATCTTGGTTTAATAGTTGGTGCAAATATGAACTTGTCTAAAAATTGGAAAGTGGTGTTAGAAGTTTTTAAAAGTAGACTCTCAATATGGAAAGCTAAAACACTCTCTTATGGTGGGAGAATAACATTGATCAAATCGGTGCTTAATTCTTTACCAACCTACTATCTATCACTATTTAAAGCACCGATCAAAGTCTTGAATGCATTGGATAGAATTAGAAGGATTTTCTTTTGGGGAGGATCGGAAGAAAAAGCGAAAATGAATTGGGTTGCTTGGGAGAAAACGATTGCTCCGATTGAATACGGGGGGTTGGGGTTTGGTTCTCTTAGGGAACCTAGCTTTGTTGGCGAAGTGGTGGTGGAGGTTTAAAACAGAAAAAAAAGGATTATGGCGAAGGATAGTTTGGGCAATACATCATAATGCAAGAGGTTGGAATGATATCCCGGTAAAAATGTCTTTAGCTGGGCCATGGAAGAATATCATTAGTATTGGGCAGCTTATTTTACATGCAGACATTGACTTTAAAAATGCGGCTTCAGCGGTTTGGGCTAATGGGAATAATATCCAATTCTGGCTGGATAGTTGGGCCGACCTGATACTGTTGTATATTAAGTTTCCAGAATTATTCAAGGCTGATAGTAATAAAGAATGCTTGGTGGAACACGTGGGCTTGGGCGATTCTGGGACGGTGTATTCATGGGCCTGGGATCGGGTCGTTCTTGATGTTACTGAATGTCATCAACTGCAGCAGATGAAGATCTTAATTGATTCTTTGGCCGTGAATGTGGGGACGGACAAATGGTCTTGGAAATATGATGCAAATGGCAGCTTTACTGTGGCGGGTATCAAGAAGATTTTGAGCTCGGTTAACCGTGACAGCCCCGTTAGAGCTTTCGAGTGGAATAATTGGGTCCCGAAGAAGGTTGCTATTGTGGCGTGGAGGGCAGAAATGGAACGGCTACCAACTAAGTGTGCGCTTTTGGCTCGTAATTTTCCGGTACAAGGTCAAGACTGCGTGTTTTGCGGGGAGTATACAGAGACGAGCGAGCATCTCTTTGTTGCTTGCCAATTCGCACAATCGGTATGGTTGAATATTGCTGTGTGGTGTAACATTCAGCCGATAATAGCATTCGGGATCAATGATCTTCTCAGTTTGCATGAGGTTAGCTCCGGTTCATCGAAGAAGCAAAAGGCGATACATGCCATCGTTTTGGTGGCTGTTTGGAGTATTTGGAAATTGAGGAATGAGATAGTCTTTAGACAAGGTGTCCCGAATTCTACAAAGACTTTGGATGAGATAAAATCGATGGCGTATCTTTGGATTAAGAATAGATCAAAAATGGTATCGTTGGCATGGGAGGATTGGGGAAGGTTTAGTTTTGCTGGTTTTTGAATTATAATTTTGTAATGTTTTGGTGAACCTTGTTTGTAAATTTTGGTGGTAGCATCTTGCTACAAATAATAAAAGCTTTTTGTCGGCCGTTCAAAAAAAATTATAATGTTGTACGTATCATGGTTCAAAGAATACCTAAGAATTTCTGTTGGTGCATCATATAAAAATGTAATATAATCCAACCATTTGCAAAATTATCTCATATTTAGTTATTTTTATAAAAAATTTTGCATTTACTTTATTCATTATTCTAATAATATGATATAATGCTTTAAAAAATTTCTAACATACGTTTACGACGTGTTTATTTTTATCTACGTTTTAATAAAACTTTTGCTCAAAATCGAACACGTCAAATGTGATTTTTTTTGTTCTCTAACATGACGAACTGAAAGTTTCGTACAGGTACTAGTGTCGGTACTATCATAAATGTTACTAATATTTGTTTTTATAATGAAAAAAAATGTAAAATTAAGAAATTGGATTATTTTAGAAAGGGGCTATTGGATTTTAACACCTCAAACTATGAAGAATTGGCCGCTGCCACCCCCAACTAACACTTTGATCTGTGACACCCCAAACTTTTAATTTTGTTTGTCATTTCACCACTCAGTTAAAAATGACTAACTGAGTTAGTCTTCCATCCTAGCTGGCATCCTACGTCGACTATTTTTGACGATGTGGCACATTCATGGGTATAAAACCCATGTTCTGCTTCGATTAACCCTGCACAAACAATTGGGTTTCAATGGAAACCCTAATTTGCTCATACGGTGCATGAATCGACCAAATCGAAACCCTAATTCACTATCAAGATACATTCTTTCAACGTATTGGCTGATCGACATGACTACCTCTTCCAACTCTTCATGTAATATGAACCGAATCCCTAAAATATTCAAGGTGGACATGGATGGGAAGTTGTATTGTCATCACGAGATCAGAGCTGTTCTTCGCGTAGCAGGGAGGAGAAGTGTTCGATGTGGTGCTGAATTTTACGGTTGCTCACAATGGTCGGTAAGTCCTGTGTATCAATGTGTATCAAATTTAAGTTGTTTTTGAACTGACGACATGATGTTGGTTTGTAGCGAGACGACTGCAAGTTCTTTATGTGGAAAAAAGATTTCGCCAAATTATTCGAAGTTCATTCAACTTGCAGCTCAAGTGCAGTTACAAGAAGTGATGCGATGACCGGCAATGAATATAAGAATGAGAATTTGCAATTGCGGAACAACTTGCTATCTCAAGAGAACAATATGTTGAAACGGCAAATTTGTGCGAAAGAATCCATGTTGAAGCAGCAGTTTGTCTTTAGTTTGTTTGTTATCATTGGCATGTTGTTTTACATAGTGTATCGAATTTAACTTGTTTTTTATTGTACGTTCTTTGAACACATGAATGAATGTAGTCTTTATTTGAAACTATCTCACTGTACCATATGTGCAGACCAACGATGTGTAATGATAAATGTGTGCAGACCAAAACAACTAAACAACTACCATATGTGCAGACCAAAACAACTAGACAGGTGCAGACCCAACTTACCATGTGTGTAGACCTGTTTACCATATATGCTGACCCAACTAACCATTTAACCATATAACTAAGTAATGCTGAACATATAATGTTGAACATACATGTACCCCTGTAACCTTATGTTATCCACAGACCCAACTGACCCCTGTGACCTTGTTAATATGCAGACACGATACATGCATACCAGCTGCATAAGTAGAATTACCAATATGCAGACACCATACCATACAATATGCAGACACCATACATGCATACCAGCTGCATATGCAGAATGACCATTCTACCCCTGCTATGAAATATTAACTGCAGAATGACCAAAATACCCATGCTATGAAATATTATAAGTAGAATGACAATAATACCCCTGATACTAAAATAATTAACATAAAAAACACAGTCATTACACAAATTACTTAAGTTTACATAGTCATTACACAACCAACAAAAGATTCAGCAGTCATAAGTTTACATAAGATTAACCATTCATAATTCATGTTCAAAACATATTAACTAACTGCAGCCTTCTCCGTTCCCTTTCCCGATTGGCCTCCCTCTTTTAGTTGGCCTTCCCCTTTTAGTTGGCCTTCCCCTTTTACTTGGTTTTTTCCTTCCAATTTCTACCGCATTTTGAGAATCTGTTAATAGTAAACAAATTTAGGAAACATTAATATAAACAATAAACCAACCGAATCTATTAAGTTCACCTTTAATGTGCATTTTCTCTTGTTGTGACCTCTTGCTCCACAAATCCCACATGTCATTACGACCCCATGCTTAGTCAATTTGCCTGGTTTCTTGGGATCCTCATGAGGGTCCCTCTTTCTGTTTTTCTTAGGCCTACCAGGTGCCTTTTTGATTGGAGGTGGATCCAATGGATAATCAACCTTGGGCCAAAACTTTTCACTAGGCAATGGTGGGATTGAGAAGTCATAAGTTCTCATGTATGTCTCTTTGTGGTAACATGGGTCAACGTAATCCTCAGCATTCTTATGCAAAAATCCAGCCACAGCACGCACATGCTTACAAGGATACCCCCTTAATTGCCACTTTCTACATGTGCAGATCTTATTTTCCAAGTCAACTGTAACATCATCAACATCTCTGACTTGAAAAACCTGATAAGATGAGGGGTATACGTCACACTTAAATGCTGCATCTTTTGAGAAATCAAGTTTCTCCTGGATATTATGTCACACCCCCAAAATCCACACGCGGAGTATCACCGCTTGGAGGCGTGACTGACCAGGATCAAGCCACCAATCATATTGAACATATAAGTAAATACCAAAAATCATTCATCAATACGAAAGGTGTTTTCAAAACCAAACATCAACAAGTGTGTAGCGGAAGCATAAGTATGTAAACCCAATGTAAATAGTAAATTCAAATGTTTAGATAGATAACATGGCATCATCGATCCATGTCCCACAACGACCTGCTCCTCCCTGTGCAAGCTCCATATGTACCTAAGGTCCTGCAAGGCATGCAAGAGAGAGTCAACAACTAGTTGAGCGAGTTCACAGTTAATAGTTCAGTAATAGTATAGCGTGAGTAGTAGTATGTTCGTTCGTTACAAAGTATCGTATTATTTCCCATCGCGGCCTACCAGGCAGGTGTGCGAAGATATTGGGGAATGTTTTTCCCAAGTATTCTAGACTAGGTTTATTTGTACCGCGGCCTCCCCAGGCAGGTGTGCGAAGATTTGTAAATTTAGTTCGCGGCCATCATATGGCAGGTGTGCGAAGTCAGTCATAATATCGCGGCCAATCCTTGGCAGGTGTGCGAAGATCAGTTCAATAAGTGTTACTAGTCTAGTCGTATCTTATCGTTAGGTTCTACTTTATGAGTATGCACAATAATTCATCAAATCCCATTCCCACCCGGGAACCCCATGCATTGGCTGTGTGAACTCACCTTGGTTTGCTCGGTATGCTAAGTATGTGCTCAAAGTAAATCAATCACGTCCTAAAGTATGCACGTATACATAATCAGTTTGTGTTCACGAAGTTGTTCACGTATAACTATAATCACATAGGTACTAAACATGTATTCCATATCATACAAGTCAAGCATATCACTTAACAGCAGTTAATCAATCCAGTTAACATTTAACAGAATTAACTCAAGTTACTGTGCTGATTACAAAAGTTGGCGAAACACAATAGTTGGCGAAACACAATAGTTGGCGAAACACATGCTTTGGCGAAACACGTTTGTTTCGTCGAGGTCTCCTTCGGCGAAACACTTTCTGTTTCACCAAGAGATCTATTTCGTCAAGCCTGGGTGATGTCAGTTACGTCAATCAGTTACATCAGTTACACAATATCACAAAACCTTAATGCCCTAGTGGCCGACACCTAGCTACCACCGCCAAACATCATTGGTCCAAGAAAATCATTCCACCGATTGGACCCTTCCTTATTTTAATTTGGTATGGCCAACATCTACTACACAATCACATGTATTGCACAATTGACTTTATACTACTCACATCACAAAACACATGGCAGATGCTATGATATATCACATGAATATTCTGACACTACAAGACCCTCATGTATTTCATCATTACAATTACATAGCATCAACAATTAATTCAACAACATGGCCTTACCTAACAAATCTGACAACACTTCATCAATTGTGCACATGGTAGGGTTTTAGTCAAAACCACCACACATCGTATCATATCGAGTTTACGTAACACGTTCATGCGAAAACCTTTCCTATGTATATTTGTGTATTATCAGTTTAACGACGAGCATATCATGACCAACATATAATATCTATAAAATAACAAACCCTGATAATGAACATATTAATCAGTTTCACCATCAACATCGATACGTGACATCTATCACATAACAATCAGAAAATAAACAATCAATTAGAACTAACCGGAAGTATAGACGATGATCAGTTCGGTTACAAATCTCCAATGGATGTTAGGTTGCCGTCACAAAGCCTCTAGGGTTTCGAAAGTTGCTAAAATGTCTGATTCTATACGTGACTTAATATTTATACATGAAACAGGCTTTTGGGCTTTAGTGGGCTCGGCGAATCAGTTTGGGCCGGCGAAACAACTCTTGACGAATCAAAACTTGATTCGTCATGTATGTAATGGCAAAACAGATTCTTGTTTCGTCTAAGTATTATAAAATGTTCAAGTAGTAATCATGCAATCATGTCCCACATATTCATCACATAGAGATTTAATCATTCATTTCACTTATAATCCAACGTACAGTTACAAGTTTAAACAAATCAAATAACTAAACAGTCAAGGTCAACGTGCATTTAATGCGAAAGTGAAAGTCGGAAACTCGAGTTGTCACATATTAGGGCAAATGAGCACATCTTTGGCTTCCATTTCAGTTCTTTTCATCATTAACCTACTCATGATTTGAACCCTAATGTCCTTTAGCATGTATATAATATGCTTTGACCTTGCAGTTATGATATAACCATTAAATGTTTCTGCCATGTTGTTTACTATGACATCACATTTAGTGTGAGTTTTCAAGTAGCACCTGTTAAAACTTTTGGGATCCTGCTTTAAGATTGCCTCTACTGCATCAGGGTTTATGGCCCTCATCTCATCAATGGCTTGGAGGTAATCAGGTTCACAGTATGCTCTTCCAGCTTTCCAATACAACTCCTTGAGCTCCTCATCCTTAAAATTCTTGTGCCAATTCGCATAGATGTGCCTTGCACAGTTTCTATGCTCTGCTCTTGGCCAAATAAGTGCCACAGCTTTTAACAGACCCTGCAGATAAATGATTATTAACCTTAGACATTAGGGCAGAATAGAAGGTAATTATTCATTGTAAAAATTGACATTGGCTACTACCTTTTGTTGATCTGAGATGAATGTCCATGCCTCACCACCATCACTTACACCCAAACACTTCCTGAGCTCTTCCATGAACCATTCCTAGCTATCGTTATTTTCACCTTCTACAACTGCCCATGCCAATGGATACATCTGATCATTAGCATCTCTGCCAACTGCAGTTAACAACATCCCTCCTAGGAAGGTCTTTAGAAAACAACCATCTAGACACAAGACCTTCCTACATCCAGCTAGAAATCCTCTTTTCACACCATCAAAACACACAAAGAGTCTGAAGAATGTTTCACATGTGGATGTGGGATCTAAGTTAATGAAACCTGGTGGTGCAGTAACAAGCACAAATGTTGATGTTGGGTTTACTTTTTCCAAAATCTCCATGTATGCACCAATTTTGCTATAATGATCCCTCATTGATCCATGAAGTTTCTTATGGGCACATACTTTAGCCTTGTAGACCAGCCACTTGGTGATTATGACTTTATACTTATGTTTTACAGCCAATATTTTTTTCCTTAGCCGACCAGTTGGGCTTGGATCTAAACAATGGCAGGAACTCATTAGCTATGAACAATGCAGTTAGCTGTCTATTCTTTACCATGTTTCTTTGGCAGGTATATTTATTCTTCACTCTCTTTACCAAGTAACACTCTTTCCCTTTATGAAGTGAACAAAGTATAAAGAATGAACACCCTTTAACACAATTGACAACTATACGGCCACATTTGGTCTTTTCGCTCTTTGCAAGGTACAAGTTCCTACCATTAGTTACTGAGTACTGCCTCACTGCCTCTTTAAAGGCCTCCCTTGATGCAAACCTTATTCCCACCTTCCAAATAAATTTCTTCCAATTCGTATGTTCACCTACAGATGGGGCTGCTTCCTTGTACTTCTTGCCCCTGATATCATCATCGTCACTATCACCAGGTGTTAAAATGTCCCCGTCAGATTCCTCGTAACTATTGTTTCCATCTACCCTTGCATCTTCAGTTTCATGCAAATTACCCTCTGTTTGTCTTTCATGTACACACTCATCAAACACTTTTTTTTTGGCTTCCAAATCTATCTTGTTTGCCTCTCTAACTGCATCTTGTGACTGTCTCCACTCAACATCCTCTTTGTCTGACTCTAATCCAACTACATCATCCGCAGCTTCCTCTTCATCACTGGTCTCAACTAGTTCATCATAATCTTCATCATCAGAATTTGACTCTTCTGACCCAACTAGTTCCACACTAAACACACTATCTTCACTGTCCTCGTCTGCTTGCTTACCTATTGACTTAGAGCTGCATCTAGGGGAAACCCTATAAGATTGGGCTTTTCGTTTACTGGATTGGGCTTCAGGTTTACTGGGCTGGGTAACAGGTTTACTGGGCCTAGAACTGGAGTGGGCTTCAGGTGCACTCAATTGACGTTCTTGAACAAATACTTCCATAAATGGTTCACTCCAATTAACAACCTTCTTAACCAACTCCAACACATCTCTATCATCACGAAAATGCCTAATTTCACCATCATCCGCATCCAACCCATACATATGAGAGTCCCTTGATTTGTAGCATTTCGTTGCCAATGCATAATCTGCTAGCTCAAAGTATGAAATGTGGTCTACATCAACTTTAGTTAACCTAGATTCACCCCCAACGTACTATGGTACACCAAATCCTAACTCAATGTAACCACCATACCAAAGCATAATGATGTGCAATAAGTAGTTCAAATAAATAAACTAAAATAAACCTAAATTTAGACTCAAGTAATAATAATCTAGACTCTCTAACTTGACTAAACTACTTACCGGCAAGTGAACCGGTCGACTCTAGCAAAGAAAAGCAAGTCCGGATGTCGAACCCACAAGGACTCTAATTAATTACGTTAACGACTTTATTTAGACTACTACTGACGCGACTTAACTATTGTTGTGTTTTAAAGGGGGGGTTTTACTAAAATCCTAAAATTGAAATTGAAACAAAACTAGACTATGACACGAACAAGAAGTAAGGTTTAATTCAAATGAGATTAACGACTACCTAGGCTTGAATCCAGTTTAACTAAGAATGGATTTCTAACGGTACTATTGTGGTATGGAATAGGGATCGTAAAGTACTAAACCCTAAGGTATTTCATGCTAAGACTTCCCGACCCTTCTCAGGAAGAAACCTAGGAAACCCAACAAGGCTGTTATGAACACCGATTGTTAGACTTCCTCTCAGTCCTCTAACGACTCTAAAAGTGCCCTAATACGACTATCTACCTCTCAGCGCGACAGTCTAAGGCAATCCTAGATTCTAACTTGGTTTAATAGACACAGGTGCAATTAGGGAACTAAGATCGACTTCTCTCAAAACCTATCTTAGCTATATATCGCACCGAGACCTACTAACTAACTCGAGCCTCTCAGCGACAAGTTAAGCAGAACACTTAATCCTAATTGAATTTTACTTACTGTTTCTAAGGCTATCGGCCGATTTACCTAAAGATCACCCGAACCCGCAAAGATACGAATAATCAACACAAATTCATTATGTGAAAGACATCCACCAAAATTTATGTGAAACAGCAAATAATCAACAATCAAAATTAAATACGCACACGCACCAAATTAAAGGTTCTAGAATTATTTACTTTCAAAGATCAATCCATAACGAAGGTCTTAGCCACAAAACATAGTATTTAAACTATCATCTAACCTAGGTAGTAACGAAGGTCTTAGCCACAAAACATAGTATTTAAAATCAAAACACAAGTTTCAAAACAATAATTCATAATCGAAGTATCGAAACAAGAAAATAATGAAAACCGGGAGATAAGACCCGAACAATCTTCTTTCCTATGCTCCGAGCTTCAACCGGATGATTCCCGCAAGCCAAAATACTCCGAAAACCGTGAAATCTGCTCTGAAAAATCGCCTAGGGTTTCTTGAGTTCGTAACTTCTCATTAATGAATGATTATCTTTAGATTATATAGCAAACCCTAGCTGGTAACGAATTAAACAAGTCAGACAGCCCCGTCGCGTCGCACGACGGGTGAGGACATTCCTGGTGGCGTGATGCCACCATGTAAAAACCCAGAATTCCTTGTTTATTTGCTGGCGCTACGCTACCAGATTCTAGTTTAGCCGTGGCTCGACGCCACGGCACTTTTTTCACAGAATGTTGCGTCCAATTCCCAGCTCTAGCATCCCAAAACTCTCCAAAATTATTCCAACTCTTTTAAGCTTGTTCCGGGACTTGGTGTTTTAGCATTGTAGCTCGTTTTCACTCCATTTTCATCAACTTTTAGTACCAAGACCTGGAAAAACACAATCTAATCAATAGTACGCAATTCTAACTAAAACTAAACTAGAAATAACGGAAAATTGTACAAACTATACACGAATAAAGGATGTATTTTGCAATACATCAAATATCCCCACACTTACTCTTTTTTCGTCCTCGAAAAAGAATTATGCAACGAAATCAGAGACGAATAATCACTTGGGTCAAAAATTATTATATCTTATTAAAACCAAGGCTTGCGTTAGCCGCGATTGCGAATATACTTGTCCCTTTAAACCCAAGTCCGGTCCTAAGCCCTTATCATGTGAATTTAATTTAAGTGTCGTCAATCTACCTAGGGCCTCACACTAGAATCTACGGTCCACCTACTCCCGCCTCAAGCTTATAGAACTAAAGGAACGATCACTAGTCCAATTCCCAACCGTCTTATATCAAAACCAAGAGAGTTTACAATCAATTTTTTTTCTTTTTCCATTTTTTTTCGGTTTTCTTTCTTCTTTTTTTCTTTCTTTCAATAAGCGTAGACGTTGCTTTCCCTAACCAAGAGGCAATCCGGCTGTAGAGTCGCTATCCCCAACTCGGATTACTTAAGCTTCGGTACTTTTTCTTTTCTTTGCAAGGTCGATTTCACACATCCTAGCGGTAATCCGGTTGTAAAGTCACTATCCCCAACCCAGACTACATAGAAATGCGCTACTTTCATTCAGTTTCTAGCTCACTTTTTTTTCTATTTTTTTCTCATGATCACAAAATCTAACGGTTCTAACTTATAACGGTGTCCCTTATACTATTATCGGCAGTTTTGATTTCCCATATTTCTCAGGCGAAAACCCACTAGCAGACCGACAATTAAGGTGTATTAGCTCAAAGGGACTTAAAACCAAACCCGGGCCTATCCACACATCCCAAACTAGACGCAAGCTCGATTTATTTTAATCTCATATTATTATTATTCGAACCCAAGCAAAAATTCATCTTTTCTATCATTTTCCGTTTTAAATATGCAAACTTCTCATTTCAAAGGACATTTTCTAATTTTTCAATTTTTTTGGATTTTTCAAATTTTTGGATTTTTTTGTATTTTTCAATATAAGACTCGATTATATACATGTATCCCATCCCCACACTTAAAGATTGCATTGTCCCTAATGCAAGAACGGAAATACGACTCCAAACTACCTAAAAACAACTACTAAACTACTAACGAACTAACTAAATAAATAACGAACTAGATAACGAAATAAATAAAGAAAATACAACAACAAAAAGGGAAACAACTTAGCTGAATATGTGAGACTGTCAAAGTGCCAGTCGTTTCCACATAAGCCCTCCAATTCGAAACGCGCTCAGCAAACAACTCCTAACCTCGGACACGCGAACGAAAGCGGCTAAAAATCAACCTATCAATCACCAACACAAACTACCAAAACATATCATAATATATATAGCAAAATAGCATCAGTCAACATCACATACCAACCCAACCTCCCTAACCAACCCGTTCATAGTACATCAATATCAGTACAAACCAACTAATGAGGATCAAAAACAACATAAAAGAAAAATAATACAAAAGATATAATCAGCTGATGCTCCTGCATCCTCATGCCATCCCCACACTAGTCCTCGTCAGTGTCTCTACGCGAACTACTAGCCATGCCTGCAAAACAAAAACAATCAAGACAAAACAGGCAGACAATTAGTGATAACAAACTATTTTTTGGTATTTTTCAGTTTTTTAATTTTTTTGAAATTTTTTGAATTTTTATATTTTTTTGGATTTTTTATAAATTCTTTCGAAAAAGAAAGAATAGCCGTATAGCATTTCATTCGCGGCTAATTCTGAAACAAACGTGTTACGTTTTTTTACAAATGCTAAGTGATAGTTAAACTCGCCCGAATGGAGATTGAGTACGGGCAAGCTTAAATCACTTGCACGTGCAAGTAAACCCCAAGAACAACACTAAAACTAGGCTAAAACGACACTAAGACGACACAAAGACACATACTAGACTCAATGTACACTACCCCCCCCCCCTTCGGCTCTTTAATTGTCCGCAATTAAAACAAGTGCCTAACAATGACAATGACATTGAAGTCCAACCTTGCTTGAAAATCAGCAATTTATTAGTTTTGAAAACAAATTTGGCATTGAAAAATTCCGCCTAGTTAAAGGAGGTTTTGATCTTTGCAAAATTTTGTTTCAATGCGCAAGCTTGGAACTTTATGTGTCAACATCCCCAAACCATTCAATCATCAAGCAATTTCATACACAATCCCAAACCAACAAACATCTAAACTCATATCAAACCGCAAACCAAACTAACATTGAGCCGCAACAAAGGAAAGTTTAAAAACTTTAGTGCCGAAGTGATGAAACGGGTCAAAACGGCTTGTAAATCTGAATTAAAACTCAACCATTACCCAACCCGCGTCCCCACACTCAATGTTAGCAACCCGAGCCTATAATGAAGTAGACATTGGCATCAAGCCCCCAACCCTAACCTTCCGCAACCAGATGCTCTGCTGAAAACCCAAACCATATCTAACCCGCAATCCAAACAATTGACTAGCAGACGACCTTCAAACTAACGACCATGACAAAACTGATCTGAAACTCTTAGCCTACAAACAAAGACTCTCAAATAAACCAACAAGCACAACCAAAATCACTACTAAGCACAGAACCAAAAGAACAAACTGACCCTAACGGACTCATTACCTAGACTCAACTGAACCTACTGACTGACTCGACACGAATGGGCAAACAAAACCAACAAGAGTGACCTAACATAGAACACATAATGTTGACTCGATCCCACCCGACATAGACGACTCAACTGACCCGACAAACACCATGGACTTGACTTGACTGGCCCGACAAGAACCCTAAAAACTAACTAACAAGAAACCAAACATGACGCGAAACACACTAAAGCTGAGAAAAGATACATAGAGATCGTACCTGATTTACTTGAAAGTTGCAAGAAAAGTGTTGAAATTTTTCGTTAATGGCAAGTCCCGATTTGATGCGATATGGCAGTTAGATGGTGAGTCTTGGTTGTGGATTTTGTTTTGTGAGGAGAACCGATGAGAATGGTGGTGGAATGACGAAAAATGGTGGAGAATCGGAGGTATGATGGTGGTTTTGGTTGTGTCCGGCGGTAGGGGTGAAAGAAAATGGGATTAGGTTGAATTTTAGGGAAAAGTAGTGGAAAAAGGTGCATTTAACCGACCAGGTAGGGTGTCGCGTCGCGCCAGGAGTGAGGTGGTTAGCCGTGGCGTAGCGCCACGGCATGGTTCAAATAGGGTGGGGGGGTCAGATTGTAGGGGTTCAATTATGGTTTTAGTGACCCTAGGGGTGGCGCTGCGCCACGGGGTGAGCGTTTTATGGTGGCGCGACGCGAACGCCATTTTTCAACAGAAGGATTCGAAAAATTTCAAGTTTTAGGACTTAGAAAAATTTCTAACTTTTTCCAAACCTTCCCCAAACCATCCCAAAAATTTTTCTAAGTATGGGACTTACCTGGGATGACGTTTTCTTCGCAAATTCAGCTCCTCTATGGTATGATCCCTGCAAAATTTCTCCAACACACAAAACACAAACATGAAAAACTACGAGAAACACGAAAAATAACGAACTTACAAACGGTACATACTCTACAAACGAAGCTCTTCTCACTCATTGTTCGGTGAAGGTGGGTGGGTCCTCTAGAGGAATTTCTTCCTCCTCGATAGTATCAATGGGACCTCCCAATTAATGCTTTAATCGATGACCATTTACCTTCCACGCACCTTTATCGACTTCGTCATACAACTCAACGGTACCGTATGGAAACACCTCCTTTACCACATACGATCCAGTCCATCTCGATTTCAACTTCCCCGCTATCAATTTCAATCTTGAGTTGAATAAGATCACTTTATCACCTACCTTAAACTCCTTCAACCCTCGCAACCTCCTATAATGCAACGCCTTAGTCTTTTCCTTGATACTCCAAGATCATTCATAGGCGGCATCCCTTAGAGCCTCTAATTCATGGATTTGGAAGAACCTCCTTCTTGCGGCTTCGGTAAGGTCGAGGTTAATGGTTTTCAATGCCCACAAAGCTCTTTGTTCTAACTCCACCGGAAGATGGCACGTTTTGCCATACACAATCATGAAGGGTGTGGTTCCTAACGGTGTTTTGTAAGCGGTGCGGAATGCCCATAATGCGTCGTCGAGCTTTTCTGACCAATCCTTTCTACTTTTTCCTACCGTTTTTTTCTAGGATTCTCTTCACCCCTCGGTTTGCATTCTCTACATGGCCACTAGTTTGCGGGTGGTATGCGGTAGAAAGACGGTGAGTGACACCGTATCGCGCAAGTGCCTTTTCCATGGCGGAATTGCAAAAATGTGTACCACGATCACTTATGATAGCTTTAGGGACTCCGAAACGTGTGAATAATTTCTTAAGAAATCTCACCACCACTCGGGCATCATTAGTGGGTAAAACTTGAGCTTCTACCCACTTTGAGACATAGTCAATGGCCACGAGGATGTACCTATTCCCACTCGATGAGGGGAAAGGTCCCATGAAATCAATACCCCAAACGTCAAAGACTTCAAGAACTTGGATGGGATTTTGGGGCATTTCATCCTTGGATGAGATGTTGCCGGTACGTTGGCAACGGTCACATGTTCTAACAAACTCTATGGCATCTCTAACTACCGTTGGCCAATAGAAGCCACTATCAAAAACCTTTTGTGCCGTCACATTTGGCCCGTGATGGCCTCCCGTTAAACCCTCGTGCACATGTCTAAGGATGTCTATCCCATCCTCTTTAGAAACACATCTCCTAAGCACTCGATCACCACCAATCCTAAAAAGGTATGGGTCATCCCAAATGTACTTCCTAGCATCCCTAAGAAACTTTTTCTTTTGTTGGTATGACATACCCTTCACAATATAGTCGGTTGCTAAATAATTTTCCAAATCCGAAAACCATGGCAATCCCTCTACCTCGGCACTAACAAAGTCTATGGTTTCATGAGGAAAAGTGTCTCCTATTGAATCCTCACGAACCTCCTCTCTCTTAGGATCCTCTAAACGTGACAAATGGTCGGTGGCTACGTTTTCCGCTCCCTTTTTATCTTTAATTTCGATATCGAACTCGAAGAGCAAAAGAATCCATCTAATGAGGCGTGGCTTCGCGTCTTTCTTTTGGAAAAGAAAGCGCAAAGCGGCATGGTCGGTAAACACGGTGGTTTTGGAAAGAACGAGATAAGAGCGAAACTTATCAAACGCAAACACTACGGCTAAGAGCTCTTTTTCCATGATGGTATAGTTCTCTTGAGCATCATTTAAAGTTTTGCTCGCGTAGTAGATTGGATGAAAATGTTTATCGACTCTTTGACCTAAAACCGCACCTACGGCATAATCCCTTGCATCGCACATGAGCTCGAAAGGCAAGCTCCAATCGGGCGAAACAAGGATAGGGGCACTAATGAGTTTCTCCTTCAAAAAATCAAAAGCCTTGATGCACTCTTCGTCAAAGACGAAAGGTACATCTTTCTCTAGAAGTCGGGTCATGGGGCGCATAATCTTAGAAAAATCCTTAATGAAACGCCTATAAAATCCCGCATGACCTAGGAAGCTTCGAACGGACTTAACACTAGTAGGTGGAGGCAATCTACTTATGGTATCTATCTTGGCCCTATCCACCTCTATCCCCTCTCTAGACACCTTGTGACCTAAAATTATCCCCTCCGTCACCATAAAGTGACATTTCTCCCAATTCAACATAAGGTTTGTCTCTATACATCTCTTAAGTATCCTATCAAGATTGAGAAGACATTGATCGAAAGTGGTACCATAAACCGAGAAGTCATCCATGAAAACCTCCATAGAAGTCTCAAGCATGTCTTGGAATATAGCAACCATGTATCTTTGGAAAGTAGCCGGAGCGTTGCATAACCCGAAAGGCATGCGGCGATACGCATAAGTACCGTAAGGGAATGTGAACGTCGTTTTATCTTGATCCTCCAGGGCGATTGGGATCTGAAAATAACCCGAAAATCCATCGAGAAAACAATAGAATTGTTGACCCGCTAGATGCTCGAACATTTGGTCAATTAATGGCAAGGGGAAATGGTCTTTTCGGGTGGCGTCATTTAACTTTCGGTAGTCTATGCACACACGCCAACCGGTAACGGTACGAGAAAGGATTAATTCATTCTTTTCGTTCATGATCACCGTCATCCCACCTTTCTTTGGGACGACTTGGGTCGGACTAACCCATGGTGAATCGAAAATAGGGCATATCACCCCGGCATCTAACAACTTGAGCACTTCCTTCTTAACAACCTCTTGCATATTTGGATTTAGGCGTCGTTGAGGTTGCACCACCGGCTTATAATCATCTTCCATGAGTATCCGGTGGGTACAATAGGCGGGGCTTATGCCCTTGATATCCGAAAATCGCCATGCAATGGCTTCCCTATTCTCTCTTAACACCTCTAACAACCTACCCTTCTCCCCCTTCTCTAACTTAGACGAAATAATGACGGGAAAATCGGACCCCTCACCTAAGAAAGCGTACTCTAAGTGGGATGGGAGAACCTTAAGCTCTAGTGGGGCGGGTTTCTTTAAGGGTGTACTCTCAAACTCACTTTTTACCTCACTCAACTCTAGCACTTCGGGGACCCACTCGGTCTCTTCTACTTCCTCACTCTCACTCACAACCTCCTCTACCTTCTCAACTACCTCATCTAACTTACCTCAACTAAATCGGCTCCACTAATATAGTCAAAGCAATGGTCAACACATGATAAGAAAGACTCTATGAAATAGACCGAATGACAAGGACTACTAAGATCATCGGAACCACTAGGGTGTTCCATGGAGCGTGCTATTTCGAAAGTGACTCTCTCCTCACCGACTTGGAGTGTGATTTTTCCGTCGAAGACATCGATGATAGCTTTGGCGGTACACAAGAATGGGCGTCCTAGAATGATAGGAACCTTCTCATCGGCTTCCATATCAAGAACGACAAAGTCTACGGGAAAAACGAATTTATCCACTTTAACTAGAAGGTTTTTTATTATACCACATGGATACTTTACTGATCTATCGGCTAGAGACAAAGACATACGTGTAGGGGATAACTCTCCTAGACCTAACCTCTCATACATGGAATATGGCATGAGGTTTATACTCGCTCCTAAATCGGCTAGGGCCCTACACTCGGTATCACTCCCAAACAAGCATGGAATGGTAAAAAGGCCCGGATCCGTCAATTTTTCCGGGACCTTGTTCAAGACTACGGCGGAGCACCCTCCACTAAGGGGAATGTTAGAAACCTCTCCTAACCTATCCTTACGTTTTAGAAGGTCCTTTAAAAATTTTGCATATTTAGGCATCGATTGGAGAGCTTCTATGAAAGGAAGGTTCATTCTAAGTTGCTTAAAGATCTCTAAAAATTTCCCGTACTCTTTAGAATAAGTTTGGTTTTTAAGACGGGAAGGAAATGGAGCACGGGAAAGATCAACAGTGGGTGATGGAACAACTTGTATGGGTCGTTTCTCTATACTCTTCTCACTTGAAGGGCCCCCGGTGTGTGCGGTACTTGCTGGGATTAACCTAGGTTGCACTTTACCGGGAGCCTCCATTTCAATCTCTTCATCTACGGGGTCCTCATCTTCTATCTCAACATTCTCGGGTCTCACTACCTCTCCTAAGGTCCTACCACTACGAGTCGAAATTTCCTTCAAAGTGCCAGATGGGTTGGGCTTTGTATTTCCCGAAAATTAACCGGGAGGTCGTTCTTGCAACTGGCGTGCAATATCCCCAACTTGCCTTTGAAGGTCTAGGAAATTTGAATGGTTATTCTTTAAGAATGTAGCGTGTTCTTATAAGGTACGTTGGGTAGCATGGTCCTTAACCACTAGCTAGGTAAGAGGGTCCTCTATCCTAGATAAACTACCATTTGACCCCTCATTCCTAGGTTAAACCTCTTGGTTTGACCCCTCACCTCTGAACTGTCCCCTGAACCTGAACTAGCAAATTGACCTGTTTGACCTGAACCCACACTAGAATAGAAACCTAGCCCCCTGCTTTGATATTGGCCTGATGAAAACCGGGAGGGTTACCTGAAGAGCGATAATTATTAGCACGCCAATTAGAGTTACTATTGTTGAATGGGTTAGTTGGACCCCTATTTTGACCTGCTATGTACTCTACCTGTTCTAGGGTAAGTGTTGGGCAATCTACAGTGTCACGACTACCTCTACAAACTTCGCACCTATCGACTTTCTTCTTAATTTCTAGCAACTCTTTGGTGATATAGTCAAGTTGAGATGCTACCTTTGAGTCTGAGACGACTTGGTTTACTCCTCGGGAGGATGAGGAAGTAATCACAGGAATGGAATTTCTGTTGGTTGCACTATGATCTATATCAGCATGAGCGAAGCTCTCAAAGAGATCATTGCAATCGGCCACAGTTTTCTTTCCCATAAGATGGCCTCCTGCAGATGTGTCGAATCGGGCCTTACACTCAGGGGTGAGACCATTGTAAAATTTTTCTACTAAAGCCCAATCCGAAAGCCCATGTTGGGAACAACGCGAGAGTAAAGTTTGAAACCTCTCCCAAGCTAAGTGATATGGTTCGTCAGGCTCCATTCTGAATGAATGGATCTGATCTCGAAGGCGAGATGCCTTCGCAGGTGGGAAATACTTAGCAAGGAAGGCATCTCGAAGTCCAGCCTAAGTGGTATAAGTACCTGCTGGCTGCGAATCGAGCCATGTGGTTGCGCGGCCAGCAAGCGAAAATGGGAAGACTTGGAGATAGCGGACATCAAGATTAACACCTTCGATACCGAAGGTGCTGCAAAGACGGGTGAGACGGTTGATATGTGCAGGCGCATCCTCATCATCACGACCATGAAACTGACAAGAGTTGTTAATGGCAGTCATGATGTATGAGGGAATTTGCCAGGACTTGTCATTGGTGATTTCAGGGATGGTGATGGGTGAGTTTGCGGTAAAACCCGAGGTGGAGCGTTGGTGGACAGTTTGGTTTTTGGCCATTTGGTGAACTGGTGGTGGACTGGTAGGACGAGAAGGTGGTGGGGTGTTGTGGGGTGACGACTTCGGGGTGAAGTCAAAGTTCGGTGGTTTAGATTGTAGTGTAGAGTTAGAAGGGGCTGAAGATGAAGTTGAAGATTTTCTAACCTGTAAACTAGGTGTGGAGAAGGAAGACTTGTCGGTCGGCGGCTTCACTGGTCCCTGAGAACGCGTGTGGGGCATGAACTGCAAAACCGAGAACAAACAAGTAAGACGACTCCAACAAAAGACTCTAAAAATAAAAAGTCTCCTACGACTCAAAAACACACAAAAAGCACATATAGATATTAGTTGAAATCCAAACAAAGTAATTAATGCAATTGCCAAGAATCCCCGGCAACGGCACCAAAAACCTGATGTGCAATAAGTAGTTCAAACAAATAAACTAAAATAAACCTAAATTTAGACCCAAGTAATAATAATCTAGACTCTCTAACTTGACTAAACTACTCACCGGCAAGTGAACCGGTCGACTCTAGCAAAGAAAAGCAAGTCCGGATGTCGAACCCACAAGGACTCTAATTAATTACGTTAACGACTTTATTTAGACTACTACTGACGCGACTTAACTATTGTTGTGTTTTAAAGGGGGGGTTTTACTAAAATCCTAAAATTGAAATTGAAACAAAACTAGACTATGACACGAACAAGAAGTAAGGTTTAATTCAAATGAGATTAACGACTACCTAGGCTTGAATCCAGTTTAACTAAGAATGGATTTCTAACGGTACTATTGTGGTAAGGAATCGGGATCGTAAAGTACTAAACCCTAAGGTATTTCATGCTAAGACTTCCCGACCCTTCTCAGGAAGAAACCTAGGAAACCCTACAAGGCTGTTATGAACACCGATTGTTAGACTTCCTCTCAGTCCTCTAACGACTCTAAAAGTGCCCTAATACGACTATCTACCTCTCAGCGCGACAGTCTAAGGCAATCCTAGATTCTAACTTGGTTTAATAGACACAGGTGCAATTAGGGAACTAAGATCGACTTCTCTCAAAACCTATCTTAGCTATATATCGCACCAAGACCTACTAACTAACTCGAGCCTCTCAGCGACAAGTTAAGCAGAATACTTAATTCTAATTGAATTTTAATTACTGTTTCTAAGGCTATCGGCCGATTTACCTAAAGATCACCCGAACCCGCAAAGATACGAATAATCAACACAAATTCACTATGTGAAAGACATCCACCAAAATTTATGTGAAACAGCAAATAATCAACAATCAAAATTAAATACGCACACGCACCAAATTAAAGGTTCTAGAATTATTTACTTTCAAAGATCAATCCATAACCAAACAATAGAAAACCATTAAAAATCCAAACTTTATTAAACTATCATCTAACCTAGGTAGTAACGAAGGTCTTAGCCACAAAACATAGTATTTAAAATCAAAACACAAGTTTCAAAACAATAATTCATAATCGAAGTATCGAAACAAGAAAATAATGAAAACCGGGAGATAAGACCCGAACAATCTTCTTTCCTATGCTCCGAGCTTCAACCGGATGATTCCCGCAAGCCAAAATACTCCGAAAACCGTGAAATCTGCTCTGAAAATCGCCTAGGGTTTCTTGAGTTCGTAACTTCTCATTAATGAATGATAATCTTTAGATTATATAGCAAACCCTAGCTGGTAACGAATTAAACAAGTCAGACAGCCCCGTCGCGTCGCGCGACGGGTGAGGACATTCCTGGTGGCGCGACGCCACCATGTAAAAACCCAGAATTCCTGGTTTATTTGTTGGCGCTACGCTACGAGATTCTAGTTTAGCCGAGGCGCGACGCCACGGCACTTTTTTCACAGAATGTTGCGTCCAATTCCCAGCTCTAGCATCCCAAAACTCTCCAAAATTATTCCAACTCTCTTAAGCTTGTTCCGGGACTTGGTGTTTCAGCATTGTAGCTCGTCTTCACTCCATTTTCATCAACTTTTAGTACCAAGACCTGGAAAAACACAATCTAATCAATAGTACGCAATTCTAACTAAAACTAAACTAGAAATAACGGAAAATTGTACAAACTATACACGAATAAAGGATGTATTTTGCAATACATCACATAACATCAATTGATTCCCCCATTGCATAATCTACTAGTTCATGTGAAATCGTACCTTGAACTGACCGGAGTTTACACTTGATGGATTGTTGATTTTGAGAAGCTAGGTCATGTAACCCTTCCTCTGATCGTTCCCTCCAAAACGCACAGAACAACAAGAGAACAATGAAGGATTTTGCTTCTTATAACATGTGTTTGCCACGTCATGGGTGCCATGTAAGATTAATGATGCCAGTTAGGATGGAAGACTAACTCAGTTAGTCATTTTTTAACTGAGTGGTGAAATGACAAACAAAATTAAAAGTTTGGGGTGTCACAGATCAAAGTGTTAGTTGGGGGTGGCAGCGGCCAATTCTTCATAGTTTGAGGTGTTAAAATCCAATAGCCCTCTAAAAAGAGGAATGATAAGTTGGGTAATGCTTGCAATCACACCCATTTAGTATTTAGATTTTGTTTGAATCACACCAATTAAGCTAACATTATACCTATTTGATAAATAGTTTTGAATATACCAGGTTATTTTATGATGTTGATTCAGGATTTTTTTTCATAGATCTTCAATTAAGGCTGCTTGAGGAAGAAATTTGGAATCAATGACTAAGGTGATGTTTGTTTTTCTAAAAAAAACTGTGCAGACTCTTTTGTCTGCGTCGCGCAGACCACGCGCGGACATTGCTATCTGCAGACTGTTTGTTTTTCCGAAGACGTTTCATTAAAAAACGTCTGTGCGATCTCTTCTTGGTGCAGACTTAGCCCAACCACTTTTTAGATCTTCTAAGGTTTGCTGAGGGTTAAACACCACCAATGATGTACACCACCACCAGTTTATTTTAGAAGTCTACATACGTTAAAAAACAAACAGCCGTCTTCTTGCAGACTGCAGATGTTTGGTCCACCTCTTCTTCTACAGATATCTGTAGGTGTGGTCCGCAGACTGCATACATTTTACCTCTTAAAAAACAAACAGCACATAATTTTGCAACATTGAGGCAGAAAGATACCTAGATGTGTTGTGTGAATAATGATTGTTGCATTTAGGAGTTACAATCGTATATGTTGTATTTTCATTATGTTTCTTGTTATGCTTACATTGTTCAGTGTTCTCCTCCTGTTACGTGGCTTCGGAGATTTGGTTTCATATCAGTAAGTGGTGTAATATCCAGAATTTGTTCTTTTTTGATTTCAAAGATCTTGCCGAGGTTCATAATCACGCGGGGCTAAAAGATGCTAAGAAGGAGGCGCTCAAAGGGATCATTAGGATTGGGTGTTGGTATATTTGGAAGGCCAGGAACAGGGCCAGATTTGACAGCAAAGCTGTTAAGATCTACGACATTATGAGTGATATTAAGGCGACCGGTTTTTTATGGTTCAAAAGTAGGTTGAAGTTTCAGGATATTTCTTGGCATGATTGGTGTAAATTTGTAATTATGTAGTGTCGTCGTTTTTGGCCCCTCGATTTGAGGTTTGTTTGTTTTTTAATGAAGTTTACCTTTAAAAAAAAATGTGTTCATCCAATTGTGATTGGGCATCGACAATGGGAGAATATTTATACTTTTAGGTAGTTTGATAGTAAAATGATTCAAGTAGGTCCTACCAATCCTTTTGTTTTTAGTTTCTTTTTCAAGTAAATTACAAAAATCGTCATTTATGTATGCTACTTATTGCAAACTGTGTCCTTTGTCTTTAATAATTACAGAAAACGTACTCGATGCTTGCAAACCCTTGCAAGTTATATCCTTTAGTCATAACACAGTTAGTTTTCATGGTTAAATTTGACTAAGTCAACCCCACATAAGGGCATTTTAGTCATTTTATCCAAAATATTAAAATAAAACAATTTTAGAATTATATATGTGAATATAATTAGAGTACAATACATACAGACATTATTACCCCTTCTCCTTCTCTATCTCTAACTATCCTACCACCACCTACCCCCACCACAACTCACCTGCCACCACCATCACCGCCACCACCATCGATCTGCCACCACCACCACCACTTTCACTCTCTCACTCTCACTCTACCAGTTCTCTCTCAATCTTTCTCTACAATCTCCTCTCTCTCTCTAAACTTCCATACCGTCGCAAGGATTTTGGAGAATCAAAGCAGTCTTGCTTTGAATTAATTGTGTAGCCAATCAATCACTTACAATTCAGCAATGCAGTTTTTCAGAGGCTCCGAGATCAGTCCATCACCGCCGGTACCGACGGCATCCAGCAACAATGCCCATACGATGTACATCTTCAACAGAAACGACGTTTGTTTGCTTTACCGCGAGTGGAATCGACCTCTCCGTACACTCAATTCGAATCAGGATCATAAACTCGTGTTCGGTCTCCTTTTTTCACTCAAATCCCTAACCGCTAAAATGGATCCATCTAGGTTTGTTTTCTAATTTTTGTTGTTTTATTTCCGTTATGCAATTAAGGCACCCGATCTGTGCCCTAATTTTTGTTGTTTTATTTCCGCTAAAATGGATCCATCTGGTATGGAAGTTTAGAGAGAGAGAGAGAGAGAGAGGAGATTGTAGAGAGAGATTGAGAGAGAGCTAGTAGAGTGAGAGAGTGAAAGTGGTGGTGGTGGCGGTGATGGTGGTGGCAGGTGAGTTATGGTGGTGGTGGTGGTGGTAGGATAGTTAGGTAGTGTTTGTTTGTTGGCCAAGAGCTCTTCTGAGCACTTATGTCTGCGTTGCGCAGACGCGCGCAGACATAAGGGTCCTGCAGCTTGTTTGTTTTCTTGAAGATCTGCAGATTTTTTACCTCTGCCTCACCTCTTCCCCAAGCAGATCCTTCCCCATGTCTTCAAACCTCTGCCAACCTCTTCTACATCTCTCCCTCTTCAAAACATCCATCTGTTCCACCTCCACCTCCACCTGCCGACACCACCTCCACCTCCGACACCACCTCCACCTCCACCTCCACCTCCACCTGCCGACACCACCTCCACCTCCGCCTCCACCTGCCACCACATCTCCGCCACCACATCTCCGCCACCACCTCTACTACCACATCTCAGCCACCACCATCGTCAAAACCCACCACCACCAAACCCATCAATTAAAACAAAACCCAGATCGGTGAGAGAGAGACCGTAGAGAGAGAGAGATCGGTAAGAGAGAGAGAGACCGTACAGAGAGAGATCGGTGAGAGAGAGAGATCGTAGAGAGAGAGAGAGAGATCGGTGAGAGAGAGAGAGACCGTAGAGAGAGAGGCGGTGGTGTGATGGCGGAGGTGGTGCGGTGGTGGTGGTGCTATGGGCGGTGGTTGTGACAGATTGTAGAGAGAGAGAGAGAATTTGTAGAGAGAGAGAGGGAATTTGTAGAGAGAGAGAGTTCAAGGCAGAGAGAGAGAACTGTTGTGTGTGTTGTGTGTGTGTGAAGTGGTTTTTGTAGAAAAAAAAAAACAAACCCTCTTCTCCTTGCAGATTGCAGACATTTGGTCCACCTCTTCTCCTGCAGATGCCTGCAGATGTGGTCCGCAAACTGCAGACCTTTTACCTCTGAAAAAAAAACAAATAGCACCTTAGGGATAGAGAAGGAGAAGGGGTAACAATGTCTGTATGTATTGTACTGTAATTATATTTACTTATATAATTCTAAAATTGTTTTATTTTAATATTTTGGATAAAATGACTAAAATACCCTTATGTGGGGTTGACTTAGTCAAATTTAACCATGAAAACTAACTGTGTTATGACTAAAGGACATAACTTGCAAGGGTTTGCAAACATCGAGTTCGTTTTCTGTAATTATTAAAGACAAAGGACACAGTTTGCAATAAGTAGCATACATAAAGGGCGATTTTTGTAATTTACTCTTCTTTTTCAGATGCAATGGTAGTTTTAGTAAAATTATGACTAAAACCTATGACAAAACCTCAACATAAAGGATGATTCGTAGAATTAAGAGAAAATTTCACTTTTTGTCCTTTATGTTTGCACTGAATTTTGAAACGTGCCCTTTAAAAGTTTTAGTTTCAATTTATGTCCAAAAAACACATGTTTTATATCACTTTATGTCCTTTTCACCAAACTGAGTTAAATTACTCAGTTAGATTTATTTAAGGCAAGGGCAAAAATGGTATTTTATAAATAAATGCATCACATCCCTTTTATCCCCTTATCTTCTTCAATTTCTGAGAAACCCTAGCACACAACCCAAATCCCCTGCCTTTTCCCCTTCAAGTACGGCAGCCGTCACCGTGGCTCCGGCGGCCAACGCCGCTGTTGGACTGCCACCATCATCATCTTCAACATTGTGATTACCTGAAACACCACCCAATGTGCCAGAAAAATTCATAGATCGTGTCGGATCTAAAGAGAAAAAGAGAAGAAAAAAGGGGTGTTGAAGGGTTTACCCGAAACTCAGTCACAGTGCCGCCGTCAAACACCCCCATTTCCACCACTCAGTCGCCGCTGCCGTGGAACTCACCGGAGCCGCACCACCGCCTCCGCTGTCAACCATCATTATCCTCGATTATCAGCATCAGTCGTCATCAACGACACTATCATCATCATCGCTCATCAATATCAACGTCACCGGCTCCGCCGGCTTCACAGGCCGGAGTCCGGCCGGGTTTTAGGGAGAAAAGAACGAGGGGGTGTTGGGGTTTGCCGGTGATCGAAGGGTATTCAGATGGTTACGGGTGTGTGAGTGAAGGTAAGGGGGTTGTGTGTGTGGTTCGCCGGAGGAACCCGGTCGCCAGAGATGTGGCTCCGGTCGCCGGTGTTTAATCGAGAAGGAGAGAGAGGCAGATAATTCTTGGTGTGCGCATGTTTTTGAAGAAGACAAGGGGACACAGCTGCAATCAAACTTCAAATGACAATTATACCCATGGATTAAATAAACCTAACCAGTTTGGTGTAAAGGACATAAAATGATATAAAACATGTGTTTTTTGGACATAAATTGAAACTAAAACTTTTAAATGGCACGTTTCAAAATTCAGTGCAAACATAAAGGACAAAAAGTGAAATTTTCTCTAGAATTAATGAAAGATTAAAGATGAAAGCTGGGCATTAACTCTATTTTTTTATTATCAAAATACCCCCTTGTCCAAGTTGAAGGTATTTTAACTTTTATATATGAATAAAACATTACTAATTAATGAAAGATGGACACAAATTATAATTTACTCTATTTTTTTATTATCAAAAATATCCCCTCCAAGTTGAAGGTATTTATATATGAATAAAACATTACTACATTTGCCTCTCACCAGCTTCAAAAATCCCCCAAAGAGTGAAAAGGAGACAATCTCATATGTCAACAGTTAAGAATTCTTCATCTTCATCTTCAAGATCCTCAACTTCATCTTCATCATAGTAGTCGTCGTCATCGTCAGAGTTCGTCCATGAACTCTCATCTTCACCCTGCACATTACACAAAAAAGTATACTGACTTTGTTATCAAAATACCCCTTTGTCCTTAATGGGCAAAAGTGAAAGTGCATTAATTTTAACGTTATTTTACTAATTTAGTGAAAATAACGTTAAAAGCTGAGGACGGTTAATCATGCATCATGTGGTGGCGTTGATAGCTGAAAGACAAAAGGGTACATGCACTAATCGGTCTTTATCCGGATTGCTGAGTGTTATGTGCCTTATGTCCAAGGCTTGATGCAAAACTACTATCGAGCCGGGGGGTCTCACTGGAAGCAGTCTCTCTATTCCTAAGGGGTAGAGGTAAGGCTGTCTACATCTTACCCTGTATGATGATGATGATGAATGTACAATAACTTATAGAGATGAGAGATTAAAGAAGTGTTTGGATGCGCGTTTTGAGTGATTTATTAATCCGGAATATTTATAACTCCATAACGAGCAACTGCAGATCATGAAGATAGTGTCTGGATGTGCTTTTGCCGTTCAAAGTTGTAATTATCAGAGATAAATAGCTGTTCCGAGTGTTCATATTGCAGCTAGTGTGATACTCATTACTTAAAAGTATTTATTTGACCCCTATAAGTCGCTTGATTTCATGTGTGGATAACAAAACAAACCTCGCTGGATTCCAAGACATGATCACGCAGCTCGATTTCATCTGTGTTCCGAGTACTCGTACCCTTGATATCCTTAGAATACATCATGAAATTGTATTTTAAGTATAAATCTAGAAATTTTGAGCAAATAGAACAAATTTGAAGATAGAATGGATACTTACATTTTGTGCTTTCATTTGTTTTATGGTGTTTTCCAACTCAGTTACATGTTCTGTGAGAGCCTGCATAGTTTACATTGAAATATATTAGTTATAAGTACTTGCATATTAGCTACATCAATGTATCATATGAATCATGAAAAAGTAGGAATAATAATGGCAACGATACCTCGTATCTCTGCAAGGCCTTCCAACGTTTCAATGCTCGTGCTTTTGAAGGAAGGCTTCTGGGCCTAATACTAATGGGCCTCCGATAATTCTTTCCACGATAATATATGATGGCATAACCTTTGGGCACTCTTACAATGTCTATTAATATCCCACCACTTTCATACTCCAAAAACCTTGCGGTTTCTTCAACAAACTCAACGTCTTTTTGCTTTGATATGAGTTTTACAAGTTCTCTATGTTTCCAGTGCAGATGCATGTTCTCGATAACACCATCAAAAACACCACGGATACCTGTAAATTACCTTATAGAGACAACATTAAATTTTCAGAAAAATAAAGTTTCAATACAAAAAAAGGTGTGGATTATACTTTACAAAATCAAGGTGCAGCTTTCCAACATAAAAGTTGATATAAAATACAAACTAGATGTGGCACAAAGTTAACAGGTCCGTGTTTAACCTTAACAGGTTTCGTGTGTATAACAGGTCGACACGTTAGGACCTGTTTAATTTTGTGTCTTAACAGGTAAAAATACCTTTTAACTTGTTAAGACCCGTTAATGACACGTTTATATATGTGGGGCTCCTAATTTTAAATTAAAAAAAATACCTGGAGGTAAAGTTTATATATTTAATAACAGGTCGTGTTTGTGTCTTAACAGGTCGTATGATACACCGGTAAAACTTTCGTGTCTTAACAGGTCATTTTGTGTAACCTGTATATTATCCGGTTCGTGTTTGGAAAATCTGACACAATAAGATTTTGTGTCGTGTTCGTGTTTACCTGTTTCGGATTCGTGTCTTAACATGTCGGGTTGACACGATATGCCAACCCTAAGAAATAGTATACATGATTTGAGTGTCAAATACAAAAATAATGTTAGTCCAATAAAAGCTGTTTTTTCGATAAATGGTTTAAGAGGTTTTAGGCACTAAAAAGTGCACCTTGGCGACTTTCGGCCCATATCCTTTAAAACTATTATCTTTTCGTATGTGAATGGGCCTAAAGTTCCACCTCTCAAATATACCAAACAATTTGGAGAAAAAGTGAAGCCAAAAATTCAAAATTGGCCGCTTTTACACAAGAATAGGTGGTGAAGAAGAAGCGTAATTAAGTGACAAGGATTTACCGAGTGGTAAGTAAGGTTTCATTCTTAATCCAACTCTTCTGAACATAACACGTTCCTCATCCGTAATAGTTTCTTGGTCATCGGGAGGATCCGCAGGAAGCCAGGTTTCGCGTATCTTAGCTAATTCTTTATCGGCTCTACTCCTTTTAGACTGGGCCTGTTCGATGCATCCAGAATCAAAGAAAAAGTTTTAAAAAAAATCCAATTAGCATGAAAATAGAGTAAAATGCCAAAATCGTGAGCACTTTTGCCTATTAAATCCAAGATAAGATTCTTTTGTAACTGGGCCCCTGACGTTTCATTTTTTGTTGCCATTTCCAACCAAATCACTAACTCGGTTAAAATGTATTGTTAACTCAGGGACAATTTTGGTAATTTTGTTAACTCATGGAAGATTTTGGCAATTTACCCATTTATTTTTTTGTTTTTAAATTTTATTTTTTATCTTTAAATGAAAAACAAAAAAAAATTATAAATATAATCTATATACATATACACACGTTTCTTTTTTTATTTTCTTTGTTACCATTAAATTAAAAAATAATTTTAAATGTGTGTGTGTGTATTATATTTATAATTATTTTTATTGGTTTTTATTTAACAGTTGGCAGTTCAACTATGAAAAGAACACTTACGATGAATAACTTATGCTCAAGCTTCTTAACAACTCTAGTTATCTTTGTTTTGGAAGCTTCTACCAACATTTGCTCGTGTTCTTCGGTTGTTTTTTCTCTTCCCCATTGTGCTTGAGCCTCATAAAACTCGGCTAGACTTCCTGCAAGCGCCACCTGTCCATGGTCAACACTTGCGGCTGCGGCTACTGGTTCTACTGTTCCAATCCTCACCTTCTCTTCTGCGTCTTGTATATCTTTCGTCATTTCCTGTCTTTCTGCTAATGCAGTAGCTACAGTTGTAGGAACAAAATCTTTCCCACGGTAAATTACGATGTAATATTTGTTTCTGAGCAGTAGGACACCTCCTGTTAGTTTCTACAATATTTCACATGTTAGAATCATGTCGTCCTTTAAATCATTTCATTGTTCCATATATCACATTATTTTTTAACATGCTTGTGGATAGGGGTGTAAATGAGCCGAGCCACTCGTGAGCTTCAAATCAAGGTGAGCTTAAACGAGCTAGAGCCCAAGCTTCACTTATCAATCCCGGGTAGGCCAGAGAGCCTAAACAAACATGTTGTTTATATCACATTTATCTAATATATTAGATATACGATTTATTTATATAAAAAAGAGTAAAGTACACGGATGGTCTCTGTGGTTTACCAAAATTTTGGATTTGATCCCTAGCTTTCTAAAAGTACATGGATGGGCCCTGTGGTTTGCACTTTGTATCGCATTTAGTCCCTAACTTGGACATGCTAAAACCTTTAGATTTGTTGGTTGGGGACTAAATGCGATATAAAGTGCAAACCACAGGGACCGTCCATGTACTTTTGAAAAGCTAGGGACCAAATCCAAAACTTTGGTAAACTACAAGGACCATCCGTGTACTTTACTCTATAAAAGAAATATTATGATATAAATATTTAAATAATATATATTATTTTTATACTAACATTAAAATTATAAATATATAAAAAATAATTATAAATTTAAATACATCACATATTTAAAAAATTGATACATAATAATCGAGCCGAGCTAGAGCTTTAGAAACAGTGCTCATTTACACCCATATTTATGGATCCATAAGATGACCATAGTTATTATATTCAATGCACCTTTAACTCCTCAGCCATTAACTCATTATTGGTATTTTGAATTCCACGTTTCACAGCGATCTTAGCAACCATGCTTTTCTCCCAAAGTTTGATTATAGCAGCTGCCAAGCCCTGATGATTCCTATTTCTCCCTTTGTTACCAAGTAAAAAAATTAAGACGTGTCACACGCACATATTGAAAATTCTAGAGAGCAATTTTAACCCATCTATTTATGAACGAGTCGATTTAATTTGTTCTTTTATCTCTAAGGGGCCAAACAAGTTAAAAGCAATCCAAACTGAACGCATATCACCTCTTATCATCTTATTCAGAAAACTAGATTATTATTTACATAAAAAAAACTTTGTAATCATATTAAACACACTAATATCCGTTTTTTTTAAAACAAAATTCTGACAGAGAAAAGTGTTATGGGCCGTTTCAACTAGAGCTACAAACGAACCGAACGTTCAGCGTACAGTTCGCCGAATGTTCAGCGTACAGTTCGCTGAACGTTCAGCGTACAATTCATGAACCGTTCGGCGGGAAGTTCGTTTGTTTAATAAATGAACGAACACGAATAAGAAATTTCGTTCATTTTAGTTAAATGAACGAACATCCATGTTTGTTCATTTATGTTCGTGAAGGTTCGGTAATGTGTTCGTTTATATTCGATAGTTCATTAGCGTTTTTAATTTTTAGATTTTATTTAAAAACTTCAAAATTCTAACAAATAATATATTTAATAAGTTTCAGTGTATCATATAATTTGTTCATGAACGCTTGTTTGTGTTCGTTTGTTTTCATTTGTGTTCATGAACATTAGTTTATACTCATTTACATTCGTTATCTAGAATTAACAAACGAATACGAACACGTTCATTTCCTTAACGAACGAACTTGAACAGAATCTCTTGTTTTGTAAGTGTTCATGAACAGTTAGTGAACACATATTTTCTTAACAAACAAACACGAACAAGGTCTTGTTCGCAGCCCTAGTTTCAACCCAACCAGTACCAAAAACGGATCCATTTAGCCACCTCTTAGGAATAAAACACTAAATAGTTAATTCAATAAAAGTAGTACCGAGAGCAAAATGACAAGGTAGCGATTTGGCAAGTTTCCTCAAATTAGTCATCTCTGCATTGGTGAGACGAGGCCGCATTCCGGTCGGAAGAAGCCGAAATGGGGTTTTGAAGCCGGGAATTGTTTGAGGAAGTAAATCGGCATCCACCGGAAGTATCCCGGTGCCCCACCATTCATGAAACCGTGGACCTAACCCATCTAGCACGCTATTAAATTCACATTCCTCTTCCGTCATGCTCTTGGTAACAGGTGTCGCTCTTGCATCACCATTTCTCGTTATCGGTTTATTACTATTATCATTATTGATATCGTTGGTAGAGGAAACGTCCGGAACAAAAAGAGTGTCACCGGTGGATTGAGGTCTTGAAGAAGGGCCCGCATAATTAACTCCCCTATATACCATCATCACGCTTCCAGATTGCCATATCACTAATCCACCTGTTCGGCGCTGAACGATTTCATGAGCGGTTTTCATATCTCGAGCCAACACCTCATGAAACTTGAGCCGAACGAGTTCCGATTTCCTCCACTGATCATGAATCTTTTCGAGAACAGGGGCGGTGATTCCTGCTTTTGGGATCGTTATCCGCTCGCATAATGTTGTACCCAGTGTCCTCAACCTCCTTAACTCTGAATCTTCGAGTGTTAATTCAGCTAATGTTGGAGCTTTCATCCTCTTCTTTACGCCTTCCGATTCCCTCTGTTCATCTTCGTCCCCTCCCTGATCTCTCTCCCATGGGAGAACGGTCTCCTCGTCGTCATCCTCGATCAACATTCTATCGGGACGAACCCAATCTCTTCGTAACAAATCCCCCAATTTCTCTTCACCCGTCAAAACCATTTCCGAACGAGCGTTTTCGATATCCTCCTCCTGTTCTTCTTCGTCATCGGAGCCCAACCCTAAATTACGCAACCGAAGAACAATCCTGTCGATGGCGGTGGTCCTGGAATAGGATAATGAAAACCACATCAAGCATTGTGTATCATTAATCAACTATATACAAAGGAAACTTAATCAAAACATATCACCTAACTATTGAACACATATAACAATAAACCCTAACTAATATATTTCAAACCGGAGCGGAAACCAATGAATATGCAGGTATAACAACAACATACAATCTTGAAAAAAAAAATTAAAAAAAGAAAAAGATAATAACCTGGTTGGACCACCACCATCACTAGCAGCAGGAGGTTCAAAAGAAGTAGAAAGTTTAGACCTTTTGCCCAATTCAGGTTTAATATTAGGGTTTTGGGGTGATGGGGTGGACCAATTGTTGAGCCAAGGGGCAGATGAAGAAGAAGGGTTATTAGTGGTGGTGGTGCTAGCGGTGGTTTTATTATTGTCAGTTGTTGAGTGAATTGAAGAAAAAGGTTTGATAAAAGAGGGTTTTAGGATAGAAGAAGAGGATGAGAAGAAGAGTAAGTGGGTGTTAGAGTGGAATGGGAATGTGAATTTTGTGTTGCGGAATGGGATTTCGGTTAGTTTCATGGTGGGGAAGTGGTGGTAGTTGGTGTTCATTCCACCATTGGTGGCGGTGGTGGCGGAGGACGGTGGCGGTGGTGGTGGAAATGTGGGAGTTGTGAGAAGTGAGAATGGAGATATCTGAGTTTTGGATGGAGAGGAGGATAAGATTTTTTGTGGGTTTATAGGTGTGACATTGTAATATGGTATTTTTTTTTTATTTTTTATAAATATATAGGTTTTTATCTTATTTGATTAGGTTATTTTTACATGTTATAAGTTTACTTATGTTTATCTTGACTAGTGGCATTGCTCGACACGTGGAAAGGGTGGGATACAAGAGCAGATAATCAAAAACTAAGGGTTTGGTGGGGCCTCGCTTAGCTGAGCGTGGCCAGTCATGTGGTATTTTTTAAAAACTACAAAGAAAATTAAAAAACGTACATTGAACCAGCCAACCACAGCCCGTCATGTCACCCAACCCCCCCCCCCCCCACCCCAAGCGGGCAACGCTGACCAAAACACCAATCCAGGGTGGAGCACCCAACGTTAAAGGCCAAAACGCCCGAAACCCATGCCCACACAACCAGTCTACGGGTAGGTGGAGTGGAACTCTTGTACACATTGGGCCAGAGCAGGACCTCCGGGACATTGTTTCTTTTTTTTTTTTGGGGGGGGGGGGGGGTGTTTCAAAAAAAAATCTCTAAACGACTTGCTTTACCTGAGATCTTCCATTCACATTTTACCAGAATAAATGTTACATGTTTTAATTTAGCCAGTCAAACTTGATAACAATTAAAATACTTCTTTTATAATCTGTCTTGCGAAAAAGGCTAGTGTCCTTTTAGAGTTAATTGCCAAAATCGTTCCTGAAGTTTAGGCAGGTTTGCCATTTTCGTCTAAAATGACACTTTTGTACTAAATTGCCCCCAACGTTTGTAACTTTTTGTCATTTTCATCCAAATCACTAACTTAGTTTAGTTTTTCTGTTAAGTTGAGGATATTCGGATGAAACTGGCAAATATAAAACCACATGGACGATTTTGGCATATTACTCAAACCACAGGATATCCTCAACTTAACAGAAAAAATAAACTAAGTTAGTGATTTGGATGAAAATGACAAAAAGTTACAAACGTTGAGGGCAATTTGGTACAAAAGTATCATTTTGGACGAAAATGGCAAAATGCCCAAACCTCAGAGACGATTCTGGCAATTAACTCTATTCTTTTTTACTATATATGTAACAAAAATAATTAAATAAAAGAAATTAAAAAGGGTTTGAGTAAATTACCAAAATCGTCCCTGTGGTTTTATATTTGCCAGTTTCATCCAAATATCCTCAACTTAACAAAAAAATAAACTAAGTTAGTGGTTTGGATGAAAATGGCAAAAAATTACAAACCTTGGGGGCAATTTGATACAAAAGTGTCATTTTGAACGGAAATGGCAAACATACCCAAACCTTAAGGACGATTTTGACAATTAACTCGTCCTTTTAAGGAAGTTATAATAGCTTAGGGGAAAACAACATATTGTGATCGGTGGTTGGTTAGGGATGGACTCCACCACCTTAATATCATAAACTTCTAAACTTGACTCTAGATCACGCTACTAATTGTCAATGATCTTTAGATCAAGTGGTGGAAGACTTGCATTTTTTTTGTTAATGTAGGTTCAACTCTCACTTGGTGCAGAATGAAGCACTGGTGGGCAATGATAGGAGACTCAGGGAAACCTGGATTCGACCCTTGAGCTAAACGAGTTTTACCGGTAATTTCATCGTCGTGCGTACGGGCGGGTGGGTTACCGGGTTTTCCCCGAAATTTGTGGTGAACTCGCGTTACTCTCGAAGTACCTAGTGGATGCCTTGAAAGTGCTTGGATTGATTCTGTTTGCCGTTTAAAAAAAAGATCATGCTACTAATCTAATCTAATCTAATCTAATCTAAATTTATTAATAGACAAAGTGAATGAACAGTAAAAGATAAAGATCATGCTACTAATCTAAACGTATTATTTATAAGCTTATATAAGATTGTATGTAATCAATGTTTGTGGATGAGTTGGCATTGACATTGAGAAGCATGATAACCAGGTTTCCAAGGCAAGTGTATTGGACTTTCTCTATAAAAAATTAATCTTACAACTTATTACGCCCAAATAATTTTTATTTTATTTATATCTAAAATCTTAAAGCATATTGGACCTGATAGTCTTATTTGAATCCATATCCATTATCCAAACATCTAACCTAATTAATAATAAAAAGTAAACAAAACTAAAACTTTTAAAAGCAGAAAAAAAACACATTGCTCCTACGTTGTTCGACTTCCATCGACTAACCCACCACCAGTCCACCACAACGTTAGCATTGTCAGTGGCCATCGTTGTAACACCCCGTTTTATAGACAAAAAAAATACATACATATATAAAATTTATATTTTATATATAGTCGAACGAGTAGGTAACGAGCAAGATGGTGGTAACATTTAGTATTATAATATATCGTTTAATTATAATAATAAAATATATTATATTTTGACATTACTCCATTTTTAACGAAACTTAGGTTAAAATGTAGATAAAAATGAGCTTGTCCTAGTGCCATATTCATTGTTTTATAAAACGTTATAGTTTGAATGTTATACGAGAAAAACAAGTGAAGCAGCTGAATTAATATATATAAGCAAGCAAGCAGGTCAAGCAGGTCAAGCAGGCAAGCACGTCAATAAATCCCACATCGACGCAAAGATGGTTTGAGGTGCTTGCTTGCTTCCTTATAAATAAAAGTCCCAATTGTTATTTAGAGTATCAGTTTTTAACGGGAACGCTCTAGTATAAAGAGAATCTTGAGCATACGATACCCCATTGGGTGTTGTTAGTAGTCGTTTTGGAGCACGAGTAGGAGCAGAAGTAGGGAAACTCTACATTAATGTGTCGTAGATAGTTTTAAGGTATGTCCTCGTTTAAGTTTATGTTTATTATTTATTTTTACGTAGTTAATATTAGTATTATTGTTATTAGTAATATATTATTAGTAGTAGTAGTGTTCGTATTACTTTTAGGTACTAGGGATTATTGTCGGGGCGGGTATTGGGTAGCATAGCCTTAGATAGGCATAGACTGATCACCTATGCTTAAACAAGGCATCGTTAACCAATATCCAACCATGATAATAACTAGTTAGGTGTACCGTTACCTTACTTAGGATTATGTAAATTGTGTCAGGACCCTGAGGTAGTATCGAATTATACTAGCAATTACTATCAATTATTACGCAACTAGCAAGATGTGAGTTTTATGTAGTTTTCCAAACGTGAACATGCTTGTCCTGAACTGTAATAATATGGCATGACTGTTGTACGCATGTATATAACCTGAGCATGACAAAGTTCAAATGAACTTTGTGTTGACCAATTCATGGTCAAAGCAGAAAGTCAAACACTGTTTGACTTTCATGCTTGAAAAGCATAAACGAGCATAAAAGAAACTTGCAAAATGTCCAAGCAATGAAGAATTTGATCTTAAAAATACTCATGTATGAAGCTAAGGCTTCAACTTAGAGCAAAGTCAGATCAAATGTGAGGAATGCTTGAAAATCAAGTGGGTATTTATAGATTTTCAAGAACTGTTAGGATCGTTTCTCATAATTCGGGCTTTGATCTGGACCATACAAGTGTTGCCCATGGTTTACAATACAAGGGGACATCAAAACCATCAAATGGTATTCTAAATCAGTGATCAACCATCAAAATCAGCTGAAATGAACAGATTCAATGTTTCTGTCTGGGCATCTGTCGCGACCCACATAGACTCACACTGATTCTTACGCGCCCCGCCAGAGATACTTTGACAGATTGTCAAGTTTAGTCCCTACAAGTGTAAAACTTGGTTTTTGGTACATTTTCGACACGTTTAAGCCCCGTTAACCCCATTTCAAGGCTCTACAATGAAGTTAAAGTATAGGGAACATGAAATATGCTCAAAAACATCTCGGATGTCGGTTCGTTTGGTCGTACGGTTGCGTTGTTCGGTTAATTACGACGAAAACTCGAACGGACGCGAAAACGATCCAAATTACGCGACAAATGGTATTTTTGCATTTCAATCACTAAAATAAAATATTTTAATGATTAAAATTTTTTTTGGATGTCCGGATATGTTCAGAACATAAGATATGCGCGAAAATGCAAACTTATGCACTTTTTGACGCTTTTAGTCCCTATTGATCAAATAAGCATATTTTCGCATACCGAACCCCTCAAAGCCTATTTCTAAGCTATGTAAAGGATATTTAAAGTATGCTTAGCTTATGATCAATTTCCAGAATGTTCGTTACCATATGAATCTGTATAGTTTCGCAGTTTGACACAAATAGTCCCTGCGATCGAATAAACTTGTTTTCGACACACCAAACCATCCAAAACTTATTTCTAAGTTATGTAAAGGTTATTTAAGTTATGTTAAACCTATGTCACTATTCTAGAGTGTTTTTCGTGTAAAACTGATTACGTTTACGTATCAGTTCGCGTATAACTTCCAAGAAAGCGATTTAAAGCTCGAAATTGAACAAGAATTGATATGTGCAAATGATACATGTATTTATACAAATCCCAAGTATGAAACACAAGATTTCATTGGTTTTGTATTTTGTACGATGGTCGTGGAGGCACATATGTCACACTAAGAATAATTGAACCAACTTTGTACTTTTAAGTTTACAACGTTTGTACCTTACAGTTAGTTGTATTAATAAAATAAGTGTTTCCTTATAAGTTGGTATCAATTGTATATGGTGCATCTGTAACAACCCGACTTTTGAAGTCAAAGTCAGAGGAAGAAAAGATTGCTAATTAGATCTGTCTTTTCTTACTTAATTATTGTTTGTACTTTCGACTCGATAATCGCTATGCTATTTAGTTTTACGATTTGTAATATGTGAAGTAACAATGCGATAAACGCAATTAAACGCTAATCTACTTAACGCTATCTCATCGTTATCGCATCGCAACTCGAATCGCAGTTATTGGTATTGTTCTGTGCGTGTGTGTTATTATGTGCTTTACTTGTCTGATGCTGATGTGCTTTACATGTGCTGCATGCTTTAGGGAAGTTCGATAGTGTGACACTACTCTTCGACTCTTGTGATTCTTAAATCTTATAATGCCTTTCGTTTTGCTATTTGAATGTGGGGAACCTTTTAGCGCAAGTTAAGAGGCACTGAGATAAGCATGCAAATTTCCTTATTATTATAGGTGCACACATAATAATAATGTGGGGTGCATGTGAGTCCCAGTGAGGCTTAACAAGTGTAAAAAGGGTTCCGCTCTGTTGTTTGATGCAAACCTTGTAGTTTGTAGATGTCAACGTGAGGTTTGACTCCTACCATATCCCGATTCTTAAACTTTTTCCCTCTTCTTATATATAGAATCATGAGCGGACGAGGTCATGGACGTGGTCACATTGCGATGACTCAGGCTGAGTTGACAAATTTGATTAACACTCGTGTGGCTGAGGCTTTGGCAGCCTATCAAGCTGGTACGGTATGTGCCAATTATTCTTTATTCTTGTGTCGCGTACACAACTTGTTGGATCGTTTCGGTGACCCTAAACAGTCAGTATGAGTAGTTCATCATCATTTACAAAGGCGGAATCAATGTAAACAACGTCAAACAGCTTGTTTCCTTTTAATCTTTCTCTATTACTGAATTGCTGAGCTTTTACAATGAATTCTGACAAAAATCCGGCAGCACCTTCGCTCACACACACAACTATTCCGTTTTAAATGAACATGCACAACTTCTATATATAGGCTAAGCCTATTCCGTTTGAAAGTGACACATCCATGTTCAAACGAACCTGCTTCAAATGGACTGGTTCAAACAGACTGACCTGTTCAAACGGATGGACCTGTTCAAACGGACTCACTACCTAAAACATGACCAAACCCTAATTCTATCACTGTTGTGCACTCGTTTAACCTATCTAGACATAAGACTCGATAAGACGTAGTTAACAGACAGTAGATGCACCAACAGACTCCCCCTTGGATGTTGACGAAGTCTTTGGCTTCGAGTCTTTAGTCTTAGTCTCTTTCCAAATTGTCTTGACATGTAAAAGCTTCCTTCAATCTTTCATCTTCCATCAACAGCTAGCATAAAGCACAGACTCTGAATCTTTAACAACCTTCAAACTCCCCCTTGAATGTAGATTCAGGAACTGCTTCTGACTTTAAGTCTTCAGACTCCCCCTATCAGTAGGCTAGGATTTTGCTTAACTGCTTTCTTAAACTTAAACCTGTAACCTGCATATACTCTACCCAAATATAAGATATATAACAATAACAGTATCAATCCATACTTACCATTCAATCACAATTGATAATCTTATCAGTGTTTAGAAATCCACTTAAGTATTCAGGTCCAAATTAATGACCCTGATTACTTAATTTATCTACCAAGTCCAATTTAATGACCTTGGTTGATCAGAGATAATTCACACTGACATTCAGTTCAATTTGTTTTTCTAAAAATTTACAAGTTTCAAGTTAATGAACTTGCTTTTGACTTTCCATCTTCTCAAGTTTATCATGTTTTAGCTCACGACTCATCTTCCAGTCCAGAAACTTCCTGCATCTGCTTTCAACTTTCGAATCCGAAGATCAACTCTCCACTTTGGTCTGTCAGAAAATAAAGCAGAAATGTAAAAACTTTTTGGATTTTTAATAAAGCTTCTAAACTAGAAATGAAATACAGAACTAAAATGCAATAAAAGTAAACTATTTACAAACAAATTTTTTCTTTGAGCGTGTTAGGGAATCATATCAACTATTCAACAAGTCACAAGTACCGTTAAGCTTTAATTTCATACTCAGAATTAAACAATTCGCGTAGATTGTCGATATACTGATCCACTTAAATTTTCACACAATTTTCAATCTGTCCAGGATACGAATTTAGTGTTTTAGAGACTTAAACTTATACGTGTGTCCCACCTCTTGAATATACTCCCGTATCCAGATCCCAATATTCAGTCTTATAGGTGAGTATACCACAAATGATATCTGTAAAGGGTTAATAAATTATGAAGAATCATGAGAGCTCAGGTCAGAACTACCGTTCAGCAGAGAGATCATGACTCAACTTTTGAGTGTGTCCCCTTTAGAGGATCTTTTTTACAACAGCATTGCTAAGAAATTTTATTGTCTTATCATATATGCTGAGGGTGATGCTATGTTTCAAGCATTGCGAAAAGTATTATTCGGGGACTAGGTCAGAACTTCCATTCAGCAGAAGTCCCGGAATAATACCCCAGATATCACTGAGTATAAAGACCTAATATATCAGAAAAAGGAATCTTTCAAACAAGATTTCAGGGGTTACCTATATATCCAAGTAGTGTTCCCCACGAAACAAGTAAGTAAAGATTTAGGTTTATATCCTGAACAAACCTACTAAATGCGTAAAAACCTATCGGCATATCATCAGCGAGACTGTTTAACGCATTTAAACATTCCATTTCTTTAGCATACCGTAACTGTCAAGCCGATGTACTATCATTTTCCCTTTTTACACAAGCTCTTTTCTGGTTTTCTATTGTTTTTGGATTTTGAAAATATCTCATGTTTTTGTATTTTTGTCATTTTTTATTGTTTTTGTATTTTCTGAAAATATTACCCTATACTCCCCCTAAATACCAAAACAAGTAAAAAATCGACAAACCATTGCAGATTGCTTCTCAACATCATCTACAATGTCTCCTTCATCAACGCCAATAATCTCCTCCAATACCGATAAAAGCTTCATACCATTCAGTTTTAGCAAATACTGAAAACGTGTTCTATCAAATGCTTTGGTATGTAAATCAGCTTTTTGCTCGTCAGTGTGGATTTTCTCAATTCATATCAACTTCTTCTCGAAACAATCGTGAATGAAGTGATGACGAATTTCAATGTGTTTGGTTTTAGCGTGATGAACTGGATTTTTAGTAATGTTAATCGCTGCCTCATTATCAACAAAGATAGGGGTGTTTAGAAATTGCAAACCGTAGTCGCGAATCTGTTGCTGGATCCACAAGATCTGAGAGCAGCAACTGCTAGCAGATACATACTCCGCTTCACATGTGGATAGGGCCACAGAGGTCTGCTTTTTGCATTGCCAGGTGACCAATCGTGGTCCGAAAAACTGGCACCCCGCTGTTGTTGATTTAGCGTTAACTTTGCAGCATCCGAAATCCGAATCGGAATAACCTTCGAGCATAAAGTCGCCATCTTTTGGATACCACAACCCCAACGATGGAGTTCCTTTCAGGTAGCGTAATATCGTTTTCACAATCACCATATGCGAAGCTCTCAGGTTAGATTGAAATCTTGCTGCGAGGCAGGTTGGGTACATGATATCGGGTCTTGAAGCTGTCAAATACATCAGCGATCCGATCATGGAACGATACATCGTTTCAACTACCTTTTCTCCGGTGAGATCAGGGTTTATCCCATGATTCGTTGCTAATGGGGTGGAAGCTGGAGTAGAACTTGACATCTCGAATTTCTCCAAGATATCATGAACGTACTTCGTTTGATGTATGAAAATTCCTTTGGGTAGTTGATCAACCTGTAGTCCCAAAAAGAATTTCATCTCACCCATCGATGACATTTCAAATACATTTCAAATTTCTGCTTCATAACTTTTTCAAAATCTTTGCACAGATTCTCATTTATTGACCCAAATATAATGTCGTCCACGTAAATTTGAACTATCAGAAGATGTCCGTCGACCTCTTTAGTGAAGAGAGTGGCATCCACTTTTCCACGAATGAAGTTGTTGGCTAGCAGGTGTTGAGACAATGTCTCGTACCAAGCTCTCGGAGCCTGGTGTAAACCATACAACGCTTTGTCTAGTAAGTAAACCTTGTCTTTGTGGTGTGGATCGGTAAAGCCCGGTGGCTGACCGACATATACCTCCTCTTTTACCTTCCCATAGAGAGACGCCGATTTCACATCTAGCTGATATACTTTGAAGTTTTTCCAAGACGCAAATGCTAGGAAGATTCTGATCGCTTCTAATCGAGCTACAGGAGCATACACTTCGGTAAAATCTATACCCTCCTGTTGACTGAAACCCTGGACTACGAGTCGAGTTTTGTTACGAACCACAACCCCTCTATCGTCTCTCTTACACTTGAACACCCACTTGGTGTTTATCTTCCTCTGACCATCAGGCAAATCCACTAACTTCCACGCTCCTAACTTCTCGAATTGGCTCAGTTCCTCCTGCATCGCATTGACCCAAGAATCTTCAGTAAGCGCCTCTTTGTAAGTTCTCGGCTCAATCTGCGAAATAAAACAACTCAATGAGAATTCAGTTTGTAAAGGAGCAACTTTTGTATAAAAACATGTAAGCCCTTGATCAAGCTGTCTTCTAGTGCGGACGCCTGTTTGCAATTCTCCAATGATCAACTCCTCTGGATGGTATGATAGAGTTCGTGGCATCACTTCACCTGGAACATCTACATCGCCTTCCAGATTAGTAACATTCTGATTTGCATCTTGTTCACTGACTGGGTTTGTTTGACTTGAAATCTGAATTTGCTCCCCCTCAGAATCTGAATCACCACGATCAAATACTGGCATGTTTTCAGATTCTTGATTATCATTTTGTGCCGACTGATTATCTTGAGCAACTTCATTTTGTTGGACATCATCATGTTCACCAGCATTGCTTGGACCTGCTTCATCATCGTTCAAAGCTTGTCGTGGTCGATTTGAATACTCAGCTGGGAACCTTTCCTGCGATTCTTCATACTCTCTTAGAATATCCAACTCGTCAAAAAAATCTTCTTCTTCTTGTTCTTCCATCATGTCAAACGAATCCCACAACTTGTCGTAATGATAACGCCATGAATCTGGAGGATTCTGCGGCGGCATTGTATAACCTTGACATTCAACATTGGGAGCTTCAATAATCCACTTTAGACTTGGAACGAAGACTCGTCGTAACGGACTTGCATAACCTATGAATATCCCTTCAATAATCTTCGGACCAAACTTTCCAAAAGGCTCTAGAACAGTACAGGGTGACCCAAACGGTTCAAGATACTTCAGATTCGGTTTGCAGTTATTGATCAACTCAAAGCATGTTTTATTGAATTTCTTAACATTGAGAACTCTGTTGAGCGTATAGCATGCGGCGGAAACTTCTTCTGCCCAAAAATTAATCGGTAGCTTTGAATCAGCAAGCATTGTTCTGGCCGTTTCGATTAGTGTCCTATTCTTTCTTTCAGCGACTCCATTCTGCTGCGGAGTGTACGGAGCACTAAACTCATGCAATATACCTCTTTCATCACAATAATCTTCCATCTTGGTGTTCTTGAATTCAGTACCATTATCACTTCTGATTCTTTTGGTACGCCTTTGATACAAATTTTCAATTTTCCTGAACAACGCCATTAAACTATCAAACGTTTCATCTTTCGACTTCAAGAATGATACCCACGAAAATCTGGAATAATCATCAGTAACCACAAGACAGTAGAGATCTCCTGTAATACTTTTGACGTTTATTGGACCAAAAAGATCCATATATAGTCTCTCTAACGGTCTGGAAACTGAATTGACTTGCTTTTTAGGGTGTGACTTTTTCTTCTGCTTGCCTTTGATGCAACTAATGCACTCCCCTTCCAGATGAAAACCTTTCACATGAACACCTATAACCAAATCATTGTGCACCAAGTAATTCATTTTTCGCAAATGTATATGCCCCATTTTTCGGTGCCACAATCTTGATTCTTTCTCCGTTGCTCTAGACACAAAACAATGAGCTTGACCCGTGGTTGTAGTAGCTACGCTCATGTCCAACACGTACAGATCATTCACTCTAGGTGCCCTCATGATAATCCATTCTTCAGGAATAACAAATCCTGGTTTCAAGATCAAACATTCTTTGTCTGTGAAGTGAGTGGTATACATTCTGTCACAAATCTGTGAGATACTCAGCAGATTATTCTCCAGCTCAGCAATGTAGTTAACTCTCTCAAACGTAACAATCCCATTGGATAACGTTCCTTCACCAACAATTCTACCACCTTGATTTCCTGCGAATCCCACATAACCACCATTGAAATTTCTCACATCGTACAACAATGCAGTCTTTCCTGTCATATGTCGAGACGCTCCACTATCCATAATCCATCGTGAAACAACTCTCAGAAGTTCCTGCACATATCACAAATTGATTTTAAAAACACATTTCAATAAAGATGTCGATTCATGCTTCACAATTACCAACTAGGAAGCTCGGGCAAGTCCAAATTTTTTAGTGAGATTTTGATGCTACCCAAGCCTCTTTCGACTTAGGTAACTGGGCTTTAATGTGAGATTTTGTAGTGTAAAGTGGCGGAAAATTTTTATCATTCATTTTTAAACTTTCCTCAGATCCAACCTCAACCTTTTTGTATAAGAAAAACTCATCTATCTTAAGTTGACCGGTTGGTTGATTTTTCTTTTGAACATTCTTCTTCTCTGGTGGAGTAGAAGATTGTTTCTCCAATTGTTCATAATAATCCAAAGAAACATCCATCTTTACCGGAATGGTAGAAGACTATTGTTTTTCCGACTCAGAAACCTTTGGTTTAGATGAACCTTTTGGCTTTTCAACCACTTTTGGCTTCTATGTTTGTTGAGATGAAGCAACCCGTTTGTAAAATTTGTCATTTTTAGTTACCACATTCTTAACAGGTTCAATTTTGACTTTTGTTTTCTCATTTTTCAAAATTTTCTCAACAACCAATGGAGCTTTTCCTTTTGCATCAACCCTCTTCCTTTGATTCTCAACAACATCAGTCTTAGGCTTGAAGTTGATGTAATTTCTTGCAATGTGTCCAACTTTGTTGCATCTAAAACATGTACGAGTATCAACAACTCGACTTGTGCCTTCAGACTGAGGTTGTGAGGCCCTCTCCTCAAAGAACTCTTCATTTGATTTCGAAAAAATCTTTTTCTCTTCATCAGAAAGTGAACTTGAACTGTTCACAAACACTTTCTTCTCAGCAAACTTCTTGTGATGAAAATTCTTTTTTGATAGTTCTTACCACCCTGATAACCACCCGACCATTTGTTTCGATTGTTGTTATAAAAACGCGGTGGAACAACAGGTTTCTTGTAGTAAGCTTTATCTTTCTCAAAATTCATTTGCCTTTTTGTTTGTTTTAAACTTTTTACTTTAGACAAATCAATTTCAACCATTTTGAACACATTTGTCAATTTTGAAACATTTACATTCTCCAAAAGAAACTCAGAATCCGAATACAACTTATCAGATCCCGACATCTTGTACATGACAAGATTAGGTTCATCATTTAAGTTGTTTTTGGACTTTTGTTTCTGAATGTATTTGTCCAAGAAACATCCATCATCTTCAGCTGAATCACTTTCAGACATCAAAACACTTTCAGCTGTGCTTTTAACAATCTCTGTCTGAACACTATCATCAGATGATGAAGAAAATGTCACATCAATTGAATCAGGAAGTTTCACTTCATTTTCATCTTCAAGATTAACCAACCCAGATTGCTTTTTCGAATAATTGTCTAGAACTGGTGGTGGAACTTGATGAAACCCGACCCCAGTTCCATCACAGTATACATCTTCGCCTGCTTTGTTTTTCCCGATGGGGTTGGGAACAATGAGTTGCAAAACAAAGCTTGCAGAGTTGTAACTGTTCAATTTAAATTGATACGCTCATTCTCAATCTTAGCTTCTTCAAACTGAAGTTTCAATTTAGCAATCTCATCCAATTGTTGATTGATTAATTCTTCTTTGATTCTCAAAACACTTTGTAAGTGACAATTTTCTTTGTATGTTTTACCGTTTCTATCATCATTATCTTTCATTGTGCGTTTAAGCTTCTCAAATTTTTCAGTGATCTCACGATTTTCAAGAACTAACTTCTCATTTTCTTTCCTAACCTTTTCTAGGTCAATTTTATCATTTTCAATTTTGTTAGTTAATTATTTTAATCGTTCAGTTGAAGCTTTCACCATTTTATCACGATCAAGGATTTGATCCTCAACACTTCTGACTCTAGCAGTCAGATCATCAATCTTCTTACCTTTGAGATAAGTGTTTGTACTACAAACTTTGCATTCTTTGATGCAATTTTTGCAGTCAACATCACCACTGACTTTCTTACCTGACTCAGTTGTTGACGCGTTTGAACTGACCTGGCTTTTAGACTCAGAGACAGTTTTAGAGTCTACCTCAAGTGCCTTAGCAGCCAGCACCTTGTCAGCCACCTTTCCCATGTTTTCAGCATTCAACTCTTGAGTCGTGTCAATGATTCCAGTATCAACCTTCTTTGACTTCTCTTTTTCTTCTTCTACTTTCTCCTTCTCTTCTTCGCTTCCCCACCATTTTCTTTGCCAATAATCATCTTCTTCTTTCATTTCTTTAATTATGGTTTCCATATCAAGAGTATTATGGTCAATAGCAATGTTTCCATTGGAGTCAAGATAACATTCTCTGTCTGGATCCCATCTCCTCGCTCTTTTTGCTTCACAATAGATAGCAGATATATTGATCATTTTTTGTTGAGCTATCATCTTCCTGTAAGCATATCTCGTTTCTTCAGGTCTGGTGTCTTTCCAAGGTTCAGGTTCAGATTTTGCCATGAATGCATATCCAACCGCATCCTCCTCAGGTAACAACTCGCTCCAGTCGAAACCTTCATCGTCATGAATCACCGCAAGAGCTCTGGATTTTTCTTTGTTATCCTCAAGCTGCTTCATCCTTGGCAGTTCTGATTTATTCTGATGATAAATCGCCTTCTTGTAGTAATCTTCTCTGAACGGGTTTTCAGACTCATCATAAGCATTTCGACATTCACGCTTAAAGTGACCTTTCTGTTTACACTTAAAGCATGTCACTTTAGACTTATCAAAGCCTAACTTGGTAGATGGTCCACCAATAGACTTTCTTCCGGTTATCTCCATGAAACGCTGTGCCCGACGAACTGCACTGGCCATACACCACCTTATGTCGATCAATTCCATCTCTTCAGGATCAATCTGATCGTAATCTTCTTTTGTCAGGTTGGTGTTGCCTATCTTCCCTGCTACAAGACTTTCATACGATTCTAGCACAAAAGCTAAGAAAACTATCTGTTGCTTTGCCGACTCCTCACTGAAGTTTTGAGCATTCTTTAAGTCTACAGCGATGTTGCATTGAAATAAGTTCTTTGCATCTAATTGACTTGAATGTGATGAAGAACCACTATGAAATCCACTGCTTTGACTTTCTTTGTTTAAAATGTTGGAATTCTCAGCAGAAAATGCTGTCTTGGGAGAAGTATTCTTTGGCATCATGCTTTTTGGATAATACAAATCCAAGTTCTGTTGGTATGATGAGTGATTGACTTTGTGTGTTTTCCTTAACTCCAAATCGTTACTCTCTAGTCTTTCAATCAGCAAATCTACAGTCAACACTTCTGGTGGCTTGATAGTATTCTTCAACATTAAGGCATAATATTGCCAATCCATCTCATCTGGCAATGAATCAAACAATTTGTCGACTAGCTCTTCTTGAGAATAGAAAATTTCATGTCTCGACAGCTCCAACTTCAGGTGCCCAAACCTCTCAATCATTTTACAAACTGATTCATTCTTTAAACAACCAAATAAATCAAATTCTTTTCTAAGTAGTTTCTTTTTGTTTTTCACTATTTCTGCACTTCCCAAACATTTTGCTTTCAATTTATCCCAAAGATCTTTAGAACTGTTGTACTCAATCAAAGATATTATATCTTCTCGAACAGATTGAAATAGCAGTGCGATGCATTTTTGCTCAGCAACAAACGAATCTATTTCTTCAGTTGATGTCAAGCTTTCACCCTTTTTGCCTCCATTCGCATATCCATTCTTTAGACTCTTCCAGCTGAGATAAGCAAAAGCCATCAACCAATCTTCAATCTTCTTGGCCCACCGACTATAATCTTCGATAGCCATCAACTTCGGGGGTTTGTTATAAGTTCCGAAAACACTTTCCACACTTAGATCATCCGATAAACTTTTCTTCGTATTTGGCGTGTTCTCATTGTTGTTGCTAGAAGAAGTATCGTCTCCAGAATTTCCAGCAAAGCATACGTATCACTAAACGGATTCATGAATAGATCATCCATCTTGTACGTACCTGAAAAATCAGCAAACACTTAGAAATATTTTTGAATTTGAAATATGACAGATTCAAACGGAATCTGTTCAAGCGGAATTGTTCAAACGGTATTATGTCTTTCAAACGAAATGGCTATTCTCAAACGAAATATGTTATTCCGTTTGAAACAACACTAATCAAGTTTCAAACAATCCACTCTCAAACGGACCACTTTCAAACGGACCACTTTCAAACGGACCACTTTCAAACGAACCACATTCAAACGGACTACTTTCAAATGAAATGGTGATGTACAAACGGAAATATCACCAGTTTCAAACGAAATGTCAGTTTTCAAATGGAAAACAGGCTTCGTTCAAACGGAATAACCTATGATGTCAGCATTTTACGAACAGTTTCAAACGGAATAGGTGTTTTTGATCAGTTTTAAGTCGAATTTTGGTCTCAAATTTTCAAGGATTAGTTAACACAGTATTTCATTTTATATGTGAAAGTTTTAGGCCATTTCAACCGTGAATTATGTCCGAATCAGAAAAGAATGAGTAGAAGTAAGAAAATCCGATGATTTCAAGCTGCAATGGTATAAACTCCTTGTCCTGAGCTCTGATACCACTTGTTGGATCGTTCCGGTGACCCTAAACAGTCAGTATGAGTAGTTCATCATCATTTACAAAGGCGGAATCAATGTAAACAACGTCAAACAGCTTGTTTCCTTTTAATCTTTCTCTATTACTGAATTGCTGAGCTTTTACAATGAATTCTGACAAAAATCCGGCAGCACCTTCGCTCACACACACAACTATTCCGTTTTAAATGAACATGCACAACTCCTATATATAGGCTAAGCCTATTCCGTTTGAAAGTGACACAGCCATGTTCAAACGAACCTGCTTCAAACGGACTGGTTCAAACGGACTGACCTGTTCAAACGGATGGACTTGTTCAAACGGACTCACTACCTAAAACATGACCAAACCCTAATTCAATCGCTGTTGTGCACTCGTTTAACCTATCTAGACATAAGACTTGATAAGACGTAGTTAACAGACAATAGATGCACCAACACAACTCTTACCCGTATGCTATATTTTCTTTCGTTCTTAGGTCAGCAAGCGAATCAGAATCAAAACAATCCGCCTGCTTGTATGTTCAAAACGTTCATGGATTGTAAGCCACAGACTTTTAGTGGAGCTGAAGGTCCCGTGGGATTGCTCCGTTGGTTCGAGAAAGCCGAATCCGTTTTGCTATTTGTAATTGTCTAGAGGGGGACAGGGTGAAGTTTGCTTCTGGCACCTTGGAGGATGGTGCTCTGACTTGGTGGAATGCTCAGGTGCAGATGTTGGGCGTCGAGATGGCAAACGCGACCACTTGGGATGATTTCAAAGAGCTGATTCGGGAAGAGTACTGCCATCGGGATGAAATTCAAAAGTTGGAAAACGAGTACTATAATCTGAAGATGGAAGGATCTGAGATCGAGGCTTATAAGAGACGGTCTCATGAACTGGCAAACATGTGTCCTAACCTATCTCGACCACCACCTCGCAGGATCGAACTCTACATTAAGGGATTGGAACCACAAGTCAAGGGATTAGTCACCGCAGCAAATCTCAACGACCTACCCCGGATTATGAGATTGGATCACAAGATTACGGATCAGGAGGTGGAGCGTGGCTCGCTGCCACCCCGTATTGCTGCTGCTACTACTACTACTACTACTACTGCTACTGCTGCTGCTGCTGCTGCTGCTGCTGCTGCTGCTGCTGCTGCTGCTGCTCCTGCTGCTGCTGCTGCTCCTGCTGCTGGCTGCTGCTCCTGCTACTGCTGCTGCTGCTGGCTGCTGCTGCTGCTGGTGGCTGCTGCTGCTCCTGCTGGCTGCTGCTGCTGGTGCTGGCTGCTGCTGGTGCTGCTGCTGCTGCTGCTGGTGCTGCTGCTGCTGCTGCTGCTCCTGCTGCTCCTGCTGCTCCTGCTCCTGCTGCTCCTGCTGCTGCTCCTACTGCTCCTGCTGCTGCTGCTGCTGCTACTTACTGCTACTGCTACTCCTACTCCTACTCCTACTGCTACTCCTACTGCTACTGCTACTGCTACTGCTACTGCTACTGCTACTGCTACTGCTGCTGCTGCTACAGTTACCACCACCACAGATAACAAGCGTAAGTGGAGCGACGCAGATAAGACAACAAACTCGAATCAATCGCAAAAGAAGCCCGATAACAACAGCAGCCGCAGCTTTAGTCAATCGTCTTCGGTTAATCAGAATCAGAACCATAGCCAGACTTCCTGTTATGCAGGAAAGCAGCCGAAGTGCAATAAGTGTGGTTTCCATCACTATGGTCAGTGTAGCCGAGCATGTCAAAGGTGTGACAAGCTGGGTCACATGGCGAAGGATTGTAGAGCTCCACATCCCAAGCAACAATCTCAGCAGCAACAACAACAGAGGCAACAACCCCAGCAGAATCGGGGTAATCAGAGGGGATACTATCAGTGCTGTAGTGAAGGGCATTTCAAGAAGGATTGCCCGCAATTGAATCAGAATGCCAACAACAACAATGGGGGTAACCGCCAAAACAACAACAACAATGCTGGGAATAACAACAACGGGAATAACAGTGGGAATGGCACTCGCGGTAGGGCGTTCACTATTGGGGCAGGCGATGCAAGGAACAATGGCAACATCGTGACTGGTACTGTCACACCCCGACCACGTAAAACAACAAATCGTGGCGGAAACGTCTGGGAGTGTTGTAACCGAATCATTGTTTCACAACACATGGAATTTAGAATATTGTTTTATTACATAAAAAGTTACATTGTCTTGGAATCTGATCAACAAACAGTACAATTGTCGTTCATGTTTTTATAATTACTAAGTCCCATGTCCATCCTATGTAAAGCAATCAATAGTCGTCACGAAATAAAACCTGAAACATATGTGAAAGTAAATACGTCAGCATAAAAATGCATGTGAGTAACATAGGTTTTGTGAATTAGATTCATGGCTTTGGATCATATAAGAAAAGATTATAAGTTTATAAAAGTAGCCATGAATCCTTGATAAAAGTTTGGTTTCTAGAACACTTTGCATTGATATAAAAGTTGTAGTATACATAAAAATATACCTTGGTTTTAAGAAAGTCAGATAAGTAATATATTAAAAAATATTTTAGTTTCAAAACAGTTAAACAGATAGTATATCAAATATACTTTAGTTGTTAAAATAATAGTTTTCGGTAGTATATCATAAGTATACTTTGGTTTTGTAAATAACATATCAACTATGTTTTAGTAAATAACAAAATATATGTTGGATTTGTACACAGTATATCAAATTATACTTTAGTAAATAATAGCATATCAAATTATGCTTTAGCAAACCGTATCACGTTGGTAGTATATCGAAATATACCATAAATCGCGATTTAGCAATACATTCAAACCTTAGTGCATCAAACTACACTTTAGAGACTATAGAAATACCACAAAGGCAAATTCTATTTGGATAAAATTTGGTTTCTGACATTCCATACAACAGGAATGGGGTGTCTAGTCCTATAGCGCTATATCGTACTACCAATCGGCTTGATCATTGTTAATGAATGTATAAATAACAGTATAAATAAACAATTAGTTCTAACAAACCTTGGAAATCAGTCGTTTAAACCATAGATAATAGTTCAATTTGTCAAAAGATAGTACTTATGCATGTGAGATCATATAGTCGAAATCATGAAAATAATGAATAGGCACATATGAATCACCCCAAAACATATGAAAACGTAAAAGAGGGGACTATGTACTCACCTTTGGGTGTGTTTGTATATGTTAACACAACCCCTCAAATTGTTTATTCGCCTTAAATTAAATAAGAACGATTTAATAATAAAAAACCCACAAAATACATAAGTTTCTTCGATACTTAGAATTTTCACGTAACTTTGAGATCTTCTTGAAAAGTTATTATTTTTTATTATATTGGTGTATTTATGTATATATGAGTTCATATACATATTTTAAGAACTTTGCGACTTGAACGACTTTATTGGTGACTCTCATCATGTTATAAGCAATATATCTACGATTTGCGCGTCGTAATATATATACTCAAACGTAACATACTAATAATAGCGTAATTCACATAATCTTGTCAAGTATTAACATGTCATCATATACATATTATAAAACACATAACACATTGTAACACATAAAATTTACCCATGAACAACCCATTATAGTGTATGTTGAAAAACACGTATTTTAGCGATTCCGTAACTTTTTTGGGCGCCGGAAGTCACGTATGACTAACCAAACACCAAGTAAACTTAATATAATTTAAAATAATTATTTTTATATAAAAAATATCAGTTTACTTACTGATCTAAAACAGTTTTGTAAAAATCATCCGAAAAGCCGATTTCTAACAGTTTTACCGCATTGTTTTGCATCAAACGTTACCCTAACCATCCCAAATCGAAATGACTTGATATTTTAACATAACCCATGTTATTTACTGAATAAAATAGTGGTTATACTTATGATAGTGCATGTCTCACATATAGCACATAAATCATGCAAATTTCACATATTTTACTACTTTTTAAGCTATATGTACAACATGCAAAGCTATCAAACCTATGTCAAAGTTTCATGCCATTATAATATACCAAATGATGTTATTTTTAGTGTTTATAACCTGTTCTAAAACACTTTTGTCATACCATCATTTTTTTTATCATTTCTTGAGCTTTAAATCAACATGTATTCTTATGTACAAGTGCCTAAAGCACACTATCATATCAAAACTGGGCTGTTTTCAGGAATTTTAATAAAATAGTTAACTTACTCCAAAAATTCCCAACTGTAGGATCGAATTCGGACCTAAACGAGTCGCTTAGAAGAGTTTATCTCAGTTTGAACGGCGGAAACAGACAAACCGAGTACAATTCAGCGAGAATTCACTTTAAACTGTTGTTGTATTGATCAATAATGCGAGTACACGTTCAGACAACACTTCGGCAGCACTTCGTGGCTTACCGGAAGAACACCTCTCGAACTCTTACTTGGATTTCGTTCATATGACCCTTATATAGTCAACATGATTTCGCTCTTACATACACTGTCCACATGAGCGAAATCACTTGAATGACATATAAGCGAAATCTGTTGTTGACACATGAACGAAAACATGAAACTGACACAAGAACGAAATCACCTCTAAATGACATATGAACGAAATCAGTTTCTAGACACATAAATGCTTTTGTCTCTTGTGTAATGATGTCATGATGATGTCACTTTGATGATGTCATCATGCCATCATGCTTGAACAACTTCGCAACGAACCCGAGACTCGACATAAGACGAAGACGACAGATGAATGCACCAACAGACTCCCCCTCAGATGTTGACGAGTCTTAAGTGTCGAGTCTTCGCATCTTCAGTCTTTATCAATCTCTTTTCTTTCTTAGCATATACCAGGATCTTCTCTTTGGCTCTAACCTCGTCAGACTCCCCCTCTCATCATGATGGGATCGCTGTCTGGAATTAGCTATCACCTAGAGATCACATCCTGGCTTTAATTCTGTTTAGCTCAACTCCTGCACACATTTTCTCACCACCACATAAGTTTTTACTTAAAAACAATAAGAAAAACTTACTGGAAATAGTTACATCAAGTTCAAATTAATGACCCTGATTAACTAATCTCAACTTCTTTCTTAAATCAAAAATTTTTCAATTCAGTACACATACTCCCAAACCAGTTCATCTTGTTTAGCACTTGAAATTTTGAATATCAGCTTTCCAACATCAGTTGTCGAAAATCTTTTTGAATTTTTCAAAATTTCTGCTAAAGCACACTAAAAATCTTTTTGGATTTTTGACTGAAAAGAAATGCAGTAAAGTAATATTTACAGACACTATTTTTGTGAGCTTGTGTAAGAGGATCATATCAATTTATGTGACCAATCACTAGCACCGTTAAGCTTTAACATTTTAAGTTCTAAACGATTCACGTTGATTGACGATATTGTTGTCCACTTAAACTCAATCTAAAAACTTTCGAAATGCTTACCGATACGTTAAGATATATTAATTTTGCCCTAAGTTCTTATGGACCCCATGATCTCAGCATATCCCCTCATCATGCAATACACTGACTCAAATAATGCTTTTAAACTTTTATCAACTGTGATTTGTGCGAAAACAAAGCAGAATGTTTAAACATTAACAATCAGGTCGATACTTCCGTATACGCAGAGAAAGTCCAATGTTTAAACAAAATAAGAAAAATAAAAATAAGTTGAAGTTGTTTAGGCTTTAACCACCAGGTCGATACTCCCGTATACACAGAGGTGATCCAAAGCTTAAACGAAACACCAAAGAAAATAAAGCAGAACGTTTAGGCAACAACATCCAGGTCGATACTCACGTATACGCAGAGGATGTCCGATGCTTAAACAAAATAAAGAAATAAAACAAGTTAAAATCTTTGCAAAATGAAATGCACAATCACAGCGACTTTTTAGCAAAGTTGTGAAAGTTTACAAACTTAACCAGTTTTATGTCTTTCGACAATCAGCAATTACTGAGTAGGCACACAATCAAAAAGGACAAAACTAAGTACTATGCTTTCGACCATGTTTTCCACTAGAACTAGGCTTTTTCATTTAAGTTTGTATCGTTATCGCAATTCTACTAGTCTAGCTGAGCCTATCGTCACATCTTTAGTGAGATCGTTTATCACATTTTGACTTTCCATATCTTTAGCATGCTGTGACAGTCCAACTGATCTACTATCATTTTCTCTTTTTGACAACAAAACTCATTTTTTAATTTTTCAATGTTTTTGACATTTTCAAATTTTCTATTTTTTTTTTAAATTTTTACTCCCCCTAAAATCAAAATATGTCTCAATTTTGATTTTCTGGGAAAATTTGAAAACCAACTGTACAAGAAATGTGACAACATGATGAGAATCACTTCAATTCTCCATTCACTTGGCTTGAACAATCAGAACTCCCCCTGACAACAAAAACATTTTCCCATAGTGATTTCAAAACACTTAAGTTTGTTTTAATCAAAATGGTTTTTCCGGAAAATAAGTTTTGTTGATTTTACCACTTGTAGGTTTGGGGATAAACTCATCACTTTGTTTTTCAACCACTTGTAGAAAATCAGATACAACTTAATGTCCCTGATTTACCACTTGTAAGATCAATCTGATTCAAATTCTGAACCACTTGTAAAAATCACAACCATACAACTCAAACCTGCTTTTCAACCAATTTACCATTTGCTGGTTGAATTCTCAAGGTGCCGATTCCTACTCCTCGCTTACAAACCTGGGAGTTCCGGCAAGTCAGGTTTTTCATTTGAACAGATTCACCCAAGCCTGACTGTCCTTGGGTGATTTTGAATTCTTGCTCAACAATGGTGGAAAATTTGCAGCATCCATTGTTAAACCAGAATTCTCAACTTTTACCTCAACACAAGGCTCTTCTGGTTTTACCATACCAGATTCATCGCCTGAATGTGGCTTGTCTGACTTTGATGAGCCAGATTCATCGCCGACATGTGGCTCCTTAGTTTCCACAGAAACAGATTCATCGCCAACAACTTTCTTCTTCTTCTTCTCTTCTTTCGTCCTCAGATTTGTATCCGATGAATTCGTCTTGCTTGACTTTGCCAACGAGAGAGTTGATTCATCAGAACTCTTATTTGATCTATCTAGTGAACCCGAGGACAAGATCTTCTCTAGATACTCTCTAGCCTTCTTTCTCTTCTTCCTCAGTCTGTCTTTCTGCCCCTGAGAAAGTTTCACTTTCGTTTCTTGAACTTTAGGTTCTTGAACCTTCTGTTCTTTGGGCTTGACATTAATTGATTTCTTTGCCATCTTCTGAGAATTAACCCTCAATCTTTCATTTGATCTCCTTGGGCAATCTCTGGCAATGTGACCTCTGATGTTGCAATTAAAGCATCTCCTCGTCTCATAACTCCAACCTTGGCAGTTAACAGCAATGTGTCCTTGATAACCACATCGGTAACACACTCTGTTATCGTACCAATCACCATTTTCAGCCCAAATGCTCAAATCAAAGCACTGTTTGGCTTGGTGATATTCCTTTTTCCTTTTGATTGCTAGATTTGACTTTTGAGCACTGTGGTCCGACCTCATTTTCGATTTTTTTAATTTTTCATTGCGATTGGATGATCAATCTGATGAACTTTTATTATCTTTTTGAACATTTTTCTCATTTTTAATTTTTTGTTTCTGTTCCACTTTCTTCTTCAAAGGTTTTTGCTTAGAGCATTCTCCCTTTTCAGTTGATTGCGGAACAGTTTCTTGAAACTTTTCTTTTAACTTCAAAAATAAATTCTTTTTCTTCATTTTTTCATTTTCATCATCAGATTTCTCATCGCAATCTTCAACTTTGACTTTGTCAAAGTTTGTGACATTATCACTTATTGGAACTGATTTAGCAGGTTTTGGGCAAGGAATAGTTGAAGTATTCACAAACACCTTCAACTTTTCTTCCCATTCCTTGATTTTCTTTTGAGCACATTCTGCCTCTTTTTCAAGTCGAATAATCTTTTCAATATGAGAATTGATTGCAATTTGTTTTTCAAGATTGTTTTTACCAAACAAATCTCTCTCATCTTCTAAAATTTTTATTTGACTTTGAAAATCTTTCTCAATCTTTGATTTTTCATTTTCAAAACTTTTAATTTTTTCTTCAAAAATTTTGTTTTCTGATGTCAAACTGTTCAAGTCATTTAACAGTTTAACATTTTCAGCTTTCAGCTTTTCACAATTTCCCTGTAAATCCAGAATCTTTTTTACATAAGTTTGCTTCTCATCTTTCAACTTCTTGACTTCCGATTTCAAACTTTCTGCATCCTTCAAGAGTTTGTCATTGTCAGTCTTAAAGTTGTCACATTTGAAGCACACTGAGTCAGAACTTGAGGAATCAATCTCCACAGATTCTTCATTCTTTTGAACTTGCTCTGTCTTCATCTTGTATGTTCCTGCACAAAAGATTTTAACGAAGTCAAGAGGATTCATATTCTCATCAATATAACAACCCCTCTTCATATCGTATTTCATAACATCTTTTGCACTAAGACACACACAGACTCTTTTGTTCAGTTCTACAACCACATCCAAACTTAATTTTTTCAAATTATTTTCTATCCTATTCAACAATTCTTTCTTTTTCTCTTCATTATCATATCTATGTGTTGTAAGTTTACTAATGAATTTACTTAAAGATAATTTTGAAAAACTAGAATTCTTTCTTAGATTTTCCAAAAAATCATTCCATTCAGCTGGTAATCCATTAGCAAACTTTGATACTCTTTCAGCTTCTGATATCATTATCTGGTTTTCTTTCAAATGATCAATCAAACAGTCAAATCTCTTCTCCAAATCAACTAGTTTCTCATCTTTCTTACATAGAAAACATTCGAACCGTTTAGCCCATACATTCTTGGACAAATCTTGATAATGACTACTGAAATATCCTCGATACCAATCATTTATCCTTTCAAGATAATGGTTTTCCGTCTCATCAAAAACCATTTCCATTTTAAACAATCTGATAGGGCCTTCACTGATTTGGTCAATGATAATGAAACTTGGGCCTTTGATCGATGAAAATAACAAGCCGACAACAAATAGTATCGAGATAATATGATTGGGCCGCTGATATGGACCAATCACATGGGCTGAACACTTTCACTTGAATTGTAGGATAAACGCTGATATGATCAAATTGATTAACTGACAACAACTTCTTCAATGTGATTGGGTCATGTGATGGGCTGACAACACTCAATTATACACGATTGTTATTGGACCTCTAATCCACTTATCCGACAACTTATGCACAATTCACTAGTCTGACATAGACTTGTTTTAATTCACTTTATGGTTCATTTTTAATAAGTATTCACATGCAGTAGTGGACAATCATGAGCCGACAACAATGTATGATCTAATGTCTTGATTTCCACTTTCTTGGGCCGAGGATCACATGCACATATATTATACCATTTCCAAGTTTCAAGACTTAATCATATCACATGCAACCGATTTTAATACACAGGAAATGATGACAATTGATCAGATAGAGACACGTATCACAAAACCTACTGAATCACTTTTGGAGCTGAATCACGATGACCTCAGGAGCGGAATTAACAATGTACACATGAGCGGAATCAAATTGTTCACCTGAGCGGAATCAAACTGTTCACATGAGCGAAATCAAATTGTTCACCTGAGCGGAATCAGTTCGGAGATCAATTTGATTCATTTTTAAGTCAATTTTAGCTATGAAACTTTCAAGGCTTTGTTAACTATCAATTCCGAGCACACTGTGAAAATTTGAACCGATTCTGACCGTAAAAAGTTTTAATTTTCGGAAAAGAATGGTGTAGAAACAGAATTATCGGCTGAATTGTATAGAACTCTTCCTCACTGGCTCTGATACCAATTGTAGGATCGAATTCGGACCTAAACGAGTCGCTTAGAAGAGTTTATCTCAGTTTGAACGGCGGAAACAGACAAACCGAGTACAATTCAGCGAGAATTCACTTTAAACTGTTGTTGTATTGATCAATAATGCGAGTACACGTTCAGACAACACTTTGGCAGCACTTCGTGGCTTACCGGAAGAACACCTCTCGAACTCTTACTTGGATTTCGTTCATATGACCCTTATATAGTCAACATGATTTCGCTCTTACATACACTGTCCACATGAGCGAAATCACTTGAATGACATATAAGCGAAATCTGTTGTTGACACATGAACGAAAACATGAAACTGACACAAGAACGAAATCACCTCTAAATGACATATGAACGAAATCAGTTTCTAGACACATAAATGCTTTTGTCTCTTGTGTAATGATGTCATGATGATGTCACTTTGATGATGTCATCATGACATCATGCTTGAACAACTTCGCAACGAACCCGAGACTCGACATAAGACGAATATTTTAAACAATCCAAATATTATTGTGTAAAGATATCGGGATCCAATTCATTACCAATATTTTATAAAAAATCATTTACCGGACTGCAATCAGATTCGTCACTTTCTGACTGCAGTCCACAGAATAATTCATTTAAAATTCATCGTAAGTCCGATTGATGAAATTCCAGTGGGAGAATTACAACGACATCAGTGGTCATCTAAAGTATACACAGATTTAAAGTTATGACGAAAAACATAACACACATTTTCTGCAGTAAAAACGCAGCTTTTGCTGCTGTACAAAACGGACCTTTAAAAATAGTAAACGACCTCGAAAAAATATGATTCCAGTGCCATTTGATTCGTTTTTCGAAAACATATAATTTAGACCTCAGAAAATCAATTTTTCGATTTATAACAGTCCGTTTACAGCCAACTGAAGTTGGCTGTAAATGTTACTCAGCATACTGTTAATCGCTTAAATGTTACTAAAACATGCAAGCAAATATCCTAAACAAGTGTTTATCAAGAAATCAAACTCAAAACTCATACACCCATATATATATGTACGGTTTATATATACCCATATACATCACCATTTTTTTTATTTTGTAACAAGACACATTTCTTTTTAGATTTCAAGTTTGTGAAAAATTCCAAGATTCAAGAGAAACTTCTAATCATCAATGTTGGAACCTTAAGGTTTATGCATAGAGTAATACAATAGTTCAGGGTTGGTCTTGTAAATGTTTAACTAGTCTTTTTGGGTCGATATGTATGGGTTGGAATAGTTTGGCTGGTTTCGAATGGGCCTAGTTTAGTAGTCCATGTGTTTGGACTTTGGACTTTGAACTGTGAACAGAATCTTTGGACTTAAAATAATTAACTGATTAATTAATCATGTCTGCAAATAATGTTGACTTGGCTGCCCTTAACAAACAACAAGAACTGGATTCAAAGGTTGGAACCACTACACGCATTCCAAGGTTGATTGATGCAAATGATTTTCCTGAGTGGAAATGGCGTTTTGAACAACATGTGAAGGTTAAGGATTCTAAAATTTGGAGAAGTATTCTGAGAGGTCCAAGGGAGATCATGACAGATAGTCCTACAGAACCAGGAGTAAAAATAAAGAAACTCAAAAGTGATTATACTGAAGATGATTTCAATATAATTGAAGAAGATGAAAGAGCATTGTCCTATTTGACCATGGGATTGGGTCCAGATATTGCTATTGGCTTCCGTACTTGCAAATCTGCCAAGGAACTGTGGGAATCTCTGATCGATGTTTATGAAGGAAATGAGGACATGAAGGAGAGTCGAAGAAATTTGCTAAGACAAAATTTCAACAATTTCAACCATATCTATGGAGAAACTGTTGATAACCAACTTCAGAGGTTTGTCAAACTGGTCACTCAAATGCAGATGGAAGAAATTCATACATCAAATGCTTTGACAAATAGACAACTTTTGAATGCGTTATCAAAAAGCTGGGATCATCATGTTGCAATGATCAAGAAAACAAAAGATCTTGCTAGGTGCAGTTTGTCAGAGATGATTTCTCATATCAAAGCCTGTGAACTAGATGATAAACAAAGAGAAACCAACTATAAGAACAGCATGCTAGCTGCAGGATTCTCTGTTGCTCCTACTTCGTCAAACAATAACAACGCAGCTCTCTTGTCTCAAGGAGGATTTCAAATGTTTAGCAACGCGGCATCTGCTAAGGCTGCTCCTACTTCAGCAAATGTCTATTACTCTGGGTCTCCTACACAAGCTGCTCCATCACTTTCTACTGCTGCTTCTGCTTCCTCTGTGAATGCATCCTCTGCTGTTCCTACTTCCACTGTGAAAAATGAGATGATTGCTTTCTTTACACAACAGTCTAATGAAAATCTGGATATCGCAGCCTCTGTTATAAACTGTTTGAATGCATTTGTTGCAGGAAAAATTGACCCTCCTAAATGGTGTGGCGATGACTTACATCAGATTCATCCTGATGATGTTGAAGAAATGGACATCACTTGGCAGGTGGCTTTGGCTGCATTCAGGGCAACAAGGTTTATGAAAAGAACTGGTAAAAACAAATGGGGTGCTTCATTTACAGGAGCGTCTACAGTGCCTTTTAAACTACGCTGTTACAACTGTCATGGGGAAGGACACTATGCTCGAAACTGCACAAAGCCTCCGATTAATAGAGAACAGACTCTTGCCCAGCCCGTAACACCTAATCGAGAGAGAGCTCTTGTGACCACATCAAGTATAACAGATGATGCTGCTACTGGAAGTCCTCAACCACTGAGATTAGCTCAAGCCTTGGTGGTTCAGCCTGACATCAACTTTGATTGGAATTCAGAAATTGAGCGACTGAACATTTCAGCTCCAGAAAATCAAGCTGCTTCAAACAACATTGCTTTCATGACCTCAAATGATCAAGTTTCTGTACCAGAGGAGGAGGCATCAGCTGAAAACTTGGCTCTCATGACCCAGATTCTTTCAGCTCCAGTCAAAGGTCTCACCAAAGAAGAGGTACTTTCTGCTTTCTGTACTCCTGAGTGTAGAGAAAGAGTTGAAGTTTATAGAATACACAACGCTGAGCTAATTCAAGATTATCAAGATATCAAAAATAAAAACTTTACTTTATCAAAAAACGAAAAACTTTATAAAGAAAAGATTGAAGCTCAGCGAAAAGACATCGTCAAACTCAAGGATGATGTAAGTGTGAAATCAACTCAACTCTTCTATGTTCAGGAGAAACTGTGCATTGTGACTAAGGAACTGGAAGATATCAGAGATAGATATAAAATAAATGAGCTTAATATTAAGAAATTTGATTCTTCCAGCAAATTAGTCAAAAACTTGTGTGATCAACAGCTCGCATACAAGGAAAAGAAAGGGCGTGGTTTGGGTTTTAATCAGGCTCCTCCTCCCTATAATGACAATTATACTTATTTACCCATGACTGAGGAGGAGATGATTAATGAAAGTAAAATGACTTATGGTCTCAAAAACAATAAGTCATCTTTTAATGACAGACCAATTGAGAAACAAAAGTCTGCTCCAATAAATTTTGTTTCTAAAGGCTCAATTGATCCTAACACTTCGTCTTCATGTGCAGATAAAGTATCTGAAGTAAAATGTGGAGATGTTCTTGGGAGTGAACCAGTTGTTCATACTAATATTTCTGAAAATTATTTTGAACAAACTGAATCTGATATTGCTTTTGGTCGGTCTTTGTTTGCGTCATTTTCTGCTTATGTTTCGTCTAGTGAGCCTGATGTTTTGGGCAAAACTGATAATGTTTGTGTTGAACCTTTGAACAATATATCTGATGATGAATTTTCTTCAGTTAATGATTGTGAATGTGATGTTTCTAACCCTTTGGTTGATGACAGTGTTACAGGTGAGGTCCCTCAGGACACATTCAGTGAAACCACTGAAACTTCTTCACAAGAAAATCAGGAGTATCGTGATTCTTCTTCTGAATCTGTCTCAGTGGGAATCCCTAATGTTGAATCTAGTGGGATCCCATTGGAAACTGTAGTGGAAATTGAACCTGAATTAGTTTCACATGATAAATGTGTTGATGAAACGCATATTGATGAGACTTCTGCATGTTCAAATACTGAAACTGATTTTGATAAAGAAGAAAAAGGATTTGAGTTAAATAAAGAGTCATTAGAAAATGTTTTTGAAAGTAAAACATCAACTTCAAATGATGATTTCAGTAAAGAAAGGGTGTCAAGTTGTTCATCAACATCACATGAATGTGTAACTTCTAATCAGCAGACATCAAAATGCTCAGTACAGCCACAAGCAAAACATTTTAGGAAAATCAAAGCGTCCAATCATTCAAAATCAAACAAAGATTCTTCATTAAAGTATAAAAATTTTCATAATACTCACACAATAAAACGACAAACATGTTTTAATTGTGGAATTGCTGGACACATTGCCAGAAACTGTGTTCAACTCCCAAGTGCCCAGTCCAAGGAGAAGTTTGTACAAAATCAGAAGGTCAAGTCTAACCGATATCGTTGTTCAGAGTCAATGACGACTGAAAAGTCTAAGACAATGAAAAACAACTATCGCAAGACTAAACCTTCTGATCGAGATTGGAATGCAGCCAAACGTAAAAAACAAAATCAACAAAATGATTTTCGAAGAAATCAATATAAAGCTTTTGGTAACTACAATTCTCAATGGTCAAACAAGCATTGGAAACCTAAAGCTAAGGCCACGCAATCCAATCCGTCTCATACATTTCATCGAAATTCTGCCATTGAAAATACTTCGAAGTTTTTAAATAAAGACAATTTAGTGTGGCAGAGAGTGACTTACATTGATACACAAGGAAAACCTAGATCCACTATGGGCTGGGTTCCTAAATCTAACTAATCCCGCTAATTGTGCAGGAACAGCTGTGGAGGACTACCGTGCGCCTCTGGTACATGGATAGTGGCTGTTCCAGGCACATGACGGGAGACTTATCCCAATTGATAAATGTCAAAGAATTTAATGGTGGATATGTCTCATTTGCGGGAGGAGAATCAGGATGGATCACATTAAAAGGAACAGTAAGAAATGGCATTTTAAGCTTCGAGAATGTTAACTATGTTCCAGAACTGAAACACAATCTGTTGAGCATCTCTCAGATTTGTGATCGAGGAAATTCAGTTCACTTTACAAAGAAAGGATGTTATGTACTTAAACCTGGGATTGTCATTCCAGAAGATTGGTTCTTAATGTCAGCAGAGAGACGAGGAAACGCTTATGTGATTGATATGAACAAGAAACCGTGTGAAGAAGTTACTTGCCTATTCTCGAAGATTTCAGAACATGATGGTCTACTGTGGCATCGTCGCCTTAGGCATGTGAACATGAAGAATCCGAACCGACTGGCTAAAGGTCAACTAGTACGTGATCTTCCAATAAAAGATTTCATGTTGGTTGAAAAATGTGTTGCTTGTGCGAAAGGAAAAGCTCATCGAAAACCTCATAAGGCTAAACCTGCACCCTCAACGAAAGCTGTGCTCGAATTACTTCACATGGATCTTTTTAGTCCAGTGAATGTGTTAAGTATTGGCAAGAAAGCTTATTGTCTTGTCATCGTTGATGATTACTCTCGTTACACCTGGGTGTATTTTCTCAGTCACAAGAATGAAACTGCAGTCTTAGTGAAACAATTCATCACTCTGGCTGAAAATCAAGTGAGTACCAAGGTGAAGGTTATTCGATCTGACAATGGGACAGAATTCAAGAACGTTACTTTGGACGCATTCTGCACTGAAAAGGGAATTGATCGTCAGTATAGTGCACCACGAACTCCTCAACAGAATGGAGTAGCTGAAAGAAGAAATCGTACTCTTATCGAGGCTGCACGAACTATGCTGGCTGACTCGAAGCTTCCTAGTTTCTTTTGGGCTGAAGCTGTTAGCACGGCTTGTTACGTCCAGAATCATGCTTTAGTAAATAAACGTTATATGAAAACTCCTTATGAGATTCTGGAAGGACGTAAACCTTCGGTTTCACACTTTCGTATCTTTGGATGGCCATGTGTATTATTACTTATGGACTCTAATGGAAAGTTTGAAGTCAAAGGGGACGAATGTTTCTTTGTTGGATATGCAAAAGGCTCTGCCTATCGAGTATACAACAAAGTAACGAAAAAGGTCGTCGAGTCGTGCAACATTGAATGGCTTGAAGAAAATGCTACGGATGCTAGAGTTGGACCAGATTGGTTATATGATTATGCTAATTTGTTTAAATCATTTAACATTTTGTCAAGTGTTTCTTCAGATGCAGACATATCTACTCCAAAGCAACCGTTGTCTTTTGAAGATACTGAAGAAGAAGAACAGACAGAAGGAAGCTTTAGACATCACACCATTGATCCACTGGGGATGGTTTTTACACAGCATCCTCTGTCTCAACAAATGTCTCATCAATCTCCTGAAGGTGCACAATCGAGTGGAATTTCACGTAATACAGCTGGATCAGAACTGTTTGCTGACCCTATTCCTGAAGAGTGTACTGTTACCACTCCTGTGAGTCACAGTCTGGTAGCACCTAATGAGGGGGAGTCAAGCAACATACACACGTCTCCAGACGAGACGATGCCTGAATTTGCCATTCCAACAAGTGTTCAAAGAAATCATCCTATTGAGAATGTGATAGGTCCCGTGAATGCAGGAGTTCAGACCAGAAGCCAATCAGGAACCATTAATTTGTGCTTATATTCTAGCTACATTTCTCAAATTGAACCTAAAACCATTGATGTAGCGTTGCAGGAACCAGGCTGGGTTGATGCTATGCACGAAGAGCTAAACCAGTTCGAGAAGCTAGGAGTATGGAAACTTGTGGAGTTGCCAAAAGGAAAACGAAAGCTTGGAACTCGCTGGGTTTTCAGAAAAAAGCAAGATTCTGAAGGAGTTATTGTTCGAAATAAAGCACGATTAGTGGTCCAAGGATTCAGACAGATAGAGGGACTGGATTATGATGAAGTCTATGCCCCCGTTGCTCGACTTGAAGCAATCTGGATTTTCTTAGCATACGCATCCTTCATGGGATTCACTGTTTACCAGATGGATGTCAAAACGGAATTTTTGTACGGAGAAGTGAAGGAAGAAATTTTTGTTGAGCAACCGCCGGGTTTTATTCATCCAGACCATCCAGAATATGCCTACAAGCTTGACAAGGCATTATATGGGTTGCATCAAGCAGCTAGGGCTTGGTATGCTACTCTGACAGAACATCTTCTGGCTCATGGATACACACGAGGCACAATAGATCAGACTCTGTTTATCAAAAGAGTGGGCAAGGATCAAATCTTGGTTCAAATTTATGTTGATGATATTATCTTCGGGTCTACAAGTGAGAAGCTTTGCAAAGAGTTTGAGAGGGTTATGAAAAAGAAGTTCGAGATGAGTGCACTCGGTGAAATGACATTGTTTTTGGGTTTACAAGTTAAACAAGATTCACGGGGCATTCTAATTCATCAAGGGAAATATGTGGACGATGTGCTGAAGAAATTCAAGTTCGCTGACTCTAAACCGGCAGAAACTCCAATGGCAGAAAGACCGTTGTTAACTGAAGATGCTGAAGGATCTCCTGTTGATCAACGACTTTATAGGTCTATGATTGGATCGTTGATGTATCTGACAGCTAGTCGTCCTGACATCATGTTTGCTGTCTGCAATTGCGCATGATATCAGGCTAATCCTAAAACTTCTCATCTTACTGCTGTTAAACGAATCTTTCGGTACCTTAAAGGCCGACCCAGGTATGGTCTATGGTATCCGAGGGATTCGAATTTTGACCTGTTTGCGTTTTCTGACAGTAATTTTGGAGGCACTGACAAGGACAGGAAATCCACCTCTGCTGGATGTCAATTTTTGGGTGACAGGCTCATTTCTTGGCAATGCAAGAAGCAACAAACAGTAGCTATTTCCACAGCTGAAGCAGAATATGTTGCAGCTTCGGCGTCTTGCTCTCAAGTGGTGTGGATGCAACATCAATTGCAGGACTACGGTTTGACTTATCTTAAGACTACCATATACTGTGATAATGATGCTGCCATACAAATTGTGAAAAATCCTGTTTTCCACTCAAAAACCAAGCACATTGATATTAAAGTTCATTTTATACGAGACTGTTTTGATAGAGGTCTTATCAAACTTGAGCAAATCGACACAGATGCAAATGCTGCCGATTTGTTCACAAAACCTGTCAGCAGTTCGAAATTTCAAGTGCTTGTGGATTTTCTGAAAATGATCCGCTTTACTGACTGAGCATGTCTTTGTTTTATTCGTAGGTAAATTTGTTCATAAAGTTTTCTATTCTTAGGTAGTTTTTATTTATGCTCAAATTAAGGGGGAGAAAATTATGAAAAATACAAAAACATTAAAAAAATTGAAAAATACAAAAAGAGGTGTTGCATGACTGGGAAATGAAATGAATTTTCACATTATGGTCAAGGGCTGACTCATGTAAGATCAGTATCGAAATAGTTTGACTCTAGTATTGATGTGTTGGTAGGCTCTATCCTTAAGACTGGAAACATTGGCTGTTTCTGTTCAGAACTAAAATAGTACATGACCCCAGGAAAGAAAATCACTTGGAATTAGCTCATGTCTATTTGAATGTCTGTATGTTGTCCCGATACACACAATTTTGGACTGACTCTGAAATCTTCTCTGAAAAAGTCGTGTATCTCCTCTGCTGCATCCAGATATATGCTGACCTGGAGGTGCTAGGCAACGTCAGCTTCTGCTGCATCCAGATACATGCTGACCTAGCTGTACGTTGTCGCTCTGTAGATCAATTATACACCCGAAAGAGGCCCTCAAGTGCCCAAAAGAAACCCAAGAAACTTATATCAAATTGAGAAAAACTCATTTGATTTGTATATTATACCATCTCTGCTTAAGATCTATTCTGTTCTTTTCTCAATCTATTCCCAGTTAAGATTTCAGAGATCTGGATTGGACTTGTGAAATATGTGGTAGGGAAGCTACTTGCATGATAGAGTGTGCTGTATATAACTCCGGGATTTGATTAGTATTTGTTTGGGTGTTCATTGTTAAGAAATCAAAACATGATAAAATTTGTTACAGGCAGTTATATGGAAAAGGTCTAGGGAGATGAGTTTAGGCGGACAAATATACTGGCAATCGTCTAGATCATTCGGTGGTAGATCAGTGTTGATAAGTGAAGTCAAGCCCGAAACCTCGTGATTTGATCCCTGAGCAATTTTGTTAATTTCCTATTTTATTTTTGTAAATAATAGTTTCTATTATTTATTTTTGTTTTAGGTTTTGCATTCGTAAATTATGCTCAGAAAGTTTAATGGGTTGTTGAAATTATAACTGATTTTTAAAGGGATTTTTATCATAAATTAATTTATCAAAAGAAATCCTTTAAGACTGTTTAAGCCCAAACATTTGGTCTCGGCCCAAAGTCAAAGGCTCAGTTCACTTAGGGTTGAGGTATAAAACACAGGTCTCGAGTCGAGACCTCATTTCTCACTCGGGACCAACTGATATTCTCTCTCAAAATTCCGGCAAGTCTTTACCGTTTCCGACGTGTTTTCCGGTCTCGACTCTTCAAACTTGTTTTCCGGTCTCGATTCATCGATTGTTTAAAGGTATTTTGATGTTTCTTTTGAAGTTTTGCAGGAAGTTTGACGATTTGATGCTGATTATATGAAGATTTGAAGATGAACTTGAACCCTAGTTTTGAATATATCTTGGTCTTCAAATAAATCATAGGGTGTTTTGGGATTTTGATCCAAAATCTGAGAAGATGAAGTTGTTTGTGGGGTCTCGACTCAGATAACACATAAGGACTCGAGACTAGTGGTTACAAGTCGCAATCTCATGATCTCGACTTGAGACCTCAAGGTCTCGACTCATGGTCTCGACTTGAGAACTCATAGTCTCGACTCAATAACTCATGGTCTCGACTCGAGAACTCATGGTCTCGACTTATGGTCTCGACTCATGGTCTCGAGTCAAAAGTTACAGTCTCGAGTTGAAATTTATTATCTGAGTCATGATGCTTTTGACCTGTTCTGATTGTTGATTTTAAAGTTTGAGATTTCTAAATTTGATTCAAGTATTTGTTGAACTCTTTATGTCCCTAATAAACTTGTGTTTTATGCAGAATATGGATTTGAAGTTTATTTCAACACATAATCAAGAAGGATACTTAGCACCTCCTCCGGAGAAACACAAGAAGTTGTACACTTCATTGATGAAAGGTCTCAACAGTTGCCGTATTGTTCACGCACTACGAGAAAATCCAGTTGTTTACGAAAGTCTCATTCAAGAATTTTGGAAAAGTGCAAGGATTGAAGTTGTTGAAGGAAACGGAGTTATTGTTGCTGACATTCAAAAGAAGGTTGTCACTGTGACAGAGTAGATGATTCGAGAAGTGTTGCAGTTCAATGATCAAGAAACAGACTACATAGAGCTTCCAGCTGGAACTGTGGAAGAAATTTTACCTCGATTGAGTTACGAAGGAAAGTATCCGCCTCTGGTAAAGAAATTTATGCATCCTTATTGGCGTCTTTTGGTGCACATGTTTATGTTGTGTATGACAGAAAATAGAGGAGGTACAGATCAATTAAATATCACACAGTCTGCTGCTCTTGTTTGTGTGATAACGAACAAGCCTTTCAATTATTCAAAGTATATTTTGGAAGCGATGAAGAGAAATGTGTTTGGAGTCAGAAAGGACAAGTTTCTTATGTATCCAAGGTTCTTGCAAATGATTTTTAATGCTTGCTATCCAGAGTTGGAGAGATCTGGAAACACATTGGAGTTGAAGCCCATGGGTCCAACTTGTTTTGGTGCTCTCACTCCAAAGAAGGGTACTGAAAAGAAATTTGAAGGATTAATTTCGTTAGAGAAATTTGGTCAATTTGCAGAGACTGAAGATGTAGCTGCTAATCTAGTAATAGTGCAACCTGTTCCAGTGAATGATGCGCCAATCAATGCACCTGCAAATGCTATAGTTGCTGAAGAACATGACATTCAAAGGGATATTGAAGATGAGCCTGAGACAGAGATTTTAACAATTGACTCTGACGATGAAGGCATTGAGATTATGTGTGATTCTGGAGAAGATGAAGAGCTTCCTCCTGAAGCTGAAGCTGATATTACTGTTTCTGCTGTTCCACCTGTGATTTTTGCTGAAAGTTTGGCTTTGCTGTTAAATTCTGTAACTGATAAGATGGGAAATCCTCCTTCTGATCTTTCATTTTCATGTGAAGAGCCTAGTGAGAGCCCAAAGGACCTTGATTCCCTGCCATTGAAGCGGAAAAGGAGAGATCCTCGACTCGGAATGTATGTTGAGCAAAAAAAAGATCAATCCATGAATATTGCTGAAGATGATGATGGTTTGTATGACTTCGATTTTGAGAAAAGTGTCACTAATACCACCACCACTACTGAAGATATCTTTGAGTTTGATGCTGACACTCAAAGAAATGATGTGGATACCACCACTGCTGATGTTCAAGTTACAACTGTTGATACTGATTCTGTTGTTGATATTATGCCACTTGGTATTTCTGAATCTACAGGTCCTTCTAGAGTTGTTCATGACTTACCTAGCAGTTCAAGTGGTAAGAGACCTGAAGAACCGTTGAGGATGCCATTTGATGATGACTCAAGTGATGATGATGAGTTTATTAGTATGAGGGAGATGAAGAAACGAGTGGTTGTGCTTGAGCAAGATTCAATTCACAAAGATGCCAAGATTATCCAACTTGAACATACTGTAGTGAAGAAAGATCAACAGATTGAACAGCTTCAAGGAGATGTTAGTTTGTTGTTCAATATGGTTTATGATTTACGTGGAAAGTTGGAAAAGAAGTTTGGACAAGAGTTTTCTGATCCGACTGACGTTGAAAACAGAAGAAAAGCTTTTGATAAGGATGATGCTGAGAGAAGTGCTGCTATGGAACAATACTTCAAAAGAGTTACTGATCCAGTGGCAGACAAAGAGAAGGCTGAAAGAATTAAAAAGAAAAGGGAGTTTGTAATTTTGAAGAACAAGAATCTAAATCCAGATGATGATGATGCTCATGCAACTCACCATTTAATGGATGTTGGTGAAACTCTCTATGATAAAGTTGGAAATCGTTCTGGTGTGGTTAGCTGGGGATTTGATCATGATCGCAAAAGATGGTGGATAAAGAGAAAAGTTGGTTTTGTCGAGTGGTACAAACATCCAGGCCAGTTTCAGTCTTTCACTAAGGTTGATTTGACAAATTTTTCTAAAGCACCTTATGTAGATGATAAGCCTGGAGGTCCTGGATATGTGTTTTTCGAGAGATTGAAGAGGGAAGTTCTTCGTAACTTTCCTTCGATGCGCACGGCAGAATCCTATGTTAAATCAGTTAAAGGCATTAGAGATCCATACACAAACAAGCGTATGAAGATTGTGCACTGGCCTGTAACTGACAAAGAAAAGATGATTCCGTTGGTGAAGAAAATTCCAAAAGGTGCTTTGAAGTCCTTGCATTTATGGGCTTATGATGAGCGTCTAGGACAGGCAGTGTTTGTTTGTGATGATGATGTGAATTTTTGATTGGTTGATCAAGTTGATGTGTTGAATCTTGCTCTTGAAGACCTGGAGGTGTTAGCTCGAAATCAAATTCGAGCTACTGAAAAGTATGAAGAGATTGCAAAAGGATGGACTGCTGCTGTGGTTTCAGCCATTCATATTCGCACAAAAGGTTTTGGTGGTCTCAAGGATCGGTTGGGTGGTGATCGTGAAAGTTGAAGTCTCAAGAATCTCCATGCATAAACCTAGGGGGAGATTGTTGGAACCTTAAGGTTTATGCATAGAGTAATACAATAGTTCAGGGTTGGTCTTGTAAATGTTTAACTAGTCTTTTTGGGTCGATATGTATGGGTTGGAATAGTTTGGCTGGTTTCGAATGGGCCTAGTTTAGTAGTCCATGTGTTTTAGTATTTAAGCAAACTTCAACCATTGTGTTGAGGTTGATCAGTTAGTTGCGAACAAGAGAGGCCAGCCGAAACTCATTGTGTGTCTTGTATCCGTCACCTTCAATCAGTGAATGAAAGATATCTTGGTTTGTTTTAATTGCTTTTAGTGTTTCGGTTATATTTGTTCTTGAATCCACTTGTGTTTGATTTCCGCACTTACACAAGTTATTGTTTGATATCATTGAAAGATCCACACGGGTTTTACAATCAAGAACAACCAAGAATCAAGAGTATGATTTAAACATAAACTTTATACCTTCAAGATTCAAGTAAGTTGCTGATGGGATTTTGATAATATGGAGCTTGAAATCACTTGAAAACACCTTGGAAACTAAATATATCTTGGCAAGATTTGAAGGATTTAGCAAGATTTCATAAAATCAAAAGTGGGGCCCCCATGACCGTCCACTATATGGGGGGGGGGGTAAAGTGTAAGTTTTGAATGGTAAAATAGATAAGAACAGGTATTTAACTAGGTACCGGGTATTTTATCCAGCGTTTAGATCCCGGTTTATGGCGTTCTAAATTATTTTTTATTATTCTATAAAAATAAACTCGCCAATATATTACTGAGATAAATTTCAGTTGCCGAGACTGGCTGCGTTGTCCGTGTTTTGCAGTATAAGCACTGTGTTGCGCAGTAACACGCGGTACGCGCTTTAAACTTGAAAAATAATGTTTTTAAGCGTTTTAATTTATTTTTCAACACGAACCTGATTAAAAATAAAATTTTAATCATAACAGAATATTTTTGGGATTTGAATATTATCCGGGCAGTCACCAACGTTCGTTTCGCAGTTTTGTCGCAATTAGTTCTAAAGTTCGAATAAACATGTTTTTTCCAAACCGAATTCTTCGAAACTTATTTCTAAGTTATGTAAAGGTTATTTAAGGTATGTTAAGCCTATGTCACTGTTCCGGAGTGTTTGTTGCATTAAACTGGTTATATTTACGCATCAGATCATGTATAACCTTCCAGAAAGCGATTTAAAGCTCGAAATCGAACAAGAATTGATATGTGCAAACGATACACATATTTATACAAATCCCAAGTATGAAATACAATATTTCATTGGTTTGGTATTTGTTTGATGGTTGAAGTGACACAGGTGTCACAGTCTCCCTTGCTTTAGGAAATTTCGTCCCGAAATTTAATTTTAGAGGAAACTTGTGTGTGCTCGAAAACAGAGTCGGAGAGTGTAAGATAAAATAACATTGGTCCAGGTCCAGAACTTCTAGCAACTTAAATAACGCCACACTTACAATGTAATAAGGAATACTTATATATAGGAAGTACCAACGGCGTATCCACCATGCCCCTTTCTACATTGTTCCCGTATCGTTATTCTTGTCACTATAGGTCTTAACACATGAAAAAACTTGTTGTGGTTTCTGTGCACTGAATTCCATAATTATGTATGCATCCATAATTACGTAGTTCCTTGCACAGTCCGCACAGTTCATTTCATAATGCGTAGGGTAAAAATCAATTGAATAGACATGAAGTGACTTGACTAGATCACCAAAGGATCTTTTTAACTAGATCAACGAACGATCTTTTTAACTAGATCAACACATGATCTCCTTAACTAGGCCGTTGTACGATCTCCTTAAATAGACCACTTAAGGGATCTTTTCAGCTATGTCATCACATGATATTTCTAACCAGAATTTTGAATCAATCGTTTTAACTAGACCACTCAAGGGGTCCAATTATAGAGTAGTACTTCATAATCCAAGGGTCTTAACTATTACGTAGAAGCCCATTAAGGATTTAAAGTCGTACCTTTGGATATCCTACTATGAATCCCTCATATGAAGATATGGAAGATTCTATGAGGATTTGGATAATGAATATTCAGATCACACAATAACACAAAACATATAAGAAAGCACATAAGCATTTAATCACATAATTGTTTAACTTGATTTTGTTGATTTGTTGTTGATTTGAGCACATGATTTTAAAGCACACCAGGAATCCAATTCGTGGATTTCATCTAACTATGAAGATAAGAATGTCTTAAAAGAAACGAGCATTAAAAATTTTTTGGGGAGATCACAAGTGATCATAAAAACGACAGAACCACATGAGTAGTTTGTCTTTGGGTCTGCATCATGGGGTTGTACTAAACATACACACAATCGTATCAGTTTCGTAAAATAAAATTGAAACAACAAATTTTATTTATGTATCAACTGAGTCGATTCAAACATCCAAAAGATAACATACAAGGAAAAACAAAAGACTAATTGTTCACTGCTACATTGTCGTTCTCGTTTGCCTCGTTTATGTTGAACACTCGTCCACGTGCTGGATTTGCGTTAACAAGTCTTGGGCAATTGTTTCGGTAGTGAGTAAGGTCACCACAGTTATAACACGACCCAGGAGGGAACTGTGCTTGAGCAACAGCAGGATTTGCAGCAGCTTGGTTAGCATAACGGCAGGTATTGACCAAATGTCCCAATCGCCCACAGTGGGTACATTTGTGACACTGTACTTGCTCCAGATGATGACGGTTGCATTTGTTGCACAAAGGTGCAGTACCAACATGGTTTTTCTTTGTACGAGGTTGTGCTGGCTGATTTGGTGCAACCTGATTGTTTTGAGTAGTTATTGCGCAGTTTTGTGAAGCCTTGCGCTTCTTCTTATTGGATGTCTCGGCCTGTCTATCCTTTGGTTCTTCTTGTGTAGACTTGTCAGATGGTTTCGGGTCGCCCTTTCGAAAAAGCTTACCTTTCCTGATCTGGGATTCAGTCAGGGTAGCAGACAATTCAATGGCCTGTCTGACGGTAGTAGGGTTGTTACCAGTAACGATATCCTGAACTAGGTCAGGAAGACCATAAATGTACTTTTCAATCGCCTTCTCCACAGGCGTAACCATAGCAGGGCATAACAGGCTCAGCTCTTCATAACGGTCAGTATAGGCTCGATGTTCACCATTGTCTTGCTTCAAATCGTCAAATTCTCTTTCCAACGCTCTAAGCTCATGACGAGGACAGAACTCCTTCATCATTTGTCACACCCCGATATTTCCACGTATTACCAGTGGGCCCGGTGGGGAGTATCGTGACGTAGTTGATATCATCATAGTCAAACAACACAATATATAAATGCACAGCGGAAGCAAAAGATAAATATATTACCATCCGAATATAAAGTAATATCAAAGTATTACAACGGAAAGTAAAGGATCCACAGGCGGATCAAATAAAAGGAAAAACTGTTCAACAGACTTTAGACGCCTAAAACTTGCAAGATTCCTTATTAACGCCCTGAGCTTCCAGCCAATTACGTTCAGTACCTGTTGTTATGGGTGGAATTTCAAGCTTATATCCTGAAGGCATATCCTGATATTATATGCTTGATGCTGCGGCCAGGATACTGAACCAGGATATTGGTAACATCCTCTGGGGGTATCCTGCTTGCTACTAACGATTTTCTTTGGTTGCAAGGTACCAACGTTAAAGGACTTGATCTACCTGAAGATTCGCTCAAGGTGATTGAAAAATGGACGTTGATGGTGGAAGAATGGGTCTTGTAACGGTCAGAATAGAAGAAAGGCATATTCCGCGAGAATATCGGATGCTGGTCAATGCTATTGACTTTATAACGGTTATATGAGCTGAAGACCTGGTTTTATAGTTAAAATGCACGTGGAAAATAAGTTAAAAGAGTCCCCCCAACGTTCAGATTGGAATATTCCCAGCATCCCGGAATAATAGGAGAGTTAGTTTGTTATTTGTAACTATAAATAGAATGATAGGATCAGGCTAAGTCACACACTTTCTTTCGCACACTTTGCTCTCTAGCTACTAGCAATCACTACACACAAACACTTGTACTCCAGTCACATTGTAACACCTAGTTGATCCGCATCATATCCTGCACTGTATCCTGTTATTCAAGCAATAAGAAGAACAAGGCAGCCGACGATTGTCAGCTCCCGAGGTTTTATGCCGGAGATCTAGATTGATCAAGGGCTTTCCTCGTACATCACGCGTCAACCTTTACATTTTTGCTCATTGTTTGATTATAGATACAGCTCGATATCCTGAGCCGTATCTTGAAACTGTTTTCGCAAACTAACAAACCAACATATTTTTTACAAAGCATTACTGGCACACTACCTCACAAAACTAATTTGATCACTTAATTGCTTAGGTAATTTTTGACCAAAACAATTTGGCGCCCACCGTGGGGCAAGTGGTGCTATTTTTAGTCAATACTTTGTTAAAATCATTACTCGGTTTTCTGTTTTCGAAATTCTTTTCAAAACTATTTCTAATGGCTTCTCAATCGAATTTGAACTATTCTTCCATGTCTGTTTCAACCTCTGGTGCCGCTGGTTCATTACCTCTTCCACGTTCACAAGTTCAGACTTTTCAGAGGAGAAATGAAAGCCACACACCGAGAGAAATGCCTGCTGCTCAGAATGTTCCTAGATCCGGAAATTCAGGGAGAACCCATATCCTTGCTTCTAATAACGAAATTCTGTCTTTGTTTGGTAGTATACAGGAACAAATGAAGAGGCAGCAAGAAACTAACCAGACGATCATGAAGGATATACAACTCTTGAAGTCAAACTCCAGGAAACCCGTGGAGGATACAACTACTCCTCTATAGCCCAGGATGCTGATCTTTAGTTCAGCAACATTTACCGAGGATAATCAAGGCAACATGATACTGAGTCAGTCCCGGAGCAACATGCTGGAGATACCATCATCCGCCAGGATATCGACCGTGAGGGATCCAGGATATGGCCAAGGATATGGTCTAGGATATGGCAAAAGTCAACATGCTGGTAACATGTTTGCCAATATCAGTATCCCTGCTACTAATAATTCTGATTCTTTGCAGGATATAGGTGTAACACCAGTATTGACCAGGGAACTTCAAAATTTGAAGGATATGATATCAAGTGTTCCTGGAGTAGTGCAGCCTATACCGAAAGTATCCCAGGATAGTCACAGGATATCCCGATTTGCTCATTCAATTTATGATGCTGAAATTCCAAAAAGATTCCAGACTCCCAGCATAAAGTTGTATGATGGGACGACAGATCCTGAGGAGCATATTGCCCAGTATAGGGAAAGGATGGAAACAAATCCAATCCTACCAGAACCTAAGGAAGCATGCTTATGCAAAGGCTTCGGTTCAACTTTAACGGGATCGGCCTTAAAATGGCTTTTAAATGTTCCACCTTATTCAATTACATCATTTTCTCATTTATTTAATTTGTTTATCAGTCAATTTTCTTGTAGCAGGAGCTTTGAGAAACTAACAAGTGATCTTTACAGGATAACACCAGGATCACAAAAATCCCTAAGGGATTATGTTAGCAAATTTAGTAGAGAACCCCTGGATATCCCGAATCTTGATATTGCTACGGCATTACAAGCGTTCAAAAGGGGGTTACAGAAGGATCGTCAATTTTATCAGGATCTTGTAATGAATCCTTGCAGGAACTTGGACGAAGCTCAAAACAGGGCTTTGAGATACATCAGGCTGGAAGATGATAAGAAAATGCAAGAGAGGATGAATGCATCCTCAACATACGAATCAACTAACAGGAAGTCAGAATCCTCGTACAAACCATATCGCTCCAAGCCATATGGTAGAAATGATAACAAGAAAGTGAATGCTGTTGAAGACGAGGATCCTGAGGAGTATCCTGAGTTATCTGAATATTGTTTTTCTGTTAATATACCTAAACTAATGTACGCTATGCAGGGTTTAGGAGACAAAGCCAGGTGGCCTCGGAAGAATCAACAAAAGGCTGATTGGAAGGATAAGTCCAAATGGTGTGCCTTCCATGAGGATTTTGGACATATTACAGAGGATTGCATCGCTCTAAGGAAGAAAATAAGCTATCTCCTGAGCAAAGGTTATCTGAAGGATCTCCTGGGAAGAAAGAAAAACAAGGGTCAGGATACTGAGAAGGATCCTGAACGAGCAGCATCACCTCCTGCGGATGCCAAGATAATTAACTTTATTTCAGGAGGATCAGACATTTGCAGGACTTCATATTCTATGGCCAAGAGACATGCAAAAGAAGCTAAAGCCGAAAGAGGGGAAAGACCAACCAGGATGACGACCCTAACAGCTGACAAAGTGATCACTCTTGATAGTGATGACAGGGATACTGTCCAGGATCCTCACCATGATGCTCTGGTAATAACATTATATGTGGCTAACCACTTTGTACGCAGGATACTGGTGGATAATGGCAGCTCAGTCAACATCATCCAATTGGAAACCTTGAAGAGAATGAACATCCCCGAGATAGAGATTACCTCAAAGTCCACTGTGCTTGTAGGGTTTAGTGGAGAAGCAAGGAATACTATTGGGGAGATAAAACTGCCCGTATATGTCGAAGGAGTAAACTCGATGCAACGGTTTTGTGTCATGGATTCATTATCCTGCTATAATATTATATTGGGCAGGCCATGGATTCACGATATGAAAGTTGTACCTTCCACCTATCATCAGTGTGTCAAGATCCCTACTCCTTGGGGGGTAGTTAAAGTTGAAAGTGACCAACAAGAGGTGAAGGAGTGCTACTCCTCTTCAATGAAGGCCTCAAGAAAATCCAAAGCAGGATAACAATTAAAGATGCGGGCCCAGGATATCATGGAGGCTTTAGAGCAGGATGTAAAGAAAATTATCCTGGATCAGGATAATCCAAATATCTCGGTGCTCGTAGGAGCCAATATCCCTCAGGATATTGAAAATCAGTTAACTAACTTTTTGAAATGCAGGATGTCAACATTCGCATGGAAGCATGAGGATATGACAGGTATTTCTAAGGATATTATAACTCACAAGCTTGGAATTGACAGGTCTTTCAAGCCTATCCAACAAAAGAGAAGGAAGTTTGCTCCAGAACGAAACATAATTATTCAAGAAGAGGTTGAAAGACTATTGAAGTCCAAGATGATCAGGGAAGTCAAATTTCCCAAGTTGCTAGCAAATGTGGTCGTGGTTCAAAAGAAGAATGGGAAATGGAGAGTTTGTGTAGATTACACAGACTTGAACAAAGCATGTTCTAAAGACCCATTCCCTCTGCCTCATATAGACTTGATGGTGGATGCCACTGTCGGTCATGAGATGTTAACCTTCATGGATGCATCCTCAGGATTCCAGCAGATCCAAATGGAACCTTCAGACCAAGAGGATACTGCTTTCATGATACCAACAGGTATTTACTGTTATACTGCTATGCCTTTTGGTTTGAAAAATGCAGGTGCAACGTACCAGAGATTGGTGAACGTGATGTTTAAAGACAAACTGGGGGACACCATGGAGGTGTACATTGACGATATGGTAGTCAAATCCAAGAAGTCTGAGGATCATCTCCAGGATATTAAAGGAGCATTTGATATCCTGGACCAGTATAATATGAAACTAAATCCTGGCAAGTGCCATTTTAAAGTGGGGGTAGGAAAGTTTTTAGGATACATGGTGACTAAAAGGGGATAGAAGCAAGCTCGGAGCAGATTAAAGCTATCTTGGATATCAAGTCACCTTCAAATATGAAGGGTGTTCAACGGTTAATAGGGCGAGTTGCAGCATTGAACAGATTTATCTCAAGATCCTCCGAGAAATGCAAGGAATTTTATGATATCCTGAAGAAAAACAAGAAGTTCGAGTGGGGAGAGAAGCATGAAGCAGCCCTGCAGGATTTGAAGCAGTATCTTTCAACTGCACCTCTACTGAGAATGGTGAACCACTGTCCCTATACCTCGCAGTATCGGGGAATGCTGTAAGTGCCGTCCATATAAGGGATCATGAAGGTCAGCAATATCCTGTCTGTTATGTTAGTAAAAGTTTATTAGATGTCTAAACTATATATTCTCATCTAGAAAAAAATGATATTAGCCCTAGTTATGGCATCAACTAAGCTTAGACATTATTTTGAGACACATAGGATTCATGTTAAAACTAATTATCCTGTTAAGAATGTGCTTAGGAAACCTGAGATGTCGGGTAGAATGGCTAAGTGGTTAGTAAAATTAAGTGCCTATGATCTAGTATATGAACCTAGAAATGCTATAAAGTCTCAGGCTCTAGCAGACTTTGTGGCTGATTTCAGTAGTGATATTCAAAATGAAGTAGACCTAGAAGTTCAACAGCTAGGAGAAAACTTAGAATCCTGGACGTTATATACTGATGGTTCATCTAATGTAAGAGGTGTAGGTTTGGGTATACTACTAAAATCGCCACAGGGGGGCATATTACCCCAGGCTATTAGGTGGGAATTTCCTGCTACTAATGATGAGGCATAATATGAAGCTTTAATTGCAGGATTAGAGTTGGCTAAGAATATGAATATCAAAAATTTGCAAGTGTATGTTGACTCCTTGTTAATCACTAATCATTTTAATGGAAGCTATGCAGTTAAAGGAGAGAAGTTAATCGGGTATCTCGAAATTCTTAAAAAATTAGCAGGATATTTCGATACTTTTACACTTGGACAGGTACCAAGAGAAGACAATGCTGAAGCTGATGCCTTGGTAAATCTAGGATCGTTGGTCAGGATACCGGAAGGAACCCGGATACCAATATTACATGTCCTATATCCTGCGACGAATCCTCAGGATAAGGAAGTAATAAGTATTCAGGATCCTGATGATGGCTATATTGAGGAGGATCCTAAGTCCTGGATAGCTCCAATCATGAGATATCTAAAGCAAGGATACATCCCAAAGAATGAGAATCCTAAAGCCTTTAGGATGAAGGTATCACGATTCACTATTATAAATGATGTTTTGTATAAGAAATCTCTTGCAGGACCATATCTGAGGTGCTTGGAGGATCCTGAAACCAAGGAAGTACTTCAGGATATACATGAAGGGGATTGTGGTAACCATACTGGGGGCAGGTCATTATTCTCAAAAGTATTAAGGACAGGATATTATTGGCCGACAATGAGGAAAGATGCCACAGAATATGTTCGAAGATGTGATGCATGTCAAAGACATAGTAACATACTGCATCAGCCTGCTGAACCATTATATTCTATTGTTTCCCCTTGGCCATTTATGAAGGGGGTATGGATATAGTGGGAAAGCTTCCAAAGGCTCCAGGAGGGAAGGTTTTTATGTTGGCAATGACATATTATTTCTCCAAATGGGTTGAAGCCGAGGCATTTGTCCAAGTCAGGGATCAAGAGGTGGTATCATTCATAAAGAGAAATATCCTGAACAGATTCGGAGTACCAGCCGAGATAATCTGTGACAATGGTTCTCAGTTTATAAGTAAGAGGACTACTGACTTTTGCAAGAGTTGGGGAATCAAAATGATTACGTCTACTCCGGTACATCCTCAAGCAAATGGACAAGCTGAATCCTCAAACAAGATAATTGTCAACAACTTGAAGAAAAGATTAGGGGCCAAGAAAGGAAGATGGGTAGAAGAATTACCCTTTGTTTTGTGGGCTGATAGAACGACGGTAAAAAATGCAACTGGTCAAACCCCGTTTTCCTTAGTATTTGGAGCAGAAGCAGTGATCCTGACAGAAATGGTGATACCCACAGCAAGATCCAACCCCTGGAATCCTGAGCAGAATCCTGAAGTCCTATGCCAAGAGCTGGATACTATTGATGAGACAAGAGATGCAGCACGGCTAAGAATGGCGGCATATCAACAAAGGATATCCAGAACATACAATAAGAATATAAGGATTAGAAGGTTCAAAGTTGGAGATTGGGTGTTAAGAAAAGCTTTTCAGAATACTACCAATCCTGCTGATGGAAAGATGGCTCCGAAATGGGAAGGACCATATGAGATTGAATCAGAAGCAGGAAAAGGTGCATACCGACTCAAGGATATGGAGGGGGATATGCTATCGAGATCCTGGAATGCAATACACTTAAAGCTCTATTTCAAGTAAGAATATAATTTAATTTCTATCTCAGAATGGTATGTATTCTATCTCTTTTAAATATATTTGTGTATTATCTTGAACCCAATACTGACTTAAGCATCGGAGGGGTGTTAGCCAGGCTAACACCCACCTTAGTTTAAGGATGTTTTGCAGTATATGCTCCGGGATATAGCTCCAGGATGCTCACTCAGGATACTTCGGAAGATTAGAGGATTGGCCCCCTCTCTCACGTATAAGGGATCCTGATCCCTTCACAGGTTTAAAGGTATTCACCTTTCTTCTGAATTGGGTTTAAACACCCCGCCTGGAGCGCAAGTTATTCGGGAATAATTCAAGGTGGCGGGACCAGTCCATGTAAAAGTGGCTGACAATTTCGTTACTATTGGCTATATCCTGAATCCTAAAGGTATATGAGGATTGATCACCCTCTCTCATGAAAGGGTATTTTCATACCCTCTAAGGTTTAAAGGTTTTCACCTTTCTAAGTCTTGGAGTTTATACACTCCTGCCTGTAGCGCATGAAAATTTGGGATTTTCCCCAGGATTAAAGGTTTTCACCTTTCTAAGTTTTGGGGTTTCCACACCCTCGCCTGTAGCGCACGAAAATTCGGGATTTTCCCCAGAATACTTATGGGTTTATCCCCAGTACATTAAGGATTTATCTCCAGTATAATTTAGGGTTTATCCCCTGTAATATAAGAATTATTCAAACGGTTGCAGCTGATGTCTAGAAATTTTCTAAGTATTCGAAGACATTATGCACAGGGGACATTCCTACTGAGGCAATTGTGTAAAGCTCAAAAGATAAAGCTCGGACCTAGTACACTAAGTGTCTTAGACAGGGGACATCTTCGTTGGAAGAGTTGCAAAAGGATTAAAGTTTGAGAATAGGGTTACACTCTATTCCTGGTATGATCTTTCCTTTGTAAACGTTATTTAAATCATTTGAGTTTTTGAAACTATGTTTGACAAAAGCTTAAGCATCCTGATTAGGATATATTCTCAGGATATATTCTCAAAATGTATTTTCAAAATATGTTTCAGGATATTTGATTGGAATATTTGGGACATGATACTTGGATTAAAAACTGAAACTGTGTTCTAGTCAAACAAGTGTTCTCAAAACCAACTTTGTAAAATAAAAATGAACTGTCCTATTTCTCTGAAAACTTTATCTGAATTGCTTAAGTTATAAAAACCCTATTTGACGGAAGTCTTAATAGGATATTTGCGAGTATACTGATCAAGATATAATTACACTAAGTTTGGAACATTGGAATTCAGACTAAGCAATGCATAACAAATAACAACATGTAAGGTTAAAAGGTTAGTTTATTATTAATTATATTCTTGGTTTCATCTCAAAAAGAGACCCATCCACCAAGAACACAATTAAGTTTTTAAAGCATATTTACATAAACAGTTGAAGGCTTCGTCCTAAAAACACGAGATCCCTCCACCTCCAACTGTTAAATTGTTCTAAAGCTTGCAGGAAATTAAAATTGTTCTAAGCACAGGACAACCAAATGATTCAGACCATACAAAGCAAAATACAGGTATCGTTAAAGATAAACTAACCAGGATACAGGTTCACTATATGTGTACGGGATACAGGATTTGGATATTTACCTTATTAAGGAAGGAGGTCATGGGCTCGATGGATTCCATGAAGCCAAGGTCATCATAAGAGAAACCTTCGGCAGCAACAGTGGAGGGCTTAGAGCAGGTGGCAACAGATGATTTTTTTTTACCAGGACAGGCTTGGAGTAACTGTCAATCTCCTCAAGATCGAAGACAACAGGGACCTTAACAGAGTCTACAGAAAAGGGAGTAGTTTCAATCTTATCATATTATGTGCTGATTAACCAAACATATGCAAGAATGTTCAAAATAGATATCCTTACAAGATGTGCCAGAAGACTACCTAGTTATGAGAAAGTATAACCTTGGAAGTTGTGCGAAGTCACATCAACATCTACATCCCATTAAGTGCATCGAACAACACAACGAAAAATATACCCGTTTGGATTTCAGGATCCTAACAGATATATTTTTGGGGACAATTGTTATGGGTGGAATTTCAAGCTTATATCCTGAAGGCATATCCTGATATTATATGCTTGATGCTGCGGCCAGGATACTGAACCAGGATATTGGTAACATCCTCTGGGGGTATCCTGCTTGCTACTAATGATTTTCTTTGGTTGCAAGGTACCAACGTTAAAGGACTTGATCTACCTGAAGATTCGCTCAAGGTGATTAAAAAATGGACGTTGATGGTGGAAGAATGGGTCTTGTAACGGTCAGAATAGAAGAAAGGCATATTCCGCGAGAATATCGGATGCTGGTCAATGCTATTGACTTTATAACGGTTATATGAGCTGAAGACCCGGTTTTATAGTTAAAATGCACGTGGAAAATAAGTTAAAAGAGTCCCCCCAACGTTCAGATTGGAATATTCCCAGCATCCCGGAATAATAGGAGAGTTAGTTTGTTATTTGTAACTATAAATAGAATGATCGGATCAGGCTAAGTCACACACTTTCTTTCGCACACTTTGCTCTCTAGCTACTAGCAATCACTACACACAAACACTTGTACTCCAGTCACATTGTAACACCTAGTTGATCCGCATCATATCCTGCACTGTATCCTGTTATTCAAGCAATAAGAAGAACAAGGCAGCCGACGATTGTCAGCTCCCGAGGTTTTATGCCGGAGATCTAGATTGATCAAGGGCTTTCCTCGTACATCACGCGTCAACCTTTACATTTTTGCTCATTGTTTGATTATAGATACAGCTCGATATCCTGAGCCGTATCTTGAAACTGTTTTCGCAAACTAACAAACCAACATATTTTTTACAAAGCATTACTGGCACACTACCTCACAAAACTAATTTGATCACTTAATTGCTTAGGTAATTTTTGACCAAAACACCTGTCACTTAACCTTTTTGGAAAATACGTCAGTTTACACTGGTAAATACAATTAACCGACTCATTTTAAAAAGAGTTTAAAAATTTGCTTTGAATGCACCAGGCACAAAATATCTTTTATAACTTGGGACAATTTTATTAATAAAAATCTTGTATCCGATTTACATGGTTGTCCAACATTTAGGGCTGGTGATTATACAATACAAGCCGGTCAAGATTAATCGACACACCATAAATATAACTCACAAGAAGACATCCTTACGAGTGAGTATATCTTTTACATACGCAACAGGAGGTGTTATGCCTACACCTTGTGCTTAAGTTATGGCCATTCACTTTTTAAATGAGCCAAGGATATCCAGGACACGGTCATTAACCCCTAATGTTATTTTTTATCAATCAATACAGATTAAAACGGGATTATGCAATTTAATCATCTTCGATTAAAAGGTTTCTACACCCGACCAAGCGGTATTTTTATAATACCGTATCCCAAGCCCGTATAAGGGAAAATAAGTTAAAAGTATTTACCTGAGCTAGCAAATGCAATTTATACTCAGCCGTATATTCTAATCAGCAAGCATAAGTACTTCTATTGGGGCTCTCAATCTGGAACGAAGGTTTATTAACCTATTAGATTCCTAACGGGTCTTATTTAAGTCGTAACTTAGACCGGTTAGTTTTAAGGAACGGTTCACGGTTCAAAACGCATGATTAAGCGAAGACCGGAATAGAATGTGATTTAGACCCGACAAGTTTGGAGACTTGTATAATATGGGTAAACTAAACACATTCTGGATTTTGAGATGAAAACGATATGGTTTGACCCACTTCGGCTAATATATGCAAACTAGTTATATAAGCCGATCCGAACGCGAAAAGTGCGTAACGAGTAACCAAATGAATCATATACAGGTTTCCCAAGTTAATATGCCTTAAATATGTTGTGATATCAGTAGGATACCTTCCATTATGCCCAAAACGAGTTTAATCTCAATTTAAGCCCCGTAGGGGTATTTTGGTCATTTAAAAGATTATAAAAGAGGTTAATTAAAATTATGAGATTCGGGTCCGAATACATCAGTAGAATAACTTATTGTAATAGGTCATATCAGTTGGTAATAGGTCTTATATGACAAAATGGTTTTAAACCCAAACTATGCGTTTAATACGCGTAAAAAGCCATTTTAAGCGATTTCCGGGTTATACCGGAAATCTGAGTTTTCTGATCAGGTTATAAAGTTCAAAATACTTTATTTAATTATATAAAATCAGTATCAATTGGATTGGTGTCAAAATATTATGTAAAACTCATTTTATGAACGAAAAGGGTAAAATCGGTATTTACCGAATCAAGGCGATAGCCTTAGGTTATGATCATTTTAAAAATAATTAAAAATCTTTAAAAATCTCAAAATATTATATTACATCAGTGGGTAAAAAGGTTTGGTGTCAAAATTTGGGTTTAGATAGGCTTTATGCTAATTGCGCCGTTTAATTACTAAAAGGCGTTATAATTACGCTAATGAGCATAACTCCTAATCTAGACCTCCAACTGATGTGAAAATTTAGGGACAACTTTATAAATTAGTAATAAGGATTATTGTCCTTTCACATTTCCAAAATTCTCGTTTTATGGTCAAAAGGGCATATTGGTCAACATTAGGCAATTAACGGAAACGCGTAAACGAATGGGGCAATCAACGAACCAAGCACAGAGGGTTATGCTAACATGTAGCCTGGTCCTAAGGAAGCTCTAAGGCATTTCCAAATCATACTAAATCGGGTCAGAACTGAAGTCAAAGCAAAAGTCAAAGTTTTGCGACTTTCGGTTCTGAACCGGGTCTAAACTGAAAATTGCCTGGTTGAACATGTTTAGACATGTTCTTACATTAATTACCAAGTTATTTTAATGACCAAACAGGTTTTATGGGTTCTACATTGCTAATTATGCATAAATTGGAAAATTAGCATTATGTTGACTTTTTAATAACAAGTTTGACCCGACATTTGGCCTAGTTAGAGTGGGAATCAGAGGGTGCCCTTTTAAGGGTTTAATGCCCACATGATTACCAACTTATAACTACTTTCAATTTGACTAATCACTGGACCATTAGTGATTAATCGTTAAGTCAACCGTTAATTACGACGATTTGACTTTTAAGCTAAAACTAAGCAAAAACTTAACTAAGAAAGGTTAAGCATACTTACTGAAGTCCTATGCACGATTAGGAAGGCTTAGGATCTGCTCTTAAGCTCCAGGAAGCTCCAGAAATGCAGAAGGAATGGTGTGATCAATGGTTGCAACAAGAGGCCTTTATATAGTGTTCAAAATTCCATAGATTGTTGACACACAAGCCTAGCAATGGCCATGGATCATCCACAAATGTCTCCTAGGTCTAAGAAGCATGTAGGGGTCGTACAAAGATGTGAAAAATCGGTTTTAGGTCGGTTAAAAAGCATAACAGGCTGCTGTCAGTCGTTTTCTGCATCTGGGCAAGTCAGGCGGCCCGCGTAAGCTCTTGGCATGGCTTACGCGGCCCGTATGGGCCTTCTGCTCAGATTTTAATCTTTTTAGTTATTGCGTGTTGGCTCTTGGCTCTTCGAAAGGTCAACCAAACTTATTTCTTGCATTATGAGCCCTCCAAATTTACCTATAAGGGCTTTAAGACTTATACCCCTTTTGTTAAGTCCTTGGTCACTTTATTGTCACCCGAAAAGTCATAACTTTCAACGTTGACGCTTTAACCCCTTGTATACGAATTTGATCATAACTTTCTCATACGATAACGAAACTTTATGAAATTTATATCGTGCATTCTAGTGAGCATAATTAATCGTTACAAAGCTTCGGGTTTGCTAAAAGGTCACTCAGAGGTATACTTTAAACATGTTGACACATTTAACCCCTGTAGTTTGTAATCTCTCACTTTCTTTCATATTTAGCTTCGTATGATCTATGATTTATTCGTTTGATGGTATAAACATCATGTAGGGTTACTGTAAAGTATATTTATCCCTTGTTGACAATTTAGACCCTTATATTCACATACTTTCCACGTTTGTCAACTTTAGTCCTTCTAGAACATTCTTTCACACGTTCAAACCTATGACACGTGTCAATACATTATAGGACGTGAATTTTCAAGGTGTTACATCCTCACCCCCTTAAAATAAATCTCGACCTCGAGATTTGTTAAGATGATGGAAGTACTTTTTGTCGCATAATGGACTTAACTTCTATAACCTATTTGGAGTCTTCCCAAGCTCCCAAAGTGACCCCTATATTAGGCACATGTATCCATTTTGGGGCTTCTTAACCTGTCGATCCTTAATCGATACAGGACACTCATCACATCATAAATCTGCATATCATTATGTGATAGTGTTTCTTGACTTATTGGCGAAACACATCCTTCAGTAACTAGTGCGCAATGTATTTCGAGCTCCGCCAAGCTCCCTAAATAGGTTTTAGCTTTATAAGTTACTTGATCTTGATACATTCGATTTCCTTCGAATGATTCTATATATTCAGAGCTTAACTAGCCTGATAATTTAACAAATTTGGTACACCCTTCCTGGGTGATATCTTTTGTTGAACCTTATCCTTAACAAGAATTTAGAAGGTTTGCTATTTTCATTAATCCTTGATTTTCTGCCGAATACTGGCATCTTACTGATAATTATGGGTTTGCATGATCTTATTTGTTGTTTCCAAGGCAACTTTCAGATCCTGATAATTGGATTTACTAATTCTCTATCTACAATAGATGCTTAACATTTCATCCATACAAGGTCTCCCAAGTAGCAGCCTTAATACTTACATATCAATTATTATAGAAAAGCTTATCTTAAGGTAGGATGGTTATCCCAACCATTGCTCAAAGCTAATCTTAAGGAGTAGCTAATCATTACAGTTAGTCGAACAAATCGACGATCCTGGGCAGCTGATGGAAGTTCTTAATCGTTGCCTAATTAGGGTTGCGGTAACAATGCATAAGCAAAATGAACCGTCTTTCATAATTAACTATACCGAATTCTCAGGATATTGAGTTAGGCTATATGAATCTATATCTTAAACTTACTTAACCAGGGTTTTCGATTCTCCCAATGATGGTGCTAGCTGTCTTGGAGATTTCATAAGCCCTAAATGGGATATAAATCTTAACTCTACTTGCCTCTCGGGAGGTAAACAGGGTAATCTTAGGAGAAGATAATCAAGGTACAAGGAGGTTATAGAGATTTTTTTTCCAATCTCAAATCCTAGTTCATCCATCCTTGCTTGTGTCAAATGAGTGACACATTTATGCTATGAGTCCATAGATTCCCTTACCAGAGATATTTACTTGGATAATTCCATGCTAGATATCTCCTTTGAATAGAGATTAAAGAGGTATCAATTTCATATGATGATGCACTTTATCTGGGGAGAGGGTATACTAGGATTTCATGACTGAAGATTTTTGACAAGAGCAGAAGGAATGGTTCTTATGATATTTGCCTGTAAGTTTTTACCTTACGCTTAATATCTATGGTTCTCATGGAAGACTTTAAGAGTTTGTTATACCCACCATCTATGAAGGATTGATTGGTATCCGGAACCAAGCAGAACTCTTAGCGTTCATTCTACTTCATATTTTATGCTTAAGGTTCTAATAGGCAGATTTAAATACTTACAAAATTTATTCCACAAATGACTTATCTGCACCTGCATCAAACAATACCCTTGCATATACATCATGGATAAAGACGTACCGGTTAAAACATTGTCATCTTGTATGGCCTCTTTTGCATCCACCTGAGAGACCTTAGCGTTGGTCTTCTTATCTCCTTCAAGCTTCTTAGCATACTTTGGGCAATTGGATTTGCTATGCCCTTTCTCGTTACAGTTGTAACAAGTCGCATCTCCTATCTTCTGGCATTCCAATGTTTTATGCTCACTAGATTTGCAGATCCCACAAGTCCTGGGCTGCGATTTGGATTTTGATTCGAACCTGCATTTTCCATAATGGCGCTTCTTGCAGGTCTTGCATACAGGTTTCTGGTTGGACTTTTGTTTGTTCTTCTTCTTAGAGCTCTGGCAGTTATCTTCCTCCCTTTTTCTTTTTAGCTCATCTTTTCCATTTGAGGCATGAACAAGATCCTCCTTATGAGTAAGGAAATGCGGTCCTAGATAAAATTTGGAGCGAGTAACATGGGGCTCCTTGAACTTTTTCACAGCCTTCCCAACAGCTGCGTTTATCATAGTTTGAAGAACATCTTTGGAAATTCTAAGGCTCACAATTGTAGCATTATTGGCATGCGTCGCATCATTCATAACACGATCAACGGCTGTCTTACCTGAGTTTGTCATACTCGATATTGATTCCTAACACCAATAAAACAATTTCTTAGTTGTAATCCAATAACTGCTATTCTTCATCCTGATGGCCTTAACATATACTAACCATGGTATCAATAGACCATACAGGCTAATATAGTACTAACATTCTTAATGAATTTTATTTAATATATATCAATTATACTTAGCCTAGGTCACAAAAGACCATAAATGGCATTTAAGATTTGGACCTAATCCATCATCTTTTTGACAGGGGATCAAACTGTCACACCTGTCTTTATTATATTGATGAATTTGGATAGTTTGGAAGCTTGCCATAAGGATATCAGAAAAGAGTGATTCCTAATAGATATAAAATATTAATTTGGAGCATTTCTAAAGTATTATCGGCCAATTCTACCTCGAATTAAATGACCGGAGCCCTAATCAGGCGGAGACAACAGTTCTCAACAGTTATCGTTCATTATAGAATCATATGTGCCAGCATCAAATAAATTTCTGCATAAACTTCTTGATAAAGAAAGGTACCTGCTATATAGTTATCATTCTACACCATCTCCTGAGCGTTCATCCGGAAGACTCATGCGTTTGTTTTCCTGACCTCTCCAGGCTTCTTTATAAGCTTTGGGCAGTTGGTTTTGATGTGCCCTTCCTCGTTACAATTGTAACATGTGGCGTTCTTTAACTCCTTGCAATCTAAGGTTTTGTGACCCTTGGTCTTGCAAATTCCACACAATTTAGCACGTGCGTCGATTGTACATTTTCCAGAATGTTGCTTTCTGCAGTTACTGCATTTGGGTCTATTATTAGACTGACTCGAGTTTTTCCTAAACTCGGAATCTTTCCCGTGCTCAAAGCTTCCCTTCTTCTTCTTGTTATATTGATGAGAGTTTTCCTCCTCTTTTTCTCTTCTTCCCTCGCCAGAAGCCTTAACAGACTTATTTCTGATTGCATCTAAGGTGAGAGATAAGGATAAGTCCACCGCGGACCTATATGTGGTTGGCCTAGATGCTTTAAATTTCCTTTTATCTCTGGTGCTAGGCCTCCAATGAAATGCGCTATGCGTTTAGGTTCAGGGGTGACTAAATAAGGAACTTGGCGGGACATAGTGTTGAAACTTGTCACATATGCCTGACAATCCAAATTCTCCATGACCAGAGTCAAGAAGTCTGATTCTATCTTTTCTACCTCATGCCGAGGGCAATAGTTTTCCTTGACTAATGCAACAAATTGATCCCAAGATAAGTTGTAGAGTAGAACCTTTCCCATGGCTTGGAGCAATGATCTCCACCATGCCAACGCTTCTCCTTTGAATGATTGTGAAACAAATTTCACAACCTCTTGCTCCGCACAACCGCTGATGTCAATAACAGCGTCCATCTCATCGAGCCATGTCATGCAATCGATGGCCCCTTCCTCTCCTGTAAAGTCTCTGGGCTTGCAGGAGACAAAATATTTATATGAACAGATCTTAACTGGTGCTTCTTGATGAAGTACAACCCGTCTAGACGGACCACTCCTCTGATTTGATGAGTGATGAACATCGTCCTCCCTTGACTCATGTGTTTTAGTAGGGGGCTTACTACGAGCCACAGATAGAGTCTTAGAGTGGGTATCATTTGATTCATCATACTGTCTGTCAAGAGCTCGAGTAACAGCATAATCTATTATTGCCTGCAGTTCTGCTCCAGTTACATTAATTCTGGTAGTATCATTGTTCTCTTTCATGTGGCTGTTAACTTCATCTAATCCAACCATGTAGCTTGATGGCTACATAAACATTGACAATGATTTATTCAGAGGTTATTATGAAATTATCATTTTTGATAATTTATTAACCATGGTAATATAAACCATATGGGTTAATTTGTTAATTTTATTAGTATTTTCATTATAATCTATCCTAGTATATAAAACATTAAGGATGTTAAAGTGGCACAACAGGCCTTGTCACGAGGACAGTTTTGGATTTACAAGCCATAATCGTTTGGGATCGAGGCATTTAAGGTTTGAGCATAGTTGGTTACTTTTCTTGACAGAGAGTCAAAGACTACAACTGTCTTTTGTCTTTTAGGACAATAGATATAGCCTGTGGGCATTTCCCTTCTGAGGGATGTTTATGTATGCTCATCTTCTCAGATGCTATTAGTCGAGATCGTATAGATCATACCGACTATTATGCTTGGACAGGGTCCAACATTTTTAGACAGGAGGTCAAGACCACCACTGTCGTTGCCTTATCAGAAAACAAGTTTAGCCCATAGGCACTTCATCACTAATGGATGTTTATAATATGATCATCTTATAGGATGATATAAGCTATGATTTCTGGATCATTAGGCCAAATCCGGAAATTTGAAAAATTCCAATATAGGGATGACTATTGTGATTTTCTCAGATCACTTTTGTCAAGAGTTATAACACGTTCTTAGGTGTTAACAATATGATCATCTTTATTTGATGATTTTAGCCATGATTTCTAAATCACTAGGCTAGACAAGAAAATTGGAAGAATCCAATATAAGGATGACTGTTGTGATTTTCTTGAATCACATTTGTCAAGAGTGCTAACACGTTCTTAGGTGTTAACAAGGATCTGAATATCTTGAATAGGTATTACCATCTTGGCCATGTCAAAAAAAAATGACACGTGGCTAGGTCTTGTCCTTTTTAGATTTTTGCCATTTTATTATAATGGTAGATCTTATAAAAGGAATGTTATTTTCTCATTTATTTCATTTTTCATGCCTAGAATGAAAATTTAAATTTAATCATCCCACTAAAAATTTAAAAGTACAGATGTGCCCTAGTCGGGACTTGAAAGAAATAATGTTGTCCTCGAAGGGACTGAAAGATGAATATGTCCTTATAAGGACTATTAAAGAAACGATCTTTAGCAAAAGGAGTTTTCTTCTTCACTTTACTTTCGAATGTTCCCTCCCTGGATGCTCGTTTCATTCTAGCCGCGTGTCACACCCCGACCACGTGGAACATACAAAACGTGGCGGAAACGTCGGGGAGTGTTGTAACAGAATTAATGTTTCAAATCCATGGCAATTGAAGTTTCGTTTTATTGATTAAAAGTGTTACAATGTCTTAACAAACAAGGAAAATACAACATAATTAACTAGTCTTGCATCTTTTATTGTCACTAAAGCCCAAGTCTGCCTATGTGTATCTTGATCATCTTATGCAACAGTTCCTGAAAAACACATGTGAAAATATGGTACGTCAGCATAAAAATGCCGGTGAGATACATAGGTTTTGTGAAAATAGGTTTCATGACTTATGTTTGAGAAAATGTTTAGTCATGAACCTTGTTATTTGCTTTGTTTTGTAAATCATTTGAAAATCGATAAGATCAGATGATATGTATAAATAATGTATAATGTATGGTTAAATGAATAACCATGTAAAATGAGTTTGTATTAAATAAGTTGTTTGTAAATCAATGTCTTGTGAAAAATATGTTATTTGTATAAAATGTTCTATGTCTCAACCTGAAATGATTCAAATAACGCTACAATATGTAATACAATACAAACACTTATATATAGGAAGTACCAGCGGCGTATCCACCATGCTTGTATCATATTACACACGCCTCGTTACTTAATCACTTACTCAAACCAAACCAACAATGTACAATGTCTATGTTTAAACCAATTGCCAAAATGTAAGCATGTAATGAATAATAAGTGTACTAAGTATGCAACAACATACATACATAGCATGTAAACTGAAATAATGTGTCCATATGCTGAGTAAACATATGCAACAGAAATGTAATGTAAAACGATGTACTAAGTATGCTAAGTTAACATACAAAGCAGAAAATTCATGTAAATCAATGTACTAATAGTGTACTAATGAACATAACCAGTATATGATATGAAAACAGGAAAGCACGAAAGTAACAAGTAGGCACATGTGTTCCACCCCAAAACAGTTTGGAAAACAGTAAAAGAGGGGTCTATGTACTCACTTGAGATTGCTCAGAAGTCCTAGGATAACCACCAAGCAATGCTAGAGATCGCGGAATATCAAACGGCACCTAATATAGGTAACTACATTAATAAACCGGACCTAAATCGGAAGACTGGGTAGCATGAGGGTTTGTAAACCAAATGAGTGTAGGAACTCATGTGATATGGTTTAACAAAGCCTACATACTAAATGAAACTTAACCTAAGTCTTATCGACCCATTACGACCCGTTTAGGTAGCTTATGCTACTTTAACGCGTCGTTCGCGTGAAACGCGTTTGGACCGCCTAACTAGCCCTATGACAAGTGTTATATGCCTAATCATGTTACATAATCAGTTATGTGACAAAGGTTTAGGTTACATATGCTTAATTACCAATTATACATGAAAAGGGTATTCTGGTAATTTACCTAAGGCATATAAACTACCTATCATACAACTACTTAAACGATGTGACCATAGGGTATAACCTCGGAAGGTTATTCCCTACCTACTATGGTCACCTAATGTATTTGGTCGGATCCTAAAGATCGACCAAATGGGTCGAGTTCGAAGGTATAGGCGATTTATTAGATCGCCTACCCTACGACTCTAGACAACGTGGTAATCAGTGGGCATAGTCCCAAGGGACTATGACCAACGTGATTACACTCACGTTGCGAAGTTCAAACGAACTTCGCATTGACCATTACTGGTCAACGCTGAAAGTCAAACAAAGTTTGACTTTCTGACTCGAAAAGCAGTAAAATAAGGAAAAGAACGAAAGAATACTTACCCAGGGTCCCCGAATGCTAATCCCGACTTCAAGAACTCAGGTATGAAACAATGGTTTCAACTTAGAGCTCTCAAAATCAGAATTCTTGTAAGAAATAGCAATGGGGGTAATGGGGTATATATAGTTTTCGGGTAACCGTTAGGATCGTTTCTTGGAAAAGGGGAAAAGATCTAGTCCGTACACTTGTTGAAAGGTTATGGAAGCTAAATTCCATCCTTATCTAGTGACTAAGCAAGTTAGAACATGTGGTGGTGGATCAAACATGTGCAACTTGTGATTAAATACACTTAATCTGGTCAGAAGGTGGGAAGCGGCCCGCTTTAGGATCAGCCAAACACAATGCGGGCCGCCTGAGGCTTCTGATCTGCATATATGTTTCAGAAATGACAGTTTCAGCCCCTGCACGTGTTTAAGGCCATTCCCGACACTTCTAAGGCCCGTAAAGCCAACTTTAAGGCCCTAAAATGTTGCCTAAACATTGTGGACATGAAACATGTTCAAAAATATGCCGGGTGATGGTTCGTTTGGTCGTACGAACGCGATGTTCGCTTAATTACGACGGAATGCGCATAAGCGCGAAAAACGATCCAAATGACGTAACGAATGGATTTTTCTTATGGCGAACACTAAAATATAATGTAGTCATGCTTACATAAATTTTTGGGTGTCCGGATATATTCAGAACGTAAGTTATGTGCGAAAATGCAAACTTGTGCACTTTTTGACACTTTTAGTCCCTGAATGACCCAAAAGTTTATTTTAGCACACCGAACCCCTCAAAGCCTATTTCTAAGCTATATAAAGGATATTTAAGGTGTGTTTAACTTATGGTCATGTTCCGGAATGTCTGTTACAGTTCAAATTGGCATACTTTCGCAGTTTGACAACTTTAGTCCCTGTAAGCGATTAAACTTTGATTTCACCACACCAAACCTTCCAAAACTTATATCTAAGTTATGTATAGGTTATTTAAGGTATGTTAAGCCTATTTCACTATTCCGGAGTGTTCGTTGGATTAAACTGGTTATATCTACACATCAGAGCGCGTATAACCCTCCAGAAAGCGATTTAAAGCTTGAAATCGAACAAGAATTGATATGTGTAAACGATACACATATTTTTACAAATCCCAAGTATGAAATACTATATTTCATTGGTTTGGCATTTGTCTGATGGTTGGAGTGACACGGGTGTTACAGTCTCCCCTACTTTAGGAAATTTCGTCCCGAAATTAATTCGTAGGAGTCTAACTGTGGCTTTGTGTCAAATAACCACCAGAGATATGAAAGGCATAATCCTGTTATTTCTCTTTAACGGGCATTCTTCAGAATTGAAAAATGAACGGAGTTGTTTTCAACAGGCATTCTTTAGAAACAAAAATGAACGGAATAGTCATTTTACATCTTCAGAAACAAAAATGAACCGAATGAGTCATTTTACATCTTCAGAAACAAAAATGAACCGAATGAGTCATTTTACATCTTCAGAAACAAAAATGAATGGAATAGTCATTTTACATCTTCAGAAACAAAAATGAACCGAATGAGTCATTTTACATCTTCAGAAACAAAAATGAACGGAATAGTCATTTTACATCTTCAGAAACAAAAATGAACCGAATGAGTCATTTTACATCTTCAGAAACAAAAATGAACGGAATAGTCATTTTACATCTTCAGAAACAAAAATGAACCGAATGAGTCATTTTACATCTTCAGAAACAAAAATGAACGGAATAGTCATTTTACATCTTCAGAAACAAAATTGAACCGAATGAGTCATTTTACATCTTCAGAAACAAAAATGAACGGAATAGTCATTTTACATCTTCAGAAACAAAAATGAACCGAATGAGTCATTTTACATCTTCAGAAACAAAAATGAACGGAATAGTCATTTTACATCTTCAGAAACAAAAATGAACCGAATGAGTCATTTTACATCTTCAGAAACAAAAATGAACGGAATAGTCATTTTACATCTTCAGGAACAAAAATGAACCGAATGAGTCATTTTACATCCTCAGAAACAAAAATGAACGGAATACATGACAAAATTCGCTGTGGTCTCTGTGCACTGAATTTCCATAATTATGTACGCGTCCATAATTACGTAATTCCTTGCACAGTCCGCACAGTGCATTTCATGATGTGTAGGGGAAGAAAATATCAAACCTGTGATGAGTGTGACTAGACTACCATAGGGTCCTTTTAATCAGATCAACACATGATTTTTTTAATTAGACCTCCAAGGAGTCCTTTCAGCTATATCATCATTTGATATACTTAACCAGATTTTTGGATCAATCTGTTTAACTAGACCACTCAAGGGGTCTAATTATAGAATAGTACAATAAAATCCAAGGGACTTAACTACAACGTAGAAGCCCATTGAGGATTTAATATAGTACCTTTGGATATCCTACTATGAATCCCTTATACGAAGATATGGAAGATTCTATGAGGATTTGGATGACAAAACTTGGATCACACAAAAACATAAAAGGAAACACATAAGCACATAATCACATAGTTGTTTGACTTGTTTATAAATTTGTTATCTTTGGACGCGGATACTTAAAGCACACCAGGAATCCAATTCGTGGATTTCATTTGGCACTTTAATCATTTCAAGAATCCATCCATGAAGATAGGATGATCTACCAAGAATTCGATTTTTCGTTTTCAGGAAAACGCAATATGCGAATTAAGGTACACAATAATTTAGAACATACGGAAATACCCTTGAGTACCCTATTAAGAATTTATAGTGGTACTTGGGGTATTCGTACAGAATTATAACTTGCACCTTGTACCTCATCTCTTTGCAAGAGACGGGTACTTAGGATCTTTGTGTAAAACGCAAGAGATTGTAAAATGGAAGAATTTTGGGGTTTGTCTGTTCTTCAAGGAATGCGGTTCCCCGATTGTCGGTATTTGTAAGGGACATGTTGTTTATACATACAATCACCTAAATACATTATGATGTAAATAAAAGATTTATTTATAAACAATGATAACAACTGTTTCACGGACATTGACAACAAAAGAAAATAATACATAAGACATGATTATTTCTAAACGGTGTTGTCTTCTAGTCGGTCAGATGTTCATCTCCGTATTGGATTAGCATTAGCAAGCCTTGGGCAATTTCTTCGGAAATGTCCCATCTCACCACACTTGTTGCACGAACCCGGTGGAAAGCGAGCTCGGGCAGGTTTGTTGTTAGCTTGATTCGGTGCAACTGCTGCAACGCAAACTTTTGCCATATGACCTTTAAGTCCACAAATTTGGCATTCGTGGCACTTCACATTAGCATGATGATGTATACCACATCGGTTGCACAAGGGTGAAGTTCCGTTGTATGGCTTCCTAGCACGGGGTTTAGCTGGTTGGTTGGGGGCGGCTTGATCATTGTGAGCGACCATGGCGAAGTTCTGAGGAGCCTTTTGCTTCTTTGACCACTCAAGGGATCCAGTCTGTTCATCCATGGTCTTTGATTCCTCGAGCGGTTTCTTGTCACCCTTTCGGAAAAGCTTACGTTTCCTGATCTGAGATTCAGTCAGGGTTGCAGATAGCTCAATGGCCTGCCTAACCGTAGTGGGGTTACTACCGGTAACAATGTCTTGAACCAAGTCAGGGAGACCATCAATGTATTTTTCGATCGCCTTATCCAAAGGTGTAACCATGGTAGGACACAACAGGCTCAGCTCCTCATATCGATCAGTGTATGCTCGATGTTCGCCACTGTCTTGCTTAAGATCGTCGAATTCTCTTTCCAATGCCCTGATCTCGTGACGAGGACAGAATTCCTTCATCATCAGTGCTCTAAGTTCTTCCCATGTCTGAGCCAGTGCCACATCGGCACCCCTATCTCTTACCACACCGTTCCACCACGTCAAAGCTCGTTTCTCAAAGACACTAGATGCAAAATCTACCTTTCGCTCGTTTGGACATTGAACATGCCTGAAGGTGCTTTCTAGACTCTCGAACCATTGCAGAAGTGCAGTCGCTCCTTGAGACCCAGAAAACTTGGATGGCTTAGCTGAGTTGAACGTCTTAAAACTGCAGAGAGCCTTATTGTTGTTGATAGCTTGGTAACATTGAGCAATGACGTTCGGGATTGCAGCAGTCATTTGCTGTGTAATGACAGCTGCCAGCTCGTCAACAGATACAGGATTTTCGCGTCGTGGAGGCATTCTAAAAGAGAAGAACATGAAAGGAAACGAGTGAGAGAATTAGACGAAAAGAATGAGATGAACAAATCTGATGAAAGCAAGGGTAGTGGTCATTTGTTTGTTACTACAAAGCAACAAACGACACACAGTGATTTATCAAAGTAAATAGGTCAAAAATAATGTATCGCGAAGACATGCTCGCCTATAAGTGAACACTCATCCCAAGAATTCCCAGGTAAGCACAACTGGTCTCGCGTCTGATGAGATGTATACGAAGTGCTTGCCTAGACAGAAAACCCAGAATACAGGCATTCACCCTTCCAGTTTGCACGTGTTCACATTATTTAAAACCCAAAACCTTGATGAGATTTTGAAAACTCATAGGGGTTCAAAACCATATAACAGAGAGTTCAAAACCTTACAAAAGAGGGTTCAAAACCTAGTAATCAATCATCCTAGAACAGATGATTAGTTTTCAAAGCGGTTTTGAAATTTATGTTCTTGTTGTGGTAGTCGCCTAAGGATAGGTGACAGTATTGTTTTATGACTAAACGCAAGTAAACTCGCGTTAGGGTCCTAGAAAGTTATAGACTAGGTCAAAGCATTACTAATAACCTAATTCCCTATAACCATTGGCTCTGATACCATCTTTTCTGTCACACCCCGAAACAGTTTGGAAAACAGTAAAAGAGGGGTCTATGTACTCACTTGAGATTGCTCAGAAGTCCTAGGATAACCACCAAGCAATGCTAGAGATCGCGGAATATCAAACGGCACCTAATATAGGTAACTACATTAATAAACCGGACCTAAATCGGAAGACTGGGTAGCATGAGGGTTTGTAAACCAAATGAGTGTAGGAACTCATGTGATATGGTTTAACAAAGCCTACATACTAAATGAAACTTAACCTAAGTCTTATCGACCCATTACGACCCGTTTAGGTAGCTTATGCTACTTTAACGCGTCGTTCGCGTGAAACGCGTTTGGACCGCCTAACTAGCCCTATGACAAGTGTTATATGCCTAATCATGTTACATAATCAGTTATGTGACAAAGGTTTAGGTTACATATGCTTAATTACCAATTATACATGAAAAGGGTATTCTGGTAATTTACCTAAGGCATATAAACTACCTATCATACAACTACTTAAACGATGTGACCATAGGGTATAACCTCGGAAGGTTATTCCCTACCTACTATGGTCACCTAATGTATTTGGTCGGATCCTAAAGATCGACCAAATGGGTCGAGTTCGAAGGTATAGGCGATTTATTAGATCGCCTACCCTACGACTCTAGACAACGTGGTAATCAGTGGGCATAGTCCCAAGGGACTATGACCAACGTGATTACACTCACGTTGCGAAGTTCAAACGAACTTCGCATTGACCATTACTGGTCAACGCTGAAAGTCAAACAAAGTTTGACTTTCTGACTCGAAAAGCAGTAAAATAAGGAAAAGAACGAAAGAATACTTACCCAGGGTCCCCGAATGCTAATCCCGACTTCAAGAACTCAGGTATGAAACAATGGTTTCAACTTAGAGCTCTCAAAATCAGAATTCTTGTAAGAAATAGCAATGGGGGTAATGGGGTATATATAGTTTTCGGGTAACCGTTAGGATCGTTTCTTGGAAAAGGGGAAAAGATCTAGTCCGTACACTTGTTGAAAGGTTATGGAAGCTAAATTCCATCCTTATCTAGTGACTAAGCAAGTTAGAACATGTGGTGGTGGATCAAACATGTGCAACTTGTGATTAAATACACTTAATCTGGTCAGAAGGTGGGAAGCGGCCCGCTTTAGGATCAGCCAAACACAATGCGGGCCGCCTGAGGCTTCTGATCTGCATATATGTTTCAGAAATGACAGTTTCAGCCCCTGCACGTGTTTAAGGCCATTCCCGACACTTCTAAGGCCCGTAAAGCCAACTTTAAGGCCCTAAAATGTTGCCTAAACATTGTGGACATGAAACATGTTCAAAAATATGCCGGGTGATGGTTCGTTTGGTCGTACGAACGCGATGTTCGCTTAATTACGACGGAATGCGCATAAGCGCGAAAAACGATCCAAATGACGTAACGAATGGATTTTTCTTATGGCGAACACTAAAATATAATGTAGTCATGCTTACATAAATTTTTGGGTGTCCGGATATATTCAGAACGTAAGTTATGCGCGAAAATGCAAACTTGTGCACTTTTTGACACTTTTAGTCCCTGAATGACCCAAAAGTTTATTTTAGCACACCGAACCCCTCAAAGCCTATTTCTAAGCTATATAAAGGATATTTAAGGTGTGTTTAACTTATGGTCATGTTCCGGAATGTCTGTTACAGTTCAAATTGGCATACTTTCGCAGTTTGACAACTTTAGTCCCTGTAAGCGATTAAACTTTGATTTCACCACACCAAACCTTCCAAAACTTATATCTAAGTTATGTATAGGTTATTTAAGGTATGTTAAGCCTATTTCACTATTCCGGAGTGTTCGTTGGATTAAACTGGTTATATCTACACATCAGAGCGCGTATAACCCTCCAGAAAGCGATTTAAAGCTTGAAATCGAACAAGAATTGATATGTGTAAACGATACACATATTTTTACAAATCCCAAGTATGAAATACTATATTTCATTGGTTTGGCATTTGTCTGATGGTTGGAGTGACACGGGTGTTACAGTCTCCCCTACTTTAGGAAATTTCGTCCCGAAATTAATTCGTAGGAGTCTAACTGTGGCTTTGTGTCAAATAACCACCAGAGATATGAAAGGCATAATCCTGTTATTTCTCTTTAACGGACATTCTTCAGAATTGAAAAATGAACGGAGTTGTTTTCAACAGGCATTCTTTAGAAACAAAAATGAACGGAATAGTCATTTTACATCTTCAGAAACAAAAATGAACCGAATGAGTCATTTTACATCTTCAGAAACAAAAATGAACGGAATAGTCATTTTACATCTTCAGAAACAAAAATGAACCGAATGAGTCATTTTACATCTTCAGAAACAAAAATGAACGGAATAGTCATTTTACATCTTCAGAAACAAAAATGAACCGAATGAGTCATTTTACATCTTCAGAAACAAAAATGAACGGAATAGTCATTTTACATCTTCAGAAACAAAAATGAACCGAATGAGTCATTTTACATCTTCAGAAACAAAAATGAACGGAATAGTCATTTTACATCTTCAGAAACAAAAATGAACCGAATGAGTCATTTTACATCTTCAGAAACAAAAATGAACGGAATAGTCATTTTACATCTTCAGGAACAAAAATGAACCGAATGAGTCATTTTACATCCTCAGAAACAAAAATGAACGGAATACATGACAAAATTCGCTGTGGTCTCTGTGCACTGAATTTCCATAATTATGTACGCGTCCATAATTACGTAATTCCTTGCACAGTCCGCACAGTGCATTTCATGATGTGTAGGGGAAGAAAATATCAAACCTGTGATGAGTGTGACTAGACTACCATAGGGTCCTTTTAATCAGATCAACACATGATTTTTTTAATTAGACCTCCAAGGAGTCCTTTCAGCTATATCATCATTTGATATACTTAACCAGATTTTTGGATCAATCTGTTTAACTAGACCACTCAAGGGGTCTAATTATAGAATAGTACAATAAAATCCAAGGGACTTAACTACAACGTAGAAGCCCATTGAGGATTTAATATAGTACCTTTGGATATCCTACTATGAATCCCTTATACGAAGATATGGAAGATTCTATGAGGATTTGGATGACAAAACTTGGATCACACAAAAACATAAAAGGAAACACATAAGCACATAATCACATAGTTGTTTGACTTGTTTATAAATTTGTTATCTTTGGACGCGGATACTTAAAGCACACCAGGAATCCAATTCGTGGATTTCATTTGGCACTTTAATCATTTCAAGAATCCATCCATGAAGATAGGATGATCTACCAAGAATTCGATTTTTCGTTTTCAGGAAAACGCAATATGCGAATTAAGGTACACAATAATTTAGAACATACGGAAATACCCTTGAGTACCCTATTAAGAATTTATAGTGGTACTTGGGGTATTCGTACAGAATTATAACTTGCACCTTGTACCTCATCTCTTTGCAAGAGACGGGTACTTAGGATCTTTGTGTAAAACGCAAGAGATTGTAAAATGGAAGAATTTTGGGGTTTGTCTGTTCTTCAAGGAATGCGGTTCCCCGATTGTCGGTATTTGTAAGGTACATGTTGTTTATACATACAATCACCTAAATACATTATGATGTAAATAAAAGATTTATTTATAAACAATGATAACAACTGTTTCACGGACATTGACAACAAAAGAAAATAATACATAAGACATGATTATTTCTAAACGGTGTTGTCTTCTAGTCGGTCAGATGTTCATCTCCGTATTGGATTAGCATTAGCAAGCCTTGGGCAATTTCTTCGGAAATGTCCCATCTCACCACACTTGTTGCACGAACCCGGTGGAAAGCGAGCTCGGGCAGGTTTGTTGTTAGCTTGATTCGGTGCAACTGCTGCAACGCAAACTTTTGCCATATGACCTTTAAGTCCACAAATTTGGCATTCGTGGCACTTCACATTAGCATGATGATGTATACCACATCGGTTGCACAAGGGTGAAGTTCCGTTGTATGGCTTCCTAGCACGGGGTTTAGCTGGTTGGTTGGGGGCGGCTTGATCATTGTGAGCGACCATGGCGAAGTTCTGAGGAGCCTTTTGCTTCTTTGACCACTCAAGGGATCCAGTCTGTTCATCCATGGTCTTTGATTCCTCGAGCGGTTTCTTGTCACCCTTTCGGAAAAGCTTACGTTTCCTGATCTGAGATTCAGTCAGGGTTGCAGATAGCTCAATGGCCTGCCTAACCGTAGTGGGGTTACTACCGGTAACAATGTCTTGAACCAAGTCAGGGAGACCATCAATGTATTTTTCGATCGCCTTATCCAAAGGTGTAACCATGGTAGGACACAACAGGCTCAGCTCCTCATATCGATCAGTGTATGCTCGATGTTCGCCACTGTCTTGCTTAAGATCGTCGAATTCTCTTTCCAATGCCCTGATCTCGTGACGAGGACAGAATTCCTTCATCATCAGTGCTCTAAGTTCTTCCCATGTCTGAGCCAGTGCCACATCGGCACCCCTATCTCTTACCACACCGTTCCACCACGTCAAAGCTCGTTTCTCAAAGACACTAGATGCAAAATCTACCTTTCGCTCGTTTGGACATTGAACATGCCTGAAGGTGCTTTCTAGACTCTCGAACCATTGCAGAAGTGCAGTCGCTCCTTGAGACCCAGAAAACTTGGATGGCTTAGCTGAGTTGAACGTCTTGAAACTGCAGAGAGCCTTATTGTTGTTGATAGCTTGGTAACATTGAGCAATGACGTTCGGGATTGCAGCAGTCATTTGCTGTGTAATGACAGCTGCCAGCTCGTCAACAGATACAGGATTTTCGCGTCGTGGAGGCATTCTAAAAGAGAAGAACATGAAAGGAAACGAGTGAGAGAATTAGACAAAAAGAATGAGATGAACAAATCTGATGAAAGCAAGGGTAGTGGTCATTTGTTTGTTACTACAAAGCAACAAACGACACACAGTGATTTATCAAAGTAAATAGGTCAAAAATAATGTATCGCGAAGACATGCTCGCCTATAAGTGAACACTCATCCCAAGAATTCCCAGGTAAGCACAACTGGTCTCGCGTCTGATGAGATGTATACGAAGTGCTTGCCTAGACAGAAAACCCAGAATACAGGCATTCACCCTTCCAGTTTGCACGTGTTCACATTATTTAAAACCCAAAACCTTGATGAGATTTTGAAAACTCATAGGGGTTCAAAACCATATAACAGAGAGTTCAAAACCTTACAAAAGAGGGTTCAAAACCTAGTAATCAATCATCCTAGAACAGATGATTAGTTTTCAAAGCGGTTTTGAAATTTATGTTCTTGTTGTGGTAGTCGCCTAAGGATAGGTGACAGTATTGTTTTATGACTAAACGCAAGTAAACTCGCGTTAGGGTCCTAGAAAGTTATAGACTAGGTCAAAGCATTACTAATAACCTAATTCCCTATAACCATTGGCTCTGATACCATCTTTTCTGTCACACCCCGAAACAGTTTGGAAAACAGTAAAAGAGGGGTCTATGTACTCACTTGAGATTGCTCAGAAGTCCTAGGATAACCACCAAGCAATGCTAGAGATCGCGGAATATCAAACGGCACCTAATATAGGTAACTACATTAATAAACCGGACCTAAATCGGAAGACTGGGTAGCATGAGGGTTTGTAAACCAAATGAGTGTAGGAACTCATGTGATATGGTTTAACAAAGCCTACATACTAAATGAAACTTAACCTAAGTCTTATCGACCCATTACGACCCGTTTAGGTAGCTTATGCTACTTTAACGCGTCGTTCGCGTGAAACGCGTTTGGACCGCCTAACTAGCCCTATGACAAGTGTTATATGCCTAATCATGTTACATAATCAGTTATGTGACAAAGGTTTAGGTTACATATGCTTAATTACCAATTATACATGAAAAGGGTATTCTGGTAATTTACCTAAGGCATATAAACTACCTATCATACAACTACTTAAACGATGTGACCATAGGGTATAACCTCGGAAGGTTATTCCCTACCTACTATGGTCACCTAATGTATTTGGTCGGATCCTAAAGATCGACCAAATGGGTCGAGTTCGAAGGTATAGGCGATTTATTAGATCGCCTACCCTACGACTCTAGACAACGTGGTAATCAGTGGGCATAGTCCCAAGGGACTATGACCAACGTGATTACACTCACGTTGCGAAGTTCAAACGAACTTCGCATTGACCATTACTGGTCAACGCTGAAAGTCAAACAAAGTTTGACTTTCTGACTCGAAAAGCAGTAAAATAAGGAAAAGAACGAAAGAATACTTACCCAGGGTCCCCGAATGCTAATCCCGACTTCAAGAACTCAGGTATGAAACAATGGTTTCAACTTAGAGCTCTCAAAATCAGAATTCTTGTAAGAAATAGCAATGGGGGTAATGGGGTATATATAGTTTTCGGGTAACCGTTAGGATCGTTTCTTGGAAAAGGGGAAAAGATCTAGTCCGTACACTTGTTGAAAGGTTATGGAAGCTAAATTCCATCCTTATCTAGTGACTAAGCAAGTTAGAACATGTGGTGGTGGATCAAACATGTGCAACTTGTGATTAAATACACTTAATCTGGTCAGAAGGTGGGAAGCGGCCCGCTTTAGGATCAGCCAAACACAATGCGGGCCGCCTGAGGCTTCTGATCTGCATATATGTTTCAGAAATGACAGTTTCAGCCCCTGCACGTGTTTAAGGCCATTCCCGACACTTCTAAGGCCCGTAAAGCCAACTTTAAGGCCCTAAAATGTTGCCTAAACATTGTGGACATGAAACATGTTCAAAAATATGCCGGGTGATGGTTCGTTTGGTCGTACGAACGCGATGTTCGCTTAATTACGACGGAATGCGCATAAGCGCGAAAAACGATCCAAATGACGTAACGAATGGATTTTTCTTATGGCGAACACTAAAATATAATGTAGTCATGCTTACATAAATTTTTGGGTGTCCGGATATATTCAGAACGTAAGTTATGCGCGAAAATGCAAACTTGTGCACTTTTTGACACTTTTAGTCCCTGAATGACCCAAAAGTTTATTTTAGCACACCGAACCCCTCAAAGCCTATTTCTAAGCTATATAAAGGATATTTAAGGTGTGTTTAACTTATGGTCATGTTCCGGAATGTCTGTTACAGTTCAAATTGGCATACTTTCGCAGTTTGACAACTTTAGTCCCTGTAAGCGATTAAACTTTGATTTCACCACACCAAACCTTCCAAAACTTATATCTAAGTTATGTATAGGTTATTTAAGGTATGTTAAGCCTATTTCACTATTCCGGAGTGTTCGTTGGATTAAACTGGTTATATCTACACATCAGAGCGCGTATAACCCTCCAGAAAGCGATTTAAAGCTTGAAATCGAACAAGAATTGATATGTGTAAACGATACACATATTTTTACAAATCCCAAGTATGAAATACTATATTTCATTGGTTTGGCATTTGTCTGATGGTTGGAGTGACACGGGTGTTACACCGCGGTACGAAGCTCAGCATTTCTAGGCTCCGGATGTGGAGAATTTCTGATACGGCTTCTTCGCTTGGCGACATATTCAATATATATAAAAAATTGGAAGCAATAGTTTTCAGATTATGGTTGAGAGTATTCCTATGTTAAGTCTAGACTCAGAAGGTCAAGGAATGTGCTACTGTGTCATTGAGATTAAACACAAAAGGCTGGTGTTTAATTCACTCAATGTTGGGTCTGATACCAACCTGTCACACCCCAATATTTCCACGTATTACCGGTGGGCCCGGTGGGGAGTATCGTGACGTAGTTGATATCATCATAGTCAAACAACACAATATATAAATGCACAGCGGAAGCAAAAGATAAATATATTACCATCCGAATATAAAGTAATATCAAAGTATTGCAACGGAAAGTAAAGGATCCACAGGCGGATCAAATAAAAGGAAAAACTGTTCAACAGACTTTAGACGCCTAGAACTTGCAAGATTCCTTATTAACGCCCTGAGCTTCCAGCCAATTACGTTCAGTACCTGTTACTTAACCTTTTTGGAAAATACGTCAGTTTACACTGGTAAATACAATTAACCGACTCATTTTAAAAAGAGTTTAAAAATTTGCTTTGAATGCACGAGGCACAAAATATCTTTTATAACTTGGGACAATTTTATTAATAAAAATCTTGTATCCGATTTACATGGTTGTCCAACATTTAGGGCCGGTGATTATACAATACAAGCCGGCCAAGATTAATCGACACACCATAAATATAACTCACAAGAAGACATCCTTACGAGTGAGTATATCTTTTACATACGCAACAGGAGGTGTTATGCCAACACCTTGTGCTTAAGTTATGGCCATTCACTTTTTAAATGAGCCAAGGATATCCAGGACACGGTCATTAACCCCTAATGTTATTTGTTATCAATCAATACAGATTAAAACGGGATTATGCAATTTAATCATCTCCGATTAAAAGGTTTCTACACCCGACCAAGCGGTATTTTTATAATACCGTATCCCAAGCCCGTATAAGGGAAAATAAGTTAAAAGTATTTACCTGAGCTAGCAAATGAAATTTATACTCAGCCGTATATTTTAATCAGCAAGCACAAGTACTTCTACTGGGGCTCTCAATCTGGAACGAAGGTTTATTAACCTATTAGATTCCTAACGGGTCTTATTTAAGTCGTAACTTAGACCGGTTAGTTTTAAGGAACGGTTCACGGTTCAAAACGCATGATTAAGCGAAGACCGGAATAGAATGTGATTTAGACCCGACAAGTTTGGAGACTTGTATAATATGGGTAAACTAAACACATTCTGGATTTTGAGATGAAAACGATATGGTTTGACCCGCTTCGGCTAATATATGCAAACTAGTTACATAAGCCGATCCGAACGCGAAAAGTGCGTAACGAGTAACCAAATGAATCATATACAGGTTTCCCAAGTTAATATGCCTTAAATATGTTGTGATATCAGTAGGATACCTTCCATTATGCCCAAAACGAGTTTAATCTCAATTTAAGCCCCGTAGGGGTATTTTGGTCATTTAAAAGATTATAAAAGACGTTAATTAAAATTCTAAGATTCGGGTCCGAATACATCAGTAGAATAACTTAATGTAATAGGTCATATCAGTTGGTAATAGGTCTTATATGACAAAATGGTTTTAAACCCAAACTATGCGTTTAATACGCGTAAAAAGCCATTTTAAGCGATTTCCGGGTTATACCGGAAATCTGAGTTTTCTGATCAGGTTATAAAGTTCAAAATACTTTATTTATTATATAAAATCAGTAGCAATTGGATTGGTGTCAAAATATTATGTAGAACTCATTTTATGAACGAAAAGGGTAAAATCGGTATTTACCGAATCAAGGCGATAGCCTTAGGTTATGGTCATTTTAAAAATAATTAAAAATCTCAAAATATTATATTACATCAGTGGGTAAAAAGGTTTGGTGTCAAAATTTGGGTTTAGATAGGCTTTATGCTAATTGCGTCGTTTAATTACTAAAAGGCGTTATAATTACGCTAATGAGCATAACTCCTAATCTAGACCTCCAACTGATGTGAAAATTTAGGGACAACTTTATAAATCAGTAATAAGGATTATTGTCCTTTCACATTTCAAAATTCTCGTTTTATGGTCAAAAGGGCATATTGGTCAACATTAGGCAATTAACGGAAACGCGTAAACGAATGGGGCAATCAACGAACCAAGCACAGAGGGTTATGCTAACATGTAGCCTGGTCCTAAGGAAGCTCTAAGGCATTTCCAAATCATACTAAATCGGGTCAGAACTGAAGTCAAATAAAAATTCAAAGTTTTGCGACTTTCGGTTCCGAACCGGGTCTAAACTGAAAATTGTCGGGTTGAACATGTTTAGACATGTTCTTACATTAATTACCAAGTTATTTTAATGACCAAACAGGTTGTATGGGTTCTACATTGCTAATTATGCATAAATTGGAAAATTAGCATTCTGTTGACTTTTTAATAACAAGTTTAACCCGACATTTGACCTAGTTAGAGTGGGAATCAGAGGGTGCCCTTTTAAGGGTTTAATGCCCACATGATTACCAACTTATAACTACTTTCAATTCGACTAATCACTGGACCATTAGTGATTAATCGTTAAGTCAACTGTTAATTACGACGGTTTCACTTTTAAGCTGAAACTAAGCAAAAACTTAACTAAGAAAGGTTAAGCATACTTACTGAAGTCCTATGCATGATTAGGAAGGCTTAGGATCTGCTCTTAAGCTCCAGGAAGCTCCAGAAATGCAGAAGGAATGGTGTGATCAATGGTTGCAACAAGAGGCCTTTATATAGTGTTCAAAATTCCATAGATTGTTGACACACAAGCCTAGCAATGGCCATGGATCATCCACAAATGTCTCCTAGGTCTAAGAAGCATGTAGGGGTCGTACAAAGATGTGAAAAATCGGTTTTAGGTCGGTTAAAAAGCATAACAGGCTGCTGTCAGTCGTTTTCTGCATCTGGGCAAGTCAGGCGGCCCGCGTAAGCTCTTGGCATGGCTTACGCGGCCCGTATGGGCCTTCTGCTCAGATTTTAAACTTTTTAGTTATTGCGTGTTGGCTCTTGGCTCTTCGAAAGGTCAACCAAACTTATTTCTTGCATTATGAGCCCTCCAAATTTACCTATAAGGGCTTTAAGACTTATACCCCTTTTGTTAAGTCCTTGGTCACTTTATTGTCACCCGAAAAGTCATAACTTTCAACGTTGACGCTTTAACCCCTTGTATACGAATTTGATCATAACTTTCTCATACGATAACGAAACTTTATGAAATTTATATCGTGCATTCTAGTGAGCATAATTAATCGTTACAAAGCTTCGGGTTTGCTAAAAGGTCACTCAGAGGTATACTTTAAACATGTTGACACATTTAACCCCTGTAGTTTGTAATCTCTCACTTTCTTTCATATTTAGCTTCGTATGATCTATGATTTATTCGTTTGATGGTATAAACATCATGTAGGGTTACTGTAAAGTATATTTATCCCTTGTTGACAATTTGGACCCTTATATTCACATACTTTCCACGTTTGTCAACTTTAGTCCTTCTAGAACATTCTTTCACACGTTCAAACCTATGACACGTGTCAATACATTATAGGACGTGAATTTTCGAGGTGTTACATCATTAGAGCTCGAAGTTCCTCCTAAGCTTGAGCTAGTGCCACATCGGCACCTCTACCACGCATCACCCCGTTCCACCATGTAAGAGCACGCTTCTCAAACACATTGGATGCAAACTCAACCTTACGCTCATTCGGACATTGCACATGCCTGAATGTGCTCTCCAAACTTTCAAACCATTGCAGGAGTGCGGTTGCTCCTTGAGTCCTAGAAAACTTCAAAGGCTTAGCAGAGTTGAATGTCTTAAAGTTGCACGGAACAGGTGCGTTGTTGTTTGCTTGGTTTAACTGGGTAACTAGGTTCGGGAGTACAACAGCGATTTGCTGAGTGATCAAGGCTGCCATTGCGGCGTCTTGAGTTTGATCACGTCGAGGAGGCATCTAAAAAAGGGAACACAAGGAAATGTGTGAGATTGCCATAGAACAATCAAAAGGAGTATTGAAAACATTGACAAAACGAAGGAAGGTGGTCATTTGTTCGTTACTTAAAACAAGCAAACAACACAGTGACTAATCAAAGTAAATAGGTCTACATAATGCATAATGAAGACATGCTTTAGCCTATAAGTGGACACTCAACCCAAGAGTTCCCAAGTAAGAGTGACTGGTCCGATTATGTGGATTTGTACGAACACTCTAGCCTTAAACAGAAAACTCAGGGTACAGGCACCCACCCTTCCGGATTGCACGTGTTCACATTATTAAGACTCAAACTTTGACGAGATTTGAAAATTTTAAAGGCGTAAAGCGTAAAAATTAATCATCTAAGGATAGATGATTGATTTTCAAATGGAATTGAGATTTGTGTACTTGTTTTGGTAATCACCTAAGGATAGGTGATAGTATTGTTTTAAGATCTAAACACAAGGTAACTTGTGTTAGGGTCCTAGGAAGGTTATAGTCTAGGTCAAAATTTTACTGATAACCTAATTCCCTATAACCATGAGCTCTTATACCAACACTTCTGTCACACCCCGACCACGTAAAACAACAAATCGTGGTGGAAACGTCGGGGAGTGTTGTAACAGAATCATTGTTTCACAACACATGGAATTTAGAATATTGTTTTATAACACAAAAAGTTACATTGTCTTTGAATCTGATCAACAAACAGTACAATTGCCGTTCATGTTTTTATAATTACTAAGTCCCATGTCCATCCTATGTAAAGCAATCAATAGTCGTCACGAAATAAAACCTGAAACATATGTGAAAGTAAATACGTCAGCATAAAAATGCATGTGAGTAACATAGGTTTTGTCAGCATAAAACTGGTGATGGTGCTGATCGGTGCTGGGGTTGCTGCGGAGCCAGTACGGCTTGGAGTGAGCCGACTTGGTTAATCGATCAATGATAACCCATATCATGTCATGACCTCGAGAGGTCCGTGGGAGTCCTGTAACGAAATCCATTGATATCTGCTCCTATTTCCAAACAGGAATCACGGGTTGTTGTAATAACCCAGATGGCTTTTGATATTCGGCCTTGACCTTTGCACAAGTTAGGCAATTCCTAACGTAGATCCCAATATCTTTCTTGAGTTTAGGCCACCAATAATATTCTCTCAGATCCTGATACATCTTATCAGATCCTGGGTGTATTGAATATCTGGACTTGTGTGCTTCATCCAGCACTAAGTCTCGTAAGCCACCAAAATAGGGAATCCAGATCCTTCCTCCGAAATATAAAGTGCCATCCTTATTTGTTTCCATGTGTTTCCTTGCTCCTCGCAAGTATTCTGCTCGTATATTTCCTGGTTTTAGGGCTTCCCGTTGTGCGTCGCGCACTCGAGTTGTAAAGTTTGTCTGGATTGTCAACTCTAAAGCCCGTACTCGAAATGTTCTAACTCGTTCTTTCTGGCTCAAAGCATCCGCTACAACGTTTGCTTTCCCCGGATGGTATCTGATTTCGCAGTCATAGTCGTTCAACAATTCCACCCATCGCTGTTGGCGCATGTTTAATTCCTTTTGATTGAATATGTGTTGAAGACTTCTATGATCAGTGAATATGGTACACTTAGTACCATAGAGGTAGTGACGCCAAATCTTTAAAGCGAATACCACTGCGCCCAACTCTAGGTCGTGAGTGGTATAGTTCTTTTCATGAACTTTTAACTGCCGCGACGCGTACGCGAAGACTTTTTCACGTTGCATTAACACGCAACCCAAGCCTTGACGCGATGCATCACAGTACACCACGAAGTCATCGGTGCCGTCAGGGAGTGATAAGATTGGTGCTTGGCATAGTTTATCTTTGAGCGTTTGGAATGCCGTTTCCTGTTTTTCACCCCAATCGAACTTTCTATCCTTTTGAGTGAGCGAGGTTAGCGGTTGAGCAATTTTAGAAAAATTCTCTATGAATCTTCGATAGTACCCCGCTAAACCCAAAAATTGTCTTACTTCCGTTGGGGTCCTTGGAGTGTTCCAGCTCTTTATGGCTTCTATCTTAGTTGGATCAACATGTATTCCGTTCTCGTTCACCACATGACCGAGAAATTGTACTTCACGAATCCAAAATTCGCATTTTGAGAACTTAGCGTACAATTGTTCCTTCTTAAGTAACTCCAGAATAGTTCTCAGGTGTTGCTCGTGTTCCGCCTCTGTTCGTGAGTATATTAAAATGTCATCAATGAATACGATCACGAACTTGTCCAGGTATGGTTTATATACCTGATTCATCAAGTCCATGAATATGGCGGGAGCGTTCGTTAAGCCGAAAGGCATAACAAGGAACTCATAATGCCCATAGCGAGTTCTAAACGCTGTCTTAGGAATGCTTTCCTCCTGAACCCTCAGCTGATGGTATCCGGATCTTAGATCGATCTTGGAGTAGAAGCTGGAACCTTGTAACTGATCGAACAAGTCATCAATCCTCGGTAAAGGATACCGATTTTTGATAGTTAGCTTGTTTAGTTCTCTGTAATCGATGCACATTCGAAAGGTTCTGTCCTTCTTCTTGACAAATAGCACCGGAGCTCCTCAAGGTGAGAAACTCGGTCTAATGAATCCCTTGTCAAGAAACTCCTGAAGCTGAGTAGATAATTCCTGCATCTCCGAGGGCGCGAGTCTATATGGAGCTTTTGCCACCGGTGCTGCTCCTGGCACCAGATCGATATGAAATTCCACTTGTCGTTGTGGTGGCAGTCCCGGCAAGTCTTCTGGGAAGACTTCGGGATATTCCCTTACCACAGGGATGTCTTCCACCTTGCGCTCCTCGGCCTTCTTGTTAATGACATGAGCAAGAAAGGCAATGTATCCTTTCCTTATACATTTTTGAGCCTTCATGCAACTAATGATTCGTAAAGGCGTGTCTTGCTTCTCCCCGTGTACTAGCAATTGTTCTCCATCGGGTAGGGGGATGCGTATGATCTTCTCATGACATATGACTTCGGCTCGGTTATCGGATAACCAATCCATACCAATAACGACATCGAAACTACCTAACGGAACTGGTAAGAGATCTATGTCGAACTTTCGTTCACCCAACTCTAAGGTACATTTCTTTATGATTTCCCCTGATTCTACTAATTCACCATTAGCTAATTCAATCAAATATGGAATATTTAATTTGCTCGATTCTACCCCAAGTATATCTCTAAATTCCTTAGAATTAAAACTATAATCTGCTCCCGTATCGAAAAGAATAGATGCGAAGTGATTGTTGATAGGGAACGTACCGGTGACCACATTCAGGTCCTGGCGAGCGTCCTTGGCTCCTATCACAAATGCTCTTCCCCGAGCTTGAATTTCTTTCGGGCAATCCCTCTTGAAGTGTCCTTTGTCACCACAATTGAAGCAACCCTGATCCTTGCTATTCGTACCCCGGCATGTTTCGGTGCGGTGCCCAAACCTATTACATTTGCCACACCTGGTGCTACGACACTCCCCGTAATGGTGGAAGGGGCATGTATTGCACTTCGGTGCTGTTCCAGCGTAAGATTTCTTGTCGGGGTTATTTGTGGTGGTGGTAACATAAGCTTTTGCACCCCTAGTTTCCTTCGCGGGTTCTCCTCTGTTATTGTTATTCTTGTTGTTCCTTCCCCGCGAACCTTTCTTAAAATGGGAAAACTTTCTTTTATTGGAGCCCGACGCTTCCACAGCAGCTTCCTTTTTGTTCGATCCCGACTCATCGAACTTTCCTTGACGTAGTGCTTCCTCGGTAAGTGCTACAGCCAAATCGATTGCTTCGCCGATCTCTGTGGGCTTAGAAGTAGTAACCAGACTTAGTATTTGGGGGGCAAGTCCCCAAATGTACCTCTTGATTCTCTTGTATTCGGGATCCACCAAGTATGGGACTACACGGGATAAATCGTGAAATCGCTGTGTGTAACCCGCGATATCCGCACCAATCATTTTCAAATTCCAGAATTCCGTTTCTAGCTTCTGGATTTCTGACCTTGAGCAATACTTTTTCCTCATCAACTCTTTTAGTTCCTCCCAGGTCAGGCCATACGCAGCAGTTTCGCCTTTCGTTTGGACCTGGAGGTTCCACCATGATAGTGCCCCATCAACGTATAGTCCGGTGACATAAGTAACCCTTTGCTCAGCAGGGCACTTGCTCATTCGAATAACTGAGTCGGTCTTCTCAGTCCAGCGAATGAAGGAAACGGCACCTCCCGTACCGTCAAAATTTAGAGGTTTGCAGTCTAAGAACTGCTTATACGTGCAACCTGAAATTATCATATACACAAATTCAAGAGTGAATATCAAGAGCACGATTAGAATGGATGAGAGTATCGCGTAGATTAATGATTAACTAAGCATTACCAGTCGGATGATTGCTTCCAGAAGTACCTCCTGTTCCATCGCTTCGTTCAGTGCGGTTAGCTTCGTATTGAGCAATCGCTTGGGAAATGCGTTCGTTCAATTCCTCTTGTGTTGTCGGCAGCGGGTTAGCGTTCAATTTTCTACGGCGAGGCGGCATTGTCTTCTAGATAAAATATCGATCTCCATTAGACAAGTATTTAAAAAAATATTGTCAAGTATATGTATATATAAACACATCGGGTTTATATAGATAAGAAATGCATACACACGTATACATGACATAACCACAAAATCGCAAGCACGCATAAACACAACGTCATCACAATGGTCGTATAACTCAACATGTAGAAAACACCATGCCACAACATAACATCAACCATAAGTCCACCATGTCATAACAATATCAACCAAAATATCATCACATCACCATAATATCAACCACAACATAAAAGAAATACAATGTGAAATACAGAAAACATACTTTTATACATAACGACAACTTGTTACATTTGTTCATGAAGATCAAAAGGACTTAGGGATACATATCCCTAGTCAATACAAGTCATAATACAAAAGTAAGATTTTCTACTACATTGCATCTTCATGTCTTCCAATTGTCTTCAAAAGTCTTGGTCTTCATAAGCCTTGATCTTCACAAAAGTGATAGTCTCCCCAAAAGATAGCTATATACATATGACTATCATAAGACCAACATACAACTGACAGACTACTGGCGTGGAGATGGTGGAGGTGGTGACTGTGGTAGTGGTGGTGGTGATGGAGGGGGTGACGCTGGCAATGGTGGCTGTGGTGATGCAGGTGGTGGTGGTGGAGCAACGGCAGCTCTGATCGCGGCCATATCAGTCTGCATCTCACCGAGTCTATGGAAAATGATAGAGATCTGGACATCATGAGATATAGTCATCTCCGCCATAGCGGGCAGAGATATGGACAGGGTATAATAGGGATCAGTAGAGTGCATGCCAGGTGGAGGCGTAGGGGTACCCGTGTAGGGTGGTCTGACTGGGAATGGGGATCTAGCATAATGCGAAGGTCCAGCAGCATAAGGGTTATAAAAAGTGTGGGGGAAAGGCTGCTGTGAGGATGGTCCAGGCTGAAAATGAGGCGAGGGATGCATAGTGTGTGGAAATCCTGGCACATGCATGGGATTAGTAGTAGGGGTAGGTGGCACAGCAGTGGGAGTAGGTAGTACAGTAGTAGGGGATGATACGGGGGTACGAGTAGTAGAAGCAGCACTGGATGCTGTAGATGAGACATCAATAACAGACACAACCGGAGATGGTAACTCAAGAATAACAATGTCATGAACCTCTCCGTCACCAATATCATCGTCCAGGTGCTCAACCGGTATCACAGGGATGTCGACGCCATCGTCGTCCTCGAGGTCAATAAGTGGGATAACGGCTAGTGGTACTGCTAAGTAAGCTATCATGTGCTCTCCCTCAGGATGTCCATAGATGATAGCATCATGTAGTGGCTGCGGGGCATCGTCCTCAAGTGGTGCATGATCCTCAATGGGATGAATGAGGGCGAAGGGTTGGAAATCATCCAACAAATCATCATCGTCTGAGAAAATGTCATGCTCGGACTCATCGTCCGACGAAATGATAATAACCTCCGGCCCGTAGTCGTCGTCCGATACTACCAGCATCGGATCCACCTCTGAAAGGTCCGAAGATGAAGATGAAGACATCGATCCTGGCAAATAAACCGTACAATATGCATATATGTTTGTTAGAAAAAAAATGTATTACTACTCATGATACATTCCATGCAATCACTATATATCTCATGCAATATTTTGTTCTCATGTTTCACATGTAAGCCTTAGTGTTTTCAAGTCTATTCCTTATCGACTATCCATGTATTGATCCATATTCGTTATTAGTGATTGAGCCTGCGTGATAGATCCTTAGGTTTTAGTGACACAATGAAAACCTTTTTGTCATTTTTGCCGTACTTTTGAAATCACTTTTGTAATGTTATCGACTTTGTTTTCATGTGAGAGCCCTTCGGTGATTGTAGACCAAACTTTAATAAAAGTTTTCCCCGGTTCACTACAATCGGAGCTCTGATACCAATCTGTCACACCCTGCTAGTAGCGGAAGCGTATTGTGTGTGACGTAAGAAAGGTAATCATTGCATCCAAATGTACTAACAACATGAACCAACAACGATGCCATAGATATATAGTTTTCAACAAAAGATTACAAGTTTTCAACATAGTTTCTAAGTTCAACAACGCTTGACATAGCATAGTTCTAAGTTATTTTTCACTTAGCAAAAGATAGTTTTTGACACAAAACATAGTGAGGTTTTGTCCCCTATATACCCATACGAAGTTGGGATATAAAAGCCAAACCCTCCCAAAAGTGGCCATCGTTGTCATTTGTTTTCCCGAATCCCATAGAGAATCACCGGCTCAAGACCTGTTTCCTGAAATACATGTAGTTTTAAAAAGTCAACAAAAAGTTGAGCGAGTTCATGCAGTATTTGATATCATATAAAATCTAGTAATTGTTATCTTGTAATCCTGGTATGTTCTGATTAAATCATGGAGTCTGTTAAAGATCTATCAGTGGGTAGCGAGCCCCCTGACATAATGCACCATAAGCAAAATAACCAAACCGAGAACCCTTTGTTATCATTTGGGATCACAAAAGCACTCCACGGTTAACAACTAGGAGTGGGGCGTGCCTCAAGCCCAATAGATCTACACCTTTTGCACCTTGGTCACTAAGTGATTAATGGTTACAATTGTTCCATCCCTACTTATGTACATTGATCATGCCATCTACTCCGTAACTAGCATACCAATAGTTTTAGCATGTATTTCCCCTCGATGTTTTTGAAAACAAAACACTGAAAACAGTGAAAGGAGGGACATGAACTCACAAGTTTGCGTTCCGTGAAAAATGATATCAAAGTAAGCGTCTGTACGTGTCAATAACCTACATGTGTACTAATCTCGTTAGACACTAGGTCTTTCGGACCTCGTACAAGTTGTTCATCTTGAATTCTTTATTATGTTTTCGCTTGTCATCATTATTATTGGGCCTAGCCCTAGTTTTCTTGTTATTGGGCCTAGCCCTAGTTTTCTTGTTATTGGGCCTAGCCCTAGTTTTCTAGTGAGTCCATTAAATATACTCTTGCAATTTTTACCAAAAAAATTCACCAAGCATGTAACTTAATAAGTTCGTTTTTCACATGAAAATACTTGGTAATTTTTATAGTTTTCGACTTTCCGGATTCTTGTTTTTGACCACTTAGTTATGTGTTCGCTTTAGTGTCTAAAAATATGTTATTTTTAGACTCGACATTGTAGTAACTTGTTTACGATGTCGATACGTCCAAATTGTCGTCATCAAGTGTTATGTATTTCCATTTCGGCCATTTTATTTAATTGTCCGATTATACTAGCATTTCTTGGACCATGTAGGAACATGTATGTATATTTATTTTGATCACCCTATAGGTATCTAATACATACACATATATAGCACACATCACATGCACTTAGCAAGTTCCCAAAAATATATAATTTTTCTTACCAAAAATTATATTTACACATTGTTATATTTTTACCCATTTATTTTTGTAAAAAATATAAGTTTAAGTTCATAAGAACTTCTTGAATATTTAAACCTTAAATATTCTCATCAAAGTTTCCATAATGACATTTAAGACCACTAATCGTGTTTAACCTTGTTAATCCCATCTTTAATCGCGATTAGATTTTTAGAAAAAATCGCCATAGTTTCCCCTAAACTATGACGTTTCCCACGTTATAAAAAAAACGCGTTTAAATCAATAATCAATTTCCAAACATCGCTAATTGTACTTATTCATTCAAAGATTCTTATGAGCATTATTTTTCTAAAACTTTCAAGTCTTCAAAGTTAATCATTTATTAAGTTTATTTCTCACATAAACTTGATTGTAAATTGTTTTTCACTTTTAAAGATTCACACATCTTTATGTAGAAATTTCCAAGACTTTTACATAACACTTTTGATAATTAATATCACATAAACTTATTTTATGTCAAAAACCAAGTTCATTAGTGTTGTTAAAAGCCTTTTCACATGATTATTCTTGGTTTAATCTTTCAAGATTCACTAAATCAAGTTTATATATAAATGCTCATAATCTTTGAAGTTGATGATCTTTCTTGATTTAAACATAACCATGTTTAAATCACATATTTATGTTCATCATAATAATATGAACACAAATATAAAATACTACACCAAACTAACAACAAGATCATCATAAATCTAGACTTTAAGCTACTAGTCTCAACAAAAATAACATAATCAACAAGATCACAAGAACATATTAACACTAAACAACATAAATCATCACATAATATATTCATATTTAGTGTTTATTAGCTTTATGTTTAGGGTTTTTGATTATGTTTAACTTTAGCTTCAAGATAATCAACTTGTACTTCTATGATTTACTAGTAATAAGAAGCATAAAAATTGTGTTTAGAAGACTCACAAAGTGCACAAGCCAAAATAAGAAAACAAGAAGAAGATTAAGCTCCAAGAGTGCTCCTAGTGATCCTCCATGCTTAAACCATGTTGAGATGTTCTTGAAATGGCTAGATTATGTGAATTTTGGGTGTTAAATGAAAGATTGAAGGTGGGATTTGTGTGCCTTGTTTGAGCCGTGACCAAGAGGGAGGTAGAGAAGGTTTTTGTGTTTTGAAAGATGATGGAAATGATAAGAATGAATGATACTAATAAGTAGTATGGTATGGTTAAGTTTTTCAACAACAACTATCAAATGCCATACCATATTACTTACAAGTTTCACACAAGTATGGTGAGGCAATGGGCCCACCAAAAAAAACGTAAGTAAAGGGGGGGGGGGGGGGTATGATGTTTATATATATATATTTTTTTTAAAAATACTTAAAAACTAGATATTTTGGTAATTAAAAGGTGTAGGGTGATTAGGGGTTTAAATCACACCATTAGAGGGTAATTAAGGTTCTAGAATTAAAATTATTATTAACTAGTTTCCCCAAACTAGTAAAAATTATGTTTTGATGCTAGAAACGCTTTTCGTTTCGTCGTCGGCTCGTTTACGGTACTTTTATGTCGTACCGACAAGAAATTCCGCAAGTTGTTTTCTTGCATCCGAAGGTTGTATGAAATGATTCCGAGTCCCAAATTTAGCTTAACTAGTTCACTAGATTCTTCGTTTGCTTGTTTCGTGACCAAAAATGTCGCCTACTAGTTCGTCGAGTCGCTAACGGACTAGTTTAGTGCATAGCGACGTAACGTCGGAAACTTGTGATTATGTATCTTCCGTTGGTATCATCTTATTGTTTTAGTATATTTTTCATCAATTGACATTATTCCGAAGTCCCGGAAATGCTTTGTTATAAGCTCGGACGCATTAAAATACCATATTTTAAGCCGAAACGGACATTTTTGAGATTAGGACGTTATACCGGAAAGTCTTGTTTCTTGGTAAGCCATGTTTTCACAATAATGTTTTCTTATATAAATGGACTCAGTTATGTTATCTGAGTGTCGTTTTTCAGTGTTTCGGTCTAGTTTCACGGTTTGCTGGCATGAATAGTGTAACCGTGAATAGTGCACGCAGCACTTTCTACCAACACTTTTTAGGACATTGTTAGTTTGGTTTCGCCATATGACGAAGACCAACATATGTTTTAGCTTTGTTTTCTTGTCCTAACACTGTTATCCAATTAACGACACTGTTACGTAATTAAATTATGCTAAATGCATGAGATTAAGAAATACAAATAGTGATTAGATTATACGGAATTACCAGTTATTTGCCAGTTGTCACATTCAGTGGAGCAGCAGTGGTTGTGACAGCACAGTTCTTGTTGCAGGAGCTGCTGTTGTTGTTCTTCCGCTTGCGACGAGAGGACTTGGATGACTGCGATGCGGTGGCGGCGTCAGCGGTTGGTGCGGCGGTAGCTTGGTGCAGGTTCTTGGTGGCTTTATCCTAGTAGCCAGCTTTTACTCGCTTGTCGTTGATTTCAGCGGCAAGCAAGTAAGTTTCTTCGATTGTTGCTGGCTTGGAAGCTTGCACAAAATCTGCAACACAATCCGGCAGAGCATGGATGTACTTCTTGATCGTTATGTCAGTTGTCTTCACTTGATCGGGGCAGATGATACTGAGCTTCTTGAAGCGAGTAGTCAAATCAGCGTTGTCACCGTCTTTCTGCTTGATGTACCAGAATTCATCCTCCAGCTTTTGGCGCTCATGGGGAGGGCAGAACTCTTCGAGCATAACGTTCTTCAACTCATCCCATGACAGACCATAGGCTGCATCATTTCCGCGCTTGTTCCTCTCGGCCGTCCACCAGTCTAGTGCACGGGACTGGAAAACGTCGGTAGCATTCAGAGTGCGGAGGTTTTCAGGACATCCACTCTGATGCAAGGTGACTTCGATCGAGTCGAACCATTGAAATAGAGTCGTAGGGCCTTCTTCTCCAGTGAACTCTTTCGGTCCGCATGCCTTGAACTGTTTGAAGCTGAAAGCAGCTACAGGAGTAGCTTTGGGAGTCTCGGTCCTGTACTATTCAGACAATTTTCTCACAGTCTCGTATAGCTCACTCACGATCTTAGGAACAACCTTTGCTACTAGCTTAGCGATGAGAGCAGCAAGGCGTTTGTCTCTCTGTTCTTGCCGAGTAACTCATGGGTGACGAGGTCTAGATGATGGTCCAGATGACGACATTGTCTGCAACAGACATCGTCATAGGTCTCAGACACAACATAGTCGAATCTCTCCTCACACGTCTAATACTACTAAAGCTTAGGAACATGTATAATCACGTAACCACATAGTCACATAGGCACATAATTACAGATTCACATAAGCACAGAAGCACATAAGCACGTAAGGCACAGAATCACAGAAGCACATACGCATGTAATCACAAGAGGCAATCAGAATACAGAATCCTAGCATTCAAAGTTCGTGAGCGTTCGAAAATAGCGATTGCGACTAGCGAGTACACAACGAGTAGTATAGCATAAGCGATTAACATGGCGTACGGTAATTCCACCAATGATAGCGATTTGTTAACGTATTGAGATAGATGTGCAGTGCGATTCGTGTGTGTCGGTCAAAGCGATAGCGAAAAGCGAATAAACACCGAAAATCGAAAACACATAAACAGATAGAATCACGTAAACACTTAATCCCACATAAAGTCGACAAATATCAGAGTCGGCAGTAGCGAGCTCAGAATCGAAATACATAAAATCGAGAAATGGATTGTCTGTGGCTAGATAGACATCGACTAGAGGGCGGGATGTGGACGAACGGCACGCATCCTTCCCATCAGATATTTATGGACGAACGGCACGCATCCTTACAGTTATAGTGCGACTTCAAGTCGTTGGAGTCCGTCGAGACTTTGGCGAGAGTTTTGTAAAACCAAAATAGAGGGTGGGATAAGTCATCAAGGTTCGGGTTTCACCCCTGACTTAACAACTTTGTTCCTGTTTTAATAAAATAGAGACAAAAATCTGCATTAAAGTAAGGGTTTCACTCCTGATTCAACTCAAATTCTCATGTTTATAGATAAAAATGTGAGTCGAACAAGTAATTTGGTCAAGAGTTTGCGGTTTTCACACCTAATCTCGACCTTATCGCTCGTTCATTTTCGAAAATCTAGAGTGCAGTGATAGTGTAGCGTAGGTGAGGATAGCGAGAAATAGCAGTAAACTTGTACAAAATCCACACTGGATATGCACAAGTCGGTCTGTTGGTACCTAACTATAGACTAGGTCGTTTCTAAGACATCGACCCGGACTAGGTCGAGTCTTGCCTAATTCCCTATAGTTATGGCTCTGATACCAATCTGTCACACCCCAACCGATGGCGGAATCATTGGGGCGCGACACTGAGCGAAATAGATTGTCTAGAAGTTTCCATAACAACTATAATTACCATTTATTTTAAGCAGCATGTCCCATACCATGTCATAAAAGATAATATAATTATTACAGACAAGATCTAGTCAATTTGTTCTGTTCCGACAACTTAGATTTCAAAATACAGTCAATTGTTTATTTGTTTCTAGACCTTTCCTAGCCTCGATTTCAGAGCAAGCTAAGCACATAAGCATCCTAAGCACCTGTCACATACGTTAAAGTAAAAGTCAATACACATAGTGTAAAGGTGAGCATACAAGTTTAATAGGTATAATAGAGTTCGAAATTGTTACGCATAACCAGCACGTACACAGTGTAAAATGAGGCATGTTAGTTATCGACATGAACCTATCGATACCAATGACTGCGGGTTGACTGCCCAAGGCAGTTCGTAATACACACTCACCACTGTGAGCCATGTGACAAATTCTCCTTAACAACCTTTGAGTAAACAGGTGCTGAGTCCAAACAAATAGTACTATCGTTGCTAAGGCAGGTAGACAGCATTCCATGTGTAAACATAACAAACAAGCATTCATTAAGTCACGTATAACATGCGATAACGGTTAGCATTAAAGTATTGCGTAGTGTGTTCGAGGTGATTTAGAATAAGTAACGTATGTAACACCCAAAAGTGCGTAAAGCAAAAAGGGATCGAGTATACTCACAGCGATTGGTGGATTGAAGGGAGCGCTAGAGAGTAGGTTAGCCTGATCAGAATGGTAGCGTAAAAGATAAGCGGCGCGTAAAACGATACAAAGTGTCAGTGGGTCGAATAATAATCCAATCGGATGGCAATCCGATCGGGTGGCCAGTCGTTCGGGTGACAATCCGCTCCGATGGTCATCCGATCGGGTGATCTTTCGAGTGGATTGTTACTTCCTATGGGAAGGATGTGTTTGTGTATGATGGCTTGTCTTTTGAAGTTTTCGTTGTAGCATTTTGAAAACAGAGAAGTATCTCTACCTTCCAAGTCGATCGATCGAACGACCGTTCGATCGGGAAACTATCCGGTTGGTGAGACACTTTAGTGAGAACAAGTTCACAGCAGTTTGTCACTTGATCGGATTGTAGTCCGATCGGGTGGCAATCCGTTTGTATTGAACATGTTGGAAATTGTTTTAAGTGTTAAAGTCAGAACATTACATGTTCGAGTGGTAGTACGATTGGGTGGTAATCCGATCGGGCAGCACTTCGTTCAATGTTTATCCTTGAAAATAAAAGTTAAGTGTGGGGCCAAGGTGCAAGCCGGTCGGGTGACAACCCGATCGGGTGACAATCCGATCAGACAACAGTTCGATCGGGCGGCACTCCGTTCTGGTGTCCCGGTCATCTTCTTCCTTGGTCATTTTGATAGTTTGTCGTTTTATCGAGATGTTTTGATAACGTGTTAAGCAACAGAAACCTCGTCCATACTTGGTAATCCTGATCGGACAGGAATCACCCAAATCCGACCCGTTAAATGTTCGAGACGGTGTTCCATGTTTAACCCAGAATCGGTAATCTCATGGACAGAATCCAGGTTTTGAACCAACACAACCACCAGAATGAGTAGAAGGTCAGTACGAGTTCCGATTCTATCGGTCTTGAGTGCATTGAGTGTAAAAGAGTTGAAAGAAAGTTGGAAAACCATCCTTCAATCCTTTTCACCGTGAATATGTTTAGATCTAAGAAAGATCTTTGTTTATTCATGTGGAAATCTTTCAGATCCAAGTTGTTCTTGGTGGATTGAAGTCAAAACATGAAGTTCTCAAGAACACCATGATGACATCATCCTAGAACACCTCAAATCTAGTGATTTCACGGTTAAAAGTTAAGATTCAAAAGATAGAAAGGTGTAGGAGTGCGTGTAGATCAAGAAAGTATGAGATTTAGGTTGAGATCTTATCGGAATCGCGAGGAATCGAAGAAAAGGTGAGATTGGAGCGCTGGTCGGACAGGAGAATGCAAAAGTGGTAAGTTATGATGTTGACAGGGGTATTTATAGGGTTTCCCAAAAAGGAAAGGGGAGGAGAGGGGCTGGTCGACCGGCTGGTCACTTGGTTGATTAGCCACTTGATTCGAGTGTTCGGTGAGACGAGTTTTGCCATTTCGATTGCGATTGCGAGCGTTGCGATGCGATGCGATAGAGTTTCCTATTCAAATTACTTTTAATCCCAACTACTATATCTAACATACAATCATACTAAATTGCTTGCGTTTAGCGTCTGCGATTCGATTGGATTGAGTTTCGATTGCGTTTCGATTAAACACCACAACATAACATAATTAAACATGCACAAGTAACACATAAGGCACACACACACATAAAACAATAACTAGAACGCGTAATTCGAGTTGCGAGTACGATTGTGATAAGCGTTAAAGCGATCAAATATGCGATAAATATCGAATAAACCTCGATTATTAATGGATACTCCACATAATACAACTAATCGTAAAAGCATAAAATAGACTAACTACGAGTCAAAGAAGTCAAAACAGGAATTGAGCAAGGAGTGATAGATCGCAATTAGCAATCTTTTCGTCTTTTGACTTCAATCTTGACTTTGACTTTCACTTTCGAAACACGGGGTGTTATAGATGGTCCTCCATCCATGCTGACGTGGCGCCTACGTGGCGGATAGTCCCCAACGGGAATACCCAAACCATACCCCATGGTCGTAGCTTTAGAGTTGTTATACATATGCGGGTGATGCTTCACAGACCTCGGTTGACGTCATCATACGAGCCATATGACTTTATCAATAGTACATCAGTCATTTCTACGTCAGTCAAATGCGGTTCCATATGATTTGGCAAATACCACCTCATCTAGCCCTCATACGACGTATATGACCATTCCTACCTGTCATGTGACCTATATGATGTCATACGAATGTAACCATTTTCCGTATTATAAAATCATACGGACTAATTTGATATTATACGACCTATATGACCCGTGTGACCAAGGTTTCACGAACCGGGAATCGGTGCTGGCGGCGGTCCGGTTAAGGGTATTTCAGCCGTACTTCATTAAACCGGCCGGTTCAGTGTGGTCTGGACCGATGAATCAGAGTCACGATTGAACCGGTTTCAGCAAATCAAAGGTCTTCTATTCCAGTTTCACTACTGTTCCTCCTTCACGGCTTCACCAAATCGGTTTGTCACACGTCGGTGGAGATGAGGACGAAGCTGCTTGGCGGTTCTTTTGTGTGTTTTGCAAATCATCTTTTTCTTTAAATGAATCTATAGGATAAAAGAAGGGTCCTAATATTAACACATGGTAAAAACTTATTTACACAAGGTGTATACGGGCCGTATAATGTTATACGGCCCGTATAGAATTTAAAAAACTAACAAAGTCTGTGCCAGCAGACTTTGTCAGTTTTTTTAATTCCATACGGGTCGTATAACAGTATCCAGCCCGTATACACCATGTGTAAATAATTTACCTGGTCGTATACAACGTATACGAACGATGTATACGGGCCGTATACTGTTATACGGCCCGTATTCTTCGAAAATTAGATTTTTCTCAAAGTATTTAAGGGATTTAAGGTGTCAATCACACGAGACATTTTCAGTCGTGAGGTGGTCAAACCTTTCTAAAAGTAGAAAAAATAAAACATTAACAAGTAACAAATATTGAAGAACAAAAAGCTGCGTCGTATGACTCTAATAAAACGGAAGCTATCAACGCGGGGTTACGGGCATGGTGTTATTCTTTATTTAATATTTACAGAATAAAAGGAAGGGTGAGGCATTTGATGAGAGTTATAAGGAAAAGCGTTGAAATCAAGGGTCCCGTCATTACAACCACTTGTTTTCAACGGGGATGTAATGCAATGATAATGCAATGATTCCTCTCAATTGAATAGACAGACACTTGCTTCATAGGACTCACTTGAATCGTCTCGAAAGTACTGAACAACCGAAATAACATCTTCGGTTTCATCAGCCTGTACCGAAGAAACCAAATTCACAACAATGAGTCTGAGTCCATTGTTGTTCGTGAATGTTTTGAATCATCATAGAAGACGTGTCGGGTTCTTCTGCTAGTGGTCGGGCTTCCAATGCTCACACAGGGTGATAAACAACGCTGATATAAACACAAACCAGCTGCTTTATCTTGAGTAGTCAGGAAAACTTTTTCTCAGGGGAGGGTGAGTAGTATGATTCTGAGTCCATTGTGGTTCGTGAATGTTTCGAATCATCATAGAAGACATGTCGGGTTCTTCTGCTAGTTATTCGGAATGTTTCGAATCATCATTAAAATTAACAATGCGGTCTTGATTGAAGACGTAATTGCAATACTGTTTTTCGGGCTTCCAATGCTCACACAGGGTGAAAAACAACCCTTGATGTTGAAATCGGTTTTACCTCATGAAAAGGAAAGAAACAATTTTTTTTAGAGAAGCATTGGGATTCAAGGGTTTATGAGTCAAAGTTAACATTCAGATTCAGATTCAGAAATCAGATGATTTGTACTTGGTTTATTCTCTTTATTCTATTAGAACGATCCTTGTTTTGTCACGTACATGCGTTTAACTCCCAACATCCTTGTTTTGTCACGTACATTTCGTAAGAAACTTTTCGTGCACTGAACCTTCAGTTGTGTACGCAAATTCACCACCGGTTTCTATAGCACAAGCACATACACCGGTTTCCAGGTAGGGTTTAGAATGTTTGAAGAATGTTGGTTCAATACCAACTCATCTTTAGTAGTGTTTGTTTGAGAACCTGATTCAGATAAACAACGGTTCTCCAATTCCAGAGTAAGCAAATACACAATGGTTCTCCAATTCCAGATCAGTAATGAACGTTCAGTTGTGTACACAAATTCATCACTGGTTTCTACAGCACAAGCACATACACAGGGAGAATGTTCTCGAAATTGAAGGAAAAGAAAAAATGGTTGCTGATGTTTTTTACTATCAGGATTTTGTTGGTTTGTTTCCAGTAGGGTTTAGAATGTTTGAAGTATTCTTGGTTCAATACCAACTCTTCTTTAGTAGTGTTTGTTTGAGTACCTGATTCAGATACACAACGGTTCTCCAATTCCATATCAGTAATGAACGTTCAGTTGTGTACACAAATTCATCACCAGTTTCTACAGCACAAGCACATACACAGTTAGGGTTTAGAATGTTTGAAGTATTCGGATTTTGTTGGTTTGTCGGGTTCTATAACTACAATCCTTCCAACATTATTGAAAATTACTATATCACCCCCATCAGATTAGGGGTTTAGAATGTTCGAAGATCCTTGCATTAGACACAATTTGTTTGAATTTGTGGATCAACGGAAATAACTGAAATAACAGCTTCGGAATCTATTAACCCACAATTGGTTGGAATTTGTAGACAGACACTTGCTTCATAGGCCCGTATACTATGGGTAAATAATAGCCAATAAGAAACAAATCAATAAAAATACAACTGATTACTCGCCATTCTCTTGCACCTTCAACTATGTTGGTTCGGTTTAGTTATTTTTTTGACTGTTTCAGTTATGATTCAATAAATAATATCTGATTGAGAAGCACTAAAACGGTTGCGGTTGTCCAATTCCAGATCATCTTTAGTAGTGTTTGTTTGAGAACCTGATTCAGATAAACAACGGTTCTCCAATTCCAGAGTAAGCAAATACACATTCCGAATAACTTCACAAAGATTTGTTGAAAACCCAACTCTCTCTATAGATATGACTGATAGTGAGGGTTACTCTGTTATATACATCAACAAATGATTGGTTTAATACCAACTGCTCGAAATCACTTTCGTTTTTTTGGATCGTTTTATTAGATTAAAGAGAATAAACCATTTTTTACCATATGAATACGGGCCGTATACAATTATACGATGATTGTATATGGGCCGTATAATATTATACGGCTCATATACCATGGGAAAAAATGGTTTATTCTCTTTAATCTATTTAGAACGATCCTTGTTTTGAGAACCCTAGACCATGGTCTCAGACTCTCTCCCCCTCCTTTTCTCTCTCTCCCCCTCCTTTCTCTCTCTGACAACCCTAGACCCAAACCAACTCAATCTACCACGATTATGTCTCTTCTAGCCACCGGCACCGCCGCATGACCAACCTGCTGCAGCCAAAAGTCTCCAAGCATCTCTTATTTCTACTCTTTCTCTCTCCTCTCAAAAAAATCCTAACTCATCCCTTCACTCATTGCCATCGCCGACTTGACCCGTGCCCCTACCTGTTGTCGCCGTCTACCACCACCTCCCCTTTGTAAGTTGCGGCTGTGACACGAGGGTTGTTGCATCGGGAACGAAAGAGGAGACTCAATTGTCGCTGCACTGTTCTCGTTGTGGTCGACGTATACCAACGGTTCTACGAAAAAAACATCATCTGTTCATCATTGTTCTTTAAGATGAAGATGAAGAAACGAGGGTTTATTCTCTTTAATCTATTAGAATGATCCTTGTTTTGAGAACCTGATTCTGATTTAAATAATGCACGACATGTCTATTAGTGGTTTCTGTAACCAATTGGGAACAACATATTTGCTTCAAGATTTACGTCTGATGTCTAAGTTTGATCACATTTAACTTCTCTACATGTGTTTTGAAATAGGCTCTGTTCTTTATTTTTTGGATCGTTCTAATAGATTAAAGAGAATAAACCATTTTTTACCCCAAGAATACGGGTCGTATACTATTATACGGCCATATACACCATGTGAAAATTTTTTTACCAGATCGTATACAATGTATACGATGATTTTATACGGGCCGTATAATATTATAAGGCTCGTATACTATGGGTAAAAAATGGTAAAAAATGGTTTATTCTCTTTAATCTATTAGAACGATCCTTGTTTTGAGAACCCTGATTCTGATTTAAACAATGCAATTATTCCTCTCAATTGAATAGACAGACACATGCTTCATAGGACTCACTTGAATCGTCTCGGAAGTACTGAACAACAGAAATAACAGCTTCGGTTTCATCAACCGGCTTTGAACGAGTCTAGACCACTCGTAATCCTCAACCGGCTTTGAAAACGGACGGAATCTACGAAGAAACTGTTGGAATTTGTGAATTTTGGTTGGTTCAGAAACTTAACAAGAGAAGCAACTAAAAAAGTGGTGAACGGTATTTAACCGTACCACCGCATTCGAAGATCCTTGCATTAGACACAATTTGTTGGAATTTGTGGATTTCGGTTGGTTCAGAACTCAATTCGGTTATCTTTCCTCTCAATGTAAGGAGAAGCGTTGAGATAACGGACATCCATCGAATACATCTTTCAATCTTTCAAAATTCAAATCAAACTAACACAAAGTATCTCGATATGGTTGGTGTAAAAGCTCACATTTTACTACATTGACCATGTCTTTTGACAAATCATCTGCTTCCTGAATCTGAATCTGAAAGTTAACTAGACCCCTCAAGTTGTCATTCATAACAACTAAGCGTTTGGAGAAGAGTATGTTGATATAGGAGAGTTGATGCAATTTTCTAAGCATTTTAGAGAGACCTTTAAGTACGGATCCTATAGCTGCATTTGGAACAAGAAGTCCAACAATATGAATGCACGCAACGAATTTGACAACCGGTCAAATCACACACTATAAAGTGTAAACTTATCGTGTGTTGTAATTTTAATGAAGCAATGAAGATTGAATATGCAAACCGCATCCGTTTTGTATACGGAAATGGTGGAAATGGGAAATACAAACCCGACACGTCTTCTGTGGTGATTCGAAACATTCCGAATAACTAGCAGAAGAACCCGACACGTCTTCTGCTAGTTACTCTTTTCTTCAATTTAAACAAATCTTTCAAGACTATTCACCTCTTTCAACCTACCAAAACACCGTAAACCCCTTCTTTTAATCTATTACAATGATCCTTGTTTTGTCACGTACATGCGTTTAGTTCTCAAACATTTGCAACCATTTTTCCTTTTCCTTCAATTTCAAGAACATTCTCCCTAACATGAGAAACAAAAGAGATTTCGAGCAGTTGGTTGATGACATGACAGATAAAGAGATTTACGTCTGATGTCCAAGTTTGATCACATTTGACTTCATCTACATCTGTTTTGAAATAGGCTTTGTTCTTGGTTTAATGAAGTTACACGTAACATCTAGTTATATTCAGATTTAAACAATGCACGCCTCAACTGGGATAACGGACATCCATCAAGCTCAAAAAGAAAACTTGTGTTTCCCATAGTCACAAACGATTGCGGTTTGTATTTCGCATAGCCACCGTTTCCGTAGTAAAAAACGGTTGGGGTTTGCATATTCAATCTTCAATACTTCATTAAAATACCACTAGTAGAAGAACCCGACACGTCTTCATGTTACGAAGAATGTTCTAGAAATTGAAGGAAAAGATTTGTTGAAATCGAAGAAAAGAGTAAAAAAGATGAATTTAGGCGTGCATTTGGAACAAGAAGTCCAACAATCCGTTTATTATATGTTATTGTCTAAACAATATGAATGCACGCAATGAATTTGACAACTATGACAGCTTATTAAAAGTAGCAATCACCTCCAATCATTTCCTGGTCAAATCACACAATATAAAGTTTAACGTTATCGAGTGTTGTAGTTTGGTAAGATGACCGAATAGAGATCTGAATAACAAACTATGGAGAACTTCTATGTGTCGGGTTCTTCTGCTAGTTATTCGGAATGTTTCGGATCATCATAGAAGACGTGTCGGGTTCTTCTGCAAGTGGTTTCTATAACCAATCCATAATCACCCTTGGTGGTTTCTGTACCCATCCCTGCCGATAACTAGCAGAATCGATAAATAACCAACACGAAGATCTCTACAATCGCTAAGGTTTCCATCAACGGACTGGTCGGTAACGTTACTCTACTTGTGCTCCGATTTAAGCGGCGTGTTCCGATCAACGTTGTTAAAGGTGATGAAGAGTTTAGAAACCCTAGAATGATTGTGTTTTTACGGGAAAAAACGTGATACTTGAAAAAACATCCTTATATGAGGCCCGTATACAGTTATACGGCCCGTATACATTTGGTAACATCAAAAACCTCACAAAATAAATCCATTGAGCCGTATACGTTTTACAAATCGTATACACATGTATACGGCTCGTATAACTATATACGGGCCGTATATAGTAAAATAAAAAAAACATTCTCTGCGCATTTTCCTATTCAAAAATATTCTATACGGGTCGTATAATTGTATACGGCCCGTATACAATAGGGGGTGTGAAAATAAGATATAGGGTATGTTGGAATAAGGGGAGCCTAAAAGAAACTACTGGCAGAGAGAATGGTGAAGAAACACATAAAACGAGATGTGAATATGATGCGTGGGAAACCTAAAAAATTAAAAGTTAAATCAAGTAGCATTGGAAATGATGAAAACAATTACCATGGTAGCTTTAGCTTGGAGAATGTAATTTGATTCAAAAATAAGAGTTTCTGTTTTAAAAATAATGCATCTATAAATCTATCAAAATTAACATAGTTCAATAATTTCTAAATTTATATATAAACTAGTGATATTCCCTCACGTTTTGCAGCGGGAATTTGGTTGATATCAGTTTGGCTCATTACGATACCGATACTCGCTATTGTAATTGAAAAAGAAAATCTTACATCGATAAAAAACAATTAGAAACAAATATCGATACAAATATTGATGTCAATGACATTAGTTCGATTCAGTTCGATTCGATTCGTATGCGTTCTATAACTTGACACCTAACGTATAACAACGCTTTTGATACCGATATTTATTTTATTGTGTTCTCTTTCAAGAAACTGACAATATATCATTATATCACGGTATTTATATTCATTTTTATGGTTTCTGATTTCAATTTTTTTTTCATTTTATCCACTCTGTCTGCGACAATAAATGAATATCGGTACAACTACCATGACTCTAAACCGATTGATACCATTTGAAAAACATCGGTGCTGGTACTAGTGTTCGTTTTTATCATTTTTGATCGATGTAAAACATATCTTAATTTCTATACCGAATGCGTATATCGTACTGGTACTGTAATAAACCAAATCGATATCTATCCAATAAAAATAAATTAAGTAATAAAACAATCAAAATTATAAAAGTATTATAAAAATCCTTGATTTGCTTCTAATATGTATAATAACTAGCAATGAGACCTGCGCGCGTTGCGGCGCGGGTACATTGCAAACATCAAATGAATTAGTCCAAACGTTATGTGATTCGATAACCATATAAAAACACACGTTTAGAAGTAATCGATTGAACTTAACGTAACCTATATAAACAATGTGATTGGATCAAAACATAAAGTAAATCAAATTTATACCATACAATCATAACGTATTACATGTGACCCTAGTCACACATAGAAAATGTACCATATATAACGGAAAAGTTGAAACGTATACTCAAAAAAGATCAATTGGAGCTTTTAAAAAATGGAAAAAAAAAAAAGAAACCACAATTTGACTCTACTCCGTTCGAAACAAAATTTACAAAACATTCATAAAATAATCACGAAAACATATTATATTTGACCTGACTTGTTCCCCAAAAAAGTTTATGTCGAAACATACACCAACTCAAATTTATACCGAAACGTACATAAAAATGTGCACGGAAAAATGGCTTTTTTGTTAAATGACAACGTATTATATTTAACCCGAATCATTTCCAGGAGAAGTTTACGTCAAAATGTAGAGCAAATCGAATTTATACTGACACGTACACAAAAATATGCACGTAAAAAAATAGTTTTTCTTAAGTAAAGGGGTATAGTGGTAAACTCGAAACAAATTATTAGTAATAACTTAATAGGTTAAATACGTTCTTAAGATCGTGACAAGTAGCACTAATGCCACACCACTGACAACGACCACCAACATTAGAAGAGCTCGTAAAAATAAAATAAAAAGTAAAAAAATAGCAACGAACGAAAAACAGACGTAAATCGTTGAACCATGCACGCCCGTTGCGACGTGCTAATGCAGAGAAATTAGCCATAAACGTTAAACGTTGGAAATAATAACTAAGTCGATCTAGTACTCGCGTGTTGCAAAGAACTTGTTAAACGAAGAAAAATAGAAGCGTTGTGACTGGTCTGTCAAACAGAAAAAAACAGACGAAAAACGGTTGAATCTCACATGCACGTTGCGACGTGTTGACTCGCAAAATTTAAACGAAACGTAAAACGAAAAACTTGTGAAACATGAAAAGTATGGGGGGACCAAAGTTAAAAATAAAAAGTGTTGGGGTTAAATTGTAAAAGTTGAAAAATTTTGGGTTAAATAAAAAAAGTCAAAGGGGTTAAATGCAAAAGATAAAAACATTTGGGTTAAAAATGAAAAATACAAAAACTTTTTTGGAAAACTCCCAATACATAGGTTACAACAATGTAGAGCAACAAAATGTTGCTAATTTATATTTTGTAAATATTATAAAAAAAATTATTACTATTCATGGTGACTTTATAACGCCCTGCTATTTCGTACTTTCTATATTCGGAAACCCTTGCTTGTAATTCTATTTTTGGTAACTTTGTGTTCTTGTAATCGTTGCTTCGTGGTAATCTTTGTAAAATCTGAGACTTGGATCATAATGAAATTTGCATTTTCGTTACGTTTATGTTATATACGCCTCTTACATGTTCATACGTTCAAAGATATCATTCATACGACACTTTATTCGTACTTTGTGCACAAAATGTCAAACTTGCAAACTTGAAATATATACGCTAAATCATACAATTTCGACACTTATTTATGACAAATATTCATGTTCATACTTGTTTAATTTATGGTTTATGATTCTTTTACATAACATGCCCTTATATATGACCTATTGTGCCTAAAACACCTTAAAACGTGCTTAAAACATGTAAACATGAAACTATAGGGGGCTGTTGTCACAAAAATCAAACCTAACACACCTGGGGGCGAGTGGCGGCCCGCGAACCACATGGGCTCGGCCTTACGTGGCCCGTGAGCCCGCTGTTGTCGAGAAACAGCTGATCAGATTCCATTTTGGGTGCGACTTTGAGTGTTTTATTTGTTTTTAAACTTGTTTTAGCATTTAATACACAACTACAACCCAACCTAACACTCCCCTATAAAACCCAAGCATAATCCTCACTTTTTCCACTTTGCAAATCACTCTAAACTCTCTCAAATCAGTCCATAATCAGCTGTTAATCAGAAGTTCGAGCAGAATCATCACCCTTCACTAAAGTGAGCATAACTCACTCAATACTTAGTCTTTTTCATCCATTCTTTTTCCCACTTGCTTGGAACAACCTTAGGAACATTTTCAAAGGTTTTCCATGGAAAACCAAGCTCTGGAATGTCATCAAAAAGGCTCCAAAGTGGACTGTTACTTTCTGTTTTCACTTAAACTTTGTTAAACTTAGCTAAACTTGAGTCTATCTCATCTCAAACCTATGTCCTAATGCTCATGATCAATTGAATGGTTAGTTGGACTTAAAAACAAGGTTGAGACATGTTAAATCAGAGGTTAAAACCTCATAAACATTCTGTTTTAGAAAGGGTTTTACCAACAAGAAATGTTCAAGCTTGAAGCTTGATGTATGTGTGATTGTTAGACTAGCTTGGGCTATCTTTCATACAAATCCACTCACTTCTTGATGTTTTCCATAGATTAGTTGTTCTTATTTCTCTATTTACTTGTAAGTTCATGACCCTCCTTGTTGTTCATAACAACAAGTGAAGTGGTGAACAATAGAGGTACCTAAATGGGAGACTTGATTCTTCCTACCTCATGTATGAATTATATGACACTAAGAGGTGCCTAAATGGAGACTTTAATCTCCTACCTCGTGCTTGATCTATAGGAATTGTAATCTTTATAAAATATTCATATGTTATCTATATAATCTATATAAATCTAAGTAGCTAGACTTGATGATAACTTAATAGTTACTTGTCAAGAATATGTTACATCACCGATGACCATATGTAACGCCCAAAATTTTTCCGTTTAAAATTAAACAATGACATACTATATCTAACGAAATTTGGACATGACCCGTTCGTACTATGAACGATTTCCTGTTTAACACTCGTCATACAACTAATCCTACGACACAATTCCAAAAGACATAACGAAAACGTAACATTTAAAACATTTTAAACATTCGCTACAAACTAAAACTTTACAAAAGATTTAACACATCAAGTTTAAAGTCTTAACTACTAAACATAACCATACTTCAAAAGTTGCGGAAGCGCATGAAAGGCGTTCAAAGTGTGTTCGATCCGAGCGAAGCATAACCACCTACACTTGAGTTTTACCTAAATTCAATACAATATAAACAACATTAGCATATCAATCACAATCAACTAATCTTTAAATGAGTAAGATAAACTAATGTTCGCCATTTTAAACTTACACAATACTTGACTAATTCATTCATGAATCCGACTTTCTTGCTTTCGTAACCAACTCGGTTACACCATTCTTTCTCGTATATCTCATTCGGAATGAAATTATTACTTATTCATTTTTCCTCGTAATGCTCTTCCCATTCTAACCTGTTTACAACGGGATTGCAACATAACACACTTTTTCACGGTTCTTTCTAATTATTTGACCCGTTCAAGACGGATGTTAACAACTCATTCTCAATAATCATATATCAATGATTTCACTCGTCTACAACAAATCATCATCACAACCTACATCTAACATACACTTCTAGTGAATTAACCCGTTCGGATTAATTCGACTTCATAATTTTATAACAAATCACTTGATTCAATAAGCAATCAACTTTGCCATCTAAGACATAAAGGCACCTTTACTAAAATTTAAAATGTACAAACGACGTACATGGATTTGTAACAATAATTTACTACTACCAACATTACATATAATTGTAAGTAAATGAACTTACCTCGTTCTTGAGCCTTTTGTTGCGAACCGGAACTAGCTCATTCTTCTTTCAATCCTACACATAGTTCATTCTTATTTAGGTTATGTCATTTGTTCACATAACACTTACATTCAAGTACCATTCGTATTTTATATCACAATTGACAATATATCAATCTCCGTAATTTCCTTATGCAAAACATTAGTTCATATTTCATTCAAAACTACTTAGATTGTCATTGAGGCATTTCATCAAACACATAGTATGCGTACAACATTTTATGCATTATGTACATGTATCCTATGCACAATTTCACTAGATATCTTCACAATTCATACAATCAACCACTCTTGCATAAATCACTCATCCTACAACATAATAATCTATCAATGTTCTAGTACACACACATTTATTCATAGAAATTACTCTACTTATTCAACTTACAAAATCATCATCCTACTAGAACAAGTGGGTTTTCCCCCAAATCTTTAGTACAATCAAATTCAAGCATAATACACCTTCTATTTGATGATTCTAACTCATATATAAATTCAATTTCATACTATATCACGTATTGGTTAAAACCCACTTCATCAAAATGCATCAAACATAAAATTCTAACTCACCTTATGTTCAAGACACTTGGATTATGGAGTAATTAAGCACATGCATTCGAATTGTGTCTAAAATCACTACTAATTGCTGAAAATTTGAGTTCAATTGATGGAGTAGGGTTTCCTCCTCTTTCTTCCATCTGGTCGCGATCTACACACCCACCCAAATACTGGTCTTTTTATGTTAATTATCTAATTTTACACATTCAACCCCCAAGTTACCTTTTGTTGTCATTTTGTACACTTAACTTTTTGGGGTGTTACATTTTATAACATACAAATACATTTAAAGGCACAATAATTAATTACACATTTTGGGGTGTTACAAGTCCACCCCCCTTAAAGAAGGTTTCGTCCTCGAAACCTGAATACGTACGGTTTAATAACATGCATACACATTATGTAGTCCAACTCTTTCGGGTATAAATGGTCCTACTACGATCATACATACCTTACTACTCAAATTTCTTACGTATAATTTACATGCTCACAAATCTATAGTGTCTCAATAAGTTTTACTTATTATAAACTTAGCCATGTCCATAAAGTAAACATATCAACATACATGCCACATCTTCGTACTTGCCCTCCTAAGTTTCTGTTCTTACATGTACCTCACAATACTCTATAGTAGGCTTGTGATACATTTGGGAAGTTTATCGGGGCCTTGAAAGCAAGGAAAAGTGAGAAAGAACGCGAAAAACGGGTTTTCGACGTCGGACCCACGTAGACCCGTCGGACCCGCGTAGACAACAAGATAATAGGGCGGGGCGTCGCTGACGCCTCCTCTGCAGCTCAGACGCTGATTTTGCGTTTTGTTCTTTCTACTCACTAACTGTGTGTCTCGAGGGTTCTAATACGTGAAATAAATCATTATTCAAGTTCTCAATTCATTCTATACCTTTCCCAACCCAATCCACATGTTCTTCGGCTAAATCTTTATACTAAAAGTTTTGATCCCGCTTGCCCCTACGTTGAGGTTTCACCGGATTGACATCGAACGACCATTACAACCATTCTCATCCTAGCAATTCCATTATTTGTAGATCCTTACTTGATTTCAGTGTTTCAAAAATAGATAACTTTATCTAAACAAAAATAAGAAGTGAGATCGATAGTCAGTTACAGTAAGCGTCCGTATTTGTGATCACTTCCTCACCTCCTTTTGACCCATTTGCCTTTCGTGCTTGCGTTATCTTGACATGATGCTTATCCTTACATGTAACCACATTCACATTCTTGTTAGCATACAAGATTTTATATATCACTTATCATATCTAGTTCATATCTCGCATTTGACTTTCACTTATCATTTGTAATAAGCACAAGGCATAGATTCAATAATACATCATTCCAAATTCACGCAAATTTAACATATCATTAAGTATATGATACAAGGATCCATCATGCATCATTCAATCCTTCTTTTCTTACAATCATATTAGGATTTCTAATCATGTTATTCTCATACTTGTTGACTTTTCTAAAAAGTCAACGATCAAGTATGCAGACTTCCAACTTAGGAACATGTGTCCATATCGATGTAGTCGGTTATGCTAATGAGACTATAATCATTTCGTACCCATTTAGTATACAACCATATAGTCACCTAGATACATACACAAATACACATAATCATTTTTACACATGCTAATGCTTTCATTATCTTACATTTGACAAGCACATACAGGGTTAGTCAATTTAACATAATCATAACATCATCCTTCACTAGCAAGTTTATATGTTTTACTTTTAGCGCACATTCACTTCTTGATCGCAAATTAAGTAATTAATATAAAACATGGCGAGTATCACCCATTCAAGCACAATGTACAAGCATCTAATACATAATCTTTTCCAAAACATATATTTTACCCGAATTCTTGTACGAGTTCCATCTATAACACATTCTTCAAGTTAGTTTACAACTAATTACATCATTATCATATTTCATTCATATATGTCAAGTCTTTCATACAATCTCACATCCTAACTTCACGTAGACATTTCATCATTTTCATTGTTCCCATAAACCTCATGTTTATATTCCTTCCATTACATTAGATTTGGCTTACTCATCCACTCGATTTCATCACTTTAATCCATTTGAATAACAGTAAATTAATAAACATTTAACCTGCTCATAACGGAATAAATACATGACTATTTCAAACATTATATTCTAGCTCGTTGACCCGCTTCAACCGGATTCGTCTACATAATCGTTCCAAACATAACATTCTTATTCTTTGACTCATTCGTACCGGATCGTCTACATATTCATTCTAAACATAACATTCTTATTCTTTGACTCATTCGTACCGGATCGTCTACATATTCATTCTAAACATAACATTCTTATTCTTTGACTCATTCGTACCGGATCAACTATATGACCATATTAAGCATTTCATTCTAGTTCGTTGGAAACACTATTCTGTCTATAACTTTCTATTTAACATTCACAAGTCAAATACTTTACTGACCTTATTATTTGCATAAACAACGATCCGTATCCCGGTTCAACCCGCCCCTTCATAAGCGAGTGTCAAAAACTAGATCGACCTCGTCCATCCATGTGATGAGCTTCCACTCGTGTGCATCTTTTCACTAACTTTACTAGTTTTATCACGCCAAGTGTTCGTCCATTCTCATCTACAAATCAAGGGTTAGCACATTTCATTCAGGACCCCTCAAACATGGCATTTATCAAATCATCCTGTTTACATACTAGTCCTTACTAGATTCTTTTAAAACATAATTTGTTTGATAAAATTTTTATCCTTAGGACCATACTATACTCGAAATTCTATCATCCTTTCATGTTCAATATTTTCTAAGCTTAATCGTAATTATCATTCCTACCTTTTATTACATTCTAGGACCATACCATCCTCTTTCGTAATCATTGCTTTTATTCCTTCCCACCATGTCATTTGTTGTCGTTTGTGTTTCCTTTGTCCGTCATCTACAATTAAGCATTTTCTACATTCATTACTTCATATACTTTCCATGTCATCTCAAGTTACATTGATGCATTCATAATCATATTTCAATAACTTTCATTCCACTTGTACATTATCATCAACATCGGTCATGATAGGCCACATCACACATGTCTTTCGTTCATAGGGGAATTGCCTCATCCTTCTTACTTACTTTCTCTCACCACCCGCTGCTCGGAACATATTTTATTAACAATTTCTTCGTTTTCATCAACCAACTACTATATCATTCGAGATCATTATTAAAATTTATTCTTTGGTCATGTTCATTTCATTCTATCATTTTAAAATTTTTTTATACTTTCCTTTCTTTCATGCTAGGTGTTAACGGTCCTTTATGACTACACCACCTATCTCTCATTATCGGGTTGATAAACCCAACTAGAACTTCATTCACAACCTTCCAATCATATACGTTCTTACTTCTAAACATTTCAACATGACCCGGTTGACATTTAGAGGATCCTAATATCATAGGTTGCATTTTCGGAAACTTAACGAAACTATTGGATTTGCCTTAAGAAATATTCTACCACATAGTTTAGGAAATATGTTAATATGCATAACATATTTCAATGAATTTCATTCTCTTACTTATTAGACATTCGTTAATTTTATATATAACTTTTCACTTCGTTATATGTTACTTCATGCCATCATACTTACGTCTTATTGACCTTTGTCCTTTTTAATTATGGTTATCATGCTTTTATTTCATAATTTCGGGTGTTAATAGCCACTTAGTGACCATACCATATTCCTTTCATCATCCTCGGTGTTAACGGCTACTTCGTGCCCACACCACATACTATTCATCATTCTTGGTGTTAACGGTCACTTCGTGACCTCACCGCATACCGTTCATCATTCATTTCTTTATCATTCATGCATTATTTTGCTTTCAAATAATTCATTTCCGCAGGTCATAAAACCATACTATCCTTCATTACGAACATTCTAGACATGTTAATCAAAACATACATTCATTCTTATACTTACTTCTTATTCCTTCGTTCTTTAACTAATAGCCTTCGTGTTAGTCAACTTATATTCGTGGTTTCATTATCATTCACGTTTACATTGTTCGCCGTCTACATAAAACATTCATCTTGTTCATTAGATTTCTTTTCATACTTCTCTTCATCATATTTAAACTCATATTATCATACTAAATTCAATTTACAATTCATACTTTATACATTATCGTCATCGACGATCATGTCGTATCGTGTCGATCAAAATCTTTGATCGCAACGATTTACCTTTTTGCCCTTCGTATATACTTTCCCTCATCACTCTTAATATAAAAATTATCTTAAACATTGATTATGAGGCCTTAAAAACTAATTAAAACAAGTTTCATGAGTCAAAACAACAAAATTCAAACAAATTTCAGAAATTAAGGGCGTCGCGCTACGCGACGCGACGGGTATAAGGGGTGGGCGACGCGCGACGCTACGCCCCGTTTTCGACAGAAGGTTTGCTTGTTTTGCTGCTGCAGTTGCCTAGCTCCAATATTAAACAAAAATCCAACTTAAAACTGTCATAACTTTTGTTTCGAAAGTCCGTTTTAGGTGATTTTTTTCCTACGCGTTCGTAATAAAAATACGCATCCATTTATCATATTTATTTGCATAAAAAAAAATTGGATTATAAGCTGATAGCCTATAAATCCTCTTTTATTTCTAACTGTAAACATAATCAAATTTACGATTTACTTACTTGCATAGCGCTTCGGAACGAACACACCTTCATACGAGATTTCGGTTTGAGTTCAAGCATTTTAACTCTAATACTTGAATCCCTCAAACCTCGGCTCTGATACCAACTTGTAACGCCCAAAATTTTTCCGTTTAAAATTAAACGATGACATACTATATCTAACGAAATTTGGACATGACCCGTTCGTACCATGAACAATTTCCTGTTTAACAATTGTCATACAGCTAATCCTACGAGACAATTCCAAAAGACATAACGAAAACGTAACATTTAAAACATTTTAAACATTCGCTACAAACTAAAACTTTACAAAAGATTTAACACATCAAGTTTAAAGTTTTAACTACTAAACATAACCTATTATAACAAAATTATTTTGACCCATAGGCGATACTTCAAAAGTTGCGGAAGCGCATGAAAGGCGTTCAAAGTGTGTTCGATCCGAGCGTAGCATAACCACCTAAACTTGAGTTTCACCTAAATTCAATACAATATAAACAACATTAGCATATCAATCACAAATCAACTAATCTTTAATTGAGCAAGATAAACTAATGTTCGCCATTTTAAACTTGCACAATACTTGACTAATTCATTCATGAATCCGACTTTCTTGCTTTCGTAACCAACTCGGTTACACCATTCTTTCTTGTATATCTCATTCGGAATGAAATTATTACTTATTCATTCTTCCTCGTAATGCTCTTCCCATTCTAACCCGTTTACAACGGGACTGCAAAATAACACACGTTTTCACGGTTCGTTCTAATTATTTGACCCGTTCAAGACGGATGTTAACAACTCATTCTCAATAATCACATATCAATGATTTCACTCGTCTACAACAAATCATCATCACAACCTACATCTAACATACACTTCTAGTGAATTAACCCGTTCGGATTAAGTCGACTTCATAATTTTGTAACAAATCACTTGATTTAATAAGCAATCAACTTTGCCATCTAAGACATAAAGGCACCTTTACTAAAATTTAAAATGTACAAACGACGTACATGGATTTGTAACAATAATTTACTACTACCAACATTACATATAATTGTAAGTAAATGAACTTACCTCGTTCTTGAGCTTTTTGTTGCGAACCGGAACTAGCTCATTCTTCTTTCAATCCTACACATAGTTCATTCTTATTTAGGTTATGTCATTTGTTCACATAACACTTACATTCAAGTACCATTCGTATTTTATATCACAATTGACAATATATCAATCTCCGTAATTTCCTTATGCAAAACATTAGTTCATATTTCATTCAAAACTACTTAGATTGTCATTGAGGCATTTCATCAAACACATAGTGTGCATACAACATTTTATGCATTATGTACATGTATCCTACGCACAATTTCACTAGATATCTTCACAATTCATACAATCAACCACTCTTGCATAAATCACTCATCCTACAACATAATAATCTATCAATGTTCTAGTACACACACATTTATTCATAGAAATTACTCTACTTATTCAACTTACAAAATCATCATCCTACTAGAACAAGTGGGTTTTCCCCCAAATCTTTAGTACAATCAAATTCAAGAATAATACACCTTCTATTTGATGATTCTAACTCATATATAAATTCAATTTCATACTATATCACGGATTGGTTAAAACCCACTTAATCAAAATGCATCAAAACATTAAATTCTAACTCACCTTATGTTCAAGACACTTGGATTATGGAGTAATTAAGCACATGCATTCGAATTGTGTCTAAAATCACTACTAATTGCTGAAAATTTGAGTTCAATTGATGGAGTAGGGTTTCCTCCTCTTTCTTCCATCTGGTCACGATCTACACACCCACCCAAATACTGGGTTTTTTTATGTTAATTATCTAATTTTACACATTCAACCCCCCAAGTTACCTTTTGTTGTCATTTTGTACACTTAACTTTTTGGGGTGTTACATTTTATAACATACAAATACATTTAAAGGCACAATAATCAATTACACATTTTGGGGTGTTACACCATACATATGTTACGATTCTAATGGACTTTAATCCATGAAAACATACAAACTCTTTTTGAGTTTCCATAGTGTCAAGAACATGTGCTATGTGTACAAGATGATTACTTTCATAAGTTATTTTCATGACCTTAAGCTCCAAATCCTTCAACCATATGTAAACACCTCTTAAACTCCAAATCGAACACATTCAACTTTTTAGTCTCAACAACCTCGTCACGTTGGATAAATCGGAAAACATATGCAATTTTGTGAGCATACTCGAACCCATTTTTACGTTTAACACTTTTGGGTGCAACATATATTCTATATAAACACACGAACATTTGAAACTATTTGAATCACTCTCTATCCATGTTAAACATGATACTATATGATGCTTGTTAATCTCGTATGTTATGTAAACTTTTCGTGTCTATATGCTCATTAACTTCGTACAAGCCTACCTTAACAATTATAGCGCTATAGGAGTAATGCACCGCTCACTAGTCTCGGGGTATTGTTAAGTTAAACATGTTACCTCCCGTTATTCTTTGGGATAGACTATTTTAACGCATTGGATTCTTGCGTTTGAACATATACTTGACACTGTTTCAACATACTAGTAGCTTGCATATTGTGATTCATGTTGGATATGAGCTCTTAGACTATTTTAAAACTATTTTTATGCTATGTATCAAAATACTTGCCAACTTTTTGTTGATCATATTTTAATACATGTTGCAGGTTCGATAGACAAGACGATGTTAAGTGAAGAAACAAGACTTAAGTTGACTTAGAAACACATTTAGATTAATCTACTTTGTATTATATGTTTGAAACAATGTTGTTCGTATTTGATTCTTGTATGACATTTTAGCAATTTATGAAATTTGAATTTAAACTATATTGTCACATAGTGTTATGAAGTCTCTTGCAATCTATTTCGTCTCATCACTATGTTTCCGCCATCGGTTGGGGTGTGACAGACTTGCTTTTAATATGTATAATACAGGAGTAAGATCAAATACAAATCATATTTCGTATACAAACTGTAAGAACCATTTAAAATGTGGCACGTGTCATCCAACCAATTATAGATAAATGATAAAATAATATCCTAAGTAATATCAATTATATTGAATTACCTGTAAATATGCGAACAAGCAATTAATTCTTTATTTGGATTTTCCTTTTGTTTTCAATGTGCTGATTAAGAAAAGTGTTGATATTATTCAAATATGTGCTAAAATTAATTATCTTGATTAATTTTCATGTGCCAATATAATTCAAAAGTGCTACTTTTATGTATGTATTGTTTTGGTATGTGCTAATTTATGTATGTATTGTTTTGGTATGTGCTAATTTAACTTTTTTTAAGTGTTAGGATCTGTTCTTACGGTTTGTAGGATAAATATAGTTTGTACCGGAACCAACCCCGTATAATACATATATAATATTACATCATCCTGTTCATAAACCCGGTTCGACCGATGATCCGACCAGTGAACCACTAAGACGTCTGATTCTGAAAACATGGCGTGTGACGCGTCATTTTAGCCTATTACCTACTTTTTTTTTTGTATCAATGCCGTTATTATCGGTAACCTTGACTTCTCACCCTTCCACCTGTTCGGTTCCATAATAATTTGTGGAACTAATTTTGGAAACCAACAACACAAAAAAGACCCTCTTGCTTCAATTCATACCTTTTACTTTACCAATCAATGCAATAGCGCTCCACATTTTTTTAAAATAATAAATAAAAAACATGCATACCCCCTTATTTTCTGGATAATATTTACAAAAGTTTGATTCTTGATCACAAGAACCATCTACCCTTTTATTTCTTATTCAATTTGGATTTGTTTCAAATTGGGTTTTTAGTATGCACACCACATGTTTGATGTTTTTCCTCTTGAGAGTAACATTGATGAAACAGGTGGAATTTGATTTGGGTTAATAACATTGGATTTTTATATAGATTAGGTGTTCTATATAGATTTTGAGATAATGAGCAAAGCAGTGGTGGGCGTTTTGAAGGCAGCTGAAGCAAGCATTAAGAAATCACCAAGTTCCGCAAGGAAAAGGGCAGTCAGCTTGTTCAAAACAATGTCTGTTGCCCATGTTGACGACGAGGTTATCATCGACGAAGAGGGTAGTCACACGGAGAAAATATTCTCCAACGGGGATATCTATATCGGTCAGTGGGCGACCGATAATTACCCTCATGGAAATGGCAAGTATTTATGGCCGGACGGGTGTATGTATAATGGTGAATGGTGCAGAGGAAGGATTGTCGGAAAGGGTCGGTTCAGCTGGCCTTCGGGTGCAACATACGAGGGTCAGTTCAAGAACAGTTATATGGACGGTGAGGGTACGTTTACAGGTTCGTTAATGGATAGTTATAAAGGTTCATGGGTTATGAACCGAAAGCAAGGAAAAGGGACGATGAGTTACTCTAACGGTGATCGATACGAGGGGGAGTGGAAACGGGGGTTTAACGATGGGCAGGGGAAGTACCATTGGAATAACGGTCATCAGTATATAGGCCAATGGAAGAATGGGAAGATGAACGGAAATGGGACGATGATATGGGCTAATGGGAATAGGTACGACGGGTGTTGGGAAGAGGGGTTACCGAAAGGGAACGGTACGTTTCATTGGCAAGACGGGAGTTTCTACACGGGTGTATGGAGTCAGGATCAAAAGGAGCAAAGTGGGAAGTTTTATCCCGCCAATTCGATCAATCCGCATGAAGATTGGGATCCTAGTCAGCTTTTTTCGGTTGACATGGGTGATTGTTTGGTTTGTGAAGGTGAGAACATTTCAGTTTTTCCTTCAGATAAGGTGTTTTTATGGTCTAGCGGTGACGAGAAGCCACCGCCCAGGAAGAATTCGAGTAGCAGAATGTCGGTTGATGGAAGTTCTAGGAGTGTAATATTTCGTAAGTCACTTAAGACGACGTTACAGCCTGCGAAACGACAAGGTGAGACGATATGCAAAGGTCATAAGAATTATGAACTTATGCTTAACCTACAGCTCGGTATAAGGTAAGATTTTTCATAATTACGTTTTCGGCTTACTATTAACTAATGGTGCAATTCTAGACATGCTGTAGGAAGGCCCGCTCCAACGAAATCGCTTAAACTAAAGCCGACAGCTTTCGACACGCGACAAAAGTTATGGACGAAATTTCCGCCAGAGGGATCGAAGAATACTCCGCCTCACCAATCATGTGAATTTAAATGGAAAGATTACTGCCCATTGGTTTTCAGGTTAGCATGTTGTATACAATTTTTACTCTTAGGAAAATGTTATGACTTTTAGAGTCATATTATGTCCGGTCCCATTATCGTATTTCTAATGATTTCAGGACTCTTAGGAAACTATTTAATGTGGATCCAGCTGATTACATGATATCTATATGTGGAAACGATGCTCTTCGGGAGCTCTCTTCCCCTGGAAAAAGTGGTAGCTTCTTTTATTTGACCCATGATGACAAGTACATGATCAAGACAATGAAGAAATCAGAAGTCAAAGTAAGTCAGCTTCAATCCGAAGTTCTTGATTTCAGTGGTCCCTGTGGTTTACCAAAAGTTTGGATTTGGTCCTTAGCTTTCCAAAAGTACAAAGATGGTCCTTGTGGTTTGCACTTTGTAACACATTTAGTCCCCAACTTTTTCCCAAAGTACATGGATAGCCCCTGTGGTTTGCACTTTGTAACGCATTTAGTCTCTAACTTGGACATGCTTATACCTTTAGATTTGTTAGCTGGAGAATTAGGAGAATTAGGGATGAGCATTTGATACCGGGTACCGGTACCAAACAGGTACCGTATCTGTTATATTCGGTACCGATATTTTGGTCTATTTACCGGTAAATATCGATACCCATTATCTCCGTTTTTCGTTACCGATACTGGTCCAGTACCATGCTCATCCCTAGCTGGGGACTAAATATGTTACAAAGTGCAAACTATAGGGACCATCTGTGTACTTTTAGAAAACTAGGGGCCAAATCGAGGACCAGCCGTTTACTTTACTCTTCGTTATATTTGTTAATAATGATATTACACCAGGTTCTAAAAAGAATGCTTCCAGCATATTATGACCATGTTAAATCCTTTGAGAACACACTCGTTACAAAGTTTTTCGGTCTTCATTGCGTGAAGTTGAGTGGACCTATACAAAAGAAGGTATGAATTTGCAGAGAGATTTTGTTTCAACGTGTAAATGGTGAATGGTTAATTCTCTTGTTATATTGTTCGACTAATGTGGCAGGTTCGGTTTGTTATCATGGGAAATTTGTTGTGTACTGAGGTCCCTATTCACAAACGGTACGACTTGAAAGGGTCTTCCCATGGTCGAATAACGGATAAACCTGAAACGGAAATTGATGCAAACACCACACTCAAGGACCTTGATCTCAAATTTATCTTTCGGTTGCGCAAAGATTGGTTTGAGGAGTTCTGCAGGTGAACTTTTTGTGCTTTCTTACAGCGATAAAATCATTAAATACTAACCAAGTTTTAATCTATGTAGTTAATATCAATGATATAATGGTTATCGGTCCCCATGTAAAATATCGGTGTCAAATATCGATCAGAACTGCATGATATTAAAATTACCGATATCCCACCACGATAACCTATATCTCAAATATCGGTCCTTGACTGATATCTGGTTTTTTTACCGCATTAACTGCTTAGGTTTTAATATTATTCCAATAAAGTCACTCATACTTTTTCTTAACGGTAAAAACCACTCAAGTCTCATTGTTGTTCAGTTGTGAAATTTTTTCATGATTGATTAAAGTGAAGGACTTGAATGGAACATTTACAAACTTGGTTATTATATAGTTCAATTTTTCTTCACCATTACCTCTAGGTAAAACTATTAATAAAAAAATCACAAAATAGCAACCAAGTATCATACTTCAATATCTGGCCTCTTTAGGTCGATTTTAAAATTATTTAACAATTATAAAAATTTCAGTGGAACAATATTGAAACTTGAGTGGTTTCCGTTATTAGAAAAAAGTGTGTGTAGTGTAACTGTGTAACACTGAAGCAACTTGATTACTATTAGATGAAATATTCGCCTTTTTTTTTTCTTATAATATCACTCGATTTCAACAAACTTATACACTCACATTGTTACTGCAGTCAAGTAAACAAGGATTGTGATTTTCTTGAGCAAGAGAGAATTATGGATTATAGTCTCTTGGTTGGTATCAGCTTTAAAGAAAGTAATAGGGGAGCAGTCGAGGGTAAAACACACCTCTCTCTCTCTCTCTCTCTACAACACACACACATATACATAGCTAGCTATAGGGGAGGGATCATGAGAAAACTCTTCAATGTGAGAAAACTCCTCTTTATGAGAAAACTCTATCTAACCATTACTAAACCCTAATCCCTAAACCTTCAGAAATAAACCCTAAACCCTAAAAACTAAACCTTAAAAGCTAAACCCTAATGATTAATGGCTAATGCTAAAGCTAGCCTCAAAAAATTAAACCTTAAAACTAAACCCCATAAAAATTTAACACAAATATCAATCTTTTGATAGAATTTTCTCATAATCCTCTCCCTCTATATATAGATATATATTTCACACACAAGGATAAACATACTGGTACAACTTATTAAATGGAGGGTACAGTTATTCTGTGTTTTTCTTTGAAGGGGGAGCTGAACTTGATGGCCCAGGAACAACTCCTAAACTATCAACTGACACGAGTGTTGTTCTGAATCCTGCACGGTAAGTTAAGGAATTGTTGAAATGACAGATGGGGTTATCACTTATCAACCCATGTAAGTTTGAATGGGTTATGTAATATCTCTAGCAGGTCAAAAAGGAAAATAAAAAATGTCTAAAAAGAAAATGGGTCAATTATGCAAACGGGTGTGTATTTTTAATGCATAAAACTTGATAAATCAATAGAATATTATTTGATATAATATAGCTTTGCAGGTGGGCGCCTGTACGGCTAGGCATTAACATGCCATCGCGGGTTGAACTCACAGTCAGAAGTAATGAAACTCAGCTAATCGGGGAACCAACCGGAGAATTCAGTGATGTCGTTCTATTCTTTGGTATAATAGATATATTGCAAGATTATGACATAAGTAAGAAGCTTGAACATGCATATAAATCATTCCAATATGACTCGACTTCTATCTCGGCTGTCGACCCTAAAGTGTATTCTAAACGGTTTAAGGACTTTATGTTTAGAGTTTTTGCAGATGACAGCTAAAATTTACATGATCCTGCTCATGTTTTTTAGGATAAGAGCCAAATGTACAGCGGATCACCACCGGTTGTAACTTTTGTAGATTAGGTAGTTGTTAGAGGTTACAAAAAGATGTAAGTTATTTTATACGAAATTGTGTTGCTAGTTTCAGTGTAGCAGTTTTTGTTTGATGTGAATCAACTGTAGAATTTTGTACCGGCCCATCTCGATAACCCTTTATGGGGATCTGGTTTCGATAAATCTTCTAAGCAAAGGTATCTTACAATAATCTCTCAAGTTAGATTAAGGGACCGTGCGATAATTTGTACAAATCTGATCAGCTATATTGCATGAACGACAAAGTTCAAATCCAATTTCAGCATTTATAGCAATGACGTCAGTAAGAACATAACTAATAAACGGATAATGTAGTTAAAGAGGCTCAAGAGTGTTCAAAGGATAAAGAGAAAGTCAAACTACATGATCTAAAGAGGTTATGGGATTGTAAATGTGATCTCTACCTTATTAGTGAGCCATGAAGATTGTGTCTACCTGTTTATAGACAAGAATTTTAGTAAGGCTGAATTCTTGACTGAAGAACAAGAAGTAGATGTAAGGTGGATTGGTTAACATCTACCTCAAACCATTATAAATCATTACATTATATTTATATGGAGATGCCACTCTTTACTAGCGTTTTACTACAACACCTACGCACGCACATGGGGCGTAAACTTCGACCAAAATGGCCTAATATGTTCATAATCATGTCTCCCCACGACCAGCGGACACAAAAGTTGGACTAAAATTTTCAGGATCACATAGCCCAACACTGCTTTGCTGACCCAGAACTATCGGCCTAGTTTTAAAAATGATTTATCAATTCAAAGCACTACTTACAAGTGCATTATACCTTTATCACAGTTTTCGCAGTTCTCACATAACCAATAGTATGTTGAAAACCGTGAAAACCATGTAATACACTTGTACATAATGCATATAAACATAATATGAGAGAGAGAGATGGCTACAAAACTACACTAAAACATAAAGCAGTTTTCCACATGTGGATAATATTACAAAAGCAAAGACATTACTTAATTACCTGCAAAGGGGTAGCTGCAAGTTTTTTAAAAGCAAGCTCGCAATCCGTTATTTGTTCAGAAACATGACGCAAGTTCGATTTCAAACTCATAATTTCCTTCTCTTTCACCTCCATCCTCGTCACACTCTGCGCCATCTTTTCCTGCAACTCCTTCATTTTCATTTCCATTTCCTTAAACTCCTTCTCCTCCGCACACTTTTCGCCATTACACTTTTCAAGCTCCGCTTCAGCTTTCTTCAGCTTGATCCCGTGCTGACTCACTTCCGATTTCAAAGAAAGTAACTTGTTTAAACGACCTCGAAGTGCACCCACGTTAAACCCATGAGTCTCCAAGTCGCCTAAAATTTCCAAACTGTTGTTCATTACTTTAACGGGGTCGGTAAGTTGAATGTCAGAAAGCGTCTGGACAAGATTCCCGAATGTCACCATGTGGGCAATGGCTAAACCCTCGCGATGGTCCTCTTTGATTTTCTTCAACGGTAAAAAGTGTGGTCGTTGAGGTGGTGTTTGGTATATCTCTAGAGATGCAATGGTGGCCCAGATAGGCGACCGCTTGATAAACGGCCAGTTTTTCTCGTAGTCGGTGGTTCCAACACTGGTGACGGTGGCTTGATTCGGAGGTTCATCACCGTGGTCAGGACGAAAACAGGAACTTCCTGAGTATACCAATAACTAAGAATCAAATGAACTGAAAAGGAATATGAAACCAGAAAGAATGTGATAACGCTTACTCTTTAAACCAGTCAGTTGAGATAGAGGTTGCTCATCAAGATCAACGGTGATTTCAGGTCCACCTAGAAAGACATGCACAGTTATTTAAATATTCAAATCTATTACTATTCGAATTTAAATTTTGATATGAAGGTTTAAATTATGTTTCAAAATTTATTTCTATGACACTGCATAAAGTTGAATTTAGTTACGCCATAGGGATGTTCAAGCCTCAAGGTCAATTCAGCCAGTTTTGACGAGAATTATGGGTTGAACCACTAACTTCGGTTTTAGAAATAGACAAGGCAAACCAGCCAGGTTGGGTCAGGCTGGCCGGTTTTGGCAGCTTCAACCGATTTTTTTTTTCAAAATCATTATTTTGTATCACAAAATTTAAAATGAAAAGATGGTTCATAATTATAATACATATTACATAGCTACATATTAGAAACAATCAATAAAATATAAACAATAAATGTTAAACAGGTGGTTCTACGTTCCAAACTGAACTGTAAACACCGTCAAATTGCCAAAACCAAACCGTTTGCATCTCACACCAGGCAAACTGGCCGGCTCGCTTTGGTTTGGGCAGTTCAGTCGGTTTCAATGGTTTATGAGCACCCCTAGTTAATAGTATATGGAATCTATCCACTTCATAGTGTTTTTTACTTGCCGCATGAAGATCCTTAGTGGGGAGTGCTATATTTCTTTAACTTGTACCATTTTGCTTCCACTCTCAAGATTTTTTTAGAAACAAGGTACAAATCCAACACGTTTATGTAATTATGCTCATTTTAAATGAACGAAAACGGGCATACAAATTTTTTTAGTGAATAAATATGAGCAAGAAATCCATTCGATTAAAGGTAGTGTTCGATATTGAGACATATAATTTAGTTAAGAGAACAAAGTCAACACAAGTCAGTTCAGGCTATTATTGTTAAGGGGTCAAACATGTAAAATAGAATAGAAAATTGCTAAAAAAACTTGTGTTTGCAGCATCCTCACATGACTTAGCCATAAAGATTAATTCATTATTATAATAATAGTTCTCGTTGTCATAATTATAAAACAGAAGATGTTCCGCTAGTTTATCCAAAAACTTTTCAGGTTTTGGAAGCAGTAACCAAGAACAAGTTAAATTTGTAATTCAGTACCTTCTAGAACAAGTTAAATTTCTAATTCGGTACCTTTAGCCAGTAATTTTGGTCGTCTTCCCCTCTTTTTTTTCTGACTGCTCTTGCCATCCTCTGTCTCACAATTTTCCTGTTAAAGACAACGAAAAATCAAGCTAACTTTTGCTCGAAAACTATCCATCTTATTTACTTTATTTTATTTTGCCCAAAAGAATTATGTTTCAACTCTATCGTAGTGTTAAAACTGCTTACTGTGGTGATCATTTCGTGTTCCACAACAGGTGAATCTTCATTATTAGCATCAGATATGCGTTTTTCCGTCATCGACGCCTTAACTTTTGTGTTTCCCTTGCTACCTATAACACCACAATCAACATGATATTAGATTTTATTTACTTATCAATCCCCTATTTCGTGTAACATGTGCAATTGCGATTATACGATCATGAGGTGGCAATTTCTAACCTTGTACTTATGAGTTGAGTTTTTTTATCTAACGGGTCAAACATTTAAATCGAATAAACTAGCTTAAACAAAAACAAGTCAACCGGGTCCAAGGAAAAGTAGCGAATGTTTTCCACACCTGCAGAAGATTGTAACTTTTTTCCACCTGAATCTTGTTCTAAGAAGCTTGTAATTCTTTTATTCTTTCTAGAAGGAACCGAAGCTTCCACGTCACCAACCGTCTCAGAACTGCCGTCCTGCATACGTAAGACGTAAATCAAGAAATCCCAGATAGTTAAAGAGTACACGTGGTTGAAGCAACTCACGGTGTTTTTCTTTGAAGCACTCTTTTTTAAAGAAGACAGTAACGGGTCAACAGTTGGGTCGTCTACATCAGTTGTTTGAGAACCATTAGATGGTGTTTCAAGGCCTGGATGAGCATCGTTGTTGGACTCTAATGCACGTTTAGCATTTCTAGCAGCTAATACATGCTCTGGTATCTGTGTTAAATCAAAGAACATATAATGTTTAAATACAGAGTTAAGAGTATCGTGTTGACTTTTATAGTCAAACGAACCATTACCATATAACTTTACTTCAATATAGACACATTCAGTATAAGTGTATGCATGTTAGGATATTATATTATATAAGATATCACACAAATTCTCCTTCTCGGGCTTCTAGAAGTTACCTTGTTGTTCCAAATACCATATAACATTCCATAAATCAATTAGCTAATGTAAATTCGCACATAGTTATCTCTATGAATCTTCGGTTTTAGAAAACCGTGTGGGAATTTGATGTGAGCGCATCAAGTTTGTGAGGCGTTTGTTATTAAAAAAAATTAAGGAATTATTTATAGATTATACTTTATCTTTTTAACTTTTAAAACACTAAAATATTAGATATCCGCATCATCTTTGGTCGGATTTGTTCAGTCGATGGTCTTAACTTGTTCAAATACTAAACCCATTGCTCAACGACCAGGTTGTTCAATCAGCTTTAAAAAACACAAAGTCACAAACTCATTGCACCTTACCACCTAATTTGTTCAAAAACTAGTTAACTGCATAAGGCACCGCATCAGCCGCATCACATGGGCATCATGTGATGTGCGCATCAACTGCGGTGATGCGATCTCATCACCACATCATGTGATGCACTCACTTTGCAACCAAGTATGAATATGTAGGTTTCCACTATACACAAAAAATGTACCGTCAGTGTGTGTGTTTCCGTGTTTCAGCTAGAGATGGACAAAAAACTAGTTTGGATTTTCAAACCGGTTCGTGACCCGACCCAATATGCACTACCAAACTGATTTCAACCCAACCCAAACCATCAGTTTTGAACCCGACCCACCAAATTATATCACTTCTTTTTAAATACAGGTTTTGAATACCGGTTTATGACTCAAACCGGTTTCAACCTGACCCAAACCGATTTGAATAGGGTCTGAACAATTTTCACCCAAACCAGTTTCTCCTCAAACCGGGGTTGACCAAAGTTGACCAACCCAACCTGGTTCTATTCATAACCAGAACCAGTTAGGCAAAAACCCCAATTCAACCACCACTAATTTCACCCCATACATAAACCCTAATTCCCTCTCAAAAACACCTAAAACCCTAACAACCTCTACAATGGCACAATTACAGTACAATCTACCTAAACATAAACCTCAAAACCCTAAAACCAATCATATCAATAAAAAATCAACATATACCTTCTTCGGCGGAACCACCCACCGCCCGTCAACCCAATCGACATGCAACCGAAGCTGCCCCCTCCCAAACTCCACCTCCTCCGTCGGATTCTCAAACGAAACAAGATACTTCCTCACCCCACCACCATTCACCACCTTATTCACCACCCCAATCCACCACCCTTCCCTGTGATACGCATCCACCACATCATACAACTCAAAATCAGCACCACCCCCACCACTGCCACCACCACTACTCTCCGCTACAACAACCGCCGCACTTTTAACATTGTTGCGGCGGAGATTACGAGGTGGCAAGGGGCGTACACACGAGGGGTTTACGATTTCTGTTAATGGTTTATTGGGAGTATCATCTGTAAGTAAGGTATCGTATTTGACTAAGTATTTGAGTTCGTTGGTGGGGGAAGGTGGGGAGTTGGTCGATGAGGCTGGCAACGTACCATGCACCGTGGAAGCCGGGGTCGTTACTGCTGACTTCTACGGTGGAGCCTTTGGAAACGGTGGTTGTGGACATTAGTGACTAGTGAGGGTGTTGGTTGGTGGGGTTAGGGTTTGGGAATGGGAATGGGGGGTTTTGTGGATGGATGGTGAAGAGGAAATGGAGTGAAATTAGGCCTGGATTTGGGGGTTTATGGTGCTGCAACTCTTTTGGTAAAATGGGGAAGAGTGGTTGGTAAGATGGGAAAGAGTGGTTAGGGTGAAAGCCGGGTGTTCAAAATTATCCGTATTCAAAAATTTGATTTGAAATATTCGATGTCGGAATTTGAAATATCCGAAAATTCGGATATCCGAATTTTTCGGATTCAGCTAGTGATTTTAAAAATTTTCGGATATCCGAAATATCTGAAAATTTAATTTTTATTTTTTTCGGATATCTGAATATCCGAAGTGTCTGAAATATCCGAAAAATATCCGAAAACTTGTACTCGGATGTACAAACTATCCGAAATATCCAGTTCCGAATATAAAAAAATAATAAAAAATAAAAAAGTTGGATTTTCGGATATCCGATTCATTATCCGATCGGATATCTGAATTTCGGATACGGATTCGGATAGTGACATCTGGTATTAAAAAATTTCGGATATCCGAATTTTCGGATATCCGGTTTTGAACACCCTACTCACGAGATGATTTAAAAAAAACTTTGGTCTCTTTTATTTAGCAAGTCAAATGCAACTCAATACAACTGATTTTCTCGGTGCCTAGCATCTAAGGGTGGAAGGAGCGCTCTCGGTAAGTGATGCGGGGAAGGGGTTTGCCGATCGGGTATGGCACCGCCACCCCTTGTTTGAGTGGGAGATTGAATGGGGTCGGGTTATACTTGTGACGACTCGTTATTTCAAGATCTTTCCTCCACGCGCATCTTGTTTTACAATCCTGTTTTTATAGTTCGTCTTACACTGTATCATTATATTATTCTCGAATGATTAAGAGTCAATGTTTGGTGATTTATTGTTTAAAGTTTAAAGTTTAAAGTTAGTGTTTAATGAAAACATAATGTGGCGAATAACCTGGATAATAACCTCTTTGACGAAAGATGGGTCTTTCGCCACAAAGGGGCCCGACGAAAGATGGGTCTTTCGTCACCTACGGCCCAAATGAAGCCCAGTTGAGTGGCTCGGCCCTATTCACGTTATATAAAGATACGTATGTAAGTAAACCTAAGGATTTTACATCAAACCCTAAGCATACTCGACGGCTGTTTCTATTGTTCGAAGTCTCTGTATCTAGATCAAACTAATCTACTTAAAATCACGGTTAGTGTTCTCCTGTTATTGGTGTGTTATGATTATGGTGATTGTTTTGCTATATACTTGATTAGGGTTTCGACAATGATATTGTATTCTAGATCGATGGGGTTTAATGATTCTGATGTTGCTTTGCATGATGATTGATGATGCTAATTGTAAATTGTTACGCATAGGATTCGAGACTGATGTGTGATGATAATAGTTAACATGGATTTAGAGGTTAACCGTGATGTTTAAATCAAGGGCTTAGGGTTCGGGCATGTGTTGGGGTAATGAATATATGGAACAGCAACTTGATAAATCTGATTGTGCGGTTTAAATCGTATAACGGCGAGTTAGGGTTCCATGGTTAAGTAATGCTTGTATAATTTGATAGAACTGAATATTGACTTTGTATGCCAAACTCCGTGATGATCATATAATGAACCTGAATGCTCGATGATTAACAGAAATAGGATGTTCAATCGTGGATTGGTTGATGTTGTTGGAAACTGTAAACTGTAACAGAGTATGAAGGCAACGACGGAGGACCCCGACGAAAAATGTAACGCGACGAAATATAGGGATCCTTCATCGGAGGGAGTTTCGTCGAAGGGTTTTGACGAACAGTTGGGGTATTTCGCCGAAGGGAAAATAGCTTGGGCTTGAGCTTTGGTAGATAGCCCAGTTAACTGTTGTGTGTTATTTAATTGTTGTGTGTTGTTGTATGTTATGTAATGTACAGTGATACTTGTGATGAATGTGATCTTTGAAATACGTGACATAATTGATAGATCTTGAAACTGATTGTGATTGGTAACCACGGTAGGGTTGGTTGATTAACTGGAACAGGTAACTGGTTAAATACCGAGCAAATCTAAGGTGAGTTCACTGCTCTTTTTCCAAGCATGCGTCCCGGGGAGGGACATCTGGTAAACGTTCCGGGGAGGAATGTCGGGTAATTGTGTTTGACTGGAATGTTAAACCTGGGATGTCGGTTAATACACTCATATCTATCATTTAAGTCCCTTCTACCGATTTGTTGTCGGGGAGGCAATGGGGTATTAGTTAATAGCGCTATTTAGGTTTGGCACCCTCACACCGTACCGGGGAGGACGGGCGTGAACTAATGACTCCAGTCTTGACCATTGCTTTGATAGAGGCATTGGGGAATAAGGCAAATAATCTGGAGCCATCAACTCTAAGGCGGTAACCGAGGGGGACCGAGTGAAGTATGCTACAGGCACCTTGGAGGATGGTGCCTTAACTTGGTGGAATGCCAGGTGCAAACGTTGGGCATCGAAATGGCTAATGCAACTACTTGGGATGATTTCAAGGGGTTGATGCATGAAGAGTACTGTCCTCGTGACGAGATTCAGAAGCTCGAGAACGAGTACTACAATCTGAAGATGGAGGGGTCCGAGATCGAGGCTTATACGAAATGAAATCATGAATTAGCAAACATGTGCCCTAACCTGTCTCGACCCCCACCTCGGAGAATTGAGTTGTATATCAAGGGCCTGGCACCAGCAGTAAAGAGTTTGGTCACTGCTGCAAACCTTAACAATCTGCCTCAGATTATCAGTTTGGCACACAAGATTACCGACCAAGAGGTCGAGCGTGGATCGCTACTGCCCCGTGTTTCTGCTACTACCCCTGCTGCTACAGCTACCACACCTGCTAGTGATAACAAGCGAAAATGGAACGATGCTGACAAAGCAACCAGTGCCAGTCAATCTCAGAAAAGGCCTAACAACAGCAATAACCGTAGTTTCAGTCAGTCGTCCTCAGTTAACCAAGGCCAGGGCAGCAATCAGAGTCAAGGCTCCTATGTTGGTAGGAAGCCAAAGTGCAACAAGTGTGGGTATCATCATCACGGACCATGTGTCCGAGCTTGCCATAGGTGTGACAAGGTGGGCCATATGGCAAAAGACTGTAGAGCTCCGTACCCGAAGCAGCAACAGCAGCAAAACCAACAGCAGAATCAGCAGCAGCAAAGGCAGCAGCCCCATCAGAACCAAGGCTTTAGGAAGGGGTGTTTCCAGTGTGGGGACGAGGGTTACATTAAACGGGATTGCCCTCAACTGAATCAGAACGCCAATGATAACAACAACCGTCAGAACAACAACAACAACAATGCTGGGAATAACAATAACGGCAACAATGGGGGCAATGGTGCTCGTGGAAGGGTATTTACAATTGGTGTTGGTGATGCTAGGAACGACGACAATGTCGTTACTGGTACGTTTTCTGTGAACAACCTCTTTGCTTCTATATTATTTGATTCCGGTGCCGATTGGAGTTATGTGTCCCTAGAGTTTAGTCAGCGATTAGGGTTAGCTCCAATACCTCTAGAAGCTAAGCATGTAGTAGAATTAGCTGATGGCAAAACGATTGAAGCTTCGCATGTCCTTTTTGGGTGTAAATTAGATCTTGTGAGTCAAGTGTTTGACATTGACCTCCTTCCTGTTACCCTCGGTAGTTTTGATGTAGTGGTTGGTATGGATTGGTTGTATAAGCATCAAGCTGAGATTCTATGTAAGGAGAAGATCGTACGTATTCCTCTCCCTAGTGGAGAATCTTTATCGGTCCAAGGGCATCGCAGTGGCGCGATGGTTGGTATTATCTCAGCTATGCAAGCGCAGAAGTGTCTACGAAAGGGGTACCCTGCTATTCTAGCACTTGTTACTGATACTCCGTCTGAAGAAAGAGAGATCGAAGACCTGCCTGTTGTGTGTGAATTTCTGATGTGTTTCCTGAAGAACTTCCTGATTTACCTCCTCACCGTCAAGTGGAATTTCAGATTGATCTTGCACCTAGAGCAGCCCCAATTGCTCGTGCTCCTTATCGTCTTGCACCTGGAGTTGCAAGAGCTATCTAACCAACTTCAAGAGCAGTTGGATAGAGGTTTTATCCAACCCAGTTCTTCGCCTTGGGGAGCCCCAGTTCTGTTTGTAAAGAAGAAAGACGGGTCCTTTCATATGTGTATAGATTATCAGGAACTCAACAAAGTGATAGTTAAGAACCGTTATCCTTTGCCACGCATTGACGACCTGCTTGACCAACTACAAGGGTCAAGTTTTTACTCGAAGATCGATTTAAGATCGGGCTATCATCAGATGAGAGTCCGAGAGGAGGATGTTCCTAAAACGGCTTTTCGAACGTGGTATGGGCACTATGAGTTCTAAGTTATGTCGTTTGGGTTGACGAATGCACCAGCGGTCTTCATGGACCTCATGAACCGTGTATGCAAACCGTATCTCGATGACTTCGTTATCGTGTTTATCGATGACATTCTAATCTATTCAAAGAGCAAGGAAGATCACGAGCGACACTTGCGCCTTATCTTTGAGCTTCTAAGGAAGGAGCAGCTTTACGCGAAATTCTCTAAGTTTGACTTCTGGATTCGAGAGGTACACTTCCTTGGCCATATTGTGAATGAGTCTGGGATACACGTGGATCCTGCTAAGATTGATCCTATAAGGATTTGGGCGACGCCGAAGACTCCTTCAGAGGTGCGACAATTTCTTGGTCTTGCTGGGTACTATCGAAGATTTATCAAAGACTTCTCGAAGATCGCTCAACCTCTTACCTTATTGACACAGAAAGGCGTTGTATACTCGTGGGGAACGAAGCAAAAAGATGCTTTCCAGTTGTTGAAACAAAAGCTCTGCAGCGCACCGATCTTGTCTTTACCAGAAGGTACCAAAGATTTTGTAGTATATTGTGATGCTTCTATTCAGGGTCTCGGTTGCGTGTTGATGCAACGCGAGAAGGTGATAGCTTACGCCTCTCTACAGTTGAAGGTTCACGAGAGGAATTATACGACTCACGACTTAGAGTTGGGAGCCGTGGTTTTCGCGTTGAAAACCTGGATGCATTATCTGTACGGTACCAAATGCACCATCTACACCGATCACAGGAGCCTCCAGCATATTTTCGACCAGAAGGAGTTGAATATGCGACAACGTTGCTGGGTAGAACTTTTAAACGACTATGATTGTGCCATCAAGTATCATCCGAGTAAGGCTAACGTGGTAGCTGATGCCCTCAGTCGAAAGGAATCGAAACCTAAACGTGTTCGCGCCTTGCAACTCACTATCCATCTAACTTGCCTGACCGGACCCGTTCTGCACAAACCGAAGTGTTGAAAGAGGAAAACATTGAAGCAAAGTACTTAAGGGGCATGGAAAAACTACTTGTAGAGAGATCGGATGGTATCCTCTACTTCATGGAGCGTGTATGGATTCCTTTGTTTGGTAACCTTAGGGATCTTGTGATGGATGAAGCACACAAGTCTTGATACTCTGTTCACCCGGGTTCGGATAAGATTTATCAGGATCTCAAAGTCATGTATTGGTGGCCGAAGATGAAAGCTCACATCGCAACGTATATGAGTAAATGCTTGACGTGCTCAAAGGTCAAGGTGGAATATCAGAAACCGTCTGGACTGCTGCAACAACCAGAAATACCCATGTGGAAATGGGAGCAGATTGCCATGGATTTTGTCATTGGGCTACCTAGAACTCAAAATGCGAACGATACCATTTGGGTGATCGTTGACCGCCTCACGAAGTCTGCACACTTCCTTGCGATCAAGGAAATTGACAAGTTCTCTCAACTTGCTGTTGTTTATCTGAAAGAAGTGGTTTCTAGGCACGGGGTGCCAACCTCTATTATCTCTGATCGTGACCCGCGTTTCATTTCGGATTTGTGGCAATCGATGCACAAATCGTTCGGTTCGCTTCTCGATATGAGCACTGCTTATCACCCACAGACGGATGGTCAAGGTGAACGAACCATCCAGACACTTGAAGACATGCTGAGAGCGTGTGTGATTGATTTTGGCAAGGGTTGGGAGAAACATTTGCCTTTGATAGAGTTCTCTTATAACAATAGCTACCATACCAGTATCCAGGCAGCTCCATCGAAGCATTGTATGGACGAAAATGTCGTTCACCTCTTTGTTGGGCTGAGGTGGGTGACAGCCAGATCACAGGCCCGGAGCTTGTACTCGAGACTTCAGAAAAGATTGTTCAGATCAGGAATCGTATGGCAGCAGCACGCGACCGTTAGAAAAGCTACGCTGACAAGCGTAGGAAACCCTTGGAATTCGTTGTAGGCGATCGAGTTATGTTGAAGGTCTCACCCTGGAAGGGTGTGGTGCGTTTTGGAAAACGCGGCAAGCTTAAGCCTCGTTGTGTTGGGCCATTTAAAATTCTGGAGCGAATTGGTAAAATGGCCTACAAGTTAGAGTTACTTGCTGAGTTGGGTAACGTCCATGATGTCTTCCATGTCTCTCAGCTAAATAAGTGTTTGTCCGATGAAACACTTGTGGTACCGTTTCAAGAGTTGAAGATTGACGACAAGTTGCAGTTTGTCGAGGAACCAATAGAGATTATGGATCAGGAAGTCAAGGTCCGTAAGCATAGTCGAATTCTGATCGTGAGGGTTCGTTGGAACTCAAGACGTGGACCGGAGTTCACATGGGAACGCGAGGATCAGATGAAGCTCAAGTACCCTCACTTATTCCTGGCTGACAAATCTAAATCTGATGCAACTGAGGAATTTCGGTTTCAAGTTGGGGATGATGTGGCACCTGGGGAAAATCCACAGTCATCCTGATCTAACGTTGTGCTATTTTGGATTGCTTATCAAATTTCGGGACGAAATTTCTTTCAAGTTGGGGATGATGTGACGACCCGTTATTTCAAGATATTTCCTCCACGCGCCTCTTGTTTTACAATCCTGTTTTTATAGTTCGTCTTACACTGTATCATTATATTATTCTCGAATGATTAAGAGTCTATGTTTGGTGATTTATTGTTTAAAGTTTAAAGTTTGTGTTTAATGAAAACATAATGTGGTGAATAACCTGGATAATAACCTCTTTGACGAAAGATGGGTCTTTCGCCACAAAGGGGCCCGACGAAAGATGGGTCTTTCGTCACCTACGACCCAAATGAAGCCTTATTGAGTGGCTCGACCCTATACACGTTATATAAACATGCGTATGTACGTAAACCTAAGGATTTTTTTATCAAACCCTAAGCATACTCGACGATTGTTTCTATTGTTCGAAGTCTTTGTATCTAGATCATACTAATCTACTAAAATTCACGGTTAGTGTTCTCCTGTTATTGGTGTGTTATGATTATGATGATTGTTTTGCTATATACTTGATTAGGGTTTCGACAATGATATTGTATTCTAGATCGATGGGGTTTAATGATTCTGATGTTGCTTTGCATGATGATTGATGATGCTAATTGTAAACTGTTACGCATAGGATTCGAGACTGATGTGTGATGATAATAGTTAACATGGATTTAGAGGTTAACCGTGATGTTTAAATCAAGGGCTTAGGGTTCGGGCATGTGTTAGGGTAATGAATATATGGAACAGCAACTTGATAAATCTGATTGCGCGGTTTAAATCGTATAACGGCGAGTTAGGGTTCCATGGTTAAGTAATTCTTGTATAATTTGATCGAACTGAATATTGACTTTGTATGCCAAACTCCGTGATGATCATATAATGAACCTGAATGCTCGATGATTAACAGAATTAGGATGTTCAATCGTGGATTGGTTGATGTTGTTGGAAACTGCAAACTGTAACAGAGTATGAAGGCAACGACGAAGGACCTCGACGAAAAATGTAACGCGACGAAATATAGGGATCCTTCGTCGGAGGGAGTTTCGTCGAAGGGTTTTGACGAACAGTTGGGGTATTTCTCCGAAGGGAAAATAGCTTGGGCTTGGGATTTGGTAGATAGCTCAGTTAACTGTTATGTGTTATTTAACTGTTGTGTGTTGTTGTATGTTATGCATGAGATGTGAACACATGTGTGGACTGCGTACATGCTATGTAATGTACAGTGATACATGTGATGAATGTGATCTTTGAAATACGCGACATAATTGATAGATCTTGAAAGTAATTGTGATTGGTAACCACGGTAGGGTTGGTTGATTAACTGGAACGGGTAACTGGTTAAATACCGAGCAAATCTAAGGTGAGTTTACTGCTCTTTTTCCAAGCATGCGTCTCGGGGAGGGACATCTGGTAAACGTTCCGGGGAGGAATGTCGGGTAATTGGGTTTGACTGGAATGTGAAACCTGGGATGTCGGTTAATACACTCATATCTATCATTTAAGCCCCTTCTACCGATTTGTTGTCGGGGAGGCAACGGGGTATTAGTTAATAGCGCTATTTAGGTTTGGCACCCTCACACCGTACCGGGAGGACGGGCGTGAACTAATGACCCCAGTCTTGACCATTGCTTTGATAGAGGCATTAGGGAATATGGCAAATAATCTGGAGCCATCAGCGGTAATCGAGTTATTAACAACATCAAATCTCTGATATGTTTTATACTTATATCTGGTAACTAAAACGTGTTAACAAACTTTGAACTCACTAGCGTCGTCTGACACACTTGTCTGCATGCTTGCAGGTCGATAGATTCAAGGATGGGACTTGCTATCTGGGAGTGCTGGAGTGGTCATGGGTCGCAGCCCTTGGATATTAATTCTTGGTTTAGCACATTGTTTTGAAACACTTGAATAACGATTAATATTATGCTTCCGCTGAACGTTTACTTTGGTTTTAACTTATGACTTAGAATTATATTATGAAATGACTGGAATGTTTTGCTTAAACATTTATTATAGTTCAATGTGATTGGTGGCTTGCATCCTGGTACGTCACACGTCCTGCGGTGTTTCCGCATGTGGTATTTTTGGGGTGTGACAGTTTGGTATCAGAGCCACTGGTTATAGTGAACTAGGTTTTAAAACGTTTTTATAAAACCAGACTATAACCGAACAGCTTCGAAAATCGACCATGACACTCAGCTCCAGATTGCAAGGTTCATATCTCGTTTACTTATTGCATAGCATATCTAGTGTACACTTACGTATGACGTTGCATGAGATTGCACACTTAGCACTACGAACTGAATTCATGTGTACTTGCCTAGTTTATGTGACTGATAGAGTCACAGCGTGATATTCAGTTAGATTTTCATGACTCATGTTTTGTGGTATCTTCTGATTTGCTACTCGAATTTGAGGAACCTTGTAGCACGAGTTGGGAGGAGCTGAGATAAACATGCAAATTGCATTATTATTATGGGTGCACATATAATAATAGTGTGGGGTGCATGTTAGTCCCAGTGAGGCTTAACAAGTGTGAAACGGGTTCTGCTCTGTTGTTTGATGTAAACTTAGTAGCCTATAGAAGTCTTTGTGAGCTTTGCCTCCTACCATATCTCGACCCTTAACCATTTCTCTTTTCTCATATAGAATCATGAGCGGACGAGGCAATGGGCGTGGTCACATTGTGATAACACAGGCCGAACTGACAAATCTGATAAACACACGTGTGGCTGAGGCATTGGCAGCCTACCAAGCCGGTAAGATATATGCCAAATACTCTTTATTCTTGTGTCGCGTACACAACTCTTACCCTTGTGTTGAATTTTCTTTCGTCCATTAGGTCAGCAAGCGAACCAGAATCAAAACAATCTGCCAGCTTGCACTTTCAAGACGTTCATGGATTATAAGCCACAAACATTCAGTGGGACTGAAGGGGCTGTGGGGTTGCTACGTTGGTTTGAGAAGGCTGAGTCAGTGTTCGCTATGTGTAACTGTCCCGAGGGGGACCGAGTGAAGTATGCTACAGGCACCTTGGAGGATGGCGCCTTAACTTGGTGGAATGCCCAGGTGCAAATGTTGGGCATCGAAATGGCTAATGCAACTACTTGGGATGATTTCAAGGAGTTGATGCAGGAATAGTACTGTCCTCGTGACGAGATTCAGAAGCTCAAGAACGAGTACTACAATCTGAAGATGGAGGGGTCCGAGATCGAGGCTTATACGAAACGATCTCATGAATTAGCAAATATGTGCCCTAACCTGTCTCAACCCCCACCTCGGAGAATTGAGTTGTATATCAAGGGCCTGGCACCAACAGTAAAGAGTTTGGTCACTGCTGCAAACCTTAACAATCTGCCTCAGATTATCCATTTGGCACACAAGATTACCGACCAAGAGGTCGAGCGTGGATCACTACAGCCCCGTGTTTCTGCTGCTACCCCTGCTGCTACAGCTACCACACCTGCTAGTGATAACAAGCGAAAATGGAACGATGCTGACAAAGCAACCAATGCCAGTCAATCTCAGAAAAGGCCTGACAACAGCAATAACCGTAGTTTCAGTCAGTTGTCCTCAGTTAACCAATGCCAGGGCATAATATTATTAGCTAGAGAAAAAGTTTACCACTCCCCATTTGGGGAGAACTCATTCCACCCTAATAAAAGCGTAAACCTAGTTTCGAACTCATTGCAACTGACTTTTATAGAAAAGTATATTTGAACATCCTCAGTTGATGTCTCGGTCCACTTCTCCCCCCCCCCCCCCTACTTTTTTTAAACAACCTTTTTTTCATACTTTTGATTTAACCTCTTGCGAGCTTAAAAAAACATAATGCAAGTTGCAACCCTTAGACCATGTGTAATGGTTTTGATGAATAATGCCCCACCCTTGGGCGTTGTCCGCCATGTGGCATCCTTGTCAGCAAAGGGGCGTTTTGAAGAAATGGGCATAGTGGGATAATGCCCCCACCCTTGGGCGTTGTTCGACACATGGCACTTCCATAATTACCCATTTTTTTTTATTTTTAAAACAAATAATATTCTAGTAATTAAATAAAAATTAAATAAATAATAAAACAAATACACATAATATTTTTAAAACTAATAATATTTTTTTAAGTTTCGTATTCGTTTTCGCCATTCCCATCATCTTCGTCTTCTTCGTTATCTGATTCTTGCTGTCCCTCGTTTGGAATATAATGGACCGACCACGTGTGTTCGACCAAATCAAGCACTAACTCCCTATATGCGGCTTCAGACCGCAATTCGTGTGCATTCTTCACTCTTTCTTCCATTGTTGCTTGGGGATACTCCTGAACGTCTTCCGGTATATAGTTCTGGCATATTGCTTTTCCTTCGTCTTCCAAAATCATATTATGCATTATTATACAAGCGTACATAGCATCTCTCATTTTTTCTTTGCTCCATGCACGACAAGGATTTCTTAAATAATGCCACCGTTGTTGAAGAACCCCAAAGCATCTCTCAATATCCTTCCGCGAAGACTCTTAAACCTTTTTAAAGAGAGCTATCTTTTCATTGTATGGGTCCCTGAACGTCTTCAAGACAATTGAATACTTAGGATAAATTCCATCACACAAATAGTATCCATGCGGGTAGTAGTTCCCGTTTGCATAAAAAGATGCTTTGGCAGCTCGACCAGAAATGTAGTCGTCTACCAATGGAGACTGCTCGAAAACGTTTAAATCATTTCATGACCCTACGACACCAAAGTAAGCCGACCATACCCAAAGTGTCACACCCCGATATTCCACGTATTACCGGTGGGCCCGGTGGGGAGTATCGTGACGTAGTTGATATCATCATAGTCAAACAACACAATATTTAAATGCACAGCGGAAGCAAAAGATAGATTCATTTCAACCAAATGTAATTGTAATATTAAGTATCACAAGATAGTTGAAAATAATCCACAGGTGGATCAAATAAAAAAGGAACATTGTTCAACAGTTTTATGTCATCCAAGCTTGCGAGACTTATTGTGGATGCTAGGAGAAAGCCAGCCTATTTCGAGTAGTACCTGCACTTAACCTTTTTGGGAAAATACGTCAGTTTACACTGGTAAATACAATTAATCGACTCATTTGAAAGGTTTAATAAAATTGATTTGAATGCACGTGGCACAAAATATCTTTTATAACTTGGGATAATTAATTGAATATAATACTTGTAAAAGAATTACATGTTTCTTATGCGTTCAGTAGCCTGGTTCGTGCCGGGTTAAAGATCAATAGACACACCACATTAATTATTTAGACACAGACGGGTGTACGCCTACACCCCGTGCTTAGGTCGTGGCCATTTCGTAAAATGATGCCAAGGATATCCGGGACATGGTCATTAACCCCCCAAAGGCTTTAAGCAAACAAAACAATTTAAACGGTCATCTCGATAATACTTAACCACCAAACGATTAAGGTCGAATGCCCGACCAAGCGGTATTTTATATACCGTACCCCAAGCCCGTATAAGGGAAAATAAGTTAAAAGTATTTACCTTTGCAAGTAATAATCACAACAAGCAAGTGCACATAGCTTTTACTGGGTCTCCTATTCTGGAATGAAGGTTTATAATAACCTATTAGAATCCTAACGGGTCTTTAAATAAACCTAAACTTAGACCGGTTAGTTTTAAAGGGAGATACGGTTCGAACGCAAGATTAAGCGAAGACCGGAATAGAATGCGATTTAGACCCGACAAGTTTTAAGACTTGTATAATATGGGTAAACTAAACACATTCTGGATTTTGAGATAAAAATGATAAGGTTCGACCCGTTTCGGCTAATTTATGCAAACTAGTTACATAAACCGAACCGAACGCGAAAACGCATAACGGGTAACCGAAAGAGTCACGAACAGGTTTCCTAAGTTAATATGCTTTAAATATATTGCGATATCAGTATGATACCTTCCATTATGCCCATAACGAATTTAATCTCAATTTAAGCCCCGTAGGGGTATTTTGGTCATTTAAAAAGTTTATAAAAGAGATTATTTATAATTCTGAGATTCGGTTCTGAAATAATCAGTAAAACAACTTAATTTAATAGGTTATATCAGTTGGTGATAAGTCTTATATCACAAAATGGTTTTAAACCTAAACTATGTGTTTAATACGCTTAAAAAGCCGTTTTAAGCGATTTCCAGGTTATACATGAAATCTGAGTTTTCTGATCAAGTTATAAAGTTCAAAATACTTCATTTATTATATAAAATCAGTAGCAATTGAATTGGTGTCAAAATATTATGTAAAACTCATTTTATACACAAAAAGGGTAAAATCGGTATTTACCGAATTAAGGCCATAACCTTAGGTTATGATCAGGTTAAAAATAATTAAAAATCTTCAAAAATCCCAAAATATTATGTTACATCTAGGGGCATGAATTTTCGACACGACACGAAAACGCGACACGAACCTAACACGACTTTTTTGGGTTTGGGTTTTCCCTAAACGGGTTCGGGTCAGTTTCAGGTTGAACCCGCGAACCCGTTTAGCTAAACAGGTCTGGTTCGGGTCAAACACGTTGGGTTCGCGGGTTGACCCGTTTATTTTATATATATATAAAGTTTAAGGTAGATTCTGCCAATATAAAGAGTTGAGGATTTGTTTTTAATTAAAACTTTATTGTAAATAGATGATCGTATATTTGATTGGGCCTTTAGGGCGGCATATTTCAGATTTGCTTCATTCCAGGATAGAAGATGAAACGATTTGTGATTCAGGCGCCAATTTCAATTCTCAAATCTTCTAAACCCTTTGCCAAAAGTCCAATATATAATGTTAAAATCTGGCACTTCGAGAATACAGAGCACAATCGTTGTTTAATGGTAGATTCTATATTCATTTAGGGTTTAACAGAAACAACCATTCAACCTCTAACTATTCCAATCGATGATCAGCTTTGTCTCTATCCAGGTACTATATCGATTTTTTCTCAGATGTCGTCCTAAATTATTTGTTTTGTTTACTGTTGTTATTTAACAACATATGAATTATGATACTAAATATAATATTCAAATTGGTTAAATGATATTTATATGTCTACGATAATCATCCTATCATGTGGTAGTTAGTTAATGGATAATCAAAATCTTGATTTTACAATATTCATATCTTAGCTGTAAGGTCTGATATATGCTTATTTTTTGCTGCAGGTTCTAATCTTCTAATTTATGATGTTGGATTCTGTTTTAACGATGGTTTTCAAATTTTAGAGCAAAAAGTTAATTTTTCGGGTCAAGTGGGTCGTGTTCGGGTTAACCCGTGAAAAATCGAGTCGTGTTCGGGTTCATATGTCTAGCAGATTTTTTAGGTTCGGGTCGTGTTCGGGTTCGTGTATTTTTTTCGGGTTCAGGTCGGGTTGAACCCACCAACCCGCGAACCCGACCTGTTAAGCACCCCTAGTTACATCAGTGGGTATAAGGTTTGGTGTCAAAAATTGGGTTTAGATAGGCTTTATGCTAATTACGCCGTTTAATTCATAAAAAGCGTTCTAATTACGCTATTAAGCATAACTCCTAATCTAGACCTCCAACTGATGTGAAACTTTAGGGACATGTTTATAAATCAGTAACAAAGATTATTGTTCTCTCATATTTCCAAAATTATTGTTTTATGGTCAAAAGGGCATTATGGTCAACATTGAGCAATTAACGGAAACGTGCAAAATAATCGGACAATCAACGAACCAATCACAGAGGGTTATACCATCATGTAGCCTGGTCCTAAGGAAGCTCTAAGGCGTTTCCAAACCCACCTAAATCGGGTCAAAACTGAAGTCAAAGCAAAAGTCAAAGTTTTACGACTTTCGGCTCCGAACCGAGCTTAAACAGAAAATTATCCGATCAAACAAGTTAGGATCAGTTCTTATACTAATTACCAAGTTATATGAGTGATAAAATGGGTTACACGTCTTCTACATTGCTAATTACGTGTTAATTCACAAATTAAGTTTCTGTTGACTTTTTATAAATAACTTTGACCCGACAAATGATCTAGTTAGGACGGGAATTAGAGGGTGCCCTTTTAAGGGTTTATTGCCCACATAATTACCAACTTATAACTACTTTCAATTTGACTAAACATCAGACCATTAGTGATTAATTGATAAGTCAAACCTTAATTACGACGGTTTTACTTTTAAGCTAATAACTAAGTAAAACACGATTAAGGAAGGTTAACGAAGCTTACCAAGGTCCTAATTATGACTAGAGATGCTTAGGGTCTGCACTTGAGCTCCAGAAGTCTTCAAAAGTGAAGTTATGAATGTGTGATCAAAAGTTGCAAACATGAAGCCTTTATATATGCATTTTGATTGCCCATGATTGTGCCAAACATGTCTACAAGTGATCTTGGATGCATCCCAAGTGTCCCTATACTCTAAAAACCATTTTAGGCAGCACATGGTATGCAAAACAAGCAATTGGAGTCGGTTAAAGGGCTGGACAGACACCTGTCCAGAGTTTTCTGTATCTGGGCATGCCATGCGGCCCGCGTAAGGCTTCACCTGGGCTTACGCGGCCCATGTGGCCTTCCTGACCCAGCCAAGCAAGTTTCATCTTTTACACTTTTAGTCCTTGGTCCTTCCAAAAGTTGTTTTGACATTATTTCTTGCATTATAAGCCCTCTAAATTGATTTATAAGGGCTTCAAGACTTATACCCACTTTGTTAAGTCCTTGGTTAACTTTTGATTAGCCGAAAAGTCATAAATTTCATCGCTGACGCTATTAACCCCCCGTATACGAATTTTATCATAACTTTCTCATACGATAACGAAACTTGGTGAAATTTTTATCATGTATTCTAGTGAGCATAATTAATTGTTACAAAGTTTCGAGTTTTCTAAAAAGTCACTCAGAGGTATAACTTAAACATGCTGACACATTTAACCCCTGTAGTTTGTATTCTCTCACTTCCTTCCACAATTAGCTTCGTATGATCCATGCTTCATTCGTTTAAGGGTATAAACACCATGTAGGGTTATTGTAAAGTATATTTATCCATTGTTGACATTTTGAACCCGTATATTCACATACTTTCCTTGTTTGTCAACTTTAGTCCTTCTAGAACATTCTTTTACACGTTCAAAGCTTATGACACGTGCCAATACTTTATAGGACGTGAATTTTCGAGGTGGTTATCCCAACTACCACCTAAGTCAAACTTCCGCCCAACAAACGGGCGTTCTGCACTTTCTACCTTACAAGGCCTCGAAGGGTGCAGCCTTAATGCTTGTATGATATCTATTGTTATACGAAAACTCAATTAATGGCAGGTGGTTATCCCTACTACCACCTAAGTCAATCACACATGCACGAAGCATGTCTTCCAAAGTTTGGATTGTACGCTCACTCTGCCCGTCAGTCTGAGGATGGTAAGCTGTACTAAAATTTAAGCGCGTGCCCAAAGATTGTTGGAAACTTTTCCAAAAATGTGATGTGTATCTAATATCTCTGTCAGAGATAATAGACACTGGTACGCCATGCAAAGATACAATCTTATCTACGTACAATTGGGCTAACATGTCGGAGCTATAAGTCTCCTTAATGGGTAGGAAATGTGCTGACTTAGTCAGTCTATCTACTATCACCCATATAGTATCATTTCCTTTCCTTGTCTTTGGCAACTTAGTGATAAAATCCATAGTTACCATCTCCCACTTCCAAGTGGGAAGTTCAGGTTGTTGTAGCAAACCTGACGGCTTTTGGTGTTCGGCTTTGACTTGCGCGCACGTCAAGCATTTAGCTACATAGGTGGCTACAGATTTCTTCAAACCTATCCACCAGTAATTTGCCTTTAGATCCTGGCACATCTTATCAGCTCCAGGATGAACGGAATATTTAGAACTATGGGCTTCCTGGAGGATAACATCCCGAAGTCCTCCATAAACTGGAACCCATATTCGTCCATTTAACCTTAGGATTCCATCCTTGCCATAGGATAATTGTTCTTCAGTTACTCCTAGCTTTTCATCAGGATAGTTAGCTTCCAATACAGCTTCCTTTTGTCCAGCTAACAACCTTTCATTCAAACTACTCTTTATCTCAATGCTCTTGGCATTGATCCTTATGGGTTTAACTCTTTCCTCTCTGCTCAAGGCATCAGCGACTACATTCTCCTTGCCTAGATGGTATCGGATTTCACAATCGTAATCATTCAACGTCTCCATCCATCGGCGCTGCCTCATGTTCAAATCCTTTTGGTTAAACAGGTGCTGGAGGCTCTTGTGATCAGAATAGATCACACACTTGATACCATATAAATAGTGCCTCCATAGTTTCAGTGCAAATACAACGGCACCCAACTCTAAGTCATGGGCGGTGTAATTCTTTTCATGCACCTTTAACTGTCAAGAAACATAGGCAATAACCTTGCCTTTCTGCATAAGCTGATGTGTGTAAAATGCAACATATAAATTACATCAAATAAGGCATAAAACTAACCCTTTTTAAGTACTAATATTGGAAAAAGAGTGTTTTTGTCTTCCTTTTGTATTTTCAGGATTAAATGAGCTCAAGAACACAAAAGAAGCAAAAAGACAGCTAATTCCAACATAAATACAAAGAAAGGAACACTAGTGGACTGCCCGACCCCTCAACGGCATCTTCCCAAGCAAAATAGAGAAGACAGAAGGCTGAACACGCCCCGTGCTCAGCCAGCACGGGGCCGTGCCCAAGAAGCAGCAGAAAAGACAAACCTATAGAAGCTTCTATTGCCCACCACGGGGCGTGCCCAGCGGACACGGGGGCGTGTCGAAAGTACAGCAGGCACATTTATTGTAATTGCGAATTACAATTAATGAGGAGAGAGAGTGTCAGACAGGCACGGGGCCGTGCCCAGCTCTCTGTTCAGCCTATAAATAGGAGTGCTTGGATTCATTTCAACTCATCCCTTGGCACACCACCTCTCTCACACTTCATCCACCACCCACCACCATCACAACACCATCATCCACCACCATCATCCATTGTCCATCGTAGAGTGTGTGAGTCATCTCGGGATCCAAGATTGATCGTAAGAGTTCTTGACAATCAAGGCCATGTTTGCCTAAGTCTCTTACATCACTTGGTGAAGACAAAGTGTCTAGTATAATACTTTTTATTTCTAATCTTTTGCACTTTTTATTTGTTTTTGTATTAATGACTTTAATAACTAGTTACTTATGTTGAAGGTGATCTTTCCTTATCGTTTGTCCGTGGTGTCTTGGCATTATTTTACTGTCTATATAAAATAAATGATTTTCACCATTTATATCTCCACGGTCTATATGGAGGTATGTTGGCTACCTGGTCGGGGGTTAAGGGAACGGTTTGGTAAAGGTCTTGCCATTGTTCAGCGTTTAGAGGTCCTGCAATGGACCTGGGTCAAATTTAGTAGGACCTCCTTCAATGCTTCACGGTATTGGATGGCGGGGGTCAAAACTCTTTGACCCCCTCATAAGTTAACTACTATTAATACTATAACCCGGCTATTTAGGACTGTATCCCTGCTGACTCAGACTACTTAGCCGAGGGTAACGTCGCCGCCAAAAGCAGGGCCTACCACAATACTGCATTAATAACTTAATTCATTATCTTTTAATAATCCACCCCGTTAGGATTGTATCCTTGCTGACTCAAACTACTGGGGTGAGGGTAACGTCACCTTCAAAAGAGGGGCCTACTACAATAACTAAGATAATCTCTTAATTATGTGCAAAAGTGCGGAAATAATCAAAGGTTATACTAGATACGAGTCGGAACCAAGTGATTCATCTTGTCTATCTGTTTTTATTTTCAGCATTTTAGTTAGTTTTTATTTTTCTTAGCTTAAAACATTTTTCTAAACTTTTATTTTGATTAGACGTTGAGGATAAACCGGTACTAAAAGCTCTTGTGTCCTTGGACGACCTCGGTATCTTACCAACGCTATACTACACTCAACGATGGGTGCACTTGCCCATATGTGTGTTTAGTGTTAGTGAAATATCGTGTTTTATAAATTTAAAACTTGACTAAAATAAGTGTTAAAAAGGGCTTAAAATATACACCTAATATATACGACACTTCAACACGCATCAAGTTTTTGGCGCCGCTGCCGGGGACACAAGGATTTTAAGAAAGTTAGGAATCAACGGCCTAATCATCTTTTATTTTTCTTTTTAATTTTTTTAGGATTTTCTTAGTTTTTCAGCTTCTGCAGCGCTCAGCACGGGCCGTGCCCGCTCAGACACGGGCCGTGCCCAGCATCATCACTGGCAGTTTTTATTTTCTGAGTTACAGAGAGCTGAACACGGGGCCGTGTCGGTGCAACACGGGGTCGTGTCCAACTCCCAGTAACAGGGATCCAGAAATCAATCACTGTGCCTCTGAACACGGGTCGTGTTCACCGAGCACGGGGCCGTGGTGAACATTCTGACCAGCGTTCTTTTCTGTTTTTATTGCAGGACTTGGAACCCAGGTGCCACATTTGAACCTCCTACGTAGTGCATGAGCTCCAGTTCCAGTAGAGACATAAAAGAACCCCTAGAAGAACCCGAACGCTTTCTCAGAAAAAGACTTAAAGCTAAAAATCAAGAGAAAGTTTCGGAGGACCCATTTCCAATGGCGGACCAACGTACCCTCATGGATTACCTACGACCCACCGTAGGCAATCTCGGCGCCGCTATCAATGCACCAAATGTCGAGGCCAACAACTTCGAGCTTCGGCCGCATTTGATACAAATGCTCCAAAACTCCGCAACCTTTCATGGGCTTGCGGACGAGGATCCTCATCTACATATTACTAACTTCTTAGAAATATGTGATACCTTTCGGATCAATGGAGCATCAAATGACGCCATCCGCCTTTGAATGTTTCCATTTTCACTAAAAGACCGAGCTAAGGCTTGGCTTAACACCCTCCCAGTTGGGTCGGTAAACACTTGGGATGAACTTGCCCAAAAGTTTCTATATAAGTATTTCCCTCCTGCTAAAACGGCTAAATTAATGACTGAAATTAATACATACTCACAAGAGGATGGGGAATCCTTATATGAAACTTGGGAAAGGTTCAAGGAGCTTCTAAGAAAGTGTCCTCATCACGGTCTAGCGGTGTGGCAACAAGTATCCACTTTCTACAATGGGTTGTTGCCACACACAAGACAAACACTTGATTCAAGCTCCGGGGGACTTTTAGGTAATCGTCGCCCAAATGAAATATATAATCAAATTGAGGAAATTGCTCAAACCAATTTTCAGTGGCACACTCCCCGAGGTAATAAATCTATTGCCCCGGGCGCCCATAAGGTTGATGAAAGCACCTCTTTACAAGCCCAAATCGAGGCCCTCTCTTCAAAAATCAAAAAGCTAGAAATGACAAAAGCGGCCTCGGTCATGACTTGCGAAGGTGGGTCACATGAAAATTGGAGTTGTATGAAAGAATTAGATGAACAAACAGAAACGGTAAACTACATGGATAATAGACCTAGGCCGTTGGGTCCTCCAACGGGTATCTACAACAAAGGATGGAGTAACCACCCAAATCTTGGTTGGAGAGATCCCGGCAATAGTAGTAACCAACAAAACCAACGAACTAATTTTCAACAACCACAAAATTTCTCTCAACAACAAGGTGGAAGAGAAAGGCTTGAAGATACTATATCTCGCCTCATCTCTGACACTGAAAAGAAAAACTCGGATCGATTTCAACAATTGGAATCGAATTTTAGAAATCAACAAGCTAGCATTCAAAACGTTGAAAAACAATTAAATCAACTAGCTCAAAATTTCTCCGAGAGACCACAAGGCGCGTTACCTAGTAATACCGAAACCAACCCGAAGGCACAAGTACATCTCATCACATTAAGAAATCGAACCGTGGGCCCCGAGGATGCTCCATTGCCGCCAAGTGAAAGAAGCCATTCTAACCAGCCTGTGACTCCTCCTGCGCCAGAAAAAGCTTCTCTACCAACTCAGGAGGCTACCAAGACTCCTCCTATTCCGTACCCCGGTAGGTTAAATCGTCAAAAGACCGATGAGCAATTCGCTAAATTTGAAAATTTGCTAAAACAATTGCATGTTAATATTCCTTTTATCGAGGTCCTAACCCAAATGCCTAAATACTCAAAATTTATGAGGGATTTCCTCGCAAACAAAAGGAAAATTGAATCATTGGAATTAGTTAACTTAGGCGAAGAATGCTCCGCCTTAGTGCTCAACAAACTTCCACAAAAGAAAATCGATCCCGGGAGTTTCACAATTCCTTGCTCGATTGGAGGATCTCCCTTTCGTAATGCTTTAGCCGATCTTGGGGCTAGCATTAACCTCATGCCCACATCAATGTTCAAACGACTCGGCCTAGGAACAACAAGCCCTACAAAGATGAGCATACAACTCGCCGACAGATCCGTCAAATTTCCACAAGGTGTCGCTGAGAATTTATTGGTAAAAGTTGACAACTTCGTTTTTCCAACCGACTTTGTCATCTTAGACATGGAAGAAGACACCGATGTCCCTCTCATCCTCGGGAGGCCATTTCTAGCCACCGCCCAAGCGGTGGTGGACATGAATGACGGAACGTTAACATTGAAGTTTGGGGATGAGGAGGTGAAATTTGAATGTGGAAAAAGAGTTGAGGACGAAGACCCGGTCAACTACATGCAGATCATAGACTCAAGCTTGGATGATGCTCTCCGACGGTGTAACATGGGATGCAATACATCCCACTTGGGTGACATATGACCGCCTTTGGGTCTAGCCAAGGACCCTTATAAACGTGGCGCACCACTGAGGCATTCCGCGGAACTATCCCTAGTTTAATTTAGATTAATTTTTATGTTTTCTAGTTAGTTTTAATTTTCAGGAATAAAACACACTCATGGTGGTAAAGGATGAAAAGGGGAACGAGAAAAATGACTTCACGCACAAGAACAAGGCAACCCGACAATTCTCTCCAATTCAGAAGGTTCAACACAGGCCGTGCCCAACCAACACGGCCCCGTGCTGAACCACCTGCAGAAAACGCCCAGCTCAGGTAACTGGACACGGGCCGTGTTCAACCAACACGCCCCCGTGTACAGACTTCTGTTTCTCTTATTTTAATTTTGTTACTGGCACTTGAACACGGGGCCGTGCCCGGATAACACGGGGCCGTGTTCAGCGCCCAGTAACAGAAAATTTTTGCTTTTTAACACCATTTTACACATCTAATCAACCTAAAAATTTATTTTTGGGACACATTGAGGACAATGTGTAATTTAAGTGTGGGGGGGATGCTAAAACCTTGAATTTTTTTTTGCAAGTCCTAAACACAAGCCTTACACAAAACTCTATTGGAACCGCTAATCACCCCAAATTTTTTCAAAAATTTCATTTTTTCTTACTTGTCTAGGTTTAATTCGGGAAATTCAAGTTCTCAAAAAGGTTATATTTTTACAAATTTACAACCGATAGCGTAGTGATAAAAAGAACCAACATAAGAAAATTATGAAAAGGCATGACAAACTTAGTTAAAATTTGATTATATATACTTGATCACATAAAACCCATTCCCACAAAAGTGAGTTTTGAGCCTTTATTGAGCACAATTACATATCATTAAAACTAAATGCTCATTTTTCGTTTCTTGTGTGAATAGCCGCTTGGTTCTTACGACTCTAGAACTTGCCATGACGATACATTCCCGGTCCTTATCAACTTAAACCCGAGTAAGTAAATGATGGAGGCATTAGGACTAACCCCTTTTATTTCTATACCATTATTTTTCTTTTTCTTTTACCACCTACCCAAAAATCCCCCTAGTTAGCCCCTTTGAGCCTAAACCTTTTCATTTCATCACCCAAACCAAAAACCCTTTTACCCACCAAAACCTTTTTCATTTTTAACCCTTTGTTTTAGTAACAAGTTCGGTTTTTCGTAAAAAAAAAATGTGTTGATGATGAAGCAAATAAACAAACAAGTTCATCAAAAATAACTTTGTTTGAATAAAAGCTTTATCAAAATAAAAAGTTGCAAAAATAGAAAGTCCTACGAAAACCAACACTTGTTACGTTTTTCGCCCTTTTTCTACTAACCACTAACCACTATCCCAACCACCTACCTTTAACCCAAGCCTAACCCTTAACCCACAAAGTCCTCTTGATATTTACAAAGGTATAAAAGTTAAAAAGGAGGAGGATTGATTGCTTGGCAAGCTTATGGTAGGAATAAGTTCCATGCCGCTCTCGAGTGATTCACTAAAAATACACCTTCGGCCGAGTGTGAGTGATTTCTCCCGTGAGGAATGTGAACTTGTATATAAATGGAATTTTAAAAAAAGGCATGTTATGCCCAAATAAGTAATTTCTCCTATGAAAAGTTCTAAATAAATCATTACGAATAGGAGTGTAAATAAATAAAAATAAAACCCAAAAAGATCTTGGATATCCCGACACTCTACGACAAGCCCAAAACCTTCTCTTCTACCTATTCCATTTGGGAGTGTAAGCCACATATTAAAGAGTTTTGCTTGAGGACAAGCAAAAGTTCAAGTGTGGGGGTATTTGATGTGTGTAAAATGCAACATATAAATTACATCAAATAAGGCATAAAACTAACCCTTTTTAAGTACTAATATTGGAAAAAGAGTGTTTTTGTCTTCCTTTTGTATTTTCAGGATTAAATGAGCTCAAGAACACAAAAGAAGCAAAAAGACAGCTAATTCCAACATAAATACAAAGAAAGGAACACTAGTGGACTGCCCGACCCCTCAACGACATCTTCCCAAGCAAAATAGAGAAGACAGAAGGCTGAACACGCCCCGTGCTCAGCCAGCACGGGGCCGTGCCCAAGAAGCAGCAGAAAAGACAAACCTATAGAAGCTTCTATTGCCCACCACGGGTCGTGCCCAGCGGACACGGGGGCGTGTCGAAAGTACAGCAGGCGCATTAATTGTAATTGCGAATTACAATTAATGAGGAGAGAGAGTGTCAGACAGGCACGGGGCCGTGCCCAGCTCTCTGTTCAGCCTATAAATAGGAGTGCTTGGATTCATTTCAACTCATCCCTTGGCACACCACCTCTCTCACACTTCATCCACCACCCACCACCATCACAACACCATCATCCACCACCATCATCCATTGTCCATCGTAGAGTGTGTGAGTCGTCTCGGGATCCAAGATTGATCGTAAGAGTTCTTGACAATCAAGGCCATGTTTGCCTAAGTCTCTTACATCACTTGGTGAAGACAAAGTGTCTAGTATAATACTTTTTATTTCTAATCTTTTGCACTTTTTATTTGGTTTTGTATTAATGACTTTAATAACTAGTTACTTATGTTGAAGGTGATCTTTCCTTATCGTTTGTCCGTGGTGTCTTGGCATTATTTTACTGTCTATATAAAATAAAGGATTTTCACCATTCATATCTCCACGGTCTATATGGAGGTATGTTGGCTACCTGGTCGGGGGGTTAAGGGAACGGTTTGGTAAAGGTCTTGCCATTGTTCAGCGTTTAGAGGTCCTGCAATGGACCTGGGTCAAATTTAGTAGGACCTCCTTCAATGCTTCACGGTATTGGATGGCGGGGGTCCAAACTCTTTGACCCCCTCATAAGTTAACTACTATTAATACTATAACCCGGCTATTTAGGACTGTATCCCTGCTGACTCAGACTACTTAGCCGAGGGTAACGTCGCCGCCAAAAGCAGGGCCTACCACAATACTGCATTAATAACTTAATTCATTATCTTCCAATAATCCACCCCTTTAGGATTGTATCCTTGCTGACTCAAACTACTGGGGTGAGGGTAACGTCACCTTCAAAAGAGGGGCCTACTACAATAACCAAGATAATCTCTTAATTATGTGCAAAAGTGCGGAAATAATCAAAGGTTATACTAGATACGAGTCGGAACCAAGTGATTCATCTTGTCTATCTGTTTTTATTTTGTTGATGCACAGAATGTCTGTTGACTGCGTCTACAAGAAGTCTGAAGTCAATATTGGTCAACAGGGGGTCAAAATGTAAATATTGTGTGAAATAGGGTCTGGTTCGCTTATATGTCAATGTATCATTCTGGATCGCTTATTTGTCATTAGTCTGGTTCGCTTATGTGTCAAGTAGTCTGGACCGCTTATACGGCATGTCGTATGAGTGGACCAGAAATTCTATAAATAGGCTGATAGGTTCATTAGTCTGATAGATGTATGTGTGTGCTTAGGAGCCGAACCTCTGTCAAAATATCATCAGAAAGCAATAAAAAGAAAGGAGATTGATAGGACAAGCTGTTGTAATCTTGCATATTCTGATTCCGCCTTTATATGTGAGAATGAGCTACCTTGACTGATCGTTTAGAGACACGACACGGTCCAACAAGTGGTATCAGAGCTTCAGGACGAGGAGTTCATACTACATCAGCTGATTCGACACTTTTATCTCATTTCTACTCATCTTTCTCTTTTATTTTTCGGTTTAAACAAGTTTCATCGGACAAAATGAGTTGAAAGTCAAGTATTTTGAGCGAAATTATCTGTTAAACAATCCGTATAAGTTTCAGCCTTTAAAACAAAGTAAAACTCATTCAATTTTATCAAAATACGATCGGTTCACGAACAGGTTTTTCAAACTCAGATCTGGAACGATTTTGCGGTCAAAATTGAACAATAAACATATCATTGTGTTCGGAATTAAGAGTAGATCATTCCTTGAAAGTATCAGATTGTAATTCGGACTAAAAATCGGTTAAAAACTGTGGTTCGCTTTTACGGTCATCGCTGTTACGTACAGTATCTGGTCCGCTCGAACGAACAAGTCTGGTCCACTCGAACGAACAAGTCTGGTCCGCTCGAACGAACAAGTCTGGTCCGCTCGAACGAACAAGTCTGGTCCGCTCGAACGAACAAGTCTGGTCCGCTCGAACGAACAAGTCTGGTCCGCTCGAACGAACAAGTCTGGTCCGCTCGAACAGACATTGTCTGGTTCACTCATTAGTACACTTTCTGGTTCGCTTATCTGAACCTGTTTGGTCCGCTTATCTGTCACGTGCACAGATTGATTCGCTTTTGGGGTTCTGTTTTTTCAAAAATCTCGAAAATTTTTCTAAGTGTTGATTGATTTTGCAGGTACGATCAAAATGGATGATATTTTCATGAATCCTTTCCGCGATATGTATGCATTCACGGGTAGTTCAGGAAACAACGATACTTCTTCAAGCAACGCAAACAAAAGTCCACCGAAAGAAAGAAAGAAGGAAGCTTGGGAGTCCGAAAGCGCATTTGGAACATTTAACAAACCTCCTAAGCTGATGGCTATAGAAGATTACAGCAGGTGGGCAACAAAGTTCGAAGATTGGTTGATGGCATTTACTTTTTCTAGCTGGAAGAGTATGAAGAATGGTTATGCCCAAGGAAAGAAGAATGGTGAAGCATTAAGATCAGCTGAAGAGATTGACTCATTTGTAGCTGAACAAAAATGTGTGGCATTATTGTTTCAATCGGTGCGTGAAGACATTATTTCGCTGATAGATTACTCCAATGCTAAAGACTTATGGGAAAAACTCGAAAAGAAGTGTCTTGGAAGCAAAGAGATTGTAAAAAATAAAAAGAAACTTCTTAGGAAAGAGTTTGATATGTTTGGTTGTCTTAAGAATGAGTCAGTGTGTAAAATGATTGAAAGGTTCGGTCATCTGAAGCTGGAATTAGCAAGACATGATATCAGATATCCTGATGATGAGCAAGTAGACAAGTTGTTCGATTCGTTGTCAGACAAGATGGAGTGGAGATATTATGCTCTCATGCTTAAGAACACTATTCCTTCTGAATTGTTGAAACCAGATTTGGTGATTGAGAAACTTGAGAGTCACGAGTTGGAGTGGAAAAAGACGTACAAAGTTAATAATTCATCTCATCGACAGAATCTGGATTTATACTATCCAAAAAGCATGATGCCAAAAGCAACTTCTCCAAAAACTGCATTTTCTGCTGAGAATGTTTCGACAGCCGGAAAAGAAAGTCAAAGTGGTCAAAGCAGTGGAAGTCACAGTGGTTATCACAGTGGATCTTCATCTTCTGAAAATGCTGATGCAAAGAATCGTTTTCAATGCAACATCGCAATAGATTTGAAGAATGCTCAGAACTTTGATGAGGAATCAGCCAAGCAGCAGATGATCTTTCTAGCATCAGTGTTGGAATCATATGAAGGATTGGTAGCTGGGAAGATTGGCAATACAAATCTGACGAAAGAAGATTACGATCAGATTGATCCGGAGGAAATGGAACTGATCGATATTCGTTGGGCTATGGCAAGTGCTGTTCGTCGTGCACAAAGATTCATGGAAATTACTGGCAGAAAAACAATTGGTGGTGCTTCTACTAAGCTGGGGTTCGATAAATCCAAAGTGACATGCTTCAAGTGTAAGCAGAAGGGTCACTTCAAACGAGAATGCCGAAACGCTTATGCTGATGAGTCGGAGAACCCTTTCAGAGATGATTACTACAAGAAGGCGATTTATCACCAGAATAAATCTGAGCCGCCTAGATTGAAGCAGATTGAAGACAACAGAGAGAAATCTAGAGCTCTGGCAGTGATTTACGATGATGAGGGTTATGATTGGAGTCAAGAGGTTCTACCAGAAGAAGATGCGATTGGTTACGCATTTATGGCAAGAAATGACGATCCTATTCCATGGAAAGATGATCGAACTGAAGAGCAAAAATATCAATACAGAAAAATGATAGCTGAAAACAAAATCATTAGAATATCTCGTATCTATCTGGATGCAAGAAGAGCTAATAGATGGGATCCAGATAGAGAGTGCTATCTTGATGAGTATGGAAATATTGCGATTGATGATAGTACACTTGATATTGAAGTCATAATTCAGCAATACAAAGAAGATGATGAGTACTGGCAACACAAATGGTGGGGAACTCCAACTTCTAAAATGATTGAAGAAGAGAAAGAGAAAGAGAGAAAGGAGAAAGAAGAGATCGAGAAAGCAAAGAAGGTTGATACAGGCTTAATTGATACTACGCAAGAGTTGACAGCTGAGAACCTGGGAATGATGGCTGACAAAGTGCTAGCTGCAAAAGCACTTGAGGTAGATCCTAATTCTGTTACTGAGTCAAAGGGGTCGGTCAGTCAAAGTATGTCAACAAATGCGTCAGGTAACAAGATTGACGGGAATGCTGACTGCAAAAATTGTACCAAACAATGCAATTTTTGTAGCACTGTCACGTATCTTAACAATGAGAAAATTCAGAATCTGACAACAAAGGTTAGAAATGTTGAAGATCAGATTCTCGATCGTGACAAAACTGTAAAAGCTTCAACTGAACGGATCAAAGAATTAACGACTCAAATTGAAAATGATAAAACTGAACGTGAGAAAATAAAATCTGAAAATGAAAAGTTAATTCTTGAAAACCGTCAAATTTCTGAAAAGTTTGAGAAATTGAAAAACATTGTTAAAGATAGTGATGATCGAAATGGCAAAACATTTAAAGAAAATGAACATCTAAGAGCTGTTTTGAGATTAAAAGAAGAATCGATTAATGAACAACTGGATCAAATTGCTAAACTGAAACTTAAAGTTCAAGAAGCTGAAATTGAGAATGAACGAATCCAGTTGAAGCTTAACAGCTATAAATCAGCAAGCTTTGTTTTGCAGCATATTGTTCCTAAACCTATAGGGAAAAACAAAGATGGCGAGGATGTGTTTTCTGATGGAACGGGTGTAGGTTTTCACAAAGTTCCACCGCCAATTTTAGACAACTACACGAAAAAGCAGTCTAATTTGGTTGAAATTGAGGAAGAAAAAGAAGTTAAACTTCCGGAGAACATTGATATCACTTTTACATCATCTGATGATAGTGTTCAGACAGAGATTGTTAAGAGCACAGCTGAAAGTGTTTTAATGTCTGATTCAACTGAAGATGATGGATGTTTCTTAGACAAATACATTCAGAAATCAAAGTCCAAAAACAACTTAAGTGATGAACCGGGTCTTGTGATGTACAAGATGGCTGGATCTGATAAGTTGTATTCGGATTCTGAGTTTCCCATTGAGAATGTTAATGTGAAAAAGTTGACAAATGTTTTCAAGTTAGTTGAAGTTGAGTTATCAGAAGTGAACAGTTTGTGTCAAACAAAAAGGCAAATGAATTTTGAGAAAGATAAAGCTTATTACAAAAAGCCTGTTGTTCCACCACGTTTTTATAATAACAATCGAAACAATTGGTCGGGTGGTTATCGAGGTGGTAAGAGTTATCAAAAAAGGAGTTTTCAAAACAGAAGGTTTGCTGAAAAGAAGGTGTTTGTGAATGGTTCAAGTTCACTTTCTGATGAGGAAAATGAAATTTTTTCAAAATCAAATAAAGAGTTCTTTGAGAAGAGAGCTTCGCAGGCTCAGTCTGAAGGCACGAGTCGAGTAGCTGATACTCGTACTTGTTTTAGATGTGAACAAGTTGGTCATATTGCACGAAAGTGTACATATGTGAAGCCTAGGACTGAAGCTGTGAAGGTTCAACAAAAGAAGGTTGATGTGAAGGGTAAAGCACCAATGTATGTTGAGAAGAAAGTGATTGAGAAGCAAAACGTTAAAATCAACAACGTAAAAGCAAAAACTGAACCTGTAAAGAAGTTGGTAACTCAAAATGATAAATTTTATAGAAGGGCTGCAGAAACTCAACAGGTGTGGAAACAAAAAATTGAATCAAAAATTGAGAAGAAAGTTACAAATTCTGAAGAGAAAAAGGCTGAAGAGCCAATTATTGTTGATTATGATGCAAATTTTCCGCCACTTAAGGCTGAAAATTTCAAAATTCAAATTGCGAGAGTCAAGGTTGCACCTAAGGCTGATGAGGCCTGGGTGGACTCAATGTTTGACTAAACAGTTTGAATGGCCGGAGCTTCCTGGATCGCGAAGCATGAATCGGCATCTTTATTGAAATGTTTTAAAATCAACTTGTGGTATGTGCAGGATCTTCCAAGAGCCATTTCAAGATGGATCATGGATAGTGGCGCATCTCGACATATGACAGGAAAAACTGCATTACTGTATGATGTGAAGAATATCAATGGTGGTTATGTGGGATTTGCAGGTCATGAAGGTGGTAGAATTGTTGGTGAAGGAACGTTATCCAATGGGATTGTGACGTTTGAGAGAGTTAACTACATCACTGAGCTGGAAAACAATCTGCTTAGTATCTCGCAGATTTGTGACAATCAGTATACTACTCACTTCACTGATAAGGAATGTTTGATTTTGAAACCTGGTTTTATTATTCCTGAAGATTGGATTATCATGAGGGCACCTAGAGTGAATGATTTATATGTGTTAGATATGTCTGTAGCAACTACAACTACTGGTCAAGCACATTGTTTTGTGTCTAGAGCAACTGAGAAAGAATCCAGATTGTGGCACCGAAAGATGGGGCATATTCACCTAAGGAAGATGAATCACTTGGTGCACAATGATTTGGTATTGGGAGTTAATATCAAAGGTTTTCATCTGGAAGGGGAGTGCATTAGCTGCATCAAAGGCAATCAGAAGAAAAAGTCACACCCTACAAAGCAAGTTAATTCAGTTTCGAGACCTCTGGAAAGACTTCACATGGATTTGTTTGGTCCTGTGAATGTCAAAAGTATTACAGGAGATTACTATTGTTTGGTCGTTACTGATGATTATTCCAGATTTTCGTGGGTTTCTTTCTTGAAGACGAAAGATGAAACATTTGACAGTTTGATAGGGCTGTTCAGGAAGATTGAGAATTTTTACCAAAGGCGTATCAAGAGAATTCGAAGTGATAATGATACTGAATTCAAAAACAGCAAGATGGAAGAATTTTGTGATGAAAGAGGTATTTTGCATGAGTTTAGTGCTCCGTACACTCCGCAGCAGAATGGAGTCGCAGAACGCAAAAACCGGACGCTAATCGAGACGGCTAGAACTATGCTCGCAGATTCAAAGTTACCGATAAATTTTTGGGCTGAAGCTGTTTCCGCCGCATGCTATACGCTCAACAGGGTTCTTACTGTCAAGAAGTTCAACAAAACATGCTTTGAGCTAATCAATAATCGCAAACCGAATTTGAAGTATCTAGAACCGTTCGGGTCACCTTGTACGGTTATAGAACCTTTTGGGAAGTTTGGTCCGAAGTGCATTGAGGGTATATTTGTTGGTTATTCAAATCCATTGCGACGTGTCTTCGTTCCAAGTGAGAAGCGGATTATTGAAGCTGCAAATGTTGAATGTCAAGGTTATACTATGCCGCCGCAGAATCCTGGTGATTCATGGCGTTATCATTATGACAAACTTTGGGATTCGTTTGACATGAGAGAAGAATCAGAGGATGATGAAGATTTCTTTGATGAGTTGGATATTTTGCGTGAATATGAGTCGCAGTTAAGATTCCCAGCTGAGTATTCAAGGAGACCACGGGAAACTTCAAATGACGATGAAGCAGGTCCAAGTAATGCTGGTGAACATGATGATGTCCAACAGAATGAAGTTGCTCAGGATAATCAGTCGGTTCAGAATGATAATCTAGAAGCTGAAAATTTGCCAGTCTTTGATCATGGTGATTCAGATTCTGAGGGGGAGCAAATTCAGATTTCAAGTCAAACAAACCAAGTTGGTGAACAAGATGCAGAGCAGAATGTTACTAATCTGGAGGGAAATGTAGATGTTCCAAGTGAAGTGATGCCGCGAACTTTTTCATATCATCCAGAGGAGTTGATCATAGGAGATTTGAAGAAAGGCGTTCGCACTCGAAATCAGATTGATAAAGGGCTTACATGTTTTTATACAAAAGTTGCTCCTTTGCAAACTGAATTCTCATTGAGTTGTTTTATCTCGCAGGTTGAGCCAAGAACTTACAAAGAGGCGCTTACTGAAGACTCTTGGGTCAATGCAATACAGGAGGAACTTAGTCAATTCGAGAAATTGGGAGTGTGGAAGTTAGTTGATTTGCCGGATGGTCATAGGAAAATTAACACTAAGTGGGTGTTTAAGTGTAAGAGAGACGATAGAGGAGTTGTCGTAAGGAACAAAGCTCGACTCATTGTTCAGGGATTTAGTCAACAGGAGGGAATTGATTTTACCGAAGTCTATGCTCCTGTAGCACGACTAGAGGCAATCAGAATTTTCCTAGCATTTGCGTCTTGGAAGAACTTCAAAGTTTATCAGTTGGATGTTAAATCGGCGTTTCTTTACGGGAAGGTCAAAGAGGAGGTTTATGTCGGTCAGCCACCGGGCTTTACCGATCCAATCCACAAAAACAAGGTCTACTTATTGGACAAAGCGCTGTATGGTTTACACCAGGCCCCGAGAGCCTGGTACGAGACTTTGTCTCAACACCTACTCGCTAACCAGTTCATACGTGGAAAAGTGGATGCCACTCTCTTCACTAAAGTCGTTGATGGTCATCTTCTGATTGTTCAGATTTATGTGGACGATATAATCTTTGGGTCGACAAATGAAAATCTATGTAAAGATTTTGAATCAGTGATGAAGCAGAAATTTGAAATGTCATCAATGGGGGAGATGAAATTCTTTCTGGGATTACAAGTTGAACAACTTCCTGAGGGAATTTTCATTCATCAGTCAAAGTACGTTCATGATATTCTAGAGAAATTTGGGATGTCAAGTTCTACTCCAGCTGCTACCCCACTTGCAACAAATCATGGGATTCACCCAGATCTCACCGGAGACAGGGCTGATGAAACTTTTTATCGATCCATGATAGGTTCTTTAATGTATCTAACTGCTTCACGTCCTGATATAATGTACCCAACGTGCCTCACAGCAAGATTTCAGTCTAACCCGAGAGCATCACATATGATTATTGTGAAGAGGATATTGTGCTACCTGAAAGGAACTCCTTCATTAGGGTTGTGGTATCCTAGGAAAGGTGATTTTACGCTCGAAGGGTATTCCGATTCGGATTTCGGATGCTGCAAAGTCAATTCAAAATCAACAACTGCAGGATGCCAGTTCTTTGGTCCTAGATTGGTTACCTGGCAGTGTAAGAAACAAACGTCTGTGGCGTTATCTACATGTGAAGCGGGGTATGTTTCTGCTAGCAGTTGCTGCTCTCAGATCTTGTGGATACAGCAACAGATGCGCGACTACGGTTTGCAGTTTCCTAACACACCTCTTTTTGTTGATAATGAGGCCGCTATAAATATAACAAAGAATCCAGTACATCACGCTAAAACTAAACACATAGAAATTCGTCATCACTTTATTCGTGATTGCTTTGAGAAAAAGTTGATACGAATTGAGAAAATCCACACAGACGAACAGAAAGCTGATTTACATACCAAAGCTTTTGATAAGACTCGGTTTAAATATTTGTTAAAACTGAATGGTATGAAGCTTCTGTCGGTGTCGGATGGCATAATTGGCGTTGATGAGAGTACTGTTGCGGATGAAGACGAGAAACAATCTGCAATGGTTTGTCGAATTTTTACTTGTTTTGGTATTTAGGGGGAGTAGATGTTTATACATAGTTATATTTTCAGAAAAATACAAAAACAGTAAAAAATGCAAAAATACAAAAACATGATAAAATCTGAAAAAGAGCTTGTGTATATAGGGAAAATGATAGTACATCGGCTAGACGATTACAGTATGCTAAAGATTTGAAAAGTATAAAAGAGTTAAACAATCTTACTGATGATGTGTCGATAGGTTTTCACACATTTAGTAGATTTATTCGGGATATAAACCTAAATTCAAACTTGTGAATTCGTGGGGAACACTACTTGGATATATAGGTAACCCCTGAAATCTCGTTTGAAAGGTCTCTTAATCTGATATACTAGGTCTTTATACTCAATGATGTCTGGGGTATTATTTCGGGACTTCTGCTGAACGGTGGTTCTGACCTAGTCCCTGGCTAATACTTGCTGCAATGCTTGAAACACAGCATTAAACCCTCAGCATGCTGAAACAATAAAATTGATAAATGCTGCTGTTGTAAGCAAAAAGATCCTCTAAAGGGGACACACTGAAAAGTCGAAGCTGATATCTCTCTGCGTATACGGAAGTATCGATCTGAGATCCCTCGGCCCTCGCATACCTAAATTATATACAGATATCATTGTAGTATTCTCACCTGTAAGACTGATTATTGGGATTCTGGATACGGGAGTATATTCAAGAGGTGGGACACATGAATGAGCTAAGTTCTTAATTCATCTAAATCGTATCCTGAGTAAGTTGAAATTTGTGTGAGAATTTAAGATGGATCAGTATATCGACAATCGAGGTAAATTGTTTAAGTCTGAGTATGTAATGTAGCTTAACGGTACTTGTGATTTGTCTGAAAAGCTGATATGATTCCCTGACACGCTCACCAAAAATATGTTTGTAAATAGTTTACTTTGTTTAATTTCTGCAATTTAAGTTTTCTGTATTTCATTTCTTAGTTTAGAACACTTTATAAAATCCAAAAAGATTTTATTTCTGCTTTATTTTCTGACAAACCAAAGTGGAGAGTTGATTGTTGGATTCTTAGATGTTTGAAGCAGATGCAGGAGATTCTGGACTGAAGAATGAGGAGAGCTTATCTTGATAGAGTTTGAATTGTTTGTAAAGTCAAAAACAAGTTCATTAACTTGATACTTGTTATTTTCAGAAATTGTTTGAAATTGTTGTTTTAAATCAGTTTGTTTCGTCAAATGATCAACCAAGGTCATTAAATTGGACTTGGTAAATTAATTGAGTAATCAGGGTCATTAACTTGAACCTGAATACTTGAGTGGATTGCTAAAACTGATTGAATTAGTATTTAATGTTGAAAAGATAGTTTGTAATGTTTGTTGGTTGAGTAACAGGTTTGAACTTCATTATTCCCAAAGGAAGCTATTTGTCAAAGCTTGAACCAGATACCTCAGATTCTAGAATATTGAGAGGGGGAGTCTGTGAAAGGGGGAGTCTGGATCAACAGTTATTGGGAAGTTGAAGTTAGAGCGAGGTGATGCTGAAACCTGTGAAGAATGCTTATGATGAAAAGACAGAGTTGAAGAAAAGACTAAGACTGAAGACTACGGATCTGAAGATGCTAAAAGACTACGTCAACATCCAAGGGGGAGTCTGTTGATGCACAGAATGTCTGTTGACTGCGTCTACAAGAAGTCTGAAGTCAATATTGGTCAACAGGGGGTCAAAATGTAAATATTGTGTGAAATAGGGTCTGGTTCGCTTATATGTCAATGTATCATTCTGGATCGCTTATTTGTCATTAGTCTGGTTAGCTTATGTGTCAAGTAGTCTGGACCGCTTATACGGCATGTCGTATGAGTGGACCAGAAATTCTATAAATAGGCTGATAGGTTCATTAGTCTGATAGATGTATGTGTGTGCTTAGGAGCCAAACCTCTGTCAAAATATCATCAGAAAGCAATAAAAAGAAAGGAGATTGATAGGACAAGCTGTTGTAATCTTGCATATTCTGATTCCGCCTTTATATGTGAGAATGAGCTACCTTGACTGATCGTTTAGAGACACGACACGGTCCAACATATTTTATTTTTATTTTCAGCATTTTAGTTAGTTTTTATTTTTCTTAGCTTAAAACATTTTTCTAAACTTTTATTTTGATTAGACGTTGAGGATAAACCGGTACTAAAAGCTCTTGTGTCCTTGGACGACCTCGGTATCTTACCAACGCTATACTACACTCAACGATGGGTGCACTTGCCCATATGTGTGTTTAGTGTTAGTGAAATATCGTGTTTTATAAATTTAAAACTTGACTAAAATAAGTGTTAAAAAGAGCTTAAAATATACACCTAATATATACGACACTTCAACACGCATCATAAGCACACACCCCATACCGCTGTGTGATGCATCACAGTATACCACAAATTCTTCTATCCCTTCAGGCAATGTCAACACAGGAGCATTGCTCAACTTTTGTTTGAGAACATCGAAGGATTCCTGCTGCTTAGGACCCCAAACGAACTTTACATTCTTACGAGTCAATGAAGTTAGGGGTGCAGCAATCCTTGAAAAAATTTCAATAAAACGCCTGTAATATCCTGCCAAACCCAAGAAACTGCGAATCTTTGTGGGCGTCTTCGGCTCTTGCCAATTCATGACTGCTTCAACCTTGGCGGGATCTACCTGGATTCCGCGTTCACTAACCACATGTCCAAGAAATTGGACTTCACGAAGCCAAAATTCACACTTAGAGAATTTGGCGTAGAGCTTTTCTCGATGAAGCAGTTTCAGAATGCAATGGAGGTGCTTCTCATGGTCAGCTTGATTCCTTGAGTTAATAAGAATATCATCGATGAAGACGATGACAAATTTATCCATGTAGGGCTTGCAGACGCGGTTCATGAGATCCATGAATGCGGCCGGTGCATTAGTGAGTCTAAAAGGCATCACGAAGAACTCGTAGTGACCATAACGAGTCCTAAATGCAGTCTTATGTACATCTTCATCTCTGACCTTCAGTTGATGATATCCTAACCTTAAATCGATCTTGGAAAAGTAACTTGCCCCTTGAAGCTGATCGAACAAGTCGTCGATCCTGGGCAATGGATACCGATTCTTAACAGTAACTTTGTTAAGTTCTCGATAATCGATGCACAGACGCACCGATCCATCCTTTTTCTTCACAAACAGGATTGGTGCTCCCCAAGGAGATGAGCTAGGTCTAATAAATCCCTTTGCCAACAAATCATCCAGTTGCGTTCTCAACTCTTTCATCTCCGTTGGTGCCAATCTGTAGGGTGCTCTTGCAACAGGTGCTGCTCTAGGAATAATGTCAATCCTGAACTCCACTTGTCTATCTGGGGGTAAACCAGGTAGTTCTTCGGGGGAAACTTCTGGATATTCAGAAATAACGGGGATATCCTCAATCTTGGGCTTCGGCTCATCAATAGTTACTCGTGCCATGTAGATGACACAACCCTTCTTCAGACACCTAGAGGCCTTGAGCATAGACACTTGCTCAGGCAGTCCGTACTGGGTATCTCCTTGGATTGTCAAAGACTCGCCATGAGGAGTTCTGATAACTACTTGCTTTTTAGCACAAACGATCTGGGCTTGGTTGTGAGACACCCAATCCATGCCTATTACTACATCGAAACCAGCTAACTTCAAAGGAAGTAAGGATAACGGAAAAGAGTGGTTCCTAATGGATATGAAACATCCATCTAACACGGTTGAGGCGGTTTCTAAGGTACCATCAGCTAATTCCACCTCATATTTCACGCTTAGGGTCTTAACAGGTAAATTCAGCAGCTTACAAAACTTATTATCTACAAATGATTTATCAGCTCCTGAATCGAATAGCACTCTTGCGTAAACATCATTTATAAGAAAGGTACCTGTTATCACGTTATCATCCTGCACTGCTTCCTTAGCATCCATTCTGAAGACCCTAGCGTTGGTCTTTTTACCTTCTTCTGGTTTCTTGGCATATTTCGGGCAGTTCGACTTAATGTGCCATTTCTCGTTACAGCTATAGCATGTAGCATCCTTGATTTTCTTACAGTCTAAGGTTTTGTGCTCAGAAGACTTGCAAATCCCACATGCCCTTGGATGAGACTGGGATTTCGATTCATATCTGCATTTCCCGAAGTGCTGTTTCTTGCAGATTTTACATTTGGGTTTATCACCCGACTGATGACTATCTTTCTTAGATCCAGAACCCTTTTTGTGGTCATTGTTTCCCTTGTGCTTCTTGTTTGACCGTCGTGAATTATCATCATCACTCTTCCTTTTCTCGGCATCCGTGTTCCTCAGCGATCTCTGCCTGACCGCATCCAGTGTGAGGGACAAGGATATATCAGCTGCAGACCTGAATGTAGCTGGCCGAGAGGCTTTTACACTTGCCTTAATCTCTGGGGCTAAACCCCCAATGAAACGAGCTATTCTTTTGGGTTCCGGGGTCACCAGATAAGGAACCAATCTTGACATTGTATTAAAGCTCGTAAGGTAAGCTTGGCAATCCAGTTTTTTCATTTCCAATGACAGAAAATCCGACTCAATCTTCTCAACCTCATGCTGAGGACAGTAGTTCTTCTTGATGAGGGTAATAAATTGTTCCCATGTCATATTGTACAGTGGAATCTTCCCAGTAGCTTGAATCAACGATCTCCACCAGGCTAAGGCCTCACCTTTGAACGATTGAGATACGAACTTTACCACATCCTTATCAGTGCACCCGCTGATATCAACCACAGTGTCTATTTCATCTAACCAAGTCATGCAGTCGACAGCTCCTTTTTCCCCAGTAAAGTCTCTCGGTTTGCATGAAACAAAATACTTACATGTGCAGGACTTACCACGCGGTTCCTGCTTAAGCTCGATCTTCTTAGATGGGACACTTTGCTGATTTGAGGACTGACGATCGTCATCGTCTTTCTTTGGCTCTTCCTTCTTGGGAGGTGGCTTGCTGTGAGCCTCAGAATGAGTCCTAGGCTTGGAATGCGGTGCGGATAGGGTCCTACTTCGAGTCCCGCTATATTCATTATACTGCCGCTCTATAGCTTTTGTAACAGCATTGTCTATTAATGCTTGCAATTCTGCACCCGCGATGTTAATTCGGGTATTATCATGATCCTCCCTTGGGTGACTGTTGATCTCATCCGAGTCATCCATGTTGTTTGAACTGTTACATAAGATATCGACAATAATTTATTTGGGAGTTTATTATGGAATTGCCTTTTATGGCAGTTCATTAACCATGGTAAACACAGACCATATTTGGCTAATTCGTTACTCACATTTATTTAGGATTTCTATTATAATTTCCTAATTATAAAACAATAACAGTATTATTAGTAGCACAAAAGGCCTAGTCACAAGGACATTTTTAAATCATAAGCCATGATTTTAGAGAATCAAGGCATTAAGGTTTGAACATAGTTTTTTACCTTTTTCTGACAGAGAGTTGTAGACTACTACTGTCTTTTGTCTTATATGACAATGAGTGTGGCTCGTAGGCACTATATTACCAATGGATGGTCAACATAAGATCATCTTAATTGATGATTTAAACCCATGATTTATAGATCATCAGGTTAGGATAGGAATCTTTTGATGAATCCTATTATAAGAATGACGTGTGTGATTTTAACTAATCACTTCTGCCAGGAGCGTTAACATGTTGTCAGATGTTAACAGGGATTTGAATCTTTTTAAATAGGTCTTACCATCTTGGCCAAGTCTTATAATGACATGCAGGCTAGGTAATACCTTTAAGATTCTTATTTGATATTTAATAGGCAGATTATTTTTTAAAAGGAATGATTTTGATTTATTTATTTCATGTATAATATATTTATGCATATATAATGACAAAAATGAAATTTATAAACTTAATATTCCATTAAACATTAAGGGAGTACACATTGCTCTAAACGGGACTTTTAACAGAACAACCTACCCACGCAGGGGCTAAACTGAAATACAAGTCCACGCAGGGACCAATTACTAAAACAGATGTCCACGCAGGGACTAAAAAGACAAGTCCACGCAGGGACTAAATACATAGATAAATGTCCACGCAGGGACTTGATTGAAATAGGAAATACAACAATACATATAGGGATTTAATGATCCCTCTTCTTCTTTCCTTTCAACAAGCTTGCTAGGCCTTTGAGAAAACCTCTGTTGTTCTTACGCTCTTCCTGAAAGTCTCGTTCCACCCTGTTTAGTCTTTGGAGGATTTCCTCCTATTCTGGTGGGGAAAACCGTGGTGGTTGTGGCTGATGCTGAAACGAAGGTCGAGCAGGTATTTGATACCCATGTGATGGGTATCCCATTCCCCAGGGAGTTCCATACGGTCCTTCAGGATGAAGGGCATTGTAGTTTGCTGCTACGAGGTAAGGGTCGGCTTCAGCATAGTTATAGTTTGTGTGGGCCGGCTGCTCAAATGGATTATACGCCGTTGAACCGGCGTATGTAGGGATTGGGTTACCAAAACCCATTGGTGGCGGTGGTGGCGCAACTGGTGCAGAATTCACTCTGAAACTGGGTTTGAAGGCCCGCCCATTTGTGGGTCTTCATGTAGTGGCGGATAGTGACTGCCACTTGAGTGATGGGGGGTGCTAAAGTGAAAACCCCCTCCTCGCACGGATATTCGCGCGCCTGTTCTCATACGCCTTGGTGGTTTTGGAGGTGCTTGATGAACTGGCGGCGGTGGAGGCGGTGGCGTGACTGCCACGAAACGCGAATCCTTGGAGGGATCCTGCTGCTGCTGCTGTGGGTTATGAGAGGGTGTAAAATACCACTCACACTGGTTAAACCTCGCTTGGTAACTGTCTGGGCCACGGTAGGGTGATCCGTGGAAGGATGATCCATCAGAGATATCGATGGGATGGTTGGGGGTCCCGGTTGCAGGCTCGACGGGATCCGTGTCCTCGTCCATGTCCATTGCCTGGTCTCCTGAGAAATGGTCTTCAGGTCCTAGTGGGTTAAAACCCACTGGTTCTTCGATATAGTTTGCCGGGTTGAACCGGCCCTGAAAGACAGGAGTGGGGTCGCCAAAGGAACGGTGCGAGACGGATCGCTGTAACGGTAAGAAGGAGTGGCGTGAGTCATCGGGCTCGTTTTCCGAATGCGGCCCAAAAGAATGATGATAGGGAGGTGTTGAGCTATACGAAGTAGATCACCTAGCGGGTTCCGTATAGGTCCTCCAGGCTCCTTGCGGATCGGCTCTCATAGTAGTATAAGGGGTTCGCTGGTGCGAAGGCCCGGCTTCGTGATCGTTGGGGGCGTTGATCGGCCCCTTTCCTCGTCCTCCTCTCCGGAATCTCGGTGGCATTTCCTGTCAAAACAAAAGAAAGATACAACAAGAAATATAAAGGACAAAGTTAAGATAAAAAAACAATTTGGATTAGACCTATGTTCTTTGTCTAGACTCGAAAATTTAGGAATGTGCAATTGTGTCATTGAGATTAAACACAAAAGGATAGTGTTTAATTCACTCAATGTTGGCTCTGATACCAACCTGTCACACCCTGATATTCCACGTATTACCTGTGGGCCCGGTGGGGAGTATCGTGACGTAGTTGATATCATCATAGTCAAACAACACAATATTTAAATGCACAGCGGAAGCAAAAGATAGATTCATTTCAACCAAATGTAATTGTAATATTAAGTATCACAAGATAGTTGAAAATAATCCACAGGTGGATTAAATAAAAAAGGAACATTGTTCAACAGTTTTATGTCATCCAAGCTTGCGAGACTTATTGTGGATGCTAGGAGAAAGCCAGCCTATTTCGAGTAGTACCTGCACTTAACCTTTTTGGGAAAATACGTCAGTTTACACTGGTAAATACAATTAACCGACTCATTTGAAAGGTTTAATAAAATTGATTTGAATGCACGTGGCACAAAATATCTTTTATAACTTGGGATAATTAATTGAATATAATACTTGTAAAAGAATTACATGTTTCTTATGCGTTCAGTAGCCCGGTTTGTGCCTGGTTAAAGATCAATAGACACACCACATTAATTATTTAGACACAGACGGGTGTACGCCTACACCCCGTGCTTAGGTCGTGGCCATTTCGTAAAATGATGCCAAGGATATCCGGGACATGGTCATTAACCCCCCAAAGGCTTTAAGCAAACAAAACAATTTAAACGGTCATCTCGATAATACTTAACCACCAAACGATTAAGGTCGAATGCCCGACCAAGCGGTATTTTATATACCGTACCCCAAGCCCGTATAAGGGAAAATAAGTTAAAAGTATTTACCTTTGCAAGTAATAATCACAACAAGCAAGTGCACGTAGCTTTTACCGGGTCTCCTATTCTGGAACGAAGGTTTATAATAACCTATTAGAATCCTAACGGGTCTTTAAATAAACCTAAACTTAGACCGGTTAGTTTTAAAGGGAGATACGGTTCGAACGCAAGATTAAGCGAAGACCGGAATAGAATGTGATTTAGACCCAAAAAGTTTGAAGACTTGTATAATATGGGTAAACTAAACACATTCTGGATTTTGAGATAAAAATGATAAGGTTCGACCCGTTTCGGCTAATTTATGCAAACTAGTTACATAAATCGAACCGAACGTGAAAACGCATAACGGGTAACCAAAAGAGTCACGAACAGGTTTCCTAAGTTAATATGCTTTAAATATGTTGCGATATCAGTATGATACCTTCCATTATGCCCATAACGAATTTAATCTCAATTTAAGCCCCGTAGGGGTATTTTGGTCATTTAAAAGTTTATAAAAGAGATTATTTATAATTCTGAGATTCGGTTCTAAAATAATCAGTAAAACAACTTAATTTAATAGGTTATATCAGTTGGTGATAAGTCTTATATGACAAAATGGTTTTAAACCTAAACTATGTGTTTAATACGCTTAAAAAGCCGTTTTAAGCGATTTCCGGGTTATACAGGAAATCTGAGTTTTCTGATCAGGTTATAAAGTTCAAAATACTTCATTTATTATATAAAATCAGTAGCAATTGAATTGGTGTCAAAATATTATGTAAAACTCATTTTATACACAAAAAGGGTAAAATCGGTATTTACCGAATTAAGGCAATAACCTTAGGTTATGATCAGGTTAAAAATAATTAAAAATCTTCAAAAATCCCAAAATATTATGTTACATCTAGGGGCGTGAATTTTCAACACGACACGAAAACCCGACACGAAAACCCGACACGAACCTAACACGACTTTTTTGGGTTTGGGTTTACCCTAAACGGGTTCGGGTCAGTTTCAGGTTGAACCCGCGAACCCGTTTAGCTAAACAGGTCAGGTTTGGGTCAAACACGTCGGGTTCGCGGGTTGACCCGTTTATTTTATATATATAAAGTTTAGGGTAGATTCTGCCAATATAAAGAGTTGAGGATTTGTTTTTAATTAAAACTTTATTTTAAATATATGATCGTATATTTGATTGGGCCTTTAGGGCGGCATATTTCAGATTTGCTTCATTCCAGGATAGAAGATGAAACGATTTGTGATTCAGGCACCAATTTCAATTCTCAAATCTTCTAAACCCTTTGCCAAAAGTCCAATATATAATGTTAAAGTCTGGCACTTCGAGAATACAGAGCACAATCGTTGTTTAATGGTAGATTCTATATTCATTTAGGGTTTAACAGAAACAACCATTCGACCTCTAACTATTCCAATCGATGATCAGCGTTGTCTCTATCCAGGTACTATATCGATTTTTTCTCAGATGTTGTCCTAAATTATTTGTTTTGTTTACTGTTGTTATTTAACAACATATGAATTATGATACTAAATATAATATTCAATTTGGTTAAATGATATTTATATGTCCACGATAATCATCCTATCATGTGGTAGTTAGTTAATGGATAATCAAAATCTTGATTTTACAATATTCATATCTTAGCTGTAAGGTCTGATATATGCTTATTTTTTGTTGCAGGTTCTAATCTTCTAATTTATGATGTTGGATTCTATTTTAACGATGGTTTTCAAATTTTAGAGCAAAAAGTTAATTTTTCGGGTCAAGTGGGTCGTGTTCGGATTAACCCGTGAAAAATCGAGTTGTGTTCGGGTTCATATGTCTAGCAGATTTTTCAGGTTCGGGTCGTGTTTGGGTTCGTGTATTTTTTTCGGGTTCAGGTCGGGTTGAACCCACCAACCCGCGAACCCGACCTGTTAAGCACCCCTAGTTACATCAGTGGGTATAAGGTTTGGTGTCAAAAATTGGGTTTAGATAGGCTTTATGCTAATTACGCCGTTTAATTCATAAAAAGCGTTCTAATTACGCTATTAAGCATAACTCCTAATCTAGACCTCCAACTGATATGAAACTTTAGGGACATGTTTATAAATCAGTAACAAAGATTATTGTCCTCCATTATTTCCAAAATTATCGTTTTATGGTCAAAAGGGCATTATGGTCAACATTGAGCAATTAACGGAAACGTGCAAAATAATCGGACAATCAACGAACCAATCATAGAGGGTTATACCATCATGTAGCTTGGTCCTAAGGAAGCTCTAAGGCATTTCCAAACCCACCTAAATCGGGTCAGAACTGAAGTCAAAGCAAAAGTCAAAGTTTTGCGACTTTCGGCTCCGAACCGAGCTTAAACAGAAAATTGTCGGATCAAACAAGTTTGGATCAATTATTATACTAATTACCAAGTTATATGAGTGATAAAATGGGTTACACATCTTCTACATTGCTAATTACGTGTTAATTCACAAATTAAGTTTCTGTTGACTTTTTATAAACAACTTTGACCCGACAAATGATCTAGTTAGGACGGGAATTAGAGGGTGCCCTTTTAAGGGTTTATTGCCCACATAATTACCAACTTATAACTACTTTCAATTTGACTAAACATCAGACCATTAGTGATTAATTGATAAGTCAAACCTTAATTACGACGGTTTGACTTTTAAGCTAATAACTAAGTAAAACACGATTAAGGAAGGTTAAGGAAGCTTACCAAGGTCCTAATTATGACTAGAGATGCTTAGGGTCTGCACTTGAGCTCCAGAAGTCTTCAAAAGTGAAGTTATGAATGTGTGATCAAAATTTGCAAACATGAAGCCTTTATATATGCATTTTGATTGCCCATGATTGTGCCAAACATGTCTACAAGTGATCTTGGATGCATCCCAAGTGTCCCTATACTCTAAAAACCATTTTAGGCAGCACATGGTATGCAAAACAAGCAATTGGAGTCAGTTAAAGGGCTGGACAGACACCTGTCCAGAGTTTTCTGTATCTGGGCATGCCCGGCGGCCCGCGTAAGGCTTCACCTGGGCTTACGCGACCCGTGTGGCCTTCCTGAACCAGCCAAGCAAGTTTCATCTTTTGCTCTTTTAGTCCTTGGTCCTTCCAAAAGTTGTTTTGACATTATTTCTTGCATTATAAGCCCTCTAAATTGATTTATAAGGGCTTCAAGACTTATACCCACTTTGTTAAGTCCTTGGTTAACTTTTGATTAGCCGAAAAGTCATAAATTCCATCGCTGACGCTATTAACCCCTAGTATACGAATTTTATCATAACTTTCTCATACGATAACGAAACTTGGTGAAATTTTTATCATGTATTCTAGTGAGCATAATTAATTGTTACAAAGCTTCAGGTTTGCTAAAAGGTCACTCAGAGGTATAACTTAAACATGTTGACACATTTAACCCCTGTAGTTTGTATTCTCTCACTTCCTTCCACAATTAGCTTCGTATGATCCATGCTTCATTCGTTTAAGGGTATAAACACCATGTAGGGTTATTGTAAAGTATATTTATCCATTGTTGACATTTTGAACCCGTATATTCACATAATTTCCTTGTATGTCAACTTTAGTCCTTCTAGAACATTCTTTTACACGTTCAAAGCTTATGACACGTGTCAATACTTTATAGGACGTGAATTTTCGAGGTGTCACACAAAGGTCCTGTGAGGAAACCCCTTGAAGAATAATAGTTGGTCCGTCCTGATCACCTCGTGTGTGTTGACCTCGTCATGCGGTCGGACAATTATACCACTGCCAATGACGACAATCCAAGCTTCCGATCATGCCTGGTAAACCATGGAGATTAGAATGGACCTCGTAAATTTTTTGAACGTCGGACCAAGTGGGCTTTCTCATATAACAGGCACCGTAAAACTCTACAACACCTTTTAAAAAATATAACGTTAACCTAAGTTAAAAAATATATATGCATGTAATTAATAAATAAAAAATAGTAATGTGCCTTTACAAAAATGCTCCAAGGTATCTCGCGTTGTTTTCTCGGCCATTTTTAAATATTCGTCGTTGATGTCCGTCGTGTTTCCGTACCCAAGGACCCGTAGAGTGAAGTACACTTTTGAATACCGGTGAGGTGAATCCAAGTCTCACTTTCGCATCAGCTTTTTGTTTAAAATAACCATACGTGTTTTCTAAGTCTTCAACGATGCGTAAAAATAAACGTTTACTCATTCGGAAACGGCGCCTAAAAACTTCGGGGTTTGGGTAAGGAGGTGCTTCATCGAAGTAATCTTTAATCAATCGGTCGTTTGCCGCTTGTCGGTCTCGTTGAATATATTCTGTTGGTAAAATCTCATGTTGATACTCGCTACAATGTTTTATATAACGAGCCGCTAGTTCGCACGCACTCGTAACCGCCTCTTGCTCGACCTCCTCATCGGTCGAGTCACCCTCATCCGCTAAGAATTTTTTGTAGTAATAATTTGCAATGGATGACGAGGAGGTGGGGGAATCCATTCTTTATAAAATGGGTGAAGGTTGTATAAAATTTTGATGTTTGAAGTTGTGGGTGAATGAGTTTTTTGGTTGTAGTTTGTATAAAATGGATGAGGGTGTGATAGTATTTATATAAAAAAGGTTAAATTAAAAAAATAAAAGAATATAGCCGTTAATTATGACCGTTGGCAACGGTAATTGGGCAAATGAAACATGGATCCGGTGTGGAATTAAAAATGCTCCAAACAAATTTGGCTAGAAAAATGCCCACGGGGGCGGCATCTCGGGCGTGGTGGGACGTTTTGTTACAAAAAACGCCCAAAAAGTAACGACTACGGATGTTTAACACAATTAGTTCCATAAACCATTAGTTTAGTACATTAGCTCCGTCTTGATAAATGTTGAAACTAAACAAATGTTAGAGTCGAACCAATGTATATTTCATGAAGTACTTACATAACACATTATACATATTACTATATATAACAATTACCGTCGATGCTTGTGAACAGTATACCAATTGATCAAAATTTGCATCTTATTTACGTTACTTCCACAGATTCCTTTTTTTTTCCATTAGAGAGACCAGAGAATCGGCTAAAGGGATAAGAAAGAAAGAGAATCGAAGCGAAAGAGATAGAAAGCGTGAATAGAAGGGGATCCGGCCAAAGCCTACGGCCGGCCACCTTGTTAATACAAAGAGGCGATGAACAATGTTTTTGATTTTTTAATATTGTTTTTTTCTAGGTTTTTATTATTAGATTGTTTTATTAGTTTAATTGATTTGAACATATATTTTTATATAACTTTTAAGATAGGATCAAAGTACCAGTTATCAAACAAGAAATCATAAAAATGAATATATACTGGTACCAATGTTGTTCAGTACGGTATGGTAGTGATACGATATTAATTCATCGAAAGCAAAATCACTAAAAATAAATATTGATACGGATACAAATGTTAATCAATTTGGATTGAATTTGGTACGATAGCGACACAATATCCGTATAAAAAATATATATCGTAATGTTGAAATAAAAAGAGGGGAACAATTGTTTTTGATTTTTTTCAATAATGTTTTTATAAAGTTTTATTATTTTATTGGTTTAGAGTTAATTGCCAAAATCGTCCATGAGGTTTGGGCACATTTGTCATTTTTGTCCAAAATGACACTTTTGTACCATTTTGCCCCCCACGTTTGCAACTTTTTGCCATTTTCGTCCAAACCACTAACTTAGTTTATTTATTTTTGTTAAGTTGAAGGATATTTGGATGAAAATGGCAAATATAAACCATAGGGACGATTTTGGCAATTTAATAAAACTCTTTTTAATTTCTTTTATTTAGTTAATAAAATCATAATTCACTGAATAAGAAATAAATAATATCATGTATTATATAATTCATTGAATAAATATAATTAAAAATAAAAACTTAAAGGATTATTAAAATAAATAACAAATAATTCATTCAGTAGATAAAATTACGTATTTAATAAATTCATTGAACAAATATAATTAAAAATAAAAACTTAAAGGATTCATATTAAAAAGATAATTATTTTGTTTTTTAATAAAAAAATTATGATAAATTCATAAGTAAATAGCATATTAAAGTTCATTTTTTAATACATATTTTGATGATTGTATGTGTTAATTGATTAAATTATATTTATTCATCCCGCGCAAATGCACTGATCGTTTGTTAAGATTTGACTTTTTATTATTATTATAGTATATAATGTTATGGGTGAAATTCTGAGTCCATATCCTGATACTATATCCTGATTTTATGATAGCTGATTACGATCAGGATACCGGACCAGGATATTGGTAACATCCCGAGGCAGTATCCTGACTATTACTAACAATTTGCTTGTATACGTTGGCTACAAGGGACTAACGTTCATGAAGACCAAGTCATCCTGAAGACCCGCTCAAATTGGTTAGGATAAGGACGTTGATGGCAGAAAAATAGCTCTTGTAACGGTCAGCATTGAAGATTGGCGTGTTTTACGGAAAGTTACGAAGATTGGTCAAAGATATTAATGTTGTAACGGTTATGGAAGCTTAAATCCTGGAGTTATAGTTAGTAAGCGCGTGGAAAACGAGTGGAAACAGCCTGGCAACGTTCAGAAAGGAAATAATCTCAGTATCCCGGATTTTTAGCATAGTTAGTTAGTTCCTTTTACTATATAAAGGAATGCACGGATCATTGGAAGGGACGACTTTCACACACACAATTTCTCGTACACTCTTGCTCTCTACCACCTGTAACCACTCACAAACACTCACACTGGTGATCGAATCGCATTGTAACACTTAGTTGATCCGTGTCATATCCTGCATTGTATCCTGTTATTCAAGCAATAAGAAGAACAAGGCAGCCGACGATTGTCAGCTCCCGAGGTTTTATGCCGGAGATCTAGATTGATCAAGGGCTTTCCTCGTACATCACGTGTCAACCTTTACATTTCTGCTCATTGTTTGATGATAGATACAGCTCGATATCCTGAGCCGTATCCTGAAACTGTTTTCGCAAACTAACAAACCAACATATTTTTCACAAAGTATTACTAGCACACTACCTCACAAAACTAATTTGATCACTTAATTGCTTAGGTAATTTTTTACCAAAACAATTTGGCGCCCACCGTGGGTTAAGTGGTGCTATTTCTACTAAAAGCTTTTGTAAAATCGTTAATCGGTTTTCTATTTTCAAAACTTTTTGCCACACTATTTTCAATGGCCTCGAGATCAAACATGAGCTCTTCCACCGTGTCTGCTACAACCTCTACAACAATTGGTTCGATGCTTCCACCACCTCCTCCGAGAACGCAAGCCTCTTCACAAGGAACCGAAATTCATGTGGCTCGGGATGTTATTCCCACTCAGAATATTCAGGGATCTGGTCCTGTTTTGGCCTCTAATGAAGAAATTCTAACTTTATTTGGTAGTGTACAGGAACAAATGAGGCAGCAGCAGGAGACCAACCAAATGCTAATAAGAGAGATACAACTCTTGAAATCCAGCTCAAGCAGGCCCGCTGAGGATACTGTCACTCCCTTGCAACCAAGAGCTTTAAACTTCAGTTCTGCAGTATATGCTGAGGATAACAGGGGGAATATTGTGCCTAGCCATTCCCGGAGTCATATTCCTGAGATACCCTCTTCGACCAGGATGTCGACTGTGAGGGATCCAGGATATGCTCCAGGATGTGCCCCAGGATATAGCCAGAATCACCAAGCTGGTAACTTATCTGTTAACACCAGTATCCCTGTTACTAATAATATTGGATCATTGCAGGATGCAGGTGTGACATCAGTGATAACCAGAGAGCTTCAAAAGTTGTAGGATATGATATCAAGCGTGCCTGGGATAGTGCAGCCTATACCGGAAGTATCCCGGGATAGTCACAACATATCCCGCTTTGCTCACCCCATTTGTGATGCAGAAATTCCAAAGAGATTCCAGACTCCTAACATGAAGCTGTATGATGGGACGACGGATCCTGAGGAGCATATTGCCCAGTATAGGGAGAGGATGGAAATTAACCCTATCCCGCCGGATCTTAAAGAAGCATGCTTGTGCAAGGGCTTCGGCTCTACTCTAACAGGATCAGCCTTGAAATGGCTTATAAATGTTCCACCTTATTCAATTACATCATTTGCTCATTTAGTTAATTTGTTTAATAGTCAGTTTCTTGTAGTAGAAGCTTTGAAAAACTAACAAGTGACCTCTACAGAATAACACAGGGGCCTCAAGAATCCCTAAGGGATTATGTGAACAAATTCAGCAGGGAATCCTTGGATATCCCACACCTTGATGTTGCTACAGCAGTCCAAACATTCAAGATGGGACTACAAAAGGATTCCCAATTTTATCAGGATCTTGTGATGAATCCTTGCAGGAATTTGGACGAAGCTCGAAACAGGGCCTTAAGATATATCAGGCTGGAAGATGATAAGAAAATGCAAGAGAGGAAGAATGTATCCTCAACATATGAACCAACTAACAGGAAGTCAGAATCCTCATACAAACCATATCGTTCTAAGCCATATGACAGGAATGATAACAAAAAAGTGAACGCTGTTGAAAATGAGGATCCCGAGGAGTATCCTGAATTGTCAGAATATTGTTTTTCTGTTAATATACCTGAACTAATGTATGCTATGCAGGGTTTGGGAGATAAAGCCAGGTGGCCTCGGAAGAATCAACAAAAAGCTGATTGGAAGGATAAGTCCAAATGGTGTGCCTTCCATGAGGATTTCGGACATATTACTGAGGATTGCATTGCCCTGAGGAAAGAAATAAGATACCTACTAAGCAAAGGATATCTGAAGGATCTTCTGGGCAGAAAGAAGAATAAGGGTCAGGATATTGAGAAGGATCCTGAACGAGCAGCATCACCTCCCGCCGACGCCAAGATAATTAACTTTATCTCAGGAGGGTCCGATATCTGTGGAACTTCTTATTCTGCAGCCAAAAGACATGCAAAGGAGGCTAAGGCCGAAAGGGGGAATAAGCCAACCAGGATATCGACCCTCACGACTGATAAAATGATCACGTTCGATAGTGATGACAGGGATACTGTCCAGGATCCTCATCATGATGCTCTGGTAATAATTTTATATGTTGCTAATCACTTTGTACGCAGGATACTGGTGGATAATGGCAGCTCAGTCAACATCATCCAATTGGAAACTTTGAAGAGAATGAACATCCCCGAGATAGAGATTACCTCAAAGTCCACTGTGCTTGTAGGGTTTAGTGGAGAAGCAAAGAATACCGTAGGGGAGATAAAGTTGCCCGTGTATGTTGAAGGGGTCAACTCAATACAACGCTTCCGTGTCATGGACTCCTTATCCTGCTATAATATTATATTGGACAGGCCATGGATTCACGATATGAAAGCTGTACCTTCCACTTATCATCAATGTATCAAGATCCCTACCCCTTGGGGAGTAGTTAAGGTGGAAAGTGATCAACAGGAAGCAAAGGAGTGTTATTCTTCTTCGATGAAATCCTCGACAAAGCCTAGTGCAGCAAAGCAATTAAAGATGCGAGGCCAGGATATCATGGAGGCTTCAGAACAGGATGTGAAGAAAGTTATCCTGGACCAGAATAATCCAGATATCTCGGTGCTCGTGGGAGCCAATATTCCTCAGGATATTGAAAATCAGTTAACTAACTTTTTGAAATGCAGGATGTCAACATTCGCATGGAAGCATGAGGATATGACAGGTATTTCTAAGGATATTATAACTCATAAGCTTGGAATTGACAGGTCTCTCAAGCCTGTCTAGCAAAGAAGAAGGAAGTTTGCTCCAGAACGAAACGTGATTATTCAAGAAGAGGTTGAAAGACTATTGAAGTCCAAGATGATCAGGGAAGTCAAATCTCCCAAGTGGCTAGCAAATGTGGTCGTGGTTCAAAAGAAGAATGGGAAATGGAGAGTTTGTGTAGATTACACAGACTTGAACAAAGCATGTCCTAAAGACCCATTCCCTCTACCTCATATAGACTCGATGGTGGATGCCACTGCTGGTCATGAGATGTTAACCTTCATGGATGCATCCTCAGGATTCCAGCAGATCCAAATGGAACCTTCAGACCAGGAGGATACTGCTTTCATGACACCAACAGGTATTTACTGTTATACTGCTATGCCTTTTGGTTTGAAAAATGCAGGTGCAACGTACCAGAGATTGGTGAACATGATGTTTAAAGACAATCTGGGGGATACCATGGAGGTGTACATTGACGATATGGTAGTCAAATCCAAGAAGGCTGAGGATCATCTCCAGGATATTAAAGGAGCATTTGATATCCTGGACCAGTACAATATGAAACTAAATCCTGCCAAGTGCCATTTTGGAGTGGGGGCAGGAAAGTTTTTAGGATACATGGTGACTAAAAGGGGTATAGAAGCAAGCCCTGAACAGATCAAAGCTATCCTGGATATCAAGTCACCATCCAACATGAAAGATGTGCAAAGATTAACTGGACGAGTAGCGGCATTGAACAGATTTATATCAAGATCCTCAGAAAAATGTAAAGAATTCTACGATATCCTGAAGAAGAATAAGATGTTCGAATGGGGAGAAAAGCAGGAAGCCGCCTTACAGGAATTAAAGCAATATCTTTCAACCGCACCTCTGATGATGAAGCCCGAGGATGGTGAACCATTATCCCTGTATCTTGCAGTATCAGGGAATGCAGTAAGTGCTGTTTTGGTCAAGGATCACGAAGGTCAGCAGTATCCTGTCTATTACGTTAGTAAAAGTTTATTAGATGCTGAAACTAGATATTCTCATCTAGAAAAAATGATATTTGCCCTAGTTATGGCATCAACTAAGCTTAGACATTATTTTGAGACACATAGGATTCATGTTAAAACTAATTATCATGTTAAGAATGTGCTTAGGAAACCTGAGATGTCGGGTAGAATGGCTAAGTGGTCAGTAAAATTAAGTGCCTATGATCTCGTATATGAACCGAGAAATGCCATAAAATCTCAGGCTCTAGCTGACTTTGTGGCTGATTTCAGTAGTGATATTCAAAATGAAGTAGACTTAGAAGTACAGCAGTTAGGAGAAAACTTAGAATGCTGGACATTGTATACTGATGGTGCATCTAACGTAAGAGGTGTAGGTCTAGGTATACTACTAAAATCGCCACAGGGGGACATATTACCCCAGGCTATTAGGTTTGAATTTCCTGCCACTAATAATGAAGCAGAATATGAAGCTCTGATAGCAGGATTAGAATTAGCTAAAAATATGAATATTAGATGTTTACAAGTATATGTTGATTCCCTGTTGATTACTAACCATTTCAATGGGTCTTATGCAGTAAAAGGTGAAAAGTTAGCTGAATATCTTGAAATTGTTAAGAAATTAGCAGGATATTTCAAAATTTTTACACTTGAACAGGTACCAAGAGAAAAGAATGCTGAAGCTAACGCTCTAGCAAACTTAGGATCTACTGTCAGGATACCGGAGGGAACTCAGATACCAATAGTGCACATCTTGTATCCTGCAATAGAACATTTCAAATCTCAGGATAAAGAAATAGCATGTATCCAGGATCCTGGTGATGGATATCCTGAGAAGGATCCTGAATCCCGGATGACTCCAATTGTGAAGTATCTTCAAGAAGGAGATATCCCAAAAGATGCAAATCCTAAGGCTTTTAGGATGAAGGTATCTCGTTTTACTATTATAAATAATATTTTGTATAAGAAATCCCTTGCAGGTCCGTACCTAAGGTGCTTGGATGGTCCTGAAACCAAGGAGGTACTTCAGGATATACACGAAGGAGACTGTGGCAACCATACTGGGGGTAGATCTCTGTTCTCGAAGGTGTTGAGAACAAGATATTACTGGCCGACCATGAGAAAGGATGCCGCGGAGTATGCTCAGAAATGCGATGCATGTCAAAGACACGGCAACATCCTGCATCAGCCTGCGGAACCATTATATCCTATCATATCCCCTTGGCCGTTTATGAAATGGGGGATGAACATAGTGGGAAAGCTTCCAAAGGCTCCAGGAGGAAAGGTTTTTATGCTGGCAATGACAGATTATTTCTCCAAGTGGGTTGAAGCCGAGGCATTTGTCCAAGTCAGGGATCAAGAAGTGGTATCCTTCATAAAGAGAAATATCCTGACCAGATTTGGGGTACCAGCTGAGATAGTTTGTGATAATGGCTCTCAATTCATCAGCAAAAGAACTACTGATTTTTGCAAAAGTTGGGGAATTAAGATGATCACGTCAACGCCAGTACATCCTCAAGCAAATGGACAGGCAGAATCCTCAAACAAGATAATTGTCAACAATTTGAAGAAAAGATTAGGTGCTAAAAAAGGAAGATGGGCAGAAGAACTACCATTTGTCCTATGGGTTGATAGGACAACTGTGAAGAATGCTACTGGGCAAACCCCATTTTCTTTGGTATTTGGGGCAGAAGCAGTGATCCCGACAGAAATGGTGATACCGACAGCTAGATCAAGCCTACAGGATCCTGAATCAAATCCTGAAATCTTATGTCAAGAACTGGATACTATTGATGAGACAAGAGATGCAGCAAAGCTAAGGATGGCGGTATATCAACAGAGGATATCCAGAGCATAAAACAAGAATATAAGGACTAGAAGGTTCCAAGTCGGAGATTGGGTGTTAAGGAAAGCTTTTCAGAATACTACGAATCCTGCTGATGGAAAGTTGGCTCCAAAATGGGAAGGACCCTATAAGATTGAATCAGAATCATGAAAATGAGCATAACAGCTTAAGAATATGGAGGGGGATATACTACCAAGATCCTGGAATGCTATACATCTCAAAGCCTATTTCAAGTGAGTTTAGAATTTAATTTCCAACTCAAGATGGTATGAATTCTGTCTCTTTTAAATATAATTTATTTTATTTGAACCCAATACTAACTTAAGCATCGGAGGGGTGTTAGCCAAGCTAACACCCACCTTAGTTTAAGGTTGTTTTGCAGAATATGCTTCGGGATATAGCTCCAGGATACACACTCAAGATACTTCGAAAGATTAGAGGATTGGCCCCCTCTCTCATGTTTAAGGGATCCTGATCCCTTCACAGGTTTAAAGGTATTCACCTTTCTCACGAATTGGGTTTAAACACCCCGCCTGGAGCGCAAGTTATCCAGGGATAGTTCAAGGTGGCGGGACCAGTTCATGTAAAAGTGGCTGACAATTTCGTTACTGTTGGCTATACCCTGGATCCTTAAGGGATATGAGGATTGATCACCCTCTTTCACGAAAGGGTATTTTCATACTCTCTAAGGTTTAAAGGTTTTCACCTTTCTAAGTCTTGGAGTTTATACACTCCCGCCTGTAGCGCATGAAAATTTGGGATTTTCCCCAGGATACTAAGGGTTTATCCCCAGTACATTAAGGGTTTATCCCCAGTAAAACTAAAGTTTTTATCAAGATTGCAAAGATATGACAAGCTATGATTACACACGTTCTTTTGTGGATAAGAAGCTACGAAGTTTAATCACTAACTGAAGAAATACTCAAGTATGTCATGCACTGATGCAATATCCTGCATAGACAGGGGACATCCATGCCGGGGACATTGCAAAGGATTCAAAGATTAAGGTTGGATTGCCTAAGTGTTTCTGGTATGATTTATTATTCTTCAAGTCTCGAAAACCTTATCTAAATGATCTATGTTTTCTAAAAAGTCATATTCAACCAAGTTTTGTCTAACATTTAGAAGACATTTCATCAGTATCCTGACCAGGATATTCAAAACATACCTTTCAAAATAAAAATAAGACTAAAAATGTCAGTTTATTATTATTAGTCCAAAAGATTGTATTCTTGGTTTCGTCTCAAAAAGAGACCCATCCACCAAGAATACAATTAAGTTTTTAAAGCATATTTACATGAACCGTTGAAGGCTTCATCCTGAAAACACAGGATCCCTCCACCTTTAGTCGTCAAACTATTCTACTTGCAGGAAATTAGAATTGTTCTAAGTGCAAGACAACTAGATGATTTAGACCCTACAAAATACAGACGAACTAACCAAGATACAGGTTCAGTATATGTGTACAGGTTCAGTATATTTGAAATAGATATCCTTAGCAGACATGTTGGAATGACTAAAAAATATATCCGTTGGAATCAGGATATCCAACAGTTATATTTTTGGGGACAATTGTTATGGGTGAAATTCTGAGCCCATATCCTGATACTATATCTTGATTTTATGATAGCTGATTACGATCAGGATACCGGACCAGGATATTGGTAACATCCTGAGGCAGTATCCTGACTATTACTAACAATTTGCTTGTATACGTTGGCTACAAGGGACTAACGTTCATGAAGACCAAGTCATCCTGAAGACCCGCTCAAATTGGTTAGGATAAGGACGTTGATGGCAGAAAAATAACTCTTGTAACGGTCAGCATTGAAGATTGGCGTGTTTTATGGAAAGTTACGAAGATTGGTCAAAGATATTAATGTTGTAACGGTTATGGAAGCTTAAATCCCGGAGTTATAGTTAGTAAGCGCGTGGAAAACGAGTGGAAACAGCCTGGCAACGTTCAGAAAGGAAATAATCTCAGTATCCCGGATTTTTAGCATAATATCCCGGATTTTTAGCATAGTTAGTTAGTTCCTTTTACTATATAAAGGAATGCACGGATTATAGGAAGGGATGACTTTCACACACACAATTTCTCGTACACTCTTACTCTCTACCACCTGTAACCACTCACAAACACTCACACTGGTGCTCGAATCGCATTGTAACACTTAGTTGATCCGTGTCATATCCTGCATTGTATCCTGTTATTCAAGCAATAAGAAGAACAAGGCAGCCGACGATTGTCAGCTCCCGAGGTTTTATGCCGGAGATCTAGATTGATCAAGGGCTTTCCTCGTACATCACGTGTCAACCTTTACATTTCTGTTCATTGTTTGATGATAGATACAGCTCGATATCCTGAGCCGTATCCTGAAACTGTTTCGCAAACTAACAAACCAACATATTTTTTCACAAAGTATTACTAGCACACTACCTCACAAAACTAATTTGATCACTTAATTGCTTAGGTAATTTTTGACCAAAACATATAAATATAAAATTATATCTATGCAAGTCGTGTAATACACGGGTACTACCCCTAATTATTTTTAATAAAGCTAAAATGTGAATATATTATATGCTACTTTATGAGATGGTTGCATCAAATACTTAAAATCAACAATGGTAATAATTTACCCAAATCGGTTAAGCTTTCAGTTTTTAAGTGACTTCTATACCTTCATTAAAATTAGTCATATGTTTTTTTAAAGTAAGATTAAATAAATCTAGTAAGAACAAACAAAAATGATCTGGTAAACTAGTAATAGGGTAAAATATTGTTTCTTTTATGAAAAATAAAACAACAAAACATTGTTGGTATTGAAGAGAAAATTTTGTAATTAGTCGTTACATCTAAAAAAATAACATGAATCCTTTAAGTTTTTATTTTTAATTATATTTGTTCAATGAATTTTATTCGATACGTAATTTTATCTACTGAATGAATTATTTGTTATTTATTTTAACAATCCTTTAAGTTTTTATTTTTAATATTATTTATTCAATGAATTATATAATACATGCTATTATTTATTTGTTTTTCAGTGAATTATGATTTTATTAACTAAATAAAAGAAATAAAAAAGAGTTTTAGTAAATTGTCAAAATCATCCCTGTGGTTTATATTTGCCATTTCATCCAAATATCCTTCAACTTAACAGAAAAAATAAACTAAGTTAGTGGTTTGGACGAAAATGGCAAAAAGTTACAAACGTGGGGGGCAAAATGGTACAAAAATGTCATTTTGGACGAAAATGGCAAATGTGCCCAAACCTCAGGGACGATTTTGGCAATTAACTCATTGGTTTATTACTTTATTTGATTTAGAGTAAACTGCCATTTTGGTCCCTGTGGTTTGGGCACTTTTGCCATTTTAGTCCAAATCTCAAACTTTTTACATCTGGGTCCCTGTGGTTTGCATTTTGTTGCCATTTTAGTCCAAAACTCAAAATCCCTGATTTTTTACTGTTGAAAACTGATTATTTTGTCCTTTAGTGCAGGGGCATTTTGGTCATTTTTAAATATAATTTCATTTGTGCAACCAGCAGATCAAATAAATCATCATCATCCCCAACATAATCACATCTCTCTCTTTCTCTTCTCTCTCTCTATAGCACCACCACCATCGCCGCCTCCTCCCTCTCTCTCTTCTCTCTCTCTATAGCACCACCACCACCACCACCACCGTCGTCCCATCCAACAGTCACACCCACACCTCCTTCCTCATTTTCCGGTGACAGCGGCTCCGCAAATAAAACCCTGAAGTTGTCGATGATGAAGATGAACACCAGCAGCAGCAAACACCAGCCACCACCGCCCCCATCTCTCTACACCACCTCTCAATCCCGCCACCTGCCATCACCCAATCCCACCCCCACAACCACCGTCACCACCACCCACCTGCAACCACCAACACCACCATCCACCTGCCACCACAACCATCGTGAAAACCCCTCAAATCCGAAAACCCACCATGAAAAACCCTCAAATCCACCACCGTAACCACCCAAAATCCCCAAATATTCACTAGAAACAAAACTCAAAATCCCCAAATATTCACTAGAAACTTCATAAAACACCCAAAATCCCCAAATACTCACATTATCACTTAACAGACGATGTATCCCTATCACCGGAGTTGCCGTCGTCAACACCTTCACCAAACTCAAAGCAAACCCAAACTCGAGCCACACCATAACCACCTCCACTGCCGTCATCAACCACCCCCTTACATCATCATCATAATCACCATCCATCATTATCATCAGTCATCATCATCATAATCAGTCATCGTCAACCACCCCTATTTACAGATCTGAAAAGAAAGAAGGATGGAGGAGAGATCTGTCACTACTACAAAAAGAGGCATTTGCTATGAAATTTTGCTACGGAAAAAAATGGTGGCAAATTTTGCTACGAGTTAGCTACGGATTAGCTACGAACACATTTTGCTACGAATTAGCTACGCATTAGCTACGAACTTCCGTCGCAAATGAATTTCGTAGCAAAACTCATAGCAAATCCGTAGCAAAATTGACGAAATTAATATAAAACATATAATGTAGCAAAACCGGTAGCAAAATCCGTAGCAAAACCATGAAAATAAGTTTTTAGAAATAAACTAAAAAAAGTAAAATAAAATCTGTAGCAAAATCGATAGCAAAATTATGAAAATAAATATATTAAAAAAACTTAGTAAAATTGGTAGCAAAGTTGTTAGCTAAATCATAAAAAGAAATATTTAAAAACTAACTAACTGAGGTTTAAAAAAAAGGTAGCAAAATCGGTAAGTAAATAGAGTACGTAGAGATTTTGGTAGCAAATTCTTGAAAAATTCTTAAAAACTAACGTAGCAAAATCTGTAGCAAATCCCTAGAAAAATTTCATTGCAAAATAAGAAAAAGAAAGTATTCAAAAAATAATTTACTAATATCCATCGCAACATCCATAGCAAAATATGTTGCTAAAACAAAAAAAAAATTAATTAAGAAAAGTGGTAGCAAAATCCATAGCAAAACTAACGAAATAAATATTTAAAAAACAATAAAAAAGATGCGTAAGAAAATCCTAAGCAAAAATGAACAAAAGAAATATTAAAAAATAATTAATAATATATACAATAGAAAAATCAAAAGCAAAAATATTAATTACTTAAAAATAGTTAAGAAAAAAGTCAATTTTACACGTACTAATGTAAACATAAATACATTTAATATAGCTATCTCATATAAATAATACAAATAATACGAGCTAAATTAAGCATAGGGATGAGCAAATGGTGTTGGGTACCGGTACCGAATATATTTGGTACCGACTTTTGACGTTTTTTGTACCGATTTGGTACGGTATCGGTATTTATCGGTTTTCCCACTCAAATACCAGTACCGTACCAGGTATTTTCGGTACCGGTGCCCATTCTTGGGATTTTCAGTACCAGTTGACACCAAACTCATCCCTAGTTAAACATATTAGATCATTCTGGTAATTGATTTCTATTACGTTTTCATATTATTTGCACTCATTTTATAAATATACAAAATCCATGGATGGAATAGTGCCAGGCAGCTGCCTGACACTTCTCCATTGACCCGAACAAATTATGATTTTACCCCAGCTTAGAATTACGATTTGGACCCAGTTAATATACAAAATCCATGGAAGGTAATAGCTAGTCAGGCAGCTAGCTGTCTGGCACTTCCCCATTGGCCCGAACAAATTACGATTTTACCCCAGCTTAGAATTACGATTTGCCCCCCAATTCAAAATTCCAATCTTACCATCGTTGAAGATTTCGACAAATTATGATTTTGCCCCCAGTTCAAAATTACAATGTTGCCACTGTTGTAGGTTTTGACAAATTATGATTATACCAATGTTTTAAAATCCAGTTTTTATATCGTACCGGATTTGGCTCAAAAACGGTTTAACCGAGTGTATCGGGTGGTTCAACCGGGTGTACCGAGCGGTTTTACCGGATGGTTCAATCGGTACAACTGGTCGGTTTGAACCGGTTTTTAAAACATTGGATTATACCCTAGTTGAACTTACGATTTATCCCCAGTTCAGAATTACAGTCTTTTCATCGGTTTCATTTTTTTTCTAGCAAAACTTTGATTGTGTTTTGTTTTAATTGGTAGATAAATATTTTGCCGACCGCCCCGCAACGCGGGCGTTGCATAAACTAATATACTACAAAGACCATGGGGGGAATAATGCCAAGCAACTGTCCGTCACTCCCACATTGGCCCGGACAAGTTACGATTTTACCCACAGTTTAAAATTACGATTTTTTCCCTTTTCAAAATTATGATTTTGCCCCTGATTCTAATTTACATTCTTGCCACTCTTTTAGTTTTTGACAAATTACAATTTATACCAGTTAAAAATTATGATTTTGCCCCGAGTTTGAAATTACGGCATTCCCATCGTTTTAGTTTTTTTTAGCAAAACTATGGCTGTGTTTTATTTTAATTGTTTGACTCGATATAATTTATATTCATGTCAGGCAGTTGCCTTGTACTCGCTCATTGTTCCCGGACATATTTGGATTTAAAAGGGCTTGCAGGTTGTAGGAATTTATAGATTTTGAAGCTTATTTATTATGTTAACGGGTTTTATGATTATTTGTTTAAGATTGTTAATGATTGAGATTGTTGGTTGCGAAAGGAGTCATGGCAGATCAAAGCAATTGGCCAGTATTAATAGCGTATAACCATGGGAAAAAAAACAATAGATACTAAAGATGAGTTGGTGGTCGGAAGTAGTGGCAGGCGGTGGTGACCAAAATTCTTCATCGAAGATGGTGGAAGATGTGACAGGTTTGAATATGAGTGCGTGGAGTGAAAAACAATACATTAAAAAACATAAAGCTACTATTTTATAGAGCAAAAATCACTATGAGGAATGATGTATAATACTTTTAAGACGATAAATAAATTTTAGATATTAATCTAAAAGAAAATATAATTTTAATTTATGTGATAGGGATAGATTAGGGCTGTCCAAAAAGCTCGCAGCTCGGACCTCGCTCGGATTTAGCTCGGAAAAACTCGCTCGATATGACTCGGTTTGAAAGTGAGCCGAGCCTGCTCGACTAGGTTAGAAAGTGAGCCAGCTCGGCTCGGCTCGACTCGTAACGAGCCGAATTGGCTCGGTTTGGCCCGCTTGGTAGCTCAGCTCGGCTTAGTTCGAATTATTTGCTTTATAATATATTTATTTTTATATACATTATAATATAATACAAAAAACTTGTTATTATTTATATTTATTTAGGCTTGTAATTTGATATCCATGGCGTATTTGAATCTTAATTATTTGCTAATGAACTAATATTGTATTTCAATGAAATTTAAAACTTTTTTTTCGTTGTTGAACATGATTTTGGCTTGTAATGTATTAGAATAAACTTATTTTGAATATGTTTTTTTTTGAAATATTGAATAATATTTCAGGCTACTAAATTTGAGAGCTATATATTATATTTTTCTTTTTAAAATCGAGCCAAATCAAGCCGAGCCGAATCAACTTGGTTTAAAACCAAGCCGGGCCCGAGCTTAGATTTTCAGCTCGGTTTATAATCGAGCCGAGCCCGAGCTTACTCTGGCTCGGCTCGGCTCATGAACAGCCCTAGGATAGATACAACCCCAAGCATGCTCCAAAAAAAAAAGAATGTTTTTTGGACAAAGTTTTACATTCAACAGGAGGTCTCTGTTCATTATCCATTTCCTAAGTGCTAAAAATAAAATTTTCACCCAACATGCCACGTCATCGATCTCACTTCCTACAAACTTCTGTCCATCGATTACAATTCAATCAACGTCTCACATCAGTTTATCCCTCATCACCCGGATCCCAAATCATCCTTTCAATTTTAACCGCTCAAAATTCAAAATCCCCAAATCCATCATCATTCATCACCCCCTATATGAACCTTAGCACGGCCCCGTGTTCAGTGGACACGGCCCCGTGTGCAGGTGGAGTTCTGACACAGTTTGTCCGTATTCTGACGTACTGATCAGAAAGGAATCTTTCGATGGACACGGGGGCGTGTTGGCTGGGCACGGCCCCGTGTCTACGGACTGTTTTATGAAGTTGTCTAGTTTTTTTAAGGAACTTGTTTGTATCGGGTGGTTCCTGACTGGTTGGAACAACCCCAAAGTGCCAAATATACCTTAATTGTCCTAGACTAAGGCGAGAACGCAAGAGGTTGTCGGTGAGGGTAATTCCTATTTTCATTCTAGGTGGACAAGTCCAACCCTTTTCCGGGCTCTTGTTAAAGAAGGTATATGCCGAATCGCTCAGGTCTATGTATGCACCGAACGAAGTCGATGGAGAGTCCTTCACGGCACAATCGACACAGGGACGACTATCGTCCAAGTCTTTGCTAGGTACGAAGGTATTTTCGGTAGCAACGAGGTTGTCGGAATGCGGTTCCAACATTTCTTCATGGGTATCGTCTTGGGGCGGATTAATAAAATCCTTCCTAAGCTCTTCTATCCATTTCAGAATTAGCTCTTCTAGTTGAAATAATTCGCTAAGGAACATTTCCCCTAGAATATCTGGCTGGGCGCATTCGAGGGAGAAATAGTGCTTATTTTTACTTTCGCCCCTCTTAAGGTTGTGAAAAGATCGTGGGTCCATGTAGTGGGGCCTATAATTTAGGAAGTAGCATTTTACTTCTTCATGTTCGCCACCACATAATTGACACCACGTACCATAAGAGTGCCGAAAGTAAAAATAATTACTATCACTCATGTTTATGTCAGAAATTACCAACCGTCGGGATCTAACGGTTCTGTTTTCAGTAACTGAAACTTGGGCACGGGGGCGTGTTGAGTGGACACGGCCCCGTGTTCAGCTTACTGTCTGATGTAAAACAGGATTGCCAGTTCCAATAATTGAGCACGTGGGCGTGTTCAGCGGGCACGGCCCGTGCTGAGCTCTGCAGAAGCTGAAAAACTAAGAAAATCTAAAAAAAAATAAAAAGAAAAATAAAAGATGATTAGGCCGTTGATTCCTAACTTTCTTAAAATCCTTGTGTCCCCGGCAACGGCGCCAAAAACTTGATGCGTGCGAAGTGTTATATATTTTAGGTGTATATTTTAAGCCCTTTTTAACACTTATTTTAGCCAAGTTTTAAATTTATAAAACACGATATTTCACTAACACTAAACACACATATGGGCAAGTGCACCCATCGTTGAGTGTAGTATAGCGTTGGTAAGATACCGAGGTCGTCCAAGGACACAAGAGCTTTTAGTACCGGTTTATCCTCAACGTCTAACCAAAATAAAAGTTTGGAAAAATGTTTTAAACTAAGAAAAATAAAAACTAACTAAAATGCTGAAAATAAAAATAAAATAAAAACAGATAGACAAGATGAATCACTTGGTTCCGACTCGTATCTAGTATAACCTTTGATTATTTCCGCACTTTTGCACATAATTAAGAGATTATCTTAGTTATTGTAGTAGGCCCCTCTTTTGAAGGTGACGTTACCCTCACCCCAGTAGTTTGAGTCAGCAGGGATACAATCCTAAAGGGGTGGATTATTGGAAGATAATGAATTAAGTTATTAATGCAGTATTGTGGTAGGCCCCGCTTTTGGCGGTGACGTTACCCTCGACTAAGTAGTCTGAGTCAGCAGGGATACAGTCCTAAATAGCCGGGTTATAGTATTAATAGTAGTTAACTTATGAGGGGATCAAAGAGTTTGGACCCCCGCCATCCAATACCGTGAAGTATTGAAGGAGGTCCTACTAAATTTGACCCAGGTCCATTGCAGGACCTCTAAACGCTGAACAATGGCAAGACCTTTACCAAACCGTTCCCTTAACCCCCTACCAGGTAGCCAACATACCTCCATATAGACCGTGGAGATATGAATGGTGAAAATCCTTTATTTTATATAGACAGTAAAATAATGCCAAGACACCACGGACAAACGATAAGGAAAGATCACCTTCAACATAAGTAACTAGTTATTAAAGTCATTAATACAAAACCAAATAAAAAGTGCAAAAGATTAGAAATAAAAAGTATTATACTAGACACTTTGTCTTCACCAAGTGATGTAAGAGACTTAGGCAAACATGGCCTTGATTGTCAAGAACTCTTACGATCAATCTTGGATCCCGAGACGACTCACACACTCTATGATGGACAATGGATGATGGTGGTGGATGATGGTGTTGTGATGGTGGTGGGTGGTGGATGAAGTGTGAGAGAGGTGGTGTGCCAAGCGATGAGTTGCAATGAAACCAAGCACTCCTATTTATAGGCTGAACAGAGGCCTGGGCACGGCCCCGTGTCCGCTGGGCACGGCCCCGTGCCTGTCTGACACTCTCTCTCTTCATTAATTGTAATTCGCAATTACAATTAATGCGCCTGCAGTACTTTCGGCACGCCCCCGTGTCCGCTGAGCACGGCCCCCGTGGTGGGCAATAGAAGCTTCTATAGGTTTGTCTTTTCTGCTGCTTCTTGGGCACGACCCCGTGCTGGCTGAGCACGGGGCGTGTTCAGCCTTCTGCTTTCTCTATTTTGCTTTGGAAGGTGCCGTTGAGGGTTCGGGCAATCCACTAATGTTCCTTTTCTTGTATTTATGTTGGATTTAGCTGTCTTTTTGCTTCTTTTGCGTTTTTGAGCTCATTTAATCCTGAAAATACAAAAGGAAGACAAAAACACTCTTTTTCCAATATTAGTACTAAAAAAGGGTTAGTTTTATGCCTCATTTGATGTAATTTATATGTTGCATTTTACACACATCAAAAAACATTGCAAATTATCATAGCCAACCCATTCGTAGCGAAATTACTCCGTAGCTAAAAATAGCCATAGCTAAAAGTATTCGTAGCTAAAAACATCCGTAGCTAATATTTTCCGTAGCTACAAGTATCCGTAGCTAAAAACAATCGTAGCTAAAAGCTTCCGTAGCTAAAAACATCCGTAGCTAAAAACCCATAGCGAAATTTCGTAGCAACCTTCTTCATAGCAAATTCGTGGCTAAAATACTGACGCCATTTTTTGTAGCTAAATTCGTTGCAAACAAAATTTCCGTAGCTAAAGTTTGTAGCAAATAAATTCGCGACGGGACTTGTAGCTACGAACCAAATCCGTAGCAAATTCGTAGCAAAAAGGGTGTTTGCTACGGATTTGCTACGGATTTTGGCCGTAGCAAATGCCTATTTCTGTAGTAGTGTGTAGAGAGAGAGAGAACTGAGAGAGAGATAGAGTGTGTATGGCGGTGGACGGTGGTGATCTGTGGTGATTACGGTGGTGAACGGTGTAGAGAGAGAGAAAGAGAGAGAACTGAGAGAGAGAGAGAGAGAGCTGTATCTGTGTTGTTTTAGTGAGAGAGAGAGATCGAGGGTTATATATATATATATATATATTATATAATATATAATTAATTTTGTTTTAATTTATTAGAAGAGTAAAATCAGAATGACCAAAATGCCCCTGCACTAAAGGACAAAATAATCAGGTTTCAATAGTCAAAATAGAGGGTTTTTGGATTTTGGACTAAAATGGCAACAAAATGCAAACCACAGGGACCCAGATGTAAAAAGTTTGAGATTTTGACTAAAATGGAAAAAGTGCCCAAACCACAGGGACCAAAATGGCAGTTTACTCTTTGATTTAAGTATATTTTTCTCTCTCATATAACTTTTAAGATACGATCAAAGTACCCGTTATCAAACAGGAAACAATAAAACGGAATGTATACCGGTACCCGATGATGTTCGGTACAATATGGTAGCGATACAACATCATTTTATTGAAAGCAAAAAAACTAAAAATAAAAAAATATTGGTACCGATACAAATGTTGTTCAATTGGTTTCGATTGGGTTTGGTACGATAGCAGCAAAATATCCGTTATAAAAAAATGTCGTAATGTTGAAATAAAATAAACATAAAATGCAAGCGAACCGAACCGATATCAACTGAACAACATATATAGGTACCATATCAATATGCGTTTTTTTTTTAGATCGATGTAATGCTTTCTCTTTCAATTACTATATCGAGTGCAGCTACTGTAACTAACCAAATTGATACCGACTTAATCCTCGAAGCGAAGCGCGGGAGAATATCATAGATTAGGTTGGGCTGGTTTATGGAAAGGAGAAGAAATAATATGAGCCGGCAGTGGCACTATTATTATATTATATATACTAGGTTAGAACCCCGTGTAATACACGAGTTGAATAAATGTAATTTTATATACCAATTAATAAAACAATATATTTTTGAAATATGTTTTACCCTTAACTACTTTAGTTTAATAAAATAAATAAATCATTTACATGATATCAATTTATATTTAGTGTACGTCTTTTGTTAATTTCATGATAAATAATTTTGAAATCTAATAAATATTTCAAAATATTATATTATCTCATATACGAATTGTTTAACTTATATCAAATTAAATTTTGTAATTATCTTTTAATTAATATTAATTATTTATAATTAAGTAGGATAGAGAGGAAAAAATTAAAAAATAGATGGCTTCAATGAATAACATGTGTCCCTTATTGGTTTCTTTTATTATATAGTCAGTGGCGAAGTGTAGAAGGGGCGAGGAGGGGTGCCCGACCCCCCGAACTTTTCGCTCAGTAGTGTTGTATATGTGGTTTTCGTATAGAAATTTTTGGGTATAACATATAATATTATTTTATATGTTATCTTATACAATATTATTTTTTATCATACAAAAATATATATTTAAGCTATACTACCTATTTATCTATTTATTTATATATTTTTTTGAACTATCATTAGGGATTATGATACACTCAAAATTTAAGAGGTTACGGACTAAAAATTTGAAGTAAAAAATAAGTCTTTAACAACCTATTTTATTAATTTTATAAATAATAAATAATTATTGATTATAATAAGATTTTAATCCTATACGAATTATTTAAATTTATATTAAATTAAAAATTTATAATTATTTTTAAATTAATATTAATTATTTATAATTAAGTAGGATATAAAGAAAATAACTAAAAAATAGATGGCTTCAATAAATGACATGTGTCCCTTTATTGGTTTATTTTATTATATAGTATATATATTAATACAAAGTGCCCATGAATAGTAATCTAAATTTGAAATATTATTATAGCTTTTTTTAATCTTTAATATTTTATTCTTATAACCTAATTTATAAATATTATTATAGCTTTCTTAATCTTTAATATTTTATTATTATAATATCAGACTTGAATAATAGTAACATATAGTTTTTTTAATATTTTGTTATTATAATTAATTTATTTTGTTCTCTTATAACAAAGATATGCTATTTTATATACTAACATCGTTTATCATTTTATTAATTCTAATAATATAGTGCAATATTTTATAAAACTTCGAATGTACTATTACGACATGTTTATTACATCCGTGTTTCGTTAAACTGAGCCGATATTATTCGAACAATTACCTTTTTATGACTTTGGTAGCGGTATTGAGTACATTTTTATATCATATGCTATAGCGAGTGTCGGTAATGAACAAAACTGATACCGTCCAAACAACATCGGTACCATGTCGATTTTGGCCGAACAACGGTGTCGATATTTGTACTTTAAAATCTTATCGATATTCATTTTTTATAGTTTTCTATCAATTTAAACATCTGTCGATATCCTTTGTAGATATCAAGAGGACTTTGTGGGTTAAGGGTTGGCTAGGGTTAAAGGTAGGTGGTTGGGTTAGTGGTTAGTAGAAAAAGGGCTAAAAAGCGTAACAAGTGTCGGTTTTCGTATTTTTGCAACTTTTTATTTTTTATGAAGCTTTTATTCAAACAAAGTTATTTTTGATTACTTTGTTTGTTTATTTTCTTTTTGCTTCATTTTTTTTTTTTTTTTTTTTTTTTTTTTGAAGAACCGAACTTGTTACTAAAATAAAGGGTTAAAAATGAAAAAGGTTTTGGTGGGTGAAAGGGTTTTTGTTTTGGGTGATGAAACGAAAAGGTTTAGGCTCAAAGGGACTAACTAGGGGATTTTTTTTGGGTAGGTGGTGAAAAAAAAAAAGAAAAATAATGGTGTAGAAATGAAAAAGGGGTAGTCCTAATGCCTCTATCATTTACTTACTCGGGTTTAAGTTGATAAGGACCGGGAATGTATTGTCATGGCAAGTTCTAGAGTCGTAAGAACCAAGCGGCTATTCACACAAGAAACGAAAAATGAGCATTTAGTCTAATGATATGAAATTGTGTGCTCAATAAAGGCTCAAAACTCACTTTTGTGGGAATGGGTTTTTATGTGATCAAGTATATATAATCAAATTTTAAATAAGTTTGTCATGCCTTTTCATAATTTTCTTATGTTGGTTCTTTTTATCACTACGCTATCGGTTGTAAATTTGTAAAAATATAACCTTTTTGAGAGCTTGAATTTCCCGAGTTAAACCTAGACAAGTAAAAAAAAATGAAATTTTTGAAAAAAAATTTGGGGTGATTAGCGGTTCCAATAGAGTTTTGTGTAAGGCTTGTATTTAGAACTTGCAAAATTCAAGGTTTTAGCATCCCCCCACACTTAAATTACACATTGTCCTCAATGTGTCCCAAAAATAAATTTTTAGGTTGATTAGATGTGTAAAATAGTGTTTAAAAAGCAAAAATTTGTGTTACTGGGCACTGAACACGGCCCCGTGTTATCCGGGCACGGCCCCGTGTTTAAGTGCCAGTAACAAAATTGAAATAAGAGGAACAGAATTCTGGACACGGGGGCGTGTTGGGTGAACACGGCCCGTGTCCAGTTACCTGTACTGGGCGTTTTCTGCAGGTGGTCCGACACGGGGCCGTGTTGGTTGGGCACGGCCCGTGTTGAACCTTCTGAAGGGGAGAAAACTGTCGGGTTGCCTCGTTCTTGTGCATGGGATCCTTTTTCTCGTTCCCCTTTTCATCCTTTACCACCATGAGTGTGTTTTATTTATTACAAACCATCCAAACATTTAAAACCATCATTTCATTTCATCATAGAGAGAACTTACATAATCCTAAATTAAATTAGATAAAAGAAATAACAAACCACGGAGTCCTAGCCTTTTCTTATTTTAGTTTAGCAAAATTTCCAAGAAATACTAAATCTTGGTTAAACAAGGCCTTAGTGAACTCCTTCTTCCGAGTGCGGTTCTCCTCAAATGTCGGCGAGCCATTCTTCTATCTCACTTGGAAGGAGAAAAGAAGGCTCGTTGGCATTAGTTTGAGGAGTTTCAACTTCCACCGGGATCTCTTGTTGGTGTACCATGGGAGGTTCCGCCGGAAAGTCTTCCCACCCGGTAGGGTTGTTGATTCCGAGAGCCAGGTTCCAATCCTGCTGAGGAAGGACTGGTTCCATTGGTGGTGCTACAAGAATATTTAACCTCTGGTGCAAGAGGTTAATTTCTTGGAAGCTGCTTTCAAGTCCCATCGTAAGATCGTTAATACGGTCGATAAGGACCTCCTCTACTGAAGTCATTTCATCTAGAGCCTCCCTTAATGCTATCACATAGTGAACAAGTGTAGCTTCAATGGAGGGTCTTCTTCCTCTTCGGTTGTTTGACGAATGCACAGAAGATGTATCGCTGTTTTCACTTGACATCCTACGAAAAATAAACTAAAAATAGCTTATTTAATGAAACAGTAACCGGACACGGCCCCGTGCTCACTGAGCACGGCCCCGTGTCCATCTTTCTGCAGAGTTTTGGAACAAGGAAACTTGTATTTTTAAGTTACTTTCTGAATGTTGTAGGCCCTTTTTGGCTACTAATAACTTAAAACCATGTTTCATAACATGTTTTTACCAAGATTCTTTGAACAAAACTCATTTATCCCTACCATAGAGTTGGAGGAATTCCAAACTTTCAATGGTAGTTCTTGGAGAAAGATGAAGAAGAAGGAAATTACTAAAAGAGGAAGGGACAAGATGGGTTGTTGGAACCTTCTTTTAGACTTACCTAGGATAGTTTGAGAGAAGATTCCTGCAAATCTCTGCCCCAAGTTGGTCCAAATGTGCAGAATTCTTGGCTGTATTTATAGAAAATGACAGCAACCTGGACACGGCCCCGTGTTCAGTGGACACGGCCCCGTGTGCAGGTGGAGTTCTGACACAGTTTGTCCGTATTCTGACGTACTGATCAGAAAGGAATCTTTCGATGGACACGGGGGCGTGTTGGCTGGGCACGGCCCCGTGTCTACGGACTGTTTTATGAAGTTGTCTAGTTTTTTTAAGGAACTTGTTTGTATCGGGTGGTTCCTGACTGGTTGGAACAACCCCAAAGTGCCAAATATACCTTAATTGTCCTAGACTAAGGCGAGAACGCAAGAGGTTGTCGGTGAGGGTAATTCCTATTTTCATTCTAGGTGGACAAGTCCAACCCTTTCCGGGCTCTTGTTAAAGAAGGTATATGCCGAATCGCTCAGGTCTATGTATGCACCGAACGAAGTCGATGGAGAGTCCTTCACGGCACAATCGACACAGGGACGACTATCGTCCAAGTCTTTGCTAGGTACGAAGGTATTTTCGGTAGCAACGAGGTTGTCGGAATGCGGTTCCAACATTTCTTCATGGGTATCGTCTTGGGGCGGATTAATAAAATCCTTCCTAAGCTCTTCTATCCATTTCAGAATTAGCTCTTCTAGTTGAAATAATTCGCTAAGGAACATTTCCCCTAGAATATCTGGCTGGGCGCATTCGAGGGAGAAATAGTGCTTATTTTTACTTTCGCCCCTCTTAAGGTTGTGAAAAGATCGTGGGTCCATGTAGTGGGGCCTATAATTTAGGAAGTAGCATTTTACTTCTTCATGTTCGCCACCACATAATTGACACCACGTACCATAAGAGTGCCGAAAGTAAAAATAATTACTATCACTCATGTTTATGTCAGAAATTACCAACCGTCGGGATCTAACGGTTCTGTTTTCAGTAACTGAAACTTGGGCACGGGGGCGTGTTGAGTGGACACGGCCCCGTGTTCAGCTTACTGTCTGATGTAAAACAGGATTGCCAGTTCCAATAATTGAGCACGTGGGCGTGTTCAGCGGGCACGGCCCGTGCTGAGCTCTGCAGAAGCTGAAAAACTAAGAAAATCTAAAAAAAAATAAAAAGAAAAATAAAAGATGATTAGGCCGTTGATTCCTAACTTTCTTAAAATCCTTGTGTCCCCGGCAACGGCGCCAAAAACTTGATGCGTGCGAAGTGTTATATATTTTAGGTGTATATTTTAAGCCCTTTTTAACACTTATTTTAGCCAAGTTTTAAATTTATAAAACACGATATTTCACTAACACTAAACACACATATGGGCAAGTGCACCCATCGTTGAGTGTAGTATAGCGTTGGTAAGATACCGAGGTCGTCCAAGGACACAAGAGCTTTTAGTACCGGTTTATCCTCAACGTCTAACCAAAATAAAAGTTTGGAAAAATGTTTTAAACTAAGAAAAATAAAAACTAACTAAAATGCTGAAAATAAAAATAAAATAAAAACAGATAGACAAGATGAATCACTTGGTTCCGACTCGTATCTAGTATAACCTTTGATTATTTCCGCACTTTTGCACATAATTAAGAGATTATCTTAGTTATTGTAGTAGGCCCCTCTTTTGAAGGTGACGTTACCCTCACCCCAGTAGTTTGAGTCAGCAGGGATACAATCCTAAAGGGGTGGATTATTGGAAGATAATGAATTAAGTTATTAATGCAGTATTGTGGTAGGCCCCGCTTTTGGCGGTGACGTTACCCTCGACTAAGTAGTCTGAGTCAGCAGGGATACAGTCCTAAATAGCCGGGTTATAGTATTAATAGTAGTTAACTTATGAGGGGATCAAAGAGTTTGGACCCCCGCCATCCAATACCGTGAAGTATTGAAGGAGGTCCTACTAAATTTGACCCAGGTCCATTGCAGGACCTCTAAACGCTGAACAATGGCAAGACCTTTACCAAACCGTTCCCTTAACCCCCTACCAGGTAGCCAACATACCTCCATATAGACCGTGGAGATATGAATGGTGAAAATCCTTTATTTTATATAGACAGTAAAATAATGCCAAGACACCACGGACAAACGATAAGGAAAGATCACCTTCAACATAAGTAACTAGTTATTAAAGTCATTAATACAAAACCAAATAAAAAGTGCAAAAGATTAGAAATAAAAAGTATTATACTAGACACTTTGTCTTCACCAAGTGATGTAAGAGACTTAGGCAAACATGGCCTTGATTGTCAAGAACTCTTACGATCAATCTTGGATCCCGAGACGACTCACACACTCTATGATGGACAATGGATGATGGTGGTGGATGATGGTGTTGTGATGGTGGTGGGTGGTGGATGAAGTGTGAGAGAGGTGGTGTGCCAAGCGATGAGTTGCAATGAAACCAAGCACTCCTATTTATAGGCTGAACAGAGGCCTGGGCACGGCCCCGTGTCCGCTGGGCACGGCCCCGTGCCTGTCTGACACTCTCTCTCTTCATTAATTGTAATTCGCAATTACAATTAATGCGCCTGCAGTACTTTCGGCACGCCCCCGTGTCCGCTGAGCACGGCCCCCGTGGTGGGCAATAGAAGCTTCTATAGGTTTGTCTTTTCTGCTGCTTCTTGGGCACGACCCCGTGCTGGCTGAGCACGGGGCGTGTTCAGCCTTCTGCTTTCTCTATTTTGCTTTGGAAGGTGCCGTTGAGGGTTCGGGCAATCCACTAATGTTCCTTTTCTTGTATTTATGTTGGATTTAGCTGTCTTTTTGCTTCTTTTGCGTTTTTGAGCTCATTTAATCCTGAAAATACAAAAGGAAGACAAAAACACTCTTTTTCCAATATTAGTACTAAAAAAGGGTTAGTTTTATGCCTCATTTGATGTAATTTATATGTTGCATTTTACACACATCAAAAAACATTGCAAATTATCATAGCCAACCCATTCGTAGCGAAATTACTCCGTAGCTAAAAATAGCCATAGCTAAAAGTATTCGTAGCTAAAAACATCCGTAGCTAATATTTTCCGTAGCTACAAGTATCCGTAGCTAAAAACAATCGTAGCTAAAAGCTTCCGTAGCTAAAAACATCCGTAGCTAAAAACCCATAGCGAAATTTCGTAGCAACCTTCTTCATAGCAAATTCGTGGCTAAAATACTGACGCCATTTTTTGTAGCTAAATTCGTTGCAAACAAAATTTCCGTAGCTAAAGTTTGTAGCAAATAAATTCGCGACGGGACTTGTAGCTACGAACCAAATCCGTAGCAAATTCGTAGCAAAAAGGGTGTTTGCTACGGATTTGCTACGGATTTTGGCCGTAGCAAATGCCTATTTCTGTAGTAGTGTGTAGAGAGAGAGAGAACTGAGAGAGAGATAGAGTGTGTATGGCGGTGGACGGTGGTGATCTGTGGTGATTACGGTGGTGAACGGTGTAGAGAGAGAGAAAGAGAGAGAACTGAGAGAGAGAGAGAGAGAGCTGTATCTGTGTTGTTTTAGTGAGAGAGAGAGATCGAGGGTTATATATATATATATATATATTATATAATATATAATTAATTTTGTTTTAATTTATTAGAAGAGTAAAATCAGAATGACCAAAATGCCCCTGCACTAAAGGACAAAATAATCAGGTTTCAATAGTCAAAATAGAGGGTTTTTGGATTTTGGACTAAAATGGCAACAAAATGCAAACCACAGGGACCCAGATGTAAAAAGTTTGAGATTTTGACTAAAATGGAAAAAGTGCCCAAACCACAGGGACCAAAATGGCAGTTTACTCTTTGATTTAAGTATATTTTTCTCTCTCATATAACTTTTAAGATACGATCAAAGTACCCGTTATCAAACAGGAAACAATAAAACGGAATGTATACCGGTACCCGATGATGTTCGGTACAATATGGTAGCGATACAACATCATTTTATTGAAAGCAAAAAAACTAAAAATAAAAAAATATTGGTACCGATACAAATGTTGTTCAATTGGTTTCGATTGGGTTTGGTACGATAGCAGCAAAATATCCGTTATAAAAAAATGTCGTAATGTTGAAATAAAATAAACATAAAATGCAAGCGAACCGAACCGATATCAACTGAACAACATATATAGGTACCATATCAATATGCGTTTTTTTTTTAGATCGATGTAATGCTTTCTCTTTCAATTACTATATCGAGTGCAGCTACTGTAACTAACCAAATTGATACCGACTTAATCCTCGAAGCGAAGCGCGGGAGAATATCATAGATTAGGTTGGGCTGGTTTATGGAAAGGAGAAGAAATAATATGAGCCGGCAGTGGCACTATTATTATATTATATATACTAGGTTAGAACCCCGTGTAATACACGAGTTGAATAAATGTAATTTTATATACCAATTAATAAAACAATATATTTTTGAAATATGTTTTACCCTTAACTACTTTAGTTTAATAAAATAAATAAATCATTTACATGATATCAATTTATATTTAGTGTACGTCTTTTGTTAATTTCATGATAAATAATTTTGAAATCTAATAAATATTTCAAAATATTATATTATCTCATATACGAATTGTTTAACTTATATCAAATTAAATTTTGTAATTATCTTTTAATTAATATTAATTATTTATAATTAAGTAGGATAGAGAGGAAAAAATTAAAAAATAGATGGCTTCAATGAATAACATGTGTCCCTTATTGGTTTCTTTTATTATATAGTCAGTGGCGAAGTGTAGAAGGGGCGAGGAGGGGTGCCCGACCCCCCGAACTTTTCGCTCAGTAGTGTTGTATATGTGGTTTTCGTATAGAAATTTTTGGGTATAACATATAATATTATTTTATATGTTATCTTATACAATATTATTTTTTATCATACAAAAATATATATTTAAGCTATACTACCTATTTATCTATTTATTTATATATTTTTTTGAACTATCATTAGGGATTATGATACACTCAAAATTTAAGAGGTTACGGACTAAAAATTTGAAGTAAAAAATAAGTCTTTAACAACCTATTTTATTAATTTTATAAATAATAAATAATTATTGATTATAATAAGATTTTAATCCTATACGAATTATTTAAATTTATATTAAATTAAAAATTTATAATTATTTTTAAATTAATATTAATTATTTATAATTAAGTAGGATATAAAGAAAATAACTAAAAAATAGATGGCTTCAATAAATGACATGTGTCCCTTTATTGGTTTATTTTATTATATAGTATATATATTAATACAAAGTGCCCATGAATAGTAATCTAAATTTGAAATATTATTATAGCTTTTTTTAATCTTTAATATTTTATTCTTATAACCTAATTTATAAATATTATTATAGCTTTCTTAATCTTTAATATTTTATTATTATAATATCAGACTTGAATAATAGTAACATATAGTTTTTTTAATATTTTGTTATTATAATTAATTTATTTTGTTCTCTTATAACAAAGATATGCTATTTTATATACTAACATCGTTTATCATTTTATTAATTCTAATAATATAGTGCAATATTTTATAAAACTTCGAATGTACTATTACGACATGTTTATTACATCCGTGTTTCGTTAAACTGAGCCGATATTATTCGAACAATTACCTTTTTATGACTTTGGTAGCGGTATTGAGTACATTTTTATATCATATGCTATAGCGAGTGTCGGTAATGAACAAAACTGATACCGTCCAAACAACATCGGTACCATGTCGATTTTGGCCGAACAACGGTGTCGATATTTGTACTTTAAAATCTTATCGATATTCATTTTTTATAGTTTTCTATCAATTTAAACATCTGTCGATATCCTTTTGGGCATATCATGACTTGTTTTGGGTTTATCTTTCGATCGCTATACAAAGAGCTGATTACGGTACCGATACCTTATTGAATCGAACCGATACCGACAGACTTTACGCCGCAACGCGCGGGGAAGTCCACTAGTTTATTTTAATAATAAGTTTTTTTTTTATTCTTTTCTCTCTTTTTTATGAGAAAGAAGACTGGGTTTGACCAGACCAACCAATTGAAACCATCAAAACCAAAAACCAGATAGATAGCTCGTAAGACAACCGGTTTGATAACCAATATTATCGAAACTTTGTTGTCTACCAGACTACCACCGCTTGCAACTAGTGGTGCACAAAAATAATTGATTTGTAACCGAACATGTGTTTCAACCCAAACTGAACCCGGTTCCAATGATTGACACACGAATCGGTTCCAACCCGACTGAACCCGTAGATTTGGAAGCGGTTTGTAATTCTCCCATTTGAAACCGGTAAAAAAACTGAATAAGTTGTTGGAAATTTTAGTGAAAATGGGTTTTCACTAAATATTTGGACACCAATTTACATATGTGTTGTATAAATAATTATTCATGTTGGTTTGTGTTCTATGTTGTGAGAGCATCGTAACGTACCAAACTATATCCAAAGGGAGCTAAGATGAATGAGATATCGATACTCGAAGTTGTATGGTTGGAACAACCAAAGAAAGACCAATGGATTGAGGTTTATGAACTTGTCTCACGTAGGTGAGATGACAAAACTTGAAGTGGTATATAAGAAGGAACACTCCTTGTAAATTGTTTCCTCAAAGACAAAACACTAGTGGGAACCCTATAAGGCACCCTAATTTGCGTCGTGGCGAGCCGGTTCTAATCAACAGTTGTTCCTAGTCAATTATTTGGCCAAAACAGTTTATTACAAGGATAATTATAAGATTAAATGAGATTATTTACAACGTACGTATCTATGAACATGGTGGTTTATACTTGAAAAAAATAATATGAAGAACACACTTTTTAGTCAATTTTTATAGAAAGTTGAGAGTGGTACTATAAAAAGAACTTTTTGCAACTTATCTCTTTCCATATTTTCTAAAGACCAATATACCCTGTGCAATCTCGGTCGTAAGAGCCATCTCTGATTATACAACTATTATTTCGGTTGTATCTCGGAAGCAAACACGTCTGTCTAAGAAGAGGCGTAAAATCTGTTTTAGGAGGCCCGCATTTAACACGATTCTCAACAAAAAACTGTCGATATTTTAGTGTGTTAATTGTTGCAGTTAATGGTTGAAGACTCACCGGGGTGAATGCTCGTGTCAAAGATAATAGACAAATGCTCGTTGAAGCACCCACTGAAGACACGTTTTGAATCAAGCTCGGTACATAAATATATTTTTTATATTTATTTTAGAGTAAATTGCAATTTTACCCCCTGAGGTTAGGGGTGATTGGCACTCTTACCCCCCCTAAGGAAATAATTGCAATTTTACCCCCCACTGTTAACTCTTATGTCGCAACATTACCCCCTAAGCTCAGTCAAAGGTAGTTTGACCCTAATAGTTGAGGGTATTTTGGTAATCTTACACTATAATTATTATTATATTATTATTTTTATTATTGTTATTATATATATATAAAAAATACATAGTTCTTGCCAGTACATCTCTCTTCTTCAATATCCAATATCCAATATCCCTAAAACCCTTTTCACCACCTTCTTCTTCACTCCCCCCACCTTCTTCTGAGGATCTGCAGTGTTTGAGGGAGAAACGAACACACGCACCACCTATCGCCGCCGTACCCCACCACCAACAAACCGAAAACCCACCACCCACCCAATTCTCACACAGACACACAGATCTCAACTCTGGTTTTTTGTTGTTCCTGAATTTGGTTTTTAGTAAAGGTAAAGGGTTGTGTAACCTCAATATATGTGTTTGAAAAAGGGTATACAGATTTTGATTCAACTCATATGATTTAATTGATGTGGTGAAGATGGTGTTTTTTGATGAGTTTTGTATTGTTTTTATCGAGTGTGTTCATAATATGCATCAATTGTTCTTGATGTTCTTGTCAACAGCTAGCTATTGATTTGATGTTCATAATATGCATCAATTGTTCTTGATGTTCTGGTTTTGATTCTTACGGTTCATCATCACACAGCTCAGAGTTAGCTGGAAAACAGGCCCTGGATGTTGATCACGACATGAATTTGGCTTATCTTCAGATGGTTTTCGCTGGTGTTTCCGATGAGTCTCTTTCCAGTGTCTACACAGCTTGCGGTGGTGATATGGAAGCCACAGTTGAAATGCTGACTCAACTTGAGGTAAGATCTAATGTTTCTTTTCAGTCACTCTACATTGTATACTTTTGGTTCATATATGTGCATTTTGCAGCTGCACAGTGGACATCGGTGACGTGTATATTTCTTGTGTTGGTACATGACAACTCATTTGTGAATGGGTGGTGATGAGAGAGAAGCGGGGTGGAGAAGGTGGAGGAGAGAGAGAGGAAGCCATGGTGGTGGTTATTGTTGCTCTGTTTCTTATTATTATTATTGCTCTGTTTTTTACATCAGTGATTCTGAATCAGATTGGTTGTTTGGTGGTGGTGATGGAATGGTCCGGCCACCAATGTGATTCTGAATCAGATTTTGTGGTTGTTTAATTCATAGATCTGGTGATTTAAATTAAATCTTTTTGCACAAATTTAAAGAAAGCAAGAGGTCTTTTTATTTTGGTGCAAATCGTCAATGTGATTCTGAATAAGATTGGTGTTTGCAGAGAATGGTTTGGTTGTATGTATGTGTATGATTGGTGGCTGGGGTGTGGAGATGACGGTGGTGATTGTTGAAGATGAAGGCGGGTGGTGGGTTTTTTAGAGAGAGAGAGAGAGAGAGAGAGAGAGGAGATGGCAGTGGTGGTTGTGGTGGTGAATGGCGGTGGCAGTGGTGGTTAAGGGTGGTGGCTGGAGGTGGCAGTGGTGGTTGTGGTGGTGAATGGCGGTGGCAGTGGTGGCAGGGGGTAAAATTACAGAGTAAACAAAACACAGGGGGTAAAATAAAAGGGTATAATAGTCATTTCACCACAAAGTCAACAGATCAGTCAACAAAATTGAGCTTAGGGGGTAATGTTGCGACATAAGAGTTAACAGTGAGGGGTAAAATTGCAATTATTTCCTTAGGGGGGGTAAGAGTGCCAATCACCCCTAACCTCAGGGGGTAAAATTGCAATTTACTCTTTATTTTAATTTGAAACCGCTTTGAACCTGAACCGAACCCATTAAAAAACAACTTACATAACCCGAACCGGTTTACTTCCAACTTGCGAGTTTGCAAAACCCTCTCTCTCAAAACCTCTCCTTCCCTCTATCCATCTAAAACATTGAAAAACCCTCGTCAAACCTTCCTCTTTATCCATATCTTCAGGATCATCAACCAAAATGCTACTCGCATCCACACCCTTCTCATTCTGTGCTCCACCAAAGCTTCTATCTTCTGCAAATCTTTCTCATCCCCTAAAACAAAGAGATATTGTTACCATATTCTCCACCACAACAAAATCCCCTGTTTCTTCTATTCAATCTTCACCAAACAAGCTGCTTGCTACACCCCCTCCAGGAAAATTTCTCCGACAAGATTATCTTGTTGTATGTTTTACTCTATACCCACTTCACACTTGTGTTAATTTTGCCTAAAGTTATTGTCTTTTCTCTGGGTTTTGTGTATAATTTGAGATATGGTAAACAATAGGGCAAAACTCCCACCCTAATTGCTTTAATTCATATGGGTATTGTGGCAATTTTGACTTTTGAAGTCAATGTTCTGACTTTCTTTAGGAATTTTTGATAATTGGTAGTTATAATTTCTGGGTGTTTTTTTTTGTTTGTTTCTTGAAAATCCCCTTTTGTAGAGTAAAGAGAGGAGAAAATGATTTGGAAATTGATGCAAATTTGAAAGTTTTAACTATGTTGGTAGTTTATAGGTTTATATAGTCTTTGTGTATTTGGATTTCTTTGAGGTTATGTTTTTGGTTTAATGGTTTTATGTTTTGGATTTGTGTTGCAGAAAAAGTATTCTGCTAAAGAGATTCAGGAACTGATAAAAGGAGAAAGAAATGTACCGTTGGTTATAGATTTTTATGCAACATGGTGTGGGCCTTGTATATTGATGGCTCAAGAGCTCGAAATGGTATGGCTATGATTTGCTTATGTATATGAAGCTATGAAAACTACACGTATGATATATGTGATGTTCGGTTCGTTTAGGTTGTGTTGACATGAATGTTTGTTTCATAACGTCATTAACATAATCTTTTTTCTTAGTAACGCATTATTTTGAAAACTGTACGAAGTATGGTAGATAGGATCAAACGCCCAATGCAGAAGTTTATTTGTTTAAATATTCGAATTATGTGAAATAATTATTGTGTATTAAATACTTAAGACGAGGATGATTATGGTGTTCTGTTATTAAGTGTTTTGACTCCATCTATTTTGCTAGTAAACAGGTCCAAAAACCAGTATCACCTAATTTGCTACATGAATTGTTCATTGTTTAAATATGCGCGTGATAGGATCTGAATTCAATGAAGATGATGAATGTAAATCTGTAACTATATTTGATTGAAGAAGATGATACGTACAAGATGATAACCACCAAAGTGGTCCCAGGGCCAAGCCCTTCTCATGCACAAGGCAATGAGCCTAATCACTAACTAATTCTCTCCCTATCCTTCACTAATGACTAATGCCTTATTTATAGAAATAGAAATACACTTTACCCCCTCCTATAATAGACAAGTGACAATTAACTATAAACCAAAGTATGATTCCTATCAGCGCGTATGATATATACACAGAATAATGTTAATATAGCAAAATAGCAGAGATGTATTACAATTCGTGATTTGGGATAAAAGGCTAATTTTTGCAGAATAATGTTAATATAGCAAATTAGCAGAGATGTATTACAATTAGTGAATTGGGATAAAAGGCTTATTTTTGTTGAACTGTATACAATAATGGTTAACACTGATAGGTTCCTTGAATTTAATTCCTTTCTACAGCTTGCAGTCGAATACGAAAGTAATGCCATGATAGTGAAGGTGGACACAGATGATGAGTATGAATTCGCACGTGATATGCAGGCAACTCCCTCATCTCTTCTTGTTTAGTCATCTACATTATGTTTCAATCACTTTTTGCTTATTGGTCTTATAAGTATGTCTACTTAACCCTATCTAGTGAAGGCATACTTGTCAAAAGTTACTTTTTATTTTTCATCAGGAGAAATCGGTTAAAAAACGATATAATAGCAAACTTTTTTTTTTTAATTTAAAATAATGGGTTTTAATTTGCATTTTGAAACTAGTTATAGGAGCAGTTTTTAGTGTTTGAATAAACAGATTCTGTTTCCCAGTCATCTTATACAGTGGCAGATCTAAGAACTTTTTTCACTGGGTTCCTTTTGATAGATTCTCACTATTTTTTTTCCAAATCATACGAGGTTCTCACTAATTTTTCCCATTTTTTCTAAACCGAATGGGTTCTTGGGAACCCACAATTCCACAAAAGTGGCCTAGATCCGCCCCTGGTCTTATACTCTTCTTATTTACGGGCCATATAATGTGCATATATGCCACCCTTTCTTTCTTGTAATCTAATGTGTCGACTTTTCATCCATCTCTTATTTGATTGTGATTAATTGACACTAATAATCACTTTCAGAGGGCATTCCTTTGTTCAAGAACAAAACATAAATATTTTTCATTTGTAGTATAATAAATATGATTGTTACATGACTGACAGGTAAGAGGTCTACCGACATTGTACTTTATTAGTCCCGATCCTAACAAAGACGCAATCAGAACCGAAGGCCTCATCCCGCTTCAAATGATGCGCGATATTATTGACAACTCCATGTGAAAGAAAGAAACAGAAGATGAGTGATTATTTTTTTTCTGCATGTGTTGAAAAGTAGAGTAGATATATTAAGTTCATTTGTTGTTACTTGTAGCACATTAAAGTTGTCAAGTGTATTGATAAGATTAATAGCACTTTTTTGTTAGGTTAAAGAATCTGTATCAATCTTTGTGAGCTGATCATTTGTATTGAGAGCAATGTACTTTGGTTTAGAAACCCATCGGTCTACTTAAAAACATCTAGACTATTATGTCCGAAACATAATATTATGAGCGCTCTAACGACTTTCGTATCTTTATGATCCAAATCCGGATGCTTCTGACAAGCGATAGCTTAGGGAAGTCTGGACCTTTGCAAATTGCAATCCAGATATTAGTAACATCTTAATAACTTGCAAGTGCTAAACATAAATGCCATTAGGCAAATGCCACAAATACTATAATAGGTAATGCGTGTAGAACGTATTGTGAATTTGTGATATATGTATATATACCGACTCAAAATAGCTTCCCCAATGTTCGCTACATTATGTAATCAGGTAAGTGTAAGGCATCGACACTGAAGGTAAATAACGACACTTATCTCTTCTCTATCGACACTATAAAATCTGAGAACATCAGATAAATGGACGAACATACACTCGCGCATTTACTCCTAGGTGGTTAGAGGTGCAAGACGCATAAGGCTCGCTTGTCACCCATGCACTCGGCGTAAAAAAGCGCATACCTTATTTCAAAAAAGAATGTGCACATATTTTTGATAAGGTATGCAGAATAACAAGTAATTTTCTAAAAAACATTGTGGAACCATTGATAACAAAAGATGGTAATAAAGGTAAAGAATAATTTCAAAATAACCAATTATGCTACCCTTCATTGTTTCAAAGCATTTTTTTTTGTTTTAAAAGTATTATTATAGGCCAGTCCAACCCACAAGTAACCAAAAAGTCAATATTAGGTTTTTTTTGCTTATCGCAAAAGGCAATCTTCTCAGAGTTCTGAACGGCCCATACTCGAGCCTTTCAAGATCGCCTTCTAGTGTCTCCGAGGCGCCTAGTCACCGTCTCTTACAACTTGGACTACATAAAATTACTCACTTTAAATGTTCACTTTTCTCTCTACTTGATATTGGTGTGGAAGATACAGGAACTGCAGCCCAGACTTGTAGACTTGTTCAAACATGTTGCTACTAAGATTATGGTCAACAAACCAAATCTTGTAGCCTGTTACATTAAACTGTGTTGAGAAACCATCAAACCATAATAAGAAATAAACTATAGTATAGTTTAGGCATAACAATTGACTTCATTAAAAAGATAATCAATTTCATGGATTATTTTAGATAACCAATCATGCATAAGCATGTAATTAAAATTAAAGCACCCCACACCAACAATTCCTCATATCTTCACTCACTCCACTTGATAGTATGGATAACTCCTTCTGCACCCTTCTTACCATATATCATTTTAGAGCCAACCATAAAATATTTATCTTTTTCAAACAACCAGAATCCTTCCATACGACACGACCTGACCCTTGTCATGGTTCTTTTCCGCTTTTTCTCCTTTTCTTTTTACAAAAAAACTCACGCGCAGGCGCGCAGCTTAAACCGAGACAATGAAATATAGGTTTCAAGCCCATTCAAAGTACTCGCAACGAGCACCTCTAGCATATGTCCAATTTCCGCACCCAAAGAAGCAGCTGCCTTGTGTGGGACCCGGTTTCTGAACCATCCCTTTACTGCTTTTCACCCCGCAGTAACAGCAAGGATGAAACAGCAGGTGGTGATGGTATAGCGGAAAAGGGATGTGTATGAGTGGTGGTTTCCAAGTGAAAGCATGGTGGTCAATGGGCTGCTGACACATCAAGGAATTGGTGATTGAGAACTTGGAGCCCTTGTGCATCATCAGAGCAAGTAGGCGGGCAGTGTTCTTGGCGTCGTCTAAACCACAGTGAGCTCGACCCTGCCATGATAGCCCCGCCATCTGGACCGCCTCTTTCAAATTGCATTTTGCACCACCATAAGCCTCACAGAATGGAACTTTTAAGTTGATCCATCTGTTTCAAACCAACAAACAAGTTTGTGTCAGAAGTAAGCATAAAAAATGATTGGTTCAAGCAAATGAACCGAACGAACACAAACAACACCTTGTTCGTGTTCGTTTGTTAAGGAAATATGTGTTCATGAACACTTGCCGAACGAGATTTCTGTTCGTGTTCGTTTGTTTATGTTAGGTAACGAACGTAAATGAACAAAAACTAATGTTCATGAACACAAATGACAACAAACGAACACAAACAAGCGTTCATGAGCATAATATATAAGACACTGAAACTTAGTAAATATATTATTTGTCAAAATTTTGAAGTATATAAATATAAATATAAAAATTAAAAATACTAATGGACTATCGAACATAAACGAACACGTTACCGAACGTGACGAACATAAATGAACGAATGCGACCCCTGTACATGTTTTTTCATTTACTAAACGACCGAATTTTCTTGTTCGTGTTCGTTCATTTATTAAACGAACGAACACAAACGAACTTCCCGCTGAACGGTTTGCAAGCTGTTCGTATGCAGCCCTAGTTCAAGCCTTTTTCTAAAAGTGGCAGGTTGGGTAATGGATCAAAAGAGGTTTCATTGAAATGGGTTGTTTTTTAGTATGGGCCGAGTCAGATTGAGTTGATCTGCAAATATTTATTTGTCTGTTTTTTAACACACAACGGATGCACTAGTTATCTAAATCTTTTATAACAATCATGTACCTTGAAATATACTTTAAACAACTTTCACCCATTTGACCCGTTACCCTTTTTGGTAAACTTCTTCTAATTCGACCCATTTTAGATTAAAACAACCCAAATTGATCCATTCGTAAATTAATGGATTAAAATTGCCACTTGTACATTTTCGTCGAAGCTTTTAGGTGATCCAAATGGTTATACAAGGCATTGCTCCCAATGATTATACAAGACATGCCTTATGTGCAGTTATATATATTTTTATAAATAAATGATGGCAAGTGCAAAACTTACCGGTTAAAATAAGGAGGCTTACGGATTTTCTTGAATCTGCATTCGGATTCCAGCATGACTCTACAGTCCCAGTTTGACCATGTAACCACAGCAAAGTTGGCGTTCTTTATCCCCTTCCTCTCCAGCCATTTGTCATGTCGTAAAAGAGCTTCGCTAAGAGTAACTCCTCCGTCCACCTCGAATTAACAACATCTACAATTTTAACCCTCCATCCTGCTTCTATGTAATAATTAATAAATGCATGACATACAAAGCAAGCAACAACATGCATGCCAATTCTTTATCTTCTTCTTTATTTCTTATTGTTAAATTAAATTAAAATTTTGCTCTTTCCTTTCTCCAATCATTTAACTTAAAAAACACATGTTTGATTATGAAAGGGTTGATTTGGGTCATGATTTATCTCTAATGAGTCAAATAAGTATTAATAAAAGTACAGCTTAAAACTCGACCCGTTTTAACCCATACTAAAATTACTGATTTTGACCCAATACACAATACACCCATTTTGTCCAAATCATTTTATTGAAAAAAACTAAATTACCGTTAAAATAATAGGTATTAATAAAAGTACAGCTTAAAAATCGACCCGTTTTAACCCATACTAAAAATTACTGATTTTGACCCAATACACAACACACCCATTTTGTCCAAATCATTTTATTGAAAAAAAAAAAAACTAAATTACCGTTAAAAAAATATAATGAGTAAAATGTCATTTTTGTCCCTGAGGTTTGGCCAGTTTTGCGACTTTCGTCCAAAGGTTTGTTTTTCCGCATTTGGATCCAAAAGGTTTAAAATCTTGCCATTTTCGTCCTGCTCGTTAACTCCATCCATTTTTCTTCGTTAAGTCAAGGGTATTTACACATTATTTACTAACTTAAAGGGCAATTCGGTCTTTTTCAGGGGTATTCGGTCTTTTTACATAAAGTGAAAAAGACCAAATTGCCCTTTAAGTTAACAAAAAAGACGGAAACACCCATGACTTAACAAAGAAAAATGGATGAAGTTAACAAGCCAGATGAAATGGCAAGATTTTAAACTTTTTGGATCCAGATGAGTAAAAACAAACCTTTGGGCGAAAGTCGCAAAACAGGGACGAAAATGGTATTTTACTCTAATATAATTCTGGAACCTATACTTCACACACTAGATTATTTTAATAAAAGTTAAAAACTTTTCAAGCAAAAGTAATTTGGGTCAAGGGTCAACCCGACCCCTACTAAACAACTACCCATTTTGCCACCTCTAATGGGTCAACTTTCTTCAAATGCTGAACTACAAATAGGATTTTTGATGATGATTCATCAAATGAACAATGTTAGCACACTAAACCCTGTACATACCTGAATTTGCTGGATACCAGTCAAATCCTTGCAAAAATCACTTAAAAGCTGATTACAAGTTGGACGAACATATGTTTGGAAACAAGCTTCAAGTTGACCAGTCAAACTACTAACTATAACCGAAGGGAACTCAATGATCTCTTGGGGATGAGGGTTCCTTTCCTTATCACATGTAGCCTCAAAATCAATGACCACAAAATAATGGAACTCTTGATGCGGATAACCGTAGAGGTAACTTTGAGGGAACACGGTAAATGGAGCATACTGAACCCTGCTATTCACCAAGACAGGGTAAAACTGGCCTTCAATGTCAGGATGCAATGACCATGAACCCATGTAGGTTGGTCCTTTGTTGGGTTCGGTTGAAGACTCTAGAAATTCAGTCTGGTCTAGTTCTGTAAAATTTGAATCATTTTTGTGTTCTATAAACTTCAACTCTTCCATAGGACTCCGGAGGCTTGATGCCGGGGCGTCACAGTTCTTTTGCATAGTTTCTGCAATCAAAGAAATTTATAAAAAAATATCAACAGTTAGATACTTATTAACAATACAAGAAATGCGTTCTCAAAAGCCATTATGGCCGGGGGTTGACGGGTTGTCCAAATCTTGTGTTAACTAGATGGAGCTGTATTGAATATTTAGAGAGAACAGTAATCCTATCCTATCTCAATTTTATGGGTATGTTGGCTTGCGTATTATATTCCAATTATAAAGATCCTGACAAATTGTTTATAACTCTTTCTCTCCTATCTGGACATATCAACCTGAATTCCCCCTAAGTTCTGGCTATGGCTTGGTGTCAAAAGCAATATGTCAGGTTAGGTCGCACAAACTCCATAACTGTAAGAAGTTTAACATGATTCTTGTAGTTTAACTTTGTGATTCATGGCAGGAACGAACTCAATGTTCAGCGATGATTGTTATGTTACTAATGTAATCATCATTTTATTCCAGGAAGTGCTTGCAAGAAACACAAGAATTGTACGCGATAGGCGACAATGGAACAGCCACATTTGGACAAGACCAAGGTCTCTAAAAAGAAGTTGTACATGATAGAAAGCGCATTAGTGGTATAAAGATTTCTATTGGTACTCAAGACCATCTAAATTGTTGGTAACTGGATGGGTGACAAAGATGTTATGTATTTTGGTATATAGTTTTCTTGGACGGTTGTGCTCTAGAGTCGCTAATCGTCTAATACCATCATGGTTGTGAAATAAATTTATACAAATCCTGATCTGATAAAACGATGAAAAAAAGACGCAACATTGAAGAAAAAGAAACCTTACATCTCCAGTCATTTGAGACATACATAGTTACATTACATGTCCCATAATAACTGTAATTCAGTTAATTATTCTGAAAAATAATCAAACAAAACTTAATAAAATTATTCAGTTACCAACTGTGTAGCCAACTATTACCGTAAAACAATCGAACAAACCAACAAATGCAGTGAACTTCATCAAAGGAAACACATACAGCCAGTTCCAGTATCAATTCATCTATGAATGAATACACATAAAAGAAAACCCTACGTGACGAATCAAACCTTGATTGTTTTGTACAGAATTCATGATCAATGGAGTAGTTATGATCCGCAAGAAAGTACATCAGATCGACTTGAAAATTGTATGAAAATTGCAGAGAAATTTGAGAAGGATGACGGTAGAATGCATGCAAATAGTGGTGGTGTCGATCCATAACTCCATGAATTACAAAATATTGGAAAAGTACAAAGTTGGTCCATCTATTTATAACAAAGTTACAAATGTAGTTAAACATTGTAAGAATGCTAGATGTTAATCTTATTGGTTTAATAACTCCATATTTTTTAGTGATAAATTTTTTTTCATTCCAATCACTAGGGCAAATTACATAAGGATAGTAGGTAGACGAGCAACAAACTGTGCCGACATCCCCTTCTGAATAGAAAACCCTAATCTACTAAAAACAAAGTCTCGCCCCTGAAGGGTTGAAAAGTTGTTGTGGACCACACGCTCAACTCTAGCCAAGAAACGAACCGCCTCCGGCGCCAAGGAGCCGAACGTGTCAAACGCCAGGGGAACAAATGTATGTTGATTATCCTCACAAGCTTTCGCGTGCTTTTCCATCTTCTTATACTCCATTAAGTTACTTAAATAGTTAAATATTAACAACAATTTTTAGGTAAGTGGATGAATTAGAAGAGTATGGCTTAGCACATTAAAAATAGTAGTTAACCTCAAAATTATTTAAAGTATAGTGTTGTGAATTTGTCACTATGGATGCTAATTATTATTCACGACTCCGATATTTATTTGTGTTAAAGTCATCAACCATAATATGTATATAGTTAAAATTTGTGTAATCCGAACACACCTTGCGTAACCCATATAGCTAAATGAGTCGAACAAGTTGGATTCAAACGTGTTTGTAGTCAAGTTGTAAATGAGTTAATAAGCGAATTATAATAAATGAGATAAGAGACTCGTGGTTAATACTAATAGGTCAACCTTTTTAGTTAAATGTGTTAAGCATGTCAACCATGGCATGTTTCACTAAGGGGTTGTTTGTTTACCTCTTAATGGTTCAGATCTCTTACTGGTTCAGCACTTAATGGTTCAGACTGTTGTTTCATGAGCAGATGTTTGAATGGTTCAAATATTTGCCCCTGAATGGTTAAGATTTAAACAGAGTCTGAATGGTTAAGACCTCTAATCTGAATTGGTCAGACATTTGCCTCTGAACGGTTAAGCATTATACAGGCTCTTAATGGTTCAGACCTCTTACTGGTTCAGCACTTAATGGTTCAGACCTCTTACTGGTTCAGCACTTAATCATTCAGATGTTGCTAAACAGCCCCTAAGTGTGTTAAACAAGTGAAACCGAAGATGACGATAATGATGTTTATATAATGTATCACGTCTCTTGTACTTCAAGTATTACAAAATAGATAATAAAATACATACCGATATTGTTGGTGGTCGAGTGGTAAGGCAAAACCTTTTAAAACACTTAAGTGTAAGATCTTGAGTTCAAGTCTCACAAGGAGTAAGAAATTTATTGTTAAAAAAAGATAATAAAATATATAATCTAAACTACCCAATATTATAAGTTTCAACATATTTAGGCATAAAGGTGTTTTAACTTATGCTTTGGGGGTTTGTCAAAAACAAATTTCGAATTTTTTACTTTTAATCAAAAACTATTTGATTTTTTTTTTTACTTTTAACCACAAATTTTTTCATTTTTTGCAATTTATCTTCACGGTTTTTTTTACTTTCAACTTTGGTTATATATACTTTTCATTTTTCGCCAAATTTTCATTTTACGTTTCGTTCTAAATTTTGTGAGTTAACACGACGTAACGTGCGTGTGTGATTAAACGTTTTTACGTCGTCTATTTTTTCCCGTTTGATAGGTTCATCGTAACATGCGAGTCCTAGATCGACTTAGTTATTCTTTTATATGTTTTACGTTTCGGCTTAGTTTATTCGTATTAACACGCCACAACTTTACTGTTGTTGGTCGCTGACAGTAATGTGGCATTGGTGTTTGCCCCTGCCGCAACGTGGGAGTGCTTAATACTAGTTATATATAAAGAAATGAACAATTATTTTTTATATTTATGGATTTTATAATTTTACTAGTATTACTTTTAACATATAAAGTTGATTAAATGATTGGTCCTTGTGCTCTGCAAATACTGTACTTTAGCTTCTCATGGTTTAATAATAACATAACTGATTCTAATGGTTGTAAACTTATAACTAAGGTGGTTCTTGATGGTTAATGGCGTTAATATTTAGTTAAATATGTGTAAAAGAGTAAAATGCACGGATAGTCCATGTGGTTTGGTGAAGTTTCACCTTTAATCGTTACCTTTTCAAAATTACATGTATGTTCCCTGTGGTTTGCTCGGTTGCTACTCGGATAAGTTTCTTTTTTTAGAGAAAGATTCACCGCGTGACGGTGTCTTGCCTAAGTTTTTTTTAAAGGAAGATTCACCACGTGACAGTGTCTTGCTTTAATATTTTTGTAGATGAAGATTCGCCGCGTGACAATATTTTGCTTAAAGGTTTTTATAAGGGAACATTCTTTGTGACGGTATCTTGTCTAAATATATATTAAAAAAAGGGAAATCTTAGGTTTATTAAAAGTAATCTAGGATTAACAAACTCAAATCCTCCGTGGTTTGTTTGGTTGTTACTTGGATAGTCCCTGAAGTTGATGGACGTTAGTTTTATGAGTTAAGTGGATGTGAAATGACTAAAATGTCCTTTTATATTATAAAAGACAAATAATTTTAATAAACTAAAATAGATGGGACCTACCTATATATAATATTAAATATTATTAATAATAATTATTATTAATATGAGGTTGTCTCCCGTACAAGAGAGTTTTTGTGTACGAAATGTAGGAGACAATCTCAGTCATCCATTTCCAAGATCAATGGTTCTAAACGACACGGTGACAATTTTGTAAATAATAAGATTCTACAATTTAAAAAACAAATAGAAAAAAATGTATTAATGTCTTTTCTCGCTTGAATTACCCCATGATTTTTTTTAATTTTTCATACGATAATTTATTTTTTTTAAATACACCGTTTTGACGAACATTTCATTCTCTTTAATTTGAGTATGTTATTGCTATAGTTTTCTTATTTTCTTTTATTTTACAAGCTATAAAGTTACGTGATTCTGCAATGTTACTTGATTATGTTCCAGTACATAAACATAATCAATGAATACGTATATCATATACCATATGTGCAAGCGGTGACAAATTCTCAATATAAACACTACATCTATAATCACGTACAAAATGATCAACGAATACCTAAATCACGTACCAGATACTCAGTATATACCTAAATCTAGAATCATGTACCATGTGTGCACAAGCAGCAACAAATACTCAATGTAATAATCACGTACCATGTGTACAAAGTGGTAACAAATGTTCAATATAACACTATATCTATAATCACCTATGGACTTATATTACAGATCTAATAATGTAATAGCATAAAAACAATCAACTTTTCATTATATTGAATATATAATCACGTAATAAACATAAATTTAGTAAAAAAACATTATACAATAAAAAAACAATAATAACAAACCAATGATCATGGCCTTTAATATGTCAAGTGATAGAGGAAACTTTTCTAAATTATTAGTTTGCATTGAACAAGTTTCCTTTATGTTTCCACCGGTTTTTCTTCCTTCTATCTGAACACTTAGCTTCTGCTCCCATAGTTAGCAGCTATCAACTCTTCCCTCACTATACATCTCTTGGCTTCTGTTTCAGGGTTGACTTTTCTTTTGCTACCTATCTTTCATTTAGGATGAGTCACTTAACGTTTGGATCAACAACTGTTGCCTTGACTTAGTCAGTTTCATCTCTCAAATGACTAGGAGACCATTGGTCAAATCTTTTGATTCGGTATAGTGAATTCCTTTTCAACCAATCAATGCATGCTGCATTTGAGTCATAATCCAAGAGATGTTCATCTATGGTTTGAATCAATAACTTCTTCGGTGAGGTGTAATCTCTTCTTCGGACATAATTAGCTCGCTTATTTTCCTTTGATAAGTAGTAGTGTCTAAGGAAGGTAGTACTGCTGGATTTTTAGTGACAGGTACCGGTGTTTGTGAAGTTGTGGTTATTGATTTTGTTGCAACTAGTTTTGTAATGGAATAGCGGTACAACTTGTTCATTGACAACGGCTGGTGTTAAGGCAATTGGTGTATCATCAACATTTCTTTTTCTAGTTGTTTTCATTTTTGTAGTAGTATGAGACCTGTGAACTAATGATTTTGCCCTTCCCTGCTTTTAAGGAGTCTGAGAGACTGCAATAGCGTAACATCCGCCAAAAAGGCTCTTCGAAAACCAGATCCATCGGAGAATTTGATAAAAATGGGAATTTTTATAATTTTGTTATATTTTTTATTTTTAATGTTGGTTATGTATCGTGTTGGATAAAAAAACCGGGATAAAAACGTTAAACATATAAAGGATTTCAGTTAGTTCTGTTAGATTTATATAAGGGCAACCTTAACATAGTAAAATTTGTTAGTTATATAAAGTTATAAGTTAAGGGGTTGTTTTGTAAATAATAGAAACTATAAAATAAAGGAAATTTATATAACAAAGTTAGTTTGTTATTTAATTATATAAAAAGAATACACTAACTAAGTTAGTGTAATAAGTTAACCAAGTTAGCAACAGTTAACAAACACGAGGGATCTTAGTGCAAATATTTGAAACATGGAAATAAAAGAAAAGGAAAAGAACCTGTGATAGCAATAAAAGAAGGAACGGGTAAGATAATGAACATTAGAACGAAACGGACAACTTAAGATAGATAAACGACTCGTTTTCGGATACAGATTCACCACCGACACAAAGAGGGTGATCTAAACGTGAATCGGGATACAGAAATCCCCACTCGTTTCAAGTTTAACTTCCAAAAAACACCAGACAAATATGCCAAATTTGTGCTAGCATTGGAACAATTAATTTACCTCAAAATTCATTAAGAGAAAATTAACCAAAATAAATTTCTTACTCAAAACTCACTGTCCCTTTTCGAACAAACTTACGGTACATAAATTGATGGAAACTTCCACCCACGTTTGCCTACATCTAAGGAATTAAAATAACCAAATAAATAAAACTAACTTAGATTTAAAAAATTATAACACTAATAATGTAAAATGTGTGAATGAAGAAACACTGACCTTATGGGTAAGCTCCGCTTGGACTTCGACTCTTTGGCGATCCGAACAGCTGACTGCAAAACAGAACACCGTTAGGACTCGTTACAGAAATGGGGTTATTCCTGTAACCACCCTCCGGCGTGAGAATAAGTCTCGGTTTGGGAGAAAGAAAGTATGAATGTAGAGAGAGAGAGAGAGTAAACGAGAGTAAGATGATCAATATCTTTGATGTTTACCTCTATTTATAGTTTACCATTAGGGTTTCCCCTAACTTAAGATGGGCTCCGATAAGTTAGGGATTTGCATGATCTTCCCAAAAGGTTAGGGATTTGATTACGAGGTTTATCCATGCAGAATAGAATATTCTAGAATAAACATATTGTCACGGCCCCAGCCCCGGTTTGACCCGGTCAGGAGCCGCGGGACAGGAACCCGTGGTATCTAATTGATGCGACAACGGAAGATTTTAACAGGATCTTTTAAAAACTCAAATTGCCTGATTATTTTATTTCATAATCCGGGATATACCCCGTAATTTACAATAGAGGAATTTCACAAGTAAATTCCCTGATTTATTAAAACATGTTTATTCATTTTAACTGAGCCACCTCTTCAAGCTTGTTAGTGCTTCGTAGCACGTTTTCCTTGATTTACAGCAGGTCGCCTGAAACATGTTTTAAAAATATTTTGTCAGCGGGGAAATACTGGTGAATCATTCATTTTGCAAAATGACACATAGTTATGAATTACAGCATAAGAGCGATTACAGTGGCTTCTATCTTATTTTTATCTGGCGCCTTGTCACCCGTGTGACGATGGTCATACCACTATTGGGTCCCACCCCAAGTAGTGACGTTTATCATTGTTAGGATTTATTAGCCTGTTAGGACCGGTTTTGACTCCGAAACGATTGCGAACTGAACGTGCGACGTGCGGAATCCGTACATGAACGTGATCGAAACACAAGAGACGTAATATAGTCGTGATTCTATTAATCAGATCTGAAAACGTACAAGAAACACGAATCACCTTTTGCCTTTCTGTAACACCTCGAAAATTCACGTCCTATAATGTGTAGACACGTGTCAAATGTTTAAACGTGTGAAAGAAATATTATAGAAGGACTAAAGTTGACAAACATGGAAAGTATGTGAATATACGTATTCTAAGTGTCAACAGTGAATAAATATATTGTATATTAACCCTACAAGATGCTCATACCTTCAAACGAATAAATCATGGATCATACGGAGCTAAAAGTGAGAGATTACAAACTACAGGGGCTAAATGTGTCAACATGTTTAAGTTATACCTCTGAGTGACCTTTTGACAAACCCGAAGGTTTGTAACGGTTAATTATGCTCACTAGAATACACGGTTTAAATTTCGTAAAGTTTCGTTAACGTATGAGAAAGTTATGATCAAATTCGTGTGCGAAGGGTTAAAGCGTAAACGTTGAAAGTTAGGACTTTTCGAGTAACAATAAAGTTACCTGGGGACTTAACAAAGTGGGTATATATTTTAAAGCCTTTATAGATCAATATTGAGGGTTCATAATGCAAGAAAACAAGTGCCTAATCGAATTTTGAAGAGCCAAGGATCAAATCGCAAAAATCAAAAGTGCTGATCAGAGGGGGCCTAGCGCGACGCGAGGGGGGCCTAGCGTCACGCTAGGGGTGCCCAGCTCCAGATTTTTGGGTTTTGGCCTGCTGAGTGCAATCTGATCGATTCTAACTCGATTCTCCACATCTCTTGACCCCTAAAACACCCCCTAAGCATCTAGGACACATGTGGGAAGGTTGTGGTGTGTGCTAGACCTTGTTGTCAACACCTTGTGGTGATTGAATTCACTATAAAAGGCCACAAGTGTTCAACACTTTCTTCACACCTTCATCTGCATTTGTGGATCACTTCTGGAGCTCAACTTCCTCTCAAGTGTTCCCTAATCAAGCTTAGGACTTCAGTAAGTGTTCTAATCCTTTCTAAATTGAGTTTAGCTTAGTATATTAGCTAAAAGTCAAACCGTCGTAATTACGGTTTGACTTCGAGATTAGTTAACAATGGCTCAGTCATACCTCGAATTAAAAGTAGGTATAAGTTGGTATTTATGTGGGTAATAAACCCTCAAAAGGGTTCCCCCTGATTACCACTCTAACCAGGTCAAAAGTCGGGTCAAACGTGTACTTAAAAAGTCAACAGAAAGTTTAAAATGCGATTTATGCATAATTAGCAATGTAGATAATATACAACCTGTTTGATCATTGTTATAATTTGGTAATAAGTGTAAGAACATGTCCAAACATGTTCAACCCGACAATTTCCGGTTTAGACCCGGTTCGGAACCGAAAGTCGCATAGTTTGACTTATACTTTGACTTTCAGTTCTGACCCGTTTTGGTATGATTTAGAAATACCTAAGAGCCTTATTTGGACCAGGTTACATGCTAGTATAACCCTCTGTGATTATACACCTTGGTTCATTAGTTATCCAATTAATATGCATGTTTCTGTTAATCGCTCATATGTTGACCATTATGCCCTTATTACCTTAAAACGTGATTTTTGGAAATGTAAAAGAGTAGAAACTTTAATTACTGATATATAAACTTGTATGCAAAGTTTGACATCAGTTTGATTTGTAGATTAAGAGTTATGCTCATTATCGCAAAATGAATGCTTTATGTTAATAAAACGGCGTAATTAGCGTATAGCCTAGTTAAGCCTACTTTTTGGTATCAAACTTAATACCCACTGATGTAATATATTATTTTGGGATTTTTAAAGATTTTTAATTAATTTTAGGCTGAGCATAACTAGTAGTCGTAGGCTTAATCCGGTAATTGTCGATTTTGCCCTTACGGGCCATAAAATGAGTTTTACATATCTAAACGACTCCAAACCTTTTGATACTGATCACATATGATAAATAAATTATTTTAAGCCTTCTGGAAATATAAAAATATCAGATTTAAGTATCGAACCCGGAAATGGCCTTTAATCGCCTTATTAAGCGTTTTTAACGCAAAGTATGTATTAAAATTATATTGAACATACCCGGGTTGATACCTACTGATATATGAGGCAAATTATAATATTTTAAAAGTAAGAAAAGGTTGATAAACTCAAACTTCAGTTTTGAGCTTTTCGGCTTATGTGAAATTACCAAAATACCCCTACGGGGCATAGTTTGGTTAAAAATGATAAATATCACATATATGCTTTAACCTACTGATATAACTTAGCAAATTGAGTATATTTGCTGATTACATCAGACCTGTAACTCAGGTTGTTACTTAAACTCTTTTATAAACTTTTAAATGACCAAACTACCCCTATGGGGCCTAGTTTGTGTTTAAACACGTTTCGGGCATAATGAAAGACATCTTACTGATGTCACAACATATTTGAGGCATAATTAACTTAGGAAACCTGTCGATAGCTCTCATGAATACCCGTCACGCTTATTACGCGTACGGTTCGGTTTATGTAACAAGTTTACATAAATTAGCCGAAACGGGTCAAACCTTAACGGTTTTATCTCAAAATCCAGAATGTGAATAATAAACCCATATTAAACAAGTCTCTGAACTTGTCGGGTCTAAATCACATTCTATCCGGTCTTCGCTTAATCGTGCGTACGAACCGTATCTTTGAAACTAGCCGGTCTAAGCTTAAGCTTAATTAAAGACCCGTTAGAATTCTAATAGGTTATTATAAAACCTTCGTTCCAGATTAGGAGTACCAGTAAAAGCTACGTGCATTTTTCTTATTGTGATTTATACATTGCTCAGGTAAATACTTTTAACTTATTTTCCCTATACGAGCTTGGGTTACGGTATATAGCATACCGCTTGATCGGGCATCGAATTCTCCACCGTTGAGTGGGTAATTGAATAAATTTGATCGGCTCGTTTAAACAGTCTTGTTACTTAAAGCCTTTGGGGGGTTAATGACCATGTCCCGGATATCCTCGGCATCATTCGAAGTAATGGCCACGACTTAAGCGCGGGGTGTAGGCGTACACCTGTCAGCGCACAAAAGAATAAATGTGGTGTGTCTATTGATCTTTAACCCGGACTTGATCCGGGCTACTGAACGCACAAGGAACATGTAATTCGTTCACAAGATTATAATATTAAATAATTCTCCCAAGTTAAAAAGATTAATCTTGCCTCTGTGCATTTTGATCAAATTATAAAACATTTATGCCACGTGCATCCAAACCAATTTTTAAATCATTTTCCAAAATGAGTCAGTTGATTGTATTTACCAGTGTAAACTGACGTATTTTCCCAAAAAGACTAAATGCAGGTACTAAACGTAATTGGCTGGATTGTCTCCTTAGCATCAATAAAGAGTCTCGCAAGCTTAAGATGCCTGAAGTCTGTTGAACTATTAATACTATTTTATTTCGATCCATCTGTGGATAAACTTCCGAATATTGAGACATTTGATATTACAATGTTAAATTCGGTTGTATCATATTTTAACTTTGCTTCCGCTGTGCATATTAATTATTGTGTTGTTTGACTATTATGTTGCCAACCATGACGTCACGATACTCCCCACCGGGCCCACCGGTGACTCGTGGAAATTCGGGGTGTGACAGGTTGGTATCAGAGCCAACATTGAGTGAATTAAACACTAGCATTATGTGTTTAATCTCAATGACACAGTAGCACATTCCTTGACCTTTTGAGTCTAGACTTAACATAGGGTTATTCTCAATCCTAATCCGAAAATTTTGCTTCCAAATTTTTTACGGGAGGCGTCGCCAAGGGAAGAAGCTGTAATAAAAATTCTCCACATTCGGAGCCCTGAAATGCTGAGCTTCGTACCGCGACCAGGATGGAACGTGCAACCAAGGAGAAAGCATTCAGAAATAAAATGAAGAAGAAACTCCTTTAGTTGAAGATCGTTTCCTTAATAGTCCTTTATAAGGACATAATTATCTTTCAGTCCCTCCGAGGACATATTATCCTTTTAAGTCCCGCTTAGGGCAACTCTGTATTTTTATTTTCATATAATGGATTGACTAAATTTAAAAATTTTCATCCTAAACATGAAAAATGAAATAAATGAAAAATAACATTTCTTTTATAAGATCTACCATTATAATAAAATGACAAAATCTAAAAAGGGCAAGACCTAGCCTCGTGTCATATTAAGACCCGGCCAAGATGGCAGTTCCTCAAATTAGATTCGGATCCTTATTAACATTTCTTTTATAAGATCTACCATTATAATAAAATGACAAAATCTAAAAAGGACAAGACCTAGCCACGTGTCATTTTAAGACCGGGCCAAGATGGTAGTTCCATAATTAGATTCAGATCCATATTAACACCTCAATTTAAAATTGTTCTGCGTTAATTAAATTAAGAATCTTAAGTGTGAAACCTAGCCTTCGGGTCAATTATAAGACCGGGCCAAGATGGTAAGACCTGTTAAAAAGATTCAAACCATTAACTAAGAATCTTAAGAGTGAAACCTAGCCTTCGTGTCAATTATAAGACCGGGCCAAGATGGTAAGACCTGTTTAAAAGATTCAAATCCCTGTTAACATCTTAAAACATGTTAACACTCCTGGCAGATGTGATTCATTTAAAATCACACACGTTATTATTATATAAGGATCTTTCTAAAGATTCCTAACCCAGTTTAATGATCTCTGAATCCTGGGTTTACATCATCAATTAAGATGATCATATTTTAACCATACGTGGTAATATAGTGCCTACGGGCCTTGCTCATTTCTACATGAGCCAAAATACAGTGGTAGCTATGACTCCCTGTCAGAAAAAGGTAATGAACTAGGTTCAAACCTCAAGGCTTTGATTCTCTGAAATCCTAGCTTATAATTTATAAATGTCCTTGTGACTAGGCCTATTGTGCCAGAATACCTTCATGCTTTGATTCTATGAAATCATAGCTTATAATTTATATATGTCCTTGTGACTAAGCCTGTTGTGCTAATATACTTAAAGGCCTTGATTCTCTGAAATCATGGCTTATAATTTAAAATTGTCCTCGTGACTAGGCCTTTGGTGCTATTAAATAAAACTGTTATTGTTTTGATTCTCTGAAATCATAAGCTTATAATTTATAAATGTCCATGTGACCAGGCCATTGGGTGCCACTAATAAAACTGTTAATGTTTTATAATTAGGATAAATTATAATGGAAATCCTAAATATAAATGATTAATAAATTAACCAAATATGGTCTCTGTTTACCATGGTTAATGAAATTCTCTAAGGGGAAACATCCCTTAGAAGGGAAGTGCCTACGGGCTATAGTTAATGTCCTCTGGGACTAAAGACAGTGGTAGCCTACAGCCCCTGTCAGGAAAAGGTAATGAACTTTGATTCAATCTGTTGGTGCACTACATCTGTCGACTTCGTCTTGTATCGAGTCTTAGACTAGCTAGAATAGATCAGGGCACGTAAATCGAGAGAATGAGAGAGAGTTAGCAAGATTTCGCTTGAATGAATGTGTATGTAAAGGATTTCGCTTGAAGCAGGTCAAGCGAAATCAACATGTCAAGATTTCGCTTGAGTCATGCTGAAGCGAAATCCCAATCCCTATATATAGGAGATCAAGGTCAAGCGAAATCATAAGTTGTTTTTGTGTGTTTTCCATACCGAGGTGCTGCCGGTGTGAGAACTGATTGTAATTGCTTTCATATCAATACAAATCAGTGTTAAAGTGAAGATTCAGCTGTTTATAGGTCAAATACTTGTTTTCCGCACCTGTATTTGATGGAATTCCTCTGAACCGACTCGTTTAGGTCGCATACACGATCCTTACACAAACCTTAATGCCGCGATTCTCTGAAATCATGGCTTATAAATTTAACTTGTCTACGCGACTAGGCCATTTGTGCTATTATTAACTTATGAATTAGGATTTATGATAAAAATCCTGAATAAAATAAATATCCTTCCTTCCCTGTCAGTATGCATTTTAAAAGGGAATTTTAAAGGTGAAACCTAGCCTACGCGGCCAAGATGGTGAAACCTACTCAAGGGATTCAGATCCTTGTTAACACCTAAGAACGTGTTAGCGCTCTTGAAAAATGTGTTCGAGAAAATCACAACAGTCATCCTTATATTGGATTCTTCCAATTCCCTTATCTAGCCTGGTAATTTAGGAATCATGGCTTGTATCATCCTATAAGATGATCATATTATAAACATCCGTTAGTGATGAAGTGCCTACGGGCTAAACTTGTTGTCCGATAAGACAACGACAGTGATGGTCTTTTGACCTCCTATCTAAAAATGTTGGACTATGTCCAAACATAATAGTCTATATGATCAATGCGATCATGACTAATATCATCTAATACGATGATAATATTATTTTAACATCCTTTAGTGATGTTTTACCTACGGGCTATAGTATATTGTCCATTTGAGACATTGACATTGTTATCTTTATGATTCCTTGTCTGAGGTGGTGAGCTATGCTCAAGCCAAATAGTCAATATGATTAATACAATCATGACTTATATCATCTAATAGGATGAACCTATTATAAACATCCATTAGTGATGTTTCGCCTATGGGCCATATTATATTGCCCATGTATGACAAAGACATTGTGATCTTTACGATTCCCTGTCCCAAGTAGTGAGCTATGCTCAAGCCTAATAGTCTATATGATCAATGCAATCATGACAAAGATCGTCAATATGATGATTAAAGATTTTAACATCCTTAATGAGGTTTTGCCTAAGGGCTATATTATATTGTCCAATTGAGACAAGGCAATTGTGATCTTTTGTGATTCTTTGCCCAAGGGGGTGAGCTATACTCAAATCCCCTAGTCTATACTATCATTGCGATCCTGACTAGTATCATCAGTATGATGATCATAATATTAACATCCCTCGTGATAAAATGCCTACGGGCTATACCTTATTCTAGTGTCGGTAAGACAAAGATAGTAGTGACCTTTATGATCCCCTGTTCAAAATAGTGTGATTATACCCAAACCTAATAGTCAATATGATCGATGTGATCATGACTAATATCATCAGATACGATGGTTATATATAAACATCCGTTAGTGATGTTGATTGGCTTACTGTTCTGCCAAATGAATCGTCTTTCAAGACGATGACAATTGTAGTCTATGACTCCCTGTCCAAAGGTGAAGAACCACGTTCAAACCTTGAAGCCCTAATCTAATAAGATTGCGGCTAATAAATTAAGGTCCTTGATGATAGACCATCAAGTTATGTTTTAAAGTCATCCATGACAAGCCTATGTGTCATAATTTGTCATCCGTGACAAGCTAACATACTAAATGTTAACATTCCCGGTGACATGCCTTTGTGCCAGATTTGATAAATGTCCTTATGACAAGGCCGTTTGTGCCATATCTAAATGACCTTTGCGACAAGGCCTTCGTGTCGTATAATCATTTATGTCCTTCATGACTGGGCTTTATGCCATATCTATCTACGTCCATCGAGACAGGCTTCTATGCCATATATGTATATATATAATAAAAGTCTTGTAAGACTAGCCTTTGAGCTATTTATAATCGTCTTTGTGACAAAGACAGTTGTGACATTATGGTCCCCTGTCAAGCAGGTATTGGACTCGCTCCAAACCTTAAATGCCATTGATAGTCCTTTTGTGACCTAAGCTAAATGTAATAGATATACATTCAAAAAGCATTCATTAAGAATGTTCAGAACGGAATAGCCCATACGGTTTATGAATGCCGTGGCTAATCTAAGTCAGGTCATCAGGATGATGACTAATAATTGTTAAATCTTGGTGATTAGTTCCAAGTTTCGAGTATCGAAAACTCGGATGAGGTAGACGACAGTCGCAATACTATTAATGCGACGAAAGTTAATAAAACTACAAACGTAAACCTCAATATTAATGGAGTTAATCTCCAGGCTGTGGTTGACGCAGCAGTTGGAAGAACCATAGAAAGATCATGGAACAATCCAAAGAGCCGAATGCTCCTCGCTCTGAATTTCATGCAAAACCATGTTCAATTGCTCAGGAGAAGAGTTTTGTTCACACTTCGTATATGAAGGATGAACCAAAGGAGGAAGATGACTCCCAGAAATCTAAGGAAGAGAGCAAGTACATGCTTAATAAAAAAGCAACAAAAAAATGGTGGAACCGGCCATCCCCGGAATCGAACCTGGGTCTAGGCCACACCCTTTCGCGCGCCTAGCCAACCGAGCTAGGTGCCTAGTTTGTGAAATTCCATTTTTGGTTAAATATAAGCACATGTACAATAACTTCCTTACTTCTTACTATAAGTCACCTACTTATCCTCCTTATGTTGACTAAGTATTAGAATCCAAGAATTTACCTCTATGTTTTGGTTACTCTTGGCTTGCTTATGATTGACTAAACACTGGAGAGGCTAAAGGAAGAAATGCCTGAACTCACCTGATGAATGCCAAGAGGCAGTTCACGATGTCATCAAATACATTTCCTTATCATTTACCAATGATAATTTCTGCTAAGTGTCTTTTTTTTATATACAGGCAATAATAAATCTTCATAAACCATAAGCTTAGCAAACTTTTATATTATTCACAAGGTATAACTTACCAAGGAAACCATAGTAACCGATTCTTCTAGTATCGGCAAGGAATCCTTCAGAAAAATCCAAGAGTACTCTTTCTTCGCATAGAGTACTACAACATATGTTATTTTAATTGTTTTTTCCCATTGTTTTTCTATCGCCTACGAATGCCAAACTATGTTTGATAAAAGTGCCATATGAGGATTTGCGTGTCCTAGTGTGTCCCATAGATTGCTTCCATGCCTGATCAGTATGGAGGTTTAATACATGGAACCCCTAAGATATCCCAATGATCATATTGTACTAAAGTCGACTAGTAGTATTCAAGGAAGATATCCAGAATGGAATTGTCCAAGTAAATGTTCCTGATTAAGGAATTCGTGGACTTATAACATAAATGTGTCACTTATTTGACACGAGCAATGATGGATGAACTAGAGCCTGAGATATGGAAAAATCTCTGTAGCCACCTTGCATCTTGATTATCTTCTCATAAGTTTTCCCTGCTTACCTCCTGGAAGGCAGGTAGAATTAAGATTTATATCCCAGTTAAGGCTGCATTGTTATGAAATCTCCATGGCGGCTAGTACCATCATTGAAAGACTCGAAACCCTGATTAACTAAGCTTTTAAATATAGGGTTCATATAGCCTAACTCGATATTCCGGAAGTTTGATATTGTTAAATAAGAAAGGCGGTTCATTTTGCTTACGCATTAATTGCCGCAACCCTAATTAGGCAACAATTAAGAATTTGCCATCAACTACCCAGGATCTATGGGCAAACTACTGGTGGATAGGCTTGAAGAAGTCTGTGGCCACCTATGTAGCTAAATGCTTGACATGTGCGCAAGTCAAAGCCGAGCATCAGAAACCATCAGGTTTGCTACAACAGCCTGAACTTCCTACGTGGAAGTGGGAAATGGTAACTATGGATTTTATTACCAAATTACCCAAGACAAGGAAAGGAAATGATACAATATGGGTCATAGTTGATAGACTGACTAAGTCAACACATTTCCTACCCATCAAGGAGACTTATAGCTCCGACATGTTAGCCCAATTATACGTTGATAAGATTGTCTCCTTACATGGCATACCTGTGTCTATTATCTCTGACCGAGGTACTGGATACACGTCACATTTTTGGAAGAGTTTCCAACAATCTTTGGGCACACGTTTGAATTTTTGTACGGCTTATCATCCTCAGACTGACGGCCAGAGTGAGCGTACTATTCAAACGTTGGAAGACATGCTACGTGCATGTGTGATCGATTTGGGTGGTAGTTGGGGTAAGAACCTACCATTAATCGAATTCTCCTACAACAATAGCTACCATACCAGCATTAAGTTTGCGCCCTTCGAGGCATTATACGGTAGAAAGTGTAGATCGCCCGTTTGTTGGGCGGAAGTTGGAGATGTCCAACTATCAGGACCAGAGATAGTCTTTGAAACGACGGACAAGATTATCCAGATTCGTGACCGTCTCAAGGCTGCCCGAGATAGGCAGAAGAGTTACGCTGATCCAAAACGTAAAGCTTTTCACTTCGAAGCAGGTGATAAAGTGTTGCTTAAAGTATCGCCCTGGAAAGGGGTGATGCGAATTGGTAAGAAAGGCAAGCTAAGCTCGAGATACATAGGACCTTTCGAGGTTATCGAACGTGTCGGGTCAGTTGCCTATAAGTTAAACTTACCAGAAGAGCTCAGTGGAATTCACAACGTGTTCCACAGCTGCAATCTGAAAAAGTGTTTCGCTGTCGAATCACTGGTGATACCGCATACAGATGTGCATATAGATGAGAGCTTAAAATTTGTGGAAGAACCTTTGTCGATTGAAGATCGACAGATAAAGAAGCTTCGAAGGAAGCATGTACCTATTGTAAAGGTCAAATGGGATGCCCATAGAGGTCCCGAATTCACGTGGGAGGTTGAATCCACGATGAAAGAAAAGTACCCTTATTTATTTCAGTAAATCTCGGGTCGAGATTTATTTTAAGGGGGTGAGGATGTAACACCTCGAAAATTCACGTCCTATAATGTGTAGACACGTGTCAAATGTTTAAACGTGTGAAAGAAATATTATAGAAGGACTAAAGTTGACAAACATGGAAAGTATGTGAATATACATATTCTAAGTGTCAACAGTGAATAAATATATTGTATATTAACCCTACAAGATGCTCATACCTTCAAACGAATAAATCATGGATCATACGGAGCTAAAAGTGAGAGATTACAAACTACAGGGGCTAAATGTGTCAACATGTTTAAGTTAAACCTCTGAGTGACCTTTTGACAAACCCGAAGCTTTGTAACGGTTAATTATGCTCACTAGAATACACGGTTTAAATTTCGTAAAGTTTCGTTAACGTATGAGAAAGTTATGATCGAATTCGTGTGCGAAGGGTTAAAGCGTAAACGTTGAAAGTTAGGACTTTTCGGGTAACAATAAAGTTAACCGGGGACTTAACAAAGTGGGTATATGTTTTAAAGCCTTTATAGATCAATATTGAGGGTTCATAATGCAAGAAAACAAGTGCCTAATCGAATTTTGAAGAGCCAAGGATCAAATCGCAAAAATCAAAAGTGCTGATCAGAGGGGGCCTAGCGCGACGCGAGGGGGGCCTAACGTCACGCTAGGGGTGCCCAGCTCCAGATTTTTGGGTTTTGGCCTGCTGAGTGCAATCTGATGGATTCTAACTCGATTCTCCACATCTCTTGACCCCTAAAACACTCCCTAAGCATCTAGGACACATGTGGGAAGGTTGTGGTGTGTGCTAGACCATGTTGTCAACACCTTGTGGTGATTGAATTCACTATAAAAGGCCACAAGTGTTCAACACTTTCTTCACACCTTCATCTGCATTTGTGTATCACTTCTGGAGCTCAACTTCCTCTCAAGTGTTCCCTAATCAAACTTAGGACTTCAGTAAGTGTTCTAATCCTTTCTAAATTGAGTTTAGCTTAGTATATTAGCTAAAAGTCAAACCGTCGTAATTACGGTTTGACTTCGAGATTAGTCAACAATGGCTCAGTCATACCTCGAATTAAAAGTAGGTATAAGTTGGTATTTATGTGGGTAATAAACCCTCAAAAGGGTTCCCCCTGATTACCACTCTAACCAGGTCAAAAGTCGGGTCAAACGTGTACTTAAAAAGTCAACAGAAAGTTTAAAATGCGATTTATGCATAATTAGCAATGTAGATAATATACAACCTGTTTGATCATTGTTATAACTTGGTAATAAGTGTAAGAACATGTCCAAACATGTTCAACCCGACAATTTCCGGTTTAGACCCGGTTCGGAACCGAAAGTCGCATAGTTTGACTTATACTTTGACTTTCAGTTCTGACCCGTTTTGGTATGATTTAGAAATACCTAAGAGCCTTATTTGGACCAGGTTACATGCTAGTATAACCCTCTGTGATTATACACCTTGGTTCATTAGTTATCCAATTAATATGCATGTTTCCGTTAATCGCTCATATGTTGACCATTATGCCCTTATTACCTTAAAACGTGATTTTTGGAAATGTAAAAGAGTAGAAACTTTAATTACTGATATATAAACTTGTATGCAAAGTTTGACATCAGTTTGATTTGTAGATTAAGAGTTATACTCATTATCGCAAAATGAATGCTTTATGTTAATAAAACGGCGTAATTAGCGTATAGCCTAGTTAAGCCTACTTTTTGGTATCAAACTTAATACCCACTGATGTAATATATTATTTTGGGATTTTTTAAAGATTTTTAATTAATTTTAGGCTGAGCATAACTAGTAGTCGTAGGCTTAATCCGGTAATTGTCGATTTTGCCCTTACGGGCCATAAAATGAGTTTTACATATCTAAACGACTCCAAACCTTTTGCTACTGATCACATATGATAAATAAATTATTTTAAGCCTTCTGGAAATATAAAAATATCAGATTTAAGTATCGAACCCGGAAATGGCCTTTAATCGCCTTATTAAGCGTTTTTAACGCAAAGTATGTATTAAAATTATATTGAACATACCCGGGTTGATACCTACTGATATATGAGGCAAATTATAATATTTTAATAGTAAGCAAAGGTTGATAAACTCAAACTTCAGTTTTGAGCTTTTCGGCTTATGTGAAATTACCAAAATACCCCTACGGGGCATAGTTTGGTTAAAAATGATAAATATCACATATATGCTTTAACCTACTGATATAACTTAGCAAATTGAGTATATTTGCTGATTACATCAGACCTGTAACTCAGGTTGTTACTTAAACTCTTTTATAAACTTTTAAATGACCAAACTACCCCTACGGGGCCTAGTTTGTGTTTAAACACGTTTCGGGCATAATGAAAGACATCTTACTGATGTCACAACATATTTGAGGCATAATTAACTTAGGAAACCTGTCGATAGCTCTCATGAATACCCGTCACGCTTATTACGCGTACGGTTCGGTTTATGTAACAAGTTTACATAAATTAGCCGAAACGGGTCAAACCTTAACGGTTTTATCTCAAAATCCAGAATGTGAATAATAAAACCATATTAAACAAGTCTCTGAACTTGTCGGGTCTAAATCACATTCTATCCGGTCTTCGCTTAATCGTGCGTACGAACCGTATCTTTGAAACTAGCCGGTCTAAGCTTAATTAAAGACCCGTTAGAATTCTAATAGGTTATTATAAAACCTTCGTTCCAGATTAGGAGTACCAGTAAAAGCTACGTGCATTTTGCTTATTGTGATTTATACATTGCTCAGGTAAATACTTTTAACTTATTTTCCCTATACGGGCTTGGGTTACGGTATATAGCATACCGCTTGATCGGGCATCGAATTCTCCACCGTTGAGTGGGTAATTGAATAAATTTGATCGGCTCGTTTAAACAGTCTTGTTACTTAAAGCCTTTGGGGGGTTAATGACCATGTCCCGAATATCCTCGGCATCATTCGAAGTAATGGCCACGACTTAAGCGCGGGGTGTAGGAGTACACCTGTCAGCGCACAAAAGAATAAATGTGGTGTGTCAATTGATCTTTAACCCGGACTTGATCCGGGCTACTGAACGCACAAGGAATATGTAATTCGTTCACAAGATTATAATATTAAATAATTCTCCCAAGTTAAAAAGATTAATCTTGCCTCTGTGCATTTTGATCAAATTATAAAACATTTATGCCACGTGCATCCAAACCAATTTTTAAATCATTTTCCAAAATGAGTCAGTTGATTGTATTTACCAGTGTAAACTGACGTATTTTCCCAAAAAGACTAAATGCAGGTACTAAACGTAATTGGCTGGATTGTCTCCTTAGCATCAATAAAGAGTCTCGCAAGCTTAAGATGCCTGAAGTCTGTTGGACTATTAATACCATTTTATTTCGATCCATCTGTGGATAAACTTCCGAATATTGAGACATTTGATATTACAATGTTAAATTCGGTTGTATCATATTTTAACTTTGCTTCCGCTGTGCATATTAATTATTGTGTTGTTTGACTATTATGTTGCCAACCATGACGTCACGATACTCCCCACCGGGCCCACCGGTGACTCGTGGAAATTCGGGGTGTGACACTTTCTATCTCTACTTTTTCTCTCTAACCTTGAAAGCTCCAAGTCTCAAATGTGGCAAAAGTTCTAAACTCTAACCCTAAAGCTACTATTTATAGGCCAAGGCTTTAATGAGAAAACTCATTAATTACAATATTGTCACCTTGCCTTTCTTAACTAGATATTACAATATAAGGCTAGATTTAAACAGTTTCAGCTACGGTCTTGAGATGACGGAGGCGATAGACATACTGCACTAACAGACTCCCCCTTGGATATTGCCGCAGTCAATCTCAATCATTGAGTCAAACTCGTAGCTTCTGGTCTTTCTCTCTCTCACTGAGTCTTCTTGAAGCTTTAACACATTTTCAGCAACGAAGACTCCCTCTTGCTCGAATAGAATCCCGGTGGATCTGTTTTCAGCTTCAGCTCCCCCTTTCGGTAAACTCTTCAGGCTCCCCCTTTCGTCAAGCTTCCGTGCTTTGGGATCGACACCTGGCTTTCCGGTTACAAGCTCTTCCGGGAAAGATACCTGGCTCCTTGCACGCTTCCCCTTGCGTTGAGCTCGTCTTCAGACTCCCCCTTAGACTCGGCTATCGGGATCGTAGTCTGGTACAACATCTGCAATTCTCAAACGTTTATAAGTAAGAATGTTTTAATTGACCAATTGTCCAGGAATCGTATCCTGGCTCTATTAAACTTTCTAAATCAAGATCCTGGCACTAAGATATAATAATATGAATATATCCAGATACTTGATTCACTCCCCCTATCAATCAATCTTCATTGATTTTGCAGTTTTAGCGAACAAAATCGGAAACTGACTCTTTTCAAGATTATAACAATTTAAGCATCCAAATCCCTCACAGTCAATCATCCAAGTCCAAACTAATGACCTTGGAGATATCACAAATTGTTTTTTATTTTTGATTTTTAATTCAAGTTTCAAATTAATGAACTTGTTTTATTTTCAGAAACACAATCACCTTACTTAGATTTTGACACTCAGCATCTTAGACATCGGTTGTCGAAAATAAAGCAGAAATCAAAATATTTTTGAATTTCTGAAATATAAAGCAGTAAAGAAATATGTACAAACATATTTACAAATAATATTTTTGTTTGAGTATGCGTCAGAGGATCATATCAGTTTTTTACAAGTCACAAGTACCATTGAGCTTAAAATCACATTAAGAATTAAACAATTCACTTAGATTGTCGATATACTGATCCACTTAAATTTTCACACAAACTTCAACTGATTCAGGATATGAGTTAGATGTATTAAGAACTTAAACTCATTCATGTGTCCCACCTCTTGAATATACTCCCGTATCCAGATCCCAATATTCAGTCTTACAGGTGAGTATACCTAGATGATATCTGTAAGGGGACTAAATTATAGTACGAAACCGTGAGAGCTCAAGTCAGAACTTCCGTTCAGCAGAGAGATGACGGCTCGACTTTCGGTGTGTCCCCTTTAGAGGATCTTTTGTATTACAACAACAATGACTATCAATTTTATTGTTTCATCAATTTGCTGAGGGCGACGCTATATTTCAAGCAATGCAGAAAGTATTCTCCGGGGACTAGGCCATTGCTTCCGCAAAATCAGAAGTCCCGGGATAATACCCCAGATATCACTAAGCATAAAGACCTAGTATCTCAGAAAGAGGGGTCCTTCAAACGAGATTTCAGGGGTTACCTATATATCCAAGTAGTGTTCCCCACAAAATAAGCAAGTTTGAATTTAGGTTTATATCCCGAAAAAGTTTACTAAATGTATAAAAATCTACCGGCATATCATCAGTGAGACTGTTTAACACATTTTGACTCTCCAATTCTTTAGCGTACAATAACTGTCTACTGATGTACTATCATTTCCTCTTTTTACACAAAAACTCATTTTCATTTTTTAATGTTTTTGTCTTTTTGCCAATAGGTTTTATCATGTTTTTGTCATTTTCAAATTTTCTAATGTTTTTGGATTTTCTGAAAATCTCTTACTCCCCCTAAAATGCAAAACCATTTAAAGAAAATTTGACAACCAATACTGATAGCTTTGTCTCGCCATCCATTTTCTGCTAAAGTGCTCTGTTTTGCAGAAAATAACATACCCCCATGATTTACAACACATTGATATTTTACAGTTTGAAAACCGTTTTTCAATCTTGTGAAATTAATCATGTTTGTTCAGCCGTGAGAGTTTCGGCGTATTCAATCAAAACATATTTTTGGTTTTTCAAAATTTTCAATTTTTAGGGTTTTGAAATATTGTTTATTTATGTACAGAAAACAAACAAACTCCCTGTTTCAACCAACACAGGGATCAGCAGCCTCCTCTTCTTGTTGTGCCAGGCTGCTCCGACACTCTTTTTGATGACATTCAGTTGTCTTCGGAAGCACCTGCACATTCAAAATATTCAATTACTTGAACAATTTAGCCCATGTCTGTTTGACCTTAGGCATTTCAACACAATATGCATCAGTTAACTTCGGAAAATCTTTGTCATTTTGCACAAAGACTTTTTCAATTTGGACTTCAACTGTTTCATCATTTACCGAAGTCATTTGTCTCTTAACAGACCATGTTTGACCTTTAGGAGTACCTCGTTTGTAAAAATGTGATTCTTTTTGAACATTTTGATTTTGAACAACAACTTTTGGTTTCCAAAACTCGTTTGGTTTTGTTGCATCAACAGTGTTTTTCCAACTTTGTGTTGTTCTTAATTTTGGTGTCACTGGTTTCCATGTTTGTTGTGAGTCAGCCTTTGACATTTTCGGCTTCCAAGTTTGCTTTGAATCAAACTTGGTTGACTTCTAATTCACAACATCAAACTTCTGTTTCTGAACATAAACAGACTTCTTTTTGTCAACATCCACAGATTTCAGATTTGGACACTTTCGTGCAAGATGTCCTATTTGATCACATTTGAAACATGTTCTCGTGGACACATCTTTGACCTGTGGTTGTTGCTTTTTCTTTTTAGCAAAGAACTCATCATTAGATTGTCTCATTTTGAGCTCTTTTTCTTCTGCTAAACTGTTTCCTTGAACAAAACTCATTTTTTCCTGATAATTTGGTGTTTCATTTCTTTTCCAACTTTGTTTCTTCTTATAACCCAACCCAGCCTTCATGTTTTTCTTTTTGTAACCAGGTTTGTTATAAAAAGTTTTGTGACCTTTTCCAGCAAACTTTGGAATTTAAGACTTTTCAATCTCAACCATTTTGAAAACTTTGTCAACCTTTTCTGAAATCACATTCTGAATCGGGAATACAACATCTAAGAATAATGTGTCTGATCCAATCATAGTGTAAACCAATCCTTTTGAATCTTCATTCAAATTTTTCTCGGATTTTGAGTTTTTCAGATATCCATCATGAAAATTACCTTCATTTTCATCCTGTGATTCAGATTTACCTGTATCAACCGACTCTTCTTTTAACACACTTTCAACGACTTTACCTACCACCTCTGAATCATGAGAATCATCAGATTTGGAATAGGTTATGTCAATGTTGTCTGGCAATTGATCTACCATGTTGAAAGCTTTTTCGACCTTTTCCTCAGCATAAAATGCAAACTTTTCCGGTGGTGGAACTTGATGAAACTCTGAGCCAATGCCTTTCTTGTTTTGCTCAGACTCACCATCTCCCGGTTTTATATTGAAAATTCGTTCAAGCACATATGATGATGCATGATAACTTTTTAACTTGTTATTATCCTGTTCAAAATCAGCAATCTGACGCTTAAGTTTAGCAACATCTTCAATGTAAGAATTTACAACTTGTTGTTTTATTTGATACATTCGTTTATACTCATTAGTTGTTTCAGAACAATATTTCAATCTTGATTGAACAAGTTTCATTTCACTTTTTACTTTTTCATATGATTCTTTTGTAATGTGATAAGCCAATTTTATTGAATCATATTCCTTTTTCATTTCCTGAAAAGCATTCTCTTTTTGATCACATTCTTCTGTCTTTTTCAAAACATTTTCTATCAAAACTTCATTTTCTTTTTCTAACTTTTTACATTTTTCTGAAATCGTCTCATTGTTTTCTTTTAAAACCTTTTCATTTTCAAACATTTCTTTGTATTTACTTTTGAAAACAGTTTCAATTTTTGTGAACTCAAGATCTCTTGTTCTGAACTTTTCATCTTTTTCAGTACAAGCACTGCACGTTTCCATGCATTTCTTGCACTGTTCAATAATTTTAATTTTAATTTCAGTTTCAGAATCAGAATTTACCTTAGTAATTGACACTTCTGTGTTTGCAGCAACTTCTGTCTGATCAGCTTCTTTCTGCTGCTTTTCATCAACAGTTTCAATATCAACACCAATATCTGTTGATCTTTCAACCTTCACTTCTTCTTCTGCTTTCTTCACATCTTCTCCAACCTGTTGTTCTTCAGTAACAGCTTCTTTCACAACTTCTTCATTCACCACAACCTTTTCAACAACCTTTTCTTCTACCTTCACATTCTCTATTTTCACAGCTTCATCTTTCACTTCTTCTTCTTCAATCTTGACCTCCTCAGCAACTTTCTTCAAATCATCAACCATCTTCTCAATATTCTTCTTCATTCTTTCTTCATTCCTCTTCCTCAGTTTTGTTGTCATAGCATCTCTAATGATTTTATCCAGCCTTTTTACATATGTTTTGTCTTTTGCAACATTTGAGTAATATTCGCCGGATCAAGGAATTACAAGAAGAACATCATCATGAACTATGTCACATCTGGGAACAACTGGTTCACCTTGTTTGTTGACATAACATTCTTGCTTTTTATCCCATCGTTTGTTCGCAACAGCATTCTCATATTCTTCCTCCATTTTCTCCATTCTGCACCCCACAATGAATATTTCTCTTGGGGTTTTCTCTTTCAAAATCTCTTCTCGAGTTTTCTCTTTGATTTCAGCAGTAACATTTTCTTCTTTCTTTTCATCTTTGATTTCGGCAACCAAAACAAACTGTCTTTTCTCTGTTATAGATCTGCCATGAGCTGTTTTTCGAACATTTTCCAATCGATCTTCTTCTGGACAAATTGTGCTCCAGTCAAAACCTTCATCGTTGTGAATTACTGCACAGGCTCTTGATTTGGGTTTATCTTCAATCATTTTTGACTCTTCTTTGCTTCGATGATAAATTGCCTTTCGATAATAATCATCGTTGAAAGGTCTCTCAGATTCAGCAACTTCAGAATTTTTACATTCTCTTTTGAAATGACCCTTTTGCTTGCATCTGAAGCAGGTCACTTTTGATTTGTCGAATCCAAGCTTCGTTGACGGACCACCCAATGATTGTTTCCCGGTAATCTCCATATACCTCTGCGCTCTTCGAATGCAACTTGCTAAACACCAACGAATGTCTATAAGCTCCATCTCTTCCGAATCAATCTGGTCGTAGTCTTCTTTGGTCAATTCGAAGTTTCCAATTTTGCCAGCTACCAGACCTTCATAAGATTCCAGAACAGATGCTAGAAAACTCATTTGTTGTTTAGCTGCATTGATGCTCATCGATGGAGAATTCTTCAGTTTGAGAGCAATGTTGCACAAAATCTCCTCTGCTTCATCAGAACTTGATTTTGAAGATGAATGATATCCAGAATGATAACTTGATGAAGTAGCTTGTGGTTCCTTCATCTTCTCACCACTGAATGCTGTCTTTGGTGAACTGACAACTTTCTCCGAAGGTACATTGCCTTTGTAGTATAGACCAACATTCTGATGATGCGATGCACCACGCATCTTGTTTTGCTTTTGTAGCTCCAGATCATGACTCTCAATCTTTTCTAGCAGCATATCAAGAGAAATTGTATCATATAAAGCATCATTTTTCAATATAAAAACAAATGTTTGCCACTGATCAGCTCGTGGTAACGCTTCAATTACTTTATCAACAATTTCTTCTCTAGTTTTCAGAATTTTAAATCTCTCTAGTTCAATTTTTAAATGGCAAAACCTCTCTATCATTTGCCTGACTGACTCTCCTTTTAAGCTATCAAATAAATCAAATTCCTTTTTTAATAACGCGATTTTGTTTTTCTGAATTTTTTTACCCCCCTTAGCTTTGGTTTTCAAAGCTTTCCACATAGACTTTGATGACCCATCATGTATTAATAAAGAAAATATGTCATCTCGAACTTCTTGCTGAATCAAAGCAATCATCTTCTGTTCATATTAAAATTTTCTTTTATCTTCCTCTGAATAATCTTTGATCATAATTTCTTCTCCTTTGTCATTTGTTGGGTTAGCATATCCAAACTTCAAACAAAACCAACTCTCATGTGCATATGCCTTCGTCCAATTGACAAATCTCTCCTTCCACCATACATAATCTTCAATGTTATCCAGCTTCGGAGGTTTTGAATAGGTTCCATAAAAGTTGTCATGTTTGATGTTGTCTTTGATCGTTTTAGTTATCGCTTTAGGTGTAACATCTGAAGCTTCCACTGTATCTGAGGTAAACGCTTTGTAGAAAGTGTTAAAAACTTCTTCAGCCATGATGTGATCTTCTCGATTTACAAGCACCTTTTTAATCACCTGAATCAACAAACAACAATGATCAGTTCTAAAAATTTTCAAACTACTTGAATCGGACAAGTATTTGATCAAATGAGTCAACAAAAGTCAATAATGAGAATAATCAGTGCTGTTCGATCGGTTGGAAAAACTGTTCGATCGGACGGGAAAGTTGTTCGATCAGACGGGATTGCTGTCCGATCGGCTGGGATTGCTGTCCGATCGGCTGGGATTCTTGAATAGAATGGCAATTCGTTCGACCCTCTGTTCGATCGATCAGCACTACGCGACAAAACTCTTGGTCGATCGGCTAGCTTGCTTTGATGCTGTCCGATCGGCTTAAACTAGACGACAAATATGCTATCCGATCGGCTGATGCTACACGACAAATATGCTGTCCGATCGGCTGACGCTACATGAAAAATATGCTGTCCGATAGGTTAGCTCAAGTGACTTGGAATCAGTTGACCACCCGTACGACCCTCAGTTCGATCGGCTGACACAAAATGACAAAAATGTTGTCCGATCGGCTTGCACGTTGATGCTGTCCGATTGGCTAGCTTGTTCAAATGATGGCACAAGACAACAAAATACTTGACCGATCGACTGGCACGTTGACTTCTTTGACCTGAATCACGTGTAAAACAATCAAACTACAAAATGACACTTAGCATATGCACTCAATAATCACCGCCCTGACAACCTTTATACATATTCACATGCAAGAATTAAAGCAATCGTAAAATTAATGGCCGACAATCCGTTTAATTCATCACATATATCAACAATTCCTCATACAAGAACACATGCAATCTACAAACAGTTATCACATGCTCACATTCAAATCATGACATCACATGAGGTGAGATACTGACAAATCCTTAATGCAATTGAACAAACTTGTGAATTATTTAATCATGGCCGACAACACACTGATTTAATCAAGATATAAGTGGACCTCTTCTTCACTTATGACACACCATGACAACAAATTATTATGTTCACATGCATTACTGATTTCAATTAATGAAGACCTAGAACAGTTGACTGACAATTATAACAGAGTTGACCAAGAAAGATAGCAGTGTTGACTTAAGTGGCTTAAAAGGTGAGGTGTTATGAAATGTAACAACTGCGCTTGTAATCACTATGAACAGTTCTGTTATCAATAAAACAATGTTATTTGATCCCAATGTTTGTTTTGTTATGTTATACATTTTTCATGTTTTGACTTTTATGTAATTTCAAACTCTACATCGCTTTCTGGAGAGTTATACGCAAACTAGTGCGTAAACGTACTCAGTTTAATGCGAGAAATACTCCGGAACATCAACATATACTCAACATACCTTAAATAACCTTTACATAACTTAGAAATAAGTTTTGAAGGCTTTGGTATGGTAAAAATAAGTTAATTCGCTTACAGGGACTAAATATGACAAACTGCGAAAGTATGCCAATTTGAACTGTAACGAACATTCCGGAACATAACCATAAGTTAAACACACCTTAAATATCCTTGACATAGCTTAGAAATAGGCTTTGAGGGGTTCGGTGTGCTAAAATAAACTTTTGGAACATTCAGGGACTAAAAGTGTCAAAAAGTGCACAAGTTTGCATTTTCGCGCATAACTTACGTTCTGAATACATCTGGACATCCAAAAATTTATGTAAGCATGACTATATTATGTTTTAGTGTTCGCCATAAGAAAAATCCATTCGTTGCGTCATTTGGATCGTTTTTCGCGCTTATGCGCATTCCGTCGTAATTAAGCGAACATCGCGTTCGTACGGCCAAACGAACCAACCTCCGGCATATTTTTGAGTATGTTTTGAGTTCCCTATACTTTAACTACATTTTAGAGCCTTGAAATGAGGTTAACGGGGTTCAAACGCATCGAAAAAGGCCTTAAACACGTGCAGGGACCATTGCTGCCAAAAATTGAAACTTTCTGATTCAGGATGAGTGCTAGCGTAGCGCGAGCCCATAGGGCTTATCCGTCGCACTACGCGACTGACTGTTCTGGCAGATTTAATGTTTCTAATTGCAAGTTGCAACCAATTAATCCTTAACCACATGTTTTGAGATGATGTGTCATTAAGTTAAGGAGCATATGTGGTTCCATAACATTTCGACAAGTGTACGCACGAGATTCGATCACGTTATTCAAGAAACGATCCTAACGGTTACCCGAAAACTATATATACCCCATGCCTTTCATTGTTTTAAGGCACAAGAATTCTAATTTGAGAGCTCTAAGTTGAAACCATTGTTTCATACCTGAGTTCTTGGATCTGGATTAGCATTCGGGGACCCTTCGTAAGTATTCTTTCGTTCTTTTTCCTTATTTTTACTGCTTTTCGAGTCAGAAAGTCAAACTTTGTTTGACTTTCAGCGTTGACCAGTGATGGTCAATGCGAAGTTCGTTAGAACTTCGCAACGTGATTGTAATCACGATGGTTATAGTCCCTTGGGACTATGCCTACTGATTACCACGTTGTCTAGGGTCGTAGGGTAAGCGATCTAATAAATCGCTTATACCTTCGAACCCGACCCAGTTTGGTCGATCATTAGGATCCGACCAAACACATTAGGTGACCATAGTGTAGGGAATAACCTTCCGAGGTTATACCTTATGGTCACGACGTTTAAGTAGTTGTATGATAGGTAGTTTATATGCCTTAGGTAAATTACCAGAATACCCTTTTCATACATAATTGGTAATTTAGCATATGTAACCTAAACTTTTGTCACGTAACTGATTATGTAACATGTTTAGGCATATAATACTTATCATAGGACTAGTTAAGCGGTCCGAACGCGTTTCACGCGCACGACGCGTTAAAGTAGCATAAGCTTCCTAAACGGGTCGTAATGGGTCGTAAACAATTATGTTAAGTTTCATTTAGTATGTAGGCTTTGTTAAACCATATCACGTGAGTTCCGACACTCATTTGGTTTACAAACCCTAATGCTACCCAGTCTTCCGATTTAGGTCCGGTTTATTAACATAGTTACCTATACTAGGTGCCGTTTGATTCCGAGATCTCTTGCATTGCTTGGTGGTTATCTTTATACAACTGAGCAATCTCAAGTGAGTACATAGAACCCCCTCTTTTAAATGTTTTCAAGGTGTTTATGTGAGTACATAGACCCCTCTTTTACTGTTTTCCAAACTGTTTTGGGGTGGAACACATGTGCCTACTGGTTACTTTCATGCTTTCCTGTTTTAACATCATATACTGCTATGTTCGTTAGTACATTATAGTACATGATTTCATTACATTTCATGCTAGGTGTGCCCATTGTGTGCATTACTTAGTACATTGTTTTACATAACATTTCATGCTAGGTGTGCCCATTGTGTGCATTACTTAGTACATTGTTTTACATGACATTTCATGCTAGGTGTGCCCATTGTGTGCATTACTTAGTACATCGTTTTACATGACATTTCACGCTATGTATGTTCATTTGATTACATACTTAGTGCATTGTTTTCACATGTTTACATTTTGGTATGACATTTGGTTTGTTTACATGGGACAATATATCCATTAACATTAGCTACGCCGTTCGTTAGTAGGTAGTGGTACCATAGGAATTGACAACTCCCGTTCCGGACATCCCAGGGTAAGGGGACAGAAAGGAATGACCGAATTCGTTGACATTAAGACAGATAGACCTTTAATTTGTTTAAAGGGTTTATCACCACAGTCGCCAGGCTTGGATGTATGCATTTTCACAATACCGCATAAATGTTCATATTAAATAGTTGCATGCATTTTTCCACAAAGACATAAGATTGATTTAAACCATGTTTTACTTCAACATTTTGTTTTTGTGCATATGGTTTAGTTGAGACATTTCGCTAGCCATACATGACATTTTGACATAGACATTTTACACAAAGACATTTGACATAGACATTTGACATGGATATTTGACATAGACATTTGACATGGATATTTGACATAGACATTTGACATGGATATTTGACATAAACATTTGACATGATTTACATCTTGACATAAACACTTTGACATATTATTCAATACATTTGACAATTTGGTTAAACATAGACTTCTTACATTGATTGGTTTGGTTTGATTAAGTGATTAAGTAACGATGCGTGTGTAATATGATACAAGCATGGTGGATACGCCGCTGGTACTTCCTATATATAAGTGTTTGTATGGTATTACATGGCGTAACGTTATTTGAATCATTTCAGTTTGAGACATAGAACATTTTATACAAATAACATACTTTTCACAAGACATTGATTTACAAACAACTTATCTTATACAAACACATTTTTACATGGTTATCTATTTAACCTGACAATTACTTATACATATCATCTGATCTTATTGTTTTCAAATGATTTACAAGACAAAGCAAATAACAAGGTTCGTGACTAAACATTTTCTCAAACATAAGTCATGAATCTTATTTTCACAAAACCTATGTATCTCACAGGCATTTTTATGCTGACGTACCTATTTTCACATGTGTTTTCAGGTGCTTTTCCGTAGGATGTTGATCATGATACTAGGGCGGACCTGTGCCTTAGAGACTTTAAAAGAATATAGACTATGTTTAATTATGTTCTGAACTCTTAATTTACTGTTTTGAGACAATGTAACACCCTTGTTTAATAAATAAAATACACTTTGTGTGCCATGGTTATGAGACAATTAATTCTGTCGCAACACGCCCCGATGTTTCCGCCGCGATTTGTTGTTTTACGCGGTCGGGGTGTGACAGAAGAGTTGGTATCAGAGCCAATGGTTATAGGGAATTAGGTTATTAGTAATGCTTTGACCTAGACTATAACTTTTCTAGGAACCTAACGCAAGTTATCTTGTGTTTAGATCTTAAAACATGTACATCACCTATCCTTAGGTGATTAACAAAACAAGGAACCAAAATTTTTCCGAAACGATTTTTGAAAAACAATCATCTGTTTTTGAATAAATTTTTACAAGGTTTTGAACCCTCAATTGTAAGGTTTTGAACCCTCTGTTATATGGTTTTGAACCCTTTTCAAGTTTGGTTTTTGGCCTTGTGCCTTCTAATTTTCAAAAATCCCGTCAAACGTTTTGGGTTTTAAATAATGTGAACATGTGCAAACTGGAAGGGTGAATGCCTGTATTCTGGGTTTTCTGTCTAGGCAAGCACTTCGTATACATCTCAACCAGACGCGAGACCAGTTGTGCTTACCTGGGAATTCTTGGGATGAGTGTTCACTTATAGGCGAGCATGTCTTCATTATACATTATTTTTGATCCATTTACTTTGATTAGTCATTGTGTGTCGTTTGTTTGCTTTGTGATACGGACGAATGACCACCATCTTTGCTTTTGTTGATTTTGTTTCATCTCATTCTCTTCATCCAATCATCTCACTCGTTTCCTTTCATGTTTTCCTCTTTTAGAATGCCTCCTCGACGCGAAAATCAGATAGCAACTGCCGAGCTGGCAGAAATTATTGCGCAGCAGATGGCTGCTCAGTTTCCAAATCTCTTTGCTCAATGGAACCAGGCCAACAACAACAACAACGTTCCATGCAAATACAAGGATTTTAACCAGGCTAAACCACTCAAGTTTAGTGGTTCTGAGGGAGCGACTGGGCTTCTTCAGTGGTTTGAGAGCATAGAGAATACTTTTCGCCATGTGCAGTGTCCGGATAATCGCAAGGTCGAGTTCTCCTCGAGTGTATTTCAGAAGAGGGCTTTGACATGGTGGAACGGGGTTATGAGAGACCGGGGTGCAGAAGTTGCTCTCGCACAGACATGGGCTGAACTTAGAGCCCTTATGATGAGGGAATTCTGTCCTCGTCATGAGCAGCGAGCGTTGGAGAAGGAGTTTGATGTTTTGAAGCAAGATAGTGGTGAGCACAGGGCTTATACTGATCGGTTTGAAGAATTGAGTCTGCTTTGCCCAACAATGGTCACCCCACTCGACAAGGCTATCGAGAGATACATCGATGGTCTACCTGACTCGGTACAAGACATTCTTACTGGTAGTAACCCTGCCACACTTCGTCAGGCGATCGAGCTATCTGCGACATTGACTGAGTCGCAGATCCGGAAGAACAAGTTGCACCGAAAGGGTGACAAGGGCAAGAAGCAGTCGGCTGACAAGGAAGATAGCAAGAAAGGTCAAAACTTGAATGAAAAGAACTCTGGTTCTTCAAAGAGGGCAAAGAAGCGTAAGGCTTCCCAAAATTTTGCTATCACTGCCCAAGCTAATCTGGCAGCTCCCAACCAACCCGCACAGTTTCCAGCAAAGAAACCCTATACAGGGAATGCACCTTTGTGCAATAGATGCAACAGTCACCACCAGCCGCAACTTCCATGCCGTTTCTGTACTAACTGTGGGAAATCAGGCCATCTCGCCAATGTTTGTCGGTCTGCTCAGAATCCCGCGGTTCAGAACCCGGCTCAACAAGTTGCTCAGCCTCCTGCTCCGCAACAGGGTCAAGCTGCAAGAGCACAATACCCACCGGGTGCTTGTTACAATTGTGGGGATCTGACCCACTATAGAAATCGGTGCCCAAGACTAGCGAACCAGAACCAGAACCAGAACCAGAACCAGAACCAGAATCCGGCTCCGGCTCGAGGCCGAGTTTTTAACATGAATGCCCAAGAGGCACAGGCTGACGATAATGTGGTGAACGGTACGTTCTTTATTAATAATCAGCCTGCATCTGTTCTTTTCGATTCCGGTGCCGATAAGAGTTTCGTGTCTTTGTCCTTTGAACCAATGCTTCGAGTGTCTAGAACGAAACTAGGCAAATCTTTGACAGTAGAGGTTGCTAATGGTGAACCCATTATTCTTGATTCTGTTCTTCGCAACTGCCAGTTGAATCTTAACGACCATCTTTTTCCTATTGACCTCGCGCCTATGCAACTTGGAAGCTTCGACGTTATTGTGGGAATGGATTGGTTATCCAAGCATCACGCAGAGATAGTTTGTTCTAAGAAGATTGTTCGTGTGCCGCTTTCGACAGGCGAGATCCTGCAAGTTCAAGGTGAGAAGCCTACCGGTGGTCTCAAACTCATGTCTTGTTTTAAAGCTCGGAAGTATCTGCAGAAGAACTATGTGGCTTTCTTAGCACATGTTACAGAAGATAAAGGAAAGGGTAAGTCTATTTCAGATATTCCTGTCGTTCGGGATTATTCTGAAGTGTTCCCTGAAGATTTACCTGGTCTACCTCCAGCACGCCAAGTCGAGTTCCGCATTGATCTCGTACCTGGTGCAAACCCCATTGCCAGAGCTCCATATCGTCTTGCACCGTCTGAGATGCAAGAGTTGTCTAAACAGCTTCAGGAGCTCTCTGACAAAGGTTTTATCCGTCCCAGCTTTTCACCGTGGGGTGCTCCCGTTCTTTTTGTCAAAAAGAAGGATGGATCCTTTAGGATGTGTATCGATTATCGTGAGCTTAACAAGCTTACCATCAAAAATCGATATCCTCTACCTCGCATAGACGACCTCTTTGATCAGTTACAAGGTGCTTCTTATTTCTCGAAAATTGATCTGCGTTCCGGATATCATCAACTTCGGGTGCAAGAAGAAGACATTCCGAAGACAGCATTCCGTACTCGTTATGGACATTACGAGTTCACAGTCATGCCATTCGGTTTGACTAATGCTCCTGCTGTTTTCATGGACTTAATGAATAGGGTCTGCAAACCTTATTTGGATCAGTTCGTCATTGTTTTTATCGATGACATCTTGATATACTCTAAGACGCAAGCTGACCACGAGCAACATCTTCGTCTTACTCTGGAACTCCTGAAGAAAGAGCAACTTTTCGCCAAATTCTCCAAGTGCGAATTTTGGCTTAAAGAAGTTCAATTTTTGGGACACATTATCAACGAACGAGGTGTTCATGTAGATCCCTCCAAGATCAGTGCGATTAAGGATTGGGATACACCTACTACTCCTACTGAAGTTCGTTCATTTCTTGGTCTAGCGGGTTATTATCGCCGCTTCATTGAAAACTTCTCTAAGATTGCAGTTCCTCTAACTGCTCTAACTCAGAAGAAAATGCCCTTTTACTGGGGATTCAAACAAGAGGAAGCTTTTCAACACCTGAAGCAGAAGCTTTGCGATGCGCCTGTTCTATCATTACCTGAGGGTGATGATGATTTTGTCGTGTATTGTGATGCATCGAAATTGGGTCTTGGCTGTGTTCTTATGCAAAGGAACAAAGTCATAGCCTATGCATCAAGACAGTTGAAGATTCATGAGAAAAACTACACCACTCATGATCTTGAGTTGGGTGCAGTTGTCTTTGCTCTCAAGATCTGGAGACACTATTTGTACGGTACAAAATGTGTGGTTTTCACGGACCACAAAAGTCTTCAGCATATCTTCAACCAGAAAGAACTCAACATGAGACAGCGACGTTGGGTTGAGCTTTTAAACGACTACGACTGTGAAATTCGCTACCATCCTGGTAAGGCGAATGTCGTAGCTGATGCATTGAGTCGTAAGGAACGTACTAAGCTTCATTGTGTACGTGTTCAATCTATTATTCAAGATCGATCCGATATTCAAGCACGCATTTCTCAGGCTCAACAATCTTGTGTTTCACAAGGGTTGATGGATAAGGAATTTCCCTATCACATAACACCTGCTCTGGAACTGAAGGACAATGGATCGTATTACTTCATGGACCGTTTGTGGGTCCCAAGCCAGGATGATCTTCGTACCTTGCTTATGGATGAAGCCCATAAGTCTCGTTATTCTATTCATCCGGGCTCAGATAAAATGTATAAGGATCTTCGTACTCACTATTGGTGGCCTGGTATGAAGAAAGACATTGCCTTATACGTATCCAAATGCCTTACTTGTCTAAAGGTTAAGGCTGAACATCAGCGTCCTTCGGGTTTATTGGAGCAACCAGAGATCCCAGTTTGGAAATGGGAAAACATTACTATGGATCTTGTTACCAAACTTCCACGCACAAAGAAGGGTCATGATGCCATCTGGGTAGTCGTTGATCGTCTTACAAAGTCAGCACATTTCTTACCAATCCGCGAGGATTTTCCTACTGACAGACTTGCTCAAATCTATGTGGATGAAATTGTGGCTCGACATGGTGTTCCTTTGAACATCATTTCTGACAGAGATACTCGTTTCACTTCTCATTTTTGGAGAACCATGCAATCTGCTATGGGGACCCAACTAAATCTGAGCACAGCTTATCATCCGCAAACGGATGGTCAATCTGAGAGAACAATCCAGACTCTGGAGGATATGCTAAGAGCTTGTGTGATCGATTTTGGTGGTAGCTGGGATTCACATCTTAAATTGATTGAATTCTCCTACAACAACAGTTATCACACTAGCATCAAAATGGATCCTTTCGAAGCTCTCTATGGTCGAAAATGTCGTTCACCAGTCTGCTGGAATGAGATTGGCGAGGCTCAACTTACTGGACCTGCCCTCATTTTAGAGACAACTGACAAGGTCAAGAAAGTTCGTGATAACCTTCAGGCAGCTAGAAACCGTCAGAAGATTTACGCGGACCCAAAACGCAAAGCCTTTGAATTTCAAGTCGGTGATCGAGTATTACTTAAGGTCTCACCTTGGAAAGGTGTGATCAGATTTGGAAAGAAAGGAAAACTTGCACCTAGATACGTTGGACCATTCAAGATCGTCGAAAGAATCGGAAAGGTAGCCTACAGACTTGAGTTACCTCCTGAACTTGGAAATGTTCATCCAACTTTTCACGTATCCAATCTCAAGAAGTGTACAGCTGATGAGAACTTCTCCATACCGCTTGACGAAATTCGTGTTGGCAAAACACTGAAATTTGTTGAGAAACCAGTGGAAATCATGGAACGTGAAGTCAAGTGGCTTAAACGCAAGCGCATTCCTTTGGTCAAAGTTCGCTGGGAAGCTAAACGTGGACCTGAGTTTACTTGGGAACGCGAAGATCAAATGAAGGCGAAATATCCACATCTTTTTCCACGAGTTTCCTCTAAATAAATTTCGGGACGAAATTTCCACAAGTAGGGGAGACTGTAACAACTGCGCTTGTAATCACTATGAACAGTTCTGTTATCAATAAAACAATGTTATTTGATCCCAATGTTTGTTTTGTTATGTTATACATTTTTCATGTTTTGACTTTTATGTAATTTCAAACTCTACATCGCTTTCTGGAGAGTTATACGCAAACTAGTGCGTAAACGTACTCAGTTTAATGCGAGAAATACTCCGGAACATCAACATATACTCAACATACCTTAAATAACCTTTACATAACTTAGAAATAAGTTTTGAAGGCTTTGGTATGGTAAAAATAAGTTAATTCGCTTACAGGGACTAAATATGACAAACTGCGAAAGTATGCCAATTTGAACTGTAACGAACATTCCGGAACATAACCATAAGTTAAACACACCTTAAATATCCTTGACATAGCTTAGAAATAGGCTTTGAGGGGTTCGGTGTGCTAAAATAAACTTTTGGAACATTCAGGGACTAAAAGTGTCAAAAAGTGCACAAGTTTGCATTTTCGCGCATAACTTACGTTCTGAATACATCTGGACATCCAAAAATTTATGTAAGCATGACTATATTATGTTTTAGTGTTCGCCATAAGAAAAATCCATTCGTTGCGTCATTTGGATCGTTTTTCGCGCTTATGCGCATTCCGTCGTAATTAAGCGAACATCGCGTTCGTACGGCCAAACGAACCAACCTCCGGCATATTTTTGAGTATGTTTTGAGTTCCCTATACTTTAACTACATTTTAGAGCCTTGAAATGAGGTTAACGGGGTTCAAACGCATCAAAAAAGGCCTTAAACACGTGCAGGGACCATTGCTGCCAAAAATTGAAACTTTCTGATTCAGGATGAGTGCTAGCGTAGCGCGAGCCCATAGGGCTTATCCGTCGCGCTACGCGACTGACTGTTCTGGCAGATTCAATGTTTCTAATTGCAAGTTGCAACCAATTAATCCTTAACCACATGTTTTGAGATGATGTGTCATTAAGTTAAGGAGCATATGTGGTTCCATAACATTTCGACAAGTGTACGCACGAGATTCGATCACGTTATTCAAGAAACGATCCTAACGGTTACCCGAAAACTATATATACCCCATGCCTTTCATTGTTTTAAGGCACAAGAATTCTAATTTGAGAGCTCTAAGTTGAAACCATTGTTTCATACCTGAGTTCTTGGATCGGGATTAGCATTCGGGGACCCTTCGTAAGTATTCTTTCGTTCTTTTTCCTTATTTTTACTGCTTTTCGAGTCAGAAAGTCAAACTTTGTTTGACTTTCAGCGTTGACCAGTGATGGTCAATGCGAAGTTCGTTAGAACTTCGCAACGTGATTGTAATCACGATGGTTATAGTCCCTTGGGACTATGCCTACTGATTACCACGTTGTCTAGGGTCGTAGGGTAAGCGATCTAATAAATCGCTTATACCTTCGAACCCGACCCAGTTTGGTCGATCATTAGGATCCGACCAAACACATTAGGTGACCATAGTGTAGGGAATAACCTTCCGAGGTTATACCTTATGGTCACGACGTTTAAGTAGTTGTATGATAGGTAGTTTATATGCCTTAGGTAAATTACCAGAATACCCTTTTCATACATAATTGGTAATTTAGCATATGTAACCTAAACTTTTGTCACGTAACTGATTATGTAACATGTTTAGGCATATAATACTTATCATAGGACTAGTTAAGCGGTCCGAACGCGTTTCACGCGCACGACGCGTTAAAGTAGCATAAGCTTCCTAAACGGGTCGTAATGGGTCGTAAACAATTATGTTAAGTTTCATTTAGTATGTAGGCTTTGTTAAACCATATCACGTGAGTTCCGACACTCATTTGGTTTACAAACCCTAATGCTACCCAGTCTTCCGATTTAGGTCCGGTTTATTAACATAGTTACCTATACTAGGTGCCGTTTGATTCCGAGATCTCTTGCATTGCTTGGTGGTTATCTTTATACAACTGAGCAATCTCAAGTGAGTACATAGAACCCCCTCTTTTAAATGTTTTCAAGGTGTTTATGTGAGTACATAGACCCCTCTTTTACTGTTTTCCAAACTGTTTTGGGGTGGAACACATGTGCCTACTGGTTACTTTCATGCTTTCCTGTTTTAACATCATATACTGCTATGTTCGTTAGTACATTATAGTACATGATTTCATTACATTTCATGCTAGGTGTGCCCATTGTGTGCATTACTTAGTACATTGTTTTACATAACATTTCATGCTAGGTGTGCCCATTGTGTGCATTACTTAGTACATTGTTTTACATGACATTTCATGCTAGGTGTGCCCATTGTGTGCATTACTTAGTACATCGTTTTACATGACATTTCACGCTATGTATGTTCATTTGATTACATACTTAGTGCATTGTTTTCACATGTTTACATTTTGGTATGACATTTGGTTTGTTTACATGGGACAATATATCCATTAACATTAGCTACGCCGTTCGTTAGTAGGTAGTGGTACCATAGGAATTGACAACTCCCGTTCCGGACATCCCAGGGTAAGGGGACAGAAAGGAATGACCGAATTCGTTGACATTAAGACAGATAGACCTTTAATTTGTTTAAAGGGTTTATCACCACAGTCGCCAGGCTTGGATGTATGCATTTTCACAATACCGCATAAATGTTCATATTAAATAGTTGCATGCATTTTTCCACAAAGACATAAGATTGATTTAAACCATGTTTTACTTCAACATTTTGTTTTTGTGCATATGGTTTAGTTGAGACATTTCGCTAGCCATACATGACATTTTGACATAGACATTTTACACAAAGACATTTGACATAGACATTTGACATGGATATTTGACATAGACATTTGACATGGATATTTGACATAGACATTTGACATGGATATTTGACATAAACATTTGACATGATTTACATCTTGACATAAACACTTTGACATATTATTCAATACATTTGACAATTTGGTTAAACATAGACTTCTTACATTGATTGGTTTGGTTTGATTAAGTGATTAAGTAACGATGCGTGTGTAATATGATACAAGCATGGTGGATACGCCGCTGGTACTTCCTATATATAAGTGTTTGTATGGTATTACATGGCGTAACGTTATTTGAATCATTTCAGTTTGAGACATAGAACATTTTATACAAATAACATACTTTTCACAAGACATTGATTTACAAACAACTTATCTTATACAAACACATTTTTACATGGTTATCTATTTAACCTGACAATTACTTATACATATCATCTGATCTTATTGTTTTCAAATGATTTACAAGACAAAGCAAATAACAAGGTTCGTGACTAAACATTTTCTCAAACATAAGTCATGAATCTTATTTTCACAAAACCTATGTATCTCACAGGCATTTTTATGCTGACGTACCTATTTTCACATGTGTTTTCAGGTGCTTTTCCGTAGGATGTTGATCATGATACTAGGGCGGACCTGTGCCTTAGAGACTTTAAAAGAATATAGACTATGTTTAATTATGTTCTGAACTCTTAATTTACTGTTTTGAGACAATGTAACACCCTTGTTTAATAAATAAAATACACTTTGTGTGCCATGGTTATGAGACAATTAATTCTGTCGCAACACGCCCCGATGTTTCCGCCGCGATTTGTTGTTTTACGCGGTCGGGGTGTGACATGAAATGATATGCTGACCGTTCGGCTTGGATGCTATGGGTCGGATAGGTGTCCGATCGGTTGGGTCAACAAAGTCAACAATTGAATTATAAAATGAGGATGCTGTTCGATCGGTCAGAGATGCTAGCCGATCGGCTTGCTGTCTGATCGGTTAGGTCAAACAAAGTCAACACTTTAAATGTATGGCAGTGGAACGGACAAGTGTTCGATCGAACAGCTGTTCGATCGATCTGCAGTCAACAAAGTCAAACAATGTTAAAGAATATTACGTGATGTAATGAAACGATGTGCTGACCGTTCGGCTGGGATGCTAGCCGATCGGCTGGCAAGTCAACAAGTCAACTATTTTTTAATGAAAGCAATGAATACTTTGGAACAGTTAGCTAGCCGATCAGTCAGCTGTTCGATCGGTTAGCATTCATATGAACTCCAACAACAACAGCAAACATATCTCAACTTTTTCGAACACAACATTTCAGATTTCTCTCAAACGGCTTTGAATTAAGGTCTGAAAATTTGTAGGCTTGTAGATCAAGTACTTTTGCACAACATATCCAAAAATCATTAATTTTGAACCGTTAAAACCCATTTAATTTGACGATTTTCAGTCGAAAACGTGAAGAAACGTAAAGATGAAGAAATTTTGATAAATCTGTATGAATTTGACTCTGAATCTGCTGAATTTGTGTGTGAAATCGTGCGTTTGATCTTCACAACCGAGAACCTGCTCTGATACCACTTGTTAGGACCGGTTTTGACTCCGAAACGATTGCGAACCGAACCGAACGTGCGACGTGCGGAATCCGTACACGAACGTGATCGAAACACAAGAGACGTAATATAATCGTGATTCTATTAATCAGATCTAAAAACATACAAGAAACACGAATCACCTTTTGCCTTTCTCTCTCTACTTTCTCTCTCTAACCTTGAAAGCTCCAAGTCTCAAATGTGGCAAAAGTTCTAAACTCTAACCCTAAAGCTACTATTTATAGGCCAAGGCTTTAATGAGAAAAATCATTAATTACAATATTGCCACCTTGCCTTTCTTAACTAAATATTACAATATAAGGCTAGATTTAAACAGTTTCAGCTACGGTCTTGAGATGACGGAGGCGATAGACATACTGCACTAACATAGCCTAACCGTGAGAAATTAGTAATGTGCACAATACCCCACTAGCCAGTGATTCAAGATAACCACGACTTAATCCCTGTAATTATAACATTTGAAAATGGAGTATTGTAAAATACTTTTGATAAAAGAGAATGACTCACATTGCAGATTTAACGGGCAGAGTTTAAGCCTATTGATTAGCCTTGTAACCTAAATTAATAACATGCACACGAACTAGGTCTGTAACTAATACAGCATTTACGATAATTCACGAGATGAAACCCTCACAACGAATGACAAAGTACGATACTTAAACATCCATCGAATTCACGACGAATGATAAAGCATAACCCTAATGTGGGCAGCACTTAAACATCTGTTGGATAGTTTCAATCGATCGGACATTGAATCGTAGCAGCGATCGAGTTATTACCCTGTTGTTGCGGCAGCGTTTCGTGATTTGTGTGTGTTTTGTAGTAATTGGACAATATCTCAGCGTACAATTTGAGTTTTTACGTCGAACAAGTGCCAGAATTCGATTGCCAACCCCTTTATTTATATCTGGAAAAAGGCGCGCCCGCGTGGCGCGACGGGGTCGGTTTTAGCATAGGGTAGCCACGTCCCTAACTAGCTTAGCTGAGTTGACGGAATGATAAAATTCGCTTCGTACAGCAAACTGTGTTGATATTATCAACTAGGGTTTACCCCCCCTGAGTTTTAGGGGCCCTGATCCTGATTCCGATTGTTCTGAAAATTTTATGGTTTATGCAGGATCACTTGGGGGTCTTAATTAGGGTTTCCTATTGAACCAAATATAATAATAAATAATAGTTTTGGTAAGAGTTGTTACATCCTCCCCACCTTAATAAAAATCTCGTCCTCGAGATTTACTGGAATAATTGAGGATATTTCCGTTTCATTTCTGATTCTAGCTCCCAAGTGTATTCAGGTCCTCTTTTAGAATCACATTTGACTTTGACCAGCACTAGTCGTTTGTGCTTGAGAAACTTAATCTTTCTGTCTTCTATTTGTAGTGGTTTCTCCACAAATTTTAGCTTCTCATTTACCTCTACATCTTGAAGAGGTACTATCAGGGATTCGTCAGATAGACATTTCTTGAGGTTGGATACATGAAACACGTAATGTACTCCAGCTAGTTCTTCTGGTAGTTGTAAACGATAGGCAACTGGTCCTATTAGCTGGATCACTGGGAATGGTCCTACGTACCTTGGACTTAGTTTCCCTTTCTTACCAAACCGTACCACTCCTTTCCAAGGAGAAACTTTCAAGAGTACTCTATCTCCGACTTGAAATTCTAGGGGTTTGCGTCGATTGTCGGCATAGCTCTTTTGACGATCTCGAGCAGTCTTTAGTCTTTCCTTGATTTGAATAATCTTGTCGGTGGTCTCTTGCACGATTTCAGGACTTGATAATTGACTTTCTCCTATTTCTGCCTAGCAAACTGGAGTTTTGCACTTGCGTCCATACAATGCTTCGAATGGGGCAGCTTCAATACTTGAATGATAACTATTGTTATAGGAGAATTCAATTAATGGTAAATGGTTGTCCCAGTTCCCACCAAAATCTATTACACATGCCCTAAGCATGTCTTCCAGAGTTTGGATCGTCCTTTCACTTTGTCCGTCTGTTTATGGATGATATGCAGTACTTAAATTTAGTCGGGTTCCCATTGCTTCCTGGAAACTTTTCCAGAAATGGGAAGTGAAACGACTATCCCTATCCGATACAATGGAGAGTGGAACTCCATGTAAGGATACTACTTCGTCTACATACAACTTGGCTAACCTTTCCATGCTAAAGGTTTCCTTCATGGGTAGGAAATGAGCTGACTTGGTTAATCGATCCACAATTACCCAAATCGCATCATTACCTTTTCTGGTTTTGGGTAACTTAGTAACAAAGTCCAATGTTATGAGTTCCCATTTCCATACAGGTATTTCTAGTTGTTGAAGTAGACCCGAAGGTTTCTGGTGTTCTGCCTTAACTTGTGAACAAGTAAGACACTTAGAAACATATCTAGCTATATCCTTTTTCATTCCTATCCACCAGAAATTATTTCTTAAATCTTGGTACATTTTATTGTTTCCTGGATGCATGGTATACCTAGATTTATGGGCTTCCTCTAAAATTTTATCTCTTAATTCTCCTTGTTTAGGTACCCAAATCCTTTTCTTATGGAATCTCCAAATTCCATCATTTCCTTGCTCTAATTCTTTTATTCTTCCTTTCATCCCTTCAGCATCATCCTTGATTGTTGTTTCCTGAACATTCTTTAATTGTTTTATTAAGTCTAATTGTAAACTTAATCTAAAAGCACGAACTCGCTTTTGTTTTTCATGATACTTACGACTTATGGCATCTGCAACTACATTTGCCTTTCCTTCGTGATACTGAATATCACAGTCGTAGTCGCTTAGTATTTCCATCCATCTCCTTTGTCTCATGTTTAATTCTTTTTGCCCAAATATGTACCTTAAACTTTTATGATCCGTATAGATAGTAAACTTACTTCCATACATATAATGTCTCCAAATTTTAAGGGCAAAAATTATGGCTCCTAATTCAATATCGTGAGTCGTATAGTTTTCCTCGTGCTTTTTCAATTGTCTTGAAGCATACGCAATTACCTTCTTGCGTTGCATTAGCACACATCCTAATCCTAGCTTAGAGGCATCACAATATACTTCAAAATCTTCATTTCCTTCTGGTAAAGCTAGAATTGGGGCATTAGTTAACTTTTGCTTCAAAATCCTAAAGGCTTCTTCTTGTCTAGGTCCCCATTCAAACTTAACTGCTTTACAGGTTAGCTTAGTTAATGGTACAGCTATTTTGGAAAAATCCTTAATAAAGCGCATATAGTACCCAGCTAATCCTAAAAAGCTTCTAATTTCCATAGCTGATTGTGCGACCTTCCATTTAGTAATTGCTTCTATTTTAGAGGGATCTACGTGAATACCTTCGTGGTTCACCATGTGTCCTAAAAATTGCACTTCCTGTAACCAAAATTCACACTTTGAGATTTTGGCGTAAAGCTTTTCTTTTCTTAACAAAGTTAAGAGTGCATGCAAGTGCTGACAATGCTCGTCCTGACTTTTGGAATAAATAAGTATATCGTCGATGAAGACAATTACAAATTTATCCAAGTATGGTTTACAGATTCTATTCATCATGTCCATAAATGCTGCAGGTGCATTTGTTAATCCGAAGGGCATGACTGTAAATTCGTAATGACCATACCTAGTTCTGAAAGCAGTTTTAGGTATGTCTTTTTCTTGTACCTTCAACTGATGGTATCCGGAGCGTAAGTCGATCTTAGAAAAGTATCTAGCTTCTTGAAGTTGATCAAAAAGATCATCAATCCTAGGTAATGGGTATCGATTCTTAATGATAACCTTATTCAGTTCCCTATAATCGATACACATTCGCATCGAACCATCCTTTATCTTTACAAACAACATTGGTGCTCCCCAAGGGGATGAACTAGGTTGTATGAATCCTTTACTTAACAATTCATCTAATTGTTTCTTTAGTTCTAGCATTTCAGTGGGTGCTAACCGATAAGGTGCCTTGGCTATCGGTGTAACTCCAGGAATTAAATGAATTCTAAATTCTACTTCCCTATCTGGTGGTAATCCTGGTAACTCTTCTGGGAATACATCTGGGTATTCTGAGACTACTGGAATCTCCTTAAGTTCTTTATCCTTAGTACTAATGATTACGGAAATCATATATACTATTCCTTGCTTTCGTTCATAACTAGCAACTTTCATTACTGAAATGAACTTCATGGGTTTATGTGGCTTGTCTCCTATAATTGAAATTACCTCTCCTGTGGGGGTACGAATTTCTACGTAATTTCTATCACAAAGGATTCGAGCATGGTTGGCTACTAACCAATCCATTCCTAACACAACATCGAATCCGGCTAATTTCATAGGTAACAGGTTTGCAGAAAATTTATGACCTAAGAGTTCTATCTTTTATTCTTGCAAAACCTTATCTATGTTAACAGAATTTCCATCTGCTGTTTCGACTGTAAAAATCTGCCTAAGGTTGGTTAAGGGTAAATTAAGTGTTTGGCAGAATGAAGTATTTATAAAACTTTGGTTTGCACCAGAGTCAAATAATACTTTTGCATAGACGTCGTGAACTAGGAACGTACCAGCTATAACATCAGGAATTAGCTCTGCTTCCTGAGTAGTCAGTTGGAAGGCTCTTAAGTTCTTCTTAGTGGCTCCTTCTGCAATTTTGGCTTTGTTGTCAGCTGGTTTGATCAATTTTGGGCAATCTGGCCTAAAATGTCCAGCTTCTCCACAGTTGTAGCAAACCGTTGATTTCTTCTTCCTGCAGTCTTCCTCTTGGTGTCCTGGAATTTTGCAAAAATTGCAATATCCCTTGCATCTTCCAGAATGCTTTCTTTTGCAGGTATTGCAAAATGGAACAGTGGAAGGTTGTCCAGCTGCTTTTCTTCTGAAACTACTACGGTTACCCACACGGAATCCTTGGGTAATCTTCTAGGCTACTTCCTTTTTCCGGTTTTCTTCACTTGTGCGTACCAGTTCGTCAGTTAGGGTGTTAGCTAATTCCACAGCATCATCAATAGTGCGAGGTCTCGCAGCTTTAACGATATTACGGATTTCACTAATCAATCCCCAAATATAGCGAGAAATAAGTACCAGTTCTGGCGAAGCCAGTGTTGGTACCACTCTAGCATATTCGAAGAATGTCGAAGTATACCCTCGACAATCTACACCCATCACCCGATGGTTCAGGAACTTATTTGCCATTTCTTCCTTTTCATATTCGGGACATAATTTTCTTTCCATTAGCTGTTTAAATTCTTCCCAACTCATGGCATAGGCCATATTTCTTCCTTTGGCTTGAAGTACCGTATTCCACCATTCTAGCGCCCCTTCTTTAAAAAGATGCGACGCATACATAACCTTGTCTTCCTCAGCACATTTACTTATCATGATTACTGCTTTAGTTTTCTCCAACCAACGCAGTGCCGCAGTCGCCCCTTCATTGCCTGCGAACTCAGCAGGTTTACAGGCAAGGAATTCTTTGTAAGTGCAACCAGGCGTTGCAGCTTTCATTTTCTTAGGGAGTGGGGCCTGCCGTGGATCATTATCGTGATTAGTATGATTACTGCTTCTGTTTACACTATTACTGAAGTTATCTTCATGAGTACGTTTGCTAGAAATAATTTGTTGAGGTTCAACAGGTTTCTGGGCAGTAGTAAGGATTGCTGGAATAACATTGGCTATTCCTTGAGCAACGATATTTTCTATATCTTGCCTAGTCATAAATTGATCCTCCTGGTGTTGCTCAGATTGGTTAATCTCGTTAACTGGTTCATTATTGGCGTTTTCCATCTGATAATTAATATATATATATATATATATATAATTTATTAGTATAGAATAAATAACAATTATACACAAAACAATCATCCAAATTTCACAACACACATATATATATATATCCAAAATTATCGATTCCTCGATTTCCCATTATATATATATATATATATTATGCATCAGTACACACCGTTATCTTACAAAGTTTTATTTGTAGGTTATTTTACAGACTTATTTCATTATTACTATTATTATACAATCACAGCTTCACCACCATCCTATCCCTAGGCACTTTAGAAGCGACGTTCCCTCTCGTCGTATTTCCAGGAGATCTGTTCTCCTACCTCCCGAATCCTATTTCCTGCACCTATCAGCTCCTCGCCAAAATGGCGGAGTTCAGCTAAGTTTTCATTACTCATTGGTGGGTTTGGTATAGGTTCTGGGTCGAACTGAGGGAAAAAGGTATAAGGGTTATTTAGGAGGTTTTGAAACTGTCAGTCATTGGTCCACCACTCGTCCATTCCTAGAGGTTGGGTGTGGATTAAAGGTTCTGGGATGGCTGGTTCCAAATTTATTGGAAGTTGAATTTCAGCAGGATAAGGGTAAAGGTTGGTATTGATAGGTCTAATGATATCACAGCTTGCCAATACGCGATCCAACTCCTCTTGTAATGGCAATTCCTCGACTTGCCTAGAGCTTTCCCCAATTTCCATTTCTGTTTGCCTAGAATCTTCTCCGATCGCAATTCCTTTTCCTTTATCTATTGGATTCTCTATTTTGGGAACCTTTCTAGTTGCTGGTTTCCTTCTGCGTACATGCCTCCAGCCTACGAATCTTCTCCTTTTCTTAGGCTTTGGTTTCTCCAGAGGTGGAGCGTGGAATTCCATAGGTTCTTCCACATCGGGTATGTAACCAGTGAAGTCATTGGAAACTTCTATTTTCACCGGATAAAGATTGAGATTCTGAAGGGCTTCAGATAACTCATTCAGCTGTTTAGCATATATGCAAAAATGCACACAAAATGCTAAGTTAAAATTTTATAATATAATTTCACAGAAAACATTCAAGTATTATTGCATATCGTGTGACTAATTTAATACAAAGGATAACTGACAATTAAAACATACTAGGGTTTATTGTAAACTTATTTATTTACTGGGTAAAGTTTCTGGCTTGTAGATGATATGGGTGCTAGGACTGAGTCAGGGTATTTAAATATTAGCATTTACTGCTACCGTAGCTAACATATAGAGATCTGCCCATTTTTCATCTAACTTATCTTCCCATGGTGGGTTATTGCCTAATTTCTGGGTTTCCTGATTAACCCTCACATCTTTTGGTTGTGACCTCTTCATTTTCTCTTGACTTTTCCTAATAATTAAACTTCTTTTATTAGGAGAAAGTGGTTCCTCATATTGTGCCTTACGAATAAATATTCATTCCTCAGTATTTGCTGAGTGTTTTGAAGATGAAGTTCCTTTTTCTTTTGGTGTACTATCTATTTTACGATAGATGTCTGAAAGTCTTTGCTTACCCATACTGTAAACAATTATTCAAATAATAAAACACGTAATCACAAAATGGTAGTCAGTAAAAATTAAGTATTTTCTTAAATACTTAGTTGGCTTAAATCAGTGGCCCTGATACCACCTTTTCCTGTCACGGCCCCAGCCCCGGTTTGACCCGGTCAGGAGCCGCGGGACAGGAACCCGTGGTATCTAATTGATGCGACAGCGGAAGATTTTAACAGGATCTTTTAAAAACTCAAATTGCCTGATTATTTTATTTCATAATCCGGGATATACCCCGTAATTTACAATAGAGGAATTTCACAAGTAAATTCCCTGATTTATTAAAACATGTTTATTCATTTTAACTGAGCCACCTCTTCAAGCTTGTTAGTGCTCCGTAGCACGTTTTCCTTGATTTACAGCAGGTCGCCTAAAACATGTTTTAAAAATATTTTGTCAGCGGGGAAATACTGGTGAATCATTCATTTTGACAAAATGACACATAGTTATTAATTACAGCATAAGAGCGATTACAATGGCTTCTATCTTATTTTTATCTGGCGCCTTGTCACCCGTGTGACGATGGTCATACCACTATTGGGTCCCACCCCAAGTAGTGACGTTTATCACTGTTAGGATTTATTAGCCTAACCGTGAGAAATTAGTAATGTGCACAATACCCCACTAGCCAGTGATTCAAGATAACCACGACTTAATCCCTGTAATTATAACATTTGAAAATGGAGTATTGTAAAATACTTTTGATAAAAGAGAATAACTCACATTGCAGATTTAATGGGCAGAGTTTAAGCCTACTGATTAGCCTTGTAACCTAAATTAATAACATGAACACGAACTAGGTCTGTAACTAATACAGCATTTACGATAATTCACGAGATTAAACCCTCACAACGAATGACAAAGTGCGATACTTAAACATCCATCGAATTCACGACGAATGACAAAGCATAACCCTAATGTGGGCAACACTTAAACATCTGTTGGATAGTTTCAATCGATCGGACATTGAATCATAGCAGCGATCGACTTATTACCCTGTTGTTGCGGCAGGGTTTCATGATTTGTGTGTGTTTTGTAGTAATTGGACAATATCTCAGCGTACAATTTGAGTTTTTACGTCGAACAAGTGTCAGAATTCGATTGCCAACCCCCTTTATTTATATCTGGAAAAAGGCACGCCCGCGTGGCGCGAGGCTCTGTCGTGTGGCGCGACGGGGTCGGTTTTAGCATAGGGTAGCCACGTCCCTAACTAGCTTAGCTGAGTTGACGGAATGATAAAATTCGCTTCGTACAGCAAACTATGTTGATATTATCAACTAGGGTTTACCCCTCCCTGAGTTTTAGGGGCCCTGATCCTGATTCTGATTGTTCTGAAAATTTTAGGGTTTATGCAGGATCACTTGGGGGTCTTAATTAGGGTTTCCTATTGAACCAAATATAATAATAAATAATAGTTTTGGTGAGAGTTGTTACACATATGTAATTAAATATTTATAATAAAATAATAGGTAATGACCGGGTCGGGTTAGCTGATCCGGGTCATACCTCGTCATGTCCCCCCAGTCCGAAGTTATGGAATGAAATTCATGAAATCGGACTAAAAAAGGAAAAAGTCGAAATTCCCCCTTTGAGTGTAAGTTTCTCGAGTGGGGTACCGTTATGCTTTTTGAAAAATGGCGACGATAGGAAAGGATGTGACAGTTAAGTCATCATTAGGATGACAGTTGTACTTCCCCTGTCTTGACACGCGTTCCCACCCGTTTGCCGTTTTGAATTCGAAAGGTTGCAATCCCTTATAAATAGTTTTCCCGTTTAGGGTTTGGGATTTCAATTCCTTCCTTGTTCACAACCACTTCCTTCAACTTCTTGAATCCAAAAATGGCTTCCAAAACCGGCGAAACATCTTCTTCTGCCCCTGCAAGTTCTGATGCCTTGTATGTCAAATGGGGCCTTACTTCGTTCAACAATCTTATTCAAGATTACGATATTAGGGCAGAGTGGAATCCTGTACTGCCGTCCAAGACAGACACGGCATTTCCGTAGAAGAAGGGTAAAATCAATTTGTTTAGTGATTTTTTAAAATTTTGCAACTTCCGATTGCCGATCACCAAGTTTTGTAAGTTGGTTCTTGATCATTATCCCATCCACATTTCCCAATTGCATCCGTTGGGGTTGGTTAAACTCCGACAGTTCGAATTTGCTTGTATAGCCCTGGGTCACATCCCTTAACTCACCGTTTTTAGGGCTTTTTTCGTTCTTGTGTGGAAATCCCCCCTTTTCACCTTTGACAGGAGGGATACCGACATATCTTGCTTGAGGGACATTCCTACTAGTTCCTTGGATAAGGATTGGAAAAAGAAGTTCTTCTTTATCGACGCCGGTGTGATCCCTGGGGAGATGCAGTGGAGGGAAATGGGACCCAAGGACAAGGTTAAAGACGACGGTCCCCCAAAAGATGCTTATGTGGCAAACGCTCTTTTTAAGAGATTGTGTGAGTGCCCCTTCGAGTGCACGATGATCCCAGAGGGAGCCTTGGTGATGGCGGGAATGATTCTGCTATGGCGTGACATCAGGTTGTATCCTTCCTTCCAAAGGGAGGATGAAGGTATGTGACTCTTTGCCTTGAATTTACTTTGTTAATTGTTTCTGCATTGACATGTGTAAATGTCAAACAGGTAAGTGGAGATTGTTTGACTTTGTTGATCCTCCGCGGAATGCTGCGTTGAGGGTCGCGGACCGCGTAATTAGTGACAGGAGCCTGATGTACTGAAGATCCACCTGGAGCAGTTTTTGCTGCCTGCTGTGCCGGTGGATCCGGCTGCTTATATTTCCCAACCTCCCCCCAGCGGAGGAGGTGGTGTTTCTGCCGCAGAGGCGAAAAAACCGATCCGGGTGAGAGTCATCAGGAGGAAGTATATGGCCGCGGGGGCCGCTACTTCTGCTGTTACGGTTGCCGTTTCTGTGCCCGCTGGGGATGTTGCTGTTACATCCACTGCTGCTGAGTTGGTGAGTCCAACTCGCGTGTCGAAAAAAACGCAAAATTGTTCCAGCCCTGACTGCTTTTGAGGCTATTCAAACCGCCTATGCCATGCCATCTGGTAAGTAATTTTGTTTGTGGGTGTTATGGTGGACTTTGTGTTCCATGTTGCTGAAAGTCTGATTTAACACAGGTTCTACTACTGGGGTTCAAGTTGAGGGTGTGTCATCTGCCCCTTTGACATCTGTGGAAGTTATACCTTCCGCTGCTAGCAGACCAAGCCTTTCGGAGCTTATATCACAGGCAAGTGCTGCCGCTGCTGTCTGTTGTTCTATGCCACCCCCTATACCCACAAACGCTGTGGCTGTGACGACCAGTCCGGTTTTGACACCGCTGCCTTAAAGTGTTACCCCCACGTCCTTGTTCGACTCTCCCTTCAGCGTTTTTTCTGCAACTGGGAAGGAGATGCCTACAGTGTCTGCTGCTCACGAGGCAACCAATGCCGGAGATACCGCCGTGAGCGATGCCGGGGGGTCTAGAAGTGGGATTGTTGATGATGGGGCCCGTTTGGGTGATGATCTTTATCTGCCCACTATTAATTGGGATCCGAATGTGTAAGACAAGCGTTATTAGCCCAAGTGGAAGATAGCGGAATAATCAAGGTTGATCTTCCCCCCCAGTGGTACATCATTGGGTCGAGCGTGCATACCCTCCAGCTGAGTCAGCCTATGTTGAGGGGTTACACAATGAAAATATAATGACTGCCACGATGGTGGACTCTGTCAGTCATCCCTGAGACTAGCAGAAATCCGACGCCGGTGGATGCATGATAACAATGAGCTCAACCGGGCGCGGATTGCTATTCAAGAGCTGAAGGATGAGAAATATCATTTGGAAAGTCAACTTCAAGCTGCTGGCTTGAGGGATAGCAGGTTTGTGTTTGAGAAAAACAAGGCAGAGGATGATTTGAAGCGTGTGACGGCTCATCTTGCCGAGAAGAGAATAATATAGGCTCGTGATATAGCGGAGAAGGATCGAGTCCTTGCTCATGCTAAATCTGTTCAGGAAAAATTTGGAGCATAAAGCTGTTACCGAAGCTCAAAAGGTGAGATCTGAGATGTCTGCTAAGATGGAAAAGTTTCGAATTGACGCTGATTTTGTGTCTCAGGTGCAGGAGCGGTACCAAGCTTTAACTGTTGAGGTAGAAGCGTCTAATGCCAAGGCCCAAGGCCCAAGCCAAGCAAGTTGAGTTGGAGGAGCGGGAGGATCAACTTAGAAAGCTTCAGCAACAATGTGATTCCCTTGTCTCCGAGAAGAATAAGCTTGTCCAGTCTTCCGCCACCCACCAGGCACGCCTTAAAGAGGCGGAAAGCACCTTGAAATCAAATACCGAGGTGGATAGCCTTACAAGTCAACTTGCTGGACTGCGAGGTGACAAGAATTGGTTGATAACCAATGGCCTGGTTGGGGCGTTTGAGTACCTACGCCAATCAGAGTCTTTTACTGCTTTGTTGGACCGCCTTTCTGCTGCAGCTTATCAATCGGGTCACCATGATGGCATTTACCATGGTTATTTTGAATGTCAGCAGTCAGATAAAATTACTCCCGCGTTTCACACAAAAAGAGGCAAACTTCAGGGAGATATGGCGGATGCTCTTGAAGCGGCGTGCAATGATCCACTGCACGCGTATGCAGATCTGACGAGTAAAGTGGCTGAAGACGGTGTGGACTCTTTACGCCTAATGTTGGACCCTGCGGAAGAGTCGGAAGAGGAATGAGTGTTTTATGTTGTTATGTACACTATTCCTTAGATATTTTGTATAAACACTATTTTGTTTGGGTTATGTGCAAACAAATGATTTTTTGTCAGACATTTAATGCTAATATCATGATGAATGATGCCGCCGTTTGCCTGAAATGTGGCGATTTGACGTGTAATGATGACTTTTCATTAATTTTTCCATCGTCATCACTGTCAGATCCCTTAGACCTGTATAAATTACGTCTCACTTTTTCCAAATTTGGTAATTCGAAAAAATGGGACGGAAGTGCTATAAACAGAAAATTTCTGAAGTTCTCTGACGCTTGGATGCGGCTGATGGTTTGATTCATCTTCAAGTTCCGGTAACGGATGAGATGATCAAAGGAAAGGAGGTGAGCTCCGATGATGCTGTACCCCGGGTTAGCCGGTCTTGCAAGAGTGTCGTATATGAGGGTCCTTCAAAAGCTGATGCAAGTATGATTTCTCTATCAGCTGACACTCTGATGGAAACCTTTCCCCCTGATTGTGTTCAACGCTGTAGACTGGTGTACGAACGACGCCGCAGTGGCCGTCGCTGTACGAACCTGGTTGATGATCGGGAGGTGCTGGCTCTTCCGATAGATGAGGATAATGTCGATGACTTGATCGTTGATCCTCATCCGTTGGAAGATTATGGTGTGGCATTGTACACCCCTGCAGAGGTGAGGGCAATGCTTTCCAAGAAGTAGATATTTAGAACATGTTCGTTTTTTGGTTCCCGTATGTTGGTGTTTAGCAACAGGGACAAGTACTTGGTTTTTTGTAAGATAGTTGTATGTATTTATTACCAAAATACCTATCTTTTTTGCAGTGGTTAATGTATCTATTACTAAGATACCCACTCTTAGCGTTGTATATTTTTGATCCTTTGACTTATATATGAAAAGTATTTCGTGTCCAGGATGCTTTTTTACCGTTATGTGCAATTTAAATGCGATGGTAATTTTTTGTACCGTAAAGTGCAGGTTAAATGCGATGGTAATTGTTACTATGCATGTAAGTAATGAGGGAAAATAATAAAAAATAAAGGATTTTTATTAACTCAATACTTAAAAAAGAGACATCGTTAGAGATAACTTACACTTGTTTGCAAAAGAAAAACAATCAGACCCGCTGTTAGGGTAAGCCCCTTTGCCTAAGTCTTCTTGGATGACATAGGGACCTTCCCAGTTGGGTCCCAGTTTGCCTGAGGGTTCCGCTCTACTGGCTTCATAATCACGCATGACGTACTCTCCTTACTTGAAAGTATGCTGAGCCACGCGCTGATTATAGTATTTTTCCAAAGTTTTCTTATACTTGGCCTCGCTGATGGCGGCTGCCTCGCGCCGTTCTTCCAGCAAATCTAGGCCTTCGCTTAGGAGCCTGTCATTGTCATCATTAGTAGTAAGGCGTGTCAATGATGGTAATCCCACTTCCGCGGGTATCATGGCCTCTGCGCCATAGGTCAGGCTGAAAGGGGTTTCGTTGTTACTTGTCTTGGGCATTGTTTGATGTGCCCAGAGGACATTTGGCAACTCTTCTACCCAAGAACTTCCCTCATAACCCAACCTTCTTTTAATTCCATCCAGCAAACTCCTATTCGCCCGCTCCACTTGGCTGTTTCCCTGTGGATGTGCCACCGACGTAAAGATTTGTTGAATCTGCAGCTCTGCACACCAGTCTTGTAAGACCCTGTCGGTGAATTGTGTTCCATTATCACTCACCAAGTATAGCAGCAGTCCAAATCGGCACACTATGTGCTCCCATAGGAACTTTTTGGCATTTTCGGCAGTTATTTTAGCCAAGGGTTTGGCTTCAACCCACTTGGTGAAATAGTCGATTGCCACAATTAGGTACTTCAGCTTCCCGGGGGCCAGCGGGAATGGCCCCACGATATCGACTGCCCATTTTTGAAAAGGCCAGGCCGCCATGACAAGAATTAAATTGTTCTTGGGGCGGAGTGTTTGAGGAGCAAACTTTTGGCAACTACGGCACCTTTTGAGTTCATCTACCGCGTCTTCATGCATCCCAGGCCAATAGTACCCGGCGTTGTGGATTTTGGCGACCACTGCCCGGGGTCCAGCGTGAATGCCACAAATGCCAGCGTGTATTTCTTGAATAAGGTATTCTGCTGGGGATACACACCGCAGTAGTGGTCCTAAGTATGACTTCCTGTACAGGACGCCGTTGTTTACTTCATATTGCAACGCCTTGGTTTGTATCTTTTGGGCTTCGCCTCTGGCAGGGGGTAATTCCCCCTTTGTGAGGAACTTTAGGATCAGAGTGTACCAACAAGGTTCCTCCACTGTGATGGCGGAAACTTCCCAGGGTTCAATGGAAGGTGTTTGTAATGTTTCTACCTTTAGTTCTCTTTCCATACCCGAGGTAGCAAGTTTGCTCAAGGCGTCTGCTATTTGGTTTTTTCCTCGATGGACGTGATTAAGCGTGACACTGTCGAAGAAAGCTATGAGCTCCTTGGTCTTGGCCAAATACTTTGCCATAGATTCATCCTTGGCTTCATAAGTTTCATTTACTTGGTTATTGACTAGCAGAGAGTCAACATATGCATCGACCCTTGTTGCTCCCATAGATTTGGCCATTCTTAAGCCCGCTAGTAGCGCTTCATATTCTGCTTCATTGTTGGAGCATTCAAAGTCAAACCGTAAGGCGTACATTAGCCTTATTTCATCTGGGCTTATTAGCATGAGACCCGCCCAGGATCCTTTTCCACTCGACGATCCGTCAGTGTACAACTTCCAGGTTTGCCTGGCCGTGCTGGACTCCTGTATATCTTGAACTGCAGGGTCTTGTATTACTTCTCCATCAGGAATTTCAGCCAAGAAATCAGCGATCACTTGCCCTTTAATTGCTGTTCGCTTTCGATATTCAATATCTAGGGCTCCCAATTCGATTACCCATTTAGCCAATCTTCCGGAGATCTCTGGCTTGTGCAAGATTTGCTGTAGCGGGTAATTCGTTAAGACCTGTACGCGATGCCCTTGAAAGTATCTTCTGAGAAGCCGGGTAGCGTGGACTAACGCCAGTACCAACTTTTCGAGTGTTGGATACCGCGTTTCGGGTCCCGCTAGGACTCGGCTGATATAATATATGGGTGTTTGTTTTCCATCTCTTTCCACCATGAGTACCGCGCTTACCGCGTTGTGAGTTGCCGCCAGGTACATTTTTAGTAGTTCCTTTGGGTATGGCGCTGTCAACATGGGTAGTTTTTCAATGAACCGCTTCATGTCTTTGTCACACCCCGATATTTCCACGTATTACCGGTGGGGAGTATCATGACGTAGTTGATATCATCATAGACAGTTTATCACAGTTTAATACACAGCGGAAGTCGAAAGATAAAAACATTACAAACCGAATGGAAGTAATATCAATTATTACAAAAACGGCTGTAAGGGATCCACAGGCGGATCAAAGTTAAAAGGATCATTGTTCAACAGATTTATAAACATCTAAGCTTGCAAGACTCTTTATTGATGCTAGGAGTAGCCAGCCTATTCCGTCTAGTACTTGCACTTAGCCTTTTTGGAAAAATACGTCAGTTTACACTGGTAAATACAATTAACCGACTCATTTTGAAAATGTTTAAGAAAATTGATTTGGATGCACAAGACACAAAATAATCTTTTATAACTTGGGACAATTATTTAAAAATAAACTTGTTAAAGAATTACATGTTTATTATACGTTCAGTAGCCCGGGCTGAAAACCGGGTTAAAGATTAATAGACACACCACATAATATATCCCACGGCGAGTTATTCTCAAACAGGTGGGGACATTATTTTACATACGCACCGGCAGGTGTATGCCTACACCTCGTGCTTAAGTCGTGGTCATTTCAATGAATGAGCCGAGGATATTCAGGACATGGTCATTAACCCCCCAAAGGCTTAGAATAAACAAAACATATTAAACGGGTTATCTCACTGATTTAACCTTCATACGATTAAAAATTCAATACCCGACCAAGCGGTATTTTATATACCGTCTCCCAAGCCCGTATAAGGGAAAATAAGTTAAAAGTATTTACCTGAGCAAATTATACAAATTTATCCCAGCCGTGCAAATCAGCAAGTACAGTTATCTTTTACTGGTCTCCTAAATCTGGAACGAAGGTTTTAATTAACCTATTAGATTCCTAACGTGTCTTACTTAAGTTTAAACTTAGACCGGTTAGCTTTAAAGAAAGGTATACGGTTCAAAACACATGATTAAGCGAAGACCAGATTAGAATGTAGTTTAGACCCGACAAGTATGAATACTTGTATAATATGGGTAAACTAATCACATTCTGGATTTTGAAGTGAAAATGATAAGTTTTGACCCGTTTCGGTTATTTTATGCAAACTAGTTACATAAACCGTACCGAACGCGATAAAAGCATAATGGGTAACCAAATGAGTCATGAATAGGTTTCCTAAGTTAATATGCCTTAACATGTTGTGATATCAGTAGGATACCTTCCATTACGCCCAAAACGGATTTAAAATCAATTTAAGCCCCGTAGGGGTATTTTGGTCATTTTAAGGATTATGAAAGAGGTTGATGCATGTGAAGTGTTATATATATTAGGTGTATATTTTAAGCCCCTTTAACACTTATTTTTAGCCAAGTTTTAAATTTATAAAACATGATATTTTACTAACACTAAATACACATATGGGCAAGTGCACCCATCGTGAGCGTAGTATAGTGTTGGCAAGATACCGAGGTCGTCCAAGGACACAAGAGCTTTTAATATCGGTTTATCCTCAACGTCTAATCAATATAAAAAGGTTAGGAAAAATGTTTTAAACTAAGAAAAATAAAAACTAACTAAAATGCTGAAAATAAAAATAAAAAGAAAAAACAGATAGACAAGATGAATCACTTGGTTCCTACTCGTATCTAGTGTAACCTTTGATTATTTCCGCACTTTTGCACTATTTTAAGAGATTATCTTAGTTATTGTAGTAGGCCCCTCTTTTGAAGGTGACGTTACCCTCACCCCAGTAGTTTGAGTCAGCAAGGATACAATCCTAAAAGGGTGGATTATTGGAAGATAATTAATTAAGTTATTAATGCAAATTATGGTAGGCCCCTCTTTTGGAGGTGACGTTACCCTCGACTAAGTAGTCTGAGTCAGCAGGGATACAGTCCTAAATAGCCGGGTTATAGTATTAATAGTAGTTAACTTATGAGGGGATCAAAGAGTTTGGACCCCCGCCATCCAATACCGTTAAGTATTGAAGGAGGTCCTACTAAATTTGACCCAGGTCCATTGCAGGACCTCTAAACGCTGAACAATGGCAAGACCTGTACCAAACCGTTCCCTTAACTACCTCTATATAGACCGTGGAGATATGAATGGTGAAAATCTTTTATTTTATATAGACAGTAAAATAATGCCAAGACACCACGGACAAACGATAAGGAAAGATCACCTTCAACATAAGCAACTAGTTATTAAAGTCATTAATACAAAACCAAATAAAAAGTGCAAAAGATTAGAAATAAAAAGTATTAAACTAGACACTTTGTCTTCACCAAGTGATGTAAGAGACTTAGGCAAACATGGCCTTGATTGTCAAGAACTCTTACGATCAATTTTGGATCCCGAGACGACTCACACACTCTACGATGGACAATGGATGATAGTGGTGGATGATGGTGTTATGGTGGTGGTGGGTGAAGTGTGAGAGAGGTGGTGTGCCAAGGGATGGTTTGAGCTTGAGCCAAGCACTTCTATTTATAGGCTGAACAGAAGCTCGGGCACGGCCCCGTGTCCAGTGGGCATGGCCCCGTGTCCACATCCTTCTCTTTCTTTATTTAATGCAGTTTTGTCTTTTTAGTTGACCACGCCCCCGTGTCCGCTGAGCACGACCCCGTGGTGCAGAAGAATCTTTGTACTATGCAGACTTGCTAGATTGTGCGAATCTTATAGTTGACCACGGCCCCGTGTCCGCTGAGCACGGCCCCGTGGTGGGCAATAGAAGCTTCTACCACTTTGTCTTTTCTGCTGACACTTGGGCACGCCCCCGTGCTGGCTGAGCACAGGGCGTGTTCAGGCTTCTGATCTCTTGTTTTGCTTGGGAAGATGCTGTCGTGGGGTCGGGCATGTCACGTCTTGTTCCTTTTCTTGTATTTATGTTAGATTTTGATGTCTTTTTGCTTCTTTTGTTAATTTGAGCTCTTTTAATCCTGAAAATACAAAAGGAAGACAAAAGCATACTTTTTCCAACATTAGTACTAAAAAAGGGTTAGTTTTATGCCTCATTTGATGAAATTTATATGTTGCATTTTTAACACATCAAATACCCCCACACTTGAATCTTTGTTTGTCCTCAAGCAAAACTCTTTAATATGTGGCTATTACACTCCCAAATGGAATGGGTAGAGAAGAAGGTTTTTGGGCTTGTCGTAGAGTGTCGGGATTTCCAAGATTCTTTATTTAGTTTTATTTTTATTTATTTACAATCCTATTCGTCATGATTTATTTAAAACTTTTCATAAGATAAATTACTTATTAGGGCATAACATGCCTCTTTAAAATTCTATTTATATACAAGTTCACATACCTCACGGGGATCACTCAACACTCGGCCGAGAATGTATTTTTGTGGATCACTCGAGAGCGGCATGGAACTTACTCCTACCATAGGCTTGCCAAGCAATCAATCCTCCTCCTTTTTAACTTATATACCTTTGTAAATATCAAGAAGACTTTTTGGGTGAAGGGTTAGGCTTGGGTTAAAGGTAGGTGGTTGGGTTGGTGGTTAGTGGTTAGTAGAAAAAGGCGAAAAGCGTAACAAGTTTCGGTTTTCGTACGACTTTCTATTTTTGTAACTTTTATTTTGATGAAGCTATTATTCAAACAAAGTTATTTTTGATGAACTTGTTTGTTTATTTTCTTTTGCTTCATCATCAACACAAATATATATATATATATATATATATATATATATATATATATATATTTTGAAAAGTCATACGAAAAATCGAACTTGTTACTAAAACAAAGGGTAAAAAAAATGAAAAAGGTTTTGGTGGGTAAAAAGGGTGTTTGGTTTGGGTTATGAAATAAAAAGGTTTAGGCTCAAAGGGGCTAACTAGGGGGATTTTGGGTAGGTGGTTAAAAAAAATAATGGTGTAGAAATAAAAAAGGTTAGTCCTAATGCCTCCATCATTTACTTACTCGGGTTTAAGTTGGTAAGGACCGGGAATGTATCGTCATGGCAAGTTCTAGAGTCGTAAGAACCAAGCGGCTATTCACACAAGAAACGAAAAATGAGCATTTAGTTCTAATGATATGTAATTGTATGCTCAATAAAGGCTCAAAACTCACTTTTGTGGGAATGGGTTCTTATGTGATCAAGTATATCTAATTAAATTTTTAACTAAGCTTGTCATGCCTTTTCATAATTTTCTTATGTTGGTTCTTTTTATCACGACGCTATCGGTTGTAAATTTGTAAAAATATAACCTTTTTGAGAACTTGAATTTCCCGAGTTAAACCTAGACAAGTAAAAAACATGAAAATTTTTGAAAAAATTTGGGGTGATTAGTGGTTCCAATAGAGTTTTGTGTAAGGCTTGTATTTAGGACTTGCAAGATTCAAGGTTTTAGCATCCCCCCCACACTTAAATTACACATTGTCCTCAATGTGTCCCAAAAATAAGTTTTTAGGTTGATTGAATGTGTAAAAAGGTGTAAAAAGCAAAACATTTGTGTTACTGGTTACCTGGGCATGACCCCGTGTTGAGTGAACACGACCCCGTGCTCAGGTGCCAGTAACGAAAACTTACAGAAGGTGAACACGGGGGCGTGTTGGTTGTACACGACCCCGTGTCTGTTAAGGTCTGCAGAATTAAAACAATCAGCAGGTTCAGGGGAGTGGGCATGGGGGCGTGTCGGCTGGACACGGCCCCGTGTGGACGGTCTGCAAAGTTGAAAAACAGGTTTCTTTCGTCGGTTTTCCTGTCCCGACTTTAGTAGTACTAATGTTTAGCACTCTAAGCCTCGTATGTACCTGCTTAATCAATAGACACCATACCATACCATAGCAAACATCCTACTTTTACCAATATTCAACATCCATGTCAAAGTTAAAAAGAAAAAATATGCAGAAAATAAAAGAAGTTAAGGAAAATAAATTGTTCAACACTTGGCACGCAGGCCATCAATTGTTCAAGAGTGGAAAAGGGTTAACCTGGGGAACCATCAAACAACCTCCTCTTCCTCCGCTCCTCCCGCCTATTCCATGGCATCATCATCGTCATCATCATCATCATCCCCTCCATGGCGTGCAATGTGGTCTCGTATATATCCAACATCATCTTGGATGTCGGATATGTTTCTTTCGATAGCTCCGACCCGGTGGTTCGTGTTGCTCGCCATGTTATAAGTGTTCCTGGTGCACATAAGGTTTTCCTGCAACAAATCATGCAAACTTTGGAAATTAGGAAAACCGCCTCCTGAGGAGGATTGGCCCGGATCACCTTGGGGTTGGTATTGATACTGATGATGTTGCGGAGCTTGGAGGAAAAGTGCCTCTTGCGGGTTCCATGCATGACCTTGCATCCTTTGAAAGCTCACCGTCCCGTCCTCCGCCTCATAAATCAGGTTCATTGAGCGGCATATGTGTATATCCACCATACCCGACCATGGGCTCCTCACAAATGACCTAGGTATGTGGGCGAAGTGCCTAAAGAGACGGTACACCCATCCCCCAAAGAAGATAGGAGTCGGTGCACTAGCAAGGCGGTTATGATGCATGTTTCGGAGCATGAGGAACGGAACATCAAGCGGCCTGCGGTTGTGGATGCTGTGGAGGACAACCAAATCTCTTAACCCAACGACGCCACTACTATCATGCCTTTGGCTAAGAGAGTAGCCGAGGAGCCTATGGATGTATCTGTAGAGCGGATCCCTCAGCTTTGTACGCTTAGTGCAGCTCGGATTGTAGTACCCTTCACCAATCTGAGCCCAAATAGCTTGGCGTTCGTTTTCACCAATCTCTCTCATTCCTCCAGTATTTTCTTCGTTTCCCGCATCCTCTTCCGCATACAACCCGACAATTGACCCAAATTGTGCCATAGATATCGAATACCTCGTTCCGCCACATCGAAATGACACCCCGTCATTATCGAACGGTTCGCACCTCGAGTTGAATGCGAAGGTGCTATAGAACTCCAAAGTGCATTCGTGGACGGAACGGAGTCGATTTGTTAGGGCGACTCTGAGTGGTCCCGTGACAATGTTGTTGAAGCGGTCGATTTGATTCACCAAGGTTAGCAAGTCCGTGCATGCTTGCCTCGGGTATCCCTCTGGCCTTGTTTGAAGTATCTCGTATCGAGCTCTAGCATCGAGCTCATTGGCGTTAAATCTTGTGAACTTCCTAGCCATCTGAAAGAATACACCAAAAGTTAGCACGAAATAGAAATATTTTCGGACAAAACTGCAAACAGTGGGCTGGACACGACCCCGTGTTCAGCGGACACGACCCCGTGTCCAGGCGACTGTTACTCAAAAATTCCATTTTTCGACCCGGTTTCGAAAACTTGAAAATTTTTGGTCCAATAGGTGCGGTTTCCCCCGAAAATGAAACCCTAAGTGCCGTTTTTTCCAAAATAACCTGTTTACCCTATCAATTTTATCTTTTTCGGTTCAAGAACAAGGGTTTGGGGTTTTTGTGAGAAATCGGGTGAATCTATGAACAATACAAGAGTATTTACTTCCCAAAACACTAATCTAACTAAATGCAAACGAATCTAAACAAAAATTTGAGGTTCAATCCGTATGAACTTCAAGAACCCTAGATTTTTCCCCAAATTTTTGGTGTGTTAACTACATGCAAGTAACTAATCTAACTACTAAAAGTGATAGAATCATACCTTGATGTTGTTAGAGTGATAGGAGACGTCGAAAGTCTGTGAAAAATCGCCTGGAACCAGAGCTTTTTCGGGGAAACGGGGCGTGTGGAATGAAGTAACTGTTTTGAAAAGGGGGATATATCCCGACTGCAGCGCGGATACGGCCCCGTGTCCAGCGGACACGGCCTCGTGCCGAGCAAAGTTTTTTTTTTTTAGTGCTCGTGTGGGTGCCCTTGTTTCCCATAAGCTTTGGTTAGAGAACTTACCGCTTTATTTTGTCGCCTCAATCGTTCGTAACTTACCAGGTATGATGTTGGTTTCATTCTTTCATCGTTTGGAACGAAATCTCTTCCTCTTCATCCTCAATGAATCCTTGATAAAGTTTCAGCCGTTGGCCATTGACTTTGAATGGAGGCCCATTTCGAGATTTAATTTCTACTGCACCGTGTGGGAAAATATGGGTGACGGAAAAAGGTCCTGACCACCTAGACTTTAATTTACCAGGAAACAATCGAAGTCGTGAATTAAACAAAAGAACTAGATCTCCTACCCGAAATTCATTAGGTTTAATATGTTTGTCATGCAAATTTTTCATTCTTTCCTTATAAATTTCGGAGTTTGAGTATGCATAATTCCTAAGCTCGTCTAATTCATTTAATTGACAAAAACGATTTTTACCAGCAAATTCTAAATCTAAGTTTACATTTTTGATTGCCCAGTAGGCTTTGTGCGCAATTTCTACTGGCAGGTGACAACTTTTTCCATAGACTAGCTTATATGGGGTTGTGCCTATTGTTGTTTTATAAGCAGTTCGAAAAGCCCATAAAGCATCATCTAATTTATCCGCCCATTCCTTTTTATTTAACCCTACTGTTTTTTCGAGTATTCGTTTTAAACCTCTATTAGTCACTTCGGCTTGTCCGTTTGTTTGAGGGTGATACGCTGTTGAGACCCGGTGATAGACCCCATATCTTGTTAAAAAATTTTCGAGTTCATGGTTGCAAAAATGGGCACCTCTATCACTTATTAATGCTTTAGGTGTGCCAAAACGAGAGAATAATTTTTTCAGAAATCTTACCACGACTCTTCCATCGTTTGTTGGAAGTGCCTCGGCCTCGGCCCATTTAGACAAGTAGTCTACTGCCACAAGTATATATTTGTTTCCTTTCGATGGTGGGAAAGGTCCCATGAAGTCGAGTCCCCACACATCAAAAATTTCACAAACAAGAATGCCATTTTGTGGCATTTCGTTTTTGGAAGAAATATTACCTGTTCTTTGGCAAGCATCACATGTTTTGACAAGACTTTGGGCGTCTTTGTAAATGGTTGGCCAATAAAATCCTGAATCGAATACCTTTCGTGCGGTACTAGCGGCACCATGATGTCCTCCGTATGGACCTTCATGACAATGTCGGAGAATTCTTCGTGCTTCGCTACCATGTACGCATCGTCGGACGAGTTGGTCGGCACACATTTTGAAAAGATAGGGATCTTCCCAAAAATAGTGTTTCACATTGGCAAAGAATTGTTTTCTTTGATGATGTGGCCACCCTTTTGCGACTATACCGCTAGCTAGGTAGTTAGCATAGTCGGCGTACCATGGTTCTTCCTTGTATTCCACCATTTCTAGGGACTCAGTTGGAAATTTTTCGTTCATTTGCTCGTCCCTGGTCGCCTCCAAAGCTGGGTCTTCTAAGCGCGAAAGATGATCTGCTGCGGTATTTTCTGCTCCTCTTTTGTCTCTGATTTCAATGTCAAATTCTTGGAGGAGTAGAATCCACCGAATCAAACGTGGTTTTGCGTCCTGCTTTTTGAATAGATATCGAATGGCTGCATGATCTGTATAGACTATAGTTTTAGAAAGAACAAGATAAGAACGAAATTTATCAAAAGCAAATACCACAGCTAGTAACTCTTTTTCAGTTGTTGTGTAATTTTCTTGTGCATCATTAAGTGTTTTACTAGCATAATAAATTGGGTGGAAATGCTTTTCTTTTCTTTGTCCCAAGACAGCTCCAACTGCAAAGTCACTAGCATCACACATGATTTCAAAAGGAAATTTCCAATCACGTGCTACCATGATGGGTGCATTGACTAACATTTCTTTTAAGGTTAGAAATGCTTGATTGCAATCCTTGTCAAAGATGAAAGGGGCATCTTTTTCAAGTAATTTTGTTAGAAACCTGGAGATTTTAGAAAAGTCTTTGATAAACCGCCTATAAAATCCGGCATGCCCTAGGAAACTTCTGATAGCTCTTACGGAGGATGGAGGTGGTAATCTAGAAATGGTATCTATTTTGGCTCGATCCACCTCCATTCCTTCGCTTGAGATCTTGTGACCGAGTACTATTCCCTCCGTTACCATGAAATGACATTTTTCCCAATTAAGGGCGAGGTTAGTTTCCTCACATCGGGATAGCATTCGTTCAAGGTTATCGAGGCATTGGTCGTATGAATCCCCAAAGATAGAAAAGTCGTCCATGAAGACTTCCATTGTCTTTTCTATCATGTCATGGAAGATGGCTACCATGCAACGTTGTAATGTTGCGGGGGCATTACATAGACCAAACGACATGCGTCGATAAGAAAAAGTTCCATAGGGACATGTGAAAGTTGTCTTTTCTTAGTCTTCGGGTGCTATCGGGATTTGAAAGTAACCTGAAAAACCATCCAAGAAACAATAAAATTTATGACCGGATAATCTTTCTAACATTTGATCAATGAAGGGCAAAGGAAAGTGGTCTTTTCTTGTTGCTTCATTTAATCGTCTATAATCTATACATACTCTCCATCCTGTGACGGTTCTCGTTGGTATTAATTCATTCTTTTCGTTAGTTATTACCGTCATACCTCCTTTCTTTGGAACTACTTGGACGGGACTTACCCATGGACTATCGGAGATAGGGTAGATAAGTCCGGCGTCAAGTAATTTGATGACCTCGTTTTTAACCACTTCTTGAACATTTGGATTCACTCGACGTTGTGGTTGTATGACCGATTTGTAGTCATCATTCATCAAAATTTTGTGTGTGCACATAGAAGGACTAATTCCTTTTATGTCCACAAGTTTCCAAGCTATTGCATTTTTATGTTTTTTCAAAAGACTAATTAATTTTTCTTTTTCTAAGCTATTTAATTTAGACGAAATAATTACAGGTAATTTACCCTCTTTGTCTAGAAAAGCATATTCCAAACCTTTTGGAAGTTCTTTGAGCTCAAGTGGTGGGTCTTTAGGAGACTCCTTATTTGGTTGCTCATTTCGATCAAGAACTTTAAAAGTTTGTTCTATGGCGACCTCTTCTTCAACAAAGTGGTCAATCTCTTCACTTGTATCGGGTGGTTCATCTTCATCTTCAATTAGGGGGTCATTATTGCCGAAAGGATATTTCATTGACCGTTCGAGATCGACACTTCTTTTAAATGCCCCTAATTGAAGAGGTAGATTGTTGAACTTCCGGTTTTTCAAAGCTTCATGAGTTTTTACAAATGGTCGTCCCAACATTAGAGGAGCGTCATCGAGGATGACAAAGTCGGTCGTAATTACCATTTGATTTGTTTGAACCGATACATCCTCAACTATACCGATTGATTTTATTACTTTACGATTGGATAGAAAAATGGGTATTTGAAGTGGAGAAAAATCACTAATACTTAATTTTTCGAAAATGTAGTTAGGCATTATGTTAACACAAAGATGTTTATCGATTGTGACATTACTAATAAATGAATTTTGAAAGAAACATGGAACCGGTGTAATGTTAATTTCAAATGGGACTTCTTTTATTAGCGACGTTTGATCATTAGTTAACTTAACACTTACCGTTTCGTCAATTTTAGTGTTAGTGTTTATCTCTTTTAAAAACTTAGCATGAGTGGGTACTAAACAATGATTTTCAAAAGAAGGTGACAAGAGATTAATTTCTTCAAAATTAGACACTTCTTGAATTTTAACGTTGTCGGACTCACCTTTTTCGTTGTTTAACTCATGTGTCGGTTTTTCACTTATTTGTTCTTCCATTTTTACATTTTCATTTATCTCTTCCTTTTTTAATTCTTCTCTTGCGCGGGACTCCTCTTCCCTTGCGCGAGATTCTTTTATACAACGATCGATAACTCTAATGTGTTCTAATATCCTATCGGTCACTTCAGTTATAGAAAAAGAATCGGAATTTTCTAAGCTTGAATCCGGTTGTTCGACCCTTTGTTCCTCATAATACCCATATGAAGTTGATGGTTCACACCATTGTTCTTCATTGTAAGCATATGATGGATAAGGTTCGTAGTTTTGTTCTTCATAATACTCATATGAGGTGGGTTGTTCACGCCATGGTTCCTCATAATAAGCATATGAAGGTGGTGGCTCATATCTTGGTTCCTCAAAGTATGAGTATGAGGGCTCATACCTTGGTTCATCAAAATATGAGTATGAGGGAGGAGGTTCATACCTTTGGTCTTCATAGGATATGTATGAAGTTGATGGCTCGTACCTGGGTTCCTCATAGTAGGTGTATGAATTGGATGGTTGATATGAGCGATTATTTTGAACCGAGCGTGTGTTACGACAATTAGTGCAATAATTACCCCTATAATCATCCTCCTCATAGGTGTAGTTGTAACCTCCTAAGTATTGATCCATAAGAATCACTCAGCAGACCACAACCGAGTCTCGAGATCATAAAACAAAAATAAAAACGGAAACAGAGGCTGGACACGGCCCCGTGTTCAGTGGACACGGCCCCGTGTCTAGGATCTGTATCTGGGCGTTTTAATTAAATTTACTGATTTCGTTGAGCACGGGGCGTGTTCAGTGAGCACGGCCCGTGTTCAAGTTACTGTTACTGGTTGTTTTTATGAAAATGTGCAGCACGGCCCCGTGTTCAGTGAACACGACCCCGTGTACAGGTTACTGTAAATGCAAATCTAAACTAAAATGCAGAAAAATGTGCGCGCTTTTAAAAAGGTTTTGAAAAACTGATTAGGCCGTCGATTTTAAGCTTTCTTAAAATCCTTGTGTCCCCGGCAACGGCACCAAAAACTTGACGCGTGTGAAGTGTTATATATATTAGGTGTATATTTTAAGCCCCTTTAACACTTATTTTTAGCCAAGTTTTAAATTTATAAAACACGATATTTTACTAACACTAAACACACATATGGGCAAGTGCACCAATCGTGAGCGTAGTATAGTGTTGGCAAGATACCGAGGTCGTCCAAGGACACAAGAGCTTTTAATACTGGTTTATCCTCAACGTCTAATCAAAATAAAAAGGTTAGGAAAAATGTTTTAAACTAAGAAAAATAAAAACTAACTAAAATCCTGAAAATAAAAATAAAAAGAAAAAACAGATAGACAAGATGAATCACTTGGTTCCGACTCGTATCTAGTGTAACCTTTGATTATTTCCGCACTTTTGCACTATTTTAAGAGATTATCTTAGTTATTGTAGTAGGCCCCTCTTTTGAAGGTGACGTTACCCTCACACCAGTAGTTTGAGTTAGCAAGGATACAATCCTAAAAGGGTGGATTATTGGAAGATAATTAATTAAGTTATTAATGCAAATTATGGTAGGCCCCTCTTTTGGAGGTGACGTTACTCTCGACTAAGTAGTCTGAGTCAGCAGGGATACAGTCCTAAATAGCCGGGTTATAGTATTAATAGTAGTTAACTTATGAGGGGATCAAAGAGTTTGGACCCCCGCCATCCAATACCGTTAAGTATTGAAGGAGGTCCTACTAAATTTGACCCAGGTCCATTGCAGGACCTCTAAACGCTGAACAATGGCAAGACCTGTACCAAATCGTTCCCTTAACCCCCGACCAGGTAGCCAACATACCTCCATATAGACCGTGGAGATATGAATGGTGAAAATCTTTTATTTTATATAGACAGTAAAATAATGCCAAGACACCACGGACAAACGATAAGGAAAGATCACCTTCAACATAAGCAACTAGTTATTAAAGTCATTAATACAAAACCAAATAAAAAGTGCAAAAGATTAGAAATAAAAAGTATTAAACTAGACACTTTGTCTTCACCAAGTGATGTAAGAGACTTAGGCAAACATGGCCTTGATTGTCAAGAACTCTTACGATCAATCTTGGATCCCGAGACGACTCACACACTCTACGATGGACAATGGATGATAGTGGTGGATGATGGTGTTATGGTGGTGGTGGGTGGTGGGTGAAGTGTGAGAGAGGTGGTGTGCCAAGGGATGGTTTGAGCTTGAGCCAAGCACTTCTATTTATAGGCTGAACAGAAGCTCGGGCACGGCCCCGTGTCCAGTGGGCACGGCCCCGTGTCCACATCCTTCTCTTTCTTCATTTAATGCAGTTTTGTCTTTTTAGTTGACCACGCCCCCGTGTCCGCTGAGCACGACCCCGTGGTGCAGAAGAATCTTTGTACTATGCAGATTTGCTAGATTGTGCGAATCTTATAGTTGACCACGGCCCCGTGTCCGCTGAGCACGGCCCCGTGGTGGGCAATAGAAGCTTCTACCACTTTGTCTTTTCTGCTGAAACTTGGGCACGCCCCCGTGCTGGCTGAGCACGGGGCGTGTTCAGGCTTCTGATCTCTTGTTTTGCTTGGGAAGATGCTGTCGTGGGGTCGGGCATGTCACGTCTTGTCCCTTTTCTTGTATTTATGTTAGATTTTGATGTGTTTTTGCTTCTTTTGTTAATTTGAGCTCTTTTAATCCTGAAAATACAAAAGGAAGACAAAAGCATACTTTTTCCAACATTAGTACTAAAAAAGGGTTAGTTTTATGCCTCATTTGATGAAATTTATATGTTGCATTTTTAACACATCAGAGGTCAAATATTAATCTGAGATCCTGGTCTAAAAAGATCAGTAAAAATACTTAATTTAATAAGTTATATCAGTAGGGTATTGCGTATATGTGAAATCTATCATTTATAACCAAATTATGCACCGTAGGGGCATTTTGGTAATTTCACATAAGCTTTAAAGGTCAAAATGGGAAATCTGAGTTTAAAACTTTATCTTACTATTAAAATATAAAAATTTACCTAAAACATCACTAGGTATTAAGTCTTATATGCCAAAAATAGTTTTAACCCATACTATGCGTTTAAAACGCGTAAAAGTCGGTTTTAAGCGATTTTCAGGTTATAATAGGAAATATGAGTTTCTGATCAGTTTATAAAGTTCAAAATATTTTATTTATCATAAAATCAGTAGCAAAAAGTTTGGTATCAAAATGTTATGTAAAACTCATTTTATTAGCAAAAAGGCTATAACCGAGATTTACTGAAATTATAGGACGTAAATTTTCGAGGTGTTACATCCTCACGTGTCAAGACATTATAGGACGTAAATTTTCGAGGTGTTACATCCTCACCTCCTTAAAATAAATCTCGACCCGAGATTTACTGAAATAAGTAAGGGTACTCTTCTTTCATCGTGGACTCAACCTCCTACGTGAATTCGGGACCTCTTCGGGCATCCCATTTAACCTTTACAAAAGGTATATGCTTCCTTCGAAGCTTCCTTACTTGTCGATCCTCAATCGATATAGGATGTTTATCACATCGTAAATCCGTATACCAATGTGTGATAGTGCTCCTTTACTTATTGGCGGAACACATCTTCCAGTCACTAGTGTGCAATGTATTTCGAGCTCTGTCAAACTCCTTAAGTAGGTTTTAGCTTATAAGCTACTTGATCTTGATACATTCGATTTCCTTCGAATGATTTACCTTTATTCAGAGCTTAACTAGCCTGATAATTTCACAAATTTGATACACCCTTCCTGGGTGATATCTTTTGTTAAACCATATTCCTTAACAAGAACTTAGGAAGTTTGCTATTTTCATAACTCCTCGATTTCTTGCCATATACTGGCAACCTACAATTGATTATGGATTTATATAATCTTATTTGTTGTCCCCCAGGCAACTTTCGGATCTTGATAATTGGACTTACCAATTCTCTATTTAACACTAGACATTTATCATTCCATCTATACAAGGTCTCCAAAGGAGTAGCCTTAATACTTACATATCCATTATTATGGAAAAGCTCATTTTAAGGTGAGATGGTTATTCCAACCACTGCTTAGCTAATGTTTAGGGAACAGCTAATCCTTGCCGTTAGTCGAACAGATCGACGATCCTGGGCAGTTGATGGCAAATTCTTAATCGTTGCCTAAATAGGGTTGCGGCGATAATGCATAAGCAAAGTGAACCGTCTTTCTTATCTAATAAATATCAAACTCTGAGAATATCGAGTTAGGCTATATGAATCTCCTATCTTAAAATTTACTTAATCAGGTTTTCGGTTATTCCATAATCAATATGGAGTTCTTACAACACTCTAACCCAAAGTGGGATGTTAATCTTAACTCCATCTGTCTCCAGGGGGCAACAGGGTAAACTTAGAAGAAGACGACCAACATACAAGGAGGTTACAGAGATTTTCCATATCTCAAGCTCCAGTTCATCCATCGTTGCTTGTGGAAAAAAAAATGACATATTTATGTTACTAGTCCACGAATTCCTTAATCGGGAATATTTACTTAGACAATTATATTATGGATATCTTCTTTGAATGCCATTAGTTGACTTTAGTACCATATGATCATTGGGATATCTTTGTGGTTCCATGCATTAAACCTCCATGCTGATCAGACATGGAAATAATCTATGGGACACACTAGGATACGCCAATCCTCATATGACACTTTTATCAAACATAGTTTGGCATTCGCAGGCGATAGAAAACAATGAGAAAAGAAAAATTTAATTAAAATAACATATGTTGTCGCACTCTATGCAAAGAAAGAGTGATTTCGAATAGATATTAATATCAATATAGGATTTGTTGGAGCATTCTCAACGTAACATCGTCACTTTCTACCGGGCATTAAATGACCGGAGTCTTAATCAGGTGGAGACAACCGCTCTCAACCTTTATCATTCATAATATATTTATACGTGCCAATATTAAATAAGTTTCTACAAAAACTGCTTGATAACAAAAGGTACATATTATACTATTATTATTCTGCCCTATCTCTTGGGCGTTCATCCTGACAACTCGTGCGTTTGTTATCTTGGCCTACTAGGGCTTCTTCTGTTTCCTAGGGCAGTTGGTCTTGATATGCCCCTTCTCGTTGCAACCATAACAGGTTGCATCTTTCAACTTCTTGCAACCCAGGGTTTTATGTTCCCTAGATTTGCAAATTCCACACGGTAGAGGCTGAGACTCAAATCTGCATTTCCCGTAGTGGCGCTTCTTGCATGTCTTGCATACAGGTTTCTCGTTGGACTTTTGTTTGCTCTTCTTCTTAGAGTTCTGGGAGTTATCTACCTCCCTTTTCCTTTTTAGTTCATCCTTTGTATCAGAGGCATGAACGGGATCCTCCTTAAGAGTAAGGAAGTGTGGTCCTAGATAAAATTTGGACCGAGCAGCATGAGATTCCTTGAACTTTTTCACAGCCTTCTTCACAGCTTTTCCAACAGCTGCGTCTATCATAGTTTGAAGAACATCCTTGGAAATTCTAAGGTTCACAATTTCAGCATCATTAGCATGCGTCGTTTTATCAATGGCGCGATTGACTGTTGTCTTATCCGAGTTTGCCATACTCGATATTGGTTCCTAATACCAATAAAACAATTTCTTAGTTGCAATCCAACAACTGCTATTTCTTATTTTGATGGTCTTAATATATACTAACCATGGTGTCAATAACCTATACAGGCTATTATAGCACTAACATTCATAATGAACATTATTTCTAATATATTAATATTACTTAGCCTAGGTCGTAAAAGACCATCAATGGCATTAAAGATTTGGACCTAGTCCATCACTTTTCTGACAGAGGATCAAAACGTCACATCTGCCTTTATTATATTAAAGAATTTAGGTAGCTTGAAAGCTTGCCATAGGAATATCAGAAAAGAGTGATTCCTATAAATTATCTAAGATTTGTTGGAGCATTTCTAAGGTATTATCGGCCAATTTCTACTTCATACGAAATGACCGAAGTCCTAATTGGACGGAGACAACAGTCCTCAACAGTGATCGTTCATTATTGAATCACATGTGTCAGCATCAAATAAATTTCTGCATACACTGTTTGATAAGGAAAAGTACCTTCTATATAGTTATCCTTCTGCACCATCTCCTGGCGTTCACCCGGAAGACTCATGCGTTTATTTCCCTGGCCTTTCCCGGCTTCTTTATAAGGTTTGGGCAGTTGGTTTTGATGTGCCCTTCTTCGTTACAATTGTAACATGTGGCGTTCTTCAACCCCTTGCAATCTAAGGTTTTGTGACCCTTGGTCTTGCAAATCCCACACAATTTAGCGCGTGGGTCTATTGTACAATTTCCAAAATGCTGCTTTTTGCAGTTATTGCATTTGGGTCTGTTATCAGACTGACTCGAGTTCTTTCTAAACTCGGAATCCTTCCCGCGCTCCGAGCTTCCCTTTTTCTTCTTGTTAGTTTGATGAGAGTTTTCCTCCTCTCTTTCACTTCTTCTCTCGCCAGAAGTCTTAACAGACTTAATTCTGATTGCGTCTAAGGTGAGAGATAAAGATAAGTCCACCGCGGACCTATATGTGGTTGGCCTAGATGCTTTAACATTTCCTTTTATCTCTGGTGCTAGGCCTCCAATGAAACGCGCTATGCGTTTAGGTTCAGGGGTGACTAGATAAGGAACCAGGCGGGACATAGTGTTGAAACTCGTCACATATGCCTGACAATCCAAATTCTCCATGACCAGAGTCAAGAAGTCTGATTCTATCTTTTCTACCTCATGCTGGGGGCAATAGTTTTCCTTGACCAATGCGACAAATTTCTCCCAAGATAAGTTGTAGAGTAGAACCTTTCCCGTGGCTTGGAGCAATGATCTCCACCATGCCAACGCTTCTCCTTTGAATGATTGTGAAACAAATTTCACAACATCTTGCTCCGCACAACCACTGATGTCAACAACAGCGTCCATCTCATCGAGCCATGTCATGCAATCGATGGCCCCTTCTTCTCCTGTAAAGTCTCTGGGCTTGCAGGAGACGAAATATTTATATGAACAGGTCTTAACTGGTGCCTCTTGATGAAACACAACTTGTCTAAACGGAATACTCCTTTGATTTGACAAGTCATGAACATCGTCCTCCTTTGACTCATGTGTTTTAAGAGGGGGCTTACAACTAGCCGCAGATAGAGTCTTAGAGTGGGTATCATTCGACTCATCATACTGCCGATCAAGTGCTCGAGCAACAGCATAATCTATTATTGCCTGTAGTTCTGCTCCAGTTACATTAATTCTGGTAGTATCATTGCTCTCCTTCATGTGGCTGTTAACTTCATCTAATCCAGCCATGTAGCTTGATGTCTACATAAACATTGGCAATGATTTATTCAAAGGTTATTATGGAATCATCATCCTTGACGATTCATCAACCATGGTAATATAAACCATATTGGTTAACTTGTTAGTTATATTTAATTAGTATTTTCCATTATAATTTATCCTAGTCATAAAACATTAAGGATATTAAAGTGGCGCATAAGGCCTAGTCACAAGGACAGTTCTAAATTTTGTAAGCCATGATTTCAGAGAATCGAGGCATTAAGGTTTGAATCACGTTCATTACCTTCTCTTGACAGGGAGTTGTAGACTTCAACTGTCTTTTGTCTTTTAGGACAATAGGTATAGCCCGTGGGCATTTCCCTTCTGAGGGATGGTTATAATATGATCATCTTCTCAGATGTTATTAGTCGAGATCGTATGGATCCTACCGACTATTAAGCTTGGACCTGGTCCAACATTTTTATTTTTTTTTGGACAGGAGGTCAAAGACCACCACTGTCGTTGCCTTTTCGGACAACAAGTTTAGCCCGTAGGCACTTCATCACTACTGGATGTTTATAATGTGATCATCTTATAGGATGACACCAGCCATGATTTCTAAATCAATAGACTAGATTAAGGAAATTGGAAGAATCTAATATAAGGATGACTGTTGTGATTTTATCGAATCACATTTGTCAGGAGTGCTAACACGTTCTTAGGTGTTAACAAGGATTTGAATCTCTTGGGTAGGTTTCACCATCTTGGCCGCATAGGCTAGATTTCACCTTTAAGATTCTTTTTTTTTTTTTAAAGTGCCTACTGGCAGGGAAGGAAGGATAATTATTTTATTCAGGATTTTTATCATAAATCCATATTTATAATTTAATGATAGCACAAATGGCCTAGTCGCGTAGACAAGTTTAATTTATAAGCCATGATCGTCTGGGATCGAGGCATTTAGTAATAGCACAAAAGGCTTAGTCACTAGGACAAGTTTAATTTATCCATTATATGAAAATAAAAGTACAGAGTTGCCCTAAGCGGGTCTTTGAAGGGATAATGTGTCCTCGAAGGGACTGAAAGATAAATATGTCCTTATAAGGACTATTAAGGAAACGATCTTCTGCAAAAGGAGTTTCTTCTTCATTCTATTTCTGAATGCTTTTTCCTTGGATGCTCGTTTCATTCTGGCCGCGGTACGAAGCTCAGCATCTCAGGGCTCCGGGTGTGGAGAACTCCTATTACGGCTTCTTCGCTTGGCGACGTATCCAATAAAAATTTTGGAAGTGAAAATTTCCAGATTAGGATTGAGAATAATCCTATGTTAAGTCTAGACTCAGAAGTGTAGATTGTGCAATTGTGTAACTGAGATTAAACACAAAAGGCTAGTGTTTAATTCACTCAGTGTTGGCTCTGATACCAACCTGTCACACCCCGAATTTCCACGTGTCACCGGTGGGCCCGGTGGGGGAGTATCGTGACGTGGTTGGCAACATAATAGTCAAACAACACAATATAATAATGCACAGCGGAAGCAAAAGATAATTATTATTATATTCCGAATATAAGTAATGTCAAAGTATTACAACGGAAGGTAAGGGATCCACAGGCGGATCAAACAAAAGATACTAAAACTGTTCAACAGACTTCAGGCATCTAGAACTTTCAAGATTCCCTAATGACGCCCTGAGCTCCCAGCCAATTATGCATAGTACCTGTCACTTAACCTTTTGGAAAATACGTCAGTTTACACTGGTAAATACAATTAACTGACTCATTTTGGAAAAAGAGTTTGAAAAGTGATTCGAGTGCAAACGGCACAAAATATCTTGACACTTTGATTAAAATGCACAGAGGCAAAATTAATCTTTTATACTTGGGACAATTCTATTAATAAAAATCTTGTATCCGATTTACATGGTTGTCCAACATTTAGGGCCGGTGATTATACAATACAAGCCGGACAAGATTAATCGACACACCACAAATATAATCTCACAAGAAGATACCCTTACGAGTGAGTATACGTTATACATATGCAACAGGAGGTGTTATGTCTACACCTTGTGCTTACGTCGTGGCCATTCACTTTTTAAAATGAGCCAAGGATATCCAGGACACGGTCATTAACCCCCAATGTTATTTGTTATCAATCAATACAGATTAAAACGGGATTTTTCAATTTAATCATCTCCGATTAAAAGGTTTCTACACCCGACCAAGCGGTATTTTTATAATACCGTATCCCAAGCCCGTATAAGGGAAAATAAGTTAAAAGTATTTACCTGAGCTAGCAATGCAATTTATACTCAGCCGTATATTCTAATCAGCAAGCACGAGTACTTCTACTGGGGCTCACAATCTGGAACGAAGGTTTTATTAACCTATTAGATTCCTAACGGGTCTTATTTTAAGTCGTAACTTAGACCGGTTAGTTTCAAGGAAGTGTTACGGTTCAAACGCATGATTAAGCGAAGACCGGAATAGAATGTGATTTAGACCCGACAAGTTTGAAGACTTGTATAATATGGGTAAACTAAACACATTCTGGATTTTGAGATAAAAAGGATAAGGTTTGACCCGTTTCGGCTAATTTATGCAAACTAGTTACATAAACCGAACCGAACGCGCCAGAGGCGTAACGGGTAACCATAAGGGTCGCGAACAGGTTTCCTAAGTTAATATGCTTTAAATATGTTGTGATATCATTATGATATCTTCCATAATGCCCAAAACGAGTTTTATCATTAATTATGCCCCGTAGGGGTATTTTGGTCAATTTAGAGATTATAAAAGGGATTTAACGCAACCCCGATGTTCGGGACTGAAGTAATCAGTAAACAACTTATTTTTAACAGATTATATTAGTTGGTAATAATCTTTATGTGTCAAAATGGTTTTAAGCCTAAACTACGCGTATAATACGCGTATAAACCCGTTTTAAGCGACGTACGATTAAAATACGATTCTGGGTTTTCTGATTAGTTAAACAGGCTCAAAACATTACATTTATTATTTAAAATCAGTAGCAATTGGATTCGCGTCAAAATTCTTTGTAGGAATCATTTTATGACCGAAAAGGGTAAATTCGGTATTAACCGAATTAAGGCGATAAGCCTAGCTTAAGATCAGTTTAAAAATAATTAAAAATCTTCCAAAAATCCCAAAATATTATTTAACATTAGTGGGTAAAAGTTTTGGTACCGAAAACCGGGTTTAGATAGGCTATGCGCTAATCGCGCCGTTTAATTAATAAAAAGTTTATTATTTACGCTAATGCGCATATCTCCTAATCTAGATCTCCGATTGTCGTGAAAATTTACGTATATGTTTAATAATCAGTAACTAAGATTATTGTACTTCCACATTTTCAAAATTCTCGTTGTATGGTCATAAGGGCATTACGGTCCATTTTAAGCATTTAACGGAACCGCGCGAACGATTAGGGATTCGAGTGGTATAAACGCAGAGGCTTATACACACATGTAACTAGGTCCTAAAGGAACCTTAAGGCATGTCTAAACCTATATAAATCGGGTCCGAACTGAGGTCAACGCAAAAGTCAAACTTTTGCGTCTTTCGGCTCCGAATCGGTTCAAAACATAAAGTTGTCGAATCAAACAAGCTTAGACAAGTTATTATACTTATTTTCAAGTTGTATGACCGATAAAACAGGTTACACGTCTTCCGTATCGTTAAATATGCGATTTATGTTCCTGTTGACTTTTCCGGACAACCTTTGACTCGACAAACGACATGGTTAGGATTGGAATCAGTGGGTGACCTTTTAGGGGTTTAATACCCATATAAATACCAACTTATAATGACTTTCGATTCGACAAATCTCTGGACCGATCGTGATTTATCACAAAGTCAAACCGTAGTTACGACGGTTTGATTTCTAGGCTATAAACTGAGTATAAACGAATTTAGAAGGGTTAAACATACTTACACACAACTAATGGATGATTTGGAAGTCTTGTGAATGACCCGTATGCTCCTTTGATGTCCAGAAGTTGATATGTGTTTGTATGTTGAACATGAGACTTTTAACAAGGACTTTGATCATCAAAGATTGATTCCAAATGAGTGTAAGATGATCCAAGGTGCATGTATATGGCCTTTATAAGCTGTAAACCACTTTATGAAGCCCATAGGATCGAAAAACAATGTTTAAAGTCGGTTAGATGGCACCAACAGCCACCTGCCATGTTTTTCTGGTTCTGCAGGCCTCAGGCGGCCCGCATCATGTTTTCAGATATCCAAAGCGGGCCGCATTCCCCTTCTGATCAGGTAACAAGTTTCCTTTTTATTGCACTTTGGTCCCTAGTCCCTCGAAAGGTCGTTTTCAAGCCCAATCTTGCATAAGAAGCTTTGTTATTTAATATTTGGGGCTTTAAGACTTATACCCACTTTGTCAAGTCCTCGGGTAACTTTGTGATCACCCGAAAAGCCCTAAATTTCAATGTTGACGATTCTAACCCTCACACACGAATTTTATCACAACTTTCTCATACGGTAACGAAACTTGGTGAAATTTTTATGGTACATTCTAGTGAGCATAATTAATCGTTACAAAGCTTCGGGTTTGTCAAAAGGTCACTCAGAGGTATATCTTTAACATGTTGACACAATTAACCCCTGTAGTTTGTAATCTCTCACTTTCTTTCACAATTCGCTTCGTATGATCCATGATCTATTCGTTTGAGGTTATAAACATCATGTAGGGTTATTGCAAAGTATATTTATTCATTGTTGACACTTTGAACCCTTTGTACTTACACAGTTTCACTGTTTGTCAACTTTAGTCCTCCAAGGACATTCTTTCACACGTTCAAACATTATGACACGTGTCAAGACATTATAGGACGTAAATTTTCGAGGTGTTACATCCTCACCTCCTTAAAATAAATCTCGACCCGAGATTTACTGAAATAAGTAAGGGTACTCTTCTTTCATCGTGGACTCAACCTCCTACGTGAATTCGGGACCTCTTCGGGCATCCCATTTAACCTTTACAAAAGGTATATGCTTCCTTCGAAGCTTCCTTACTTGTCGATCCTCAATCGATATAGGATGTTTATCACATCGTAAATCCGTATACCAATGTGTGATAGTGCTCCTTTACTTATTGGCGGAACACATCTTCCAGTCACTAGTGTGCAATGTATTTCGAGCTCTGTCAAACTCCTTAAGTAGGTTTTAGCTTATAAGCTACTTGATCTTGATACATTCGATTTCCTTCGAATGATTTACCTTTATTCAGAGCTTAACTAGCCTGATAATTTCACAAATTTGATACACCCTTCCTGGGTGATATCTTTTGTTAAACCATATTCCTTAACAAGAACTTAGGAAGTTTGCTATTTTCATAACTCCTCGATTTCTTGCCATATACTGGCAACCTACAATTGATTATGGATTTATATAATCTTATTTGTTGTCCCCCAGGCAACTTTCGGATCTTGATAATTGGACTTACCAATTCTCTATTTAACACTAGACATTTATCATTCCATCTATACAAGGTCTCCAAAGGAGTAGCCTTAATACTTACATATCCATTATTATGGAAAAGCTCATTTTAAGGTGAGATGGTTATTCCAACCACTGCTTAGCTAATGTTTAGGGAACAGCTAATCCTTGCCGTTAGTCGAACAGATCGACGATCCTGGGCAGTTGATGGCAAATTCTTAATCGTTGCCTAAATAGGGTTGCGGCGATAATGCATAAGCAAAGTGAACCGTCTTTCTTATCTAATAAATATCAAACTCTGAGAATATCGAGTTAGGCTATATGAATCTCCTATCTTAAAATTTACTTAATCAGGTTTTCGGTTATTCCATAATCAATATGGAGTTCTTACAACACTCTAACCCAAAGTGGGATGTTAATCTTAACTCCATCTGTCTCCAGGGGGCAACAGGGTAAACTTAGAAGAAGACGACCAACATACAAGGAGGTTACAGAGATTTTCCATATCTCAAGCTCCAGTTCATCCATCGTTGCTTGTGGAAAAAAAAATGACATATTTATGTTACTAGTCCACGAATTCCTTAATCGGGAATATTTACTTAGACAATTATATTATGGATATCTTCTTTGAATGCCATTAGTTGACTTTAGTACCATATGATCATTGGGATATCTTTGTGGTTCCATGCATTAAACCTCCATGCTGATCAGACATGGAAATAATCTATGGGACACACTAGGATACGCCAATCCTCATATGACACTTTTATCAAACATAGTTTGGCATTCGCAGGCGATAGAAAACAATGAGAAAAGAAAAATTTAATTAAAATAACATATGTTGTCGCACTCTATGCAAAGAAAGAGTGATTTCGAATAGATATTAATATCAATATAGGATTTGTTGGAGCATTCTCAACGTAACATCGTCACTTTCTACCGGGCATTAAATGACCGGAGTCTTAATCAGGTGGAGACAACCGCTCTCAACCTTTATCATTCATAATATATTTATACGTGCCAATATTAAATAAGTTTCTACAAAAACTGCTTGATAACAAAAGGTACATATTATACTATTATTATTCTGCCCTATCTCTTGGGCGTTCATCCTGACAACTCGTGCGTTTGTTATCTTGGCCTACTAGGGCTTCTTCTGTTTCCTAGGGCAGTTGGTCTTGATATGCCCCTTCTCGTTGCAACCATAACAGGTTGCATCTTTCAACTTCTTGCAACCCAGGGTTTTATGTTCCCTAGATTTGCAAATTCCACACGGTAGAGGCTGAGACTCAAATCTGCATTTCCCGTAGTGGCGCTTCTTGCATGTCTTGCATACAAGTTTCTCGTTGGACTTTTGTTTGCTCTTCTTCTTAGAGTTCTGGGAGTTATCTACCTCCCTTTTCCTTTTTAGTTCATCCTTTGTATCAGAGGCATGAACGGGATCCTCCTTAAGAGTAAGGAAGTGTGGTCCTAGATAAAATTTGGACCGAGCAGCATGAGATTCCTTGAACTTTTTCACAGCCTTCTTCACAGCTTTTCCAACAGCTGCGTCTATCATAGTTTGAAGAACATCCTTGGAAATTCTAAGGTTCACAATTTCAGCATCATTAGCATGCGTCGTTTTATCAATGGCGCGATTGACTGTTGTCTTATCCGAGTTTGCCATACTCGATATTGGTTCCTAATACCAATAAAACAATTTCTTAGTTGCAATCCAACAACTGCTATTTCTTATTTTGATGGTCTTAATATATACTAACCATGGTGTCAATAACCTATACAGGCTATTATAGCACTAACATTCATAATGAACATTATTTCTAATATATTAATATTACTTAGCCTAGGTCGTAAAAGACCATCAATGGCATTAAAGATTTGGACCTAGTCCATCACTTTTCTGACAGAGGATCAAAACGTCACATCTGCCTTTATTATATTAAAGAATTTAGGTAGCTTGAAAGCTTGCCATAGGAATATCAGAAAAGAGTGATTCCTATAAATTATCTAAGATTTGTTGGAGCATTTCTAAGGTATTATCGGCCAATTTCTACTTCATACGAAATGACCGAAGTCCTAATTGGACGGAGACAACAGTCCTCAACAGTGATCGTTCATTATTGAATCACATGTGTCAGCATCAAATAAATTTCTGCATACACTGTTTGATAAGGAAAAGTACCTTCTATATAGTTATCCTTCTGCACCATCTCCTGGCGTTCACCCGGAAGACTCATGCGTTTATTTCCCTGGCCTTTCCCGGCTTCTTTATAAGGTTTGGGCAGTTGGTTTTGATGTGCCCTTCTTCGTTACAATTGTAACATGTGGCGTTCTTCAACCCCTTGCAATCTAAGGTTTTGTGACCCTTGGTCTTGCAAATCCCACACAATTTAGCGCGTGGGTCTATTGTACAATTTCCAAAATGCTGCTTTTTGCAGTTATTGCATTTGGGTCTGTTATCAGACTGACTCGAGTTCTTTCTAAACTCGGAATCCTTCCCGCGCTCCGAGCTTCCCTTTTTCTTCTTGTTAGTTTGATGAGAGTTTTCCTCCTCTCTTTCACTTCTTCTCTCGCCAGAAGTCTTAACAGACTTAATTCTGATTGCGTCTAAGGTGAGAGATAAAGATAAGTCCACCGCGGACCTATATGTGGTTGGCCTAGATGCTTTAACATTTCCTTTTATCTCTGGTGCTAGGCCTCCAATGAAACGCGCTATGCGTTTAGGTTCAGGGGTGACTAGATAAGGAACCAGGCGGGACATAGTGTTGAAACTCGTCACATATGCCTGACAATCCAAATTCTCCATGACCAGAGTCAAGAAGTCTGATTCTATCTTTTCTACCTCATGCTGGGGGCAATAGTTTTCCTTGACCAATGCGACAAATTTCTCCCAAGATAAGTTGTAGAGTAGAACCTTTCCCGTGGCTTGGAGCAATGATCTCCACCATGCCAACGCTTCTCCTTTGAATGATTGTGAAACAAATTTCACAACATCTTGCTCCGCACAACCACTGATGTCAACAACAGCGTCCATCTCATCGAGCCATGTCATGCAATCGATGGCCCCTTCTTCTCCTGTAAAGTCTCTGGGCTTGCAGGAGACGAAATATTTATATGAACAGGTCTTAACTGGTGCCTCTTGATGAAACACAACTTGTCTAAACGGAATACTCCTTTGATTTGACAAGTCATGAACATCGTCCTCCTTTGACTCATGTGTTTTAAGAGGGGGCTTACAACTAGCCGCAGATAGAGTCTTAGAGTGGGTATCATTCGACTCATCATACTGCCGATCAAGTGCTCGAGCAACAGCATAATCTATTATTGCCTGTAGTTCTGCTCCAGTTACATTAATTCTGGTAGTATCATTGCTCTCCTTCATGTGGCTGTTAACTTCATCTAATCCAGCCATGTAGCTTGATGTCTACATAAACATTGGCAATGATTTATTCAAAGGTTATTATGGAATCATCATCCTTGACGATTCATCAACCATGGTAATATAAACCATATTGGTTAACTTGTTAGTTATATTTAATTAGTATTTTCCATTATAATTTATCCTAGTCATAAAACATTAAGGATATTAAAGTGGCGCATAAGGCCTAGTCACAAGGACAGTTCTAAATTTTGTAAGCCATGATTTCAGAGAATCGAGGCATTAAGGTTTGAATCACGTTCATTACCTTCTCTTGACAGGGAGTTGTAGACTTCAACTGTCTTTTGTCTTTTAGGACAATAGGTATAGCCCGTGGGCATTTCCCTTCTGAGGGATGGTTATAATATGATCATCTTCTCAGATGTTATTAGTCGAGATCGTATGGATCCTACCGACTATTAAGCTTGGACCTGGTCCAACATTTTTTTTTTTTTTTTGGACAGGAGGTCAAAGACCACCACTGTCGTTGCCTTTTCGGACAACAAGTTTAGCCCGTAGGCACTTCATCACTACTGGATGTTTATAATGTGATCATCTTATAGGATGACACCAGCCATGATTTCTAAATCAATAGACTAGATTAAGGAAATTGGAAGAATCTAATATAAGGATGACTGTTGTGATTTTATCGAATCACATTTGTCAGGAGTGCTAACACGTTCTTAGGTGTTAACAAGGATTTGAATCTCTTGGGTAGGTTTCACCATCTTGGCCGCATAGGCTAGATTTCACCTTTAAGATTCTTTTTTTTTTTTAAAGTGCCTACTGGCAGGGAAGGAAGGATAATTATTTTATTCAGGATTTTTATCATAAATCCATATTTATAATTTAATGATAGCACAAATGGCCTAGTCGCGTAGACAAGTTTAATTTATAAGCCATGATCGTCTGGGATCGAGGCATTTAGTAATAGCACAAAAGGCTTAGTCACTAGGACAAGTTTAATTTATCCATTATATGAAAATAAAAGTACAGAGTTGCCCTAAGCGGGTCTTTGAAGGGATAATGTGTCCTCGAAGGGACTGAAAGATAAATATGTCCTTATAAGGACTATTAAGGAAACGATCTTCTGCAAAAGGAGTTTCTTCTTCATTCTATTTCTGAATGCTTTTTCCTTGGATGCTCGTTTCATTCTGGCCGCGGTACGAAGCTCAGCATCTCAGGGCTCCGGGTGTGGAGAACTCCTATTACGGCTTCTTCGCTTGGCGACGTATCCAATAAAAATTTTGGAAGTGAAAATTTCCAGATTAGGATTGAGAATAATCCTATGTTAAGTCTAGACTCAGAAGTGTAGATTGTGCAATTGTGTAACTGAGATTAAACACAAAAGGCTAGTGTTTAATTCACTCAGTGTTGGCTCTGATACCAACCTGTCACACCCCGAATTTCCACGTGTCACCGGTGGGCCCGGTGGGGGAGTATCGTGACGTGGTTGGCAACATAATAGTCAAACAACACAATATAATAATGCACAGCGGAAGCAAAAGATAATTATTATTATATTCCGAATATAAGTAATGTCAAAGTATTACAACGGAAGGTAAGGGATCCACAGGCGGATCAAACAAAAGATACTAAAACTGTTCAACAGACTTCAGGCATCTAGAACTTTCAAGATTCCCTAATGACGCCCTGAGCTCCCAGCCAATTATGCATAGTACCTGTCACTTAACCTTTTGGAAAATACGTCAGTTTACACTGGTAAATACAATTAACTGACTCATTTTGGAAAAAGAGTTTGAAAAGTGATTCGAGTGCAAACGGCACAAAATATCTTGACACTTTGATTAAAATGCACAGAGGCAAAATTAATCTTTTATACTTGGGACAATTCTATTAATAAAAATCTTGTATCCGATTTACATGGTTGTCCAACATTTAGGGCCGGTGATTATACAATACAAGCCGGACAAGATTAATCGACACACCACAAATATAATCTCATAAGAAGATACCCTTACGAGTGAGTATACGTTATACATATGCAACAGGAGGTGTTATGTCTACACCTTGTGCTTACGTCGTGGCCATTCACTTTTTAAAATGAGCCAAGGATATCCAGGACACGGTCATTAACCCCCAATGTTATTTGTTATCAATCAATACAGATTAAAACGGGATTTTTCAATTTAATCATCTCCGATTAAAAGGTTTCTACACCCGACCAAGCGGTATTTTTATAATACCGTATCCCAAGCCCGTATAAGGGAAAATAAGTTAAAAGTATTTACCTGAGCTAGCAATGCAATTTATACTCAGCCGTATATTCTAATCAGCAAGCACGAGTACTTCTACTGGGGCTCACAATCTGGAACGAAGGTTTTATTAACCTATTAGATTCCTAACGGGTCTTATTTTAAGTCGTAACTTAGACCGGTTAGTTTCAAGGAAGTGTTACGGTTCAAACGCATGATTAAGCGAAGACCGGAATAGAATGTGATTTAGACCCGACAAGTTTGAAGACTTGTATAATATGGGTAAACTAAACACATTCTGGATTTTGAGATAAAAAGGATAAGGTTTGACCCGTTTCGGCTAATTTATGCAAACTAGTTACATAAACCGAACCGAACGCGCCAGAGGCGTAACGGGTAACCATAAGGGTCGCGAACAGGTTTCCTAAGTTAATATGCTTTAAATATGTTGTGATATCATTATGATATCTTCCATAATGCCCAAAACGAGTTTTATCATTAATTATGCCCCGTAGGGGTATTTTGGTCAATTTAGAGATTATAAAAGGGATTTAACGCAACCCCGATGTTCGGGACTGAAGTAATCAGTAAACAACTTATTTTTAACAGATTATATTAGTTGGTAATAATCTTTATGTGTCAAAATGGTTTTAAGCCTAAACTACGCGTATAATACGCGTATAAACCCGTTTTAAGCGACGTACGATTAAAATACGATTCTGGGTTTTCTGATTAGTTAAACAGGCTCAAAACATTACATTTATTATTTAAAATCAGTAGCAATTGGATTCGCGTCAAAATTCTTTGTAGGAATCATTTTATGACCGAAAAGGGTAAATTCGGTATTAACCGAATTAAGGCGATAAGCCTAGCTTAAGATCAGTTTAAAAATAATTAAAAATCTTCCAAAAATCCCAAAATATTATTTAACATTAGTGGGTAAAAGTTTTGGTACCGAAAACCGGGTTTAGATAGGCTATGCGCTAATCGCGCCGTTTAATTAATAAAAAGTTTATTATTTACGCTAATGCGCATATCTCCTAATCTAGATCTCCGATTGTCGTGAAAATTTACGTATATGTTTAATAATCAGTAACTAAGATTATTGTACTTCCACATTTTCAAAATTCTCGTTGTATGGTCATAAGGGCATTACGGTCCATTTTAAGCATTTAACGGAACCGCGCGAACGATTAAGGATTCGAGTGGTATAAACGCAGAGGCTTATACACACATGTAACTAGGTCCTAAAGGAACCTTAAGGCATGTCTAAACCTATATAAATCGGGTCCGAACTGAGGTCAACGCAAAAGTCAAACTTTTGCGTCTTTCGGCTCCGAATCGGTTCAAAACATAAAGTTGTCGAATCAAACAAGCTTAGACAAGTTATTATACTTATTTTCAAGTTGTATGACCGATAAAACAGGTTACACGTCTTCCGTATCGTTAAATATGCGATTTATGTTCCTGTTGACTTTTCCGGACAACCTTTGACTCGACAAACGACATGGTTAGGATTGGAATCAGTGGGTGACCTTTTAGGGGTTTAATACCCATATAAATACCAACTTATAATGACTTTCGATTCGACAAATCTCTGGACCGATCGTGATTTATCACAAAGTCAAACCGTAGTTACGACGGTTTGATTTCTAGGCTATAAACTGAGTATAAACGAATTTAGAAGGGTTAAACATACTTACACACAACTAATGGATGATTTGGAAGTCTTGTGAATGACCCGTATGCTCCTTTGATGTCCAGAAGTTGATATGTGTTTGTATGTTGAACATGAGACTTTTAACAAGGACTTTGATCATCAAAGATTGATTCCAAATGAGTGTAAGATGATCCAAGGTGCATGTATATGGCCTTTATAAGCTGTAAACCACTTTATGAAGCCCATAGGATCGAAAAACAATGTTTAAAGTCGGTTAGATGGCACCAACAGCCACCTGCCATGTTTTTCTGGTTCTGCAGGCCTCAGGCGGCCCGCATCATGTTTTCAGATATCCAAAGCGGGCCGCATTCCCCTTCTGATCAGGTAACAAGTTTCCTTTTTATTGCACTTTGGTCCCTAGTCCCTCGAAAGGTCGTTTTCAAGCCCAATCTTGCATAAGAAGCTTTGTTATTTAATATTTGGGGCTTTAAGACTTATACCCACTTTGTCAAGTCCTCGGGTAACTTTGTGATCACCCGAAAAGCCCTAAATTTCAATGTTGACGATTCTAACCCTCACACACGAATTTTATCACAACTTTCTCATACGGTAACGAAACTTGGTGAAATTTTTATGGTACATTCTAGTGAGCATAATTAATCGTTACAAAGCTTCGGATTTGTCAAAAGGTCACTCAGAGGTATATCTTTAACATGTTGACACAATTAACCCCTGTAGTTTGTAATCTCTCACTTTCTTTCACAATTAGCTTCGTATGATCCATGATCTATTCGTTTGAGGTTATAAACATCATGTAGGGTTATTGCAAAGTATATTTATTCATTGTTGACACTTTGAACCCTTTGTACTTACACAGTTTCACTGTTTGTCAACTTTAGTCCTCCAAGGACATTCTTTCACACGTTCAAACATTATGACACGTGTCAAGACATTATAGGACGTAAATTTTCGAGGTGTTACATCTTTTAAAGTTCTGGGGGAGGGCATTCGCGTTATAGCGGCTACCTTTTTCGGGTTAGCCTTAAAACCATCCCGGGTGACTACTACCCCCAAAAACTTACCTTCTTCTACCCCAAACGAACACTTCTTGGGGTTAAGCTTAATGTTGTATTCTCTCAGCTTCTGGAAAGTCTCCTCGATGTCTTCGAGCATTTACTTTTCCTCTCTGCTCTTGATCACCAAATCGTCGACATATACTTCCAAGTTTCTGCAGATTTGTTTTTCGAAGGCCTTGTCCATGAGCCGCTGGTAAGTGGCTTTGGCGTTTCGAAGGCCAAAAGGCATTTCGGTATAGCAGAAAATGCCCACATCGGTATGAAACGCCGTTTTTTCTTCGTCTTCTCTTGACATTTTGATCTGGTGATAACCCTTATAGGCGTCTAGAAAACACTTGTACCTATAAGGGACCAGAGAGTCGACCTTGAAATCCATTTTAGGCAGCGGATAAGCATCTTTAGGGCATGCCTTATTTAAGTCTTTGAAGTCGATGCACATCCGCCATGTGCCATCGGGTTTCTTAACCATTGCAGGGTTTGATACCCATGTGTGATACTTTGTTTCTCTAAAAGGTCACTCAGAGGTATAAATTAAACATGTTGACACATTTAACCCTTGCGGTTTGCAAACTTTCACTTTCTTTCACAATCGGTTTCATATGATTCATAATTCCTTCGTTTAAGGGTTTAAACATCGTGTAGGGTTGTTGAAAGGTAAAATTATCAAATGTTGATACTTTGAATCCTTCTACACACATACTTTCTTTGTTTGTCAACTTTAGTCCCTCGTAATCAATTTGTTACTTGATTAAACTCCATGACACGTGTTGATATTATATTGGTCGTGATTTTATGAGGTGTTACATCCTCACCCCCTTAAAAGAAATCTCGACCTCTAGATTTACTAAAATAAATGAGGGTATTTCTTTTTCATTGTGGACTCAACCTCCCACGTGTATTCGGGACCTCTCTGGGCATCCCATTTAACCTTTACAATCGGTACATGCTTCTTTCGAAGCTTCTTAACTTGTCGGTCCTCAATCGACAAAGGTTTTTCAACAAACTTTAAGATTTCATCTATATGCACATCTTTATGTGACATGACTAGCGATTCGTCAGCTAGACATTTCTTCAGGTTACAGATGTGGAACACATTATGAATCCCACTGAGCTCTTCAGGTAGGTTTAACTTGTAAGCCACTGTTCCGATACATTCGATGATCTCGAATGGTCCTATGTATCGTGGGCTCAACTTGCCTTTCCAGGGTGATACCTTAAGTAGAACTTTGTCACCTACCTCAAATTTTATAGGTTTACGCCTTTTATCTGCGTAGCTTTTCTGCCTATCCCTGGCAGCTTTGAGACGATCTCGTATCTGTACAATCTTATCTGCCATCTCCAGGACTATATTAGGTCCTGTTAGTCGGACATCTCCAACTTCTGCCCAACAAACGGGCGTTCTGCACTTTCTTCCATACAAAGCTTCAAAAGGTGCAACTTGAATACTGGAATGATAGCTATTGTTGTATGAGAATTCAATCAATGGAAGATGATCATCCCAACTTCCTCCTAAGTCAATAACACAAGCTCGTAGCATATCCTCGAGTGTTTGTATAGTACGTTCACTTTGACCATCCGTCTGAGGATGATATGCAGTGCTGAAATTTAATCGAGTGCCTAGGGATTGCTGGAAGCTTTTCCAGAAATGCGATGTATATCTCGTATCCCTATCAGAGATGATAGACACTAGCACTCCGTGTAGAGATACAATCTCGTCCACGTACAGCTGAGCTAACTTATCTGAGCTGTGTGTTTCCTTAATAGGTAAGAAGTGGGCTAACTTACTCAACCTGTCAACTATAACCCAGATAGTATCATTTCCTCGCTTTGTCTTTGGTAACTTTGTGATGAAATCCATATTTACCATTTCCCACTTCCAGGTGGGAAGTTCAGGCTGTTGCAGCAAACCTGACGGCTTCTGGTATTCAGCTTTAACCTGAGCACATGTCAGACATTTGGCCACATAAGTAGCTATAGACTTCTTCAAGCCTATCCACCAATAATTTGCCTTCAAATCCTGGTACATCTTATCACAACCAGGATGAACAGAATATTTGGAGTTATGGGCTTCTTGAAGAATTACATCCCTAAGTCCTCCATAAATTGGAACCCATATTCGTCCATTCAATCTTAGGATTCCATCCTTGCCATATGATAATTGTTCAGCAGTTACACCCAACTTTTCATTTGGATAGTTAGCTTCTAATACAGCTTCCTTCTGAGCGGCTAGCAATCTTTCACTTAAGCTGTTTTTCAATTCAATGCTCTTGGCATTGATTCTAATGGGCTTAACCCTTTCCTTTCAAGTCACTTGTGCCATATAAATGACACAACCTTTCTTCATACACCTTGATGCCTTAAGCATAGACACTTTCTTAGGCAACCCGTAATGAGTATCTCCTTGTATGGTAAGTGGTTCACCATACGGAGTCTTGATAACCACTTGTTTCTTGTCACAAACGATCTGAGCTTGGTTATGAGATAACCAATCCATGCCTATTACTATGTCGAATCCAGCTAGTTTCAAAGGAAGCAAAGACAACAGAAAAGAGTGGTTCCTAATGGATATGAAACATCCATCTAACACGGTTGAAGCAGTTTCTATGGTACCATCGGCCAATTCTACCTCGTATCTTATGCTTAGGGTTTTAGCAGGCAGGTTTAACAACTTACAAAACTTATTATCTACAAATGACTTATCCGCACCCGAATCAAACAATACCCTTGCATAAACATCATTTATAAGGAAGGTACCTGTTATCACGTTGTCATCAACTGCTTCCCGTGCATTCATCTGAAAGACCCTAGCATTGGTCTTTTTGCCTTCTTCGGGTTTCTTGGCATACTTTGGGCAGTTGGACTTGATGTGCCCCTTCTCGTTACAGTTATAGCATGTCGCATCCTTTATCTTCTTGCAGTCTAACGTCTTGTGCTCATTTGACTTACAAATCCCACAAGCCCTGGGTTGCGATTGGGATTTCGATTCGTACCTGCATTTCCCCAGATGACGTTTCTTGCAAATTTTACACTTGGTTTTTCACCCGACTGTTGATCATCCTTTTTAAACCCGGAACTCTTTTTGTGGTCGGAGTTCCCTTTGTGCTTCTTATCAGAACGGTGTGAGTTATCATCCTCACGTTTCCTCTTTCCCGCATCAGAATTTCTAAGCGATCTCTGCCTGACCGCATCAAGGGTAAGAGATAATGACAAATCAGCTACTGACCTAAAGGTAGTAGGTCTTGATGCTTTCACACTCGCTTTGATCTCCGGGGCTAAACCCCCAATGAAACGGGCTATACGCTTTGGTTCCGTTGTCACCAAGTATGGAACCAATCGTGACATAGTATTAAAGCTCGTGAGATACGCCTGACAGTCTAAATTCTTCATAACCAATGTCAGAAAGTCGGTCTCGATCTTCTCAACTTCATGTTGAGGACATAAATTCTCTTTGATCAACGCAACAAACTGAGCCCATGTTAAGTTGTATAACGGAATCTTTCCAGTAGCTTGGATCAAAGACCTCCACCAAGCTAGGGCTTCTCCCTTGAACGACTGTGAAACATACTTCACAATATCTTTCTCGGCACATCCATTAATGTCAACCACCGTATCCATCTCATCTAGCCACGTCATGCAATCAATGGCGCCTTTTTCCCCAGTAAAGTCTCTGGACTTACAAGAGACGAAATACTTATATGAACAGGTCTTTGCATGTGGCTCTTGATCAAATATAATCTTCTTAGACGGGATACTGTGCTGATTCGAGGAGTGTTGAGCATCATCCTTCTTTGACTCATGAGATTTAGAAGGTGGCTTACTGAGAGCTACAGAGTGAGTCTTTGAGCGTGTACCACTAGACTCTCTAAATTGCCTGTCCATGGCTTTAGAAACAGCATTATCAATCAATGCTTGAAGTTCCGCACCAGTTACATGAATTCTGGTAGTATCATGATTCTCTACAGCGTGACTGTTGATTTCTTCAGATTCTGCCATGTAGCTTGATTGCTACATAAAATAATGATAATGATTCATTCAGATCTCTATAACAGAATTTTTTTTTTACTTTGATAATTTTATTAACCATGGTATTAATAAACCATATTAGTTAATTTATTAAGCATATTCATTTAGGATCATAATTTTCCTCAGTCATAGCTCATTAATATATTATAATTGGCACAAAAGGCCAAGTCACAGGGACAATTTAATTTATAAACCATGATTTTATAGTATCGAGGCATTAAGGCATTGAATCATAGTTCATTACCTTTCTTGACAGGGAGTCATAGACTACAGCTGTCTTTTGTCTTATATGACAATGCTTATGGTCCGCAAGCATTACATCACTAATGGATGCTTAAAATAATAAGAAAGGAATTGGAAAGATTCAATAAAAGGATGACTTATGCGATTTTATCGAATCACATTTGCCAGGAGTGTTAACATATTTTCAGATGTTAACAAGGATTTTGAATCTTACAAGAAACTACCATCATGGCCCTGTCTTAAAATGACACATGGCTAGGTTTTGCCTTCAAGATTTTTCTTTTATATTTAATGGCAGATTAATTTTTCAAAAGGAATGATATTTTGTTTTATTTCATATATTATATTTATGCATATAATGATAACTAGGTTATTCCCCGGGTAGATACCCGGGTAAGAAAATTTAAATTAGATTAATCAAAAATTTCAACACAGTGATTCACTTCTATTTAAAATTAAAAACAAACCATACCTATTGAGTAAAATATTGAATCAAGAGTAACACTAATGCATTAGGCCTCGTTAGATGAAATATAAAAACATATACACGGGTACTCTTTCAGAGAGCCCGTCAAGTTCGAACGTTTAGTGTCTACGGTGGACAACAGACCAATCGAATGGTCCAGTGCCTTGACGTCTGGATTATATCCACGCAGTAGTTTTGTAACTGAAGTTGATACAGACGCTTTTTGCAAATTCGTAGAAGAGTTTGGAACACGAGAAACGGCTGACACCTGTGCACGAATCGTAAAAAGCTTAAACGGAGAGCTCATTAGTGATTCCACACCACCTGCTACGATTCCTGCTGTGAGAGCTTCAGAGACGTACACGTAGTTGTCTTTACGACCGTCTGCATAAAGATGGGACCAACATAATGAAAATGTGTTATGGTGAAGTTTCGAACATTCGGAACATAACATGTATAGGCAATAATAACTTACTCAACTAACCAAATAAGTATAATGCCTTAAAAGACGAATAATATACCTTTATAGAAAGCCGTCAATAACTCGTAGGTACCGAAACGTGCTCCAACGCCCAACATTCTCCCTGTCGCCAAACACCCGAAACCATTGTATAACCCTGCAAGAATACGCACATTGAAAAGAGATTCACCTTCAGTCAATCAATTTCATAAATCTTGAATTCACAGGTCAACATTATAGAATTTAAATCAGCATCTTGAGTGTCAAATTCGAAGTGATGGTTCCTTGAAACGCTAACTGATGTGACAATGGATAACATCTTAGTTTAAATAAGCGTGAGGCGTTTTGGTCCCAAAAGTCACGACGCAAGGCACACACCTCACATACAACCAAATAAGCTTTGTTTACAACCAGAAACTGCATATCTATCATCTATTTTACACATAAACCTATCTATCAAGTAAACGTTTCATCATTTTTGCATCCCTTAGTACATGTAACCCTCATGGTACCCTAATTTTGACCAGAACTAATGAAGGTGTTTTTGCCCCAAAAGTCAAAGCATGATACATACATGAGGTGTGCATCACAACCAGCAGTTGCAGTCTTTTTACATATCAACCTATTATCAACTAAACCTTCTATAGTTTCCACATCCCTTACTTGTTTACACATATAAACCTCCTACGAGCTATGCAGTTAATATCAGTGATATATCGGTCCCCTAGTAAAATACAGGTCTCAAATATCGGTCAAAATACCGGTACCGATATTATCGGTGATATTATAACAGATATATCACCGATATTTGAGCGATATATCATTGATATATCACTGAATTATTAGTGTTAAATTACTATATATATAAATCCTACATTATAAAATCACCGATATCCCACTGGTATCACACCGAGATAACCTATATCTCAAATAAGCTGAACAAACACAAATTACAATCTTTAAAATCTTTAATAGAAGAAACACCACTTTCACTTCCCCGTATACTGCAATTAAATGTTGTTAAAAAGGTAATATTATACTTAAAAAATATATAAAAAAGTTTAAATGCATCAACATACTAAGCTTATAACTCGCTTCCTTCTCGGTTGACTTGTTACTTTGACTGCCATGGGGTGCAACCCTCGAGTCACATGCGCTTCTTCGTTCCTGAAACATGAGATATTTTTTTAAGCATATTAACAGAAGTTGTTATTCGTACTTATTGAAAAAAAGGTCCAGAAGTGTCCTGACCTAACCTGACCCGTAACAAATATTTCTAGATTTTTCTACTTAAACTTGCTTATGTCTGTCAGCCAATCGTGCACAAAGGTCACAATAAAGGTTAGGCATCACTAAAACATCAAATAGTGATGGATTCTTTACCAGCTACATATACAAAAAAAATAATGACTCTAGTAATATCCTTATTTAGATAAAGGATGTACCATCATACAACAATTGTCAATGATAACTTTCTCATATTTTATATCAGGGTACTTCTCAGCAACCTCCCAACAAAACTATTAAAAAATAGCAATTTAGCATAATCAAATATAATAAGATCTTTGCCGTTCTATAACATCTCAAAATAATAAATTAAAACCTTCAAAAATAGATCACCTGTATTCTACATGATGTTAGCTTTGTGTATAGCAGATACTCTATCTCTACCCTTAGCTTTAGCATAGTGAAAAGCATATTCAGCGACCCAACCCCCGACCATCAGAAGGATAAGACTATTATTTTTTTCTGGAACAAAAAACTCGGATATATTGTCCTTCCAATATAAAAGTGTAACAAAACCAATGATTAGATATGTTCAGTTCTATTTTCGAATATATGGTTCAGGTAAATGGGTACATGTTTTCAGGTACCAGTTCGGCTATCGCCATATTTCATACCTGTCCTATGCCTGTGAATTTTTTTTAAACCAATCCTATGCCTGAATACCCTTTCCATTACCAGTCCCGAATGTTTCGGATTTCGGTTTTGCCATTATGTTCAGGTTCGCTTGCCAACCCTGATTCCATAGCTTCATTTTAATTTTTAAATGAAAAAAAATCAATGGAAAAAACCAAAAGAGCCACACACGGACATCTGATCCCAAAAACAACCATGGACATACCCATGCAATGAGGCATCTGTGGCTTCTCCACCCATGAATGTCACATGGGCATCCATGGAGTTTTAAAAACCTCTATTGTAGGTGTTTTAATAGTTGCACAAGAGAGGAAAAAAATTAAAAAGTGTTGTATTACTGTTTAATTTGTATTTCATTATTGTGTTTTAATAGTTGCCAAGAGAGGAAAAAAATTAAAAAGTATTGTATTTTATTTTAATATTTAACTTTGATTAAATTACAATCAAAAGTTTCCATTATTGTAAGAGCAATATTTACGTCTCAGTAAAAAGCTACAAAAAAATTAAAAACAAACTAAAACCAAAAGTTTCCATTATTGTAAGAGCAATATTTGTAAAAAGCTACAAAAATAAACGGATTTTATAAAAACAACCTTTGACTTCTGAAAAATTCATCGGATGCAGCTTTGCTGTCATAAAACTTGTTGAATAATTACACATTGATGAAAACAAAAATATGTGTGAACACTTAGTGAATCAAAATTGGTGGCACCTATAGATATGAAATATTTTATGAACCTTACCGAAGCTTTTAGCCATTAGAATAACATATTCATAAAATGAAAAGAGCAAAGAAAAAAAAAAGAATAGATAACACCCCAAGGACCCATAGCGAGAAACTTGGTAGCACCACAATAACTCCCCACACCCATCCTCCATTCGGCCTAACATCCAAGTCCAACACATCAAAAAAAATCTAGCATAAATCCATTAGAAAACTACCTGCAAGGCCAAGGCCACGGTTCCACTTAATCATCTGGTCCACAAAAATATTCAACATTTCACCCCAATCCTGCATTCATCCATTAAGTCCATCAGTAAAGTTCCAAATTCGATTTGCCAAATAACTAACCCTGCTGATAATTTTAATCTTTAGGCCCATTAATTTTAACCGAAATGGCATAACTCATGAGGAATGCGATTTTATTTTAAACTAAATGCAGATTCTGTTCCTGCCATAGGTAATAAATCATAGCCACAATGACAATTCGCTGAATAATACTACAATAAACTTGTTCTTCGGCATGTTATGAATAAAAGCAAGAACATCCAGTCAAACATCATAAATCCAATTCAATCTAGTCAAGGATTTAAAAAAACACCAAACCTGTTTTGGATATTTTTAATGTCATAATGACATGATTTTTTTTATTTTCATTCTAAGCAAAAACATTTTATGTTTAAAAAGATCTAAAATATGTGGAATGCTTCATCAAAAGTTTCATAGTTACTTTACATGTATATTATGCAGCTATCTGGTTCACTTAAGTAAACATATTGGATCTCACTTTGACCATTTGAACTCCAAAGTTGGGTGAAATAGAATATATTTAGACATTTTGGAAATTTGTGAGTGGACAAACTTTTTAAATAATGCTTCAAATCCTACATAAAACATTCAAGGATTGAACAATGATAACGTATGTTAAAAGTATAAAAAATTATGATACCGTTTATTTTTTTTTTTTAAATTAACTGAAATCTCCATATTGCGTAACCCGTCATTAAAAGAAAAAAAAAATTTGAAATACCAGTCATTAGTTATGTTTAAAGTTCTTCAAGGATGATGCACTTTGGTTTTTAGATTTGCAGCCAGCCACATCGAAACCATTGCCACCACCACCCACACCATAATCCACACCACCCATCACCCCTCTAGCAGCAACCCCACTGCTCTATCTCACCAATTGCTGCAAAGAAGATTCAAAGTTTAGCAAATAAGAAGATGCTAAAACATTGCAAAAGAAAATTAGTAGGGAAATCTACTAATACTTTTAACCAATGGCGAAGATATAGAGAAATTAGATTTCAGTTTTCATTATCGAATATCTCATAATATATTTTTTTGCCAACAATTTACATATAGGTAGGGATGAGCATTTGGGAAATTAAAACAATGGGATATCTCATAAAACATGTTTTATTAAATTCTAAAATTAAAACAATGACGCGATTAACTGTACATAGCGGTTGAGAGAGAGAAAAACATTAATATGGAAAAGCGAGACAAATAGCATAGAGCATTATATAAATATGCATACATATAGTTGAAAACACATGTACCAAAGTCAACCATTAAATCAACGTGTAACGCCTAAATAGAAGTCAATGCTTAAATCAAGGTATTATTGCTTAAATCGAAGGGTAACACTTAAATCAAAGTCTTAATGCTTAAAACTAAGTGTAATTCCTGAATAAAGCCCTAATGCTTAAATCAAAGTCTTAATGCTTAAAAATCAATAAAATGGCCACTCCTAAAAAAACAAATTGAGGGTTTCTAAAACCCTAGATCTACCAACTCAAAAAAATCAATAAAACTAATACATAATTAGAAGTAAAAAAGATAAACCTCTAATTGGATACTAATTCGGAAGAACACATTCAATTGAGAAATTGACCAGAAAAAAATGTATAACATTAAAGACGGTATATCAAAGGACAACCGATTGCACACTACGAAAACAAAAGTCGGCTTCTAAAAAAAATAATCAAATGCATATTAAAATCACCAAAAGACCTCTTTAAAAAAATACAAAAAGAGATCAGATCAAAGGACAAAAGATTGTTACCTGGAATATGTAGACTACAATTTGAAATCGTCTTCGTAATGGTGTAATTGTGACAGGCGGATGTAATGGAAGAGAATTGTGGAGAAGAAAGTGGCTGGAGTTTGGAAATTAGGGTTTGAATGGTTTTAAGAAGGTAAAGCGTGTATTTTAGTGGAATATATAGGATCCAAATATAGTGTGTCGGATTGTATACCGATTATTGCAGCATCAATGGCATCTTGATTTTCGGTTCTAGATGCTCACATTTAGTTCAATAAAAAATATCAAAACTTTTGAACAGATAAAAAGCTAACCTGAGTTTCGATAGAAACAATAAGGAATCTGAATTGCCATTCCACATCCAATGCGAGTTTTACAAGATAATCATTCGATTGATTGTATAGCCTATCTCACTACAAGAAAACGTCTCAAAAACCAAATGCCTTGTTCCTACCTTGTTGCCACATTAATCCAACAGAGTAGAGATGGCTGAGAATCATGAAAAAACACAAAGAAATTCAAAATCTATACAGTGTAATTCATTTAGAGTTAAAAATTCCTTTTAATCTGAATGCATGTTGCCATTTTGCACTTAACAATCAATACACACCAAATTAAACATGTAGTTGAATTGATTAAAGATAAAATGAAAGCGAAGACATATATGTATGAACAATCAGAAGCGTAAATCAAACCCCCAATCATATACATCTTTATATGAACAATCAAACACCCATTCACAAGAATAGAACAATCAGAACTGAAACTAAAAAACCCTAAATACCGAAACAAATTGGATGACGGTGAGCAAACCTGAATGGTGAGGTCGTGGTCACGGCAGAATAACACGGTGGCCGGTTCAATTTTGTGAAACTTGCGAAATCTGAATGAAAGATTGAATTAGAATCGCTTATGGATAATGTATGAGAGAATCAGCAGAGGAGGATGAGCGATATAGGGTTTTCATTTGAATCAAAACAGGGAAGATGATGATGGCTAGGCTTTAGTGATTGTGAAACTCTTCCATCTGCAGAAAATGTGAGGGAGGCGCTAGGGTTCGAGAGTGAACAGTGAATGGGGAATGGAAAAGATGTATACATATGGGATCCGAATTGTGGGTCGGGTTTCATTTTCGGAGATCCATATCGTAAAAAAAAAGGGGACGGGATTTTCCCGCCAAAAAACAAAATTTAGAGGGCTCCTAGCTTGACACATCAGCAAAAATTAACACATTTATTATATATAATAGATTAAAATTTTAAACTCAACACATTCCATAATTAAAAAAAAGAGTACATAAATGCCCTAAACGGGACTTTAACAGAAATGACTTGCCCACGCAGGGACTGAATACATAAATAGATGTCCACGCAGGGACTTGATTTAAAATAAAGAAATCACAATACAAATAATTAAATAAGGAATCTTCAAAAATCCCTTTTCTTCTTTCACTTGATTAAATTCGCCAGACCTTTGAGAAATCCTCGGTGGTTCCTACGCTCTTCTTGAACCTCCCGTTCCACCTGGCTCAACCTTTGAAGAATCTCATGTTGCTGCGGTGGCGGTATCAGTGGCGGCTGCGGCGGCTGCTGATGCTGCGGAGGTTGAGGAGGTGTCGGGTATTGGTACCCATAAGGCGGGTACCCAGTCTGATATGGGACTCCATAGGGCCCCTCGGGATAAAGAGCATTGTAGTTCGCCGCTACAAGGTATGGGTCAACTTCGGCGTAGTTGTAGTTAGTATGGGTTGGCTGCTCAAAAGGGTTATACGCCGTTGCACCGGCGTATGATGGAATCGGGTTATCATAACCCACTAGTGGCGGTGCGATTGGTGCAGAGTCCACCTCGGAAACGGGGTTTGAAGGCCCACCCATCTGTGGGTCTTCATATAGTGGCGGGTAATGACTGCCACTTGAATGTTGAGGGGTGCTGAAATGGAAATCCCCTCCTCGCACGGACATTCGTGCTCCTGATCTCCTACGCCTCAGTGGCTCCGGAGGCGGTTGCTGCACTGGTGGTGGTGGTGGCGGTGGAGTGACCGCTACGAAATGTGAATCCTCAGAGGGATCCTGCTGCTGCTGCTGAGACGGGTTGTAGGAGGGAGTAAACACCCAGTCATATTGGGCAAACCTTGCCTCATAGCTGTCTGGACCACGATAAGGTGATCCATGAAAAGACGACCCATCCGAAATTTCGATGGGGTGAGTAGGTGTCCCAGATGATGGTTTAGCAGGATCTGGGTCATCATCCATATCCATACCCTGAGCTTCAGGGAAATGGTCTTCAGGGCCCAATGGGTTATGACCCATTCGTTCTTCAACCTGATTTTCCGGGTTGAATCGGCTCTGGAAGTATGGGGTCGGGTCTTGAAATGCCCGATGTGAGGTTGACCGCCGTAACGGCAAGAAGGAGTGGTGTAAATCATCGGGCTCGTTCTCCGAATGCGGCCCAAAGGAATGATGGTAAGAGGGTGATGAACTTAGCGAGACAGATCGCCTCGCGGGCTCCAAATAGGTCCTCCAGTATTCTTGAGGACTGGTTCTCATTGTAACAGACGGTGTTCGCCGGTGGGAAGGTCCGGCCTCGTGATCGTTTGGGGCGTTGAATGGCCCCTTGCCTCATCCTCCTCTGCGAAACCTTGGTGGCATTTTGTTGAACCTGTCAAAACAAACAAAAGAACAACAAAGGAAAATAATAAAGGACAAAATTAAATAAATTAGGATTAGTCCTAAGTTCTTTGTTTAGACTCGGAAGTCGAGGAATGTGCAAACTGTGTCATTGAGATTAAACACAAAAGACTAGTGTTCAATTCACTCAATGTTGGCTCTGATACCAACCTGTCACACCCCGATATTTCCATGTATTACCTGTGGGCCCAGTGGGGAGTATCGTGACGTAGTTGATATCATCATTGACAATTTATCACAGTTTAATACACAGCGGAAGTCGAAAGATAAAAACATTACAAACCGAATGGAAGTAATATCAATTATTACAAAAACGGCTGTAAGGGATCCACAGGCGGATCAAAGTTAAAAGGATCATTGTTCAACAGATTTATAAACATCTAAGCTTGCAAGACTCTTTATTGATGCTAGGAGTAGCCAGCCTATTCCGTCTAGTACCTGCACTTAGCCTTTTTGGAAAAATACGTCAGTTTACACTGGTAAATACAATTAATCGACTCATTTTGAAAATGTTTAAGAAAATTGATTTGGATGCACAAGGCACAAAATAATCTTTTATAACTTGGGACAATTATTTAAAAATAAACTTGTTAAAGAATTACATGTTTATTATACGTTCAGTAGCCCGGGCTGAAAACCGGGTTAAAGATTAATAGAAACACCACATAATATATCCCACGGCGAGTTATTCTCGAACAGGTGGGTACATTATTTTACATACGCACCGGCAGGTGTATGCCTACACCCCGTGCTTAAGTCATGGCCATTTCAATGAATGAGCCGAGGATATCCAGGACATGGTCATTAACCCCCCAAAGGCTTAGAATAAACAAAACAGATTAAACGGGTTATCTCAATGATTTAACCTTCATACGATTAAAAATTCAATACCCGACCAAGCGGTATTTTATATACCTTATCCCAAGCCCGTATGAGGGAAAATAAGTTAAAAGTATTCAACTGAGCAAGCAAATTATACAAATTTATCCCAACCGTACAAATCAGCAAGTGCAGTTATCTTTTACTCGTCTCCTAAATCTGGAACGAGGGTTTTAATTAACCTATTAGATTCCTAACGGGTCTTACTTAAGTTTAAACTTAGACCGGTTAGCTTTAAAGAAAGGTATACGGTTCAAAACACATGATTAAGCGAAGACCGGATTAGAATGTGGTCTAGACCCGACAAGTATGAAGACTTGTATAATATGGGTAAACTAATCACATTCTGGATATTGAAGTGAAAATGATAAGGTTTGACCCGTTTCGGTTATTTTATGCAAACTAGTTACATAAACCGTACCGAACGCGATAAAAGCATAACGGTTAACCAAATGAGTTATTAACAGCTTTCCTAAGTTAATATGCCTTAAATATGTTGTGATATCAGTAGGATACCTTCCATTACGCCCAAAATGGATTTAAAATTAATTTAAGCCCCGTAGGGGTATTTTGGTCTTTTTAAGGATTATGAAAGAGGTCAAATGTTAATCTTAGATCCTGGTCTAAAAAGATCAGTAAAAATACTTAATTTTATAAGTTATATCAGTAGGGTATTGCGTATATGTGAAATCTATCATTTATAACCAAATTATGCACCGTAAGGGCATTTTGGTAATTTAACATAAGCTTTAAAGGTCAAAATGGGAAATCTGAGTTTAAAACTTTATCTTACTGTTAAAATATAAAAATTTACTTAAAACATCAGTAGGTATTAAGTCTTATATGCAAAAAATAGTTTTAACCCATACTATGCGTTTAAAACGCGTAAAAGTCAGTTTTAAGCGATTTTCAGGTTATAATAGGAAATCTGAGTTTTTGATCAGTTTATAAAGTTCAAAATATATTATTTATCATAAAATCAGTAGCAAAATATTTGGTATCAAAATGTTATGTAAAACTCATTTTATTAGCAAAAAGGGTATAACTAACAATTACCGAATCAAAGCAAGAACCCTATCCATGATCAGTTTAAAACTAAATAAAAAATCTTCAAAAATCCCAAAATATTATATTACATCAGTGGGTAAAAGGTTTGGTGTCAAAATTTGGGTTTAGATAGGCTTTATGCTAATAATGCCGTTTAATTAATAAAAAGCTTTCAAATTACGATATTGAGCATAACTCCTAATTTAGACCTCAAACTGATGTCAAATTTTTAGGACATGTTTATAAATCAGTAGCAAAGGTTTCTGGCCTCTCACATTTTCAAAATTCTCATTTTAAGGTCAAAAGGGCATAATGGTCAACATTTAGGCAATTAACAGAAACATGCAAATGAATCGGATTAACTAGGAACCAAGTTGTATAACCTCAAAGGGTTATACTAGCCTATAAACTGGTCCTAATGGAACTCTAAGGCATATCTAAATAATCGGGTCAGAACTGAAAGTCAAAGCAAAAGTCTACTTTTGCGACTTTCGGTTCCGAACCGAGCCTAAACTCGAAATTGTCGGGTTGAACATGCTTAGACATGTTCTTACATTAATTACCAAGTTATATAAGTGTTAAAACAGGTTTCATGGCTTCTACATTGTTAATTATGTGTTTATTTACAAAATATCTTTCTGTTGACTTTTTATAATTAAGTTTGACCCAACATTTGACAAAGTAAGAGTGGAAATCAGAGGGTGCCCTTTTAAGGTTTTATTACCCACATAATTACCAACTCATAGCCACTTTCAATTCGAAAAATGACTGGACCATTAGTGATTTATCACAAAGTCAAAGCTTAATTACGATGGCTATGACTTTTGGGTATTAGACTAATAAAACTTGAATTAGAGAGGTTAAGAAAGCTTACTGAAGTACTTAGTACGAAAATGAAGCTTAGGGAGTATTGCTTGAAGTCCAGAGAGCTCCAGAGAGTGAGTTGGAATGATTTTCAAGTGAACAAATTCATGGTTTCAACTTAGAACTCTTTATATAGGAACTTTAATCTCACAAGATCATTCCACATGAGTCTACCATTGATCCCTGATGCATCCAAGTGTCCCCTATGCATGAAAAACTACTGGTGCGGCCCCTAGAATCGAAAACCATGCAACTAAGGCGGTGTAACCTGCTGTAACAGACAACTGTGCAGATTTTCTGCATCTGCAGGTCCTACGCGGCCCGCGTAGGGAATGGCCAAGGCCTACGCGGCCGGTATGGGTGCCAGATCCGGTTAACAAACTTTCAGAAATTGCCATTTTGGTCCCTGGTCCTTCTAATAGTTGTTTTAACTTGTTTTTATTACACTTTTAACCCCCCAAACTTGATTTTTAAGGACTCTAAGTCATAAACAAACTTCGTTAAGCTCCCGGTTAGTTATACGATCACCGAAAAGCCCTGAATTTCAACGTTGACGCTTTTAACCCCTCACTTACGAATGTTAACGTATTTTCTTCATACGATGTCGAAACCTTGTGAAATTTTTATCACTTATTCTTGGGAGCATAACTAATCGTCACAAAGCTTCGGGTTCGTTAAAAAGTCACTCAGAGGTATAAATTAAACATGTTGACACATTTAACCCTTGCGGTTTGCAAACTTTCACTTTCTTTCACAATCGGTTTCATATGATTCATAATTCCTTCGTTTAAGGGTTTAAACATCGTGTAGGGTTGTTGAAAGGTAAAATTATCAAATATTGATACTTTGAATCCTTCTACACACATACTTTCTTTGTTTGTCAACTTTAGTCCCTCGTAATCAATTTGTTACTTGATTAAAGTCCATGACACGTGTTGATATTATATTGGTCGTGATTTTACGAGGTGTTACAGTCTTGCAGAGCTTCTTCCGCTTCACTAGTCCACTTGATGTTTTTCATATTAAGACAGTCTTTCAACGTCTTTATAAATGGCAAGGATCGCTCGGCGTGTATTTCCAAGAATCTGTTTAACGCCACTTGACGTCCGTTCAATGCTTGTGCCTCTTTTAAAGTTCTGGGGGAGGGCATTCATGTTATAGCGGCTACCTTTTCCGGGTTAGCCTTAAAACCATCCCGGGTGACTACTACCCCCAAAAACTTACCTTCTTCTACCCCAAACGAACACTTCTTGGGGTTAAGGTTAATGTTGTATTCTCTCAGCTTCTGGAAAGTCTCCTCGATGTCTTCGAGCATTTGCTTTTCCTCTCTGCTCTTGATCACCAAATCGTCGACATATACTTCCAAGTTTCTGCCGATTTGTTTTTCGAAGGCCTTGTCCATGAGCCGCTGGTAAGTGGCTCCAGCGTTTCGAAGGCCAAAAGGCATTTTGGTATAGCAGAAAATGCCCACATCGGTATGAAACGCCGTTTTTTCTTCGTCTTCTCTTGACATTTTGATCTGGTGATAACCCTTATAGGCGTCTAGAAAACACTTGTACCTATAAGGGACTAGAGAGTCGACCTTGAAGTCCATTTCAGGCAGCGGATAAACATCTTTAGGGCATGCCTTATTTAAGTCTTTGAAGTCGATGCACATCTGTGATGTGCCATCGGGTTTCTTAACCATTACAGGGTTTGATACCCATGTGTGATACTTTGTTTCTCTAAGAATTCCAGCTTCAACCAGCTTTCGCACTTCTTTGACTACCGCCGCTTTTCGATCAGGAGCCATGCTACGCTTACCCTGTGCGACTGGTTTAACACCCAGGAGTGTTGCTAACTTGTGTTCTGCCTTATCCCGGGGTATCCCAGTCATGTCAGAGTGTTCAAAAGCAAAGATGTCGGCATTCAGCAACTCTTTTAGGTTGTTTTTAACCTCAGGGGAAAGACCATCCCCTGTTGTCACTGTTTTCTCTGGATGTGTAACACCCGTATCAATTTAACATGAATTTACTACTAAATACGCATTGAGTTTGCGTAAATTACGGGTTATAAAAAATTGTTAAGTCTAATATCCAATACATAATTAGAGTATTTAGGATTAACTTCTCTACTAGTTTAAAACGTTCTAAAAGTGACATCAAAGTTACATGTTCATATTTAGTCAAAACAAAATACAATAACGCGGAAGCTTCAAAGTGTGTGTTCGGTTCATAAAATCTTGCTTGATCGCCATCCGGAGTGAGACCAACTTCACCTAATGTTAAAACCACGTTAAATGTTAGTTTTGACAATGTTACAACACGCATAAACAAGTTCTGGTTTCATTAAATTAAAAACAAACTAAAAATTCAGATTTTTAGTCTGTCGCGCCATGCGACAGGCTCAACTATATCCTTCGCGCCCCGCAAATGCTCTCGCGTGTCGCGACAAATTTGATGATCTCTGTCGCGTGCCGCGGGGGAACCCATTTTCCAGCGTATGCAGGTTAAAGACCTGCATTTTGCCTAGCACCATTTTTCACAAAAATCCAACTTTGAATGCGCATAACTTTTGATTTACAAGTCCGTTTTAGGCGATTCTTTTTCCTACGCGTCCGTAATAAAAATACGGATCCATTTATCCTATTTAACCGCATCGAAACCCAGTTTATGAACAATTAGTTCATAAATCCATATTTCAATTATTCGACCAGTTAGGTATTATATTAAACCATACAAAACTCATTCTTATGGGTTTCTAAACTAAGTTACCCTTTTCTCCGGGCTTGTATACATTGGCGTTTTATTGTCGTTCTCAAAATTTACGCACGCGCTATGTCGCGCTTGTTAATAACATTTTCAATCATGAATATTATCACTATATCAACAAATTTTAATCCGAAACCCTTGACCCAATATCATGGGTTCTTTTAGGAAAACTAAGCTTTTGGCGTGTCCGCTCAACGACCTACGCTTTCATGATTCGCATTCAAACGATTGACTATCAAATCACTTCAAACACATTCAATTTATCCATTATTTGACCCGTTTGTGTATCTAGTGAGTCTTCGTCACTTCAACTATATATCAAGCTCACATAATATGCTAATTCAAGGTCGGCTAACAAAATACATAATCCACATAATATAACGAAACCATAGTTCGTACTTGCATAATTCATCAATATTGGTTTATAACCATAATTACCCATTCCCGGGCTTGTCAACCTTAGCGTATCACTTCCATTCCATGGTTTACGCTTTTATAACTCAGATTTAACGAGTGACGTTTGAATCACTTCAAACACTAGTGAGTTACATCACTTTATTTACATTCCCACTATAACTAATTAAACTATGTTATCAATAAATATATCTAACCAACTATTTATTTTGACCCGTTTGGTTTGTCGAGTGAATTCCATCACTTCTTAGACTTACCAAACGATCACAATTTCACTATTTCGACATCATACATATTCAAACTATTTCTCTGTAACAACATTAAACATATCTACAACTAGGCTTGTCTATATAAATGTAACGAGACGACAAGTCGCGTACCTTCAAAGCTTTCCTTTCAAGCGCGTATCACCCCGGCTTGTCCGCTTGAAGACTCAGTTTCTTTGCCTATAGAGTTCAACCACAAACCGTTTAGAACTCTTTTCATAACACACAACGCATAATTTGCCATATCAATCAAACATGCATTTTTGTCCGAAATTTATACATTTTGCTTTCTCTTAGGCATTTTATCAAACACCTAATAAGCATGATTTTTATAAAATTAGAAAATCAAGTCCCATGACTAGTTATTTTACCAAGTTTAACATCTTTTTTTCCAATTTAGTGTCTAATTAACACTTCAATCTCAAAACTAACTTCATAGAATTCTAATAGCACTAGTTTGCTACTCATGATTCTAATGTTCATCATGTTTCTACAAAACCCATTAAACACACATAATGGATGATCATGAATTTCATTGTTTAAGCACTAATTCAACAAACTAATGACTAGGGTTTACTCCTAGACATGATTTCATTACATTTTCATCCAAACAACAATCATGCAAGCTCAATTTCGAATCTCATGTGTTCATCTAGAATTTAAGTTAGAATCAAACCATGAAATTTTACATACCTTATGATCCCTTTACTGAGGTGATCACTATTTTGTGTTTGGATTTCGATTTGGGCTTGATTTGGCATCTCAATTTGATGGATTTTGAAGGTTTGGAGTTTGAATATGAGACCCCATTCTTTGCTCTGGGTAGATCACAGACAAACACACACGTATGTGTGTGTTTTGTGTGTTTTAATTGATTTAATTAAAACTTGTTACAATTACCCATGTTTAGTTCCTCCACTTTATACAAGTTATTTAAAGGGTATCTTAACCATATTTGTTCTATTATGTCAAGACACTAACTAACTAGGTTATTTATTCCTAGTTATTCTATCTTGAACATAACCGACATTTAGTTTATAATATTAAATCTATATTTTCAGGGTGTTACAGGATGGTGTGTGCTTAAGACCCACCTTTCCGGGCCGATAGCGCCGGTAGGCCCTTGACGGCATCTTTTGGTATCTAGTACTTCTCCCAGCTTATCCCGGTATACCGTTGCAATCCCTCGCGAAGTGAGGAATTTCATGAACCCGTGCACCGTGGAAACTACAGCGTCGAGTTTTCCCAAGGTAAACCTTCCAATGATTACATTGTGGTAAGACTCAGCGCATACCACAAGAAACGTGAGGAGTATGGTTCTTTCCCGAGGGGTCTGTCCAAAAGTAATTAGGAAAGTAATATGGCCGATTGGATCAACCTTTTCACCGGTGAACCCTTTAATAGGGGCGTGCACTGATTCGAGCAATTTTCTGTCTTCTGGTTGCATTCTGTTAAAACAATGCTCATAGATGATGTCTTCAGAACTCCCGGTGTCTACCAGGATTCTTCTCATATTATAATCTCCTACCGCGACGGATATGATTAGGGGGTCGGTGGTGAGGTGCAGGTCCTCTATGCATGGTTCGATTGTCATAGTTGCCAGCATCCAGGGTTCCAGCGTGGAGAAACTCCGTTTTGCTCCCTTTCCCTTATCGGCGTACACCATATCTAACTCTCGCTGTCTCTTACCCGCCCCTTTGTCATTTTCTTCTTTGATGGGGACGGGCCCTGTTTTATATCTCGAACCAGGTGAGCCAACTTACCTGCCTTTACAAAATATTCGATCTGCTTCTTCAATTATCGTTAGTATCATGGCCGCTCCCCTTGTGGTATTCACAGTATTTACTAGTGTCTATGTTGGGAGCGTCCTTCAATGGCTTTGGAGGGTTAAACTTGAGGTTTTCAGAGGCCAGGATCCCTGCCGGTGTTTTGAGTATGTGCTTCTAGATCTATCGTACCGCGAGTCTGTTCTGTCACTTTTTTGGTACTGGTCCCCTCTACCTTTACCCTTAGAGCTCCGCTGCTCTCTGTCATCCTGGCTTTTCTGAGCTTCTTTCTTTCTGTTAGCCGCATGACTGGCTGCAACCGTCTTTTCTTGTGTAACGTATACCTTGGCTATCCTCAGGATTTCGTCTATGGTGGGAGGTACACCATCCCTTCCGTAGAGTGTCCTTAACAATTCGTCATCATTTACCCCTTGTAGGAAAGCTCTCCACACGCTAGATCATTTGTGACACCTGGGATTGCCAGGCTTTCTTTGTTGAATCTAACGATGAAACTCTCCACTGTTTCATTGTCTCACCGACGAATGTGTAAGAATTCGTTTCGATCCTTTGTGTGCCTTCTCTGTTGGCTGAATTGCAACGTGAACTTAGCCTCTAGATCTTCAAAGCTATCAATTTCCCCGATGGGTAGACTATCCCACCAGACCCGTGCTGCTCCTACCAGCGTTTGGACAAACATTTTACATCAGAGGGGCATGGGCCAACATGCTACTTCCCCAGCGCTCTTCAACAGGTTGAGATGGTCATCAGGATCACCTAGACCATCGTACTTTCCCATAGTTTGAGGCATCTTGGGTTTTTCCTTAATGGGAGCTTCAGTGATTCTTCTGGTGAGCTTGGACTTGAAAGTAGCGTCCACTGGTTTGAAAGGTCTAGTGAGATCGTCCTCTTCAACGTTAATGGGTTGTACTGGAGGGGTTGCTCCACCCTGGCTGGTTCCCTAGGTAATGGGGGGTTGAGCCAGGGTGATGTTCAGTGTAGAGCTGGGGGCCCCGCTTGGAGAAAAACGCTGCCTTGATGCGTTTCCTCTGTCATACATAGGTTCTGTTGTAGGCGGGGGTTGACTGTAAGCCGGCTGGGATGTTGGAAAAGCCCACCAAGGTGGCATATAAGCCGCATATGGTGACCACTGAGCATAACTTTGTGCCGCCATTTGTGGAGTGTATAATTGAGTATTGTATGGGGGTAAGTACCCGTATGGGGGGCGCATAGTAGTATCCTGGGAAGTAAGCTTGATTCCCCGGTGTAACCGGGGCATTCATGATCCCCGCAGGCATGACGACTGGCTGGAGTGGTGGAGCGGACAATGCCGCTGTTAGTGCTGCCGAGTATAGAGGCGGCATGGCGTATGTGGCCGATGGCTAATATATTGAGCCATGCTCATTGGCGGTGTAATAATACTTGGGCTTGCAGATGTGATAACCGGCATAGTGCTTTGATGTATAGTCTGTGCACTCATGGTTGATGCTGGGGTGGAGGCGTTGGTGCCTGTTGTGGTGGGTACCACCGATCGGACTTGCAAAGAGGTGTATGAAAATGGGTCTGCTGCTGTCGTCCCAGAAGAAACAGCAGAGGTGCCTGTGAAACCTGGTGGTGGTGCTTCTACTTCAAATTCCAGGTCGAGAGACCTAGTTACAGCAGGTGAAGCCGGCATGGTGGTAACGGGTATTGTCTCCGGCAATGGGTTGCTGGTTACCATTGCCTGACTTGGTGTTACTTCCGTGTTCTGATCGCTTGCCATTGGGTTCAGTCTTGCTGTTGTTACCGAAAGGTCCCACGGATGGCGCCAATGAAGAAACACTGACCTTATGGGTAAGCTCTGGCTTGGACTTTGACTCTTTGGCGATCCGAACAGCTGACTGCAAAACAGAACACCATTAGGACTCGTTACAGGAATGGGGTTATTCTTGTAACCACCCTCCGGCGTGAGAATAAGTCTCGGTTTGGGAGAAAGAAAGTATGAATGTAGAGAGAGAGAGAGTAAATGAGAGTAAGATGATCAATACCTTTGATGTTTACCTCTATTTATAGTTTACCATTAGGGTTTCCCCTAACTTAGGATGGGTTCCGATAAGTTAGGGATTTGCATAATCTTCCCAAAAGGTTGGGGATTTGGTTACGAGGTTTATCCATGCAGAATAGAATATTTCAGAATAAACATATGTAATTAAATATTTATAATAAAATAATAGGTAATGACCGGGTCGGGTTAGCCGATCCGGGTCATACTTCGTCAGTGAACGTGGGGTTCTCCATAATGGGGCTCCATTTTGCTGCAACCGTAATCCACCGTCATTGGCCCACCCGTTTTGAATAACCTGAACCCGCTGCTATCAACCTGGTAGAGCGAGATTCGAACCCAGGTCTTTTCACCCGGGAATAGTGACGGATCCATGATTTTTTTTCCAGTGGGTTCATTGTTTTTAGATGTTCCAATTTCATAACACGGACCTAAGAATATCGAATCGGTTCGACAATTCGGATCGGGTAAAGTTCATCACATAATAAAAATATGATAGAATAATAAAAAAACACGTTCATTAGAAATTAAAAATAGACACTTAACATGGATATAATGGCAATCAGCCTTCTTATAAACATTTCTGCCAAAGAAATGATACTGTTTCACTTAGTATACATCATAACATTTCTGCCAAAGAAATGATACTGTCTCACATAGTATACATCATATGCAGTAGAAACATTTCTGCCAAAGAAATGATACTATGTTACTTTGGGGCTGTTTGGCAACATCTGAATGGTTAAGTGCTGAACTAGTAAGTGGTCTGAACCATTAAGTGCTGAACCAGTAAGAGATCTAAACCATTAAGATCCTGTATAATGCTTAACCGTTCAGAGGCAAATTCCTGGACCATTAAGAGCCTCATTAAGAGGTAAACAAACAGCCCCTTAGTATACATCATATGCAAAGTTAGTTTAATATGAAAAGTAGGAAAGTTAGTTATGTATTTTAACAAGTATTGTCGGAAGATGCACTGTGAAACATTAAACTAGTGTCAAATTGGTTATCAAAATGTCTAGAAAAGTAGAAAAACTAAAAAGTGAGTTAAGATGCACAAATACTTGTTTGGGGTCACTGTCTCCTCCTGGATTCCAATCGTGTGAGATGACGCCTTAATCACTTAGCCACTCATCAACTTTGATTATGGGTTCATCCCAAATATTATTTATGGGTTCATCCCATAGTTTTTAATAGCATTTCTACTAAAAAATTAAAACCGAGTGGGTTCGTGTGAACCTGTATGTGTCAATGTAGATCTGGCCCTGCCTGGGAAACATAACAACGCACAACGCAAACCACTCCACCACTGTCCATTTTGTGATATTAACCAGCAACATGTTGTATTTAAACCCAAACCGTTTGTCATCTCCCCCACCATGAAGAACCTGAAACGCGTAAACCTCCCATATAACCAATTCATTGAAACGTCATTTTTTTGGATAATTAAACTCAATTATCATCCTAAACAACAAATAACTTTGAGATTAATGATATGTGACTCTTAAACACCTTGTAACATCCGAATTAAAACCAAACATGTGGTAATACTTCTAGAGGTATTCCAAGGAAGGGGAAGAAGAAAAAGCAAGAACAAAGCTCAAAACTCACTGTTTTGATCTTTGAACTTTCTACCCAAAGTGGAAGAATTTGATGATTTGAGAGAGTGTTTGGAGTATGGAAAGTGTTTAGGAGGTGTTCGGGGTTGGTATTTATAAGTAGGATTAGGGTTTGGGTGTTAAATGAGGTGGTTGGGAGTTAAAAGGAGGTAAAACTCAAAAACCCGTAGCTGGTCGCGAGCCACTGTTCAGGCACCCCTTGAGATACAGTCCGCAAGGACTGAGGAAAATTCCAAAGTTTCATTTTTTAACCCTTGGACTTGTTTGGTTTGCTATTTTATGCATTAAACTTTAATATTTAGTATGTTTTGAATATTCTGGGGTGTATGTAAGCATATATATGATAATAACATGCATGAATAATATTCCAAGGAAAACATAATCTCGATGTATGACTCGGTTTTGAATGAAAACCCGTATTCGTGATTGTCTACGTATTGTGCAAGTATAATTAGGCAAAAATAATATAAAATATAATTTCCATTATGACCAAGTATCGAATTACAAAGAATTGAAAAAAGAAATACGAATTACATGAAAAGTGGAAAAGAATGAAAAATACAGAACGTTACAAGTACCACTGTCTTGGTCGTGGTTATCTAATCAGAGGTTCTCCAATGCATCTCCACATGAAGAAGATTGGTAACTGCAATCTCACCAATAGGATAAGTTGGTTCAAGAGAGTAATACATGTCGGTCAATTTACTATTAACCACACTTGCAAGGCTTACATCCACCCATCCAATTGGTTCCTAATGAAAACGGGCATTAGGTTTGCAGTAAAAAAACTGGTAAGGCTCGTAAGGAAAATTACAGATCAAGGTACGTACCATCGACTCATCATTAATGACATTAAAATGCACATTTTCATCCGTTGGTGGTTGTTCTAACATAAATGTAAACTCTTGAATCCATACTGGGATGTTTGTATTCATCATAGACTGCAAAAAACCAAATTTAAAACCCAAGAGATGTAAGAGAATAATGAAAGTTCAGAATATTGCAACACTGTTACAACCAAACAACATGCATTTAAAAAACAAACCTTTGTTTTTCTTACTTCACCACGGAAAATCAACGAAACAGATAAAGGTCCCTTTGTCTCATATAAATTGGCGCCGTGGATTATAATGACAAGCAATCCCCCATCCGTTGGCGTCCCTATAGGAGCCTTTAGAACAAAACTAATTACATCTTCGATATTATTCGGTTTGTACAACACATCAACTATGAGATTGCCAATTTGGCGGTCATTGACATCGGATAGTGGGAGTTTACGAGTACATGGGATTTCAGGAGTAAGATCTATCAACTTCATCCAAGTCTTTCCCAGATGACAATGCTTATTTACCTACCAAACAAAGAACAATCTGTATGCATTAAACACCCGTTTGAAATGTATCAATATATCGCATTCGCATGTAGCAAATAATGATTAACCTTGGGATTTTATTAATTTACATAATATTTTGAACATAAATTAAGATGGTGCTTTTGAAAGTATACAATGAAGATTGACTATTCGTTCGGGTTCCAGAAAACATACCGATACAATGTTGTTAACATATATGTATAGATCTTTCTCCAGAAGATTATTCACATATAGAGTGAATTCTTCATTACATTTAGCATTCGCCTCGTAGTACTTCACCTTTCTTTGAATATAAACACCAATGCTTACCTCGAGTACCAAGTACTGCTTAGAAGCATCAAAAGGATTATTATTTAGATCTGTTATGCTAAGTACTTTTACAGTCAAGATTCCATCTCTATGAACAGCTTGGTTTGCATCTGCCCTCTCCTGAATAAAACACTATCTTGTTACAGTTTTATATTTATATAATCTAATTTGGGTAAAGGGTTACCCCGGTGAATCTATTATAAACAACCGCAAATAAGTACAAGTAGTGAGGATGAGTTCCACACTAGTTCATATACAGGACATGCCCCATATATGTAAGCCAACAAACATAAAAGTACCTATGACATCACATCAACCTAGCCTACTATACATCGTGAAAAGATACCTAGCAGACAAAACAAAACATAACCAAAATCTTCATCCTCCATCATAAAAAATGAAGTTGCCACGAAACGGCAGCCCCTTTAGACGAACCAAAGACAAATTAAGTATCATAGATCGGATATTTGGTTTCTTGATCATTATCGATTATATACCAAATGAATGTTTCAGTAAAATAAAACTTACTTGAAGAACTAATGACCATTCGAGTGCACCCACGACTTGTCTCAACAATGGACGTTCTGTACGCTCCCTCCTTAAACATTGGTAAGCTATATCCGCAAACATCTCTAAAGAACTTGTATCTATTTCATCCTTTATATTACTATGAACAAGTTCACTTATTTTGTTTTGCTCATAGTACTCTCGCACCAGTCCTATTAAAGGATGGAGATTCGTGTTGCTAAAACATAACCTCCCACACAACACTTCGAACAACACCACACCAAAAGAGTACACATCTGACTCTTTTGTTAGTAGCCCTGTCTCATGGTACAGTGGATCAATATAGCCAAGTGTACCTGCAGGGTTGGATATCATAAATGTGAACTGATTGTTTGCAGGAGCAAATTTGGAGAGGCCAAAATCCGAGATCTTGGCATTCCAGTTATTATCTAGTAGGATGTTAGAACTTTTAATATCTCGGTGCACTATTCTAAGTTGAGTCCCAGTAGGGGTATGAAGATGCTCAAGTCCACGAGCGGCCCCAATACATATCTTAAGGCGTTGAATCCACGTGAGATCGTCACTCGCAAGATAATAATCTAGACTTTTCCTAGGTGCATACTCATACACAAGGATCTTCTCGCCAACTTCGTCACAATACCCTAAAAGAGAGACGATATTTTCATGTGGATATAAGGGAAGCATCAAGATCTCCTTCCAGAACTCAGGGTCTCCTTGCATCGATGCACGATTCAGACGCTTCAAAGCAACCATGGTCTCGCCCCGGGAATGAATAAGCTGTCCCTTATAAACTTTCCCGAATCCTCCACCCCCTATGCAAATGTCATCAGAAAAGTTGTTGGTTGCTGATCGTATAGCTTCTAGTTGTATTTTGAGGTGTTGAAACTGGGTTATGTGAGACATTATGTTGATGATCGATGAGAAACAGTAAACAAGATTTACAAAAAGCTCTAGATGGAGGGGCAATGTATTTAACAATAGATAACCATCAGAATTTGTTTCTCAGTCACATATACACACAGTTGACTTTTCTTTGTTTCGTAAAAGAATTTGTTTATTTCATTTTGGATCACATAACGATTTTAATAAGTTTTTTAAATTGGGTAGGTAGTAATATACTCTCATAAGAAGCAACGTATGGTCGTGAGTTGTTTATTATAACTTTTATTATATCAGGAAAACTCGGTGGTGATGACAGACAGTTCGACAGAAATATTTTCAATACTGACTTGAAATAGTTTTCTAACTATGTTTAACTTAACTAACGAACTAACAAGATCGGGATTAATTCCAACACCTATAACTAGTGTTGGTAAGTACCGGATCAGTTTCAGCGACAATTCGTTTGTTTTTTTTTGTCAATAGAGGATGTTGTTCAGTTAACTTGGTTAATCGTGAGTAAACCGCTGGTTCGGCCAAATTAATATTCTATAAGCACAAAGTAATGTTGCTATTTGCCTGCAGGATGTCATTTAAACATGAAGATAAAGATTATTTTCCATTTAACTTGATGTAAATGTACAAATGAAGAAACATCAAACTAATCTGTTTGTGGTATGTGCCTCGACAAATAAGGTTAATCTTCTTAATCCTTTCCAAGCTGTAGCCGTGATCTTCCTGCAAAACACTAAACACCCCGTTAAGCTCGTTAAGAGAAGGGGAATAGGGAGGTTCTCCTCTTAACCACTCTCCGGCGTGAGAATAAGTATGCGTTTTGAGGAAATAAGTGTGTGATTAGTAGTGAGAGAGCAGAGAACGGAAGGAATAAACCTGTATGTGAAGACACCTATTTATAACCGGAGTAGTGAAGAAGGAGATGAGCTGATGGGCCTTGGGCCTGAAGTCGACAACAAGGAATATCCTTCTTGTCCCTTTGGCAGCAACCGTTAGTGCTTCTGGGCTAGGGATGACAATCAAACCCAAACCCGATGGGTAAACCCGAAACCCGACACATTTGGGACGGGTTTGGGGTCGGTTAATCGGATTTGGGACGGGTTTGGGAATAGTTTTATTTTTTTCGCGGGTTTGGGACGGGTTTTGGATTTAGTGATATACTCGTTTACCCGACCCAATTACCCGATAAAGTGTACCTGTTTACCCGATTGTATACCCGATATAATTTCTTTTATATTATTAATATGTATATATATGATACATCCATTTTTTACACATATAGGTATTTTATTTCGTATACATTGTAGTTATTTGATATATACTTTTATAATAACAATACAAAATGTAATCGGTTAGTAGTTACCCGATAGATACCCAATGGGTTTTGAGATAAGTATACCCAACGAGTAATCTTTTTAAATTAACGGGTTTACCAGAAACCCGCGGCTAAACCCAATACCCGATGGGTATTTACCCGCTAGAAACCCAACGGGTTTTGGGACAGGTTTGGAACAAGCTTATCTAATCGGGTTTGGGTTTGGGTTTGGGTTTGGGATTACCTAAACCCGTCCCAAACCCGACCCATTGCCATACCTATTCTGGGCAAGGGCGAAGTTGGCACACGTTGATTGGATCCACGTGTCCTGACCGTTGTCCTTGTTGTCTCCCTGACATCAGCGGCTGAGTAGAGATTGTGGAGCAGATGTCAGTGCACGCTGATTGGTGCCACATATGCGTCCTTGTGTACTCTCCTGACTCCTATATGATTGCTAATCGTGTAGCACGATCGAATACAGCCTGTTGGACGCTCATTGGTCCGCTGCTCTGCCACTCGTACCTTTAGTACTTGTCCTAGAATGACCTGCGCTTTTGTCCTCCGCACGGCCCATTGGGAAGACCCGAGTAGCCGACGCAAGGTTCAGGAGGTGATAGCCTTTATCTAGGAAATTAAGTGTGAAATCTGGCCATGACTTTGTTTAGACCTCGCGCGCGACCTAGGTTTCACCTAATCAGTCGGCGCGGGGTTAGGAAAGATGCCAGACTAGTGAAATAGGAGTATGGTCCTGCGCGCGACTTGATTGGTCAGTGTGGGTTTTTGGGACCATACCCCTTCAACAAAAGATAGAGAAAAGGAAGCCCATATAAGAATCCCTGGACAAGATTTCAAGAGGATAGTTAGTTAACAATTACCAGCGGGTTATTCAAGGATCATTAGAAATTCTACAGTAACCAATGAACCATGTGATCCTGGGGCTTTTTATGCGTATTTTTGTTGGAACGTTGATACATAACTAATGGATTCCTTGAGTATCCTCGTTACCTAATAAAAAGATCTTGTCAGTATTGGTCTTTAAAATACTTCCTTTGTGTTCGGCTTTGAATTTGTTAGGTAGCGACTAAATGTGTTACAAAGTGCAAACCACATGGACCATCCGTGTAATTTTGAAAAGCTAGGGACCAAATCCAAAATTTTGGTAAACCATAGGGACCATGGGTGTACTTTACTTTAAACAACTTTCACCCATTTGACCCATTATTTTTTTGGTAAATTTCTTTCGACTTGACCCATATTAAGTGAACACAATCCAAATCAACACATTCATAAGTTAATGAATTAAATTGCCACATGTACATTTTTGTGGAAGCTTTTAGACTATGGGGTGTAGAGGAGCCCCATCCTGAAAGGATGATCCTCCACGTCACACACCTTAGAGGAGGACCCTCAAAGGATGGAGCAAGGGGTGTGGAGGATGTGCCTCCTCTTTTTTTTTTTAATTCTTGCAAGTAATTTTCAATATATATTAAACTAAAATTAATTTAAACTCTAAAATTAATATTAATGCTTACATTACATTAAAAAACAACCTAAACTTAAAAAAAGCTTAATTAAAAAAATTAGTAGTCTTCATTTGGCACGTCATCATTGGGTTCGTTTTGTGCGTTGTTCAAAATGCATTCCACCAAGTCCGCTTGAAGGTTTAGATGTGTGTACTCGTTACGTAAGGAGAACCCGTTTAAATCTTGTTGTTCCAGACTTACCTGAACAGAATTCCCGTTAGGCGCATAGTCGTCGTACTCACAAATCGATATACATTCGTCTTCGATGATCATGTTATGAAGCAAGATACAAGCATACATACAGTATCGCAACTTTTGTGGTGTAAAAGCACGTGTTGGATGTTCAATGATATGCTATTTTTTGTAGAACCCCAAAACACCTTTCAATGTCTTTTCTTGCTGCCTCTTGAAACTTGGCAAATTTCTTTCTCTTATCGTCTGCCGGGTGCGGAATAGTTTTAATGATTGTAGAGTAGGTTGGTATATTCCATCAGAAAGATAATAATTGCGCCTATATTCCACCCCCGAAACTGTAAACTTGGTGTCTAGACCAATTCCTCTTATGACATCGTTGAAGATCTCTGATTGGTAGATGATGTTAAGGTCGTTAAGCGAACCAGGAACACCGAAAAAAAGAATAGGCTTGTAAATGAACCGAACGAACACGAACGAGGCATGTTCGTGTTCGTTCTTTAAATTTTAACCGAACAAACGATCGGACATGAACATTTTAACGAACGGATTTTCTTGTTCGTGTTCGTTCGTTTAGGAAATGAAAATGTTCGTGTTCGTTTATGTTCGTTTATTAATAGTGTATGTAAACGAACAGTTCACGAACATAAACAAGCATACGAACATAAACGAACGCAGTTTCACATAAGCGAACCTAAACGAACATAAATAAGCAAACATAAACGAAAATAACTAAACATAAATTAACGAACACAAATGATGAAACACCAATTAAAAGTAAACGTGAATACCCAAACATAACCATCATAAAAAAGAACTTCAAATGTAAATAAATTCGTTAAAATTATAGTCTAATAGACACTTCAAAGCACCATCTTGAAATCACCAATTCACCATTATGATCAACAATGCACCAACTTCATTCCTTTTTTGAACGACAAATTTGGATCACTGATGGACCACTAGAGTATCATGGTGCCACTAGCGAAACCACTCGATCATATCCATCTCCACCAGGATTGTTTTGAAATCGGAAACTCAAAACATGTAATGGGATGGTAAAGAAAATCTTGTAAATTTTAACTTTAGTATTAGTTTTAAACTTAATATTAGTAATATATAAAGTTAAACAATTAAATAGACGAACAAATATAAATGACCATAAACGATCGAATTCAAACGAACATAACTGAACGAACATAAACGATCGTTCATGAACGTAAATGAACGAACGAGACATTGTTCGTGTTCGTTAATTTAGTTAAATGAACTGAAAAAATTGTTTATGTTCGTTCGTTTACTAAATAAACGAACATAAACGAGTTTCCTGCCGAACGTTACATGAACGGTTCATTGAACGTTTGGTTCGTTTACAAGCCTAATAGTTGAAGATCTCTGATTGGTAGATGATGTTAAGGTCGTTAAGCGAACCAGGAACACCGAAAAAAAGAATGTCAAATCCACATATCTTGTGACGCAACAACCTCTAGTATTATTGTTGGATGTCCATGATCGCCTCGCGTAAATTGACCTCACCATGTAGTTGGGCAGTTATGCCACGGCCACTGCATGCAATCAATGCTCCCAAGCCTTCCTTGAAAACCATGCCTTTCTTCATGTAATTGATACAATTTTTGGACGTCATATGTGTTTGGTTTCCGTAGATATTTCTTGCTATACAGCTTCACCAAACATTCACAAAACTTGTACAAACATTCACGTGCAGTTCTTTCGGACATCTATCCTTAACTACTCGTCCAATGAATCAGGTGTTGTCCCGTATGCCAGTTGGCGAATGGCCGCTGTGCATTTTTGCAAAGTGGTGAATCCCCTTTTACCTCTAGCATCGTATCATAATGTAAAAAACGGATCAAACCGTGACAAGTCATCTGCTATACGTAAGAACAATCAACGACTCATTCGGAACCGACGTCTAAACATCGCGGCCATGTACAAGGGTTCATCGGCAAAATAATCGGCCACTAATCTATCATGGGCTCCTACACGTGAGCGTAAAAATAAATAATTAATACATTACATAATATAATTAAATTATTAACACCGAATAATAATATAACTAAATTATTAACACCAAAAAATAAAAAAGACAGAACCTAACCTTCTCGGTTTAGGTTTATGACGGCTTGCCTAGTTCGCGTTTGTGATGTGGTCTCTTCATCTTCTTCTTCCTCAATGATCATCTGTGCTGCCTGCATTACGACGTTTGCAAAAAATAGTTCGGCTTCACCCAAAGATGACGAACACCACGAAGAAGAAGACATGGCTAAAACTTTATAAAACTGTAAGAAATCTATAAAAAAGTGAGAGATTAAGTTGATTTAGTTTAAAAAGGGGGATAAATGGTATTATTTATAAAGAAAATAATAATATTTTTTTATTAAACTAGTCGTTGCCAACGGCTATTTTGTTTTAAAGTTGGCCCGTCATGCGCATCTTGGCCCGGACATTTGCGACGGGGACGACCCAAGGGGGGGGGGGGGCGGTGTTCCGGCCCTTTCCGATATCTTCCTCGCATCCATACCTCATGGCCTTAACAGAAAATTTTAACCAAGTTTAAGCGAAAGGACATAGGGTGTAATGTTTTTAATAAGAAAAAGGAATGCGACTGTAATTATTGAAGTTAAAAGACATCTATTGTAATCCAGTAAAAAATAAAGAACGAAATGTGTAATTTACCCTATCAATATTTAATGACTCCATAATATAAATAGCAATTTTTACGCAAGTGAAAGAATTAGAATAATATGCAGGATTAATGAAAACATTATAATTGTCTAGACTTATTTGAATGTGTAGTGAATTTGTAATAAGGGGTGTTAATTATTATTGTTATTGAATTGATAAACATGTACAGTTAGATCTATTGTCAAAGTCATGAATATAGCTAAGTGAGTCGAACAAGTTGGATTGTAAGTGTGTTTGTAGTCAAGTTGTTCATATGCTAATAAACGAATTATAATAGATGAGATGAAGAGACCGGTGGTTAATAGGTGAGTCTGTTTGTGCTGTTTGTTTTTTCAGAGGTAAAACGTCTGCAGTTTGCAGACCACATCTGTAGACATCTGTAGCCGAAGAGGTGGACCAAACATCTGCAGTCTGCAAGAAGAAGACTGTTTGTTTTATAACTTCTGCAAGCCTGAATAACAATCAAAAACAACATAATAGGCATGAATAACAATCAAAAATTCTAATAACAAACACAAAAATTCAGCAAACTACCAACAAATTTATGAAATTTAACACCAAAAATTAGCAAACTACCACTAACAATTAACAAACAAAACTATAATACAAATAACAATTTACATGTGATAAAAGTTCTCTTCTCCATTCAACTGATTATCCACAAACAAAACTATAATACAAATAACAATAAAATGTGTTAAACAAGTCAAATCGAAGACGATTTCCATGAGTTATATAATATAACACGTCTCTTGTACTTTGAGTATTACAAAATAGATAATCAAATACATAATCAAAATCAATTAACTATATATTAGTGTAAACTTCCATTTTGCTCCCTATGGTTTGGTCATTTTAACGATTTTGGCCTAATCATTTAAAAACAATCATTTTCCTCCAATGTTTCGCTCCCCGCCTCTAACTTCATCCAAATCGTTTGTTAACTAAAAATGTATTTTGATAACTTCAAGTATAAAACTAAGGGTATTATGTTACCAAAATACCATTTCAGTTAACAAACAATTTGGATGGAGTTAGAGGCGGGGAACAAAATGGGAAAAACATAGTAAACAATTGGAAGAAAATGATCGTTTTTAAATAATTGGAGCAAAACCATTAAAATGATCAAACCACATGGAGCAAAACAAAAGTTTACTGCAACTTTGTGTTGTATTGTTAGTTGTAACTTTGTCATTCTTGATTGTATCCCACTTGATTTTTTTATCGTTAGTTTTTTTTAACCCCAATATTTTAATATCTTTTACAAGTTAACCTTAACATTTTTTCACTTTCAACTTTGGTCCATGTATTTTTCACCATTTACAATTTTTTACGTATTGGTCTAAATTTTGCAATTTACCACGTTGCAACGTGCGTTTGTGGTTCAACGTTTTTACGTCTATTTTATTCTATTCAACGGCTCCGCCGAAACGAGCGGGTCCTAGATCGAATTAATTATTGTTTTCATGTTTTACTTTTCACGTGTGTGGTTCAACGTCATTCGGTTTTAGCTATTCGTTTTTTATTTCATTTTATACGAGTTTTTCTGGTGTTGGTGGTTGTTGAGCGTGGTATTAGGTATGACATTGATGCTACTTGGTATGGTTTTACGCTCCCGCCATAAGCGGGGACTTAGGGCTTGTTTGGCTAAGCTTATTTAACTCAAAAGGACTTTTTGTTAAAATGACTTAGGGTGAAGAGAGTGGTTACCTATTCCAAATAGGTAAACTCCTAATTCACTCAATCACACATTGTCATGCCAATTCACCTAAATAAGTTACCTAATGCTCAAAAACGTTGGCGGTGGTTTACCTAATGGGGTTTAGGTAAACTATTTTTTTTTAAATAGGAAAAAATGTGTGATTGGTTGTGAATGAATGAACCCCACCACACACCTATCACTCCCCCCTTCCCTGCCTCTCACCGAATCGGTGAAGGTTCACCGCATTCCTTAAGCTTGATCGGTAAAGAGGTTGTTGGCGGTACTTTACCTCCGCTCACCCTTATTGACTTATGACTTTTTGAAAATAAGTTTTTAAAAAAGTGTTTGAATTAGCTTATAGGGTGGGAAAAACCAATAAGTCAATAAGTTGTTTTTTAAAAAGTGTTTGGCTTAGCTTATTAATGTAAAATGACTAAAAGGGGTGGGAAAAAACCAATAAGTCATAACATAAGCAACTTCAAAAAGTCACTCCTTACTAATTTTTCAAAACTAATGTTTCCTCACTATACAAAAAGTAATTTTGAAAAGTGCTTAGACCATGCGTACTGGGGCGTTGTTTTTAAAAATTTTTCATTTAAAACGCCCTATAACGCCCCGCCTACCACTACGGTAGGCGTTATAGGGCGTTATTTTCGAAAAAAAATTGGTTCCAGCGTTTTAATTAAAACGTTTCTTCAACTCTCACCAACCAATCAACGGCTAGTTGTATAACGGCTAGTTGATTTATTTATTTTTTTTTTAAACCTTTAATATATATATATATATATATATATATCTATACATATAATAAAAGAAACCAATGTGTGACACGTGTCATTTATTGGAGCCATCTAATCTTTTGTTTTTTCCGCCTTTTTTCATACTTATCTTATACTAATTAAATAATAAATTAATATTATTTCTCTTCATTTATCCCTACTTATTTTTTTTCAAATTCAATTATATCTAATAATTTGTTAGCATGTTATTAGAAAATATGTATCTAATTAATGGACGCATGTTTGATAAAATTGTATCTAAGTACATTTTTCATACATAAAATATAAGATAATCTATTTTTCTATAATTAATATATATTAGATTATATCTAACTATAATATTTGTGTTGTTTTCAATAAGTAATAATATTAAATTATAATTATCCCACTTCTTTCTATTATGATATAATATATTATTAAATCATAATTTTCAATTTATCTTTTATTATTTATTTAATATTTTTTTCTTAATCATTTCTTTTATTTTTTCCATTAATTAATAGCATTTTATTTTATTTATCCACTTACCTCTTATGTTTCCAACTTTGATCTAACCACATGTAACACACAAGCTTATAACCTAATAATTAAAACCGGACAGAGTAAAATGTTATACCACGTGCAATACACAAGTGTCTAACCTAATAAAAAATAAAGTAGAATGTTATAATAAGTAAATAATACATTGAAAATCATTTATTTTTAAAAACATATCTTAACGAATGCATGTGTTATGCGATTACATTATATTTATTCAAAATGTGTAATACACGTATTTATTCAACCTGTGCAATACAGGGGTTTTTTAAAGATGTAACTTTTTATTATATTTACTATATAAAATTACGTGTATTCAACCCGTGTAATACACGGGGTTGTAACCTAGTATATATATATATAAACACAACCAAAACTCATTCATATTCAACAAAAACAATCTCAAAACCTCTCTAAAAAACCCAAACATTTTTTTAAAAACTTGATGGATTCTCCTAGTTCTTCATCCATGGTAAATTTTTACTACAACGAGTATTTTGCGGATGGCGATGGTTCGACCGATGAGGAGCTTGAGCAAGAGGCGGTTACGAGTGCTTGTCAACTAGCGGTGAGATATGTCAAGCATTCTCGTCGCCCCCAAGCAGAAAAAAATAAAAGAGGTTATATTGAACGAGACCGACGCGCGGCACACGATCGTTTGATGAAAGATTATTTTGATGAGGCGCCCACAGTTTCGGACGAATTTTTTAGGCGTCGTTTCCGAATGAGTATGTAACATTCCTATTTTTATCATATAGATTATAGTTTTGGTTAAATTTATTAACCACTAGTAACTAGTAACTAGTTTTATTTTTAATATAAATATTCAACCCAAATAGTTTTAAACAATATCTTATATAGTTAGTTGAAATATTATATTAAATTAATTAGCTTGTATATGAGTAACCTTTCTAAATAAAATAAAAGTATATAAACTTATTTTATTAGACGGGTAGATTACAGGTAAATTGACTGTAAGAAATATGAAGTACCTAGACGGGCCCATGAACCATTTAATAATTAAAATACATTACATTTGAACATACTCTATTTCTAATGAAACTTGGTTCAAAATGTAGATAAAAATATACTCATTCTAAAAGACATATTCATTATTTTCTAGAACGTCATATTTTAAGTTATACGCGCCAGTTCCGTAAAGCAGGTAAATTAAATATAATCCATATAATAATAAAATAATAAACTATATATATGTTTGAAATTCAAACTACTTTCGTGTCCTATCTTAAAAATAAATAATAATGATAATAAAAATAATATAATAAATACATATGAATTTGAAAGAACTATCATGTCCTTTTTCATATTTCATATCCTTCATCTTTTCATATGATAAATAACTTTTGATTTCTTTGGATTTTAGTACACATATCAAGGATAAACAGATAAGAACAAAACTAAGTATAAAATAATAAAATATTAAAATATTGAATCTACAAATGAATTTGAGATGTCGTGTATGCTTCCAAATTCAATAAAGGGTACGTGTCAAATTGAGTCACCTAAGAAATATTATTTTCTATTGGCCAACAAGTAACTCTACATACTATATATATACCTATTCACAGATGTAAACCAAAGAGCTCCCATCTTTCATTCAGCCTCTTTCGAACTCTCTCTCTCGTTGTTATTCTTTTTATTTTTCCTATAAAAATAATAATAAGATTCTGTCCCGTTTTAAGTGTTTTAACTCACGATCCCCGCTACTCGGTCCGATTGATCTGAGCCCCATAACACATGTCAAGGCCCTGCCCGACTAAGTTATTGGGGTTCTGTCTCGTGACATAGGGACAGGGTTGAATTAGGGGTACTATACTTACCACGAGTAAACTATATATTTTTAAATAGCTCAGACGTTATACCCAAAATTTATACCAGGAGGCTTTCTAGTTGAACCCTAAAGTTACAAAGTGAGTCTATTTTCTTTTCTCACTATTTTATTCCCTTTTTCTTTGTAATATAATTATATTCAAAAATGTCCCAAACCATAACAACTCTCACCAAAACTATTATATTTTTATTATTATTATTATTATTTATATTTTGTCTAAAAAGAAACCCTAATTGAGACACCCAAGTAATCCTACACAATCCCTACAAATTTCAGAACAATCAGAATCAGGATTAGGGCCCTAAAACTCAAGGGGGGATATTCCCACTTGACGATTATCTTCATATCTCGTTGTCAAAATTCGAATTTTAATATTTCGTCGACTCACCAAGGCTATACAAGACACATGGCAGGCCTAGGCCGAACCTATCATCGCCGCGATACGCGGGGGTTACCCCGGTGCCTTCCGCGACTCGCGGGGGGTGCCAGTTTGGGGTATATAACAGACAGCAGTGGGACTTGATTAAATTGCTCAGTTCGACGGTCTAAAACGTCGTTCTACTCTTTGTATCTCCGTTTCTTTCAATCAAATCCCCTAAACCTCGAAACTCTGTTCATTATCTGGGTATTAACTCAATCGCTGCTACGATTCAATGTCCGATCGATGGAAACTATCCGATGGATGTTTAAGTGCTATCCTTTGTCATTAGTCGTGATTCCGACAGGATGTTTGAGTACCACCCGAACTCGGGGAATACTCTGTCATTCGTTGTGAATCCGATGGATGTTTAAGTAATTATACTTTGTCATTCGTTGTGAATCCGATGGATGTTTAAGTGATTATACTTTGTCATTCGTTGTGAATCCAATGGATGTTTAAGTGATTGCACTTTGTCATTCGTTGTGAGGGTTTTAATCTCGTGAGTTATCGTAATTGCTGTATTAAGTTACCTACCTAGTTCGTGTGCACTAGGTTACAAGGCTAAATCAATAGGCTAAGCTCTGCCTGTATAAATCTGCAAGGCATGTCTGTAGACTAAACTTTGCCTGTATGAATCTGCATGATTATAATGTGAGTCATTCTCTTTTTATCAAATCTATTTACAAAAGCCTGTTTATTTTCAAAGTTATAATTACGGGGATTAAGTCTTTGTAATCACCAAATTACAGCCGGTATGTGGGGTTTTGTATACATTACTTGATAATCGTCACCATTGGGGCAGCCAATGGGGGATATGACCATAGTCACAGATCCGGTCGAGTGACAAATACCGTGGGTAGTTGGTTTGATATCAGAAACATTGTAATCGCTCTTAATATTGTAAATTATAACAAACGTGTCGTTTTAACAAAATGAATGAACTCACTCAGTATTTTCTGTTGACAAAACCTTTTTAAAACGCGTTTCAGGTAATTACAGTAGATTGGAGTAAGAGAAGGATATGGCACTGAAAGGCTTCAAGAAGTGGCTTATTTTATTAATTAAATCAAATTAAGAAATATTGTTTTATGTAATTGGGTTTATCCCTTATTAAAGCTACCTTTGTAAAACATGGGTTTATCCCATCTATTTAATAAATAAAATCCGGTGTTTCTAAACTCTGATATTTTTCCTAACTCACGGTCCTGATGAAATTTCCGCTGCAACGTTTTTAAAATAAATCACCGGTACCACTGGGCTGTTCGCGGCTTCCGATTCCATCCAGGGTGGGTCGGAGGACGTGACAGAGTAAGCGGTTGTTTCTACGCATAGTCGACGATTTGGAAGCCAACTACGATTATTTTAAACAAAAACCGGATGCGATAGGGGCACTTGGATTTACCGGTATCCAAAAGTGTACGTCGGCGTTACGAATCCTTGCTTATGGTAACACTACCGACATCAACGACGAGTATCTAAAAATGGCAGAGAAAACAACACGAGACAGCTTGGAGCATTTTTGTCGCGGTACAATTCTTATACTTTAGTTTTTTTTTTAGACGTCAAGTATGTTTAGAATTTTTTTTTTTTTGAAGCTTATGTTTGTCTATATTTTTTATAAAGGTATAATTGATGTGTACGGTGCGCGTTATCTTAGAACGCCCACATGGGACGACCTTCAAAAGATCTACGAGGTACATAATGCTGAGCATGGTTTGCCTGGTATGATCGGGAGCATAGAGTGCATGCATTGGCGTTGGGATAACTGCCCGATTGCATGGCGAGGCCAACACACACGTGGTGACCAAAAAGGACCCACTATTATTCTTCAGGCGGTTGCTTCACAGGACCTTTGGGTTTGGTCGGCTTACTTTGGCGTGGTCGGGTCATGCAATGATATCAATGTTTTTGAACAATCTCCGTTGTTAGAGGAGTGGATTTCTGGCAAAGCTTCAAAAGCGTCGTTTTACGCAAATGGAAACTACTACCCTCATGGATATTATTTGAGCGACGGAATTTATCATAGGTATTCGATTTTCGTGAAGACATATAGTGATCCTATTGATGAAAAAAAAGCATACTTTAAAAAGGTTCAAGAGTCTTCACGAAAAGACATTGAGAGATGCTTTGGGGTTCTTAAACAACGCTGGCAATACTTGAGAAATCCTTGTCGTGCATGGAGCAAGCAAAAAATGAGAGATGCTATGTACGCTTGTATAATCATGCACAACATGCTTTTGGAAGACGAAGGCAAGGCGATATGCCAGAATTATGTGCCAGAAGCCGTTGAAGAGGAGCATCCACAGGCGACAATGGAAGAAAGAGTGAGTAATGCGCGAGAGTTGCGTTACGAACCGTACCATTCCCAGTTAATGGTTGATTTGGTACACCACGCATGGTCGGTTCGGTATGTACCACCTGAGGGAGAGGAAGAAACGGAGGACGAGGAAGACGAAGTTGGCGAGGGTGAAGAAAGCGAAGACGAAAACTAGTGTGTTTTTTTTTTAATTTAATCGGATGTTTTTTTTTTATTTTTAGTATTGTATTTTTTTTAATTTAATGAAGTATTTAAGTTAAAAAAATAAATAATTGTGAAATGATTGAATGAGGGTTATTGGCATAATGCCCCACTACGCCACTTTTGCTATAATGCCCCAACGCTGACTAGGATGCCACGTGTCGGATAATGCCCCATGGTAGGGGCATTATACCAACTTACCACTACACATGGTCTTATGAGCTTGCAAAACACTTTTTCTCCTTATTAGCTAGCTTTTTGTAAAAATCAATAAGTTATAAGGAAGTGTTGAAAAGCTTAGCCCTTAATACTAGTTATACATATTGATGAAATGAACAATTAACTTTTTTTTTTTCACTCTTAGATTTATTGGGTTTTTCTTCTGATGATTGTCTTGGTGGCACGATGATACTTCATGGTTCGTCAGTGATCCAAATTTACAAGTTAAAAAATATAGATATATGGTATTTATTTATTTATTTATTTATTTATTTTGTTAAAATAATTGATATTTTATTCATAATTCTCAAGTTACATCAAAACAGAAGGTAGACGGGCAACAAGCTGCGCCGCCACCCCTTTCTGAATTGCAAACCCTAATCTACCAAAGACAAAACCCCGTCCCCCTGAGGCTGAGCAATTGTTGTGGATGACCCGTTGGACCCTGGTCAGGAATTGGATAGCTTCTGGGGCTAGGGAGCCAAATGTGTCAAAGGCAAAAGGGACAAAAAACATGTTGGTTCTCTGCACAAGCTTTAGCGTGCTTATCAACTTTCTTCGATTCTGCCTTTGTTACTGCTTGTCCAGCTACAAACCCGTTTTCCCTTAAACCAACCAGAGGGGAAACCCCCATGAGGTCTACACAAGCATGTTTCCCCCTAGCCCAACCAAAGACGAGGAGATCCGCTGGTCGCAGAGTAGATCTCCCTTCCATAGGGTCTGTAAGGAAATTCACAGGAGCCTCTTTCTTAGCCGAAATCCCAGCTCTTCTCAGGATGTCCCACAAAACATCTCGCACCCAGTCATGCCGATATTTGAACCCAGTGAGCTCTTTACAATGCACTGCGTGCTCTCCGTATTTATCCATACAAGCTTTACGACATATCGGGCAGGTTTCATCTTCTGCGTGCTCTCCCTATTTTTTTATAAGAATTATAGGTTTGGTTAAATTTATTAACCACTAGTAACTAGTTTATTTTTAATATAAATATTCAACCCAAATAGTTTTAAACACTATTTTTATAGTTGGTTGAAATATTATATTGGCCTGTATATGAGTGCCCTTTCTAATAAAATAAAAGTCTATAAAAAAATTATATTATTAGACAGGTAGATTACGGGTAAGTTAACTATAAGAAATATGAAGTATTTAAACGGGCCCAGAAACCATTTAATAATTAAATTATAAAATACATTGTATTTTGAACCTACTCTATTTTTAATGAAACTTAGACCCAAATGTAGACAAAAATATTCTGGTTCCAATGACATATTTATTATTTTATAAAACGCTATATTTTACAAGTTATACACGCCAAATAAGTAAGCAGTTAAATTAATTATAATATCTAAAATAAAATAATTGAAATTTGAAACATTTCTCGTGGACATGTTTCGTATGTAAATTCATGTTCTATTTAAATATATATATATATATATATATATATATTAAATAATAAATGATAATCATATATAATAATAATAATATAAATATAATAATAAAACCAAATAATAGAAATCCACAATTTGAAGGGACTGTCATGTCCCATCTTAGTGTTCCCTTTGTCAAATTCATGTCCCATCTTATAATAAGAAAATAATAATAAATATATCTATATTTAAAATCGAAACTTGTTTCGTATCCCATACCAACTTTCGTAAATTAATGAAATAAATAATATTAATAATACATATTAATCTAGGATATATATGAAGTACAAAGACCAATCAAAAGATGTCAGCAATTGTGTAGACGTGTAAGCATAATAGAAGGTAGGTGGCTAGCCTTTCTTTACACCTCAAGACTTTCAGTTGATATAAATAGGGCACTATCCTTCAACAACTTTGCTAATTCCTTTTTCTTCTGAATTCGCCATCTCTCTCTCTTCTATAATTTTTAGTTTTTCACCCATGATAATAATAAAGCCTTGCCCTGTTTTAAGTATTGTAGCTCCAGATCACCGCTACCCTTTCTAATTGATCTGAGCCCATAACGCATGTCAGGGCCCTGCCCGACTAAGTTCGTTGGGGTTCTGTCTCGGGACATCGGGATAAGGTTGAATTAGGGGTACTATACTTAAATTACAAATATATATTTTTTATTACTACCAAACACACACATAGCACGAAACGCTGCTACGATACAGGGTATTAACTTAATCGCTATTACGATTCATTTTCCAACCGATCAATATATCCAATGGATGTTTAAGTGCCGCCCACACTAGGGTTATACTTTATCGTTCGTCATTAATTTGACGGATCATCGTTAATTCGATGGATGAAGTATTATACTTTGTCGTTCGTCATTAATTTGACGGATCTTCGTTAATTCGATGGATGAAGTATTATACTTTGTCGTTCGTCATTAATTTGACGGATCATCGTTAATTCGATGGATGAAGTATTGCACTTTGTCGTTCATTGTGAGAATTTGATCTCGTGAGTTATCGTAATTATTGTATTAAGTTACCTACCTAGTTCGTATGCACTAGGTTACAAGGCAAAATCAATAGGCTAAGCCCTGCCTGTATAAATCTGCAATATATCAAGGCATATCTGTAGACTAAATTCTGTCCGTATGAATCTGCATGATTATCTGTGAGTCATTCTCTCTTTTTATCAAATCTGTTTACAAAATCATTTTATTTTCAAAGTTATAATTACGGGGATTAAGTCTTTGTAATCACCAAGTTACAGCCGGTATGTGGGGTTTTGTATACATTACTTGATAATCGTCACCATTGGGGCAGCCAATGGGGGATATGACCATAGTCACAGACACCATTGGACGAATGGGCCAATGGGTCGAGTGACAAATACCGTGGGTAGTTGGCTTGATATCAGAAACATTGTAATCGCTCTTAATACTGTATATTATAACAAATGTGTCGTTTTAGCAAAATGAATGAACTCACTCAGTATTTCCCGCTGACAAAACCTTTTTAAAACGCGTTTCAGGTAATTACAGTAGATTGGAATAAGAGATGGATACGGCACTGAAAGGCATCAAGAAGTGGCTTATGTTATTAATTAAATCAAATTAAGAAATATTGTTTTATATAATCAAATTTATCTTTATTTAAGCTACCATTGTAAAACATGGGTTTATCCCATCTATTTAATAAATAAAATCCGGTGTTTCTAAACTCTGATATTTTTCCTAACTCACGGTTCTGATGAAATTTCCGCTGCAACGTTTTAAAAAAATTAAATCACCGGTACCACGGGCTGTTCGCGACTTCCGATTCCGTCCAGGGTGGGTCGTGGGTCGTGACAGGCGGTGTCCTTGTTAGAGAAACCGCCGATATCAAAGTCTGGGAGAGAGACATTTAAGCGATCGAGCGCCTGCAGATAGTCCCTGTCGAGCCCGACAACCCCACTGTTTCGAAGGATATGATCCTGTAGTTCCCAAGACTGAGCTCTGGATGCCACAAAAGCATAAACCCCAACATCTCGAGCTGAGAGGAGACCCAAACCACCTAGGCGCATTGGCAGAGATGCCAAACGCCATTGGAGGTCCCCAAAGAAGGGGCCACCGCCCACGACTATGTCTTCTATAGCCTCCCGGAGGCCATCATCGAACCGGGATCCCGCATCCACCATCAAATGAGGTTGACAAGTCCGCAGCCCGAAAAGCAACTTAGCAACCCCCATGCAAGACCTTAGCAGAAGGAGTTCACATTGAGGGTCCCTAAGGCAGGGCAAGAGTTTCATGAGGTCAACCGCCCTCGCCGCCCGCCGCCCTGCTAACTCCCCAATAAAGCTAGGGTCACGGCTAACAGCTCCACCAAGTAGCTTAACCCCCCTCTCTGGTCTGCCAATCTCTCTCGGGAAAAGCTCGTCCTGAACTTTCCGCCCATCACATGTCGGCCAAAAAACCTCTGTTTTCTTAATGTTGAGGTAAAGCCCTAGAGATGGCCCTTCCTCGTTAATAATGTCTAAGGCCCTAGCAACCTCAGTCGCGTTGCCGATAATCGTCCCATCATCCAAGTACCAAGCATGAAACGGGAGGTTACAGCGGTCCTGCACCCGGAGAATGAGTGGGTGTAAGGCAAGGGAAAAGAGAAAGGGCCCCAAGGGATCCCCTTGTTGCACTCCGGTAGTAGCCCCAATACACTCATTACCAACATACAACCGAGCAGGCTGGGCGTAAAGGAATTGGACCCATCGATAGATTGACGGACAATGTTGATGAACCTCTTTAAGGAAGGTTGTGCGGTCAACCGTGTTGAACGCATTGGAGAAATCCACAGTAAGCAAGGCTAAGGAACCATCTGCATGAAAGGAGTTGAGAAACCTGTTCGCACTGTGGAGCACCGCCTCTGCGCCATTTGACATCCCCACCCCAAATTGAAAGTCCCCCAAGTACTGGGCCATGTTTTTCCCGACCTTTTTCATTGCCACCTTGGAAACCAACCTTCGCCAGATACCCCCCCACAGCAATAGGTCGAATTCCTTTATCGGGTTTCAATAAAGGGGTAAGGGGGGCTGAGGCAACAAACTCCGCCAGCACCTTAGGGCAGGATCCTCCAAGCCATAAGTTGACAACTTCAGTAATGGTCGTTAGCAAACCCGAGGAACTCAATGAGCCCTCGCCCCCGATAGCATCTAACAAGTGTTGGGCCCGCATCCCGTCCCTACCACACGATGTCCCTTTAGGAAAGGATCGGATACATTTAAGCACACACTCCTCATCAACAACAAGAGCGGGTTGGGCGTGAGGGTTGGGAGGCAAGGAGGGGGGCGGCACCACAGGGTGTTTATCAATAAGAGCTTTCAAGGTCGAATCACCTAGAGGGGCGACTCCACTGGAGCTTAGTACCTTAACCGCAGCCGTAAAATGTCCATCCCTAACTTTCCGGAGACATTGCTTAATATTAGGGTCCCTATCTCTGTCTCCCTCCTTCCTGCATTCTCCCCTAGGAGGCCCCGCCTCCCCCATGCTATCTAATAGGGACGAGACCAAATCATCAAAACCAGACCCATCTTTCCAAACTGTAAGCGCATGCAGGATGTTATTACACTGCAGAGATTTCCTATTCCCTGATCGTCGTTCTTGTCGGGAGGATGGTCTGGCCACACGTAAGGTGCAATGCGGTAGCAAAAGTAATTGGACCCAATTGTCGACCGATCCTGGCGACGTAACCACTTTGCGCAAAGCCCCTGTTAAAACCTGAGCAAACATCAGCCGACAACTGGGAGGAATGCTTTCCTGGCGACGTAACCACTTTGCGCAAAGCCCCTGTTAAAACCTGAGCAAACATCCCCCATTTTTCTTTTTTTATTTAAATTTAAAAAAGAAAAATATAATCTCTCGTTTTACAAGGGTTTCTCGTCTGACGGTATTCGTCTCGTTCCCTCTCGCTTTCCGGCTTCCGACGGCTGTGGCAGACCGACGAACTTCCGACCACTAGATCTCAATCATCGTTGCTGTATCCACTTTCCGGTAATTTAAGGTTTTTTTATCTTCTTATATTCTAAAGAATTTGTTTAAACCGTTTTGGATGTTATGCAGTTAAAATGTTCAAGAACACATTCCAATCTGGTTTCTTGTCCATCTTGTACAGCCTAGGGTATGTAATTCTTTGGTCTTCAATAGTTTTGTTGTTGGAATATTAATGGAAGCTTCTTATTATTTGGTTATGTAATTGTAGGAGCAAGCCTTTGCAGATATGGGATAAAGAAGGTGAGTGAGTGTTGACTCTTCAATCATATTTGCATATTGCTTAATTTAGTTGTTGTTGGATCTAAGTAAGTAGAGGTTATTCAGAACAACCCTAAGAAACTTGATTTGTTTTCGTGTCAAACTATTGTGTTGATTGATTGGAACTACAACTTCATCTTTAGTAGCAAAAATTGCAAACGTCCCCCTTGGTTTCGAAAACAGGCCCGACCCCAAAAGCAACCAGAAGCTGTGTCTCAAGTAAATCATTCATGATCTACAAACCCTAATTTTGATTATTGAACAAGATGTGAATGATTTGCTGATTCAAGGCATGAGGCGATTTCGAGATTGTTTCGTGCTTCAAGCGCACATTTTAGAACTAAGACTGACCGCAACTTAATAGAACCCCTTAAATCATTGGCCTAGATTATATTAGGATCATAGTTGTCAATAGCGATTGCTTTAGCGCGCTACGTAGCTTATAGGTATAGTGTCGCTCTTGGTTTAAAAAAGCGAGCTTAAAGCGTGAGGCGATGAAGCGCTAGGGTTGTCGCTTTTTTTTGCTCTGAGGCGACAAATCACGTGAAGCGTTTTGAAGCGCCCTTTAAGCCCGAAGCGCCATTGGTTTGAAGCGACGCTTCAGCCCAATCAGGTCAGATTTAGGTTTTTAATATAGGCCCAATAGTCTCTAATAGGGTTTAATTGAGGCCCGCTACTTCTTTACCCTAAAAAAAGAACGTTAGTAAACATCTTCAGCCGCTCCCTCCCTCTTCTCCATCGATTCTTCATACTTTCTCCAATAATCGACTTTAATTTATGTTTTAATTACATCCATTTATTGTTTTCTATACTTTTCTACCAAACATTATACGTGTGTTCTTAGGACATCTTTATATCACTCATCTGCATATTTATTTGCAAGTGTTCTTTTGAGTTATAAAATAAGCAATACTTTCATAAAATAAGTACCTATTGTAAATTTAGTCAATGTTTTAAAAACCGGTTTAAACCCCCGATACACCCGGTTAAACCGTTTCTGGGCCAAGTCTTGTACGGTATAGAAACCTGATTTTAAAAAATTGATTTTAGTCCTCTTCCGAACGTACTAAACTGAAACTGATTGTTGTTTTGAGCGCTTCGTATACGTGAAGCTCTCGCTTCGCGCTTGAAGCTTCGCTTAAAGCTTTTGGAACCAAAACGCTTCGGAGCGCCTCGCGCTTTTTTAAACCAAGGTGTTGCTATTAGGGTTGTAGCGATGGATAGCGAGAATAGCGACACTTTATTTTTTTTGTGTTTTTTAATATAAATATCAATTAAATATAGTTATAAAATAGCACATGTAAAATAGCATATGTACCAGAGTATTTTGATATAATATACATATAATTTTTTTTTCTAGTGTATCGCTATTTATCACTATTTGCTATGTAGCATATAGGTACCTTATAGCTATTTGTCGCTATTCACCATTGACAAGTACTATGATTAGGATTTAGAAAAGCTGTGTTGCTAACAGCTGGTAGTGACATGAGTTTCTAAGGTAAACAGGCATGTGAATCTTGAAAGAGAAGAGTAAGCAGATCAACGAGTGTGAGTGGCTTTTTCAGTATGTGGGACTGTTTTCTGTAGGTAAATAAAAAAGATTAATAGGCATATGAGGCAAAGTTTCGTGACTTTATGACAGTACGAGACAAGGCTAACAAGTTCTAGAAGTTGTAAATTGTAATAACAGTACATAATAACGGTATTTGTACTGTTATTATTATTCTGGATGGATAAACTGAACATGTCTTTTGGAAATGAAAGTGGGTTTTGAGCATTATTAGGACAGTTTTTGAGATTTCTAGGTTACTGAAACACATCACAGCTATAATTCTGATACGGTATACTGTATACATGATTGTTATAATTATTGGCTTGTAAGTAGGTTGGCTAAAGCCTACAATAGGTAGCTTGGATCCATACTTCAGTACCTCACAGGAAATAGGCTTTTTAAAGAATACCAACTATAGAGCTAGTCTCTCTTGGGTAGACCTCCCCTTAAGAACTTAAGGCGTTGCCCAAGGGTTGATGGAACATGCAAGGAAACTTCAGATTGGTTCTTTAGAATTTAGATAAGTGGATGAATACAACATGTTACATTGTTTCTAATAGTCTTTCAGTTTCAATCAATATGCTCGACTTAATTATGTGTTTCTTTGCTACTCTTTTAAACTTGGACCAAAGTTGGTTACTTATTACCTCTTTTTATGTCCGAAAGTCTATTCATTTTTATTGTTTGCTGCTTGTAGCTGTTAATGGCCAGGTCAAGCGTGTACATGATGACGACATACAGTCAAACGTTCTCGAAATTGTTGGAACAAACATTCCTTCAACATACATTACATGTCCGGCTGATCCAGCTGCTACGCTTGGTATAAAGCTGCCGTTTCTGGTAATGATTGTGAAAAACGTGAACAAGTATTTTACGTTTGAGATTCAGGTTCTGGATGACAAGAACGTCAGACGTCGCTTCCGGGCTTCTAATTTTCAAGTGTGTAAGTCTTTCATATTCTTTAGGCGCAAGTAGTTTATGCACACCTGTGCACCATGCACAGCCTTTTTTTTTGCATAAAAAAGCTGTACCATCTGGCTCTGCATATATATATATATATATAGGACGGATCATGAGAAAACTCCTCTTTGTGAGGCAACTCAAGAAAACTCTAGCTAACCTTACTAAACCCATAGTTATCGATAGCGGCCATAGCGACCGCTATCGCGAATAGCGTGGCGAGGCGAGACATGGTCGCTATATGCTGAATAGCGCTGAATAGCGTGAAAATATCGGATTCCGACGAAGACTTCCGGCCGGAAACCTGCAATTTCTGCCGGAAACTTGCTGGAAACTATGAAGAAGAAGAGAAGAGCGGCTGCGTTTTTGTTTTTGTTGCTCCGGCCGGAAACCTGCAATTTCTGTCGCTGGGGAAACTTGCTGGAAACTATGAAGAAGAAGAAGAGAAGAGCGGCTGCTGCGTTTTTGTGTCTTTTTAGGGTTTAATAAGTTTATGGATTTTAATATTTAACCCCTCTATCTTTCATTAGGTTACATTTAGTAATTAAAACTTGTAAAAATTTACATAAAAGTGTAAAATTAGTTTGTGTATTTTAACATTTAACCCCCCCCCCCCCCCCCCCCCCCCTATTTTCACTAGCTTACATTTGGTCCTTAAACTTATAAATTTATACATAAAAAGTATAAAACTAACGTTATATATACAAAAAAGTTATGTAGATAGCTATATTTTATTTCTTAAATTTTTTACTACCTTATCGCTAAACACGAAATAGCGGGCGCTATTTCATCGCTATCGCTACGTAGCATATAGGTACGTTGTCGCTATTTGTCGCTATTCGCTATCGATAACTATGACTAAACCCTAAAGGCTAACGCCTAAAAGCTAAACCCTAAACCATAAAAACTAAACCCCATAAAAAAAATAACACAACTATCAATCGTTTATCCAGAGTTTTCTCACAAAGAAAGAGTTTTCTCATGATTCTCTATATATGCACACACTCTTACGGCTATACTTTTAACACCAGCAGCAATTAAAGTTTCTGTCACCAAATTGTATTTTTCTTCACCGCGCCGTAGCCTTTTTTCTCACCAATTTGTCATCATTTTCAACTCCAGTTTATGGTTATTAATCATTAAATTGAAAATGGTGCTAAAATGTAAAATCTAAAGTACAAGTATATATGATTATATATGTAGTGAAAGTGTAAAATACAATATTGCTTAACGTACGAGTGTACGCTGTGAAATTGCGCACGCTATAAAATTCAAAACCCTAATCACGCATGTTGAAAAACCATAATCACGCATGTTATACTTATGTAATGACTAATGAAGCATGTTATAATTATGTAATGAAGCATGTTATGGTTTTCAACATGCGTGATTATGGTTTCACAACATGCGTGATTAGGGTTTTGAGTTTTACAACTTGCGTAATTTCACAGCGTACGCTCGTACGTTAAGGAATATTGTACATTAACCGGCCTCTATATGTACATGGTACAAGTGCCTAATGCACATAGTGACACTATGCATTCTTATGCCATTCAGTTTGTGCCTCATGATTTTTACTGGTGCTAGCTAACTTTTCATGGTTAGAAATTTGAAGCAACTTTTTTTCTTTCTTTATTCTTGTGTTTGAAAGTCTATGACTCGAGTTAAACCATACATATGCACGATGCCTCTGCGGTTGGATGAAGGATGGAATCAAATTCAACTGAATTTAGGTGATCTTACTAGACGTGCATACGGAACAAACTACGCTGAGACACTGCGTGTTCAAGTTCATGCAAATTGCCGCCTCAGAAGGATTTACTTTTCTGACCGCCTTTATTCAGAGGAAGAACTGCCACCAGAATTCAGACTTTACCTTCCCATGCAGGTTACCTTCACATCATCATATTTGTATATGACAGGCTTTATTTCTTGATAATAATTTTGGAGGTGGCAATTTCGACCCGTTTACTTGTCAATGAGTTGATTTGGGTTATATTAGATCTCTTTCGGGTCAATTGGGTAAAATAAGAAAAAGATTAGCTAAAAGGGAAATGGGCCACAACGGGATTCACGGTCATCTACAAGTCTCCTTATTTAAAAAATATTTGTTATTATAACAGTATAAAGATTATCATCTTTTTAAAGATCACAAGCTCTTCGGTGTGCCTAAATAAGTAAATAGGTTCAGGTTGAGACAGGACATGTTTTTGTAAACGTCAGGTGTGCCTAAATACGTTAACTAAGATAAAAAATATTATTACGAAGATAACAATTAAAAATCTTTAAATAGAATAGTTATAGGAGGTTGTAATTTTGACTCTTCCCTAACTTTAATTTTTGTTTTTAGTCTTACTCAAAACACAAATTGTGTATTTTTTTTTTTTTTGTTTAATCACTCAAGTCCTGTATTTTTTATTGCAGAAACAATGAGAAGAAAGTCAAGTGTTGAAAGTTGAAACTTGCAATGCAGAATGTTATGGTGATATGTGATTTTATGAAACCAGTAATGTTTTATGCACATGTATTGTGCAAGGATCAGAAATTTCTTCTATTTTCTCTAATGTAATTTGACTTCATAGAAATGTTATTCATCTATCCTATACTTTTCTACCAAACATTATACATGTGTTCTTAGGACATCTTTTTATCACTCATCTGCATATTTATTTGCAAGTGTTCTTTTGAGTTATAAAATAAGCAATAGCTTCATAAAATAAGTACCTATTGTAATTTTAGTCAATGTTTTAAAAACCGGTTTAAACCGGCTGGGTTGAACCGCCCGATACACCCGGTTAAACCGTTTCTGGGCCAAGTCTTGTACGGTATAGAAACCTGATTTTAAAAAATTGATTTTAGTCCTCTTCGGAACGTACTAAACTGAAACTGATTGTTGAGAGATCCTAAATGAGAGTTTTTTTTTATCTTTTTTAAAGTTGCAAAACATCATATCTCCTCAAAACACAACTCTTTAATGCATAACGATGATTTGGGGAAATGTAATATTTTGCAAGCTTAAAGGAGATATGTAAAATTTCTTTGAGCCATAATAATTTTATCTGATGTAGGTGTTATTCGGGTTTTGGGTTATTCGATTTTTTTTTTTTTTTTGTTATAGGAATCCTACCAGTACCTTGACCTAAATAAGATTCGGGATAACCGGTTTCGAGTTTATTGGGGTCGGGTTAATTGATATATGGGTTTCTAAGTACAAGTTGCAATGCATACTTTACAATTTAAGTCGCATAATATTCATAAAATCAGATTCAGGTTAGTTTTAATTGGGTCGGTTTTCATTTTTCCCTGCAATCTAATGGTAGAGATGTAAAAGATGTTTTACATTGTTTTGACATTTGCAACCATTTCTTTTTCCTTGATTAACAAGTTATGAATTTTTTTAGAACTATATAGATAACAAAAAAAATCAAATCAAATCAAATTCAAATCCCACTCGTATAGCATGGTTACTAGTAGGATCTAGGGAGGGTGGGTAATGACAAACCTTACTCCTATCCTGGGGGCATGGGCGGAGGATTATAGTGGCCTGGGGGTGCCCCGAGTCACCGACCCCTACTGATTTTTAGCTCGTAGTGTTAATTTTACCAAAAAAATCGTTTTTTTGTAGTGTAAAACATTTGATTTTTAAGAATCTGGCCTCCACTGATTTTTTGTTTAACCTCCGCCACTGCAGAGAACAAAAAGGCTGCTTTCAGTGAGACTTACAACTCCAGAAACCTATGAAACTTTAAAACTGAAGAATATAAAAAATCGGTGATACAAATGGAGCACCAAATCCTAATAAACTAGTATTAAGCACCCCCGCGTTGCGGCGGAGGCGAACACCAACGTCACACTACTGTCAGTGACCATCAACACTGAAGTTGCGGTGTGTTAATACGAAGAAACTAAACCGAAACGTAAAACATATAAAAGAATAATTATGTCTATCTAGGACCCGCACGTTACGATGAACCTGTCAAACGGGAAAAATAGACGAAATAAAAACGTTTAACCACACGTTGCGCCGTGTTAACTCGCAAAATTTGTAGCAGAACGTAGAACAAAAAATTTACGAAAAATGAAAAGTATATAGAACCAAAGTTGAAAGTAAAAAACTTGTGAGGTTAAGCTGCAAAAGATGAAAAGTTTTGGGGTTAAAAGTAAAAAATCAAATACTTTTGGTTAAAAGTAAAGATGAAAAATTTTGAAGTCAAAATGAAAAAAAATCAAATAGTTTTAGGTTAAAAGTAAAAAAAATCATTTTTAAAAAAAGAACCCTCAAAGCAAAAATTACACCACCTTTATACCTAAAAATGTTGAAAATTATGCTATTCGTTAATGGTTAATATGAATTGATGTTATAGATACTACAAAAGTTTATGATGTGTGCCATCACAGTATAATTATATTGTATTGTATTATATTATATTATAAATGATGAAACATTTTACGAATAGTGGGTTTTTTCTTTTGTCTTTGAGTAAATTACAAGTTTTGTCCTTTATGTTTGTACCAAATTGCAGGCGGTGTCCTTTACCTTTAAGTTTGACGAGTTTTGTCAGTGGCGGATCTAGGATTCCGACCAAGCGGGAACGTTTTATAAATAAGGGGTAACGAAATCGAAAAAAGGTCAAATTTTTCCAAAATTTACACTAAAAACGTAAAAAAATTTCCGGCCAAGCGGTAGCGGAGGCTACCCCTTACATCAAGGTAGATCCGCCCCTGAGTTTTGTCCTTAACGTTTCAAAATCCTGCACGTTTTGTCCTTTAACCCTAACTCAGTCAGCTTTTTTTGTTAAATATGGTCATGTGCCTTGCACATGAGGGTATTCTTGTCATTTTACCACTTCAGGGACTATTAAGTAAATAACTTATATTAAGAGACTAAATGTATAAAAAGATTAAGAGTAAATTACAAGTTTTGTCCTTTATGTATGTCCAAAATTGCAGGCGCTGCCCTTTGTCTTTAAAATTGATGAGTTTTGTCCTTAATGTATGCAAATCTTGCACGTTATGTCCTTTAGGCCAAACCCAGTTAGATTTTTTGGTTAAATGAAGGCATGTGCAGGGCACATGAGGGTAGGAATGTAATTTCACCTGACATTTTGTAATTTCACATCCTTAGGGACTTTTTTATAAAATAACTTATATAAAGGACTGTTGTGTAAGATAGAAAGGATATTTACAAAACTCTGCACACACATCTCTCTCTCTTCTCTCCACCGCCCACCCTACCACCAGCCACCATCGCCTTCACCCTGCCACCACCGCCTGGTCCGCCTCCACCTGCTACCACCCTCCACCACTGTTCACCTCACCCCCATTATAGTCATCGAAACCCTAACTGAAACGCCACACTCACCGACGTCGTCCTCACATATCTCCGGCGACTCAAATGGGGTCCAATTGCAGGAGGAAACGGGGCGGGACGGGACAAATGGGGTCGTCCTTCTCACATATCTCCGACGTCGTCCTTCTCACATATCTCCGACGACTCAAAACAGGTATTTTCCGGTACAAGTCAGATCGAAAGGCAGAATTCTTAAAATACGCAATTTTAAATAAAAAGCAATGATTTTATCATTGGATCTGTATGTTGTTGCAGGATTGGCGGTGGGTGGGTTGTGTAGGTGGTTTTCGTCTAGTTGCAATGGTGGTAGGTGGTTGGTGATGGTGGTTATGGTGGGGTTGCACTATTGCAGTGGTGGGGACGGGTTATGCGGGGTGGCGGTGGTGGTGGTGGTCGGCGGCAGGTGAGCATGGAGGTGGTGGCGGCAGGTGATGGCAAGTGGTGGTTCGAGAGAGAGTGGGGCAGTGTGTTTGGGTGGGGAAATCCAATTTGGGCAGATCGTTCTCGAATTTGATTTATAAATCAATTTTGGAGATGGTGGTTGTAGATGAAGGGTGATAGAGGTAGTGGTGGCGGTGAAGGGGGTGGTGGTGGAGGTGCAGGATGGTGGTGATAGGTGGTTGCTAATTTCAGAAAAAAAATATATATATATATATATATATGGTTATAAAAATAATATTTTAAATTATTTTATTTTATTTTTACATATTAGCCCCTTGATATAATTTATCTTACACAATAGTCCTTGGACAATGAAATTACATTCCTACCCTCATGTGCCCTGCACATGCCTTTATTTAACCAAAAAATCTAACTGGGTTTGGCCTAAAGGACATAACGTGCAAGATTTGCATACATTAAGGACAAAACTCATCAATTTTAAAGACAAAGGGCAGCGCCTACAATTTTGAACATACATAAAGGACAAAACTTGTAATTTACTCAAAGATTAAAGAATAAGACATTAAGTAAAAACCCCACACTCTCTCTTCTCTCTCTTCTTCTTCATCTCTACTCTGTCTTCTACATCTCTCATCTGCACTCTCTCTCTCCACCATTGGCGCCACTTTCTCCATAATCTCTGATATCATCAGCGTTAAAGGCAACACTTCTCTCGCAATCACCACTGCACTTATATTCTTCATCTCTGTTCTCTTTGGATTGATCGCTGATGCTACCGGTACTGTTGCCTTTTACATCGTCGGTGCTGGTGGAGATGACGATACGATTATGTCTATTGCCGTTAGATTTCTTGCTCAGGTAATGTTTCGATACGGTAGTTTGTAAGGTTATGGTTATAAGTTTGTTATTGATTCAACTGTTGGATTCTAGTTGAATTGTATGATAGACCGGTTTGAATGTTGTATTCTGTTGGATCTAGCCGTACACTGGTTAGCTTCAAATCCAGATTGGCGCTCTTTCTTACCTCTAAATTCCTTCTTTCCTTCGTTTTCATGAGCTTCAGCTTCTGTTAGCTTGATTAAGTCCTCTGAATTTTTACCTCTTTTGATTGGTGGAGATAGGGTTTTTTCGCTATTTTCTTCTTCTTGTACAACAAATGTTTTTTTTAGTACATTAGGAAGCCAGAAGTAGGAGTTTGTATGATTGGAATGGTAGTTGTTTGTGAAACAACAGGACAGGTGGTGGTTTTGTGGAAACAACCGTTGGCTTTATGTGTATTGACTTTGCCACAATCATTGCTTGGGAAACATCTTTTTTTGGAATATCAATTGTTGGAAGTTCAACAGTTAGGCCACACGGGGTGGCACGTTATTTTATCGTGATAAAGTCTATCACGCGTTAGCACACCGCCGCCTCCATTCCTTCACGCGTTATAAATTCAACGGCGTCGACTTTATCACGCGTTGAACTTTTGAATAAGGCTGCATGAACATCTCTTCAAATGACACGTGTGGAACTTTTGAATAAAGGCTGCATGGGGTGATAGAATTCAAATGACACCTGTACATCACACACGAAATATGGGATATATACACATGTATATATTCACACACATGTATATAATATTGGGTGATAGAATTCCATCACTAGTGATACCACCCCCTCTACATTTCTATCACTAGTGATAGAAATTTGGTTGATGACATGACATGATTTTATTGGACAATGGGAGTGATAGAAACTATCACTAGTGAACCACCCCTCCTCCCCTAAGAGCTTCAACAATTGGTGTTTTAATCGCTGGTGGCGCCAATGATGGAGAGAGAGTGTGCAGATGAGAGATGTAGACGAGAGAGAGTAGAGATGAAGAAGAAGAGAGTGAGAAGAGAGAGAGAGTGGGGTTTTTAATTAATATCTTATTGTTTAATTTTTTTATATATTTAGTCCCTTGATATAAGTTATTTACTTAATAGTCCCTGGATAGGTAAAATGACAAGAATACCCTTGCACATGACCATATTTAACAAAAAAAAATCTGACCGAGTTAGGGCTAAAGGACATAACATGCAGGATTTTGAAACGTTAAGGACAAAACTCGTCAAATTTAAATGTAAATGACACTGCGTGCAATTTGGTACAAACATAAAGGACAAAACTTGCAATTTACTCTTTGTCTTTTATGTTATTCTACTTTACACTGTGTTCAGTGGCGGAGCTTGACCAAAAGTTCCGGGGGGCGAAAAGTCATGGGACCCAATTTATATATTATATAAATATTTAGGCAAAATAATTGGGGGTGATCTTTTATAATTTTAAAAATTTTCGACGAAAAATCAGAAATTTTACACTTATAACCGAAACATTGGAGGAGGCGGGTGCACCCCCGAGTTTAAACTAAGCTACGCCCCTGACTGTGTTCCAGAGTTTACTAATGAAAGGAAAGGAAAAGAAACAAAAAAAAGTAAAAATATTTTGTGTTGCAGAGTTTCATTTAAGGAAGGAAAATAAAACATATCGTGTTCCCGAGTTTCATTTAAGAAAGGAAAAGAAAGAAAATGAAAGGAAAATTAAGCTAAATTCTTTAGTTTTTCTTTCCTTCTGATTTGGGAGGAAATGATGGGAAAGACATCTTTTTTTTTTTTTCCTTTGTCGTCGTTTCCTTTCTCACTTTTACTTTCTTTTCTTATCCCCCGTTAAGTTAACTCGGAAACAGAGCGTTAGTGTTTCTTTTTTGCTTTTTTTTTCTTTTTTTTCTTTTATAATTTACTACTTCAGTGGTGTTTTGGTTTTTTATTGATATCATTGAAATTTAGAATTTGATATTCGTTTTTATCGATCTTCGTTTTTATAGTTTTCAATGAGTCAAACCGATAACAATCAAAGTCACGCCGCATACCACAATAAAAAAACTATCAAACTCAGTCCTACTGGTTAATTACATTTTCTGATGTTACACAAGTGTAAAGCCGTAAATACACAAGTATGATTGAGTCTCACATGCATTTAGTATTTATAAAAAAGAAAAATATGACATGTAAGTTTTTTTTTTTTTTTTGAATGGCTAACGTTACTCTCATAAACTCCTATATTTACAAATAACTCACCCTTGCTTAGGATTGAACCCAAAACCTCCTACTAAGAGCCAAAAGCCTCTACTAAGTGAGCTAACCCCACTTGCCATATGACATGTAAGTAAAAGTAGCTCCGCACTCTTTACAAAAACATAACATTTTTCCAAACAAAATATGGTTACTTTATTCCCTCACAAAGGAAAGCATCTCGAATGGGTCATGCTAGCTGCACACGCCCAAAATTATTTTCACACCCCAAAGCGCCGCGCTATGGCCAAAGCGCGGCGCTTCGATCGACAAAACGTGCTTCGATTGACGTTTGAAACATTCGATACTGTTTGACAGACATAAAGCTAATCATGATGTTTTGTCGTTAACCCTAAGCGCCGCGCTGTGGCCATAGCGCGGCGCTTCGACCCCCAATTTCACCCTTTTCCCCTTTTAAAAGCAACTGTGAGACATACATTTCGATCACACACTGTCTTCGATATACATTTTGCCTTCATTTCAGATCCGTTGTGTTTCTTCTCAAAATAACGCGCGGTTTTGCTGTATTAGTTACATCTCTTGAAAAAACGATGTCGTGGTTAAACAACTATATTTTCGGTCAATATTCTGACGAGACAGTTGTTCCTGATTCTTACGAGGGGACCGCTATTTCTGACTCGTATGAGAAACCGGTCTCGTCCAACTTGAGGGAGGCAGAGGTTGTATCTGGCATTCATTATCGTGATAACACGGTGACGCTGGATTTGAATACCCCTGTGGAGGACCCTTACGCACAACAAGGTTATTCGAATTTCGGTTACGGTGGCGAGTACAGCTTTGTACAGCAGGAGTGTGGTCCAAACGACAGTTACGGTTGTCAACAGAGCTTACAAGGTTATTCGAATTTCGGTTACGGTGGCGAGCACAACTTTGAACATCAAGTATATTCGGACCTCGGTGACGATGGTGAGCCGGGGGATGTGTCTGTTGACGAGGAAGGCTGTTACCCGGTTACGTTTTCGTTTGATACGACGCAGACCTTTTCGTCACGTAAAGAGTTGGTGCGTTGGGTACAAGACACGGCAAAAGACAACGGTTACCTCATTGTGACTAAGAGGTCGAATAAAACTTGTACTGTATGTTGATCATGTTGTTGATAGACAATACACCGAGATTAGTACAAGCTTTGAAACAAGCCTCCGAAAAGTGATGACGCACCACAAGAAGCAGCCCATGCTTGCATATATTCTCAGAAAGGTTTCAATATATGCGATTGAGCTTTTGAGTAGGGAACTAAAACGTAAGGAAGACGGGTTGAGAGCCTACGGTGCAAGCTGTGGTTGCCAACTTTTTACCAGCTGTGGTTTGCCATGTGCCTGTCGTTTGGAAAAGTTGGAAAATAAAGGTAATTAATATCTTTGACCTTTCTCGTTATGATTCTGCCACCTAATTTGTTTTCATCCACAGGTCAGCAACTCCGGATCACACACATAGACATGTTCTGGAAGAAGCTTAACTTTAAGCCTGCAAAGAAAAACATAGAGGATATCGATGTAGACGCAGAATTTGAAAAATTGAAACAAAAGATCGATCCAGTCCACGTTTACATACGCGCCGCATCCGGCGGATTACGTGGAGGACCCGGATTTTCCAGTCCACGAGGTTACATTCCGTCTCGCCGGTCAGGAGTTTCAGATGAGTGTGCGGCAGTTTGTTGTGCATACAGGTTTGTTTAAATAATATTATTTATTATTTTATATTTAATATCATTTGTTTATTTAATGTTATTTGTTTATTTAATATTATTTGTTTATTATTATTATTTATTTATTTAATGTTATTTGTTTATTTAATGTTATTTGTTTATTTAATATTATTTGTTTAATATCTAGCAGCCTGCCTGGCAGATTACTTTGCCACCGCATACCACCGGCAGCTCCGCGGGTGGGTGCACACTGGCTCATTCATCACCGCCATCGCACGCTCGCTCGGGATCGTGCTCGAGGGAGATCCGCTGCTGTCCGATCCGGTCCCGTCTACCAGGTTGGGCCGCGCGTCAGTTTCTAGCATGCAGATCACCCGTCGCTTTGATGTTGGTCTGAGGTTTAGGGGCATGGACGGGCAGATTTGGCAGCCGGAGCCGGTGCCGGAGGTCATCCCGGTTGTTATTGAGTTGAGGCCTGGAGTGTTGGCCCCTCCTGCTGAGCAGGCGGCCGCTCGGCAGGCTCAGCTACAGGCTCTGGGACTCGATGAGTTCCCGGGCCAGCCTCAGGCTGAGGCTCAGGCTCAGGCTCAGGCTCAGCCTCAGGCTCAGGCTCAGCCTCAGGCTCAGCCTGTATTAGAGGATCCGGCTCAGGAGGAGCATATCGAGGAGATCCCGGTACCACCAGTTCAGCCAGCTCCTGAGCCGCCACAGTACCCGCAGCACGTTTACGCTGACCTGCCTCCGGTAGCGCGTGAGGTGGCTCGGGACTTCGACCGGCGCCTCAGACGCCAGGCCGCACGCCAGGACTGGATCATCGAGACGCTCGTTTCTCTACGAGAGGTCGCTGGGTTGCCTCCACTTCCCCTCCCACCGTCCCCACCGCACGAGGATTAGTATCTTAGTTTGTTTGTATAGTGTTTTGTTATGTATTATGCAGTCAGTTGTACCTTTTTGTTTTGTATGTACAAACTGATATATATATATATATATATATATATATTGCAGTTAATCTTCTATTTACATCACGTTGGTTTTGGATTGTTTACGTTTAATTCTTATGGTTTTCTGTACAATTTATTTAACGTGTTCGTTTAATTTAACAAAATAAACTAGGTTAACAGTTTATAAAGACGCACTTATATTATATACGTTCTATAAAAATAATGACGTAAAAAACGTAATTATAAAACAACGTATTATAAAGGCCACCCATTATAAAACTCAAATACAATTTTTTCCTCCAAAAAACACTACCAAACTAACCCACATCTCACCTATTTCAAAAAAAAATCAACACAAATTCCAGCCAATGCATTAGTCTATTTGCACACTCCAAGCGCCCCGCTTTGGCCATAGCGGGGCGCTTTGGCCAAAGTCAACAGACAAGGACTGACAAAGTCAGTCCTTGTCTGTTGACCTTGGCCAAAGCGCCCCGCTATGGCCAAAGCGGGGCGCTTCGAGTGTGCAAATAGACTAATGCCGTGTGCGAATAGACCAGGCCCGAATAAATGTTCCAATGTTGTGAGGTACAAAATAGAATAGAAATCAGTCGACAGAAAAAGATTATTATAAGATATGTGAGTATGGGTCCCACCTAAACTCACGTGGCTAACAGAGAAGAGAGATTTAGATGGAGGTGTCTTCTTAACCACAATTCTCACCCACCATTTTCAGCCACAAATTATTCTCTAACTTGACCCTCACACCACCCATCACATTCAAACAATTCAATTCACACCCACAAACACACCCACTTTGATTTACAACCTTCAATCACTTGTTTTGATAATTTTCTCATTCGTTTTGATCATCTTCAGGTGAGTTCTTGATCTTGTATTGTTTGATTCTTGATGATAAACTTCTTGTATGCTCGTCAATGCTTTTTGTGTTGAACTATATTTTTAAACATGTTGCAGGTTGACGATAATGATCATGATGAAATCTAGTAGGGACGACTTAAAAACACACATTGAAATACTAGATTTGATTACTTTATTTTGTTGAACTTGTCGTATTTGTCTTTTCAATGTTGTAACTTGAATTTCCCATGTTGTATTTGACAATTACTGTTATGAAATGAAATTAGTTTTGAATTAATTATTGTCACAAATAGTGTTATAAAGTCTCGAGCAATCTTGTTCGTCTCACTCCGATGTTTCCGCCATCGGTTGGGGTGTGACAGATTGGTATCAGAGGCATAACTATAGTGAATTAGGTAGAATTGTCATGTTCGACTTAGTCTATAGTAGGTACCATACTTGACCATTCTTGCTTCATGATTAAAATATTAAATTCTTCCTATTTGCTTCTATATTTTCTTTTGTCTTAATACTTACAATATGTCTTTCCTAAGACATTTACACAATACTCGTTGAAGACTTGAAGACATTCGCATTATACAAACGAGACGAATTCACCAAAATAGTCGTGAAACCCACAATTTGGTGAATGACTCTCAATCCTCTTATTAGAAATTTTGAACGAAATTACACTATCAAGTTAGGAGTGAAATCCACATCTTGATGGTAAATTTCCAACATTGGAACATTTATTCGAGACTGTTGCCGACGTTTCACATGTTTCATTTAACAAATCCCATTTATTCAAAGAGAAAGAACACTAAGACTCTTGATAATCATTGTGAACTTGATAACAGGAAGGTCAACACTCAGACTCTTGATAATCATTGCATTTTTTTAGCAAGCACGACTGATAATAGATGACTTGCACTATCAGAAGAAAACTCAATCAAACCACCAAACTAGGACATCAACATCAATTGATGTCCAATTGACGAACTCGAATGTGTGAAATGAGATTTATTTAAAAGTAAAAAGAAAACTGAAAATCGTTTTCTTTGATAGTAGAAGTCGTTCGATTTGATGGTTCTGAACACTATATAAACTGCCAGATCGAATGGAAAATGTGTGAATATTAACCCATAAAAAATTCTTATCTATACTGGTCGTATACCATTATACGATCTGTATAAAGATATTGTATACGACCAAATTTTGTTTTAATATGGTGTATACGGGCCGTATAGAATAATATAATCTGACAAAGTCTGCGCCCACAGACTTTGTCAGTTTATGTTTATTCTATACGGGTCGTATACGACCCGTATACACCATGTTAAAACATGTGAAATGTTGGTCTCCAACATCTCTTGACATGATCGATCCTTTTGAATTTGATCCTGAATCCTTTTCCTCAAAGCCTGCTTGATGCTTGATTCAGAAGAAGAGGATGTTGGTAGATCTGCCATTTTTAAGAGGATGTTTGAAATAGTGATAAAAAGATAAACTATATAATAAAAGAAAATTATTGATATTAATTATTGAAATCAATTATTGAACTGAATTATGAAACACACTGTGCGAAAATAAATATAATTACTTTTAAAGCGTGCGAAATAAAGAGCTATATATGTTAAATACTTTCTAGTTTGCGAAATCTCCAACTTAAACATGCGAAATTAAATATTAAACTTCATTGTGTGCGAAATGTCCAACTTAAAACATGCGAAATTATACATATGATCACATCTTAACTACCTGGGCTATGTTAAAAACACCACATGCGATATATCAAACAATACATGCGATATGATAAACTCAACAAATAAAAGCAGAAACAACTTATCTTCAACCTCATTACAATCTAATAAAATGAAAAAAGCTTCAAATCAAATAAAACCTAAAACTCAACCGTAACCCTATGATGAAAAACCAAAAACAAACATCCTAAATGACGAATCCAGCATTTTCGGAAATCGCCAATTTGTGTTCTTCAGGAATCACTCAAAAAACCTATAAATCGAATTGATACGAACAATAATTAAATGGACGGTTATGAAACGAACTCGAAATCTGCTTCCTAGTTGACGGAATTCCCTGATTAGCCCTCAGATGTTTGAATAGAATGTCTGATATACCCTTATTTAATTAAATTGAATCAGGACACGTGTATGGCTGTGGGCAGCGCGTACATAATGTACGATAAGGAGATTTGTATCCTACACTTTACCTACATATACATATATATATATATAGGGGAGAAGATCATGCGAGAACCACCTCTTATTGCGAGAACCGCGAGAACCAATGTGAACACAACCAAAAATGCCTAAAAATAGCTAAAAATCACACAAAAAATTTTTTTATAAAAAAAATCGCTACTTTTCGAAGCAAAAAAAAATTATTTAATTTTTTTTTTTTTAAAAAGTTTTTTTTTTTGCTTCTAAAAGTAGCGATTTTAACATAAAAATATTAAAAAAAAATTAGATTTTTTTTAGATTTTTTTAGGTTTTTTGAGGGTTTAGTTTTTAACATTTTAGCTTGGGGGGGGGGTTTAGGTTTTTGGGGGGTGGGGGAGGGGGGTTTAGGTTTGGGGGGGGGGGGGGGGTTAGGTTTTTTTTAGGTTTTTTGGAGGTTTTAGTTTTTATCATTTAGCTTGGGGGGGGGGGTGGGGGGTTTAGGTTTTTGGGGGGGGGGGGGGGGTTAGGTTTTTTTAGCTATTTTAGGTTGTGTTCACATTGGTTCTCGCGGTTCTCACAATAAAGGTGGTTCTCGTATGAGTTCCTCCCTATATATAGGGGACCGCTAGAATGAGAACCACCTCCAGTTGTAAGAACCGCGAGAACCACTTTCTGGCCATCAGATCAAGAAGATGGATGGATGATATTAAAAATATTTAAAAATAATATTAAGTATTTTTTGTCTTATTATGTTTTTAATATTTTAATCCAAAAGGGTATTTAAGTAAATTACTCTATTTTGTCTTTAATGTTTTTTTATTACTTTTTGGTATTATTATATTAGATTTTTATTTTTTAAACATAGTTTTTTATTTAAGCATTATTAAATTCAGATTTATTTATAGATTTTTACGTTTAACGTTTTACGTTTTTACGCCGGGCCTTTTCACGCCTCGTTTTTTGACGCACCGTTTTTACGCCCGGCTTTTTCACGCGTCATTTTTTCAACGCGCCATTTTTACGTTTTACGCCCCCGGTTTTTTACGTTAACGTTATTTAGGTTTTACGCGTCGGTTTTTTACGTTTTACGCCCCGGTTTTTATGTTTTACGCGCTGGTTTTTTACGTTAAGGTTATTTACGTTTTACGCGCCGGTTTTTTACGTTTTACGCCCTGGTTTTTTACGTTTTACGCGCCGGTTTTTTTACGTAAACATTTTTTACGTTTTTACGTTTTACTAAAAAAAATTTACGTTTTACGATTTACCTAAAACTTTTAACGTTTTACGGAAAACTTTTTACGTTTTACGGAAAACTTTTTACGTTTTACGTAAAAACTTTTTACGTTTTACGTAAAAACTTTTTACATCTTACGTTTTACGTTTTTACATGTTACGTTAAAAAGTTTACGGTTTAATTTTTTTTTTACAAAAACTTTTTTACGCAAAAACGAACGCACCCAGAAAATCGCACACTCGGGACGTGTCTCAGATACTTTGTTATCATCATCGACGCCTCAAAAAAATCAAAAGAACGAGAGGATTCTTGAAAAAAAAAACGAAGTTTTGGCTCAGATTTTCCGATAATCAGAGGCTGCAAAGTGGGGTTGCAGGTTCAAAACCCTACCCTCCGCCATCCTTGCCGCGCCATCGTCAGTTTTTTTTTTGCATCATCATAGCCGATTCAAATAAGGCACCATATTCAAACCCAGATTCAACCCCCCGCATCATAAACAGAGTTTTATCTCCGATGTTTTAACCCCAGATTCAACATAATCAAACCCACAAGAGAAACCCACAAGATTCAAACCCAGATTCAACAAAATTAAAAACCCACCTTCACTGACCGATTTAAACATTCAAAATGGCAGTAGCAACAAAAATGACAGTAACAACAAACCCAAAAAGGAATAGCATGTCACACCCCCAAATTCCACACACGGAGTATCACCGCTTGGAGGCGTGACATGACCAGGATCGAGCCACCAATCATATTGAACAACACAATTAAGTAAATAAAACCAACCACCATACGATTGGTGACCAAAAGAAAGTAAACCGACTTTAAGTTAACAGCGGAAGCATAAAACGTAAGTTCGAAACATAAGTTCATAGTTCATAAGTTTTAAGACCCAAAACATAAGTTCCATAACTTTATAAAGTTTAATTAATAAGCATGGGACATAACAGTCCGCATCCCACAACAACCTCCTCCTCGTGCAAGCTCCATAGGCATCTAGCGACCTGTAAGGCATGTAACAACGAGTCAACAACAAAGTTGAGTGAGTTCACGTTTGGTTGTTTAGTTTTAAGTTGTTTCTGAAAAACGTGGTTTGACTTTCGTTGGCTTATTTGCCGTGGGGGTTACCCCATAGTTGAAAGTATGTTTAACCAGTTCCTTTTATTACCCAAACCATATCCATAATCAGTGGGGGCTTCCCCATGTGAACTACTAGACCGTTAAGATATCGACAACTGACGAACAACAGTTGTGCCCTACATCAGTGTCTATCATCACTGACAGTTTGCCATAGTCCATTAGTACGCGCCCGTTCGGACGACACGGTGTGAGGTTGTTAAACCTAGTAGCGCTATGAACTAATGACCCGCTCGCCATTGGCCTCGGCGATTAAGTCGATATAAAATGAGGGACTTCATGATAGAGTTTTGTCTAGTAAGTTTTAAGGTTGTTGTCCTACCCAAGGAGGACGAACGTACGTATTCTCCCTAAAGAGAATACGCAGGATTAATATTGGCATCCTACCCAAGGAGGATGGCCGTACATATCCTACCTAAGTAGGGTATGTAGATTCCGTTTTAATTCTTTAACCCATTCCCAAACCACCGGGAATCCCATGTCTTAGAAAGTGTGTGAACTTACCTTGGTTTGCTCGGTTAGATTAAGTACTCTAATAATCAGGAAATCAAGCACGTCCTAATAAGGTACATATAACAATTAATTTCTCATGTGTGCATAACACGTATTCCTACGTACGGTTTATCTATTCATTACTTCTATTACCTACCACACAATTTTAATGTCAAGGTACTTTGTTAAGTTATATTATTTTACCCTAAAATAATATACTATCTCACAAAATAAACAAGTATTCCACACAAGTGTCCTAGTATAAAATATATATTCTAAATATATATTTAACCATTTTATTTATAAAATCAACCTTCGGCACTTTGCATTTTTTTTGTGACCAAACCCATGGCGAAGTTTATATTCGAAACACAAGTTGTAAAATATACTTGTAACATTTGTTAGAAAATTATTTTCTAAGTGTTGAAATTTTAGAAAATTTCGTCAGAGTTTCCTTTGTAAATGGAGGCGTCCATGTTTATTAGCATATCATTTTCTTTTAGAAATCATCAACAAATCATCCATAATAATTTTACTAGACCAACATATGCGATAAAATGCATTTGTCATGTTTTGATGAACTCGAAAGTTTATTAAAACTTGTGGGATTTTAAATTTATATTTAACATGTTCATCTATCTAAAAAAATGTATTGATTTTAATATTTGCGACTTTGTAGAAAATGACTTTTCACAACTTTAACGAGTCCATTTTTCATGTGTAACAAGTTCATCAACTAGACCAACATATATATATTTGCTAGACATTGACTTTAAATATTTTCTAGCAAGTGTACATTTAATATATTTCATCAACATCACAACTAACGACTAAACAACTTCATAACATAACATTACTTCTTCATTTTAACAATATTTCATCATCAAGTTAACTTTATGTTCAAGTTTGTGTTCATGGTCTTTTTAGTGTTCTTGTATTTACATCATAATATAATCATTAACCACCATAAATATAAAACAAAGGATGATCAAAGAAGCTTACTACTAGCTTTTAAGCTAGGGAAGAAACAAGATGGAAAATGAGCGGTTAATAGCACTAGCAAGAGGTCCTTCAACTTCCGAGAACTCCAAGCTTCGTTGAACACCTTGTAGCACCTAGAAGTACACTTGGATTGCTTGTTTGAAAATCGAAAGTGGGTGATGTGTGGGCTTGGGTGTTCGGACGAGACATGTTTGGAGGGAGGGAGAGGTGATTTGTGTTGGTGGTGATGATGAATAATAAATGTTTACTTATAACACTAAAGTTGAGTCTTTATCCAAAGGATTAAGTGTCAACAAAAGTACAAACCACATCTTTCATAATCTCCAATGAGATTACATGGGGAATGTACAAAATTCAAATAAAATATCTTGTGGGGCTATGCTTGAACCGAATTCAGCCATGTGTGGGGGTTAAGTGTAAGATTGGGTGGGTATTTGGTGATTAGAAGGGTGCTATGTGCAAGTATTAGTGAGTGTAAGTACATGCATGGTCTTCACACAATCCCAATGTTAGTTGCATGGGGACTTGATGGACTTTTTTTTTAGCACCCACATGGGAAGTCGTAGGTTTGAGATGGGGGGCCATGTGTGCCGCCATTTTCATGGGGGGGGGGGGGTTATGTAATATTTAGGGGTAGATAAGTTAAATAGTGGGAGTTTTAATGTTATGTCTAGTGTTTAGCGGGTACCGGGTATTATGTAAGGTGTTATAGTGCTCGGGGACCATAACTTGCTCAGAAAAAGTGTAACAATGTTTTTAATAATATTTTTGTGTTCCGGGTAATGTCCGGGTTTTCTGTTGGGTACCGTTCCGTTAAAGTGCTAAGTTATTCCATATAGTGTCCTATATATATCTTTTTTTATGTAATACTTTTAATTCCCCACACTTGGGAAAGCATACAGGATTATTTTGTCAAATTTTCTGTACAAGACTAGTGTGTAAAAAAAGCACATGTAAGTATGACACAGAAATCAAAAAGCAGTTAAGTAATTCAGCACAGTCATCAAGCACTTTAATTAACATTAATAAATCGTACGGATACATGTAATTATGAGGGTTGTCACATTCTCCCTCTGTTAAGAAAATTTCGTCCCGAAATTTAGTGCGGGGTTACTGAGGAAGCTAGCTAAGTTGTGTGGTTTCCTGGTTTTCCTGGGGTGTCACATCATCCCCCCGCTGGTTTGGAATTTCGTCCCGAAATTCTACAGTAGCTTCAGCCTCAGTAGTGGTTGCACTTTTCTTAAACAGCTGGGGATACTTGAGTTTCATTTGGTCTTCTCGTTCCCAGGTATACTCTAGGCCACGACGGGGATCCCAACAAACTCGGACGAGAGGTATCCTGCTGCACTTGAGAATTTTAGCATCTCGATCCGTAATCTCTACTGGTTCTTCGACGAATCGCAGCTGGTCGTCGATAGTGAGCTCCTTGAGAGGAACTATGAGGGTCTCATCTGACAGACACTTTTTCAGATTCGACACATGGAAAACATTGTGAACTCCGCTGAGTTCTGCCGGTAGGTTCAGCTTGTATGCCACCTTGCCAATCTTTTCAATGACTTCGAAAGGTCCGACATACCGCGGATTGAGTTTGCCTCGTTTACCAAAACGAACTACACCTTTCCATGGTGAGACTTTAAGTAGCACTCGATCCCCAACCTGGAACTCGAGTGGTTTCCTTCGCTTATCCGCATAGCTTTTCTGACGGTCCCGAGCAGCCGCCATTCGTTGTCGTATCTGAGCAATCCTTTCGGTTGTATCTACTACGAGTTCTGGGCCAGTGATTTGACTGTCGCCAACCTCTGCCCAACAAAGAGGTGATCGGCACTTCCATCCGTATAATGCCTCAAACGGAGCGGCCTAGATGCCGGTGTGGTAACTGTTGTTATACGAGAACTCCACTAACGGGAGGTGTTTTTCCCAGCCACTACCAAAATCGATTACACATGCCCTAAGCATGTCTTCAAGGGTTTGGATGGTGCGTTCAGATTGCCCATCCGTCTGTGGATGATATGATGTGCTCATGTCTAATCGAGAACCAAAGGACTTGTGCATAGCTTGCCACAATTCAGATGTAAAACGTGAGTCTCGATCAGAGATGATGGAGGTTGGCACTCCGTGCCTCGATACTACTTCCTTTAGGTTGATGTCTGCTAGAGTAGAAAACTTATCCGTTTCCTTGATAGCCAGAAAATGTGCAGACTTGGTCAGTCGATCCACGATCACCCAAATGGTATCATTTCCGCGTTGAGATCTAGGCAGGCCAGTAACGAAATCCATGGAAATTTGCTCCCATTTCCATTTAGGGATCTCTGGTTGTTGAAGTAGGCTTGATGGTTTCTGATATTCGGTCTTGATCCTCGCACAGGTCAAGCATTTACTGACGTAGGCTGCTATGTTGGCTTTCATACCAGGCCACCAATACGTAGTCTAGAGGTCGTGGTACATCTTATCCTGTAGGACCGTTTGCGTGACCCTAAATGTCAGTAAAAGTAGTTCATCTCAGTTTACAGAGGCGGAATCAAAGTAAACCAAGTCACAACAGCTTGTTCCTTTTAACTTCTTTTCTATTAACTCTTTTCTGAGACTTTACAATGAGTTCTGGTTAAATTTTGGCAGCACCTTGTCTCACATACAATGATCACTGTTAGCTTCAAATGACACACACACCAACTATATATAGGCTTGGCCTGTTAGCTTGAAATGACACATCAGTTTCAAGCTGACAAGCAATAACCAGTTTCAAGCTGACAAGCAAGAACCAGTTTGAAGCTAACAAACATACTTTTACATGTAAACCCTAATTCTAACCATTTAGACCTAAGACTTGATTAAGAAGAAGTCATCAGACATTCAGTGTACCAACAGACTCCCCCTTGGATGTTGACGAAGTCTTCGGCGTCAAGTCTTTAGTCTTTGTCTCTTTCCAAATTTGTCTAACAATGCAAGCATCCTATCAATCTTTATCTTCTTTGATCAGCTTCTATCTTCAAATGTTATACCAGGATCTATCTCTGGCTCTCTCTTTCTTCAGGCTCCCCCTTTCGTCAAGCTTCTGTGCTTTAGGGATCGTCACCTTGCTTTTCGGTTTACAAACTCCCCCTTGCTTTGAGCTTATCTTCAGACTCCCCCTTAGACTCAGCTTCTGGGATCGTAGTCTGGATTCTTACCTGCAATCACTCATACATTCATAAGTAACAACATTTTAGACTACCAAGAGTCGTAACCTGGCAATTCAACCTTCTAAATCACTCCTCCTATCAACAATCTTTACAGATATAGCAATGTTAAGTATCCAAAATCCCTCACAGTTAATCATCCAAGTCCAAACTAATGACCTTGGAGATATCACAAACTGTTTTTGATTTTTATAAAAAGTTTCAAGTTTCAAATTAATGAACTTGTTTTATTTTCAGAAACACAATCAGCATACTTAGATTTTGAAACTCAGCATTTCAGACATCGGTTGTCAAAAATAAAACAGAATCAAAAATCTTTTTGTATTTTTTCTGAAAATATAAAGCAGTAAAGAAATATGTACAAACATATTTACAGACAATATTTTTGTTTGAGTATGCGTCAGAGGATCATATCAGTTTCTGACAAGTCACAAGTACCGTTGAGCTTAGTTACACATTAAGAATTAAACAATTCACTTAGATTGTCGATATACTGGTCCACTTAAATTTTCACACAATTTTCAATCTGTTCAGGATACAGATTAAGTGTTTTAGAGACTTAAACTTATACGTGTGTCCCACCTCTTGAATATACTCCCGTATCCAGATCCCAATATTCAGTCTTACAGGTGATTATGACACAAAAGATATCTGTAAGGGGTTAATAAATTATGAAGAATCATGAGAGCTCAGGTCAGAACTACCGTTCAGCAGAGAGATCATGACTCAACTTTTGGGTGTATCCCCTTTAGAGGATCTTTTTTTACAACAGCATTGCTAAGCAATTTTATTGTCTTATCATTTATGCTGAGGGTGATGCTATGTTTCAAGCATTGCGGAAAGTATTATTCGAGGACTAGGTCAGAACTTCCATTCAGCAGAAGTCCTGGAATAATACCCCAGATATCACTGAGTATAAAGACCTAGTATATCAGAAAAAGGAATCTTTCAAACAAGATTTCAGGGGTTACCTATATATCCAAGTAGTGTTCCCCACGAAATAAGTAAGTAAAGATTTAAGTTTATATCCTGAACAAACCTACTGAATGTGCAAAAACCTATCGGCACATCATCAGTGAGACTGTTTAACACTATTTAATCATTACATTTCTTTAGCATACTGTAACTGTCTACTGATGTACTATCATTTCCTCTTTTTACGCAAAAACTCAATTTTTGAATTTTATCATGTTTTTGACTTTTTCAAAATTTTCAAATGTTTTTGTATTTTCTGACAACAATATATCTCCCCCTAAAATGCAAAACCATTTAAAGAAAATTTGACAACCAATACTGATAGCTTTGTTTCGCCATCCATTTTCTGCTAAAAATGCTCTGATTTGCAGAAAATCTAATATAAAGTACCAACAATTACCCCCATGATTTACAACCCATTGATTTTCGACAGTTTGAAAACCGTTTTTCAATCTTGTGAAAGTAATCATGTTTGTTCAGCCGTGAGGGTTTCGGTGTATTCAATTAACACATATTTTTGAAATTTTCTATTTTAACCATTTTGAAAATTTAACATTATTAGGTCAAACACCACTATCACTTGTAGAAAATCAAGTACAACTTAATGTCCTTGATTAACCACTTGTAAGACGAAATATCACAGTTACTATCCTGTGAATTTCTCAACAAAAATGCCGATACCTGCTTCACACTTACCAACCTGGAAGCTCCGGCAAGTCAGATTTTTCTATTTGAAAAGTTTCACCCAAGCCTGACTGTCCTTGGGTGTATTTTGAGCTTTTCTCTTTTCTTCATAAAATTCTTTTACTCCTTTTTCCTTACCATCAGCCATCTTACTAAAAATATGTTTAACATTGCTATTAAACATTTTTTCAGCATCAACACCTTTTGATTTTAGGTTTGCAGCTCGTAATGGTGGAAATTTCTCATCATTCATTAAAGGAACTGTTTCTTCCTTTTTTACCTCAACTTGTGGCTCATCTGACTTGGATGAGCCAGATTCATCGCCAATAACTTTCTTTTTCTTCTTGTTTGTCCTCAGATTTGCATCTGAAGAATTCGGTTTGCTTGACTTTGCCGTCGAGTGAATCGATTCATCAGAACTTTTATTCAAACCAACCGGTGAACCCGAAGACAAAATCTTCTCCAAATACTCTCTCACCTTCTTCCTCTTTTTCCCCAGTCTGTCTTTTTGCCCCTGCGAAAGCTTCACTTTCTGTTCTAGAACCTTCTGTTCTTTGGGCTTGACATTGACTGGTTTCTTTATCGTTCTCTGAGATTCAGCCCTTGATCTTCCCATCGATCTCCTTGGGCAATCTCTGGCAATATGTCCTCTGATATGGCAATTATAGCATCTTCGTGTTTCAAAATTCCAATTCTGGCAGTTCACAGCAATGTGTCCTCTAACACCACAGGTATAGCATACTCTGTTATCGTACCATCCACTTCTGTCAGTCCAAACCTTCAGATCATAACATTGTTTGGCTTGGTGATAATCATTTCTCCTCTTCAATGCTGGATTTGTCTTTTGAGCATTGTGGTCAAACTTGCACCACTTATTACCAACATTTTGTGAGTTTTCAATTTTAGATTTTTTTGATTTTTTATAACGATTGGATGACTTATCTGATGAGCTTTTATTTTCATTTTTAGAATTTTTCAAATTTTTATCTTTTTGTTTCTGTTCTGCATTCTTCTTAACAGGTTTTTGCTTTGAGCATTCACCTATTTCAGTAGATTGCAAAACAGTATTTTGAAATTTTTCTTGTAATTCTAAAAATATTTTTCTTTTCTTTTCCTTTTCTTTTTCATCATCAGCTTTGTCATCGCAATCTTCAATTTTGACTTTGTCAAAATTTGTGACATTGTCACTTATTGGAACAGAATTGATCGGTTTTGGACAAACATGTGATGTAGAATTCACAAAACCTTTCAATTTATTCTCAAGCTCATTAATTTTATTTCGAGCAATTTCAGCTTCATTTTCAAGCCGAATGATTTTCTGAAGATGGGAATTTATTTCAATCTGTTTTTCAAGATTATTTTTAAAAATAACAGATTTTTCATCTTCTAAAACCTTCATTTGACTTTGAAAATCTTTTTCAATCTTTAATTTTTCATTTTCAAAAACATTTTCTTTTTCTTTAAAATTTTTGTTTTCTAATGACAAACTTTCAATATTCTTCAAAAGTTTGTCATTTTCAGATTTTAGTTTTTCGCAGTTCAAGCGCAACTCCAAAATCTGTTCATCATCAGCTTTCTTTTCAGCTTTCAAAGTTTGAATATCTTCAGCCTGTTTCTTCTCCTTCTGAACAATCTCAAAGACTGGTGTATCTTCTTCAACCTCTTTCTTAATCACTGGTTCAGGTTTCACAGATACAGGCTTTTCAGATTCTTCTTTCTTTGAAATTACTTCCTCAAAAATATGCTGTTTTTTAGTGATAGCTTTTTTCTCTTTCTTAGTTTTTACTGCTTCAGCTTTGACTTCCTCTAAAGCTTTCTTTTTCAAATCTGCAACCATCTTTTTCACCTCTTCTTCTTTTCTCTTCTTCATTTCTACCACCTTTGGTAGACTTGCTACACAAACTTCTCTTATCTTGTTCTCCAAATCCGGCAAATATTTTTTCTCAGATAACCTTCTTGTGTTAAAAGTAGCCTGACTTGGAAGCAAATTTGTTATAGCTTCAAAATCCACCTTTGATGGGTCAACAACTGGATTACCCCATGGATCCATGTAACATTCCAAATCATCATTCCATCTTTTGGCTCTCTGGGCTTCTTTGAATGGTTCACTGAGTTTTCCAATTTCCCATCTTGCGTAATCTATTTTCCACCATCTATCAGGATCATCATTAGCCATGATGTGAAATTCTTGAATAACCTGAAATATTCAACAAACACTTAGAAATATTCTTGAATTTGAAAAATAACAAGTTCAAACAAGATCACTTGAAGCGAAATAGCTTCAAGTAGAATCAACAACTTTCAAGCGAAACTGATAATGTAAGTTCAAGCGAACTTTGATAATGCAAGTTCAAGCGAACTTGGATAATGCAAATTCAAGCGAACAGTGTTGTTCAAGCGAACTCACAACTCAAGCGAACTCACTTTCAAGCGAACACACTTTCAAGCGAACACACTTTCAAGCGAACACACTTTCAAGCGAACTCACTTTCAAGCGAACACACTTTCAAGCTAACTCACTTTCAAGCGAAACTAAACAAGTTCGTTTAAGCGATCAGCCTATGACGTCATCATTTCACGAACAATTTCAAGCTGTCAAACGTATTTTGATCAGTTTTAATCCGTATTTTAGTTTGAAACTTTCAAGGATTAGTTAACTATGTATTTCGCTTGATATGTGTCAGTTTCAGGCCATTTCAATCGTGAATTATGTCCGAATCAGAAAAAGAATGAGAAGAAGTAAGTATAAATGAGAAAATCCGGTAAAATCAAGCTGCTATGGTATGAACTCCTCGTCCTGAGCTCTGATACCACTTGTAGGACCGTTTACGTGACCCTAAATGTCAGTAAAAGTAGTTCATCTCAGTTTACAGAGGCGGAATCAAAGTAAACCAAGTCACAACAGCTTGTTCCTTTTAACTTCTTTTCTATTAACTATTTTCTGAGACTTTACAATGAGTTCTGGTTAAATTTTGGCAGCACCTTGTCTCACATACAATGATCACTGTTAGCTTCAAATGACACACACACCAACTATATATAGGCTTGGCCTGTTAGCTTGAAATGACACATCGGTTTCAAGCTGACAAGCAATAACCAGTTTCAAGCTGACAAGCAAGAACCAGTTTGAAGCTAACAAACATACTTTTACATGTAAACCCTAATTCTAACCATTTAGACCTAAGACTTGATTAAGACGAAGTCATCAGACATTCAGTGTACCAACATATCCGAACCAGGATATACCGAATAACGAGACTTGTGTGCTTCATCCATCACAAGCTCGCGTAAGTTTCCATAAAGTGGAACCCAGATGCGCCCTGTTACATAGTAGGCACCGTCTTCCTTTTGTTCTAGCCGCTGCCTCGACCCTCGCAGGGACTCAGCCCTGATGTTTTCTGCTTTTAATGCTTCAACCTGAGCATCACGAATTTGAGCGGGAAGGTTAGAGTGAATGGTAAGCTGTAACGCACGTACACGCTTGGGTATGGTATCCTTTCGACTGAGGGCGTCGGCCACAACATTGGCTTTGCCCGGATGATACTTGATCGCACATTCGTAATCATTCAAGAGTTCGACCCATCGGCTTTGTCGCATGTTTAATTCCTTTTGCTTGAAGATATGCTCGAGACTCCCGTGATCGGTGTAAATGGTGCACTTGGTACCGTACAGGTAGTGTCTCCATATTTTAAGTGCGAAAACAACTGCTCCCAATTCCAGGTCGTGTCTAGTGTAGTTCCTTTCGTGAACTTTAAGTTGGCGTGATTAGTAGGCAATGACCTTGTCACGTTGCATCAACACGTAACCAAGTCCTTGGATGGAAGCGTCGCAATAAACCACAAAATCATATGTGCCTTCCGGCAAGGAGAGGATAGGCGCGCTACAAAGTCTATCTTTTAAGTGTTAAAATGCAGATTCTTGTGCATCACCCCAATGATAGGTGACACCCTTCTGAGTCAGTGAAGTGAGAGGTTGCGCAATCTTTGAGAAATCCTTTATAAATCTTCTGTAATATCATGCCAAACCCAAGAATTGGCGGATTTCTGTTGGTGTACGGGGTGCAGGCCAGTTCTTGATCGAGTCAACCTTGGATGGATCTACATGAATCCCATCCTTGTTTACCACATGGCCTAGAAAGTGAACTTCGCGAAGCCAGAAGTCACATTTCGAAAACTTGGCATACAACTGCTCTTTTCGAAGAAGTTCCAGAATAAGCCTCAGATGTTGCTCGTGTTCCTCCTGACTCTTAGAATAGATCAGGATGTCGTCGATGAACACTATGATAAACTTATATAGGTAAGGCTTGCACACTCGGTTCATGAGATCCATGAAGACTGCAGGTGCATTCGTTAATCCGAAAGGCATAACCAGAAACTATTAATGCCCATACCGAGTCCTGAATGCTGTTTTAGAGACATCCTCGTCTCGGACTCTCAGTTGATGGTAGCCTGACCTTAGGTCAATCTTCGAATAGAAGCTCGACCCTTGCAGCTGGTCGAATAAGTCGTCAATACGTGGAAGAGGATAACGATTCTTCACGGTCACCTTGTTAAGTTCGCGATAGTCAATACACATTCTGAAAGTACCGTATTTCTTCTTCACAAATAAGACTGGAGCTCCCCAGGGCGAAGAGCTAGGACGTATAAAACCCTTTTCCAAGAGTTCTTGTAATTGCGTGGACAGTTCTTCAAGTTCTGACGGAGCAAGTCGATAAGGTGCACGAGCTGTTGGTGCTGCTCCAGGAGCTAGCTCGATTTGAAACTCGACTTGTCGATGAGGCAGAAGACCAGGTAATTCCCCAGGAAATACCTCAGGAAAATCGCGCACAATAGGAATGTCTTCAATTCTCTTCTCTTCCATTGATGCGTCAGTAACGAGTGCTAGAATGGCAGTGTGGCCCTTTCGCAAACATTTCTGGGCCTTAAGGAAAGAGATAATGCCTACAACAGCACCACTTTTGTCGCCATGAATCACGAGGGGTTCTTTACCAGAACGAGGAATGCGGACGATTTTCTCCTTGCAAATAATCTCCGCTTGATGATGAGATAGCCAATCCATCCCAATAACGACATTGAAACTACCAAGTACGATGGGGATAAGATCGATAGAGAAGGTCTGACCAGCTAAGACGAGGTTACAACCTTTAACTACGTGTGTGGCTTCAAGACTTTTACTGTTTGCTAGTTCTACCGTGTGTTTGGTGTTCAAAAGTGTTGGAGTGCGCTTAAGCATTTGGCTAGCTTTTAAGGACACATAACTAGTATCGGCACCCGAATCAAATAAAACAGTAACAAAGAAGTCGTCCAGAAGGAACTTACCCATTACAATGTTGGGGTCGTTCCTCGCATCACCCTGTCCTAGCACGAAAACACGTCCCCTGGCACCGTTGCCATTATTGTTACCCCCGTTGTTGCCTCTATTGTTGCCTCCGTTGTTGTTCCCGTTTCCTTGGTTGTTGTTGTTCTGGTTCTGGTTCAGGTGAGGACAGTTCCTCTTAAAGTGGCCTTCAACGCCACACTGAAAGCATCCTTTATTGCCCAGCTGTTGCTGCTGCTGGTGGTTCTGTGGAGCTTGTTGTTGTTCTTGTTGTTGGCGATTCTGATTTGCTGGTCGTGCGCTCCTGCAATCCTTTACTTCATGACCAAACTTGTTACACCTCAGAAAACGACCCTTGTTGCACTGCCCGCTATGATGCTTGTGGCACCGGTTGCACTTGGGGTGGTTCCCTCGATATCCACCCTGTCCTTGACTACCGGAAGATTGCTGACCAGGACTCTGGTAGTCATCAGTCTTTCGTTGCTGAGACTGAACCGAAGTAGAACCCTTACTGGAATTCCCATCCCATTTTCGCTTGTTATCATTGGGAGCGTCAGTAGTAGTAGCACAAATACGCTTGGGTAGTTTGTTCTGCTCAACTGCCTGATCGGTGAGGCGATGAGCCAACTTGATGACTTGCTGAATGATGCCAAGATTAGCTAAGGTTACATGACTCTGAATCTCTAGTACAAGACCCTTGAGGTACAGCTCAATACGTTTGATGGGAGGGTCCCACCATTGTAGGACACAAGATGGCCAGCTCGTTTGACCTCTTCGTGTATGCCTCGATCTCAGACCCCGTCATCTTCAAATTGAAAAATTCCACCTCCAGCTTGTGGATGTCGTCACGACTGCAGTACTCTTCATTGATCAGTTCCTTGAAGTCATTCCATGGGGTGGCATTAGCAACCGCCAACCCAAGCAGTTGAACCTGTGCTTTCCACCAGGTTAACGCAGCACCTTCCAGCGTTCCAGTAGCAAATTTCACCCTACGATCTTCAGGGCATTCACACATCTCAAAAACAGACTCGAGCTTCTCGAACCAGTGAAGAAGACCTACAGCTCCTTCTGTGCCGCTAAAAGTACTAGGTCGGCAATCCATGAACGTTTTGAACGTGCACACAGGAGGCTGAGCATGCTGACCTCCTGCAAGGACAGCTGCGAGTGCCTCAGCAACTCGTTCATTGATCAAGGCCGTCAACTGGGCTTGAGTGAGGTTGATACGTCCTCCGCGTCCGCTCATGATCTTCACCACGAAGCAACGTAAGTGAGAAAAGTGTCGCGAAAGTGTGTAAGTGTGGGACGACAGGAGAGAGTAAGCACACGAGGTTCAAATAGCAATTATCACGTTAACTAATGCACAGTGTGAACTATCTAACCGACGATATAACATAAATCATACCACCTATTGTGTCGAGTCTTGCACGTGGAGCGAAGCGTCGTTGTGGATCGTTGAGCACTGTACTGGTTATAGTCTGGTTTTATCAAAAAGCTTTTCTATTTTTAAAACCAAGTTCACTATAACCAATGGCTCTGATACCAATCTGTCACACCCCCAAATTCCACACACGGAGTATCACCGCTTGGAGGCGTGACATGACCAGGATCGAGCCACCAATCATATTGAACAACACAATTAAGTAAATAAAACCAACCACCATACGATTGGTGACCAAAAGAAAGTAAACCGACTTTAAGTTAACACCGGAAGCATAAAACGTAAGTTCGAAACATAAGTTCATAGTTCATAAGTTTTAAGACCCAAAACATAAGTTCCATAAGTTTATAAAGTTTAATTAATAAGCATGGGACATAACAGTCCGCATCCCACAACAACCTCCTCCTCGTGCAAGCTCCATAGGCATCTAGCGACCTGTAAGGCATGTAACAACGAGTCAACAACAAAGTTGAGTGAGTTCACGTTTGGTTGTTTAGTTTTAAGTTGTTTCTGAAAAACGTGGTTTGACTTTCTTTGGCTTATTTGCCGTGGGGGTTACCCCATAGTTGAAAATATGTTTAACCAGTTCCTTTTATTACCCAAACCATATCCATAATCAGTGGGGGCTTCCCCATGTGAACTACTAGACCGTTAAGATATCGACAACTGACGAACAATAGTTGTGCCCTACATCAGTGTCTATCATCACTGACAGTTTGCCATAGTCCATTAGTACACGCCCGTTCGGACGACACGGTGTGAGGTTTGTTAAACCTAATAGCGCTATTAACTAATGACCCGCTCGCCATTGGCCTCGGCGATTAAGTCAATATAAAATGAGGGACTTCATGATAGAGTTTTTGTCTAGTAAGTTTTAAGGTTGTTGTCCTACCCAAGGTGGACGAACGTACGT